>JAZGUH010000202.1:2400000-3870000 GCA_037893225.1 Hippasteria phrygiana
TTATTTAAACTTATGAATTGACGAAAAGCAATTTGCTAATTTCTATTCAGCTGAAAAGTCAGACAGATGTTCTAGAATACATCGTACATGCTATGAATAGGCACACGGCAAGCTGGCTCACTTGCCTGCAATCTGTATTCATTTTCATGTATATAAAGAAATCCAACAATAATGGAATAAATGCTAATACTAATGATACTTTTGTGAACCTTCAGACTCGGGTGAAATTTGAAACATTAATTTTGAACTTAACACCTTTCTGAGAAAATGGCTTTTTGGGTTGATTTTAGGGGTGTGCATATACGGGTAGTAAAAGAACCGGGTACCCGATTGAAAAAAATACGGGTACCCGGGTACCCGTTAAAGAAACCCAATCCAAAACTTCCAATCCTGGAAGTTGTAATAATGTCTTTCTCTGAGATTGAAAAGTCTGATTTCAGACAAAAGTCTGAAAAATCTCATGCCTGTCTATAGTAAACCTGATCACTACTCTGCCATTACATGTACATGTTCCGGCACGTGCATGTGCCGGCATATCACAAAAGACAGAAGCTTTATACAGTTGTATTTATAGTGGCATGAGGCATGCTATTACACATGTATGTCTCGTCAAGGCTCTTTATCCACACCCAGACTACAAAAACCACAACCGGTAAATTCCCTTTATTGTCAATATTCGTGAGCGTCATAAACATGAAATCTGTGCTGGTTTCCCATGTAGGCCTAGTCGTGTTTTAATTTGGAAAATTCCCGACAAATAACATTCGAAACCTTTCCTTTTTCATTTTCTGGGAAGTTACTATGCTAGAATGTAAAGTTGTACGGGTACTCGATTCCATTATCTGGGACCGGTTCCTGACATGAACGGTCGGGTACTCGGTTCTGATGCACACCCCTAGACTTGATTTAGTAGGATTTTTGATTATCTTTTTTTTTTAAATCAAATAAAAATAAGGTGATTTTATTTGGGGGTGGGGGGGGGGGGTGTGGGAGCCTTAAAGGTTTTAATTTTCTGACCACAGCCATTACTTAGACTACGAGTGGGAGTGGGGGTGGAGGGTGGGGGTGGGGGGGCCATGTCCCCCCTCCAACACCAGCTAGGTACGCATGTACTTGCAGGGGTCTTTGACCTGAAACTTATACATACGTGTACATGTACGTTACCCCTTTAACCACATTGGGAACACAGACATTTCACTGTAAAGCACAGGAAGTTATAAAGAACGGTGGCCCTATAGTTGGGGGGTTCCGGGGTTTGTCTGGACATGGTTAGGGCATGAGGGGGAAGTAATAAGCAATCTCCGTTGCATGATGTATGGTCAATGGATACATGTGCAAAGGTGTATTAAAGGGAAACCTTTCATACATGTGTCGTGATATAAACAAAAAAGGAAAATGAATCAAACTGCTGCAAAAGGAAAGATTTGACTTTGATACCCCCCCCCCCAAAAAAAAAAAATATGGGTAAGGAAAAGAAAAATCTGACAAAATAGCCATCCGTTTGTGTTTAGAATTGTATCAGCAGATGGCACAACCTTAAGTTTGACACTTTTGTTGGGAAATTTGTGTGCAATATGGAGGAAGAAATTTGGTGTTTATTGTGTTGATTTTCTTGGCACCATGCATGGTCACTCAAAGTGTTCATTAGGCCTATTGATTTCTGCCTCATTTTTTTTACAGATTTTGCTGACATAAATCTGGAAATAACAGGTTGTGCCACATATTCAGACAGTGGCTATCATTACAAGATGGATTGCTTATTTTCCAAGATTTTGCTGTTCCTGACCGATTTTGGTGTGCAGCATGTGAGCAGCTGAAAGTAAACATGCATGAATTCAAATGGACAGGATTACTGAACAGAATTCTAATGATCACAGTGAAAGGTTTTACTTTCTGTTGGCAAATGATAATACAGTTGATGAAATTTGACCCCCAAAAATGCTTGGACATTTTCAGTTTTTGATCTGGCATGGGATATGTAACCGTAAAACACAAAACATAGCCATATCAAGTGATTTGTTTGTTCTGACAAATACTGCAAATGGTCGGAAAATGTCCGACCGTCGTAATTTCACCCTTCCCTAGACATATGTGACCCGCTCCGGAAAAATGTATATTATGTCGCAAAATATGAAAAATGAGTTTTATTTATGTTTAGAAAGCCCACAATGTAGGCTTTCATTTGGTACATGATAGAGCTCCAAAGCCCTTTCCGTTCTGGAGATATCGCGTTTTTGCATATTAATTAGTTCTATGGAGTTCAAATTGCACAACAGAAAAAACAGGCTTTGAAATAGCTAGTTCTAATACAATGCATGGAACAATGCACTCTAAAAAGGTAATTTGTTCACCTTATTCACTGAAATCAACATTGTTGTACACCAAACCTGAAACTTTAGATGTTTAAGATGTCATTAAAGACAAAAAACAAAAAATGAATTTTGACGAAAAATGTCACCCTCTCAACATTGAAAGGGCCATTAGGCCTACACGTAAATGCATAGCGCGACTTATATCACCTTTTTCTGGAGCGGGTCACATATTTTGTTTGGTACGTTACTGAAGAGATAAAGTGAACACACAACATGTGCATGACCTGGGAGTGAAAAACCTTTGCATCCACTCAACTCTAATAAAGGTAAAGTTCATAAAAAAAAGCCATTATCTGTTGCCTGGAGGGAGCAATGAATTTATTTCTGTCTACATGCATTTAGAATCAATATCGATTCTCACAAAGTATTGCCAGCTGCTACAAGTGTACTGTTTACGTGAAATGTTTTAATTTACAGGGGTGGTTGATAACTGAGGTTGATAACTTTAGGATTGATTAGTTCAGCAGGGGTTTAACCAGTTCACGCAGGGATTATTTTTCACGAGCCTGGGTTGCCAGACGGGTTTATGCCTTTATCTGCGGGTAGCACACCCTGGCCTCGCTCACTGCGCGCCGGTCGCTGACAGATATTTCCACGGGATCCTTGCCTCGCTGAGTGCGTGTATACACGTCACCCGACGCGAACTGGTTAAGTTCTAAGTATAAACACAATGATTCTGTCTCTTTAAAAACGGGGGGAAATGATGAAAGGGCAATGCACTTCCTTTAACATTTGACAGCTGACTTGTGCGGGAAATGGACTAAATGTCATCAACATTTTGCATTTGCTGATGAAACAAAACAAAAAAAGTCAATATTCTATTAACGGAGCACCAACTTTGAATAAAAAAAAACAAAAATATGAAATGTCAACTCCACAACAGGTGGCCCTCACTCTAGGTTTTCATCCCTCCTCCCCACCCAATAAATGATCATTCTCTGGGGTTTTCTGGAGTTTAAAAGGTGATACATGTAATTCCTTCCTTGTTTTCTCTAAATTCATAAAGCAGGGCCCAGAGGGAACCAGTGTTATTACCACTGATCAGGCTAACGTGTAATTGTATTAAATGTAGTGTATACCATTGGTAATCCTCAATTTTTTTTTTTACAGAATTATTACGAAATACCTTACTAGACTGTACATGTAAGTTAATAGGAGTGTCAATCAATCATCCTGTGAAATGATGGCACCAGGTGTGCTGTCGTTGTCAAGAAAAGTGGAAATTTATGTCGTTTTCCAACGATTTCCAGCTAGAAATCATTGGAAAACTGCCCTGTAGCCTTCAGTCAAGGCGCACGCGCGTGGCTACCCGGACGATTGGCGCGCCCCGAACATGCTGGCATTCAGGGCACGTCACGCGTCCAGGTAGCCACGCGCGCCTTGACTAAAGGCTATCATTCGCCCGGCGGTTGAAAACGAGCGCCGTTTTTCTCTCGTTTTTTTTCGCCATCCAACAACGCAAACTTTTGAACAGGTCAGTGGAACGATATTTCCTATAAAATACTAACCCCCAAATCTGCCCATTTCTGAAAATTGCAACAATGACCAATCATGTACACTGCCCTTTAACATAAATTTTGTTTTCTTAGATTTCAGTTTTAAAGAAATTCAACCATCATCAAAGGTCAGCATGCAAAGGTCAGCATGCAAAGGTCAGCATGCATAGGTCAGCATGCATAGGTCAGCATGCATAGGTCAGCAGTGGGGCATGAGGTCATTTTTTTTGTTTAAAGGTGATAGGAAAAAGATCATGATATTCCACCTGAGGCTGGCACTGAAAGTAAAACTGAACTGCTGAATACAGTGAGCGTACGTGGTGAAAATAGGCACTTCGATGATGTCATGAAAATCGTCCAGTGGCCCCACACACACACAAATTGCATCGAAAAAAAGTGTAGTGAGGAAATAAATTAAATCATCACTCCGAAACGAAATATGCTAAAAAACGTAAGTCTGACGACAGACATGACGAATATCTCACGTCACTATCAACGAAAAATGGGTCCAAACAGATGAATAGTTTTTAAGTTATGACTTAAAATTCGACACGGTCTCCCGCCGCTGTGTGGGCAAAATCTGCTCGATCGGCCTTTGTTGCACTTCGCTCGGTAACAATCGGAAGGCGCTTTGGTCTTTCGTGTCCAATCCTGGCGCTGTTTAATACCATATCAGCCCCTGTTCGGATTTTTCTGAATGACCGAGACTAATTCTTTGTTGAAAATCGGCCGAACGGTTGGAAAGTGACGCTCCAAAGAAATGTTTATGCTCAAATTTCACCTTGAAAATGGGCATCGTTTGAGATCCGTCTTGGTAAGTAGTAAATATAATATATTGTTATTGTAAATAACTAAATTTGGAGGATATTGGTTATGAAATGGCTTCAGGAAATACACTTTTGTTGAATGACTTTTTGATCTGCAAACTGATCGCGTGCATGGTTTAGGTTTTTTTTTTTCCTACACCGGTCCATTCGTATAACACACGTTTTCATTCTCGTCGCCTCTTTTCGTCCTTAACTTTCTGTAATCAGACTGAGAAGTACAACAATAATTTATCATCATTCGCTGATGTGCATATAACAATGACGTCATGATGACGTCCAGCAGTTGTCAAGTTATGACCTTCTTGAATATTAATTAGTCAATTTTGTGAAACCCATATCTGAAAACCAAAGCAGTAGCGTTATTTCTCTCTGATGCAAAGTCTTTGTTGGGTGACCAAAATGGTCCTGCGGCAGTGAAATTTTCGTGACGTCATCATAACGTCATCTGAAGGTCATTAAATTCAATCTAGAATTGAGTATATTTAGCAATCGCGTATGACAAAAACCTCAGGAAGTTTTATACACTGTATTTTTGTGTACCTACAATGTAATTCCAACTTTTCATGATTGTAGCTCACTCCAGTGTCAAAATATACCCATTTCAATATTTAGCCTAAAACAATATGATAACAAAGGAATTCTGGGAAGGCAGTAACCAAGAGTATGTTGTGGTGCTCCGCGTACAAATGTCAGTTTTTTTTTATTTCTCTGTTTTCCTTTTTCAGACTCCTCTCCCATAGGGTTTGTGCACGTTTTTCTTCCACCAGGGCACTTGGGCACTTTGGTAAATCCGATCGACTTGAGACTTGGCACACACTTAGACCACCACTCACAGATGGTCCTAGAATGACGAGTCATGATTACGTCATCAGGGGGGCACGTGATGTCATCCTAAAGGTGCATTTTTGAAGGCCCATATCTAGAGAACCGTAGGTCCGATTAATTTCAAAGTTGCTTAGTTGGTTGTCGGGCAGCATGCGTAAAAGATGAAAATAAATAATTATATTATGATGACGTCATCAGGGGTCATGTGATGTCATCTTAAAGGTGCATTTTTGAATGGCCCATATCTAGAGTAGGTACGATTAATTTCAAAGTTAGTTTGTTGGTCGGGCAGTGTGTGTAAAAGATGAAAGTAAATGATGACGTCATGATGACGTCATCAGGGGTCACTTGACGTCATCTTTTCTCATCACTTATTTCTAATCGTTTTAAAAACGCAATCAAACTTCACCCTAATCATTTCACATGATTTCGAAGTTCACTCGCAATTCTTGATCATTCATACTTCACATACCAATCAAAACTGAAACAGCTCTGTGTTTGTCCCTGTGACAAACATGTTACGTCTCGTTATTATTATTATTATTATTATTATTAATTATTAATTATTAATTATTTTCGCTATTTTCGCTGGAGCCTGCTTTACTTTTTATTTTGCCGCATACATCATCATAATAAGTTCATAATTGCCTTTCATGGCTGATTGTCATGGCCTAAAGATGTCATGAATATATTTACTGTTCATGAAAATTGAGGATTTCTGAAAATGACATCGTAAAATCATTGATGCCATGAATCTACATTGTATTTTTATGAAAATTGCACTCGTAAATTTTTATGCGCTCTTGGTGAGCATAACATGGCATGTAAGGTAGATATTTATAATAAAACAATGTTGCAATCAATACAAAAAGAATGGCCCTAAATTTAGAGTAGATTTAAATCAACATGGTAACTTTTTGTTTGTTAAAATTTAAACTTGTTTAAATTTTAAACTTATTTATTTCCCCTCGCAAAATGGATCTTCTGAAGGATTAGGCCTAGCCGTTTTTTAATACAGATGACTTTTGTTTGGTTCTCGTAATCGGGCTCACGCCCGCAGCGGAAGCTACATGTATGTGCATTTTTTTAAATATTTTTTTGTAAATTTTTTATTTTTTTTATGTCAAAGCATTAACTATTAGAAACAATTACTGATAAGTTGGAGTTTTAGTAGGTGTTGAAAATTATTTCAAAATGGTAATAATTAATTATGCAAAATCTAATTAATTATGCAAATTATGTCTGCAAATCTCAAAAAGTTATGTTCAGAAACTGCCTGCAATGTCATCTACCGATTCTATGATGCCAGTGAGTCAGAATGTGTCAAAGAAAGATAATTAAATCCCTCAAAAGCTGAATTTTGTGCCTTTTAGGGTTAATTAATTATGTAAATTGAAATTGAAATTAATTATGAACGTCTGAAATCATAGATATTATTGGAAGAATGCATACATAACACACCTGCCAATTATAGATGAAAACAAATAAACCATTATGGAAATATGGAGAAAATATCTTGTGATTATGTGATTTTGTTAGTGCCCTGGCCATTATAAAGAAAAACATGGATAACCTTTGACCATTGAGTAAAAAATGAAGCAAATTGTCCGTCATTAAAATTGATGTATCTCGAGAACCCCTAGGGCTATTTCAAATATTTTTACAGATTCTGAATGCTGGAGCCATGCCCTTTCAAACTAGCTATAATTTACAGCCCAAGACCATGAGCAAAAAAACGTGGGAAAATGCCTAGTGAAAACAGAAGGCATACTCTGCCCTAACATCCCCCCCGATTTAATCCCTTTGGTTAGTTACTGAACCTATTTCCTAGATCTGAGTGTAAAAATTCTACCATAATGTGTGATATTTATGTAAAATGAGGACAATCTTTCCGCATTGACATCTGGACATTGAGACTGGTGCTGCTCACTGCTGCACATAGTGCAGTCTGTACGCAGCCGAAGTGCCAAGGTTCACCACCGTGAATTCCAATGGATCGACTTCCAGTTTCTGAACAAAACTGGCATTCCCAAAATTATTTTCGGCAATAATTTTCAAACAAATGGTTCTTTTTCATGGCATAGGGTCGTGTACATTTTTAATTATATTCTAGGCTACTTTTGAATGATCTAGCCAATTGTTGGACGCAGTTCTTTGGATGACTTCTGGTTTAGCACGGTGAAAACATCCATAGGTCCACATGGAGGATGTTTTTATTCCTCCATGCTGTAAAGGTAGTGTACACCATTGATAATTCTCCAAAATTTTTTTTAATAAATTATTACGAAATACCTTACTAGACTGTAAGTTAATAGAAGTCTCAATCATCCTGTGAAATGATGGCACCAGGTGTGCTGTCGTTGTCAAGAAAAGTGGAAATTTATATCGTTTTCCAACGATTTCCAGCCGGAAATCTTTAGAAAACTGCCCTGTAGCCTTTAGTCAAGGCGCGCGTAGCTACCCGGATGAGTGGTGCGCTGAACATGCTGGCATTCAGGGCGCGTCACGTGTCCAGCTGGTAGCCACGCGCGCCTTGACTAAGTAAAGGCTATTATCTGCCCGACGGTTAAAAACGAGCGCTGTTTTTCTCTCGTTTTTTCGCCATCCAACAACGCAAAACTTTGAACAGGTGAGTGGAACGATATTTCCTATAACATACTAACCAACAAATCCGCCCATTTTTGAAAATTGCAACAATGACCAATCATGTACACGGCCTTTAACACACCTCCCCCTCACCTCTCCCCTCACCTCTCCCCCCCCCCCCCCAACCACCCCCCCCCCCATGCCCTCTATAGACGAGTTCGATAATTCTCAGGTCAAAGCCAAAGGTCAGTTGTACCAAATTCCGCCTCGTCATATCGGCCCAGCACGCTGTTTTGGTACAGCTGACCTGTGACCTTTACCCAGATTGCATTGCAAAAGTCAATTATCGAACTCGTATATTGCAATTTTAGGACAAAACGCTTTTTGTAGCCCAATCGATGGCCTCCAATTCAATACAAAAACAATACATCCCCAAAATACACACATTTAATTTAACACAAAATTATTGTTTTTAGGCCTTAGCCTTAGGCAGTGTTAGGGACCATCCTAACATTAAATCAGTCAAAATCAAACACTGGCTGTCAGTGTCGACCTGCGAACTGCTGGATGAGTGTAGCGTGAATAAAATTACAAACACATTATCTTGGTCGGAGGCTGTTCCACCAATTGCACCGGCGTCGGGCAAAGGGGTAGCCCTCCATTCAATTTGTACAGGAAATTACGTGTTTTGTCCATTTTTTTACAGTAATAACAAAATGAACACAATTCTTTTGGGAATAACGTGGGAGATATTTTCACAGCATAAAACAGTGAAATTTGGAAATATTTAAGGAAAAGGGTTAGCTGTTAGGACAATAATTTAGTTTTTTCCCCATTGACCACACAACACTACTCCCCTTTGTTGAGTCCAGAGGGTGCGATCGGTAACAGCCACCACCGACCAAATGAGACAAAAAAACAAGACCCAGTGACGTCATGCCGACCGCGAGAATTACCGAGAAAACATTGAAAAACAATGAATGAACACTTTCTTTTGAAATATCATGGCTACAGAGGAGATTGTCCTCTTACCTCTGCTTCGAACCTGTGATGCTAGGGAATGGGTATGTCGAGGTAAGTACTCCAAACTCAAAGTTTAAACATGCTTGTAATTCCTCATAATGCGTCGTTCAAGCTCGCTGTCCTATTTCTCCATGGTCAAACCATGGAGGTCAAACAAGAGTTTTGTTCTGCCTGGTTCTCTGACTACGAGTAGTACATTTGAACACGATCCTCGTGGATATTGTTGGGATCAGACTATCAAGGTAATAGAGGGCGCTCTATCGATTGAGTGGCGCGCATATCAGCAGTGGTGGCGCGCCACATGTTCCCCGCAACCAAACAACATTCGTGTTTCGCGCCATTGGCAAAATACTCTGCAAAAGCCGCAGAAAATCAGGTAATTTAAAAGAAATATTATGTTTAACATATGCTGATGACCGTTTAGTTGTCTTAATTTTATTGCATGATCATTTATATTTATTTAGCATGTAAAAATAATGTACAATTTTTAAGCCACAGTCAGTTTGATTTCCTACCTCATGACCGCCATGGTTTGATTCTGTTACAAATTGTTTCTGCAGACTACATAACGTTACATGGAGCTTGAAATTTCTAGCTCCAGGCTCATCATGTCATGAGTCTAGAGTTGGAATTTTCAAGCTACTGCAGACCCCAGTACTATCAATAGTGTTGAGATCTACAGAGAAATAATGATTTTTAAATCATGTAGGGCCTACGTGAGAATTTTGGCGATTGTGTAGGCCCCCTAGGCTATAGTGTTTTCCTACCTCCATGCATTTCCTTCCTCCATGCTCCATGCCATGGTGTAACGTTAGGGCCCCTCTTTAGTTTTGATGAAATTAGATTCAAGGGTATTTTTTCTCATTCCAAAATGACTTTTTCAACCTAAAGCAGACTTCTCTTAATTCTATTGACATCTTTTTTTGGTAATTTTTAACAGTTTATTTCAGTAGAAAATGCAATTTTCTTACGCGCTTTACGGCAGTTGCTATGCGAATATGAACGCATTTTTGCATGTTTACTGTGCGTCGCGGTGATCGCCATCTTTATTTTCGCGTTGCGTTTTGTCGTCCTCAACGCCGCTTTACCGCAAAATTTCCCTCAAAAACTACAAAACCCTGCCCTTTATCTACGGCATACCTGTTGGTTTGTAATGTCGCTAATTAGTTTGGCAATTCCAATAACCTAAAAGTGGATTTTTGTTACCTTGTTCCCTATAGGGAACAGGGTCCTACAGAATTGTGTCACTAAGTAAAATAAGACATTTTACACATTCTAATATCATGGTTGGCCATATAGTCACATGAATCCAGATGTCAATCAGTGATCAAGCCGCTGGTTCACTCTATATCCACCAGGCGGAATCTGGTGTGTGCGCCGACGCACAGATCGCTGATCGCGATCCGGATTCGTGTGAAACAAACGGGCCCTAAGTCAGTTAAATGCACACACCACCGCTGTGTAGGTCATAACTAAAATGCTAAAAACCTTGATATTTTTCATATTCTTCAAACTTCATAAATTCACATGTTATGTTTGCATGAGAAAGTACAGATTGGTATCAAAATTTGAAAATGCAGGACTTTACGTTCATTCCAACTTCCAAGCAGCTAAAAATGGAAATGTATCACCCTCTTGCATTGTTGGTTCTCCCATTGGTCACAGGTGCATTAATGTTCAATGAGCTAATTATCAATCCTTGACATTCCTTTTCCCCCAGATTGTAATCAATGCTGAGCCATCCTACGTCCACTAAGTGTCACATTTCTCATCACAGCTAGGGAAGTCGACTCGGAAACAATGCATGCCTTCCTAAAAGGAGGCTCGTCGTCAAAGCCGACCACTAAAGACAAGGCAGGAGGGAGTGGAGGGAACGTCAAGACAAAAGAACGACTGGTTCCTTGGGTGGAAAAATAGTATGTGACCAGAGCCTTTTGGAGACAAGTAACTGTTTTAAAACTAGAACATTCATTTAGAAAATAACTTCAATATTTCCCATCGTTTGTTCTGGGGTATACATTATTTTGACAGGTAACGTCTTGAGGTTATAGTTTCCACTTTTTCTTTCATTTCCTCCTAGTCGCCCAAGGTGTGTTGACGATGTCGCTTACCAGGAGGAGGTTGTTGCCATGCTCAAGAAATCTTTAGAAGGGGCAGATGTGAGTTCACAAATAATTTGTCTCTACTTTGGAAGCAGGAAACACATACAAAAATCTGTTGAGTGATAACAAAATGGTCATTTTGAAAGAATTTTCTTTTAGAAGTAAATATGTGATCGACAGAATTAACAATTTACTCCAAAGACGAACACAGTCTCTGTTAAAATCAGTTCTCCTGAGAACCACTCCCATTCAAAAAAAGACATGATGCGTAATCTGTGCATTCTGCAAACTCACTCAAAAATCCATCCCCTCCTCTGTGTTTCCTTCCAGCTTCCTAACATGTTGTTCTATGGTCCGCCGGGCACAGGCAAAACCTCCACTATCCTAGCTGCCTCCAGAGAACTGTTCGGGTAAGGGATGCAATGCTGTCCTCTATTGACTAGTTTGAGAAATTTGGAGCTCTTACAGTTTTCCTAGAAATATGAGTAGATAGCATTTCTGACTACAGTAGACTCAACTTTATATGCCCACCCCTCTATATTTTTGGACTACCTGGATTGTATAAAATAGGGGGGCATCACTACAGTAACAATTAACCCTAACCCACCTCAATCCTCCAAAATCCTCCTTGCAGTTTTGGAGGATTTTGGAGGATTTTGGAGGATTGATGATGAATGGTATTTTTTTTTAAAGAGGATTTTGGAGGATTGAGGATGAATGGTGTTTCAAGCAAGGAGGATTTTGGAGGATTGAGGATGAATGGTATTTTTTTAAAAGAGGATTTTGGAGGATTGAGGATGAATGGTGTTTCAAGCAGAGGATTTTGGAGGATTGAGGATGAACGGTGTTTAAAGCACATGAGGATTTTGGAGGATTGAGGATGAATGCATTTTTTGGGGCAGGGTAATCGGAAGATTTTGGAGGATTGAGGATGGTTCCTAGCAAAAAGGGTCTAGGGGGTTAGGGTTAATACTATTGGATAAGCCCATCACAATTTAAATTAATAATTTAAATAGGATTTGTCTGCACTTGTTTCATCCCACACAGGCCATTGTACTAACCAGTGTTGTAGTCGAGGCCATCACAAGGCCAGGCACAAGGCCAGCTTGCAACAGGCATAAACCA
Source organism: Hippasteria phrygiana (assembly GCA_037893225.1). Lineage (NCBI taxonomy): Eukaryota > Metazoa > Echinodermata > Asteroidea > Valvatida > Goniasteridae > Hippasteria > Hippasteria phrygiana. The sequence continues at coordinate 2,412,357 of JAZGUH010000202.1, forward strand.
TATGACAAAGGAATGCTTTTATTACAGCTCATTTGAATAGCTTAAGACTTGGATTAAGACTGCTGGCCTTGTGCTGGCCTTGTGCTGGCCTTGTGCTGGCCTTGTGCTGGCCTTGTGCTGGCCTTGTGCTGGCCTTGTGCTGGCCTTGTGCTGGCCTTGTGCTGGCCTCGAATACATCACTGGTACTAACCTCAGCTGTCTTCAGTAAGAGGGTTTTCTAACTCGGTGATTTGACTCGTTTTTTTATTTTATCAGGTTGAATCTATTGTAGCGATCAGTGGGTCAGGGGTTCACATCCATTCACTTGACTTGTAAGCCTCACCTACTACTCCCTAGTACCCAGGAGTGTCAACAGGTGGCAGTATTTACTGGGAAATAACCTAAGATGTATCAGCATCCCATGCAAGAAGGAAAAGAAATATCCTCATCAGTAGTTTCATACCAAGGAAACCGTAATGAACATCGGCCTGATGAGCCATCCCATCTTGGATCAGACTTGATTTTGTTCAACTATATTTTCTTATACAATGTACTAGCAAGTATAAATTCAATGAAAACAGTACCGTACAAAAATTGAACATGATCATCAAATCAAAATGTCTCGTATTATTTTTTTACCACAACCAGTGACATGTTTCGGTCGAGAGTGTTGGAGCTGAATGCATCAGATGAGAGAGGAATAGATGTCATCCGGAAAAAAGTCAAGACGTTTGCTCAACAGGCGGCGGGAGGAACAAGGCCAGAGTAAGTCAACCCTTTGCCTTCTTCTGTTGAATCGAGATGGAAAATGGAGCAATAGAGAATTTTAGAAGCGATGTTGTAGGATCTATTCTTTACTCACGATTTTTTTTTTTTAAATCAATTTAGCCTTAATTCCATATATGTGACTGTTATTGATTGGGTGCTGGTATGCCAAGATCGGGGATGTGCGGCCAAGCGTAAACACCAGATAGACACCAGACTGTATAGATTGGTCCTATTCATCACACTCGGGAAATCCGCCTTTCGTGTATGAAAGCTTTGTTTGAAAAAGCCCCATCTATTTATTGCACTCCCATTCAAGAACAATATTGTTAAAAAATGAATGGATTGAGTAAGCACAGGAATTCGCCTATATACAGTCAAACACCTTTATAACAAGGTCCTTGGGACTTTACAAATTACCTTGTTATAACAGGTACCTTGTATTATCAGTAATGGAAAACAAAGACTTGGGACCTATTTTTGTCCTTGTTTTAAGCAGTATGTTGTATTAACAGTGCTCTTATTATCGGGGTTCGACTGTACGTCGACCAGCCAGGTGGTCTTTCAAAAATCTGTTACTGTGAAAATTTATTTTAGTCCCCTGTGCCCCCCCCCCCCTCATTTGCCCTGTTCTAAGATTGAGTTCATGGATAGTATCTACTGTTTTGAATTACGTCTATGTGTTGTCTGGATTTGTACAAATAATTGAAACTTTTTTTTTTCACAGTGGTCGTCCCTGCCCGCCATTCAAGATCATCATTCTAGACGAAGCGGACTCAATGACGAATGCTGCCCAGGTAAAATTATTATTTACCCACATATCTTATTGGGTTGACGTATAGCATCATTAGCATTAATTCCTCATTTTGACTGAGAAATATTCGCTGTAAAATTTTGTACCAAAACTCGGATCACCCTGATGCCAATCCCATTTTCCGGTGTTGATCACCGTGCTATATTAGATTCCCTGGCAAGCTCTGTAGTCAAGTGCAGTGGTAAGACGTGTGGGTGCGAGTCTGTTAAGTTTTTCACATTTTCTGTTTGTTTTCCCATCAGTCTGCCTTGCGTCGGACGATGGAGAAGCAATCCAAGAACACACGGTTCTGTATGATATGCAACTATGTCAGCAGGTAGGCCTGATGTCATCATAAGCCGTGTCCGCACTGGGCTTTTTTTTTTGGAAGGTTTTACCGACACGATGGTAAAATGTTTAAATGTGACCACTGTCTGCACTTGGACTTTCGACACGGGAAAATTTTACCGAGACCGTGGTAGAAGTAACTGAGCTGTCAATATAACGACTCATGAGGGCGCTTTCCATGACCTTTCTACAATGATGCGATTGACCCAAATCACGCGTGCCTTTTCATTTTTCCGGCTGATGTGCACACGCAGGCCTACGTCTTTAGCACCAATCAAACTTCCGACTTTATCAATAATAATATCTGCCATGATCGCAACCAAAAGAGAAACAACGCACTGGAATTTTGAATTTTGCCACATATGCACCGCACCGCGGTGAAACAATGCAAAGCGCATGCGTGGTTTCCCTGCGAAGCATGACCTTGCGCTCGGGCCGGATGTAAGCTTTCCTGAGCCGCTTTTACCGACTCGCACTGTCCGCACTGGACTTATCGTTTCGGGAAAAGTTACCTGGTCAGTTTTCCTGGGCAGCAGTTGCCCGGTAGAAGTAACCGCTGGACTCGGGGGGAAAAGTAACTGAGAGGAAAACGTCCTGTGCTGTCCGCACTGGACTTAAAATGGGAAAAGTACCCATCGTCTCGGTAAGTTTTACCCAAAAAAGTCCAGTGCGGACAGGGCTATAAACTAATTCCTGCTAATATAAGCATTCAAGTTTGCTTAGCACAGAAACGTTTTGCTTAATTAACCCCAACGGTCCGACATCCTCCAATTTTAATATGATTTTGCATTCACCCCAGGGGGTTGGGTTAAGAACAAATCACCAACCACAGTGGTGAATATTTTCATGGGTTGGGTCACATTTCTACCCTTTTCATTCTTATTATTAAACCCAGTGATGAAGCACTTGTTGCACTACTCCTTAACTGTCTTGAAATTTAAATCCAAAATTTTCATTTAATTTCAGAATCATCGAACCGCTGACATCTCGCTGCTCCAAATTCCGCTTCAAGCCCCTCACGGAAGACGTGCAGAGGAAAAGACTGCTGGAAATTTGCGAGAAGGAGGGAATAAAATGCGGTGAAGAGGTGCGAGAATTCCACTTCATATTAACCTCCCCGATTTTTACCTTTACTGTTTTTTTTGCATTTTGTTGGGACAGTAAACTTTAGAAGTGAGTTTATGTTGGTCCAGGGTAGTTATAGTTTTTGTGTTTTTTGTCATTTTTTTTTCAGGCCATGGGAGCCATCGTTCGCACATCTGAGGGCGACTTGAGGAAAGCGATCACATTTTTGCAGAGTGCGTTCCGACTCAAGTCAGATGAAGATATCACGGTACAAGACATCTATGAGATAGCGGGGGTAAGTCAAAGATTTTTGATTGGCTCCTAACACGCAAAGTTTATTTTGATTGGCTCCTAACACGCAAAGTTTAAAAATTTTTTTTTGTTTTTTTCCCATTTTTGTGTGGACATGTGTTTGTAAACTTTTGAGAACTTGTGGTTGACTTTTGAATTTTCCACTGTATTGTTTGCCCAGGTTGTTCCAGATGACATCATGTCAAACCTAATGACGACATGCTCCTCTGGCTCGTATGAGAAGCTTGAGAGAGCGGTTCAAGATCTTCTGATGGAGGGGTATGCGGCGACTCAAGTAGTCACACAGGTATTAAAATCCGACAATCATTTTCAGAGGTCCGTTACTGTAGCATCCAATGGGTGTGCATATACATGGGTAGTCATTGACCACATAGTGGGGACATTTTTATTTGTGAGGCAAATGAGGACTGAGTTATGGGGACATTTCTCTGTCCCCATAACTTTTTTGGTGGAAGTGCCGTGGCCTAGTGGTTTGGAGCATTGAATTCGTGGTCTGCGGGTAATTCTGCAAGTTGTGGGTTCGAGCCCATAGTCCTATGCATACTTCTATGCTTAATATGGTTAGAGGCATTATTCATGCCTTGCAGTGGACTAGTTACCCATCCCGACCCTATTCATACTGTGAAGAGATCAGATTGTCTTGTCTTGTTTCAGTGTGAGGGGCTGGTTCTTCCACACTTTCCTCTGTAGCCCACACCTTGAGTGGCCCTTGGCCTTGTGATGGGCGACTTGCATTAAAAAAAAAAACTCTAGCGCATGACCCTGTGTGTACAATGTACATGTATATGTTTATGCATGGATGTATGCAGCTCTAAACACAAATGGGAATACCTTATCACCAAGAACAAATTTGGTTTATTTTAATTCTGCAGGTTTTTGACCTTGTGGTCAGCAGGGATGACCTAACCGACACGCAGAAATCAGCCATCATGGAGCGCTTGGCGATTATCGATAAGAGGCTGTGCGATGGTGCTGACGAATACTTACAAATCATGGACATCTTCACATACATGATGGGCCAGATTTGTAACGTCTGATTTCAACAGCGTCTGATCGTGAACCAGCAGCCATCTTGGTTTTACCCCTTGAACATTTAGCCAGGTCACTGAATATATTTTTGTCATGAGCCCGTCTTAAGCTTCTGTTGTGGATCTCCATAGAACCCCAAGATGAGAGTATGTTTCATAGGAATTGTCGATGATGGATTGACTCAATGAAGACGGCCATTTACCTCCTATATTGTGCCAATCGGCCACATTGACTGTTTTCCACAAAGCACTCCCTCATCATTAGCTTAACCAAATCCATGATGGGCTAATATACTTTGTCTTAATGTGCCTTACTTATTACATTCAGCCTTTTTCATTGGTTAAATATCAATAAACAAATCTATTGAATTATTACGAAATACCATGACTAAGTACATGTACAATGTAAATAGCAGTCTTAAGCATGCTGTGAATCATGGCACCTGGTGTGTTGTCGTTTTCAAGAAAAGTGGACATTTTTATAAAGTTTTCCAGTGATTGTCGGCTGATAATCGTTTGAAATAGTCTAGTTTCCCAACCTGATAATTCCCCCGACATCTATAAATTGCTCCGTTTTTCTAAAGTATGGTCAGGAAACCATACCACTAGAACATAATTTCCGTTTTCTCTGCGTCTATGCACACAACTTTAAACAGGTCAGTGTTACAGTATTTGCTAGCACACTACATGTATAAAATAACCCCCAAATCCATTTATTTCTGAAAATTATAGCCAAAGCAAATGGTGCATACTACATGTATATAGATTGGACTCGGCGATGCAGTTCTTATATTTTTACTCCAAATGTCAGTTAAATGGTACGTGTTTACTGTATATTCCCCTCTACCATAAAGTTTTACCTTTAAGAACATGTATCGAACACGATTCTCTTGGATACATTAAATTTGTGAAACAATTGACCACCTGCTGTCCTGTACATGATTTAATGTTTAGACTACTTCCCTTGTGTAGTAATACTCGGGACAGGTATGGAGGAAAATTGTTGGGTGCCAAGCATCAGGGTTGATAAAAATCTTATTTTTTTTTTACCATCCTACCATTGGCATAAAACATGTTTCAAATAAGTGAAATCAGTACTGAAACCCCTTTCATTGATCACATTTCTCATCAAGTTGATAACAGGAACCCTCTACACAGCCATGGTAGAATAAAACTAATGCAGCATTTTAATGAAATTTTGGGATTGAACAAAATCTCAGATCCTTCTTAAACCCCCTGGGGTGCATGCATCATCATTTTGAAGATTTGGGACTCTGGGTCAAGGTACAATGACACGAGGATCAAGCAAACAATTTGAATTTTGTATATATATATTTAATAATTCTAGACGAAAATACACATAGTACAACAAAATTATGAGCATCAAACTAACGAGTTCACATGACCAACATTGATTGAAACGGGAACACGACATAATCAGTGGCCTTTCAGAATGTACTAGAGACACAAGCCTGGACAATTCTTTAATTATGTGTACATCAATTAATGATAAAGACAACGGAACACGTATACTGTACATGCGCGTCCACAAAAAGAAAAATGTTCCTTTGTAGAATTGAATGCATTTCCTTGCAGGAAGATACATCTGCGTATTGCTCCCATAAAATCGCTCAAATCCGCCACAATGGGCTAAACGTGTCTTGGGTGAGATAATTGAAGAACCCTCCAAGACAAGAGCTTTACTGTTTAACTTGTTTATATAAATAAAATAAAGTCTTCCTTGCACATGTGCGTACAACTCCCTCGAATGTATCCTTTCAGAGAGGCGGATATAATACCTCCAAGTTTCAATTGATTTCTGGTCAACCTTGAAAACTACTTTTATGTGGCAGTTATGTAAATCCATTGCTGCTTAAAGTCCGTTTATAAGTTTTAATCGTTATTATCTGACGTACAGCTTTGCAGTACAGAAACTACATAAAGCAGCAACTGTAACTTCAACACAAACTTGCTTTTCTTTGTTTTATAATATATATTAACAAAATGCTCACAGGAAAATAAATCGGTTACGATAAAGACTACGGATACAACTACGTAAGTTCACATGAAGTATTTGCTTAAATACTTAAAATATTAATATTATCAATTGTTTTACAAGTAAACTTAAGCTGGCCCACACAGGGTGGGCCCCCTTGGTAAAAGGGAGGGGAAACCCCCTTTTGAGTTTGCCCCGAGACGAGCTTATCGCAGTCAGTGACTTGATCCAAGAAGGATTATCAACAAATTTCAGGTACTCACGGACCCGATATTTAAATGTCGCAATGACAAAAATAAAACTCGCTATTTTTTGGTCACTAGGCTGACGTGGCTTAGCGTGGATATCGTCACTCTGCGAATCCTCCGTTAGTACAGACCAATGAATCAGGCACTGCGAATGGCGTCACGGCGACTAGTCGACAGGAATTAAATCAGATCAGCCACGTTCATGGGCATCTCGGCAATTTCAGTGTTGTAGAACTCTGTTAATTCCTTTAGTGCTCGGAAATCCTCTTGAGCCACAAAATTGATAGCTACACCCTTACGGCCAAAACGCCCACCACGGCCAATCCTGACAAGAGAAAAGGGAAATTATTCTATAAAGCAAAAAATTTGTCTTAATGTACAGGAAAGTTACATTAGTAAATTATAACAAGGATTTTCCTTTCTGACTTATCAGCAATGTAGGCTTGGTGCTTTTCTCAGCGTATGTGAGGGAAAGAAAAAAATGGTTACGTGGGCAGCATTTTACCAATGACCTGCTTCATAGCACAGACTTCTTAAACAGTCATCCACCTTACTAGTCATTCTTAATACATCATTTTACATATTTACCTCCCGGATGTAATTGTATCTTGTCTGCGATTCCATATCATGAGCAACTGAGGTGTATGTAGCTATGCATTTTGAGATGTAGGGAGTGAAAAACATCCCCAATCCCACCCATAATGCATTGCAAGGTTTACTCTCCTTCCTCTGACAACCGCGTATGACACAGTGACATCATCACGGTGCTTTTTGGGAAGTTTATTAAATGACAAAATGAAGGACTGCATAAAATCTCAAGGATAGCATGTCCATTCCAGTCAGGCACTTTGTCGGGGTAAAATTAAATTTAAAACTTATTTCTCGACTCAATGTCACAGAAATGAGGATTTTGGACTTGAGAAGAGGAATTGGGCACAAAAGGTTTATTGTGCATTCAGTCAAACCAAATGGATAGTAGCCGGTCATTTCGTGTTCTAAAGACATTCCATGTTCACGTCATATCTTATAGCCATTACACTGTGGCACATTTCACTCACCTGTGAATATAGTTCTCCCTGTTGGAGGGCAGGTCATAGTTGATGACCAGTGAGATCTGCTGCACATCAATACCTCGAGCCAGCAGGTCAGTTGTGATAAGCACACGGCTGGAGCCGGAACGGAACTCCTTCATGATCACGTCCCGGTCTTTCTGTTCCATGTCTCCGTGCTGAAATTTGATCAAATGGCAGTTGTGAAAAAGTTAGGGGTCAGACCCCTTACAGCACTGATTTATTTTCAAATTAAATATAAAAACAAATTCTGCAAGCTGTGTGGCAAGCTATGTGAAGACACCGGCAATAAGTGCATATTAAGACAGTAGTTACAGCTGTTTTTACATTTCCACTTGTTGCAAAACACACTTAACTTTTTCTTTTTGGTTGGGGTGGGGGGGGGGGGGGGGTTCTGGAATCTCAACTTCAAATTTCCTGTGTGCTAAAACTTAGACATAACCACAAGGACATGCTCCATACCACAAAACTTACACATCTCAAAAGCTATGTAAAATGTTAAAAACATCTCAAAAAATTCAACTACTACTATCACTGAACTCAATTGACAGCACAAGAGGTGCTCAAAGAATCACTGTTCCTCGCATGGTTTACCCCCTCAGTCACGGCCACATAGTGGCTCTGAGAAGACCGGGAATATGCGAGGAGCCTATCCACACTGATGACAGAGCACCGGGGGACAGGGGTTTGCTCTCCAACGTCATGGAAGGGGAATATACATCAGAACCCGAGAGGGTTCAGCTCCCATACGCCACACTGGCAGAGCCAAGCGATGTGTTAAGTCACTCGGGTACCATCATTGGTTACAACTATTCCAGGCATTTGAAACATTGCTAAACCTGAGAACTATTTGCTTAGAATAAACGGGAATCTGTTCTTACCATGCTTGAGACGGTAAAGTCCCTCTTCTGCATCGACTCGGCTAGCCAGTCTACTTTCCTTCTCGTATTACAGAATATGACGGCTTGTGTGATGGTCAACGTCTCGTACAAGTCACATAGAGTGTCGAACTTCCACTCCTTCAAAATCAAGAACGGCATGTGTTACAAAGGTTCCCGCCACTTTTTACTGAATGTTTACATTAACCAGTTCACGCCAGGATTATTTTTCACGAGCCTGGGTGCCAGACGGGATCAGGCCATTATCTGCGGGTAGCGCTCACTGTGAGCCGGTCGCTGACAGATACTTCTGCTGGACCCTCGCCGAGTGCGTGTCTACACGTCATCCGACGCGAACTGGTAAAGATGTTTTTAAGTATTTTTGCATAAAGTGTTTTAAGGTTGAACAAGATTTTGCGATTTAAAACCCTTTTTTTCCGATCTTGCAAATGGATCGGAAAAACTCCACACTAACCGAGACTTTTTTACAGTTTCTCAATTTCTAGTGCCACTGCTTAAAGTCAAGAACGGACCACTTACCTCTTTCTCAACGTTGACATAGAACTGCTTGATACCCTCCAGAGACAGTTCCTCCTTCTTGACTAGGATGCGGATGGGCTTGACCATGAACTTAGTCGTCACATCCAGCACATCCGGAGGCATGGTGGCAGACAGCAAGACCACCTGCATGTAAAAGATTGCCTCATTATTTCCATATTGTGAAACAAATACACACTACTCAATGAAAATTGCATCAGTTACCATGAATCAGTCGGGGTGCATCAGCTGAGAGAAAAGTTAGACTTCTCACTGGATATCGGGTCACTCTTGAAACTGCGCCATATATTCCAGACAGACAACCACGCTGCACTCACCTGCAGTAAGTCATGGTTCAGCAACTTGAAGACTTCGTAGATTTGATCCTTGAAGCCTCTGGACAACATCTCATCGGCTTCGTCCAAGACGAACATCTTGATGTTGTTGGTAGCTGCAGAAGGATAACAACTTGCAATGATTGAAAAACGCTAAAACAAATATACATCAGGCCTCAAAATAGCGATAAGGATAGTTTGGGAAACGAGGTTGCTGCAGTTTTGTGTGGAGATTAGTACGTGTAGTTCGGTACAGTCCCACGTGTGGGCGCAGACGTTCACACACCCCATACACTTTACGGTACATAGATACTGTAGCGCGGCTTCGGCGCGCTTCATCCAGCACACTGTATTCCGCGTTTGTTATACCGACATGAACTATATGCTCCAGGATGACACGATCATGTTTGACGCACGCACGTACATTGTATGCTGCATCCTGCCTGTGCTGGTGATGCGTGTACAATGAACAAATGTATGTATACAATGTCGAAAGTACCGTAGAATTTCACCGTTCGAAAACGGCTGAAACATATGCCATGGTTGAAACAGGAGGATCGGTCGAAGGAGATCATCCTTTATTGTTAATAAATTGTTTTCCTTATTTCCATCACATTACTAATACCTGTTAAAATTTTGATCAAAATAATGCTTCCGGTAATAATAAATAAAACTTGACAGTACATGCCATCAGCCTTTTATTTTCCAAAATATCAACTTCTTTATTGGTGAGCTAAACATATAGGGGTTTTCTTATTTTTTATATACGGGCTAGTAAAACTCTAAACGGGCTAGTAAAAGCTTCAGTTAACTAGCCCAGTGGGCTAGCCAGGAAAAAAAGTTAGCGCAAGGCCTGTACATACACATATACATACTTCAGAACGAGTTATTCTTAACGTTTCATGTACTAGTTTACTATTTCGCTGAAATTGGGGGAAATCAATTAATTCTACTATCTGAGAATTTAGGCTAGTTTTTTTTTTAGATTGCTTCAAAATGTTCCTCGCATGGTTTACCCCCTCAGTCACGGCCACAGAGTGGCTCCGAGAAGACGCAGGAATATGCGAGGAGCCTATCCACACTGATGACAGAGCACCGGGGGACAGGGGTTTGCTCTCCAACGTCATGGAAGGGGAATATACATCAGAACCCGAGAGGGTTCAGCTCCCATACGCCACACTGGCAGAGCCAAGCGATGTGTTAAGTCGCTCGGGTACCATCGTTGGTTACGACATGTAGTCAAGTTGAAAATTAGTTTTTACTTGACAATTTGTACAAGTAAAAAAAAACCTAAAGCTGGTTTTTAAACCGTCTTTAAATTTTAACATCTTTTTCTGCTGATTACCCATGCCTCCCGCCCCCCCCCCCCCCCCCCCCCCACAAAATCCAAGATGATAAGACTAGCACTGTAGGTTCTTCACCTTTTTTGTATTATGTTAAGCATAGTTTAGTAATAACCTATGACAAATTGAATCAGACTGTCTTAATGAGGTTGTTCCTACCTCAGCTAAATCAGGTCACCAACAAAATTGCATTTGATTTATACTGTATGTAGCTGGTTCCCTGCCAATTTCTACCGAGCAGGAAAATTTGGCAAGCAGTATTTTCTGCTTATCAGCCTTAATGAAATCTGCCTTTATGAATATTCAAATGGTGCAAGACCTCAATATATTCATGAAAGAACTGACCACTACGACCATCTACTCACTCAGGGCATTCCTGCGAATCATGTCGAAGACTCTTCCGGGAGTGCCGACGACAATGTGGATACCGTTACTCAGCTTGGCAATGTCAGACTGCACATTTGTGCCGCCGATACAGGCCATACATGAGGCCTTCATGTAGTCTCCCAGTGCGATGAACACCTTCTGGATCTAATAGAAACAAGACCATGACCACAATTATCTAAAAATTCAAAGTCAATCCCAAACTTTGTCTAAAGAACCAAACCTGTGGAAGATGGCTACTGGAGAGCGGAAAATTTACATTTTGTTCCATTTAATCATTTAATTTGGCTGGCGTTGGAGCCACATGTATGTAAAGTAAGTGACATGAGGGAAAAAAAAGTTGAACCAAACAGATGATGCACTTTTACATGAACAATCAACATTAGCTCTAATGATCACGACATCACTTGACCGGGCCATGTTTAAGCCAAAATCCGAAGGTGTCACAACCCTCTCAAAAACTCTGGCCAGATCCGTCTGTAGCAAATTGCCCTCATTTCTTATCAACGTACCTGTGTCGCCAATTCTCTTGTCGGAGCCAGTACAAGTGCCTGGCAGGAATTCCTACTCGTGTCGATTTGGTGCAGAATGGAGATGGCGAATGTGGCCGTCTTTCCAGTGCCCGACTGGGCCTGTGCAATGACATCTTTGCCTGCAGATTGAAGTCAAGAAACGTTAGACAAAATACAGACATTGCCATTAGTGGCAGTCATCTTAACCAGTACGTGCTAGGATTATTTTTGCCGAAAATTTCTATTTTCCAAAAAGGCAAAATATAGCAGCCATCTTCTGATATACAGCCAAACGCCACAAATACTGATTTGCAAGAGTCATTTTAACAGTATTTGTACAATATTTCTTGCCGAAACCTCATATATTTCAATACTCCGGGTGTGCCCACCGGAGCGTAAATTATAGAACAATATGACGTGCAAGTTCAAGACACGGTCCGCCTCCACAGACTTCTCGGACTGTGTGTGTACAAAACAAATGAGGGATTAGCGTGTTGAGACGTCACCCGGAGGCGAGTCGAGGCAAGCTTGACGTTTTTACCCGTCAGCTGTGTCCGTGTATAAAAACAGCCAAATCGTGTGAACACGTGCTCCCGACGCGAACTGGTTAAGAATGGTTAGTTCGACTTGGATTTTGCAAATGAATCTGGGTATTAGATATAGTTCGTAACAAGCTAGTTAAGCATTTTCCTGGACAATGTGAAAAAGTGGGAAATAGCTCTTATCAACTTAATGATGGCGAAAATGTAAGGCTAACCAGGTTTCTCATACACTCATGGGTACCACAATTTACTAGTTCCCACTTCATAGTATCTTCAGTAAATTCTAACATCCTCCCGGGTCTTCCAAATCCACCTCGGTTTTGGAGAATTTTGCAGGGCGGTCAAGTCCAGCCACTATTAACCCCTTAAACCCGGCCGCCTTCTATAGCCGTTGTTTGAAAATTACCACCTGGCCAGTTGACGGCTATACCTGCATTCTCTATCCATTGTTGGGTTTTTGTGTGCATTACACTTGGCTGCACAAGCCTATTGTGTCTGTTTCGCTTGGCTGCACAAGCCGGCCTGGCATACCAGCACGCTCATTATAATACCTGGGCGCAAGGGGTTAACTTATACAGGGTTGTCATTGCTTAAAAGTTAAGACAAAGAATGTTCCATTGGGGTTACAGAGGATTTTGGAGAATTCGTAGCAAGATTCCCAACAAGACTGCCCAGGTTAGGGTTAATCCCAGATAAACCATGATTAGGTGGTAGAATGATCGGGGGGGGGGGGGGGGGGGGGGGGGGGGGGGAGGATGGACTCACCATTGCAACAAGGTACTATAGCAAGCTGCTGAATAGCAGAAGGCTTTTCAAATCCGTATGCGTAGATTCCTCTCAGCAGAGGATCAGATAAGTTCATATCATCGAAACTCTCGATAATTTCCACATTTGTGCTGTCCTGTAGGAAATAATTTAAAGTTATAGAATTAGCGAGTTTGTTAGGACTCGCAAATTGGCAATTCTTTTCAGTTGCAAGTTTGGCGGGTTGTAAGAAAAAGGGCAGATCTGAAGGAAGGGAGAGTAATACCAGATTGGCTCTTTCTGCAGAAAAAAAAAAAAACAGGCCGACCTGAAGCTGCATTTGTCTCAAATCTGTCCCTAATGTGGTAAAACTACTTTAATAGTTTAATCAAAAACAGTGCCACTGTACAAGCCAGGTTTTTTATCTTAATATCTTAAACTCATGTTGGGGGGGATCCAGAGTCACATGGTCACAAGTGATTTAAAGTGCTTACATCAAAATCTCCAGACTGGTCTCCTACGTAAGGCTGGGTGGATTCCTTGAAATCCTTGGCAGGATCACCAGCATTTCCAGAACCTTCGGAGGTAGTCTGGGGTCTGTAAGGTCAACAAGAAAGATGCCACTCCAATTAATCAATCAATTAAAATAATAGTTTGCAGCTGTGTTGTACTAGAGATTTTAGGATTTTACTTCAATACCCTCCACCAAAATCAGTCGGGAACAGCAAAATCTTGGAAAATAACCAATTCTCCTTGATAACACATGACAGAGCCTGTTAAAATCAACATGTCAACACTGAGTGACCATACACTGCGCCAAGATTATGTACATGTTTAGTCCGAGTCACTTGGACCCTTTATCACCCTTTTAAACATTTGGACACGATCTGGCGATAGTTGAGTCCAAGGCAAATGTGCGCCATTGACTATCCATTAACTTGACCTACCCCAAGCCTTACAAACTCCAACAGCAGGTTGTGTCTAATTTCGATGGGTTCAGTACTATTGCCAGATCATGTCCAAATGAAAAAAAAAAAAGGCGATAACAGGTCCAAGTTACTCTGACTAGTACATGTACATGTAAAAAAAGGAAAATTTTAGAAAGTTTCCTTTCCTATACTGCACAAAATTGTCCAGACTAAAGTCTCCGAATTAAAGATTGTGCCAAATTCTGAATGCGAATGGATGGTTATTTTAAAAGATTTTTCTGTTCCTGAACAATTCTTGTGGGGAATATTAAAGTTAAATCTTTCCGTAATTTTTAGTTGCGGTGATTGTGTAGTGTAGGGCCCTGTTCCCTATAAGGTAACAAAAATCCACTTAAGTTACTGGATTTGGCAAACTAGTTAGCGACATTACAAACCAACAGGTATACAAGTAGGGTAAAAGTCCGGAATTTTGGCATGCCCGCATTTTCGGCACCCCTTAATAAATAATGGAATAGCCTGCTAATGCGGTCACGTGACCACCCATGTTGCTATCCGGTGACACGACAAACTCCTGCCCTTGGGTTTTCAACCACAAATAACTTTTTTTTAAATTAAAAATTGCAAAAAAACTGCTATTAATAATCTCTCCACAAAAGGTGAACAATTTTTTTCAAGTTTTTAGGATTCCTTGTAAGATGGGGTTAAAGATGAAAGTGATAATTCCAGCCATTTTCTTTAATGTCAAAGTGGTTAAAATGGAAGTTTTTTCTGATGTTGGTGACGGTTTGTGCCGCTGTCAGTGGAAGACTTTGTACAAAGTGCTGGTGTGTAGTCTTATGGGGGATGACGATATTACGTGCAGGGGTCGGAAAGTGACCTGAATTTTGGCATGTGATAACCTACATATGCTCCGCGGCATCATCCACTGTAACATGTTGTAATGAATATTGTATGCATGGAATGACATGAATGGCGTTTAGAAAAAATAACTTTAAACTTTACGTTAGATTAACATTTAAAAGTTTTGAAAAATGTTCAGATGCGAACTACTATTTGCAAATAAACTTTTCAGTTCACTTAGTGCGTTTTACCTGCATGACCTGCTTGTTTGCCGCATTTTTTTAAAAAGAAAATGGTGTCGAAATTGTACAGGGTGCCGAATTTCTGGACAACACTAACGTCTTGCAAAGACACGTGACATTACTGAAGCAGGTACTGGATCGATTTAGTTGTATCGCAACATGCGCTATGCCTACGTGCTGTGTGTCGAAGGGAGTTCCGGGTAAATCGATACTGCATATGTCGGGAAAATAATAATAGACTCTAATGGTGCCGAAATTCTGGACGTCTACCTGAGATAAAGGGCAGGGTTTTAGTTTGAGGGAAATTTCGGGGTAAAGCGACGATGAAGACGACAAAACGCAATGCGAAAATAAAGATGGCGATCACCGTGATGCACATAAACATGCAAAACCGCGTTGATTCGCATGGCAACTGCCCAGTGTAGTGTGAAATTTGGTCACCATGAAATATAGCAGTATTACCGCTGTTACACATGCCAAGTGATCGAGTTGCATGAAAAATTCATTTTTTTTTTCGGGTTTAACTTGAGCATATTCGTATTTTGAAGGGATGACAAGCTGCATGAATGACTACTCTGCCGGCAAGGTGAGTGTTTGGTTGATATATTCAGGGAAAGAGAAGATATCGGCAAGATCTAAACCGACCCTATAGAATTCCTTCTAGCTCTAAATGGCGAATCTCGCATGTCATGAGCCTAGAGCTGGAATTTTCAAGCTACCTTGACTCTAACGTTGTCGTTAACCGTAACTAAAATAGTCCTGAATCATGTGAATCCTCCAATTTCAATACAATTTTTCACACCCCGGCACCTACAGGCATGAGAATGGGTTGTGTTAGAAAAAACTGGAAAATAGCGATTCACTATTATTGGCCAGAGCCGAAGGCGAGGCATGCCGGGGGTTGAAGGAGTCAGCGCCCCCTTTAGACATTTTTTGACAATTTAGGTACTGAAAAGTAGCATTTTCAAGCAATTTTCAATGTAATTTTTAGATCTGAATGTCCATAGGCCCTATTAAACAGCAGAAATAAACAGAATTGACACTTGAGAATCTAAATGTATCACTCTATAATTTGCAAAGCGTGCACATCGACTTCCCTGGTATATCTACCTTTCTGGCGAACTCGCCGAGATTGCACTTTACTTTATCGGCAATACCACTTTTACCAGGCAGTTTAATTTCCACATCTTCCTCTAACCAAGACCACTTCCATTTTTCTTTGACACCTTTATCCGACTCCCGTACGAATTGTTCTTCATTTCTATCCAAAATTCTCGGCATTTTGAAGTCGGATGCCTCCGATATTTCACGATAATTTTACTATAACTTTTTTTCTTTCACGTACACAAAGGCCAAAGCGTTAACACGATGGCCGCTCAATCAACAACAGCATTTCCTAACGCTCATTATAGGGGATCTTTCATTGGACAATTTTTATGACGTTATGGAATACTTGATACCTAACGCGATCGTACTCCTAGAACTATGAAGTTCCTGACATGAACCTCATAGGAAGACGCCGATTTTTCCCATAGGCTAGTACAGCAAGAATAAGAACGTCATTTCCATGCAACACGAGTCTACATTTTTCGCCGTGAATTACTTCATGGCTGCCCCCCAAACAAATAATATGCCGCATTTACCTCCTCACCTCGGTTGCGCCAAGTCAATTTTCGCCTGAAACGGGTCCAATTTGCGGGAAAAAAAGAGAAAAAAAATGCAGTCGTTCCGAAGCGATCACACACGCACACCATCGATTAAGCCGCACACACGAAGCTCCTGTTTTGCGGGGGGCCGTGGGTCGGTCAAGTCATGATTATTCATCGAAAATTCGAAGCGCGGTACGGCAGGCAACTGCCGCGTGTCCGTTATATACCGTCTGCATGCATTGCCTGTCGTCGCAGACGGTATATAACGGACACGCGGCAGTTGCCTGCCGTACCGCGCTTCGAATTTTCGATGAATAATCATGACTTGACCGACCCACGGCCCCCCCGCACATTACCCGGCTGGATGCATGCTGGGATATCTTACAGGAGCTAGCTTCGTGTGTGCGGCTTAATCGATGGTGTGCGTGTGTGATCGCTTCGGAACGACTGCATTTTTTTTTTTTTTTTCCCACAAATTGGACCCGTTTCAGGCGAAAATTGACTTGGCGCAACCGAGGTGAGGAGGTAAATGCGGCATATTATTTTTTTGGGGGGCAGCCATGAAGTAATTCACGGCGAAAAATGTAGACTCGTGTTGCATGGAAATGACGTTCTTATTCTTGCTGTACTAGCCTATGGGAAAAATCGGCGTCTTCCTATGAGGTTCATGTCAGGAACCTCATAGTTCTAGGAGTAACGCGATCGTTGATTCGTTTAGTAAACTTCATCTCTGTAACAGCACTTCATCACTCTGCGTACGTCGTGTAAATAAGACGGGACAAACCGGTTTATAAAACAGCTGGGAGCGTCTAAAAACAGAGCTATGAAGTGCCGATCTCGGGGCATTTCAGCAATGATATTTCCACAAATTCCCTAAAACAAAAATCACCCTAGACCACCTCTACCCCCCAAATTTTAAACCGGATTCACATTTAACTCGGAGAGGACATATTTTGGCCTCCAAAAAGCGGGAAACCGCGGGCCCTAGTCAACAAGCGTCAACAAACATTTGCCTACACTACACAATCGCCATTCTTTCCATTTCACAATGACTGTACAATTTTGATATCAAAATGGTTAAAATTTCAGTTGCCAGCTTGCAAAAAAAAAATGTAGGGCAGGCCCTACCCAGCTAGCCCACACAAGATGCCAAGATTCCTCCATAGACCATGCTTGACACGTTCATTTAAAATTGAAGTACCTTAATCATGTCAATCTTGCTCGATCATGACGGACAAACTTTCAGTAATCACATTTACATCGAAATACACTTTTTGCAATGAATATGTAGGATACATTTAAAGCGATTTACTGAAGCACTATTGTTAACACGTGCTACAATCGTGGACAGGAAATCAACCATATCGCCATTTTGCCTCCAACTTTTTGTTTGAAAAACTACCACAAAATCGCTGATTTAAGTCCTCGTATCACTTGTATGCTGAAGATAACAAACAAAGACAACTAGTGTAATGTTTAAAAGGGAAAATTTCGGTAAAATTGAGGGAAATACTTTACCCTGGAATAGAATCTTCGTAATCGTTTGACATTCTTCTAGTACGTACAGCGGGAAAAAGATAGATTGAGGAATGAGTATTGCGAACGTGCTTTTGATCAGTGTATCCGTCCGCTACCAGAAGTAACACGTTCAGGCGCGTGCATCAAATTATTTTTTTTAAATTCACACTTTTTAACAATTCTAGAAAAATCAAATATTATATTAATTAATATTTATAGGTTTCGTTAAATTATTTGTGTGAAAAATTATTTATTTCATTTACAAAAGTACAAAGAAAGAACATAAGCGTAGTGATATTTGGTACTTAACCCAGTGAAAAAGTGCCGGGTGTCGTGCACATGTGTGGGTAGCTCGACATTGCGCAATGTCAGATATTTGCATAAATTATCATGCAATGACGCGCACACATTCGGTATACAAAAAAAATATTTCTTTTGTTAATTAATTGCGGGGAAACAAAGTTATGCGAAAAAGGTCTGCAACCTTATTGAATAGCCACCCACGTGTACAGTGTCCAAAGACGACTCATCCATGCAATTGTTATTCAAATCGATGTGTATGAAACATCAACTGATTTGGCTACGTCATGTCACATTTTTGCGCGACGTTCTCACATTTACCGTACATTTTGCTAACTATATACAATTTTAATGACAATTACACTCGGAAATTAATTGTTTTAAACGTGAACATTTTTCCAAGGCGAGCATGCAGACTCTCTTTAAAGGGACGCATTGCCCATGAGGCGCTCACTGAATAACTACAAAAAGCGAGTCGTCATTAAATTGCAATGATTATATTCAAAAGTATAGTAATCACAATTGTACGCCTGTATTATAGCCTACAATGCGAAAATAAAATGCGCCGAAAATATGCGTGTATTATAATTTCCTCCCAGTTTCCGCTGGGAAAAATGTGTATAACCCTCTTCCCGGCAAATGAGCCTCGACTGTGACCCCATCACTTACCACCCCTGTCCGTGCTCCAGCGGCGTAGCCGGAATAAAAAAAATCGTTTCCTAACCCCTCCCCCCCCTCCCCTAATTAACCCAACTCTCCCCCTATAGAGAGAGCCGTGCTCGTCCCATTATGAAAAGCAAATAATATTCTTCTTTATATAGTAATATGAGTAGCAACTGGTAACTCTATGTATTTGTGTAGAATAAAGCCTATTCCAGGACAGGTCCCACTCGGACTCGAACCACCCGACTCCAGGCTGGCGGGGGATGTTTAACGGTGCCCCTCGGACCCAACCATGCACCAACACACGCTCGCAAGTTCAAGGGCTGGGACAGTAATTAATGTATGCTCCCCCCCCCCCCCGGCCCCCGAATCACTATTTTAACACCCCTGTGGAGACAAAATATCTCGGGCACTTTTTTGTCCCGGGGGGGGGGGGGGGGGGGGAGGATCGATTACCCCCCCCCCCCCCCCTCCCCTCCCCCAGTTCAGGACAAGAATTGGCGCCATTGCTGTCATCTTAAAATAGAAACTAATCTTTAATAATATTTATTGATGTTGGGTGCCCACTTCATCCACCATTATATAAAGTATCCCCTTTGTCTGTCCCCGTCGTCTGCAGTGTGTTTTAGAAGGGTCGGAGCCTGGTTAGCCTTTGATAAAGATCCCACGAAAAGTCAGGCCCTCTTATCATAATGTAATTTTCTCACTGAAGAACATGTAGGTCTACCAAAAATGGATAGAGGAATAAGAATTGCGCCTGGTACATATATAACATAGTAAGTTACATTGTCAGTCACTACACTACATTTTGGCGTCTTAATACAAACTGCCTGATTATTCAAACAGCTTTCTTATTCAGACAGCTTTGAAAACAACAATTTAAGATGTCATATCAAAATCTGAAAGTCATAGGGCCTAGCTGGATTTTGGGATTTTGACAGTAGCATTCATTTTCTTTGCCTGTTAAAGACTTTATAACGCGAACGTTAAAAATCTAAATTTAGGACGTTCAATCATCCATCATTCAATGCTTTATATTGCGTCTACTCTTAAGCATTTATAGGATATTGTATAATTTGGTTGTTCTTTAAAATCAAATAGTTTTTTATTTTGGTAGTTTTATCGTTCAACTACAAGCTGTGAAACTTGTTGGTTTACGCTCTGAACAATTAACACACGCGGTGCATGCAATGTGATTGGTCAAAAGTCCTAACAGTTGCCACATGAAAATTGCATAGCGCCCTCATTAATTTTGCACACGCGTGAAAAAAAATAGTCAGAGGCCCACAACGTCTGCTTGTCGTCAAGGTATCTGACATATTCACCGGTGGCATATGTTCATACAAAAATTTACACCGGTCGGTGTACTTTTTTTACTCTGGAATCAAGCCCACAGATGCCTTGAAATTGCTTGCTGTACCACTCTTCCACGAGCCTGAAAAATAGGTGAGTGTAGGAAATATTCAGGCCTGGAGTCTCGGCCTATAAATATTAGTAATTTGTTGCACTTCAAACATGTCAAAAGTTCCACTGGAAACCTGGTGTGGTGAAACTTTTTGGTCACTGGCATGTTGATCATTTTTGTGAAATGTTCAGTTGCGATGAATCTAGACTACATTGGTCTACTCTATCTAGAGAAGAAGGGGAGCTATGGTCACGACCAACTCTACTCATATCTATTCATAGTAAATAATGGAGCTTTAAATATATGTCCTCAATTGTGGATTTAACATATTTTGTCAGTCAACCTGAGTGAGAAAGAGAGACTGTCTAATCATGGAGAAATTTTTATTTGTCTAAGCAATGCTAAGCATGCTAAGCTTGAAGTTCAACAGTAAAAACTGAAGTTTCTTGGACTTTTGGAGTTAGACAGGTTTTTTTTTTTTCCTTTCTTGGATGCAAAAGGCTTGTAATTTGTATCATTCATAGTTAGGCGATTGTGTAGTGTAGGGCCCCTCTTTATTAGTTTCCATCAAATTAGAGTCAAGTGTATTTTTTTCTCATTCCAAAATGACTTTTTCAACCTAAAGCAGACTTCTCTTAACTATATTGACAGGTTTTTTTTGGTTATTTTGAACAGTTTATTGCGGTAGAAAATGCAATTTTCTTACGTGCTTTACGGCAGTTGCCATTCGAATAATGCGGTTTTGCGTGTTTTACTGCACGTCGCGGTGATCGCCATCTTTGTTTTCGCGTTGCGTTCTGTCATCCTCATCGCCGCTTTATACCCCAAAACTTCCCTCAAAAACTAAAACCCTGCCCTAGGCTTTATCTACGACATACCTGTTCGTTTGTAATGTCACTAACTATTTTGGCAATTCCAATAATTTCCAACCTAAAAGTGGATTTTTGTTCCCTTATAGGGAACAGGGCCCTACACTACACAATCGCCCATAGTTATACGTTATTGGAGATACCGCCTGGTTGAATCCGCACAATGCTCAAAAGGGATTGTGGGAAGGAAAAAGGACCAAAGTCCAAACATTACTTCTTTTTCCTTCCCATGCAATCCCTTGTGACCATTGTGCTAACTCAGGCGGTATTTCCGATAAGGTCTATGCCCATGATACTAGGTTCACATTGAAATTGTTTGCAATGTAAAGTTGGAAAGAGTTCTGTATCTACCCACGTATTTTGGAGTTTTAATACACCAACAATATGTCATTATGTGCACCCACAAGTGACCTAAAAAACCCACTTTTTATGAGAGGATTTTAGTTTTGCTAAGTGAGGTGAGGTGAAACAAGGTGAGGTGAAATTTGTATGTTTTGGTGGCGAATATGTGGCGGCCAGATATGGAACTGGGGATTGTGTAGTTACGGGCCCCTCGTTAGATTTGGTCTAGTGCCAGATAAAGGTGTTTTTATCATTCCAAAATGACTTTATCGACCTAAAGTATAATTCTCTCAATTCTAATGACATCATTTGTTGTAATTTTGAACAGTTTCTTGGGGTAGAAAAGCTGATTTTCTTGGGTGTTTTGCGGTTGGTGTCTTGCGAATGAGTATGGTTTTGCGTGTTCACTGTAGTGTTAGTCGCAGTGATCGTCATCTTTATTTTCGTGTTGCATTTGGTCGTCTTAGTCGTCATTTTACCCCAAAATTTCCACACAAAAATCAAAACCCTGCCCTACTCTACGACATACCTGTTGGTTTTTAATGTCGCAAGCTACATGTGGTATGGTAAGTCTGTCGAGCGCAATCTGGAGTTTTGCGCAAGTTTATTGTACTCCCTCCTGAGTTCATATCCCTATGAATGGATTTCATTAAAACCCTCCTGTGCACCTGGCCAAAATCGACCCAGTTATTGTACAGATCAAAACCTATCAAATGACAGATTGAAACACACAAACTGTGAGAGTTGGTGTTTAGAGTTTTTGATAGGCTGTGATAGTTAAAGTATAGGAGGGTTTTAAAGGGAAATTAGCTCAGGAGGGAGTACAATAAACTTGCGCAAAACTCCAGATTGCGCTCGACAAGTCCAGTCCAGTAGATTTTGTTCTCTTATACATGTACATGTAGGAACGCGGCGCGTAACTACACAATCGCCATGGAACTCTTGTCGTCGCTCTCTTCGAATGATTATTTTCACAAATTTAAGGAAGTTAAAAAGAGCAACACCCATTTAAACCCAACAGATTCTTTGTAAAACAAAATTTTCATGGAATTGCAGCATGCCATTAGGATGCGTTTGATGTTGCCAATGAACTGAAATTATTTTTCCGTGTTTCAAAATTCTAAAGATTTTCAACATTTTAAGCCAGATTCTCATTGAACTTGTCAATCTTTTGGTATTTTGGACATGGTAGAATTGAAAAATCTATATTTATAAAGTTTAAAATGTTCCCATGGTGCAACCCCCCCCCACCCTGCCTCCCCCCACCCTGCCTCCCCCCTGCCTCCCCCCACCCCGCCTCCCCCCACCCCGCCTCCCCCCCCTGCCTCCCCCCCACCCCGCCTCAATACCAGGAACATATTTGATGGACTGGCTCATACAGACTTGTATCATTCAGCTTAGACAATGCTATAAAACAAGACAGATGTTTCTTAAATCCAACTTATTGGCACCACTAGTAATTCTGAAAAATCTGCAAAATTCATCAGCATTACAGGCCAAGAGAAGTCAATGATGATTGGGAAAAATACCATCTGTGAAAAAAAATTTGAATAAGTGTGTGGATGCCATTTTGTGTGTGCGTTTTTAAAAGATTGATTTTATTGATAGATTTCTATCAGCAAAAACACAATGAGACGACAAGGAAAGTGTTTACAAATTTCCTGAAAATAATATTTTTTCAAAATATCACCCAGCCCCCCAGACCCTTCAAAATTAATTAATTTAATACAATAAGATGTGTACAGTTTCTTTGTTCACTTTGAAAATGTATTCAAATTTACCTAGTCAGTTTCCCTTGTGGATTGTTTGATGAAATATAAGTTAAAAAGTCGTATCCTCATTGAGTGAGGTTGTATCGTAAAATTGGGTGTGATCCCTGGCTATACAGCATTCTGGGTTAATGACTTCTGACTAGCGCCCACCCGAACAAAGATACTGACAATTTGGGAGACCGCCAACATAGGGCAAGATAGCTCAGTTGGTAGAGCGCCAGTACGGTAACCCGGAGGTCGCAGGTTCAAATCCCGCTCCTGCCAGTTTCTTTGTTCACTTTGAAAATACATGAAAACCTGTTAGACAGGATAGGCCTACAAGAACAAAACCTTTTTCTGCCTTTGGATCAGGGGTTAAATATAAAAAAGAAAAAATTATTTTTGATGATCACTCATGATCAATCATCACTTCTAAAATCAGGGTGGACCCTTCCTTCAGAACAAATCTGATGATCATCCTGTTCCCAAAGTTTTACAATTTGTTACAATTTGCACAAGTTTCTCTTGCAACTGTGAAACAAAACTACTTATCAGCCAAGTGGCTACTTGTATGTGCTTAAGTGTACATTGATGCACTTGTCGACGCCACACAAGGATTGTTGTGGTTACATAACCTCCAGCTTTTAAAAGGGTGGGCAACTCCCAACAATATACCCACGTCATGATGTAGGACGTCATGCAGTCTGGTAATGGACGGACATGTACTCTGCCCCTTTCATTCCGGGATTGGTGACTAATGCATGAATCAGTTCATTCAATCTATACGTGGACTTTATAGACATCAGTGCAGTGGAGCTACCGATACATACATGTAGAATATATACATGTATATCAATACCTGTATGTGTGTTGACAGAAATTTAGCGGAACAAAACTTCTGGATTGAGCTTTTGGAGGATCTGTTTGGAATACTACTTATTATTTTATCATGATTGTGAGTAAATAACTTGAAATCTGTTATGTGTTACTGCGTGAGCTTGTAGACTTCTGTGAACTGAACGTCTTTGTAATCTGTTGTTACTCACCCTTTGAACTCAAGTTTTCAAGACATGCATGTACGTAATTGGATGACATTCCTAATAAATTCACATTTGTAAGATTTGTGATTTCATTTGATTGAAATGTATTTGTGTGATGTCTTTGTAAAAAAATAATTTTGGTGTAGGAAAATATCCATAGATACATTATGTACAATTAACCTGTCCAGATGTGGACTATGGTACCGGTGTCATAAAAGATATGTTGGAGAACAGTTGTTTTGGCCGACTGTTTAAATAAATACATGTACATGTACATGTAGTGTAGCAGTGTTTGATCAACCTGTCATCCTTCAAATACAAATTCTAGCTGTTGTTAAAATAAAAATAGAAGTTTTGCCCATGAGTACTCAATATCGTGTTTAAAAACAATCTACAGGTTGGAATAATTTACTCATTCCTACTCGCTGACGTGTACATTTGCACATGAATAAAGAATGTACAATGTCACTTAGACTTCTTAATTACTTATAATATTTGTTCTGCTTTTATTGAATTGGGATTCACAACCTGGCAATGTATACAAAACAACAGATCTTTTTTCTCTTATCCTTTTTTTTTTTAAAGTGCAAAAATGCAAAGGTTTGTAAATTCCATGCAAAAAAAAAAAAAACTGGGCTAGTTTTGTTAAGAAATTGTCATTGACAACCTGGATGTTCTGTGTGCGAATACTCAGAGGAAGGTTTTTTTTTTTTTGGGGGGGGGGGGGGGTTTGGGGGTAAGGGGGGGGGGGGGTGGGCTGTCACGAGGTAAACAACAAGGGAGTTGGAAGCAGTCCAATCATAAGACTAAATTTAGCATCATGATAAATGAGGATCTGAATGCATACGGTGTGCTGTACAAAGTTAGAAGCAGAAATGCGACTTGGGTAATAGAAAATGCTTATTTCAGTTCCCTTTCAGCTTTGTGTTTGTTAATCTGCCTCTGACAACTAAGTACATGTGCATGTACCTGCATTATCATTGAAAGGAAGCTACCCTCTGTAACCTTTTCCACACAATTGATTTGAAGCATGACCATACATGGCTGTTTTCAGCCTGTATTTAATCGTCCTGTTTTCCACCGACCTATTCAGAAACGTCAGTCAGGTGTTCAGACTGCCAATGGGTGACTCACTATAGACTCCTTGAGCAGTGGTTATTTATGTGTGGATCTCATAAAGTTTTTCAGCATTGAATGCTTAAAGGGGCTTTTTGGCCCTTTGAATAGAGTACCGAAGTGATGACGTCAATCAATGCAATGTTTGGAACCAGAATACATTCTAAACTGCATGTGTGTAGAACCATTGCCCCGGCAACTGACGTCAGACTTCGGTACTGTATTAATACAGGTCTGTACTTTATTCGAAAAAGTCTTTGTTTGTCTGGGTGGGATTATATGACAAAATATAATAACTCAGGCCTCAAAACAGAGCCTTAAAGGCAGTGTACATGATTGGTCATTGTTGCAATTTTCAAAAATTGGCGGATTTGGGGGTTAGTATGTTATAGGAAATATCGTTCCATTGACCTGTTCAAAGTTTTGCGTTGTTGGATGGCGGAAAAAACCGAGAGAAAAACAGCGCTCGTTTTCAACCGTCGGGCGGATGATAGCCTTTAGTCAAGGCGCGCGTGGCTATCTGGGCGCGTGACGTGCCCCGGATATGCCATGGCGCCATCATGTTCGGGGTGCGCCATTCGTCCGGGTAGCCACGCACGCCTTGACTAAAGGCTACAGGGCAGTTGTAGTGTACATGATTGGTCATTGTTGCAATTTTCAGAAATGGGCGAATTTGGGGGTTAGTATATGTGACCCGCTCTGGAAAAAGGTATATTATGTCGCAAAATATGAAAAATGAGTTTTATGTATGTTTGGAAAGCCCGCAATGTAAGCTTTCATTTGGTATGTGATAGAGCTCGCATTTTTGCATATTATTTAGTTCTATGGAGTTCAAATTGCACAACAGAGAAAACAGGCTTTGAAATAGCTAGTTCTAATACAATGCAATGGAACAATGCACTCTAAAAGGGTTATTTTTTCACTTTATTCCCTGAAATCAACATTGTTGTGCACCAAACCTGAAACTTTAGATATTTAGATGTCATTAAAAAAAACCAAAAAATGAATTTTGACGAAAAATTTCACCCTCTCAACATTGAAAGGGCCATTACACGTAAATGCATAGCGCGACTTATTTCACCTTTTTCTGGAGCGGGTCACATATTTTATAGGAAATATCGTTCCACTGACCTGTTTAAAGTTTTGCGTTGTTGGATGGCGAAAAAAACGAGAGAAAAAACAGCGCTCGTTTTCAACCGTCGGGCGGGTGATAGCCTTTAGTCAAGGCGTGCGTGGTACCTGGAAGCGTGACGCGCCCCGAATGCAGCATGTCCGGGGCGCGCCATTCGTCCGGGTAGCCACGCACGCCTTGACTAAAGGCTACAGGGCAGTTTTCCAATGATTTCCAGCTGAAAATTGTTGGGAAACGATATAACTTTCCACTTTTCTTGACAACGACAGCACACCTGGTGCCATCATTTCACAGGATGATTGAGACTACTATTAACTTAGTCTAGTAAGGTATTTCGTAATAATTCAGTAAAAAAAAAATTGGAGGATTACCAATCGCGTACACTACCTATAATACCTCTAGTTTTATACCATATTACTTGTAAGTGCTTTTATTACTTCTCTGCACTCTGCCATTTAACTTCGTGCAGGGTCATTCGTTTTATGGTACTTGCTCAAACCATGCCTTTTATTTCTAACAACAATAAAAGTGAGGCTGCCTATGTGGCTAGTAAGTGTAGTCGTAGGTAATATGGTGTGGGGTACAGTCCCGAAAAGTTTGTGTAGATCCCACCTAACCCCCCCCCCCCAAATTTTTTTTTTTTTAAAGTAAGCCTCTTTTTAGTCAACAAAATTTTACAGAGGTGTTTACAGATTTGACCAAAACAATTAAAGTTTTCCCCCAAAAGTCAGAATTTATGAATTAACAGAATGGATTTGTGTGACAAGGTTACAGTGTAACAGTTTTCAGTTTCGAGTCACCGGGCTGTTTGTATTAAACTTGAAATGGGAAAAATAGCCACTTTCTCTGAGTTTTACCACAAATAAAGTCCAATGCGAATATCGCTTAAATTAAGGGACATTGTACATGTAGAATACATAAATAATTTATTTGGTCTTGTAGGACTTGTACATGTATCCCCTTTAAAGTGTTCGAGTCCCCAGGGTGATTGAACGGCACTTTGGAAGTTACTGTCACCGGTTGGCAGTGCTAAACATTTATTAGCACACATCGTCACACAAGAACTAGACATAACGAATGCTTGAATTCACTGCTTTATCAGACGTCGCGCATACTTTCAGAGGAGAGCAGTGTGTAGACGTGATTATGATGTCGAGATTTAAATGCCGTATGCACAGCATGGGCTGATTGTGAGTTGTTGATGTCACTCCGTGTCTGAACTTGCCAAACTCTTGAGTACAACTACATACGTACATGTACTTTGTGCTTGTGGAAATACTCTGGTTTCTGCTGAAGTGTTTATGTAGTGCCACGATTTGTATTATCACTGCTTGTGGCGCAGTTTCAATTGAACATGAATTGTTGGACAGTGTTTGAAGAACTGTATGTGTCATCATGTGAATATGGAGAGTATTAAGTTTGTGAATGGATTTTGTGAATCATTTCCAAGAAACTGATACGGGCGGCAATGTGACCTCGACATTCAGTGTTCCGATGAACTTGTGCTTGGTATCTGTAATTTCAGTGGAGGTTGTGTTTCCTAGTTGCACTACCTGACAGTTTCACTTAGTTTGTGAGGAAAGTGCCTTGTATCATGTACAGAAAGACTGCTTGATATTTGTTAAGTTTTTAAAACTGAAAGTGGTTATTTGGAGCAACTCAAACTACTGACCTGGTAAAGGTTCATGTCGGGCTTGTATAAGAAGGTCCTACTCTGCAACTATCATGATATGAACGCATCTGTGGAGACACATCTGAGGAACTTTGTCATCTACATTTTGTTGGAAAACGAGGACAGCTCTTTTTGGGAGCCGCAATTTTTGATTCAGGGGACAGAATTTTATATCAGGAGCCACATGACGAGCGTGGGACAATGGATGTTTGATAAAGTGAACCTCTGTAAGTTTGCTTTTAGAAATCCTGTTATTTCAAGTGTTTCATGTTTTATTGCATCATGATACAAGTATTTCTGAAAGTCTGGTAACCATAAGTGGTCTCAGACGATGTGGGAGGGTGGGGGGGGGGGGGGGGGAGGTGGGGTGGGGTGGGAGTGGGGTGTCTTGTTGGTGTGATTTCCTTGCCTTCCAACTCTGTAAATTGGTTTGAATACCATCGGAGGTTGACAAAGATTGGGTTTTTAGCTCCTATCCTATCCATCTCAAATTTTTTTTTTTTCTTTATGGTCCTTTTTCCACTTTTTTTCCCCCAAAGCTTGTTTTTACTTGGACTAAAATTCGGCATCTCCAGCTAAAGGAATGTAGCACATCCTGTTAAAGTAACTTGGCTCATACACTAAAGGCCTTTTCACACGGGTCGAACGTACATGAAAAGGGCTTTAAGTGTTTAAAGCTGTTTTGTTTGCTGTACAGTGGTTTTACGATCGATCGCACGAGAGAATTTAGAGAGAATGGGAATTTTTGAAGGTTTACAGCTCTACAATGTAAATAAGTCAGTCATTGTTAATTGGCCTTCAGTGTCTTTTCAATGTGGCCGGGTTTAACAACTCTGTAAAGATCTGGTCTTAAACGTAGTGTACATGATTTGTCATTGTTGCAATTTTCAGAAATGGGCGGATTTGGGGGTTAGTATTTTACAGGAAATATCGTTCCACTGACCTGTTTATAGTTTTGCGTTGTTGGATGGCGCAAAGAATGAGAGAAAAACTTCGCTCGTTAACCATCGGGTGGATGATAGCCTTTAGTCAAGGCGCGCGTGGCTACCTGGACGCGTGAGGACGTGCCCCAAATACCAGCATGTCCGGGGCACGCCACTTGTCCGGGTAGCCACGCGCGCCTTGACTGAAGGCTGCAGGGCAGTTTCCCAAACTATTTCCAGCTGGAAATCATTGGAAAACGATATAAATTTCCTGGTGCCATCATTTCACAGGATGATTGAGACTACTATTAACTTTAAGTCTAGTAAGGTATTTCGTAATAATTCAGTAAAAAAAAACAAATTGGAGGATTACCAATCGTGTATCCTACCTTTAATCTCATATTAAATTATATTTGCTTGTGCTGTGGGCAGACAAACAGGTGGCAAGATGGAACATTGCTCCACTTCTGGATATCTTTTCACATTGTTGGAAAGGAACTAAAAAATCAGGGTATAATCGGCTATCTTGGGCAGTTGCATATGATGGGACTTTATCTCTGTTTCCCATGATTCAATGCCAAATTCAGAAGCATTAGGTAGGCATTATGACTAGCCGGAACAGCCAAGATTTCTGTCAGGTACAGTAAGGCTAAAATAAGATGGCGGTTCCTGTCTGGAGCTTAAACAGGAGGTAATTATCGGAAGGGTTCCTTCCTGCATGATTTCCATGGGAAAAATACGAGCATACATGATGGATTGACGTACAAAACATTCAAGCATGTTCTTTGGGTATAAATGGGAGTTTGAGGCTTGTTTTGTACACGTACAATGTACATGCTTAAAAAGTAAGGAGATTTTGAACCATGATCCACTACTCACAACTGATGAAGTTGCTTTTTAGGTGGCAACATAAATTTGCCAAATACTGCTGATTGGCAGTGTTTCTGTTGAGGAGATAAAAACAACCATGCTAATGTATTGTTTATGTACTGATTTTTTTTTAAAATCACAATTTAGGTTCAGTAATAAAAAAATGTTTGGAAAGGTGTGCCATAATGTCCCAGAGTTAATGGCTCAGAGTTACTGTATAGTTCCCATGCATGTTTAGTTACTTGACCTTTTCCAGATAGATCTACCATCTGATGACCCATACACTTGTTTAGAATGTAAACAAGATCTTTCTGATTTATGACATAGCACTACAAAGTATAAAGTGCAAACATACAAAGTCTACAGGTACAAAAGATATACTACTTGCAATGTGTTAAAAAGATTGCAAAAGCCCTGTCCGCACTGGACTTTTTTGGGTAAAACTTACCGAGACGATGGGTACTTTTCCCATTTTAAGTCCAGTGCGGACAGCCAACAAGGACCTTTTCCTCTCATCAGTTACTTTTCCTGAGTCCAGCGGTTATTTCTACCGGGCAACTGCTGCCCAGGAAAACTAGCCTGACCAGGTAACTTTTCCTGAGACGATAAGTCCAGTGCGGACAGTGCGAGTCGGTAAAAGCGGCTCAGGAAAGCGTACACCCGGCCCGAGCGCAAGATCATGCTTTGCATTGTTTCACCGCGGTGCGGTGCATATGTGGCAAGTTTCCAAATTCCAGTGCATTGTTCCTCTTTTGGTCGCAATCATGGCAGATTTTATTATTGATACAGTCGGAAGTTTGATTGGTGCTAAAGACGTAGGCCTACGTGTACACATCGGCCGGACAAATGAAAAGGCACACGTGATTTGGGTCAATCGCGTCAATGTAGAAAGGTCACGCAAAGCGCCGTCATGAATCGTTATATATTGACAGCTCGGTTACTTCTACCACAGTCTTGGTAAAATTTTCCCGTGTTGAAAGTCCAAGTGTGGACAGTGGTCACATTTGACAAATTTTTCATTTTACCATCGTCTCGGTAAAATCTTCCAAAAGAAAAGTCCAGTGCGGACACGGCTAAAGACACATTTTGAATGGTTCTAACCTATACACATGTTCATGTTTTTAATCCCGTCATGGAAACCAAAAGTAAGATCTTTGTATAACGTGACTTGTTTCTGTAACTATTGGACTACCTGTGCCAGAAGACCTACACATGTTACAGTAGAACTAGGGGTGTGCATCGGAACCGGGTACCCGAGTACCCGACCGTTCATGTCAGGAACCGGTTCCAGATTATGTAATCGAGTTCCCGTACCACTTTACATTATCGCATAATAACTTCCCCGAAAATGAAAAAGGAAAGGTTTTGAATGTTATTTGTCGAGAATTTCAAAATTAAAACCCAACTACATGGGAAACAGTGCAGATTTCATGTTTATGACGCTCATGAAAATTGACAATAAAGGGAATTTACCGGTTGTGGTTTTTGTAGTCTGGGTATGGATAAAGAGCCTCGACGAGACATAATAGCATGCCTCATTCCACAATAAATACAACTGTATTAAGCTTCTGTCTTTTGTGATATATGCCGGAACATGTTATGGCGGAGTAGTGATCATGTTTACTGGACAGACATGAGATTTGTCAGACTTTTGAATCTCAGTGAAAGACATTATTGCAACTTCCGGGATTGGAAGTTTTGGGTTGGCTTTCTTTAACGGGTACCCGTATTTTTTTCAATCGGGTACCCAGTTCTTTTACTACCCGTAAATGCACACCTTTAAGTAGAACATCACAATGGATCCACAAACAAATTCAGTCATCTTTAGGTATCTTCCCCCAGTACCACATTTTGTTCAGTCAAGCGTGAAGTTGAATCATTTAAAAAGCAGTGGATTGTTTGCTGAATGGTTGTATTTTCAAGCAAAGATTTCACCAAGACTTGATTTGATAAAAAGGAAAATGTTTTGTGTGAAGTTTGTTCCATGAAAATTACTCTTTCATATGGTTGTAAAGAGTCATATAACTGCTAAAATAGCAAAGTTATGGTTGTTTTCTCTTCTGGCCCACTTTATCAAACAGTAAACATGACTTGAACAAATGGCACTCCATACACACTATACTGTACAGAGAAAGTTTGGATAGAGTTAGGCTGTGTCCAAATTACTTGGCTACGGCTATGTTACACACATGTCTATGGTAGCGGCTGCATGCAGCCACTTCCCATAGATTCGTGTGTAATTTCAAGCCGTAGCCAAGTAATTCGGACACGCTGCCTTATTCTCAAAATGTTATAATGGTGACACATGAATTTGATAGCACCATTAGAAAGATCCGTCAAGCTCTTTCTAGCTGTAAGATTCATGAACAGCGAAAGACACAAGCACAACAGGTTGTTGAAACATGGCGGGATGCTCTGTGGTGTGGTTTCCTTGTCGAGTATAAAACACAACATTGGTAAGGATCGAAAGGGTTACCCCTTTCGTACGGCCGGATGACGCCAAATGGCGAAAAAAACTGCCACCAGGCCGGATGACGCCTACAGCCGCTATTTGTGCAGTTTCAATCCATTGTTGGATTATTGTGTATGTTACGCTTGACTGCACAAGCACATTGTGTCCGTTTCGCTTGGCTGCAAAAAAAGCCGCTCCGGCACCCCGGCGCTGGCGCCTCACTATCAATAACTGTACTCAAAGGGTTAAAGTACATGTAGTTCTTCATCAGGGAATAATGGTAAATTCTTATAGATGTATGTTAAAATGTTGTTTAAGCCAATTTATGCCAAATGTTTGTTTTCCAAATTTCAATATACATGTAGCAGTGTTGATAGAAGAAACGTCTACTGTACGAGTGCATGGTTCTTTGTAAACAACTTCTTAAAGGGACACATTGCCTTCAAATGTCATGAAATTTTGCTGTTTGGAAATGTTCCTTATCTTTTATAAGAGTTGTTCATGCAAAAAAACACGTATAATGTGTTGTAATTAGTGAGTAGTGATTACAAAACAAAAAATTGACCCGTGAAACATAGACTTATTTCCAGTACTAAATACCACCGTCTAAATAATGCGCAAAATACGCTGTAAGAGTCTTTAGGCTGGCGCCGCAGCCAGTGGCTTTGTGAACCTATCAAATGATCGCCAGGTACAATTCTCTACCTCGCGACACATATCGCCAGTGCTGCGCGCCGTGCCACAGTACATCAAAATGGATCAACAGAACGTACTTCAACCAGATGCGACTGGAAATACGACTGGTGAACACGGTCCGCCATTTTGTGGAGTAAAAAATTTGGTTCTACAAAATGGCGGACCGTTATTTGTCACAAAATTAAACAAAAACCACGCAATTTGAAGGGATAGTTATGTGAATCTTTATATTCTACTTTTAAAAAAGCTTCCCAACCATATCCATTTCAGTTTTATAGCCCAAATCGCAAAATCCAAAGCAATGTGTCCCTTTAATTTACTCATTTTCAAATTTTTTTTTTTCTTCCCCCAGTCAGATATAAAGCTTTTTCTTATTGTGTTTTGCTTCCATTTCCTTCCTGGAATGGTATTATTATTTATTTACTTCATGCTTTTAACCATGAAGGAGGAAGGAGGATTTAAAAAGCAATGACAAGCAAAATTTTCAGCTGGGATATTATTAGTCAGTTTCTGCAATCGCTGTTTCCGGTTAACTCATCAATATTTTAGAATACAAAAAAAAAAAGGCTGAAAAGTTCCTTTTTTAGAGAGTGACCTGCTTGTTGATTACCTTTGTATTACGGGTTTCCCCCCTGTTTCCCCTTGGGCCAGACAAGAAAGAAGTTTTGTTAGTTGGTGTTCTGAAAGTAGAGCTACATGTATGTCCCTTGTGATATTTTGTTCCCATTGTGAGGTCGATTTGCATGAAGGCATATTATTCAAAGCAATGTTCAGTCGTATTAACTACAAGGACAACCTTTAAAAGGTGAAAACTAAGACAAGCTAAAAGTGGTTGCAGAAAATTCCATGGATATCTGTATGACCAGGGTGTGGCTAAGTGTAAGCAGGTTCTGTGATGTCAATGAATGACATCATGTAATTTAAACCAAAAAAATTCAAAGTGAACAAAGAAACTTTACCTAGTCAGTTTCCCTTTTGGATTGTTTGACGAATTAAAAAAAAATGTTATATTCTTGTGGTACATGTACTTGAAAATCTGACATTAAAACCCTGCTATGCAAACATACATTCTGAGCCATGTTGTTCTATGGGTCAAAATCAGTCAAGGTGATTGTTGTTTACCCTCCTGCCAGAGTACAAAACTACATGTAACCTGATCATGTCTGTGTACAAGTATAGCAGGGGAGGTGGAAGGAAATTTTGACTGATTTTGACCTTTTAAATAGTAGGAGGCATTTATTAATTCGAAAAATGTTTCTGCCTCTTGCTTATTGTTCATGTATTAAACACTAACCCTGCCAGATGCAGCACAGTGCATCTGTGGTGACAGCTTGACCTTGCTGCACTCTGCACACAAGTCAATGTGACAAAGTATGCCATCTGATGGTCTGGCAGGGTTTCTAGCCAAAATACCCTGGAGGGTTAGGGTTAAAAACCAAAATTGATCCAAATTTGGCTTGGTTCTGCCTACATGTATTTAAACACGCATATATAGTTTTGTGGCCTTATCTTACCTAACCTAAATGTACCTTTACATTTCTATTTACGCCTGACTAATCACAAAGAACTCTTTAGAAGGTTGTTTTGAAACTTCATTTCAGACGAGAGGTCATACTGCTTTTGTTACTTTTTCTGCCATCAGCCATTTTTGTCTCTCGTGGACCATGTTGTCATGGTAATAGTAGGCCTATTGTTACAATTCAGCCATGTGCAAAACTCGGTGTTTAATTTCCCTTCCTGAATCCCGAAGGATTTGTGGTGAAAACAAGTGATCGTCATCAGCAAAAATGAATGTAGTCTCTTTACTTGTTTGGTTATTGTTGCTACTGGACATTATTTTCAAGTGGCTTCATTTCTTTGTTTAAGTTGTCTGTTCCAAGCAACCAATCTTTGTTCCCAACTTCTAAAAACACCTTACGGTTTAAAACATAATTGAAAGTAAAGTTAGCCCAGAATAGGGCATTATAATTACATGCTGTAAGTTTTTGATGGAGTGTGGCTTATGCACAATGTACATGTGTACTATGACGTTTCTTCTTTCAATGTGGAATTTCTTTAATGTTGTAAAACATTTTAAGACTTTCCAAAAGTCTTTTTAAACTTTTCAAAAAATCAGTGTAGAAATTTTTCAAAATTGTTGGTCAAAAAAAACAAAAAACGATTGTTTTACTCTTATCTGTAGTGGTAGGTACTGGGAAGATGTCGAACACAATTGAGATTGACCAGTCCACATTTGAAGCACTGCCCCGTACGCAACGTCTTAAACTTGCCAAGAGAGTACGGCAGGATCAACTGAGGAAATACTTTGCCAGGGAGAGGGAGGAGCAGCGAAATGGGGGCGTGGACAACGGGCCACGGACACCCAACAGGAAGGGAACCAAAGTGAACTTTGAGCTTGCCAGTCAACTCCGAGATGCCATCACAAGATTTGACGTCAGAGAGGGTGAGAACAGAAGCTGTTTCATCCTTGTGAGTTTTATGCCATGACCCGTGTATTTGACGAAAGCCTTTGTGATCTGTGATAACGGTGCTTATAATATCCCGCCAGCTGCTCAATCTTAGTTCCATGTGATCAAATGTGATTTGTAACTGATTTTTTTTTTCCCCTGCAGTTCTGACGTTACTGGACCAAGGGGGCGACCCAAACACATCGTCAGAGAGTGGAGTCACTCTGCTTCACCAGGTTAGTAAGCTATCGCCATGGCAACATTCCTACCGGAAATGCCAAAATCAAGAATGGATCATGCAAGACTGAAAGTAACAATAAAAGAACAGTTAGAAGCAATTTTATTCTGTAGCCCATAAATTTGATGTCATGTTTTTATTGCTTGCAAATGTGAGGTTTCTATTCTGCCAGTGATTGGCAATTATAATTCCTTAACTTTTTTGGTTTTACGTTAAACAGTTTGAAATATTTTGTTTGAACTTTAAAAAAGAAAATGAGAATGATGACATTCTTTTAATTGCTGTTTCAACCAAGTGCAACATCTTGTTTATACCCCATGCCAAACCAGGCACTTCCTACCAACATTCAAAACTTAGTGTTTTTTTTTTTTTTGGGGGGGGGGGGGGGGGGGGTGCTCAACATTTAAAGGAATTTGAGAGCTTTAAAATAAGCCCTTACCGGGATCTATGGGTGAAGTACATGTACTTCTCAAGTTATGGAATGTATAAGATGGGGAATGGGGAAAAACACATTTTTTACTTTATCATTTTAAAAAATTGAATGTCTTTCGTTAAAAGTGGGAACAACCTGGATTTGGCTTGGGCTATCCCATTTGTCAAGTGAGAAATTTAAGTTTAAAACTTCTGTAGGTTACTTTTAAAGCTTAACCCTAACCCCCCCCCCCCCCCCCCCCCCCCCCCCCCAGGCATTTTTACTAGGAAGTGTCCTCAACCTGTCAAAATCCAACACTCTGCAGTATACATGTACCTATGGCACATTCTTTGGACTTGGACAAATTGGGGAATCATAGCTCCATGTAAAGTAATGGTGCCAAGGCGCTACAGTCCTGAACCCATCACAATTTGACAAAACCTGCTGTTGGAGTTTGTAAGGCTTGGGGTAGTTAGGGTTAATGTGTGTGTAGAATATATATGTACCTGTGTGGATGTATATCAAGTGAAATACATGTAACTTGAGAATAATGACAGTTGTTGGCCTATTGTACGTACATGTAGTATGCAGCATTTTGGACAAGTGTGTTTTGCATTTGAACGGCAAACTGATTAAAGGTCACCAATGTCACTTGGTTCTTCAAAGCCCATGTCCTTCCCACAGTATTCCATTGAAATGCAGTATTAGCCAATTGACAATTGATCATTGTTCATCAATTGCCGTTTGTGGCCTTGGGTGTGTATAGGAGGAATAGAGTAGCGAGCAAAGCACATTTAAAGGAATTTGAAAGTATTTTGTGGTTCGTTTTGCTCATGTTTGTATTACTGTGGGCCAAACATGAATTATAAATGAATTAGAAATGTGTATATATACCCACGTGTGTTGTATTCGTTATTTTCATAGTGACATCATCATTTGTAACCGCAATTGTCTTTTTGCCACCATGGAAAATGACAGAAATAAAGTTTCATTTTTTTCACTGCAGTGCAGGTTAGTTTTTTGGTCAGAAATCTGGCTTTGTAAAAATGTCTATTTCCTTACAAAGCCAAAGACTAGAAATATTGTTTTTCCCTCACTTCATGCATCCGTATGAATTGCCCCCTTAACTTCTCTTTTCCAATTCCAATTTTTTTTTTTTCTGCTTTAAAAGTATTACAAGTTTGGTGCAAGGTACATAATACATTTAGAGTTATATGTAATATTTCACACTTTAACATGTGTCTGTATGACTTTTTTTTACATACGGTTACCAGTGTGCCCTTGATGACAACCTAGCAGCGGCAGAGATACTGGTATCCCGCGGAGCCAATGTCAACGCACAAGATGACGATTGGTGGACACCACTCCATGCAGCATGCGCCTGCGACATTCCCGAAATCGCCCACTTGCTGTTAAATGTACGTCAAGCTCAAGTGCATACATGTTGATGGACATTGTTGTGCAGATTAAAAACAATTTTCTTGCCTCCGAAACCGTCATAAGCATATATATGTTTTGTTTTTGTATCCTTGTTAAGCTTACAATTTGAATCTTGATCAATTTCATAGAGCTTGAACAAAGAACAAAACTTGAACTTCCGGGGCAGATTTGCTTCAAATATATGCTTCAAAACACCACCAACATTATCAGCAAAATACTTCTGATCTAGTTAAAACAGCTTTTCTGCTAAACTGTTAAAATCTTACTGAAATTTCGCCCCAGCCTTTGTATAACCTAATAAGTTGATTGATTTTAACAGAATGGTGTGGACGTAACCCTTCTAGACATTGACGGAAATGTTCCCCTGGACCATGCGGCAGAGGGTAGCGAGACCAGATTGGTCATGGAACATCATATGCAGCAAGCAGGTAAGCGTTCAGGGTAAACCTGTCTGTCCATAAGGGCATTCTATTTGTCCCTTAATCCCCTTGCCAGATCTAATCGGTCTAATCCCACCCTTGCCAGATTCAGTTTAAATGCAGTGTAATTAAGTTGTACATAAAGGATTTCATCTTCAGTCCACTTTGTCCTAGTGAAAGACTTTAACATTTTTGTTTTGATCAAAGGAGTGGATGGAAATACACTGAGAGGCATTAAGCAACGTGATGCAGACCGGATGCTTGCAGATGTCAAAGAGTTTCTGTTGATGGGGGGCAACGTCAATGCAACTAATGATAGGAATACGTCATTGGTAAGATTTCTCTACTAATATTCTGGAGTGATATTTTTCAACCATAAGGCTCTCATTAACCCCTTGCTTCGAGCTGTCATTGATGGGGGCTGGTTTGCCAGGATTGGGGCTATGCAGCCAAGTGTAAATGCAAACAATAGGCACCACACTGAATAAAGTGGTCCTATATTCATTGCACACGGACCCCCCCCCCCCTCTTTTGTGTGAATGAAAGCTTTGTTTGAAAAACCTCCATCTATTAATTACACTCCCATTCAGGAACAATTTAGTTGAAATATGGATTGAGTATGTGCAGGAATGCGCCTATAGACATCAACCAGCCAGGTGGTCTTTTTCAAACCGTTGCTGTGGCCGTCGTCTCTATTCAAGAGGTTAATTGTGAAAACATTTGGGAAATCAGGGAGCATCTTAAATGTCAGAATGTTAATAGAGTGATCTACTGGAACATTGCCTGTCCGAATCGGGTGGTGATCCACCCAAATCAGGTTGGTGTAGT
This sequence comes from Hippasteria phrygiana, assembly GCA_037893225.1. Lineage (NCBI taxonomy): Eukaryota > Metazoa > Echinodermata > Asteroidea > Valvatida > Goniasteridae > Hippasteria > Hippasteria phrygiana. The sequence goes on from JAZGUH010000202.1 coordinate 2,451,429, forward strand.
GGTTCTTTCCTCGCCTTCCATCACTGTGACCCGGGTTCGAATCCCAGCTGGGGCCAACATGTGGATTGGGTTTTCAGTCCCTACCTGATTCCGTGGGTTTTCTCCAGAATTAATCTCTGAAGTTTTCCTCCCACGTCTAAAACTGTAACTTCCTTCCTCATCTTCTATGATGGGACTCCACTGGAAATAAGTTGAAAAACTTTCGTGGGCTATCCCGGCTGAATGCCAGTAATAAATAAATAAATAAATGAAATAATTAAAATAAATCCATTGGTCTATGTGTGTGCACGTCTTCTCAAGTCAAAACACATTGTTTCCTAACGCGTGTTCTAGAACATTCCGCCTTGTGAAATGCTCCTTTTTCACAACTGCCAAGTCCCAAGAATTCTCTTCCCAACTTCCACAACCGAAATTCACTTAAAATTTATGCCAAGGCAGTTTTTCTTTGCATAAAGCAAAGTTATATGATCTCAGATATATATTTGTGTACTTTTATGTGCTGTTTTGAGGTTTATTTTACTAAGAACCACATGGATTGTGGTATTTGGAGTCGGGTATGCAGTCCATTTCTAATATGGGTAGAGGCATAATATGGGTAGAGGCAATGCCTTGCAGTGGACTAGTTACCCATCCCGACCCGGCCTATACATACTGTGAAGAGATCAGATTATCTTGTCTTGTTTCAGTGTGAGGGGCTGGTTCTTCCACGCTTTCCTCTGTAGCCCACACCTCGAGTGGCCTAAGTTTGCCTTTTGATGGGCAATTTGCATAAAAATAAAAATACATTTTCAAAGTGAACAAAGAAACTGGCAGGAGCGGGATTCGAACCTGCAACCTCCGGGTTACCGTACCCGGCGCTCTACCAACTGAGCTATCTTGCCCTATGTTGGCGGTCTCCCAAATTGTCAGTATCTTTGTTCGGGTGGGCGCTTGTCAGAAGTCATAAACCCAGAATGCCGTATAGCCAGGGATCACACCCAATTTTACGATACGACCTGGAAAGCGACATTGTGGGGATCACTCAATGAGGATACGACTTTTTACCTTATAATTCATCAAACAACCCACAAGGGAAACTGACTAGGTAAATTTAAATACATTTTCAAAGTGAACAAAGAAACTGGCAGGAGCGGGATTCAAACCTGCGACCTCCGGGTTACCGTACCGGCGCTCTACCAACTGATGAGCTATCTTGCCCTATGTTGGCGGTCTCCCAAATTGTCAGTATCTTTGTTCGGGTGGGCGCTAGTCAGAAGTCATAAACCCAGAATGCAGGTTCGAATCCCGCTCCTGCCAGTGTCTTTGTTCACTTTGAAAATGCATTCAAATTTACCTAGTCAGTTTCCCTTGTGGATTGTTTGATGAAAAAAATAATAATAAATAGAATAAATAAAAACAACAAAAAATCTCTTTCAGTGCCGTAAACATGTTAAATCCCTTGTTTGACAGCTCCACATAGCAGCAGCAAACAACTACCGCGCTGTTGCCAAGTATCTTGTGGATCGCCATGCCGACGTGGATCTGGAAGATGACGAGGGAATGACGGCCTTACACCTCGCGGCCAGATTTGGCCACACCAAGATGGTCAAGCTACTGACCAGAAGAAATGCCAACCCCAAGATCACCAACAACAATAATGAAAAACCAATTGGTATGTACAGCGAGTTTTGTTTTTACTCGGGATCACGTTAACCATTGAATTGACCTACTATGGTACCCTATGCCACTGTAATCTCTACAGTGACGCATTAGTGTAGCTAATCAAAATAATAGCCAGATTGTTACAACTGAAACTGCATTGACATCTGTGTGCACACATTCTTAAATTTATATCCCTGTGAAGCTGTGGCTCTGTTCTTTCCTTTCTTCCTATACTTAAAGGTAGTGTACACGATTGGTAATCCTCCAATTTGTTCTTTACTGAATTATTACGAAATACCTTACTAGACTGTAAGTTAATAGTAGTCTCAATCATCCTGTGAAATTATGGCACCAGGTGTGCTGTCGTTGTCAAGAAAAGTGGAAATGTATATCGTTTCTCAACGATTTCCAGCTGGAAATCGTTGGGAAAACTGCCCTGTAGCTGTTAGTCAAAAAGCGCGTGGCTACCCGGGCGAGTGGGGCTCCCCAAACATGATGGCGCCATGGCATATCCGGGCGCGTTACGCGCCCATAGCCACGCGCGCCTCGACTAAAGGCTATCATCCGCCCGATGGTTGAAAACGAGCGCAGTATTTCTCGTTTTTTCGCCATTCAACAACGCAAAACTTTGAACAGGTCAGTGGAACGATATTTCCTATAAAATACTAACCCATAAATCCGCCCATTTCTGAAAATTGCAACAATGACCAATCATGTACACTGCCTTTAAAGGTAATATACCGTAATTTCCGGAATATAGGCCGCGCGGAGTATAAGCCGCAGCACGCAAAAATCTACAAATTAAGATTTAAAGTTGGCGTATTAGCCGCACCGGCGTATAAACCGCACCGCGGCGCTGACGACCGACCACAAAAGTCATCGTGCTGCATAGCGCTCGTATGTAAAATGGTTCCACTATCAAAATCACATGCAATCCTAAAGTGTAAGCAGCGCAAGAACGAGATAGGCGGAAAGAAAAGGCGAGTTTGGGTTCAATATCGACGTCATCTTACCTGACTTCAATTTAAGTGTCTGGTTCCCGCTATGATATTCTTATTGAAAACGCAATTATCGAGAGTCGGCAAACAGACAAAGCAATCCCACTGGTGGTATACGAGTATCTGTGGACAGCGCCCTCATTCGATGCGCACGGAGCCCAATAAACTTTCATAAGTCCTCGAAATTACCAATTTTGACGGGCTGGATGAGCGTCCTGGCTGGGTGGGCTGCGCGGCAGTTCTTTTTATTTTGACGGGGCGGGGGGAATAAAAAAGACAATGACAACTTTAACCACTAATCTGAGCTCAACAGTCACCAATTGACCAGTGAAATAATAAACAACATGGATTACACAACGATAAAACAGACAAAAACGAACAGACGCACCACACGATTTGTGAGGTGTGAACGGTACTTATGGTACATTTGCAAGTCTATTCGGTCCCTCTAGATTGGTTTCCTTTATTTCCTACAAGTGAGTAGAGCGAACGTAAACGGCATCATATTTCCATCACTGCCTGAACTTTTAAGTTGTATAGTCATGGAGGAAACATGGCCCGTGCCGGGCATGCTGCGCGACGGCATGAGTGGTTTTACCGTGCGATGCGTTGCCGCCATCTTCACCAGCCACGTTGCGTTCACGCCCCGCACGGGCCATGCGGGAAATCACGGTGCGCTATATCGCTGGCGGAAAAAGCGTCAACGTTGTCGATCTCCTTTTCCAAGTCACCCAGTAAAAATGAGTTTGGTTCCGTGGGGCAGAAATGAGTTATATCATGATTCATGTCATTCTTGCACTTAATAGCCGACTTGTCGAGTTCAATTTGTCTGGAACGTTTTAATTAATTAAGCGATGCAAGGCACAATATTGTCGAATAAATCGCAAACAGAAAACGCTTCGGTTTCCACGTGTCCGAGTCATCGCAGCACACATGCACACTATGCACGATCGTTTGCACGTGGGAGTTCGTTATGTTAAGTTGAACAGGCAACGCTACTCCCTCTGGACCATCGCTAAACCGCACACATGGCTTAGCCGGCTTTGGGGGGTTCGGGTTACTGTAGTAAGAGCTACCTGGCTAAAGCTAGCCGCGGATTCGGCCGCGGATTCAGAGCTTGTTTTTTAGGCTGTGACTGGTTCCCGCCCCAGTGAGAAAGAAGAAAAATAATGCACGGACGGGAACCAGTCTGCTTAGGGAATCGAGGTTTTGTGAAGGTTTTTACATGGGGCGCACGTGCCGTGCGGGCTCTAGCGCGATCGCTCATCACGCGCACGGGCAATTACCAGCGCGATCGAAAAGCGCCGTTTTGTAGGATCCGGCAACGGTTTGGTACTAAACAAATTGAGCAATTTGAGGGCTTGGTTCGGCAAGAAGGGCACAACGACCAAAGTATTAATGGAGCACAGCACAACTGGCCGTGAATAGTGCATTTTTACAAGGGGCATCACGGCAACTAAGCCTTAGGGCATCGACAGCAGTGGCCGTCGTGAATTTCGAACCTTGTGTGACTGATTTTATTCTTCAAACGTTGCCATATAAGCCGCCCGGAGTATAAGCCGCAAAGACATTTTTCAGCATGAGAATCAACGTATAAGCCGCGGCCTATATTCCGGAAATTACGGTACATCATTTGCAAACATCAAAAAACATACCTACTGAATTATTACGGAATACCGTACTAGACTGTAAGTAAACAGCAGTCTCAAGCATCCTGTGAAATCACGGTGCCTAGTGTGCTGTCGTTTTCAAGAAAAGTCGAAATTTATATCGTTTTCCAACGATTGTCAGCCGACAATCATTGGAAATAATCTAGTTCCCCGACCAGATAATTCCCTGACATCTATAAATGGCCCCGTTTTGCCTACAGTATGGTCAGGGAACCAGACTACTAGAACATAATTTTTTCCTCTGTTTTCCCAGCATCTGTGCACACAAAACTTGAAACAGGTCAGTGTTACAGTATTTGGTAGCACGTTATAAAATACTTACCCCCAAATCCATTTATTTCTGAAAATTACAGCAAAAGCAAATCTCGTGTATACTACCTTTAAGCATTCCCAAATAGATCTTCTGCAAAAGTTTCCTCGTGGAGACATCCTCTTTAGAATTTCCCTGTGGAAACATTTGTATTCTTTTCTTGTGTATTGTTTCCTGGTCTCCACAGGCTGCCGAATATAGAGAAATAGATTCATGTACACTAGGCTTTTTTGGACCCAAGTTTTTCTACAACCCATAGTAATATACACACTTCACTATTAAATGAGTTGTGTACGAGTTTAAGAAATTTGTTGCTTGCTACGTATATGGGAAATGTATGCCAAAATGTTTAATTTCCTTGTCGCCTTCAATGACATTTTTATAACTAAAGATGTACTGTCTGTGCTCTTTAACAAATTTGATTTTTTTTTCTCTAATTTTTTTTATTTATCCATGTTTTATTTTAACGGAAAAAATTACATTTTTTCTGTTTTGGGCATTTGCAACCCTCCCAAAAAAGGCTTTGATTTTTTGTTGCTCACACACATCTACTGCACACAAACATACGCCTAAAATTATTGTCGGCCGCAAATAGTTAGACCTTTGTAAAATAATTATTTGATAACTAAACATGGATTTTTTGTTTGTCTCACACAGAAGTCAATAATTTTTGCATTTCTAGACAAATAGCAGTTTAATAACCAAATTCCTTTTTCGAGGTGAAACTCAAAACAGCATGGACAGTACATCTTAAAGATTTGCCTAATGAGTCGTACTTTTTGTCGCTTCTAGACCTGGCGGCCACCGAGCTGATTCAGGAGATGATAAAAATAGCCATGCAGGAATACCTGCCCAACCGCATGAAATCCATCCCTGCCATGAAAGATGACGAGATATACGAGGATCTCCCTGGCTTAGCCTCCGATGGAGTCGTCAGGCTCAACAGCAAAAACCTGTAAGAAATTAAATTTGAATTACTTCTCATTTTCTGGGTAGACGGATCAGTGGGTTCTATTCTATGATCAGTTCTTGAAGCCAAGATTTTGAAGAATAAGAAATAGAATTGCCTGGTTTAAGATTTAGGTTTATTCATATCCCACAGGCGTGCTAGGTCGTCATCCTTGTCCAAGACGGAGGAGATTTTTGAGGCTCAAACCAGAATTCCCGACGACAACAGGCGTCTCAGCCAAGAGATGGATGAACAAATTAAGCGTGTTGGGCTGAAGAATGTTCCAGAGGATGATGCAGTAAGATAATCTTTGCTTTTAAACTCCCAAAAACCCCAATATTTCCTACTCTTATGCCAATTAACCATTGGGGTGTGCCGAGACAACATACATGCACCGTTACACAACGGTGACCTACTTAAACAAAACAGCGCCATGGCACACCGCAGAGTTAAAGTTGATGTAGTTGTACTCAAGAGAATAACCATTTTTTTTCGGTATTCTAACAGGTTTATCTGCCAGGTACCAGTTCCACAGACGACCTGACCTCAATGTCAGAGTTATCACAGAACATGATCCTGCAGGAATTGATGCTGAGATACAGCAAGGACATCATCTATGTAAGTCCTCTGTCCTGTCTATCAGTCGCCTCATCTACTTAAGGGGATGGGGGGGGGGGGGGGGGGGGGCGGACTTGTTGCACCTACAAAACTTGACACAACTTTTCCCGACAGTGCTGGGTAGAGTTGCAAAACATTTATGTACACCAGGGCATGGGAAGGTTTCAGAAATGATATTGGGTTTGTAATTAAGGATAATAATTACGGATTGTATGAAATCCTGGAATGCTGGAAATGTTCCTCTAGGAGCACAGTTGTTCAATTTGGGAGCACACATACTGTGCCTACTGAAAAACAGCCTGGGACAGTCAGTGTTGGTCAGTTACTCAAGAATGGCCTGTTATAGTTTGGAGCCTGTTGGGAACCCGGTGCTTTCCATCAAGAACATACAATGTCCAGAAGAATAACAAATGGAACAGACGGAAGAAGAACATTGAGCAGAGATGTAGTCAAGACCATCATTAGACAAGACACAAGACCAACTGCAAAGCGTGCACAAGACCATTTACAAGACCATTCAAAAGACCAGCTACAAGTAACAGACATAAACAATGACAAAGGAATGCGTTTATTACAGTTCATTTGAATAGCTTGAGACTTGAATTAAGACTGAAGGTCTTGTGTTGGTCTTGTGGGGTCTTGTGATGGTCTCGTGATGGTCTCGACTACATCCCTGACATGAGACACCTCCTGACTGTACTGTGCCTTATTTCTTGGGACAAGGCGCTATCCTTGGAGGAATATGATTTTTACAAGTCAAGTCCTGGTTTTCATTTCTCCTGCTTCATCCAGACCTACGTTGGTGACATCCTGTTAGCTGTCAACCCATTCAAGACCTTGCCCATCTACTCATGCCGAGTCTCCCACCAGTACTGCGACCTGGCCGATCGGCGTTCACTGACCCCACACATCTTCTGTGTGGCAGACGGTGCCTACCGAGCTATGCTGCGGGAAAATCATTCCCAGTGTTGCATTATCAGTGGTGAGAGCGGAGCTGGCAAGACAGAATCAGCCAAGTACTTCGTCCAACACCTGCTACTTAAAGCTCATAGTGAAGAGAGTCTACTGAATGAGAAGATCCAACAGGTAAGCAGAGATGTAGTCAAGTCCACCACAAGTCCCTGCAAGTCCATCACAAGCCCTCCAGTCCTAATTCTAATCACAAGCTATTCAAATGAGCTTTGACAAAGGCATTCCTTTGTCATTGTTCATCCAGTTACTTGTGACTGGCTTTATGAAAGGACTTGTGAAAGGACTTGCACCGACTGGACTACAACTCTGCAGGTAAGCGTGACTTCTTCTTAATCCATTGAATATGGATGACGGCCATAGTCGCAGTTTGAAAAAGACCACCTGGCCGGTTGTCGTCTATATGCGCATTCCTGCACGTATTCAATTCATTGTTTGTCTTCGGTGCATTGAAAATCATGTCTAAAGATATCTTGTGCAGACATCAATGTTTCTGAACTGTATAACCCAGGGGTGAGATTTGTCAGGATTTTTTTGTCAGGATTTCAGAATTTTTAAAGAATCTCTTTTGCAATCTGGAAATCCTGAGGTGTTTTACCTGTAAAAGTGGATATGGACCAATAAAAACGGATATTTTAAGGGGGTGCCTTTAGGCAAATACAAACTGTGTTGATCTAGGGTCCTCGTGAATTTTTTGTGGATTTTCTTTTTCATTTTTGCCCCATCTCACCCGTAATAACCATACTGGAATTCCATTTTTGGACTTGAAATAGGGATTAGGTGTTGGGGTGTTATTTTGTTCACTATTTAAAATGTGTGTGTTATTTCTTGACATATGAGGGCACTAGTACTGTTGCCGTGAGGCTGACTTAATGTAGCCGGTTGTAGATCTATGTGAAGTTTATTTATTGATTGGCTGAGCATTAGAATATAGCAAAGACACAATTTTAGAAAACTTACCTCTGGAATAAAAAAAGAAGAAGATAATTACTTCTGTTTACAAATCAGTTTTAATATTGAAGCTTTAATTTTCTAGACTGGTATGCACCTGTTTTTCTGTTGTAATACACCTTTAGATATTCTGTATTTAATATTTAAATGAAGTGAAATATGTTTATTACTCACAGGTGAATCCACTGCTGGAATGCTTCGGCAATGCCCAGACGGAGATGAACGACAACTCAAGCCGCTTTGGCAAGTATCTAGAGCTTCTCTTCTGTCCTGATGGGCGTGTCCAGGGGGCGTCGCTGTCCGAGTACCTCTTGGAGAAGTCACGAGTTGTTCATCAGGGAGAGAGGGAACGAAACTTTCATATCTTCTATCTGTTGTATTCTGGTCTGCTGGAAGAGGAGAAGATCGAGTACGGATTTTCCAGTGCAGAAAAACACAGGTATTACAATGAGCCAGTTTGGTAACTCAAGGGTCAAAGGTCATTCGGGATAAAATTGCTGACGTAATGTCATAATGCCATTCTGATTGAATTTAACACGTGCGCATTGTGCGATCACCTTTTGCGTTCACACGCGTGTGTTAGGTCACGCGGGTCATTCGGGATAAAATGTCATTGTGGACATGCGCAATTGAAATACCGACTTGGCTTATTATCATAGAACATTTGAATCAAGTATGGACTTCCAGTGCCGACACATATAAGTATTCCAAACAGTATTGAACATTCAATCATTGGTTAAGTAACGGGCCGATTTTTGTGCAGGTTTTTTCAATGGAAGCTCATAACTTATCTAATCCTAAAAACTAGCAATTCAATTTGAACCTTTATTTTTGGGGGTTTTACATCTAAAAAGTGCAGACGCAACATCTTGAATTCATCATGACAGATCTGCTAATTTTGACCATTGTATGGGCTCATCGGTAACGGAGTAACTTCATTATGCCAGGTTAAATTGTAAATAGAATCGTGTCTATGAAATCAATATTCTTGGTGCTTTCAAGGTACTTAAACAGAGGGAATGACGTAAGGAAAGCCGTCAACACTGCCAGCAAACTCAAGTTCCAATCCGTCAGGGACTGTCTACAACTCATCGGCTTCTCCAAAGACGTAAGTCAGAGTTGGCACTTTCATCATCGAGGTTTCTTGTGAGAACTTGCTGTGATCCTAAGACTGTGTCCTGTCAGATGGCAGACTGATCCATTAAGCCACACCCCTTGAGGTATTGCCCAATCACAGCTGTGCATGCCACATGTATGCATATGCATGTCCGACTTGTTAGAGCATACTTGAGGCTGTGATTGGACAATATGTCAAGGGGCGGAGCTTATGGATTGGCGTACCAGGGGGGGGGGGGGGGGAGTGGTGGTTTGGGCACCTGCAGGATGGTCTAGAGGGGCTCAAACATTTTCTTACAGCTTTGATTAAGAAAAACCCTGTCATTCCCAAAATATTAGTCCCCTAGTCTAGTCTAGGGGCCCTAGATAACACAAACCCACAGCAGATTTGTATTTGGCTTGGTCGCGAACAGTCATATTGTACACTTCTTATGGCTGGCTGTTACTAATGGAGTGCTGGTATGCCAATACGGGCTTGTACAGCTTGGCGTAATGCAAACAATAGGCAAACAATGGATCGAGTATGCGCAGGAATTATGCGCGTACAGACAACCAGCCAGGTGTTTTTTTTTCTTTTCAAACAGCGGCCATGGCTGTCATCCATATTCAAGATGTTAAATGTACATTTGTCTGCAGGACGAGGATAGTTTATTCCGCACCCTCGCTGCCATACTGCACCTCGGTGATCTTCATTTCACCCAATCAGATAAGGACATGGCTCGTCTGGTTAACCAGGAGGTCTTAGATAAGGTAGCTCTCCTTCTTCAAGTCTCTTCAGATGAATTGGGTGGAGCCATCATGTCTGAGACAACGTACACTAGAGGTATAGTATAAATTGATTCTTTTAGCTTTTTAGAATGATTCTGCTATATTAGGTTCAAGTCTGGTTCGGTCTGATTTTCTTTGCTCATCACATTTATCCTTATGCCTAATTTGACCATAGGGGAAACCATTACCAAGCTTCGAACCGTAGACCAAGCAGAAGAGTGTCGGGATGCTCTAGCCAAGGCCATCTACAGCCGTCTGTTCAGCTGGGTGGTGAATAACATCAACCAACTCCTGCAACCTGTCGAGGAAGTTGAGAATTGCTACGAGATCGGCGTCCTCGATATCTTCGGCTTTGAGAATTTCATCGGGAACAGCTTTGAGCAGGTGTGTGTTTGACACTGCGTCTGTTGTTGTTGCTGTAATTGTGCTGGTGATTGTAGTTGCGGTAATGTCAGTTGTTAATTTTAAACATAATTTTTGCTCTCCAAATGTGGGATTGAGCACTGTATGCTCAGTTCATTCTAAGAATGCATTGGGTAAAAATTTACAGGCATATACTCAGTAGGATTCGAACCCATGCTTCAGGCATGCTAGTGCAGATGTCTTAACCACTGGATTGCCTAGCCTGATAAGGTCGGCTCGTGGCTAATGTTGCAAGATGAAATAGCTTCAGGGATGATGTAAATTGAATTAAGACTTGTTCCCTTTCACATCTTTTTCTTCAAAGATTAACTTGTGTACTTCCTGTTATTACTGTTTTCATCCTCAGGTCTGCATCAATCTCGCCAACGAGCAGCTCCAGAATTTCTTCAACGAGCACATCTTCCTGAAGGAGCAAGACGACTGTGAGAGAGAAGGCATCAAGCTGGATCGCATCAACTTCACCAATAATAAACCCTGCCTTGACTTATTCCTGGAGGTAATAATTCATTAAACTTTATGACTGGTGTGGAGGGGGGTGATGGGGGGGGGTTGGCTATGGCCCCAGAAAATTCAGATAATCTCTCTCCTCGATTTTGCCCGTTTTTAATTACTTTTGTTGAGACTGTCTAAAGTGTTCTGAAAATGTTTTAAAATAACATTTCTACCAATGTGTTTTCAATCAGTTTTATAGAGATTTGGTGAAAAGGTATTTACGAATGGCAATAAAAGTGTGATCACCTGATCCTTTCCTGTCAATCATGACCCCTATAATCTCTTGGCTGCTGTTAATCAAGGATGGTCACACCCCAGCCTGGTCATTGTTGACAAGGTAAAGGTCATCAAACCCTCATTTCTTCGGTAAAAGTGCCAGATGAATATGATGATATTATTCTCCTTCTCGGTTGCCATAGAGACACACTGGTATCATTGCTCTGATTGATGAGGAGAGTCATTTCCCGAGAGGGACAGACAAATCCATGGCAACCAAGCTTCACACCGGACTCAGCTCCAAGGCAAAGAATGTCTACTTTGCACCGAAGGACGGCGGTCTAACGTTCGGTATTTTACACTATGCTGGCATCGTAAGTCTTCCTATTTTGCCTTGATAAGTTTGATTTGACATTGTGTTTAATTGTTGTGTTGCCCATTCTGGAAATTTACAAAGGCAATTGACTTATCATTGTGAGTTGAAGACGCTGTTTTAGACAGTCCTATGGAATTTTGTGTGGTAATTGTTCTTTGTCTGAGATATTTCACAAGCTGTGTTCATGGCATTCTACAGCTATAAATCCATTTTTAAAAGAGTGGATGACTTACTTCATATGGTGTATCCACATAATTTCTCTCTTGTCAAGTATTTGCAATTCTTGTTTGTCATTAATTGTTTAACCCCTTGTGTCTAGCTGTTATTGATGGGTGGGGGGGGGGGGGCTGGTATGCCAACAATAGGCTATGCTGCCGAGCGTAAACGCAAACAATAGGCACCACACTGAGTGGACTTTTTATCGCGCTTGGAGCCCCCTTTCATGTAAATGAAAGCTTTGTTTGAAAAAGCTCCATCTATTCATTACACTCCCATTCAAATACAATACAGTTCAAACATGAATGGATTAAGTATGTGCAGGAATGCGCATATATACGACAGCCAGTGGTCTTTTTTTAAACCGCGGCTGTGGCCGTCGTCTGTATTCTTAACTGTCCTGTGTCTTCATTTCTTGTATCCTAAATGATTTATTTCTCATTTTCAAAGTGAACAAAGAAACTGGCACGAGCGGGATTGATTTATTTCTCACTATTTAACCTGTAACCTGTGTTGATGTTATTCAGGTGAACTATGACCTCTGTGGCTTTCTGGAGAAGAATAGAGACACGCTGGCCAAGTCGGTACAGTTTACTATGAAAAGTAAGAACCTGTCACTGCAGATCAACCAATTCCTCAACTGACTTTTAATTTCTAACTTTGCCGAAGCATTTTAGTCGCTGTGTAAACAAACCGGAGATTGAGAAGGCAATTTTTCGTCCTAATTTGCAGACATTCAGCAAGCATTTTGTTGAGTAAACAGGGTTCCCACAGTCATGGAAAATCCTGAATAAATTTACAAGGAGTCACAGAAACTTGATATTTCAAGAAAAAAGCCGTTGAAAAGCCATAGAATCTCATAAAACCAATATACATAGTTATTGTATTGTAAATAGACTCTTAAAATGTAAAAAAAATAACAGAATAGGTCATAAACAAAATTCTTGGAAAACCCAAATTTTTTTTCCAGAAAGTCATGGAATTTGAGATTTCTATGGGAACCCTGGTAAATTTTTTGGCTGAACTATGTCATCAAGTAAACATAAAGTTATTGGTTTGTATACAGCATCTTTGGGCCAAATGTCATTTGTTAACTCAGCTGTATTGTCTATCTGTCTGTCTGTCTCTGTCTGTTTGTTTGTTTGGGTTTCAGACGAGGCCTTCTATTATTTTGATAAATAATTTTATATGAAAAGCGGGATACATTTCTTTGGGCAGATCAGGCCACATTCATGGCAGTTTTATTAACACAAATTTGAACACACTGAAAGTACAGAATTGTGATTCTTTATAATAACTCGGGGAACAGTAGCACCTGCTTGCTAATCCCACACTCCCGAAATATCCGTTTACATATTTTAGATAATTTATATACAATTCTTGTCAATTTCCAAAATATAAATGAGTTCAGTTTATGGGAATGTTAAATTTTATTTTTAGAACATATAAAAATAAGACAAATCCCCCCATGCCCAGAGTAAATCCGCATTCCTACATTAAAAAAAACCCAAGATGCCCATTTATTGGAAGTAGTAATTTTATTTTTATTCTTGGGGAAAAAGTACAAAATGCAGATCAATCTCTAAATATTGGCCTAATCTGCCCATCAAGGATCAGGAGGAGGTCGGGGTGGGGGTGGTATGTCAGAGAGACACACACACACACACACACACACACAGTCATGTAAACGGGTGCAATCGTGGACCTCCCATTGTTCCTCTTTTGTTTATACTCTAACTTTTTTGGAAGGCCTCCCATTGGTTTTGTACACGATTTTCAATCGTGGACGTTAGGTCAAACGTGGACCCCTTTGTCTACGCTCGAATTCTTTTGTCCTAGGTCCACGATTGGCGGCATATACAAACTCACACACACACAGTCATGTAAACGGGTGCAATCGTGGACCTCCCATTGTTCCTCTTTTGTTTATACTCTAACTTTTTTGGAAGGCCTCCCATTGGTTTTGTACACGATTTTCAATCGTGGACGTTAGGTCAAACGTGGACCCCTTTGTCTACGCCCGAATTCTTTTGTCCTAGGTCCACGATTGCCGGCATATACAAACTCACACATCTTTCCAACTGTGATTAAACTGTGAAAATGGCTTTCTGCCTAGCTGTCATGCTCGAGTAACTTTGTATACAAGCCATCATTGTTAATTATTTTCGCAATAGAAGGCCCCTCCCTAAACCTATTATGGTCTTATCCCGCTTCCATATAAAGTGACTTATTGGCATTGCCCATAAGCTGTATATTTGATTATCCAATCTAAATTAGCAAGCTACAGTCCTCTGATTCGTGAGATGTTCCAGAGTAAGGTAACAAGGACGGGATCCATCGCTCCTAGCATCAGGCAACGAGCGACGAGAAAATCCCGCAGGCAGTCTACCAAGAACACTAAGGATGCCTTTGCCTTCTTTCGCCAGAAACGGATGTCGGAAAGAGAAAGCTTGGTAAGTCTTGAAAGAGGTGAAACTTGCTCAGGATATCAGATTTACAGTTATTGATACCTTTTAAATATATAGCAAATAATCATTGATCTCCATGTATAAAAATTTGAATAGCTCATTGGCCATTGCGAGCTGTACGAGCAACTGTCGCCAGCAGCCGCCATATTACCACTCATGGAGTATCCATAAATCATTGCTGCTTAGCCTAGCGCCTGCTTATGTCATGCTTATACTAGTTTTACATATGTTCGCGCTTTGCGTGGGGTAGAAAGATGGCGGACGGTGTCGTCAACTTGAACAGCCAATGCTCTATCCAGATTTTTATACATTGAGATCAGTGCAAATAATGCTAGTTGGTAGTGTTTCTTATAAAAGACAAACACCAGACTGTAAAAGCATGCACTGCAGTATAGAGTGGACTTCAAAGAACAAATTCTGTAGTGCTGGTTAAGACACTTGTTAAGACACTTGTTAAGACTCCTGTTAAGACTCTTGTTAAGACACTTGTTAAGACACTTGTTAAGACTCCTGTTAAGACACCTGTTAAGACACTTGTTAAGACACTTGTTAAGACACTTGTTAAGACACTTTAAGTGCTTGGTTTTACACAGGAAGCCAGGGTATAAGTATGACCTAACAAATAGCAGGCCTTGCGCTAACTTTTTTTCCTGGCTAGCCCACTGGGCTAGTTAACTGAAGCTTTTACTAGCCCGTTTAGAGTTTTACTAGCCCGTATATAAAAAATAAGAAAACCCCTATATGTTTAGCTCACCAATAAAGAAGTTGATATTTTGGAAAATATAAGGCTGATGGCATGTACTGTCAAGTTTTATTTATTATTACCGAAAGCATTATTTTGATCAAAATTTTAACAGGTATTTAGTAATGTGATGGAAATAAGGAAAAAAATTGATTAACAAATTTTGCTAATCATATTGTTATTTGATTAGCAATATGATAAAAATGACTAGCAAAAACAAACAAAACGTTCTTGCACAGGGTATGTTGGATTCAAAAACAAATAATTTCCCAGTTGCAGATTTGTACACAATGAGGCCAAGTAAAAAAAAAACGAAACGAAAGTAGACAAAAATTCCGCACAGCTTTAATTTTAGCTTCTTGTGATCTGCAAAGAGCACAATAAAGGATGATCTCCTTCGACTGATCCTCCTGTTTCAACCATGGCATATGTTTCAGCCGTTTTCGAACGGTGAAATTCGACGGTACTTTCGACATTTTATACATACATTTGTTCATTGTACACGCATCACCAGCACAGGCAGGATGCAGCATACAATGTACGTGCGTGAGTCAAACATGATCGTGTCATCCTGGAGCATATAGTTCATGTCGGTATAACAAACACGGAATACAGTGTGCTGTATGCAGCGCGCCGAAGCCGCGCTACAGTATCTATGTACCGTAAAGTGTATGGGGTGTGTGAACGTCTAGTCTGCGCCCACACGTGGGACTGTACCGAACTACACGTACTAATCTCCACACAAAACTGCAGCAACCTCGTTTCCCAAACTATCCTTATCGCGCAAAACCATTGAAAGAAACTGCAGACTGACTGGGGGTAAGATTGCGCCAGCGTGTTTGCCCAAAGAACGGATCGGATAAAAACGATCTGCATGTTATGGTGGTTTAATTTCCGTCGTCACTGCACAGTTTTGTGTCGAGCATCGGCCGTCGTTGTTCTGCATGATCTTATGAGAAATTTTAATTCGCAAAAACTGCTAATCCAGCTATTTCCATGGTAGGTTACTGAATTGTTCACTAGCCCACCGGGCAACCAAGGAACCAAGTTTAGGTAGCCCGGAGCATTTTTCGCTGGAATTTGTACGCCGGGCTAGTACTATTTCGAGGCCTGCAAATAGTGATGCACTGCCTCCTTGAAGCACTAAAGACCCTTTTGTGAAGGTTGCTTGATGAAGTCAGAATGAAGCATGTTTCAAATTGCTGTGTCAACTGGTTCAGTTGTCATCAGAAGACAGAGAAAGGTTGAGAAGTATGTTCCAAGTTGACCTTTGACTATTGTGTACGGATCAGTGGCTCCTAAATTTATAGGGAAATCATGAGACGTCTTGGAATAATCAGTTTCTTTCTCTTTCCGTCAACAGAGGCGGAAGAAACTGGAGAAACCAGTGATGGGAACAGAAAGGAAAGGAGCTGCAACAGTCCTGTTCCATTTCAAGGTAGTAGGCCGTTATTTTTAGGCAGTTTTTTATTTCCAACTGCAGGTGTTATGTCTCCAATCTTCATTAATTAACATAGACATAGTCTGTTTATCCATCATGAAATGTATTTTATTGACTTGCTGAAGATCAATCGTCTTATATTGGAGGATTGACTTGATTAATCAATGAACAATAAATCCATAATCGGTGATTGATCATTTTATCGATTGAATGACAACAGGTGTATTTTAAAATCAAATTGATTTAATGAAGCAGGTAATCTATGGCCGATATATATTCGTTTGTCAATTAAACAACCAATCAATTTGATGATCACGACAAGTATATCAATCCTCTCCATCCTTGGTTAATAGAACTCCCTGGCAGAGCTGATTAGTAAGATGACCAGTTCCTCGCCTCATTTCGTCCGCTGCATCAAGCCGAACACTGCCAAGTTACCGGATAAGTTCACTCCCGAGTATGTCATAGCTCAGCTGCGCTACACCGGGATCATGGAGACGACAAGAATCAGGCAGCAGGGTTTTCCGCTCAGACTGATGCCAGAGGAATTTGTAGAAAGGTAGGGCTTGATTAGGCCAAAAATGGTCTGGTTTGAGTTTGAAGATGCTGCAGTGTCCTGGCTGTGACTAGATGACCCAAGGAAAGACTACAAGGCCTGAGAGAATAAAGCCTGAGGGTCTGGGATTGACCAAGACCCTGGGGTCAAAACTAAGATAATGGCATTTTTGAATCCGACATGATGTTAATGAGATACGATTTGGGTCTAATGGAAAAACGTCCTTATTCCGGTGCCCCGCCCCTTCTGAAATAGGTGCCCCGCCCCTTCTGAAATAGGTGCCCCGCCCTCTCTGAAATAGGTGCCCCGCCCTCTCTGAAATAGGTGCCCCACCCCCTCTGAAATAGGTGCCCCGCCCCTCTGAAATAGGTGCCCCGCCCCTTCTGAAATAGGTGCCCCGCCCTCTCTGAAATAGGTGCCCCACCCTTTTGAAAAGGTGCCCCACCCTTTTGAAAAGGTGCCCCACCCTTTTGAAAAGGTGCCCCACCCTTTTTAAAAAGGTGCCCCACCTTTTTTGAAATCGTTGCTCTGATTAGACTTTTAGAAAACTGAATCAGTGTAGTTACACACCGACAAATATCCTTAGAGAGAGTGTCTTGAGTGTTTCTAAAGCTATTACCTTGACATTTTTTGTTGAGTTTTGATGTCAATGAGTTGGCCAAAGCACAAATGATGGTTTTACAATACCAGTGAGACTTCATGTTGATTTAAAAAAACCAAGACTGAAACCAGTGCTGTTAAGCACAAAATTTTGCGTAGCAAAAAACAGGTCACCAGCCAAAATTGCATGTGATGTATGCCGCTTGTGACCGGTTCCCTCTGATATTTGCTTAGCGGGAAAATTTTTAAATAGGCATAAATTAGATTTTCATGACCATATCAGGAGAATTAAGGCAAATCAAACAAGCGATTAGTACCATGTTATGAGTCTTTATAAACAACTGAAAATGGAGGAAAATCTGACATGACATTGATACATTGAAAAAAAACAGAAATTAGTCTAGATTGTTTGAAAATTGTACGTGGAAATACATGTTTTACCTTGACTTTTAGTTTTGTTTCTCGGTATGTGCTTTCTTTCAGGTACACTGCCCTCGTGGAATTCTCAACAAGCCGTAAATTAAAACAGACGGATCTACAGAGGTGTAAAGACACACTCAAGCATCACAACATTACTGACTGGAAGGTATGCATTTATGTCAATAAAGGTTATTTAGAATGCTCTTTTGTAGTTACACTAAATCACAGTGTTTGCAATTATTATTACCCCTGCTCATCAGGCCCAACAGCCATTCCTGAAACCTCAGCTCCCTGGGGAGTATACAGCCCCGGCTGCAAGTTAAGCGCACATGGGCTAATCAAACACATAACCACCACTGCCCTCACAGGTACCCATTTACTCCTGGGTGGAGAGAAGCAACTTGTGACAAAGTGCCTTGCTCAAGGACACAACACCATGATCCCTGCTGGACTCGAACCCACAATCTTTAGTGTCACCGAGATCTTGAATCTGTTCCACTCAGACCGCGAAGCCACAGTGCTCCACTATGAGCAAAAGGATTTGAGAAGTCAATCTTGTCCAAATATTAAACTGTCCAAATATTTGTATTTAACAGTTATTTTTCCTTTGTGTTGTAAATATTGACTGGGGCTTTTTTTCCCTCTCATATTGTTGATGGGCTATTTTGGAGGAGTGATTTCAGTAATCAATTCACATATCATATGTAATTGTGTTTATTTATGTATTTCTTTATTTATTTAATTAATTATGTATACTTACTTGTTTATTACCTGTAAGCGCTGTGATATAGTTTACTATTTAGAGCGTTCTTAGATGCTGATTATTATTATTATTATTTCTTTTGTTATAATGCTCTTTTGTCAAGGAGTTCCTTCTATTATCAAACAAAAATTGACCCCTGGAAAAACTGGAAAGATTTTGAAAAGAAAAATCACCTTCTTTTCACATCAAATAAAAACAAATATTCAGATCATGCTCGTATTGTAAGACATGGTTGTATATATATGTGCGTACATATACGAATGGATATTTATTGCAGGGTTTCTTTAACTCCTTGCCACCGGGTGGCGGCGGGGCACCAGGCCGGGTTATGCAGCCGAGCGAAACGGAAACAAGAGGCTCGTGCAGCCAAGCATAACGTGCACAATACCCCAATAATGGATTGAAAATGCAAAAATTGGCCTCTAATTGTGTCAACCGGCCAGGTGGCAATTTCAATCTGCACGTATTTGTGTCAACCGGTGGCAAGGGGTTAAGAACTGAAGGTGACTAAACCGTGTGAATGGATTACACTTTCTGCATTGATTTAATCCCGCGTCACGATCACACAATCATTTGGAATGAATCAGTTCTGTCTCTCCACCCAATTCCCGTTCCCCTGCCTGGCTCATTAAACCCCAACGCACCTGCTATTGTTGGACAAAGTCTTGACAAGAAATATCTGGGTGTGATATATGTACGCATTATGAATCATGACATTGTGAGGAAGCGCCTCATTACATGCTAATATTAGCCCTGGACTGGTGTTCTCCCTATTTCTTAAACATTTGGGCTTTCTGCTTTTCTATCTTCAGCTCGGCAAATCGTCCAAAATCTTTTTCCGACACTGGCACACGGAGAAACTCCGGGAGATCAGCAGCAGGTTGGAAAGGAAGATCTTAACATGTCAGAAAGGTGAGAAAATGTCTCGGATTTGTTTTTTTTGGAATTGCAGCAAGGGTTGAAATTGATAGGACTTTTTGGAGAACTTTTGGGATTAAATAGTGACTTTCCAAAACTACCAAGGACATTTCTGTTTAAAGTTATTCAGTTTCATTCTGTTTGGATCCAATGGTCAGGCCTTCTACCTTTTATCAAATACATATTTTGAGTTATTCCAGTTCGCAAACAGCTTGTCGCGGCATGTTATTCTATTTACTTATTCTATGGTTAGTTGAGTTAAGAAATCCGAAGTATTTTGTAGCTTGGAGACTTAGAGAAAGGAACTTTTCCATCTACGCGCCTGTCCAATGGACTGGCGGAAACAATTTAGAAAGAGCAGTTTCGTGCTCGTGTAAAGTTATGTAAGCCTTTTTTTCTAGATATTATAGATGTTAATCATGGTAGTAAATAATTAACTAATTAACTGATATGTTTCCTGAGGACTATATGCATGACATTTATTATTATAATTTTTTGTTTTGTATATATTTATTTTTTTAAAAGAATTATTAAGATGTTCCAATTGTACATATCATGTACAAAGTTCTAATTAAAGAAACTCACTAGATGACAAATGATGAAAATACGGGGTCTGTGACCTTTGAGGTTATTTGATTAATAGTTCGTAGAGTTGTGTTCTCCAGGAAATGAGAAATTTTGGGAATTTAAACTGTCAGCTGTGTCATCCACGTCCTGTTATTTGATGCCATTTTTCCTTGTATGATATCCATCATTATGTAAACAAAGTGTCGGTAATATTTTATATATTTATTCAGTTACACCCTTTTCAAAAATACAAAAGGAAACACAGTTTTAGTTGTCTCAAGTAGACATTAGACACGTTGCTTCGCTCTTTACGTGTCGGTGGTTGATGGGTTACTCAGAAATTAAAAGATTTGTTTGGAGGCAGTCAACCTTCCAGTTGAGTAGTTTTGTCTGGGTAAGTGAGCTGTGTATTTTGTCAAAAAATTGTCCGCTGGCTTGAGTGACCCAATTCATGCATGGCAGTTATAATAGCCCGAAGATCTAACCTATAAAAGTTGTATAAAAAGTTGTTTTCCTATCTTACTGAGTGATCGCCACACTGCCGCATCCCAAGTTGTATTGTAAAGTTGGGGAGTGATTCCTGGCTATACTGCATTGTGTGGGTTTATGACGTCTGACTAGCACTCCTGAACAAAGATACTGATAAATTGTGAGACTGCCAATATAGGACAGGCTAGCTAAGTTGGTAGAGTGCTGGTATGATAATCCAGAGGTCGCAGGTGCATATTCCACTCTTGTCAATTTTTTTGTTCAGTCTTCACAAATAACCATTTTGGTTTATTTGATCAGCCTAAAACATCCTTAACCTCTTGAGTACGTTTTTTTACGGGAGACGTCGGGGTGCCGCGGCGGGTCTGGCAGCCAAGCGAAACGGCCACAATGTGTTTGTGCAGTCAAGTGTAACATATACACAATAATCCAACAATGGATTGAAACTGCACAAATGGCGGCCAATGGCGTCATCCGGCCTGGTAGCACTGTTCTTTTTGCGCCCACAGGCGTCATCCGTACGCAAGGGGTTAAAAAGGCCTCTTTGGTTAAAGCCCCCCCCCCACCCAAAAAAAAAGTAATAATAATAAATAAATTAGAATCGTGGTAGGTTTGATTTCTTTTTTTGGGCGTTGTTTATTTTTTGAAACATAGAATCTTCTTATACTGTCTGAATTGTTTTTCCAAAAGTAAAAAATCAAATATATAAAAAAATCGCCCCCAACAAGGTTTTAAATGTTCAAAAATCATGTTTAAAATGATCTATAAAAACAAACCCACAAAAACTCCAAAAACACAATCACTGGAGCTCCAAGAATTTCAGTCTAAAACGAAGCATGTACATGTAGGTGATCTAAAGTTAGGCATTGTGAGACATCACCACTTTTGTTCAAATTCGACAAATGTTTTTTTCCCCAGTGGTGAGAGGCTTCCTGAGTCGGCAGGGAATGAAAAGCCTCCTTACGAGATGGAAAAGACAAAAGGACTGTGTCACCGTCTTCTTGAATGAAATCATCCACAAAGGAGACTTGATCTTTGAGGTAAGTCTATCTTAAATTGTTGTCATTTACTGATAGATTTGTAAATGAAGTATCTAGATATCATTGTAGTGGGCAGGGCTTAATTGGTGGAGCTGTGGGCGTGGCTTAATTGATGGAGCTGTGGGTGGGGCTTAATTGATGGAAATGTGGGTGGGGCTTAATTGATGGAAATGTGGGTGGGGCTTAATTGATGGAAATGTGGGCGGGGCTTAATTGATGGAACTGTGGGCGGGGCTTAATTGGTGGAACTGTGAGCGGGGCTTAATTGATGGGACTGTGGGCAGGGCTTAATTGATGGGACTGTGGGCGGGGCTTAATTGATGGAAATGTGGGTGGGGTTTAATTGATGGAAATGTGGGTGGGGCTTAATTGATGGAACTGTGGGCGGGGCTTAATTGATGGAACTGTGGGCGGGGCTTAATTGATGGAACTGTGGGCGGGGCTTAATTGATGGAACTGTGCGCGGGGCTTAATTGATGGAGCAGCTGTAATTTGAATTCTGTCTCAGAATAATCTCTAATAATACAATCATAATATCTAAGTGTTGGTAATAAAGATGATGGGAAAAATAAGACGTTCCTTCTACTGTAACTTTGTTCTTTCTGGATAATCTGAGCATTCGGCTCTGGGCTTCATTTATTAGAGACAAACTCAGGAAGTATATAACTTTGTACATTACATGAAGAGGGAACAATTCTTGGAAAAAAATAGTTTTGCAACCGACAGCCCAATTTGTATAATGCTTCATGGGGATATATGAACTAGGACCGCCAGAGATGAAAGTTGAGTGAAGTACCTCCATGCTCATCTGACAGTTCTAGGGGATAAAATAGAATAATCCATGTGATCATCACTATTTTTGCAATAAAACCCCAAAATTGTACAATGTTAAACATGACACCTTTTATCCTGGGAAAAAAAAACACCTTAGAATGTTGTCTAAAAAGCTATTAACCAAAGGATTGTTTCACGGTACTCTTTGCATATTACATGCTGAAAACAAATGAAACAAAATCGGTTATTAAAAAATTGAAAATACAGTGAATTGTTTTGCAAGTTTATACTGAAGGCAACTTATACGTTTTCAATCAGGAAGGTTATTTATGTACAAAATGTAACAAAAAACTAAAATATGTCTTACTCTCAGTCGAGATATCCAAATAAGGATTTATAGCATATTGTGTAGCATTCAGTATTCAAGAACTGCATGTACATGTACATGTAGACTTTGTTCAAAATTCATTTATAGTTTTCATTTTGCACTGTGAAATTCTGATACATTTTTTTGGTGTTGAATATTTCCACGTCTATAGACTCCTGCTAGATAGCCAAATTAGGAAATTGTTCAACGCTGTGGATTTGTAATAGGCTGCATATAAAACATCTGGACAATCAAACTACGCACAGCCAGTTTCCCTTTAAACATCTTCCAGGCAGTTGATAGCTTTTCCATTTGAAGTGTTACCATGGCAACCACTTAGGAGATGACCTTGTGCTTCAACTAGCACAGCGTGCGTAGAGTGCAAGGCAACGCTTGTGTTGGTCCTCGGCTTATCATACAAAGGTTTCATTGTCGGTCACTTGTCAGTCATTGGTCACTTCATCAGGAAGGGTAGACTGCTTCCTAGTCCTTCCATTTGCAGTATTAATTCAAATGTAGTCTTCAACTTGTACAATGTACCTTGAAACTTGGCAGTATGAATTTTTTGTTTTGAAATACAGATTTTGTGAAATTCGACCATAATAATGTTTTGTCATGCATAATTATGCTATCATACTGCGCGTGTACTGGCTCATTATTGCGATCCGAACCGAACGGCTGCAACTTCAGCCTTGAAAATATAAAGGAGATGGTCCAGTGCGTAGGGTTGGTTAAACTCACCAGGCACGCGGCATGCTTATCATAGCAGAAGCTCAGAAAAATCTGATATTCAGGTAAAGCTTCAATTTCATTTAAAATACAAGATTATCATGATTGTATTACTGATGAACAACTATATAGGGCTGTATAGATGGAAGGTTTGGGAGTGGATTTAAACCGGGAAATTTATTTATTGAATTGTTCATTTGATTATTTTGGGGGGGGGGGGGGGGGGGGGCAGGATCGAGTGTAGCAGGAAAGGGTCTCACTACTTCTGTTGGTTCACTGTGGGAGGGAATCATAATGCATTTCCCTTTGCAGAAATTTCCTGGAACTTAGACTTGTCAAGTCTACTGATGAGCAGTGTCACCCAAGTTATTTATCATCTGCAACCACATAGTCATACAGACCCCTTTCGTTGTTAACCTCACATCCTCCAAAATCCTGGGGGTGGGGAGGGGTTCTGACGGGGTGTTCAGGATTGAGAGTAGATTGCAGCCACTAAAGTCCCCTTGATTTTTCAAGTTTAAAATGCCACACAGCTGGATTTGTTGAAATTAATCTTTTTCTTGAAACAACCCAATTTTTTTCATGATAATGAAATTTGTACCAATGATTTGGACTTTAAATGTATGATAACACACTTCGGAATTTTAAGGATATTTAATATGTTGACGGTGTGCCCACAACAATGTGTTTTGCCACTTATGTTAACAAAATTCATCATTTGCCCCTTTAAAATGTTATCATCAAAGTCATGTTTATTTGTTTTTATTAACTATCCTCTGTCAAATAGACATCCTTTGATATGTTTTACGCAACACAATGAAAACTGTAACTGGTTATCTGAAATCCAAATGAAGGTTGGACCTTTGCGAGTCTAATGTTTCCTTACTACAGGAAATTAAATAGCTTGTGTCGGGCCTACAGTCACTGGCCTGATTAGATATATGCTGTTAATTACAGACCAAGTTGATCTTGCAAAGTACAAGCTCCAGCTCAACAAACGCCAGGAAGTTGTTTCTGGTCCAAGTTAATAACAGAGTGTGGGAATGATTATTTATTCTGCCCCATATCATCCCTGAAAGCCAATACCTCAGATCTCACTTCACTGTAACAGATGTGAAGCGGACATATCATTAAAGTTGATGAGCAGTTGTCGAAAGCTGGGGTCTAGTGTCTCCGTCAGCGAGCAAAGGAGGATAGTTGTTGTTTTCCCTCCTCTGTCTACCCATCTGGATTTCTGTCATCGGAATGGACGTCTGATCCTTGCGGTCATTTTCTAGCGACCAGCTTTTGGAATTTATTTGTGGCCGTAGATTTGAAACCTGTGTGTGGATGCATAGGATGATTTACTGTAGTTATTATTAGTGACATCCATCACGTCTTTTCCTGCTTAGGAATCGAACTCATATCAGCTGCGTGTGGACACCTCTCCATTACAGTATCTCTTTACGCTTCAGGCTTCAAACAGTTGACAATACCTTTGCCTATACAATGAATGAGCAAGGACTTGATTGGTTTTTTAACATACAGCCATTGGTTTAATTTGGCTAAAAGGAATCTGTTCAGTGTACGTCTCACTGATCATACTTCTTCTGTGGAGTAGACTGGATTTGTCAAGAGACATCTGAAATGTTGGCCAGTATCTTTGCCATTTGTTTCTCTGACATTTCCTGATTCCCCAAGGATTTTACAGTCCTGTTCTGGATGCTTTCAAAAGACATTTAGCTCTTTCTCCAGGGATATAAATCTTGTTCTGCCTTTGTAGTAGAGAACAGACAACCAGCCTGCTCAGATATTTCCTCCAGATGCACCGTTGAGCTTCCATTATTTTGTTAATGCTGTGGATGATAGCTGTATTTCAGCTGTGACATTGTCAAACATTTTTTACATTTATTGTGCACCAGTTTTCTCCCAGAATAAGTCAGCGGTTTGAGTATTCGTATCGAGTGATCACGGTCAATCAAGGCACGAATACTAAAATAAATTCTTCAAAAAAACAAAACTATACACCCTTGACTGATCCATTGTTGGAGAAATAAACAGTGTGTTGTATCTGTAGCAGACGACCTGATACACAGTGAATGCACGGCATCAATAATTCATTTAACGCTTCACCGCTCCCTCGGCTCAAGTCGAGCGTTTCATTATAAGCGAGGAGAACCTGCGATATTTGTTGAAAGGGATATCTGATCGCAGGAGGCATTTTGATGATGGAGACTGTTTGTGACTCCCCTTCACAGGTTCAGGAGAGCTGTAGCGATCACGACGTGGCCAGAGAGTTGGAGCTGGAGCTTCTAGAAACGGCAGCGACAGGGGTGAACGGAGACGAGAGCCTGGGGGTGATCGCAGGGGAAAATGGCCACAGGTAAGATTTATTCATGTTTGATTAACATACAGAGCTTTACTACGAAGGGGGTTTATGGTTTATAAATGAAAATAAAAAGTCTCAATTTTGTAACTTTCCAGTTTCAGTTATTTTTGTTTTCTACATATAGCAGGGAAGTAACAAGGATATGTATCGCATTCATTTGATGCCATGATGAAATATTTAAATTTGCAGATCGGCTGTGATTACTTTTACAACCAGTCCCGAATCTGAAACCGAGTGTCAAAGGTTCTTTTTATATTTTTGTAAATTTAATTTCTGTTTTTCAAAACTTTCACTTTCTGTCTTAATTTTGTGATCATTGCTATTAAAAAACAACTTGCCTCAAAAAATGATTTTTTTCTTTTTCTTCAAAAATTAAATATACCATTTGGAAAATAGCAAAAATAATTACTAAAACTATTTATTTACAATGCTTGTTTCATAAATTTTCTGCCCATTATTTGGTAACATTTGGCCATGGATTATTTAAGTTGGTATAAACAAAGAAAAAAAGGTTTGTTTCCACGCATGCTGTAGCCAATTCCATTGTATTTTTGTTTCAATAGTATTTTCACCTCTTTAACATGAAATGGCACCAAATGCATTTATTATGTACGTTGCTGCAGAATTTGTATGGTTAGAAACGACTGCCCGGGATAATGCAGTTATTATCGTCGTTGAATGGACATGACATGCAGTATCGCAAAACTTCTTTGTTCTCAAAACCAGCGAACCACAACTCGGGGAAAAAAATTCTAGATGAATGGAAATGAGATGCGCATTGTGGAAATTAAGTGAGGAATCATGCATTAGCTTTGATATTTTTTGCCGTGAAAAGGAGAGAGTATTGATTTTTTTTTTTACAGCCTGCATATACATGTACATCATTGATAAAGTGTTTTTTTTCTCCAAAATAATTGTCAGTAATAAAATCATTACAAAAATATATTATCAAAAAGGAAAGTCTAAAGGTAAAATGGCAATGCCTCAGACATCCCTGAAAAGGACATATATATTCATTGGCATTTTTTGTCAATTGGGGGCAAAAAAGACATACGTACGATTGAATAGAATTGAATTGAATTGACAAGGAAGTTCTGCATTTTTATTTTCAAAATTAGAGAATTCTAATTTGGCACTGTAATTAACTTAAAAAGTGGACACAAAATGTCATCTTTATTTTTACTCCCACAAAAGATTAAAAATCTACCTGTCCACTCCAAGTAAAGATTTAAAAAAAATCTCCCAGCCATATCTTGCAAACTGACAGGCCTCCCTTTGCTGTAATCTTAGCATACATATTGCGGTTCTATTCATTATTGTCAACAGTTGATTCCTAAAATGGGGTCATTTTACAAATCCTACCCCACCCCCCCTAAAAAAATATCCTGACCCGCACAGGTGGCTCAATGACATGCAATAAGACAATCACTATACATTATGTCACACAGTAGCTTTAAAAATCGACCGCAGTGGCCTTCATACAGATCCTCACAGGATGCTCGGGAAATCCTGAGGGTTCCTGCCAACTTCCTCTTCGGCAGGAAGTTGGGGTCAGAGGTCATTAGGGCTTTATTCACCAGTTGCATTATATTTTAATGTCATTAGTTTTAATGTCATATTTATATTTTTTCTATGTGTATTTTTATTAGGGCTGTTGTCGTTGGCGATTTTTCTTGTCGACATGTCGGCAAAATAAAACTCTGACGTCGACAAATTGTCGACAAAAGCAAGTTACAAGTCGGGTACATAAATACACGTAAAACGTTGTTTATATTACTGAAATGCGGACGTGAAGAACGATTTTTTACCTTTCTTCTTTACTGTATGAATTGTTGAATTCCTTGTCATTTCCGACGTTCATAGTTTAAAGTAAAGTATATTTATTATTTAAAACAACAAACATTGTTCTTCTGCAAGCCCCGATCCCGTTCTTGGCAATGTTTTAATTTGGAAATATCATGTGTCATGTGTCATGTATTAAGCAAGGGCCATGCGCAGTGTGACCAGAAATTCCCCAGGCTATTTATTAGAACAGCTCGCACAAAAATCGGTTTGGACACAAATTGCGTGTGATGTTTCTTTATTTTAATTTTTTGTTGTTGACAATGAGTCATTTGTATCGACATGTCGGAAAAATGTCATTGTCGCCAACAAAAGGCCTGTCGACAACAGCCCTAGTTTTATGTGATTCTGTTCTTTTTTTTTTTTTGGAGGGGAATATGTAGGTTTGTTGCTTTCAGATCAATTATGGAATTTGAATATTTTGTTGTTAACTGCAGAGTTGTATTTGCAAACTCACAAAACAAAATGCAAGTAAAGCAGACACAAGTTTTAACTCTCATCTAATTGAGAAGCAAGCCCTCTCTATTTCAAGACAAATCCCGCTGCTGTAAATTATCCCCTCTAATTGTTTTAAATGTAAAGACTTCGACCTTCAGAACAGACCAACCCATTAAGTCCCACCCCTTGAGATATTAACCAATCAAAGCTGTGACTAGGGTCCGACAAAAGTCCGACAAATATGACGGACTTGTGGCATGCGGTTGTGATTGATCAATACATCAAGGACCGGGACTTCTCCATCTGTTGCTTGACTTCAGACTCACTCAAGTGTTTTTTTTTGTTTTTTTTGAAATATTTTTAACAGAAATTGTCAGGATATGTCAATAGGATCCGATTATGCTGCGATGACAGGTGGCATACGGACGTCAACGTCATTCCAAGACTGCTCTTACGAACTCATGAATTTGGACACGTCTTACTGCGTTGATGACATCTACGTCAAAGATGATCTAGCCAGGCGACCATCTGTCTTGCCGTATCAGTTGACCACGGAACAAATCAATATCAATAAAGAAAAATGTACTTCTTCATCCTCCTCCAGACCAGACGAGGGCGCCACACAGCGTAACACCAGCGACGAGGTGTTTGACGATCCGATCTACTCCACAAAGCTAGCCCTTCAGGCAGAAAGCAACATTGGGAGTCAATCCTTGCAACATCCCGAAGAACCCCCACCAAGAACTAGCTCGATGAGCAGCATGGATTCATCTCTCAGCAAACCAATGGGCGGAGCCCCGCCGCCTCCTCCTCCCCCTTCTAATGGACATGTGACATTAGGAGTGTCGGAGGCAGAGGAACAATACATGTGTATGGGTGATTTACCCCCGCCACCCCCTCCACCTGTTGCCAATTTAGAAGAGACAAATATCCCAAATGACTTACCTCCTCCGCCCCCCATGGCGGACGTCAGTGGTGAGACCAAGCAGAAAATTTCAAATATTCGAGCCATGTTCCTCCAAGAGGAGAAAAATACGGACGTCCCCGCGGAACAGAAAAGGTGGAGTAATCCACAACGGTTGACAGAGGAAGGGGATGACCCCGCGCCCAACAAGGCACGCATCGCTGCCTTCAAGGCCAAGTTGGAATCAGCTGAGAAGGAACAAACTGTCCCAGAGAAGCGACGGAGTAGACCACTGTCTGATATCCAAGGCAATTTCTCATCGTCCCCCGAGAGGACGAAGAAGGAGGTGATTGCATCAAGTCCAGCGGGTGTCAAGAAACGGCCACCTGCGCCGGCCCGTGATCCCACCACACGGCTAACTATTGGCACTGAACAAATGGTTGCCTATCACGAACAAAAACAACGTAGTGTGTCCAGTTCAGAGGCACCGTCCACTCAATTTGTCTTCCCTTCTGCTGCTTCATCCGGGGACTCCAGGAGAGCTTCAGACTCTTACGGAATGGGTATCCCACCACCCCCGGTTATGCCAGCTCCTCAACCTCCGCAACAACCGATCTACGGTAATGGCGACCAAACTGGTTACGGTTATCCTAACCAGCAGAACAACGTTAACCAACCAAACTATGCTAACCAACCAGTCTATGGTAACCAACCAGGTTACGGTAATACCAACCAACCTATATACAGCAACGTTGACCAACTGGGCTTTGAGTATGATCCTTCCTTTGCCGCGTTTTATCAGAACATCCCGCCTCCACCTACCGAGCCCCCGCCCCCTCCACCGACATCCTCAAGTAATGTCTTCACTCAGATTCCTGGGGCTGTCAGATCATCTAAGGCACCTGTTCCTCCACCAGCGCACATAGGTGGCCCACCTACACCCCCACCACCTTCAGGCCCGGCACCCCCACCCCCACCACAGGCACCCATGGCACCCCCTCCTCCTCCCCCACCAGTAGCACCACCCATGGGTGTAGGGGGGCACAGCGGTGGTCTCTTAGATGGGATCAAGAATGTACAGTTGTCATCCGTACCGGCCACTAATGGTGAGTTGGATTCCATAGTCACCCATTTACTTTAATCGAGGCCAGTTTAAAAAAAAAAAAGTTTATCCTTCAAATTCTGTAATCCAGTGATTTTCTGCGTCCAAAATGTCAACTTTCTGTTTTGGATAATCCCGAATTGACTGTAAAATTGCATGAACAGATCGTGTGAAACAAACAAAAATTACTAAACAAAATTGGATACTCTAAGGTTGTCTAAGGGTGAACATGGTGAACATGCAAATGGCATGTAGGTCAATTTAATTTCAACCATTAGAACTGTGTTAAAAAAACCTGTGATGTTGGACGTGGTAGTGTATGTCAACTGAAAGTGGCTGAACAAACTTTTTGCCAAACAATTTCTTTCCCTGCAGAATTTAATTCTAAAACTATCAATGACCATGGATTATGTTTGGAAGGGACACATATTGAAATGGTTTCCTTATATTTTTGGTGTTTGCCCGATGTATTTCTTCAGTGCAGACACTTTATGGGATTTGCTCCCAAAACCAAATTCCATTTCAAAAGTGGAATTCTGTTTAATAATTCCATCCTTTCCACTGAAACGGAAAATCAGTGACCCTGAATTTGAAGCTGGCCTGCCTTAAAAAAAACTGTCCCTGTGCACTGCTGGACTTGCTTGTTATTTCTAAGCTTATGTACGCTCATTCTCAGCACCCATGAAGCTTCTGAAGGCGATTGTCAAAATCATAGAGCTGCGTAAGCAACAAATTTGCTTATTAAGTGCAGAAAAAACCTTGCTCAATAAAACCAGCTTTCAGCCAAAACTCCATTTGATGTATGTTGGTTGTGACTGGTATTTGGCTATTGTTTGCTTAGCTTGACAGTCACATGGAGTTTTACCTGATTTTTACTAAGCAATGTTTTTTTGCGCTTAAGCAATTATTTTTGCTTAAGCAGCTCTATGAAATTGGCCTCTGGTCTTCAAAAGTGCTTCCGGACGGCCAGCCACAAAGAAGGAACAAATTCTATTGATATTGGCTCCGAGATGATCAAGTTCTTTCCCTTTTTTAATAGCTAATCTCTTTTTATGTATTTCGTCAAACAATCCACAAGGGAAACTGACTAGGTAAATTTTGAATACATTTTTTTGAAGTGAACAAAGAAACTGGCAGGAGCGGGATTCGAACCTGCGACCTCCGGAATACCGTACCGGCGCTCTTTTTATGTACTTGATTGTCAAAGTATTTTGTCTTTCTATTTTTTTCCTGCCAGGCATGGAGAGACAGAGGAAGAAATCGGAGGCACCAATGGACAACTTGATGGCCGAGCTGTCACAAGGTGCTCACAAACTTCGTCCAACCCCAAAGCCGGTCAAGGGGCCTACGACGGAGGGGCAAGGTTAGAGTTGGTTAGACTTGACGTACCACGATCAAATCGTATGAATGAAGCTTGTGTAATGTTGTCCAATCATATTAGTTATAATTTCACTCTGTGCAAAAATACCACTTAAAATTCCATATGATTGTCTAGGGGGTGTGGCTAACTCGGAAATGGCGATAGTTCAGTTGCATGGGTATAATGCCTTTTTTGGGGGGGGGGGGGGTAGGGTGGGGTGGTGCATAGGATGAACCCACATCAGAATTTCGAATACTGTGAAAAAATCCACCCAAAATGATATGGTATTTGCCAAACAAAATGCAAAAACTTTTAATAATTACATGATTTATTTTAACTATTTTAAAAGTTAAATAAGTTAACTGCTAACTGCTAAATAAGTTGTGTAAACTTGTTCATAGGACCTTACATAGACATGTTATACTTTTTACACCACTGCAGCTGCTGATAATTCTACACCCCTCTCCTTGAGTCACTTTTGGGTGTTATCCCCCCCCCCCCCCCCGACATCTTTTGGACATAGATTTATGCTACTGCAGAATCTAGAGGGTTAGGGGAAAAGGGGAAATCAGGCTACAGGAGACAAGTTTTTGTGTTACTTCAAAAATATAATGTCAATACGTAAATCATTGGCATTAAAGAACAAGCACGAATTCGTGCAGGAGCCGCGTCATCTACCTATGAATCAGTAAAGCATAGTAAATGTTGTAGCGCCCTCTTCTGTTGAGCCGTGTCGCGAAAACGAATTTGGCACAAGAAGAAGAAGAAGAACGCTAAGCACTTAATATAGAGCCCTGTCTGTGATGCGACGCGGCTAAAAATTGTTGTATATTTTTTACTCGGGATCACAATTTTGTAAGCTGCCTAGTTGTGTCTTACTCTGATGAATCATGTCACTCACTTGCTTCTCATTGTCATTGTTTTTTATTTCCAGTTACTGATCCCGATGAGCTGGCCAAGGTTATGAACAGACGCCAGCTTCCCCCGGTCAGCCCCACTAAACCTTCCAAAGCTCCACCCAATCCAGCTCCCAAGACAACCATGCCCCAATCACCAAGCAAGATCAACCCATCCGTGGCACCCAAGCCTAAGAAGGCTGCAGGAACATCGCCCTCCAGAGAGGAGATGTTGCCACCACCGCCACCACCACCGTCACCGGGGCAACAGGGTCAAGGGGTCAAGAAGGCTGCTGTGGCCCCCCCGCCGAGTCAAGCAGTCACTAAGGCAAACGGGGCGGGTCCCGAGGATGACTTGCCTCCTTGGAAGAAAGCGATGAGAGATAAGAAACTCAAAGAGCAACAGGTAAGGAAGAAATTTGAATTCAAAGTGTAAGTACTAAGTACTCATATAAACACAATTTGTGCTAAAACGTCCGTACGATTAAAACCTGAATTTGTTTCAAATACCAAGTACAAGAAAAAGTACATCTTGGCATAAGCTTGTGCGGTTTTAGATTAAACCAAAACCGAAAAAACCGCCCAAGTTTGACTCAGTTTAACCGGTTTACCGACCTTGAAAACAAAGGGTGCCACCATCTTGTCGCCGCTGGCTTCGAGCTCACGTCGAGCGCGCGGAAACACCAGATGCGTTCCCCTCCCGCGAACGATGCAAACGCCCACCACTCTCTTGTCGATCCTAAAAATTATTTCTTCGCATGACTGGGAACGCAGCGCTGGCTTCCGTAATCACGAACTTTTGTCACGCTAATAGTGGTACATGCGGAGCGGAACCAACGAAGCTGACGATACCTGCGACCAGCGAACACATGCAAAATTGAACGTATTACACATGTGAGAATCAGATTCGCCAAGTCGAAGCAGCTTATTTGGTTCAATTGGCTGTTTGTCAGTTTTCGTGATGCGTTTAATACGTGAGCGATATGAGTGTTTCCAATAGAGTACTAGGTCAAAGTCTAATGAGATTTGTGACGTAGACCGCAGATGCGCACAAGCTCGTGAGTATAGTATAGTAAATCCAGTGGTGTTCGTTTCCGCCGGCCGGCCAGCCCGCCGTGCATGCAGCGCGTATGTGGCATGTGTAGTGTGTGGTGTGCATGTGCAGGCAAGTGCTGTGTCCAGCATGGGCTCGCGCTTGCGATGCGTGAAATTAATAAGCTTCACGATTCAAGAAATGTCATTTGCGCCTAAGACAAAGACTGTTCAGTGTTCTTCAGACAAGTACAGTAATCTTTTCTTGGTGATTTTGGAAGTATTATTTGACAGTTGTGCCACTATGCATCATCAATTTTTCTTGTCAAACACACAACACCTTTGCAAAATATTTCCAGGAAAAAGAGCAGCAAGAAGTGTCCATGAAGATGGAGAAGGAAGCGAGATGGAAGGACATCCCGGAATGGAAGAGGAAGATGATTGAAGAGAAAGAGAAGAAGAAATCCGAGGAGGCAGCGGCTGCCGTGGATACGGAGAAAGAGGAACGAGATGCCAAGTTGAAGGCCATGCCCACGTGGAAACGAAAATTGGTTAAGAAGAAGTCTACGGCGGAGGAAGATAACAATAATGGTATGGAGTAGATGGTAAATTCTGACCAAGTAGGAATTAGTCCCACGTTGGAATGCACTGTGGTCAAGAAGTCTATGAACAGAGGAAGATAACAAAAATGGTATGTAGTAGATGGTAAATTCTGACCAAGTAGGAATTAGTCCCACGTTGGAATGCACTGTGGTCAAGAAGTCTATGACAGGGAAAGATAACAAAAATGCTATGCTATCCAAGTAGGAATTCTTCCCATGTTAGAATGCACCGAGGAAATCCCCGACAGAGGAAAAGAATAATATGCAAGTAGATGGTACAGTCAAAATTCCAATAATTTCAGCATGTGTTCCTGTTTGGAAGGTAATAAAATTTGTATTTCAGAGGAAAATGATGGAAAAATGTGATGAAAGGAGATTTACTGACTTGAAATCATAATTGCATCAGAAGTTGACAGGAATTTGTTTCCTCGGCATTACGTCTTTCATATTTCATGAAATGTATATTCTATATTTCCTCTCTACTCCAGTGGTCAACTCATCAAGTGATTACTCGATATATTTATGAATGGTGGTATACTCAGTATTTACTGTTTTTGTATAATTTGCATAAATAATTAATTAACCATGCTGTATATAGATGAAAAAATGAAAATTGGTGCTTTTAATGAGAATTGTCTCAAACTTCATTTGAATCTAAAAACTCCCCAAAATATTTTGATGCAGTCTTTCTACAATAAAAAAATCTTTCTTGGTGCTTGTTTTTTTCCCCCACTTTTTCATTTTTTTTCTTTAAGTGAGCCAAGAAAATTGATTTATATTTAAGTTGTTCCAAGTTATATGGCATTCCAGTTAAATACTAAACCCATATAATGGCTTAAACAATCTTGATCTTTTTTGTTTTTGTCATTTTAATCGGTTGTAGATGTGGGCTGGTCCTAAATTACTTCAGTAATACAATTGTGATTTTTTCTATAAACGCATTATGCAGAATTCCTTTACCAACGTATGGTGTCAAAATCCAAAATATGTGTAAATAATCACCATTTGTTTTCCTGCCAGAATATAAAAAGATACTTTCCCAATAGTTGCTAATAAATGACTAACTGTATTTATGCAATTTTTTCCATGTAAATTAAAAATATTATGAAACTGCTTTGAATTTTGAATTCAATTTGTTTGTTTTAAACTGTAAGAGGAAAGCGTTGCAGGTATATCCATTGTAGTTTTTTTTTGCTATCCTTCAGGCTTATTTCTTCAATTTTTTAATTTTAGTTTCTTTTTTTAAAACTGCAAAAGGTAAGCCCTACAATATTACATCAATTTCAATATTTCCTTAACTTTTTTGTTGCAATTTTTAATTGGAACTTAGAAGAGATTTTTACTCTTCCAGAGAATTTACAAATGCCAGAACCCCTTTTGTTGGGTAATCAAAGAATAATCTGATAGAATTATTGCAATTTTTCACAACTTTTTTAACAGAGAAAAAAGGAGCCATTTGTTAAATTTGGCCCGAACAATGAAATTTTAAAAATTTGAGTGAAATTTATTCTAGAGACATGCCAGAAACCTGTTTCTGATAGAAATGTTGTGATATTTTTAGAATTTTGGAAAAATAAGTAAACATTCATTAAAAATTCTATATTGATCCTACACATCTGAAATTGCAAGGCAGAAGTATCCCTTGCCATTTTTTTCAATTTGAGTGGAATTGATTCAGAGACATTTACGACTGCCAGAAACCTGTTTGGAGTGTAATCAAAGCACTTTTAATCTTGGGGTGAACCTTGCAATACAATCTTTTTGGTTTTGTTTCAGTCTTGCAATTTTAACTCTTAGATTGCTGATCCACCAAACTTCATTATTTTATGAAAGACCAATAAATAGTACATGCATATATTTGTTGAAGAGAGAAATACTTTTCAGTAATGAATGTATAAATTGTTATAATGAACTACTCCATCTTCAAATCATAAAAAAAAATTGAAGTCTTATATACAAACTATAAACATATGAAATTAAACTAAGTTTTCTTTGAGAGTATTACACAGAACAAATGAAACGATAATTGGAAAAATAAATAATGCACAAAGCACATATTTTACATATTGACAAGTGAAGTTGTAACCCGGTACATGTACATAGAAAAAATTGGTTGGTACAACTGCCTCAGGTACAGTAACATGGAAATAAACACGGTGTTACACACACAAACTGAATACCTTCATTTTCCTAGATTTTATGGACAAAACCCGCGGTGGTAGACAGAGTATTTGCCCACGAGTAAAAAAAAAATCAAGACAAACTTGCTGCTTTCTTTATTAGAAAGTTGGGTTATTATGCATTAAGTTTTTGTTTTAGATAAACCAATATATTTGTTCATTTTTTAGGTAAAACTTTTAAAACCACGCAGAAACATCTTTTCTGAAAATATTAACCACTTCTTTCCAGTAATTTTTATAAGACCGATAAAATTGAGATTCAAGTGGGCTGGACCTACTTCCCAATGATGTTTTTTTTTTCATGTCATTATTTTTGTATAATTAATCATAAAGTCCGTTTACTCTTGGGACATTTTGTGACAAAACTTTTTTTCTTTCTTTGGATTCTTTTAGTTGCATATTAAATTCTGATCATGACCAAAATCACGTGACTTAATATACATGTTATTGTCAAAGCATACTATTATACATAAAATTGTATACAGACTTTTATGCATACAGGTCTCTTATTACAAGATATTTTCATGTGCTTTGTGTAAAGGTCTTACACTTTTGGGAAAAAATGTCACTTTTCATTTCCAAGTTATTTCTGGTGCAAACTAATCATGAATAAAACCATATTTTTCTAATTCGACCGGAAAGGGGAAATGGAGTTGTGTAAAAGTGCACGTTAAGGAAAAAAAAATGTAAGTTAGGGCGCAAAAGTGCTTAGGTACCTTTTCTAGGCAGAATGTTACAGTCGCAAATGTTTCTATTTTGATCTTTGTGTTCTAAATAGCATAATTCTGAAGTTTGGTCGAATTAGGTCAAGTTTGGGTTAGGTTACAGTAAAAGGAAATGTGTGCACAACTCTACGGGATTTCGCCTTTACGTCGAACCTAGCGTAATATATATATTATGATTGATATCATTAAAGTAAAATAAAATGAATTAGTTATTGTTTTCGTTTGTGCTTTATTTAATGTCCTTGTTGATAGTTAAAGAACATTTTGGGAAATAAATAACGATATTAAAGTGAGATGGAGTTATATGCAGGTTGGCATAAAAGATTGGTTTAAATCGACCCGAGTAAACTTCCCATCTAAAACATCTTCCGTCATGTATTAATCACTGTGGCAACATTATCTACAACCTTCTAACGAGTTTCTCTATTAATGGCACCTGTTATGTTCTCATGTTCCTGAATTCTTGTGGTATCTCTGGTGTGCTAGCTGTTTCTAGTGCTCTAATATCCCATGACACCTGTATGCAAACATTGACAAAAAACAGTTGCAAAGGTTAATATAACTATGAAAATCCAGAGCAAGCACAAACAGTGAGCAAGACATAAACAACCCTCGTTATCCCATTTAACTACCAAAAGGAGACGATCTATTTCTTGTTATTTACCTCTTGAATACGGACGATGGTTTGAAAAAAGACCACCTGGCCGGTTGTCTATATGCGCATTCCTGCATGTACTCAATCCATTGTCTACAGTTTGCATTACTCTAATGCATTAGTTATCCAGCTCAACCCGTGTTCATGCGTAATTACCAAACATGCCCTTATACTTGTTTTCCAGGAAGTTAACCAGTTCGCGTCGGAAGACGTGTTCACACGATCTGGCTACACGGGCACGACTGATGGGTAAAAACGTCAAGCTTGCCTCGACTCGCCTCCGGGTGACGTCTCAACACGCTAATCCCTCATTTGTTTTGTACACACACACAAAGTCCTAGAAGTCTGTGGAGGCGGACTGTGTGTTGAACTTGAACTTGAACTTAGCCGCTGTGCATGGCCTGTTCTACAATTTACGCTCCGGTGGGCGCACCCGGAGTATTGAAATAATGAGGTTTCGGCAAGAAATATTGTACAAATACTGTTGAAATGACTTGCAAATCAGTATTTGTGGCGTTTGGCTGTATATCAGAAGTTGGCTGCTATATTTTGCCTTTTTTGAAAATATAAATTTTTGGCAAAAATAATCCATGCGCGAACTGGTTTAAAAGGTAATTATTTCGTTCTTTTTTTATAGAAAATCATTCCATCAGTTTATGCAAGAACTCGAAAGTAGCTGTCAAAATTCCTAGTACAATATAGTTCTATCAAAGCCTCATAATTTCCATAATTAAAACCCATTAATACAATTATCAGAACTTTAAGGAGATGGAAGCTTGATCAAACATGTTGAGGTCTAAAATTAGCCCCCACATTTCCCATGAAAGTTAGAATTTTTTCTGAAAACTTGAATCGCTGAAGAAGACTTTAATACACACATTTTCAATCATTTTCCATTTTATACCTTTTCGGGGAAAAAATTGAGAATTTCTCATCTAATTGAGAAACTTATTGTCTTGCTCATCATCTCTTTGTAAAGCCTTCAGTGAGAGG
The DNA here is from genome assembly GCA_037893225.1 of Hippasteria phrygiana. Classification (NCBI taxonomy): domain Eukaryota; kingdom Metazoa; phylum Echinodermata; class Asteroidea; order Valvatida; family Goniasteridae; genus Hippasteria; species Hippasteria phrygiana. The sequence goes on from JAZGUH010000202.1 coordinate 2,490,113, forward strand.
TAGTGTGCGATCCTGCATCCCATTTCAATGTTCTCGGGTCATGTTCTGACCATTTTGGCGTGTGAACAGACTGCCCAGACTTTGAGGCTGAGTTCGGGCGGTCTGTTCTTAACATGAGTTCCCTGTTCTTGCGCCCGAACGGCGGGAACGCGACCCGCGAACATTGCACTCGGAACAAGATCACACACCACCTACCAGTCAGGGTTTACAAGAACATGACATAATTTGATGAAGCATGAAAGTCGGCGAATGTTGCCTAAAATTACTTTCCAAACGTTTTGAAAAATAAAGCTTTTTCTGAACAAACCAGGGGAAATTGCAGTCTAAATATTGTGCTTCCGTTAAATTATTTTGCGTCTGAAATTCAGGTTTTTGAAACGAATGCTTGAATAATGTACATGGACGCAGCCATTACATTTTGCGTGGTTACCAGCGATAGCGCTCTTGGCTATCAGACGTTCTTTGGCATTCGAGCGGCCGGAACGAAGACACGAGTTGTTCTTGAGCAAACAAGAACAACTCGCCCGAACTCAGCCTGAGTGTCCGAGATTGAAGAATGGCTCACCATGCGTCGTGAGATCTTCCTCTTCTCTTTCCGGATGAGTTTAAGGAGGCGTCTATAGCCGCTGTGGTGACACTGTAGCTTTGTCTCAAAGGCTTTCAAGCCCAGCCTAGCAAACCAAGAAATACAAATGAAAATAAAATCATTACAGGAATGAAATTATATTAAAATTCACAAGAGATGTGGAAAGTTCAGAATAAGGTAAAAATATAATCTAAAGATTTGGATTGAAACGTGCTTTTTTTCCCCAGACACAGTCTGCCAAAACTTGCACTCTAGTGATCAACAAAGACAGAATTAAACTTTTGTCAAGTTGAGCCCGCCATCATTTATGGTTTATTGCACTCTCCGAGTGGTTGGTTGTTCAACACTTCCGCTAAAACAAACTGAATAAAAAAGAACAGGTGTTTCAAACTAAATAGAATCATTAGGATTTTACCATTTAGTTTCTGACTTGCTGAGAGGGCATGATGATCTGTTCAGTTTCCCACTGAGTTTGAAGATAATACCTGGAGTAATTGTATAAAAAGACAAGAACGAAGCCAAGCTCATCAACACGAGTCTTGCTTAGTAAAAACAGGATACCAGCTGAATCGCCATGTGATTTTTATGCTAAGCGAGCAGGTGAATACCTGTCACAAGCAATACACATCACATGAAAATTTGGTTGGTAATCCCGTTTTTTGTACGAAGCAAATTCATGAAATTTAATCCGGGGGCCAGTTTCATGGAGACGCTAAGCACAGAAAATTCTCGCTTAGCAAAAACGGGTCACCAACAAAAATGGCATGTGATGTATGCCACTTGTGACTGGTTCCCGGCTGATTTCTGCTCAGCAAGAAGATTTTCTAAGCAACATTTGGCGGTAAGCAAATCAATGGAGTTAGCCCAAAAGTCACAATGAAGAAACTGTCACAAAGAACCTTCAATTTTTAAAGTTAAAGAAAACTGGCAGGAGCGGGATTCGAACCTGTGACCTCCGGAATACCATACCGGCACTCTACCAACTGAGCTATCTTGCCCTATGTTGGCGGTCTCCCAAATCGTTTACTTTGTTCGGGTAGGCGCTAGTCAGAAGCCATAATGCCGTATAGCCAGGGATCACGCTCCAAGTTTACGATACAACCTGGGAAGAGACATTGTGGGGATCACTCAATGAGGATACGACTTTTTAACTTATAATTCGTCAAACAATCCACAAGGGAAACTGACTAGGTAAATTTAAATAAATTCTCAAAGTGAACAAAGAAAACTGGCAGGAGCGGGATTTGAACCTGCGACCTCCGGAAGACCGGAGCTAGAATCCAACTTACTGAGTAGCGTCTGTGAGGCATCGTCACCATTCTTGTATTTAAGCGGCAGAATTCTCAACAGGCTGTGGAACCTGAATGCGGACAGCAGAAGCAACTTGTAACAGTTTTGCTGAATGGTGAGGAGCGAGTTGACCTGAAAAAGATGCAGAAATTCATAAGTATGCTTTCAATATTAATTCAACATACAAAGATCTGCATACAGAAAAAAAATGTGTAAAACGGAGACAGAGATAAACAGCATCCAGTGAAATAAAGTAATCCTATTATTAATGATTTATGAAAAATATGCAAAATCTATGAATTAATATTTTCAAAGTAAATTTACAATCATAAAAAAGTTGGCATATATTCAGAACAAAAATGCATACTGCACAAAGGCTATTAAATTTGAGCTGTTACTGTACACTTCCAAAGTACCATTCAATTGCAAGTTTATGAGTGGATGAAGCCTCTTATCTAGATGACGTCCACAGCCATGGTTTGAAAAAGACCACCTGGCCAGTTGTCATCTATATGCACATTCCTGCGCGTACTCAATCCATTGTTTGCCTATTGTTTGCATTTACACTTGGCTGCACAAGCCTGTCTTGGCATACCAGCTACCCATCAATAACAGCTGGACAGAATGGGTCAAGAGCCCCCAAAATATTTAACATAAAAAAAAGCAGACTTATTTCCTCATCAAGCCATTTATAACTACGATGATATTTGTGACCCACTCTGCAAAAAAGGGCAATTATGTTGCAAAATTTGAAAATGGTGTTTTATATATAGCTGGAAAGGCCATTTTATAAGCTTTCATATGGTATATGTCTGAGGCCTGTAGCATTTTGCATTCACGAGATATTTGGAAATTTGCATGAGAAACAAGCCATTTAATAAAACAAAAAGCAAAGCAATAGATGGAAGCACGCGACACAAACACATTATTTTTCCCAACTTTATTCACTGAAATCAAAGATTTTGGTTACGAACTAGGATAATACAGGTATCAAAGATGCAAAAAAATCCCTTCCCTTAAACATCACTTGTTTGAAGAATTTTTCGCCCTCTTCACATAGAACGGCCCATTACGCGTAAAAGCATACAGCGACTTATTGTGCCCTTTTTGCAGAGCGGGTCACATTTACCACTGCAGCATGGACACAATTAAATACACAAAAAAAACAACCCAAAAAACAGTAAACAATGCGTGTTGCAGAGTTGAAGTCGAGTCCCTGCAAGTCCTTTCACAAGTCCAGTCAGAAGTCCTTTCATAAAGCTGGTCACAAGTAACTGGATGAACAATGACAAAGGAATGCCTTTGTCAAAGCTCATTTGAATAGATTGGGATTAGGGCTGGAGGGCTTGTGATGGACTTGCAGGGACTTGTGATGGACTCGACTACATCTCTGGCATGTTGACGATGCAATCATACCTCCGGGTCTAAGAAGAAATCAGTGCATTTGGCTTGCAGAGCTCTGGGATATAAAAGTCATCGGAGATGAAGACCACATGAAAGAAAACAGAAGACGACAGATACATTTAGAAGAAAAGCCAAGAAAAGCACACAGAACAAGTGGATGGACTGAGGCAACCGAGCGGAATACTAAACAGAGACTGACACTGATAATACAACATCATGCACGAATGAATTAATAAATCTATTTGACCACACTGTAAAGTACACACAAGCAGGTGGGGGTTTTACACTACAATGGGTAGCTAACATTTGCCCTCAAAGCCGGTCTCCTTTGGAAGTCAGAGGACGAGAAAATTAAATTAGAATACTTAATAAACAAAAATAAAGATAAATGTACATCAAAAATGATTGAGCATTCAACAATGCAAAGGAAGGCACAGGGGCGGCGGAACACTTTTGAAAGTGGGGGGGGGGGGGGGGCCAAAGCAGCACTGGTGCTATGTTTTTCTTTATGCGGAACAGCCAAAAGTGGGGGGGGGGCCAATGGCCCCCCTGTTCCGCCACCAGTGGGAAGGAATGGGTAAAACGGAGGAGTGCTGATATGGGGTCGGATGCAGAAAGTGACCAATGATATGACCTGGACGAGAAAATGTCCAAGGGAAATTGTATACGTACTGTAAGAGCTTTGACGTGACCTTCTTGATGACATCACCAGAACTATCAACAACCATGGTGTAGCGCATACCTTTAAAACAATAAAAATACTCTTATACATGAGATTCTCTGGGAGTATTGAGGCCTGGGAAGCGGGCTAGAATCCCTACAAAATGTCCTCTGTTTAAGTAAAGGAAAATTTTGAAAGTATCTTAAATTATTTGGACCAAACAAAAAAATTGAATACAAAATTTAACATTTTAACAAAATTGCCCAAAAATAAAGATTTTTGTTTTAAGGTAAAAAAATGTAAAGTTGGACAAGTTGGTAGGATAGATTTATGAATGTTAAAATTCAATCCACTTTTTGTGAAAATTCACTTCACAAAATAGTCCCTTGGCAGGTAACCTTCCCCAAACATACCTCCAGTACAGATAGATAAACAGAGTGACAAACAAACACACAGCTTGGATACTCACCGACATCTTTGTACCGAGTGTAGTCATTATACACTTCCAAGGTCTCCGTGTCGAACAGCAGCCCACACCAGGGGAAAAATTCTAAAGATGGAAAAGTACAAGATCTTTTTGAGACGTTCCGACTAAGCTTAACTAACAATCACTTGCAACCTTTCGACTTATTAAAGAAAAAATTCTCTCCATTTTGTGACTGACAGGGGTGAGATTGGCCAAAAAATGAAAACTCCACAAAATCCATGATAAATCCACGAAAAATCCACGAAAAAACCACGAAAAAAACACAAGGACCCCAGATCAACATATAGTTTGTATTTGCCTAAAGGCACCCTCTTAAAATATCAGTTTTTATTGGTCTATATCCACTTTTACAGGTAAAAACCCCTTTAGGACAACAACCTCAGGAATTCCAGATTGCAAGAGATTCTTTAAAAATTCTGAAATCCTGACAAAAATATCCTGAAATCAGAAAAAATCCTGAAATCAGGAGAAAAAAAACTGACAAATCTCAGCCCTGGAACTGATTATAACAATTGACCTATTGCGGCAGAATCCCGGGAATGTAGCTTGTGAAATATCAGCCAATCACAAGCGAGTTATAATTCAATGCAGAACATGCAAAATCAAGGACAAACAAAACATTGCCGCCCTAAATTCCACAGGCGTGGTAAATTCACAAATGGTGACAGATTTAATTGAAAGGATGAAAACACATTCACCAAGAGTCAAACCTGGCTCCGAGTCAAGTCACTTCATTTGGCAAATTCGTTATCCGTTTCTCTTACCTGATGGTCCCAAACTCTGGATTGGCTTGCCCTCAACGACAAATGGAAAATTAGTCAGCGTCTTGGCTGGGTTAGCCTGGCAACCATACTCTGGGAGGCCTGGCAAAAAAACCACAAGAATCACAAGTTCATTTCATGTTGTGTCGTAATCAATTTTGATGACACTTGTGCTTCTTTGAGGAGAGGAACACCAATGAGGTTATTGCACAGCGTGGGTGGTCGATGCCAGCATATTGTATTTCCGCAAGCATCACGTTGATAAGCCAGTTCGGTATTTCAACTGCGCAAGGTGTCGCACAACGCGCACGTGTTAAATTCAATCAGAATAGGCGTTCGTGTGACATCGCGTGACATTATGTCAGCAATTTTATCCCGAATAACCTTTGACGAGGACTACTTCATTGAGATACCGAACTGGCTTATTAGCGTCAATTCATTTTAGAGAACACCTCTCCAACATGACCAAGGCTTCAGCTATATCAACCTTACTCGCATTATGTTTTCTAAACTCGGAATCGTTACTGCATGGAGAGAAATGTAACATACCGTTCAGTAATACTTGCAGGAAAAGCTCGGCTTTCTCAAGATGTGGCGTCACAAATAAAAAGTCGTCAAGGAGACGCACCATCAACTAAGAAAACAAAAACAAAACAAAAAAATGCCAGATGGAACTCTTTCCAGTCGTATGCTAATTAGGATGTTTATACTGACATTCCCATAATGCATTGCAATGTTCCGAACCGCTGCAAAAACTAGCCAAAAAACAAACATGTATTCAACAAAATTCATTTGTTAACGATACGAAACTCCACAAAATCAAAAAAAATACAAAGTATTACAGCACCATATTCACACAATGTACCAGCCCCCATACTGACCTCATCTTGCATGGCATGAGGCAGGCATCTGGTCTCCATATCAGCATAGAAGTAATTGCAGAGCAAAGACGAGATGATGGAACCCTGGGGAATCCCCTTTTGTCTCATGAAATACTGACCTCCAAACTGGATGACAAGAAATTACACAATGAAAAAGTTATTCAGGAGATAGAAAACATGTGAAGATGGAATTTTTTGTACCAATAAAAAACAACAACAAATGCAGGGGGTGGGAGAGGCAGGCCGATGGATTTTTCATTTTCTTTTTACCTCATAAAAGGTAAAAAGAAAAAGAAAAAAAGATTATTACAATTTTTCACCCTTAAATATTAGGGGAAAAGGGGGCATTTCAGCCCCTAAACCAACCCTCTCTGGACCCGCCTCTGAGATTTTATTGAAAGACAAAACCCAATCTGTATATTTATTAAAGACAACACTAACATTTTATTATTTTTGAGAATTTGTGACACTTGTTTCACATAAAACCTGCTCAACTGCTTGCAACTGGAGGGTAATATTCAAGAGTTGCAATAACCCCACACTGCAATGTCTGTAAAAAATTCCACTCGGTCGATAAACTCCACAGATAAAGGTTCAAACATCCTGGTTATGCCAATTAGCAAGGATACGATTGTCATACCACATCCAGGTCCCACATTGAAACAAGAGATAGACCGGGAAGCTTCACAGTCACATTTCCTGATGAAAACCGATCTTAACTTGACAACTAGGTATTCTTTTTTAGTTTTCAGGATGTCCATCCGGCCATGCATATATACTTTGATAACTATTATTTAACTATACCATGCACTTGCATATCAGTGTAAAAACACGAGTCCTGGTACACAGTTGAATTTCTCATCGTACATACGTCTCCTTTGTCAAGCAAAGACACTATAAGAAGGTAAGTTAGTTTAATTAAGAAAAAATTGTAATTTCAGATCAACTAAATAAAATAGGTTGTTTGCAACACTAATGACCGAGTATTATCACTCACACACAGTGCTAACTTTGAGAAGATGGAAAGGGCTAACTTTATGCCTCTTAATAATGAACTGGTATCCTATACTTATTTAGTTTTATTTCTATAATGAACCAACACCCCATTTACTTGTTTTGTTTTCTATGGTACTTTTAGAAACTTGAAGTGACCTTTTATTTTTTACTAATTTGAAATTTAATTAATGCCTTGGTTTTATAGTTTTATTGTGAGGCGCTTAGAGGTTTTTAATGCTATTATTATTATTTAACTTTTTCACTTAAATGGTGTCAAGAATCTGACAAAATTAAAGAAACTATTTTGTGTAGATAAATAAGTTTTAGTATAAGGTTTAGCCATGACAATGCCAATTAATTAAGCATTTTACTATTAAGGACATAAAGTCTAGATTTTGTAGTTGGTTTTCAAAGAGATTTATTGAAAAAGACTTCACAATATGTGGGATTGAAATCCATGAAAAATTTAAAGCAACTTTGCTGCCAAAGAGAATCTAAACATATCTTAGCAGAGGGGATTCGAATCCGGGACATGCTGAAAGGCCAGAGCATCCCTTTATGATTCTGACCTTGTAGAATTCACAAGCAAGCATCTCATACTGAAGGACATTCGACAGGGAACAATGCCATTTCAAATAAGGAACAAATGCTTTTATTCCACATGGGAACATCTGATACAAGCTACCACACCTGCTCCAGTGCGACTATTGAAACTTTGCCTTGTTCCCAAATGGAACAGGAATTGTCCACGTTTTGTGAAGCTCTCTGTCCTTTTCCATGTCGCTTTTCGCAGGAACTGACAGTTGAAAGAAATGGATTTAAATGATATCAGAGAGGACTCCAGTCACAAGGTCAGCACCAGCCAACCAGAAGGTCAAAACGGGTTGCTGACCACCGACAAGAAGTGGACATTGAAGACGGATATCAAGCAAGGTGGTTGCCTTGGTGATGGAGGTCGGGTGGGTTACTGCACCGATGTCGCCGTGTATTCCAACGGTGATATTGTCATCGCCGACACAGAGGGTAACCGATTGATCACTTTGAGTCCCAATGGCCAACTCCTTCATGCCAATCCGTTACTGCCAACTGACCAGCCAGGCTGTGTGGGCAACCCGACTGGCCTAGCGGTCAACAAGGATGACCAGCTACTGGTACTGGACGACAACACATCGGTCAAGATTTTGAATCAGGACGAGAAGCTACTCGGCCAATTCAAGCCCTTTGAGGAGTCTGGTGGCATCCCATCATGCATTGCTGTCAACGGCAGTGGTCAGATAGCCGTTGGGGATGAAGAGAACGATGTCATTGAACTTTATAATCCAGACGGCTCGCCCATCAAATCCATTCCGGCTCCGAAGATCGGTGACTATCTAATCTTCGATAGCAAGCAGCATCTCCTCTACACAAACTTCTCCGAGAGGAAATTGCTGTCAGTGGATTACCATGGTAACGGGGTCATCGCCGTGGATACTGTGGATGAGGACGACAAACCCATCCATCCGTCAGGAGTTTGCTGCGACAGCACCGGAGACATCTACGCGTCTGCCCAATCCAGCCCCAACACCGAGTGTGGTGAGATTCACCACTTTGACCCAGAGGGTAAATACAAAGGCAGGGTCATCCAGGGCCTCTGCAACCCGTTTGGGATCATTTTCACCCCCGGTGGTGAACTGGTGGTTGCCGATGGAGTCTCAGTAAAAATATTTCACCAAGTGTAAAAATGTGGTACTATGGGCTCGAGTTAAATTAATATAGATATATGCCACTGAAAATTCATGTCATCAGTGTAACTTATTTAGTGTTGATAACTTGAAGCTAGCGATACGGTCATTACAAATATAACTGGAGAACTGATACAGGGAGAAGCTGAAATTATGGACGTAAAGAACCGTCAATGGAGGGAAGACACTGACCAACAGCTAACCATAGGATGTGGTCAGCTAGACAGCACCTTTTCTACGGTTACAAAAAATGACGCATTTGATCAAAAGATGACCTTTATATATTGACTGCTTGAATGTATACAAAAAACAAGCAGTTACTACAGTGATATGCCAGTGGCATATCGGGGAGGGGGGAGGGGGGGGAGAGTAGAGTTGGGGGGGGGGTCTTGAGTACCCCAAGACGTTGTCAACTTTAATTCTATTTTTAGTCTTGCAGTTTATCTGTAGGCCTATATAGATGGATAGTTATTAACGCTACAACACATATTGGGAAACAAAACACCAAGTGAAATGGCACCACCGACGTAAACAAGAGCTAAAAAAGTTTAACCTCAGTACGGACAACGGCCATAGCCGCGGTTTGAAAAAAAAAATGCCCTGCACGTACTCAATCCATTGTTTGCCTTACTCTTGGCTGCACAAGCCCGTCTTGGCATACCAGCAACCCATCAATAACAGCCGGGCACAAGGGGTTCATGATATAATACATACCGGGAATACAACAAGTGAAATGGCGTCACCCAACGTCTACCATAACTCAACAAAGTTAAATACATAGTAGGCATGATGTAATATTAAACGTGAAGTACTTACCTTGACTATGTTGCATCCAATGTGCTTCTTCAGTAACGTCATCACGTCCTCTGCAGATGTAGAATATCTGAACCCCTGAAGATTAACATGTAGAATAAAATATCAAAGCTTGGATCCGTAGCATCTTCCAACAACAATTTTATATCAGCAAAAACTAAAGGCTGGAAAGTTAAGCCTAGACCTGGCACAACACACTTTACTGAGTTTGGCTGGTAACTTGTTTTTCCTGTGCGTACTCCTGGTGACGGCCAGAGTAGACTTCAGATTTGTAATCAAATCAATCAAAAGTTAAATCACTATAGTCAATCACAAGTTAGCGCACAACCTACAGGGGATGAACAATGATAAAGGAATGCTTTTGTCACAGTTCATTTGAATAACTTGTACCTTGGCTTGAGACCAGACTTGCCTAATTTACCCCTTGCGTAGGGATGACGCCATAAAATAAAGTTGTACAGGTGAGGATGCTATTGTCATGAAATATGATAGACAATGTTGCCAAAAATACAACCATTGATTTTCCATTCATAAAATGCAAATTGTCAATATTGGATAATTCTGAATTGACCGTAGATAGTGGCGTAACATCCGTGTCGGTAAGTGGGGGGTATGGGGGAGAGGATATGGGTGTGACCAAAATCCCGGCCAATAATGATTATCGTGTGATGTGACAATAAAGTCGAGTCAGGACTTGTAAAATTGCTTTTTTGTTTCCTTTTTTATCATCATTAAAAAAGTGTTACCAGGCCAGATGATGCCATTGGCGGCCATTTGTGCAGTTTCAATCCATTGTTCGATTATTGTTTATGTCATGCTTGACTGCACAAATACATTGTAGCGGTTCGATTTGGCTGCCGGAACCGCTGCAACACCCCGACGTCTCCCGTAAAATACCGTGCCCAAGGGGTTAAAACGCTTTCACCTCTGCGTATCGGCTGCAAACAACCGGTCTGAAGGTGGTGTGTTTAAACAACGGTTCACACACACCCACATGACAGGCTCTCAACCAATAGGGATCGTGAAACTGTCTTAGGCATTTAAGAATAAAGCGGTATTAAGAAAACGGTATGAGTCATTACTCTGTCAACAAGGACCGCATTCTTCCACTGTCCCTCCTCAGCAAACTGGAGCATCATCTGATGAAACGTTCCATTCCCCTCCTCCATGTGGGTGTGTCTGCAGAAAGACTTCCTTGGGGTGTTACGTCCCTGATTCACGGCCGCGTAGCGATAGATGCTGAAGGGTTCATTCTTGGCCTGTTTGACAAGAAAGTGCATACTTTAACTCATTCAACATTCAGGCTAGCTTTCAATAATATCGACGCTGTATAGAGTTGGCAGAAGTCTGCTGTTATCTGTGTACAGTCTGTGATTATTAGTGTTATTTATTTATTTCTGGTACTGCAACCACAAATTCCTCAAAAGCGTGTATTGCACTGTAGCTAAAGCCTGAAGAAACCTGTTCAGAGCAGACAAAGACATGTTCAGTTTTACAGATCGGATTTGTCTACCGAACAATATTTCACAAGCTGCGTTCACGTGTGTCTACCGCGATAGACACCAAGAATAAACTCCAACCAAAACAAAACACTTTTGTTTTGTTCAAGCGTATTTTTATACTGTTATGTCCCCCGTCATACTACATAAATGGTTTGAAGGAAACTGATGCTTTGTGTAGACTACTGACCTGATCGTCACTATGGACTACTGACCCGATCGTCACTATGGACTACTGACCCGATCGTCACTACGGACTACTGACCCGATCGTCACTACGGACTACTGACCCGATCGTCACTACGGACTACTGACCCAATCGTCACTATGGACTACTGACCCGATCGTCACTATGGACTACTGACCCGATCGTCAGTATGGACTACTGACCTGATCGTCACTATGGACTACTGACCTGATCGTCACTACGGACTACTGACCTGATCGTCACTACGGACTACTGACCTGATCGTCACTATGAACTACTGACCTGATCGTCACTATGGACTACTGACCTGATCGTCAATATGGACTACTGACCTGATCGTCACCAGGGACTACTGACCTGATCGTCACTATGGACTGAATACACATACCTTCAATTTGAGTATCTCAGAGATGACGTCGTATAGAGCAAGATGAGGAATGGAATCATAGCACTGGGTGATGTCAACCTTCACGAAGTACAAGGGTCTGTAGATACAACAATTTCAAATTTCCGATAATTCTTACGAAAGACCCAATCTGTAGTTTAAAAGATTACACTTAAAATACATGACAAAATGTCAACTCAAAATCTTGTTCAAAAGTTTGGATTCCAAAAATCAATTAGGAGATTTTTCCACTTAACTTTTTGATAGTTTTTATATCTTTAGGAAAAAACTTTAAAGGTAGTGTACACGATTGGTAATCCTCCAATTTTTGTTTTTACTGAATTACGAAATACCTTACTAGACTAAGTTAAAAGTAGTCTCAATCATCCTGTGAAATGATGGCACCAGGTGTGCTGACGTCAAGAAAAGTGGAAATATATATCACTTTCCAATGATTGCCAGCCGGCAATTGTTGGAAAACTGCCCTCTATAACAAATGTAGCCTTTACTCAAGGCGCGTGTGGCTACCCGGACGAGTGGCGTGCCCCGGACACGCTGGAAAATCCGGGGCGCGTCACGCGTCCAGGTAGCCATGCGCGCCTTGACTAAAGGCTATCATCCGCCCGACGGTTAAATACGGACGCCGTTTTTCTCTCGTTTTTTTTCACCATCCAACAACGCAAAACTTTGAACAGGTCAGTGGAACGATATTTCCTATAAAATACTAACCCCCAAATCCGCCCATTTCTGAAAATTGCAACAATGACCAATCATGTACACTACATTAATTCAATATTAAATGGATGCATCCTAGATGTCAAAGAACAATTTGCAATGTTGTGGGGGAGGGGGGGGGGGGGGCGTTGTCGGGGGTGTCCAGTCTAGTTGGCACAGTGCTTCTTTCCTCACCTTCAACCTCTGGTGACCCTGTTGACCCCGGTTCGACTTCTTTTCCCAGAGGCAAAGAAATGTATTCTACGTCCCTACAAGAGACCAATTATTTTCTGTTTACCGTAAAAGATCAAGGTTAGCTTTACCCTGCATTCATTTTCTGAGATTCCACAACAAATCGTTTCCATTTCTGGAAAACCTCATTGACGCTGAGGACAGACGAGCCAAAGCAAGATGGATCTCTTGAGCAATGGAATCTCAAGACATCGTACACGTCTTCCAGTAGAGAGTTTACGGAAAACCCCTAGAAGGAATCAGAGGAAAAGAAAAATAGCTTGCAGATGGAATGATATCATGCAGCTCCATCACAGGATGAAAGCACTTTACAATTATTTTATTTTTACTGGTTCTGCGTAAACACCTCACGCTGAGTAATGAGTGACCTGATCTGGGTGATGACCTGTCATTTTAACGAGAAGATCTCAGGCTACAGAATGATACTAATTGGGTGACATTAATAGTTGGATTAATATGGGATATATTTAAAAGGGGGAGGTGAGGTGGTATCACTGACATGGGAAGTTACCCCTCCTGGGTCTATAGGTCTGAAAATTGGTATAATTTCTTTAGTATCTATTGAAGATTTATCCTCTATTTAGATCTGGACCCAGAAAAACCGCAAGGGTGGTTGGGCTGGCAACCTATGATGTGGCCAACCCCTGTTGTAGCCCTTTACCTAGAGTGGCTTTTAGCGTTGTACTGGGCGACTTCCTTAAAAAAATATATATTTGACCAGCGTCCCATAAAAAATCCGGTACAATATTCTTTTAAAATCGTCAAGACTCAATCAAATCTACAGACAACCCTTTCCTAAGTGCCAGAAAAAACAACAACACACCTTTTCAGCTTGTCCTGGGTGTCTCATGTTGGTGATTGGTCTCAAGCTGCTTGCCTTAGGCACAAAACGTAACGACGTGCAACTCAAGCAGGCACTAGATGACATCAAACTATCTGCAAATGTCTACAGAGTGTGGAATCCCCAAAAAGAAAGGAATTGTTTAAAAAAATGAAATGAATTGTTTACTATAAAGACGCCATGAAAGATGGGATCAACTAAAAACCACAAAATAAGAAATACAGTGATTGTGATGTTGTTTATCTAAAGGTTGTTTTTGTGCGATGGTCTTGTGTGTGTTGTCTTTAAAGGTGGTATACAATATTTTCAAATATAAAAAACAAAAACAAAAACTAAGTAAAAGACTAAGTAAATAACAGTCTCCAGCATCCTGTGAAATCATGGCACCTGGTGTACTGTCGTTTTCAAGAAAAGTGGAAATTTATATTGTTTTCCCCAACGATTGTCGGCTGTTAATCGTTGGAAATAGTGTAGTTCCTTGACCAGATAATTCCCTTACTATAAATTGCTCCGTTTTGGTCAGGGAACCAGACTACTAGAACAGAATTTTGTTTGAAATCTGTTTTCCCAGCATCTATTATTATGTACACAAAACTTTAAACAGCTCAGTGTTACAGTATTTGCTAGGACGCTATAAAATAACCCCCAAATCCATTTAATTCTGAAAATTATAGCAAAGCAAATGATGTATACTACCTTCAAGAAAATGACTTAGAAAGCCCAAAAAAAAAAAAAAATAGCACATTTTTTCTAATTAGACATTGTGGTTTATTGGGAGACTTTAAGACGTGGCAGCTGACATACCGGTCCTTTTCAACAGTCATGCGCATGCTCAAAACTACGCGCACATGCTCAGAACTACGCGCACATGCTCAGAACTACGCGCGCATGCTCAGAACTACCTGCACATGCTCAGAACTAGCAAAAAGGACCAGTATGTCTGCTGCCACCAGCGTCTCAAACGTCTCCCAGGTAATAAATAAAACAAAGTCAATGATTTTTCAATGTTAAAAAAAATAAGGCTTACACGAGATATTCGCTTCAGGTTTCCGGAATCTCTATATTCTGCAAATGATAATAAAGACAAACAAACAAATTAAATCAAAATTTCCGGGAAACAATTGAAACAAGTCTCCTGTGAAATGTGTATTCAAAAGTATTCAAAAGTATTCAAAAGCTGCATCATCACTCACGTCTCAAGCCGATCTTTTCCAGTTTATTCCATGTACGCTTGCGATAATACACAACTCCATTGCGAGAAGTAGATGTCTCTGTGACATAAAAAACGGACTGAAAATAGAAAATATCAACACAACGGCATTTAACGTATGTACTCAGCACTTAAATTATACTTTTAATGGCACATCAATTTTACAAGCACCTTGGGGAATGTCAGTGTGTCATCTCGGACTGCAAGCCGTTATCGTTAAACTTCTCCAAAGTACTTGACATGAGTATTTCACCATCCAACATATAAACCCTAACAGTCCTAAATTTGTAACACTACCCAAGGAGTTATGGATAATTATACTCTTTTGAAAATACTCATGTGGGGTACTCATTGAGGATTGGGGGCGGGGTAAAAGGGGGCTATGTCCCACTCGAAAACAAAAGCTTAAACAAAAAATAAAAATCAACAATGCCAGAATCGCTTGCCATTACCTAGGCATAATATGAGGAGGGGCAAGACCGCTGTTAATGGACCGAGCTGAAGGGGAGGTCCATTAACAGCGGTAACGAACCTTCGAGGTTATTATTGACAAAGACCGGGTCATCACATTTTTATCCCCATTCATAAATGCCTTCTTACGAAAAATGCAAAAACCTCCCGTAAAAAGGACAAAATTAGAAGCTTTTTCACCCCACTTTTTCTCCCATTTGCTTAGTACAAAACACATGCGTACGTATCGGCCTTGTGAGCGCGTGAAGGGGCTCCGCACCCGTCTGTCGCGTGCAGGTACGCACACGCACGAGTGCAGCGTTAGCGTTGCCTTACATTATGAAGTTCAGTACATCTTGTGAGCGCACCTTCTACGCTCTCCCTGTTGCGTATCGGCTGAGAACAGCTGCTTATGACGCGCCGTGTTTAAACAACTTCCAGCCGTGTTTAAACAACCGTTTAAACACACCCACGTGACAGGCTCTCGACCAATAGGGATAGTGAAACTCGCTGAGGCATTTATGAATACTTATTTTCAGGCTTTTAGTGGAAAAATGGTATAAGACATAAAGGATATATGGCAAATAAAACATGGCCAATAAGATATAGAGTCCTAGACCTCCTACCCTCCAAATTTGGCTGGGTCAAAAATAGAGCTAGGAAAAAATAATAAAGCATACTCCAATGTACCTGAATGAGGACCATGACGTAGTCGGACATGATCCAAGATACGAGGCCAGTCAACATCCGCTGCTGAGTCAAGACGTCAGACCGACAGGGTGTACGACCTCGGAGTTTCTTCAACTGTGTCCACTCGCAATCAGCTACCTGAGGACAACAAATGTTTCAGTACTTCTAAACAGGGTCAAATGGGCATCCTTTAACCCTAACCCTCCTCAGTCCTCCAAAATCCTCATGGTGGTTTTGGAGGATTTTGGAGGATTGAGGAGGGATGGTGATTGAAGCACCGGAGGATTTTGGAGGATTGAGGAGGAATGGTGATTGAAGCACAGAGGATTTTGGAGGATTGAGGAGGAATGGTGATTGAAGCACAGAGGATTTTGGAGGATTGAGGAGGAATGGTGATTGAAGCACAGGAGGATTTTGGAGGATTGAGGAGGAATGGTGATTGAATGGTGATTGAAGCAAAGGATTTTGGAGGATTGAGGATGAATGGTGATTGAAGCACAGGAGGACTTTGGAGGATTTTGGAGGATTGAGGATGGTTCCTAGCAATAAGGGCCTAGGGGGTTAGGGTTAATTAATGCCCGATTAGAAAAAGAAAAAAGTTGATAAGAGCGTGAGGTTTAGTTCCTAGAAGAATCTTGTTTAGATAGGATCGAAATGACAGCCTCATAACTTTTCTTTATAGGGCTGTCCCGAATATACCGAATATTCAAATATTCGATCATCAACCGAATATTCGAATACCTTTTTGCCGGTTCGAATATTTGAAAAATATGCAAGTACAGATACGACTCTGATGCAATTTTAATAGAGAAGGTAGGGTGCTTAGTAGTGTCAAATGCCACATTTTTGTCGACGGTATTTTTTTGTGGATGGAGGTTTATTGTTCCCAGCCGTAAAACCTCTAATACTTTATATAAATAATTTACTGCAAAAAACCAGAGTTGTATTCGAGTCCCTGCGAGTCCCTGCAAGTCCTTTCACAAGTCCTTTGACAAGCCCAGTCAGAAGTGCTTTCATAAAGCCGGTCACAAGTAACTGGATGAACAATGACAAAGGAATGCCTTTGTCACAGCTCATTTGAATAGCTTGTGATTGGGATTAGGACTGGAGGGCTTGTGATGGACTTGCAGGGACTTGCAGGGACTTGCAGGGACTTGCAGGGACTTGCAGGGACTTGCAGGGACTTGCAGGGACTTGCAGGGACTTGCAGGGACTTGCAGGGACTTGCAGGGACTTGTGAAAGGACTTGCAGGGACTCGAATACAACTCTGCAAAAAACCAGTAATTGTGCACATAGGACACCGGCGTACTTTGTAGCTGACCCGTGAAAAACTTGATCGGCGCCGTACCGGTATCGAATATTCGAATATTCGGTCAAACCCAGTTTCGAATAATCGAATACTTAATGATTCGAAAATGAACAGCCCTATTTCTTGATTACTTATTTTTATCTTATTTATCCTTTGACAAGCCCAGTCAGAAGTGCTTTCATAAAGCCGGTCACAAGTAACTGGATGAACAATGACAAAGGAATGCCTTTGTCACAGCTCATTTGAATAGCTTGTGATTGGGATTAGGACTGGAGGGCTTGTGATGGACTTGCAGGGACTTGCAGGGACTTGCAGGGACTTGCAGGGACTTGCAGGGACTTGCAGGGACTTGCAGGGACTTGCAGGGACTTGCAGGGACTTGTGAAAGGACTTGCAGGGACTCGAATACAACTCTGCAAAAAACCAGTAATTGTGCACATAGGACACCGGCGTACTTTGTAGCTGACCCGTGAAAAACTTGATCGGCGCCGTACCGGTATCGAATATTCGAATATTCGGTCAAACCCAGTTTCGAATAATCGAATACTTAATGATTCGAAAATGAACAGCCCTATTTCTTTATTACTTATTTTTATCTTATTTATCATCATCAGTGCATTAAACACTGTTCTCCCTCAGAAGAAGACGACGAAGGACATTTCAGTTTTAGTAGCAGGAGGAAAACCCCAGAACAAATATTTCCGGGGAAAACCGACGCAATCAGGTAGGGACTGAAAACCCAATCCACATAGTGCACCTGGTGGGGATCGAACCAGGGTCACCAGAGGTGGAAGGCGAGGAAAGAATCACTACAACAACCTGACTCCCCGACCGCTTGTTATTTTAGTTGATTAGAAATGAATGGATACTACGAGTATGTATGAGAGGGAAAAGAGTAGAGAGAATAAGCCCGTTCGATATTTCAACTGTGCATGTTCACAATGACATTTTATCCCAAATGACCCGCGTGACCTAACGCGCGCGTGTGAACGCAAAAGGTGGTCGCACAACGCGCACATGTTAAGTTCAATCAGAATGGGCATTCGCGTAACACGGCGTGACATTTCGTCTGCAATTTTATCCTGAATAACCTTTGACCTTTGAGATACCAAAATGGCTTATTGGAGAATGTTACTGAAATCTATAATTACAGCAATTTTGGCTTCAGCTTTACCTTCAATTTCTCCACAAGCTCTTCCATTTCCAACTTGTCCCTTCTTCCGAGTTTGGTAAACTTTTTCACAAACTTGAAGAATGCCTGCTTGTTATGCATGGATCCCCAGACTGGAAAGGGAATGGCCCTCACCAACACCCCCCTCAGGAAAAGGAACACCCTCCATGGCTCCATTGTGTCATTCAGCAGGGCTTGTAGGGGGAGTGGTGACCCTTGACCTTCCACCCCTGCTTTCAGGATGGGACAGTGACCCTCAAGAATTTGAGGGATGTTTGTTTTTCTAAAAAGGTGCAAAAGATTACATTTGAGTCTCTTAATAAATAGTGTTAATTTATAGCACTTTGATATAGTAGGGATCGACACACTATCAGACTTGTATATATTCTGCAGGAATAATTCCGGGTTATTTTTGCTTCGTTTCTATGTACTTTATTTAATAGCAAATGCCGGCTTAATCACTCAAAGTAATACAGTGCTCAGAATTTTTGTCTGTTCTGGGGGGGGGGGGGATGAAATTCTCACTTGTGAGCGGCCAAGATATCCTTCAGAAGCGACTGCATTGGAATAAATCGTCTAGGGGTTCTGAGGATCTGTAAAAGCAAAAATAAATTTTAAAAATAAATAAATAAACTTTGGAATCCCTTTGAAATAGAAAGACAGGCTTTTGATTAGTTCGACAACTTCAAAGTGCAACATTCATTTTGAGAATGAGGATACATAGCATCTATGACCAATGAAATGAGACTAAAATGCCATATAAACTGATGTTTACATGGTTACCTTTGTGCAGCCTTTTTTGGTCATTTTTCTCACCATCTCGTCAGGAAGGATAAGTGTTAAGAGTTTCCTTGCTCCAGTAATACTGGCTGGCAAGCACTCCAGAACATCTAGAAAAAAATAAAACCCAATAATTATATTGGTGGGGGTGGGGTGGGTGTGGGTGTGGGTGAGTTTGTATAGCTATTCAAACCGTGGACCTTTAACAAAGAGGACAATAGGGTCCACGATTGAGTCAAGGTCCACGATTTGAGTCAAGGTCCACGATTGAAAATCGTGTACAAAACATATGGGAGGCCGTCCAAAAAAGTTGGTGTATAAACAAAAGAGGAACAATGGGAGGTCCGCGATTGCCGGTGTTTACACACGTGTGTGTGGGTGAGTTTGTATATGCCGGCAATCGTGGACCTAGGACAAAAGAATTCGGGCGTAGACAAAGGGGTCCACGTTTGACCTAACGTCCACGATTGAAAATCGTGTACAAAACCAATGGGAGGCCTTCCGAGTATAAACAAAAGAGGAACAATGGGAGGTCCACGATTGCACCCGTTTACATGACTGTGTGGGTGTGGGTGTACAAGCGTTACATACGTTATGTGGACCTCGGAACAAAAGATATCCACACTAGGCAGGTGCCGAAGACCTTGTGGGGGTGGGTTTGGGGTAGGGGTGGGAGAATTTCTAAAGCTCCCAGACTAACTCCGTAGAAAAATTAATAGTAATTCTTACGGGATTTCGGAGGTCTGCTGCCCCCTTTCTTCCGATAACAGACACTAGCCATGGTAAAGGTTTTGGATGTATAATCAGACTCGGGCTGGCCGATTGACTGGAGATTCCTAGTTGGTCGGCCGATCAAATCATAGATGGGAGCACCTATACAGAACAAACACATGAAACAGTCAGATAAGCAACGATGTAAATCTACTGGACTGTCTGATGCACTGATTAACTAATTGACTATTTCATTGAGTACATGTAGCTGATTGATCGATGTATTAATTATTGACAAACTGACTGATTCATTGATCGATTTATAGACTTATTGTTTAATCAGCTGATCACTGAAATATCGATGGAGATTCATTACTTGGTTCATTGACTAAAAAAAAAATAGAAACAGTCCAAGAGTCAAGATTTAAATTGACAATACTACAAATAAAGAAAGTCACGTCAAAAACAATTGATATAACATACCATTCTGGTGAATAAATTAGTTGCTTGCCAAACTTGTTGCATGCTATAGAATGTGTGTCAGCAGTAGACCTTTATCATGGTACAGCCATATCATGTTTTTCTCCTATTAAAATCAATGTAACCAAACCGAGGCTGGAAGGAAAAATAGTCTGGCACCTTCATTCAATAATTGGAATCACTATTTTTAAATTGCTAATGCATACAGGGAACAAGACAAAGATGGTGACAGCATGATAAAGGTCTATTATGTCACCAACATACTTTTGGACGTACCACATACTTGGATGTAACAAGACGGAGGAGCAAAGAGAAAGACAGATGTGTTGACCAACAAATGGATCATGACCTCATTCCCCACCCTGGCTAGTAGGGTCTGCCAGTGTGGTAACTGAACGACAGCTCGGTTGTTGATAGGTATATCTGCATCATCTGCCTAAAAAACACAGATTCTTGGATGTAACACGATGGACGTCAGCAGAAATTTCTTTTGGTTGAATTCATATTTGTTTATAAATGCATACATGTCTACATTCAACTGTGATGTATAAGCAATAAGTAATGAAAAAGGCAGATGTAGATGAAGAATATTGGGATAGAAATTTACAGAAATTCCACTGAAAAAAATCTTACATATAATCCTTTATCCCTAACCCTGCTAAATCCAACAATTATACTCACTTTTTGCACTTTTCCAAAAAGCAAGACATTCTTACTTTTACCCTCACAAGTTGTCAAAATCTACGGAGTAAAAACAAATACAAAAGACTACGATTGTAAACTTGAATGAAACGGCACATTTCACTTAAAGCAAATCAGTGCTCTACATAAACACAGGCATATCCCCTGTACATCATGCTCCCAAATTTCCGACGAAAACAAAATTGCAGAAAATTGATGACTTTTAAAAATAAAATAATATGGCGACGTTATCTCCAATGATCAGGGCAAACTAAGTCTAGAGGAAATCGGGACTGGCCCTATCCTACTTCCCTGTTTCTAGGGGTAAAGACTTGGGGGTTACTTGGCTCCAAGAACTGGACATCTACAATCGGGAATACATCCCTGCCAGGCTGCATTCTAATATTTCCAAGACTAAAGGTCATCAAAACTACTGTGAGAATTTAGGTTTGTACATGTACGTAGGGCCAATGATTTTTTTTTGCTTCAGAATTTGGTTTCAGTAACAAACCCCATAGCGTGTGCACTGCAGAGACACAAAACACTCAAAATACAAAAATAAAAGGAAACCTTTCCAAAATTTGTCACTTCCAAACATACGTGTAATTTACAACATTTGGTAGTTTTGGGGAGTACAGTGTAAATTATGTGGAAAAAAACTGATTGATCAATACAAGTGTGTCAAATCCGCCACTTTCAGTTGACATGAACTGCATGTACCGCGGCAAACATTACAACCATGAAACAGCTTTCTTGCACCATTCTAACTGTTGAAATAGAACTGACCTAACGCCATTTGCATCTTAACCATGGCCAGCGGCGGCGGAACACTTTTGAAAGTGGGGGGGGGGGGGGGGGGGGGGGGGGGCCAAAGCAGTGCCGGTGCTATGTTTTTCTTTATGCGTAACTGCCAAAAGTGGGGGGGCCATTGCCCCAAAGTGGAAAAGGTGGGCTGGCGCCCCCATTGGGATTTTGGTCACAATATGGAAAATTTACATTTTAAAAATGGAAAATCAATGGTTGTATCTTTGGCAACATTGTCGATCATATTTCATGACAATAGCATCCTCACCTGTACAACTTCAGCAACAACCTGACGCTGATTAGAACAATGCTCAAACTTCAACGGTCTCTCAGAGTGTGGAGTACCAGTGATCTCAGCTACGATACTTGTTTGAACGAATAAGCAAAACCTGAAATTTGAAAGTTGACAGTACAAAAAACCTTTTATGGCAAGCGTTTCTGGAAAATTAAATACGTCTTGTTACTGTAATAACATGCAAAAGAATGACTATAGCATTAATGCTGGGGATAAATATTTTTCATTTTGATTTTAATTTTTTTCTCTTAAATATCCTTTTGTGACCAAATGATAAAAGACAAATACTTCGTACTTTGAGTTTTTGTAACTATATTAGGCTTCATGTCCAAGCAAATGCAGTGGCTATTTTTACAGCAGCCGTAACGCGACTTTCAAATGCTATTGTTACGACATGGTAAAAACACAAAATGCGAATGTATCAGATTTACAACTGCCCATTCTGCCAGAGCGCTTCGGTAGCTCGATTGGTACGGCATTATTAGTTTTGATAGCTGGATGGGTACCCTGGATCAAATCCATGCCATGCTGTCCGATTTGTTTTCTTTATTTTTTTTTCTTTTTCGAAAAGATTTCTGAAGTTTTAGGTTTTTAATGAAATGGTTATTGAAGTAGATTAAATTTTCTTCCCTTTGATTTCAGTGGTTTTGTAGAATTTGTATAAAAGGAAAATAGAGTCCGAGAACCACTTGGTAGATAGTCTGGTTCCAACAGCAAACATCGTGACATTGAATACCATTACGTTTGGGAACTAGCTAGGCAGTTCCGTAACGACGGCTGCCGTAACGACAGCTGCCGTAACAATAGCCACTGCGATCTTAAATAGGTCATTAACCTGCTACTGTCTAGCTGTATATCACTTTATCATGGCATTCTTCTGGAGCTAGCGTAGCTACTGTCCAGGCAAAATCAAGTTTGTAATAAACCTTTTCGACATTCTCAAAGCATCATGGGAATTAACTAGCATCAGCCCTTACTGGCATTAGAAGAGCAAGCACATTAGAACACAGTGATTGGTCGCATTGGTCACGTTGGTTGTCATGATTGCAAAAACCCTCTTCTGATTGGCTAATTTGTGACATTATTAGCTGTTCTAATTCCAGCTGTTCTAATTGCATTCATCAGTAACTGAGAGGGATTCCCCAATTATTTCCCCAATTATTAATTGATTTTTTGTTCTGGTTATTATTTTCCTTATGTTCCATGCAAAGATATGTGAAAAGGGTATCGCTCAACTCATGACAAATATTTAGCATAAAATCAATTAATATTTGGACTGGTTCACAGTGCCATAGGTTTGTGTATAAATTACATGGTTTGTTTGGCCTCCATACCCACAATGCATTGAGAATGTAGAAAAAGGTTTATTTCAAGACTTACCCAACATTGTCCTGGGCCTGAATATGATCCGGACAGCTGACAGTTTCAAGATATGCAGAAAGAGTGGAGGTCCTTGAATAAACATTCTTTAAAACCTCCATCTAATCAAAACGGAATTCAAATGGTTTCATATTGCTATTGAAAATTGATTTTTCTTGTTATCATATTCCTAAATGTCCCATGCAAAGATATGTGAAAAGAGTATCTCTCAACTCAAGACAGATGTTTAGAATAAAATCAATTAATATTTGGACTAGTTCACTAGTGCCGGCCATAGCCTAGGTTTGTGTATAAATTTACAATACCATGGTTTGTTTGGCCCAAACAAACCATGTTATTGTTATTGTTATGGGCCATGGCCATACGCACAATGCATTGAGAATGTCAAAAAGTATGACAATTAAGGTTTATTTGGAAATTTTGGACATGTTGGAACGATTTTTAAGAAATATAAAAATAGAGGAGTAACTACGCTGTCATGCACCGGCCACTGAGCATTAATTTCTTAACATTCAAAATGACGCATGGCCACTGGGCAATGCCAAACCCAGACCCGTAAACGCCATTGAACCTATGTAACTTTACATCTTCTGTTCTCAGGTAGCACTCTCGCAAGCTCGCAGCCGAAGTTGGGACTTAACAGGCCGTTATTGGAACCAAATTCTCTCCACGTTGACGTGCTAGAGTCTATAGTCTTGATTTTTTACTGCAAAAATATACATTTCACAAACAAATAACCATTTGCACTCATTTGTTTCAGTCTTTCAAAACCTGTATCTTTCGTCTTTCGCCGCCATTTTAAAAAGTCCCCAACGCGGCCACGTGGTGTTCCACTCCACCACTTTAGTACGCGCTCAGGGGGTGCACCACACTAAATAGGTCAAAATGGATGCGCCAAACTGATTACCATAATTTGTATTAACCCCCCACAATTTTTTTAAAATAATACATTTTGGGGGCCATGCAATTGATAGATTGTGTAATTATGATCAGCTATCATAACCTGGGGGTTCTGTGCTTCAACTTTTGTGAAGACTTCATAAATTTTGGCTTTAAAATTGGTCCTATTTGGCTTGGCAAGTGGAGGGATGCTTTATGAAAAATGGCAGCTGGCCGGTTTGGGAAAAACCACATTTTCGGGGGGTGGTACTTTCTGTGGATAATTAGCAAAAATTCTCAACGGCTGACCTTCCAAAAAAATTAAAAGAATTTGCAGATTAAGATTCAAACTATAATTTCCAGTAGCGTCACAAAAACTGAGAGACTCCTGGATAAGGATGTTTTCACTGTGAAGTTGATGGATTTTACACTATGGGAGTTTATTTAGGCTTGTGGCATGTGGTGCATGCACCCAAAGCAACAGAAAGGGCGCCACCTGACGCTCAGGCTCGAGTTGGGTGGCAATGTGTTTTTTTCTGGAAATTAAAGATCAAGACCCGTAGAACAATTTTCTTTTCAATTGTACTAGAGTTTTTCCAGATAATGTTTTTATATCCCCCTCCTCAAAACCACCTCTAAAATGGTGGCCCATCTCTGGGCCCAGGTCTAAATGTAGCCCCGGCCCTTCGCCTCTATGCCAAATTTAATAGACCCACATTGGTCTTTTTTTTGTGAACGGAATTCGCCGAATTGGAAGTCACGAGTCACAAATTCTTGATCTCAACAAATATTTCTACAATCAGTCACATTTATAGGCCACGAGGGCCTCTTATTCATAATTACCCCCCGGATATCAAAAAATATGAACGAGCTCGCGCGCAGGAAATGCCAGGGTATGCACCCTGAGGGCGCACAGCAAAATCCACTCTCTCAACCAATGAAAACCTAGATTTGTATATATAAAAAATGCACTTTCATAAAAATATAAAATATAAATAAAATAAAATAAAACAAAACAAAACAAAACAAACCCCAAAAAACAAAACGAAACCAACAATTTGATTTTTCTTATTCTTCTTCCAATTTTTCCCTTTTATTAACAGTTTGGGTGCAAAAGGAATTAAGTGCACAGTGTGTTTAGAAAAATACGACAAAAATGTGATTTCGAAGTTGCGTGGATTTCTTCAGCAAACTACATGTAATGATGTACATGATCAAGAAAAAGACACTCCAAATGGAGACATGAATATCGAGATGAATTTGAATGAAAACTTTCGTTACTAATTCCTTTGAAAACTGCAGGAATAAGGCTTTTAGAACGTCTTATCTGAACCAAAATCATATCCTCACAAAATTAGGTTTCCATTTAGTATTTTTACCAAAAGTTTCATTTCTCAACTCCCAGTCTCCAAAAGAAATTCAAAGGATGTGTTTTGATGATCTTCACTGAGTAACTAAATTGTTATGAGATTTTTGCTTTTGATTCATTTTTACGAGTGATTATTTTCGAGAACTGAGCTTTCCGTTACAGGCCTATTTCTCCTGTCGTGGGTGGTGGGGGTACAGAGTGGTATGACCCACTCCAGCGAACATTTTCTGGGTCAAAAAATTATGGGTTACTTTTTTTTTACAGAAATGTTACAATTTGGTCCGCAAATTCAAAACACGCATCTCCATATTAAAATTCTTGCGTACAGGCATGCAACACAGGTTGCCCATATGGTTCCCTTAACACCGGAATTTGGAGAGAAAAATTCTATAATAAAGTCTACGAAAACAAATCAATTATGTAACTATTGCAAATAATATGGCCAGAATTTCAAATTAATACTGCATATAAAATATTACCAAGCATCCCTCAATTCACATTATCATTAACCACGGCGACAGCCTTCCAATCACAGTGCTGCTACAAATAGCTCCAGCATTAAAGGGGTAGTTTCTTCTGAATATTAATCTGAAAATTCAGTAATTTGCTAAATATTTCCATTTCTTGCAGTTAATGTGTTTGTGTAGCATTACATCTACATTGTAATCTTAAATTAAAGAAAATGTCACGAAAAGTCGCTTTATTTGTTATGTTTTTTTTTTTTTAAAGCAATTACAGTTGTTTGAAAATCATGAATAAATTAGTAGAAGGTTTATTTCAAGTGATCGATGATCATAAAATGCTGAATAAACAGAATCTTTAAGGGGAATTGCTTCCCTTCATTGCAAATGTTCCGCTTCAATGCTGGAGTTATAAATTTGCAGAGCTCAATACAGAAAACGTCTGCTTTATAGCAAAACTGGTTTACCAGCTAAATCACATGCGATGTATACTGTTGGTGACTGGTTGCCGGCCGATTTCAGCTCAGTGGGTCATTTTTCAAAAGCGGATACGCAAAACCAATTGCTGGCAATCTGCAGTTTATTTTTAGTCCACCAACAAATGACAATTTGGGCGAGATCAATACAAATATTTGAAACCAGCCATTAGTTAATGACCTTATACATATACATCTTTGGTACATGTCCTCGGCAATCAAGTTATAGAAGGCCACAGCATATATGGCACTGAAAGTTTGTCAGCAAAAATGGCGGCAATATTACAAAAAATGGAGAGATAACTGGCTAAGATTATTATTTCATAAATTGGCAAGTGCCTATATAAAACAAATAAGAAAAAATCTAACTCTTGTAATTTTATACTCTGCAGATAAAAGGTAGCAAAAACTTAATATACTTACAATCTTATTTTTGGTAACAAAAATCCAGTTTGCATTTTCTCATCAAAGTAATGCACTTACAAGGAATATTTGTTTATTACTCAAAAGTGTCTACATCTCATAAATATATTAAGAAAATAAGAAATATATAACCAATGGTATTTACAAATTTTGGCTGAATCAGGCAACGAGTCTGCTCATAGTTTTCTTTCCCTTTTAAGATTCATTCACTTAATGTCCATGAGGTCAGAGGAAATGGTCCCGTATTTATATTCATCAGATATTCTTTTCAATTTGTCTACTATTTGGGAGAATTTGTTAAAACAATTTCTGAATAAATATTATGTATTAGGTTGAATAAATTACAGATTGAAATGGTCCCTTTAGTTTGAGAAACGACTGACGAAACGTGGTTAGAAACATCAATTACAAATTTCTATGCAATGATCGTGGAGATAGGCAGGAATGATATTGATAAAATACCACAATAATTGATAAATAACAGAGATGACAGTCAGCCTAAACTGAGAAAACCCCAGGAAAATGACATCAATTTCTCTAAAGAAATATTGCTTTAATGTTTATTTAAAAAACTCATCAAGTCATACAAAAATGGGGAAAAAATGAGACTTTAAAACATGATCCAATAATAAATACACGACAACAAAATTGCTATTATTTCCCAAAACAATTGACTTAAATATCTGAAAACAATCTTTCTTGATATATTTTATATACAGTCCAAAGTGAGGTGGAGGCTAAAAACAGGGGATAGAAATTGTTGACATTATAAATAGACTACAAACAAATTGAAATTCCAAAACCCTGGGAAAAAGTTCCAGAAATTATGAAATTTTAACTAATTATGCGTTTAAAATGTATGTCTATAAAAAAAAATTAAAAAAGTATGGCCATTACAAATGGAGGGGGCGGGATGTAAAGACATACCTCACCCAACATTGAGGAACACTGGTTGATAAGTTTTAAACTTAATACTGAATACGACCCAGAGGACATCATCTTTTTGTCTAATGTAGACAAAATCTCAGAAAAAATCTTATCTTTAGTGCAAACAATCTGCAAAGTGTACTAATTTTTAAAAGGTAATACAATAAAAAGTTCTTAGACTGACTTTTTGAGCAGAAAAATTAATTTTATTCTAACAGGTGCCAGTATGTACAAGAACAGTCGTCTACTCAGAAAATCTCAAGTATAAAAATCAAGATGGTAAGTTGAACTTTATAATCATAACCCTAATTTTATAGTGTACTCAAGTTCGAAGTTAACGTTCACTTTCTAAAAATACAGAATAAAAGTCTCTTCGCAAGAAAACTTCACGGGATGTATCAAAATGGTTAAATATGAAGTTCAACATGACAAGATATGAAAAGTGAAACATGAATTGAAAGGTTTTCTCTGAAAATGATCAAAATTGAAAGGCTTGCAAAAACATGAGATTTCAATGTTATAGAAAAGACACTGCGAGTACCTAACATTACAAAGACCTTAATGCCCTGAGTGCAAATTTACACAAGTTGGAATCGAACATACAACCGTGCTATTTCAAAATCCACAACCAGGCCAGATCAAGTGATTGAATGTCCTTTTGTGCAAAAAGTACATGGACAGGAATCGAACCTACAATTTGCCCTTTTCAAACCCCACACTTCTAAGCTTTATCAGCCAAAGAACCACATCATCTTCACAAATAGCAACTGGGATTCAAATCCATTATCTTGTTTTGAATAGTGCAGGCAGCTCAACACTTCAACTACTGTCCTTGCATTACATTGAGAATCTGGAGGGTTCACATCCAGTTCAGGTATTCACTGCTACTGTTTACAAATCTGAACTTCTTGTGAAAATGTTATCATAAATTTTATTTTAATAAATACCAAGGCTTTTCAAGTCTAGGTCCTCAAGATGGGCCCAACTTTAGTGTCTTTCTTTATTCACAAATAAAGCCTTGAAAAAATACACTATGGTTTTTGTCTTTCCAAGTCATTTTTGGACAGGTCAGAAGAGAAAAAATGAGAAAATTTAGCAGGGAACACTTCAGAAGAATAATTACAAATGATTATCTTCCGATCGGAACAATTCTTTTCTTTTTCCAGTGCAGTTCCTTTTATTACTGATCTTTCATCGATAATTCACAATTCGTCTTCAGCTTTACCAAGTCACAATTCAGGTGCATCACTCAACACAACATTCATCCCAGACTTTTAGTTCAGTAACCAACACAACATCACAGCTCCAAACATCGACTTCTTGGCCCAAATGTCCACAGCTGACCACCATTTTGATCGCCGTACATGAGCAGTACCAACAAGCACTTGCATTTTCTGGCCTTGTTCAAAGCTTCGCTGCGTAACATTTCATTTCAAAGCCAGTGAGGGTGCTTTAGATGAACCGAAGCAGTCCCCTTAAAGTCAGACCATCTATCACTGAGAATTGGAATGATATAATTGAATGACTTCTTTTCTTTTGCCTACTCACACTTCGTCAGACCACACCATAGATCCTGACTGCCACCATAACCTGAACGTTTAACATCAACTACAATGCCGCTATCAACATACAGGCAATTTGTCTACAGAGCAAAAACCCTCCATTATATCCTTGCCTTACTTTTCTATTTTCTTGCAACAATCTACACCACATTACCTTTGTCAAGATCTTCTAAACTTACGCTCAATCTTTCTATCCCAACGATGGATTCCATCCCAAACAAAACTCCTCAGCCTGCACCTCCAGGCACCTCCAAGCCTCTAATTGTATTTATCCACTAAAACTATCTTTATCTCCGACAAAACTGCTGCCCAATAACACTAACTAAAATCTACGGCACTGAGAGTGTCAGCCCAGAAAACTTGACACGAACCCAACACGACCTTTTCACATTCGCAAGACTCGGACACAAATCAAAGATAACGGTAGTCTGGAATGGTCTGCAATGCAAATACAAGGGCAAGTTCAATGAACCCCTTGCAGCTGGCTGTTATTGATGAGGTGCAGGATTGGGGCTGTGCAGCCAAGCGTAAACACACCACACCGAATAGAGTGGTCCTACTCATCGCACTCGGACCCCCCTCCTTTCGTGTGAATGAAAGCTTTGTTTGAAAAAGCTCCATCTATTCATTACACTCCCATTCGAGAACAATACAGTTGAAACATGAATGGATTGAGTACGCGCAGGAATGTGCCTATAGACGTCAAACGGCCAGGTGGTCTTTTTCAAACCGTGGCTATGGCCGTCGTCCGTACTCAAGAGGTAAAGAACTATAGTTAATTATTGTTGACAAATGTTGGACAAACCTTGCAGGAACCTGCCTACAGGGCACCGTCACACTGGTTATCAGTAGCAAACATTTGCCGTACTAAACTGACAAGTAAAGAGGGCACCAGTGACACCATGTTACTGTGCAGGGGGCAAGTTACATCACAAATCAACCACTAGTTAATCACCAATCCTGAGTTGAATTACCCCTAAGATGTGATGGCTCAAACAGCCTTCAAGAAACCTACTGGATCCCACTTCAAGTCAAGTCACACCCAACGAGCAATCAGTATTCCGACTCTGATGCCGTACAGGTATTTGTCTAGCCGTAGGAGAATTCGGATTCGAGTCACACTCCCACACCTGTCAATGCATAGAAGATTCCGTCTAGACGATGCTGATGCTAGCTGTAAGACGTCCCTGGTTGATCGGTATCTTTCTTATCCAACTGCTTAATTGCTTGCTGGATGCGTTTGATATGGCCGACTTTTGTCACTCCGATATCCTGCACAAAAAGGGGGAACAGTTGAGTTGGTAATCCATGATTTAAACCCACATTTTATGATATTTAACATCAAGAACACAAAACAGAATCCATTTCAAAAATCCCTTTTTTTTTCAAGACCATGGTTGATATTTTTTGCCAATCAGGCACTGTTAAATAGCATTTTCAGGGGTAAACGCGGCAGAAATTCATAGCTATTAAACTAAGGTCACAAAGTTAGTAACCCTCACTTTAATTCACAAATTCCATGTTGACTTTCTGTAATTTTTCAGTTGGAGTAATCTTAATCAATTAGAAAAAAATGTCCTCCAATTGAATGTAAAATCACTATTGTACGTACTCCAAAATGAAGTTGTACTGTGCCCTCATCTGCTTAAAAAGTCTGGCCTATTTTAATGAGCTGCTAAGCACAAAATATTAATAAGTAATTTTACTTACAAAACAAAATCTAAGCCGTAAGTCACAAAGAATTACGGTTGGTAGTCATGGCCATTTTGGTAAGAAAATCCTTTCTGTACTTCACAAAGTGTGCTTTGCAGTTGCATGAAATTGGCTCCAAATCTCTCGCAAAGCAAAACTCAATTGAGAACCATTTTACAAGTAATAACACTCCACGAAGAATTTTGACCTGTTTTTGCAAAACGCGCCTTTTCAGCAGATTCGTGAATGTTTTCGGCATCTCAATTTTTTTCTCCAAATATCTTCGGGACTTTAATTCAGTAGAACGGAACCGTGGTTTGACCACTGTCAATTCCCTCATGACTAATGGTCATTCGAGAATCTGCCTCAACCTCAAATGCCGGAAAAGGCTTAAGGCCCAAGACATTTTCTCTGGCCTACCTTGAGGTCTCGTCTCTCCAAGGTCAGTAGCTCAGACCCTCTGATGTCGTTGCGGATGAAGTTATCCCGATACTCCCCAAGGGAGAGACTGTCCAGCCACAGCCCAACCTGATGTGCAGTCCATCCTGCTGCAGATTCGCCGGTAGCTTTAAAAAAAAAAAAAAAATAAAAAAAAATAAAAAATCATTTGAGGTTTTCCACAGTGTGTGATGTATTCTACGAAGGCTAGAGGAGACGTCTAGTTGGTCTAAGAACCTATATCTTTGTGTTAACCTATAGTTATTCCTCTACTTTGTGTTAACTGCTCTTCTCGGAACCTTTATACTTCTTTGTGTTCACTGGTTCTTAAACTCTCCCTCTCTCAGGGCCAAAATGGAGCCAACTACCCTACATATCAAAACCTATCAAGTGACAGGTTGAAACACACACACACACACACACAAGCTGTGAGAGTTGGTGGGTAGATACTTTTGATAGGCTGTGGTAGTTATAATAGTAGGAGGGTTTTAAAGAATTCTCTTATCCTTTACGGTACCTTTTAGTTCTTTGAAGAACCATTCTACTCTTTTGTATTAACCTCTGGTTCTTTGAGGAACCATTCAAATCCTTTTTGGGGAAGCAGTGTTGACTTTTGGATGGTCAACGATTTTTGAAGACTTGATCGTTGAAAAATTTGAAAACACTTGTGTATTTTGATTTTTTGAGAATTTTCAAAACAATTCTGATACCAGTGCAAAATTTTGAGGAGCCAACCGAAACAAGTAGGATTCAAAACCTGACCCGCCCATATTCTCCTCCACCCCCAACCCAGACACACCCATATTCTCCTCCACCCCCAACCCAGACACCATATTCTCCTCCACCCCCAACCCAGACACACCCAACCAGTCATGTAAACGGGTGCAATCGTGGACCTCCCATTGTTCCTCTTTTGTTTATACTCTAACTTTTTCGGAAGGCCTCCTATTGGTTTTGTACACGATTTTCAATCGTGGACGTTAGGTCAAACGTGGACCCCTTTGTCTACGCCCGAATTCTTTTGTCCTAGGTCCACGATTGCCGGCATATACAAACTCATATTCTCCCCCACCCCCAACCCAGACACGCCCATATTCTCCCCCACCCCCAACCCAGACACGCCCATATTCTCCTCCACCCCCAACCCAGACACACCCATATCCAGCTCTGGGTACACATTCCTGCATTCCCCCGTCCCCTTATTGGCGCCACCCTAATAGCTCATACTTACAAGCTCCTTCAGAAGACCCCCCAGGGCTACCGGGGGTCAATGTCCTCAGCTCCTTCTTGGTGGGTTTCTTGAAGCGAGACACCATCGGCAGCTTGAATCGGCCCTTCGTCCGTTTAGTGTAGGCATCGGACTGCTGGAGGGAACAAAACACCAACAAACACACCATTATACCTGCTGATTCTAAGATTAATAGAAGGCGAAGATTCAATCAAGTTGGTGAGTCAAGTGGAATCTTGGAAGGCTGTCTGAACGTCAAATTGCTGACCCAAATTTTGCAGAGCTTAGAGGTTTTAGGAAGGCTAGGATTGATGTAGGCAGGTTGGGGGGGGGGGGGGTAAGGGGATTTTTACTGGCCCCAGATTTTCACTGTTCAAATTTTAAGGGGTATTTATAGACTTTTGACCCCAAGATTTCCAAGCAATTTTAGAAAAAAAAGTGATAAGATTAACCAAAACTGGTTTTCACTAAGAATTTTTTGGCCTCACAAAAAATGTTCGGTCCAAAAAACAAGGCAAACTTGTAGCAGTAAGACAAATTTTGAAATGAGATGTGGCAGAATCCCTTTCCTTTTGTAGGAGATAAAAAAACTTACATGAAGCTCTTCCTCTGGAAATCCTAAAGCGCCCTCAATCAGCATGACTTTGCGCAGCTCCACGTCCGTGGCACCGACCGCGCTGTTCAGCCTCTTCAGTATTTCATCGCCGAGGCGCGTGGTGTACGCCTTGGCGGCCAGAAACAGGCTGGTCTCGCTGTGGAGGTTACGCACGCTGCTGACGAGCTCCATCAGGGCTTTACGACTGGTCCCCTGCGAAGAATGGGCAGCGTTAATCTCAGTTGACCCTTTGCAAATACGCAGGCAACTCCTGTGGTTTTGTCTGCTGTATTGCATTGTCTCGTCTTAGATTTTCCTGGATTCCCCGCAGAATGATACTCTGTGTAAACTGGACACTTTTATATTCACAGATTCTACCATGAGAGGTTAACTCCTTCCAGCCGGCTATTATTAATGGGGCATACGGGCTTGTGCAGCCACGCGCAACACAAACAACAAGCAAACAATTAATATAGACGATAACCGGCCAGTCGGTAATTTTCAAACCGCGCCCATGGCTGTCGTCCGTACTCGAGAAGTTAATTCTGCAACACCCCCCCAACGATACACAAGTGTAACTGGGCCGTCTCATGTGTTTATCAAACTAGTGTACTGCGCCCTCTTGTGTTGACATATTTCCCATCGGACTCCATTTTGCTTATTTAAAAAATGGCCGCTAAGCCTTCTACTTACCTCTCCAACTTTCTCCCCGCCCCAGAATCGATCCATGGTGGTCGTCACAAACTGTGTATAATGCATCAGACCGGACTCAATCGCTCGGTTCTGTTCCGCTGCTCTCTGAATGCTACAGATATAGAAATAGAAAGGCTTCAGCTACAATTGGACACTGGTTCAGAAAGAGATGCTCGCTCCACAAAAGGATCTAGCATTACACAAGACAAAAGCCAAATAACGAAAGTTGTAGTATTGTTTTAGATTTTAAGGAATGATTTAGATTTTTTTTTGCAAAGGAATACCCACAAAGAATGAACAGTATGCGTTTCAGCTTTACAGAACTAGTGAAGGAAATAATAAAAACATTGACAACTACTTTGTTGAGAATAAGAGTTTCAATGCTCATCTCTGTACCATGTGACAAGGCTGTTGACCGTCTCGCAGAAGTGCCTGACCAGTACAACCTCCTCATCCGATAACGGCTGGAGCTGCTTCCAGATCTTCTTACGATCAGTCCAAGACTTCAAGGTGTTCTCAAAAGCCTGGGGTCAAAGGTGACAGGTCAGAAGGTCAAGGTATTTCACCCTTTAAAAAGCAATCATTGATAATTGACTCTTTGCTGTGCTGAATTTAGTTTGGCAATATTTGATTTCCAATTTGTGATTGCAAATTTTGACAGTTGTTACTCCCCTTCCAGGGGTCACTTTCACGGAGTGGACACTGACCTTATCCCTGACCAACATCTGGGCTCGATTCTTGTGGATAATCTTGACGAATCCTGGAGGCTGAACCCAAGCTTCACCATCCACCTGTACCGGGACTCCCTCCTCACCAAGAATGGTGATCTTCACCACATGACACTGTAGAGGGTCAAAAGTGAAAGGTCAATTTCTGCAGAAAGGCTATTCTCATATTAGATACTCTGTGGTCCCACGAACAGTTTGACTGGTAGAATTAGCAACCCTAAAATCTCCGTTTGTAACCGTTTACCTAGAGTGGATCAAAAGTCAGTCAATCAAAATCATTGTTTCCATTGATCTGTGCATGAATGTTTACCTTCAAGACTGTCTAATTCAAACAGAAGTTTTCAAAGTGAACAAAGAAAACTGGCAGGAGCGGGATTCGAACCTGCGACCTCCGGAATACCGTACCGGCGCTCTACCAACTGAGCTATCTTGCCCTATGTTGGCGGTCTCCCAAATTGGGAGACTTCTGACTAGCACCCTAGAACAAAGATACTGACAATTTGGGAGACCGCCAACATAGGGCAAGATAGCTCATGTTGGTAGAGCACCGGTACGGTATTCCGGAGGTCGCAGGTTCGAATCCCGCTCCTGCCAGTTTTCTTTGTTCACTTTGAAAATTTATTCAGATTTACCCAGTCAGTTTTCCCTTGTGGATTGTTTGATGAATCAAAAAGAAGTTGTTTAAATTCACTCAAAATGTGCAATCTGTTTTTCGAAAATTACAAGTTTCCAGCTCAATAAGCCACGCATTCATCCCCGGAATCATCAAATAAAAAATAAGGGGACAAAACGTTATTTCAACATTCTGTCGGTGGAGCTACATTTGATGAATGAAAAGCGCAGATTCTCAGACAGGGATGAGCAAATTAATGCGAGAATTAACTTCAAAATCATCTTCGAGAGAGAATAAGATGGCGAAGACCCCTGCAGCTTACTTGAGCTATCCGATGATGCTGTAACGTTATCATTCTCGACACGGCCATCTGCATTCCACCAAATACCGCGACAACCTCCAGAATACGATCGTCAAACGAGGGCGCTGCAAAGGTCTAAAAGTAGTATTGAAAATAAAACGGAATTTAAAAAAAAAAATCTTGCTTCGGAATCTTTCAGGTAATATTTCCATAACCAACAAGAATATTGCCGTAGGGGCCAACAATGTGAAATTACTCACAAAAAACACTATAAAGTAACAACTGGGAAATTGTGTTCATGTACAAAATTTGTTTAAATAAGTATTCATGTGTTTTTAACCCCTGTGTACAGCCGTTATTGATGGGGGCTGATATGCCAAGAACTAACTGTGCAAACAATAGGCACCACACTGAATAGAGTGGTCCCAGTCATCGAACTAGGACCCCCCTTTCGTGTGAAAAAACTCCATCTATTCATTACACTCCCATTCCAGAACAACATACTTAAACAAATGAATGGATTGAGTATGCGCAGGAATGTGCCTATAGACATCAACCGGCCAGGTGGTCTTTTTCAAACTGTGGCTATGGACGTCGTCCGTATTTAAGAGGTTACGTTTCATGTTTCAATATACCTCGTCTTCCTTGGTCGTCCCCCAGAAGTTGGCCCCGCCCATGT
Source organism: Hippasteria phrygiana (assembly GCA_037893225.1). Taxonomy (NCBI): domain Eukaryota; kingdom Metazoa; phylum Echinodermata; class Asteroidea; order Valvatida; family Goniasteridae; genus Hippasteria; species Hippasteria phrygiana. The sequence continues at coordinate 2,526,638 of JAZGUH010000202.1, forward strand.
AGCTTCGAATGTTTAAGACCACGATGCCTTGCAGGCTAGGTAGTGGGATTCTCTGTCCATCGCACTCGAGTTGTACCTTCTGTTCAAGGTTACGGTACGTCCGCTGCAGGAGTTCCTTCCCACCCAGGACACCGTACCACATTATATTTTTAGTCCGACTATGACAAAATGACAACGACAGATTCGTATTATTCATCACCCCACATCTACATTTGGGAAAAGTTACACCATACACAGACGATCAGACCCCAGCAGTCCTTTGAAGACGGATTTGTAAAAGTCTCGAGACAAACCTGCATTTCTCGGGATGTTCCTCTCGTTTGTTGTGGAAGTCCAGCGATACCTTTGCATCCAGGCCGATCCCGAAGTAGTTGTTCATGACGCAGGTCTCTGTGTACCCCTCACTGCAACCAAAAAATATAAAAATACTGAGTGTGGAAACCACTTCAACGATGGCCTTTTAATGCATGAACAGGGCACCAGGGAAAAAGTCATTACAAGTCAATACTATGTACAAAATGTACATGTAATTGTTCCCTATTTTTTTTTCAATTAAAATTACCCAATACAAGGCCAAAAGCCACTCCGGGTAAAGGGTTACTATTAGAGGCGATACCACCTTTATGGTTTTCCTGGGCCCAGATCTAAATAGAGGATAATTCTTCAACAGATTCCAGATAAGTTATCCCAATTTTTAGACCTCTTGACCCAGGCGGGATAACTTCCAACATCGCTGAGACCAACTCACCTGACCCTATTAATTTTGAATTTTGAATTTTTCTGAAGTTACCCAGGCTGGAATTTTGTATAGTTTAGAATTGGCACTAATTATGGAAGGAATTTTTGTGCTTATTATCAAGCATATTTCAAAGGGCCTACTATTGAAACAATGTACCATTTAACCCTCAAGCAGTGAGAATTATGAAAGAGTTTGGCCACATGCTACCAATTTCTAATTTTCCCCCAAACTGAGGCTGGTACCTCGGGAGAACACCGGTAATAAAACGACACGCAAACGTGAGCACATTTAGTCAGAAACTGCCCAATGTGCCATTTGTGTGCATGGCTTGAAACAGTTCGCAGACCATCAACAGAACGACACACATACGCGAGTACCAGGCCAAAGAGCGCCCTCTAAGGTTCGTGCACGGAGCAGATACTTACACCGATTCAATGTCCTGATCCATAAGTGGCGAGGCCGCAGCGCACAGTGCATCAGCGTTGGCTAGAAGGACCTTACTAATCAGGCCGGCACCCACGAAACCTCCAGACAGGCCGCTGATACCTGCCGACAAGCAACAAATAATTTGAGCTTTGGTATTAAACAGGAATCAACTAAAACTGCTCAAATTGGTAGGAGGAAGGAGCAAGGATGGATGGGATTAAGGAGGGAGGGATGCAGGGGGAAGGGGGAGGGGGAAGGGGAAAGGTAGGTGGGATACAGCCCGACAAAATCCAGATAAGATTACCCATCTACGGACCTCCCCACTCTATTATTATTTTCTTACAATGGCATTTTTTGAAAGAACATCTGCCAGTTTCAGAAAAAAAATTAATCGTCTCAAGAATTTTCCAAAATGTTCAAAAATCAGTTTCTCAAAAATTGATACTACAAAACAATTCTTTGAACCCACTTTCCAAATTTTACATCCGTAACTACGTATGTAATGCGCAGTGTAAATGACGAGCGTTGTTTTTAACATGGATCAACAGGGTGCTACAACAAACAGGTGCTTCAAATTGCGAGTGACTTACTTTTACTGAGCAAGGCGTTTCCTCTTCCTAAACTTGGTCCCAAGAGAGTGTCCAATCCTAGAATGGAAAACAATCACAAATTATTACTCCAAACTATTCGTTTTATCTTTACGCTTCAGATTTACTCACTCTCCCGAGGACGGACAGACCACACTGTCCGAAATGTCGAGATCCCTTCTCACCCCGGTTCTTTTCAGAACCACACCTAAAAGTGGTTATTTTCACATGGTGTCGCCCGCAATCTTTCATATTATTCCTCATCGTTTCCACCTTGCAAAGCGTCAAATAAACCTTTTCAACATTCCCAATGCATTGTGGGTTTGGAGGCCAAACAAATCATGTAATTTATACACAAACCTATGGCACTGTGAACCAGTCCAAATATTTATTGATTTTATGCTAAATATCCGTCATGAGTTGAGCGATACCCTTCTTACATATCTTTGCATGGAACATAAGGAAAATAATAAGCAGAAAAATCAATTTTAAATGGCAATAATAATAAAGGAAATAATTGGGGAATCCCTCTCGGGGTACCAGTTACCGATGAATGCAAATTTCTGGAATTAGAAGAGCTAATAATGTCACAATATTAGCCAATCAAAAGAGGACTTTTGCAAGCATGACAACGAACATGTGGCTAATGTGACCAATCACGTCCGTTCTAATGTGCTTGCTCTTCTTATGCCAGTTAGGGCTGATGCAGTTCCCATGATGCTTTGAGAATGTCAAAAAGGTTTATTGTATTTAGGCACTCTGCTGAATCCAAACAGAATGCAAGATTTGTTCCCTACTCGGATCAACAAAATACAACAGCTATCGCCCATTGACAGATATCGCTGGGCTTAGCATGCTTAGTGTTATTTCGCTGGTAGCATTTTTGGCACAAAATTCTCATACATAAAAATATTATTCAGATTTGTTATAAAATGACAAATTTGTACAGGGAATTCGCTGCTTCCAAAATTCATTATAATCAAGCCATACAAAACAATAATAAACTGATTTTGGATAAATATGAATATTTAATATAGCCACCACCATCACTAAATGAACCACAAATATTTGTATGGTGCAGAGGTTTGGTGAGCAGGACCAAATGCGGAGGCTGTGAAATAGAATTCTGTATTTACCATTCTATGGGTCAAGAGGTGCCATAGCTCCCTCCCAACAGAATTGTCAACACAATAAGCACCATTTGTTCATTCACAGTAAGCGAAACTATAAACCAGAGTTGTAATCAAGTCAAGCACAAGTCAGATCAAAAGGCAGATTACAAGTCAATCACAAGTCAGCTCACATGCTACACAGGATGAACAAAGACAAAGGAATGCTTTTGTTATATAGCATGTTTGAATAGCTTGTTACATGGCTTGGGACCAGAATTGTGAGGTGACCTGTGAGGTGACCTGTGAGGTGACCTGTGAGGTGACCTGTGAGGTGACCTGTGAGGTGACCTGTGAGGTGACCTGTGAGGTGACCTGTGAGGTGACCTGTGAGGTGACCTGTGAGGTGACCTGCGAGGTGACCTGCGAGGTGACCTGCGAGGTGACCTGCGAGGTGACCTGCGAGGTGACCTGCGAGGTGACCTGCGAGGTGACCTGCGAGGTGACCTGCGAGGTGACCTGCGAGGTGACCTGCGAGGTGACCTGTGAGGTGACCTGTGAGGTGACCTGTGAGGTGACCTGCGAGGTGACCTGCGAGGTGACCTGCGAAGTGACCTGCGAAGTGACCTGCGAAGTGACCTGTGATTGACTTGATTACACCTCTGCCATAAACAGCTCAAAATGGAACGCCAAGAGGCAGTCAAACTTTGCTTAGTAAATTTATTTGCTAAAGCAAAGCTCTGCTAAGGACCAGTCAAAATAAATAAGACTACAGGGTTTTACGATTGGTAATCTGATTCTAAGCAAAATCTGTCCATGCTTAGCAAGCAATTGTGCTGAGATATAATGACAAGATGACTGTAAAAACCTCAGCATTCACACAGTCTCCCATTCAGGTAATAATGCAAGCAACAGTCTTGCAAAGACGTGACGTCACACCATGTTTACTCCGTTTCCAACAGTGGGGACATGCAGAAAGATTATGTCATAGTACATGGTTTCTCTGCTGAATATACATTATACGTAGATTGTAATTTTTGAGGATTATTTTTACCTTGTATAATGAGTTTGAAAAATGTAATCTTGGTGTTTGTCACAAAGACAGCCAAGAGTTGATGATGATCCTAACTTTTAGCATGTAATAAAATGCATGCTGTGATACCAGAGTGCGCTGTTCCGTTCGCAAGTGTTGCATGAATGCAACAAGGTAAACATGGTGTGGCGTCATTTCTTCGTACGTCTACTCTGTGCTCGGTGACTCTGCAAAGCTTCTATCTACTCTGTGCATGTTGGTTGAGGGCGCTGTGTAACCTAGCATTTTGCTGGCCCACACAAACAATTCGGAGTTCAAATTCCAGCCAATATGACTATCACCCACAACCAGAGCGCAATTTCACAGAGTTGCTCATCAAGCACAAAAAAAACCTGCTTAGTAAAATCACGTTACCAGCCAAAACACCATGTGATGTGCATAGCTTGTGACTGGTATTTAGCTGTTTTCTTAGCATAAACAATCACACAGAGTTTGAGCTGGTATAAACCTGACTTGACGAAGCCAGGTGTTTTTATACTTGAGCAAATTTTTGTGCTTAAGCAGTTCTATGAAATTAGCCCAAGACTGTAAATCCACAAATTTGTATTGTTCATTATAACTTTAGATTTCTCAAAAATCTAAATGTTTTCTGTACGGTTTTAAAGGTCTTGAAAAGCAAATTCAAATCTGTCCGCAAAGAATATTTATTTGCACAAATAATCACCACTAGAGGGCCTGAACGTGCACAGAGAGGATAGATTCCTCGACCTCCAACTTGCCTGGAAGGAATGATATGTTCTCCATGCTACCAAAGCGGTGAGCGAGCCCCACAGGGCCCGGCGCGAGGGTACTTCCTCGACTGACTCGACGAGTCTGAGGAGACTTGAGGTGGTCCCGCTCTACGCAGGGGGTAGAGACGAGAAGGCGGTGGGTGGTACGGGATGCAGCGAGGATGAATCCAATCGGGAGGCAGAGGATGAGATGGATGAGAGAAGGTCGGAGGTCAGGGTTTAGAAGGATGAGTTGGGGAGCAGAATGAGAATTATGCTCTAACGTTGAGAACCAGCAAAAAAAAGAAGCAATTATGACTGGCTCTGCAATATTGAGCTTTTTGCTACTTTTAAATAAATGTATGACTGGGTTGGGCAAGTCATGAACTTTCACTCAGTTTGTCACGGACTTTGCTTATCAAGTTTTGGAGACAAATTGAAAAAGGTTTGGAAAGATTTTACTGGAAAAACGTGCTTTAAAATATGAATATCCATCCCGACCCTATTCATACTGTGAAAAGATCAGATTGTCTCGTCTTGTTTCAGTGTGAGGGGCTGGTTCTTCCACACTTTCCTCTGTAGCCCACACCTCGAGTGGCCTTTGGCCTTGTGATGGGCAACTTGCATAAAATAAAACAATACATTGATCCTGTATCTATGCTGCATGAATACCCCTACTCTAACTTTTATCATTTGATGCAAACGAGTGCCTCATTTTTGCAGAGTAGGACAGAATTTTGGTAACCAGTTAAGCTTTCCGCCTTATATAAGCAACAGAAAAAGAGGAATCTTTTATTTAATTTTTTTTTTATTTTTTTGTTTTTTTGGGGGGGTGTCATGAAATCCCATAGGCTACAAACCGACCAATCACAGGTGTCATGATCACTAACGAGGCACTCCATATTCCATATTCCAGATACTAATCCAACAGATGGCATCTGGGTTGTGGGAACATAGCATGAAACTGTAGCCATGTAATGAATGGGGATGTTTTAAAAATGAAGCGTGGCCTTTGAATATGATCAAAAGCTTTATAGATCTATCAGCTGATAGCTCATTGCATTTTCTGAAATAAGCCTTGGCAAATGACATTAAAATCCCACCACCAAGTAAATTAAAAACCCTTCGTCCCCGAAACTGACAAGATGCATATTGAAAACAAGGGATAGGGGTAACTGTTTAACGTGGAAATGACATGGCCCACTAAACCCACGGTAATAATTAAAAACATCTGGAAAAAGAAAAAGAAAGCTGGAAATTCTACATGAAAAGTAGTGCTAACTATTGGTCGATTCCGTTATGCTAAACTCTGCACTTATGGCCTGTAATTCAATGCCAACTGAGCTAGAAAGAAATACTCCGCTAACCCCTTAAGGTAAGCACAGAATCCTTGGGATACACACAAGCGCACTAGCCAACATTTCATGCTAACCCCTGAAATATGCTAACAGCACAGAATTTCCTGCCACGGTTAAGCTGCGACTCCTCGCACACAGCAAAGCCAAATTTCATGGCCCATGTTTATACCGTTAGTGCAGAGTTGTCACTAATTTTAGCAGAAAACCTTGTGCTACGTATCAGCGTTTTTCACTGGTCAGCGAGGAATGTTGGCTTACCCGTATGCATACATCCTGTAAGCACAGGCTGCTTTGCTTGTTCTGTAAGCACTTGATTGCAGGCCATTAACCCCTTGCGTACGGATGACGGAATTTGGCGCAAAAAAAACAGTGCCACCAGGCCGGATGACACAATTGGCCGCTGTTTGTGCAGTTTCAATCCATTGTTGGATTAAACAGTGCCACCAGGCCGGATGACGCCATTGGCCGCTGTTTGTGCAGTTTCAATCCATTGTTAGATTAAACAGTGCCACCACCAGGCCGGATGACGCCATTGGCCGCTGTTTGTGCAGTTTCAATCTATTGTTGGATTATTGTGTATAGGTTACGCTTGACAGCACAAACACATTGTAGCGGTTCGCTTGGCTGCCAGAGCTGCCGCGGCACCTTGACGTCTCCCGTAAAATACCGTACTCAAGGGGTTAACAGAGAATCCAGCCTTACAGAATCTGTCGTGGAATGGAAGTCGGTAGTGGACCTACCTGCCTTCTTGCGTTCAATCTTGGCCTTGGTAGAGGACGTGAAGACAGAGAAAGATGTCTTTGGACTCCGCGGAGCCTCCTTACCCGACTCGGAAGCTAGTACGTCGACCACGCCCTCAACCCCTTGTTCCTTCTCCCCTTCCGCCGCCTTGGCTTCGTCGGGCGGGGCAACGATGGTGATGCTTGGCTTCGGCAGTGGCGACGTCTTGGGAACAGCAGAGGAACTGGAAAGGTCACTTGTGGTTGCCATGGCGACTGAGGCAGCAGCTTTGTCTGCTAAGGCTTTAGCTTTTGCCTCGTGGTGTTGTGTCTGGGCATTCTGCTCATCGACAGCTGAAATCAAGGAAATTGTTCTTTGCACCTTTGAACCAAACATTCCCAATATTGCTTTACAAATTTTTCTCCAGAGATTTCAGGACTTCCGAGAGATTTTTCGAGGACATAATGTACACAAAAGTCCATAAATTATAATAATTTAATAACTTCCAGGAATTTTCTCATATCTCATTTGCATTTCAAAGACATCTTTGACTTTTGAGGGATTTCCTTGACCCATCAACAATTACCTTGATTTTCAAAATTTCCTTGACCTTCCAAAAATGTCCACTACATAAGTTTCCAGAACTTTGACAGATTTCTATAACCTTCTACATATTTGCACAGGTTTTCCTTTTCCATCCCCAAAAACAGTTTCAAGACTTTCACTAGCTTTGACACTTTTCAATTAATTTTCCATAAACAATTTATGACTTTTAATAAAGAAAAAGAACATTGCTCACCTTTTTCCGTCTGTTCAATGATCTGTCTCACGGCCTTCTTAAGGCTGTTGGCACGGGACATCAAGGCATCCCGTGGCTTGAAAACTTTGGTTGACGTCGACGGTCCCGTCATCTGCTCTAAGGTGTCTCCATCATGCATAGGATCCTTGGCGGGTTCAGCTCGCTGGAGGGGGACTGTGGATGGGGGGAGGGTCCCAGGAGGAATGGACGTGGCTTGGGCTTCGTCCTCCAATGTTTGTAAGAGGAGTTTCAGTTTCTCGTTCAGAACGGCACACTGTAATGCAGAGAGGAATTAAGAAATCCTAATCTCAATAGCAATTATTTTATTTTTCAATTATAATATTCAAAAGGACCATTTATACGCCACTTTTAATGGACTGTCGAGACCCTTCATCTTTGTACTTCTTTGTATCTCTTCACTGAACGGACATTCCAGAAACCTCAACTACTGGAGAACGTGAATGGCCCACAGTCAACCATTTTCAGCATTAGTTAACCTCACCAGACTCACTGATTTTTAACTTTGTGGAGAAATCTCTTCTGGTTGGCGGGAAGCAATTGCAGCAAAGTGTCTTGCTCAAGGACACAAGCACCATGATCCCCAATCTTTGAACCCATTTACTCCTGGTTGGAGGAAGTAATTGCAGCAAAATGTCTTGCTCAAGGACACAAGCACCATGAACCCCTTTGCTGGGGTCAAACCCACATTCTGAGGATTTTGCCAACACACAAGTCTTACACCATAACAACTCACGTGAACATACTTACATTCCATCATCTTGAACGAGGAATGAGTTGGGTGAAATGAAATAATCAGCCTACCTTTTCTTTCATAATATGGGCATCTCCTGACGGGCAGCTCTGCTCATATGCACGTCCAACCTTCTCCACAAAATCCTTGACCGTCTCACATAATACTCTGAGAAGATACAGACAAGGCAGAACTGACTTAATATAATTAACTTCTAAAAAAATATGAATGTCCTTGTAGTTTTTTCCTTCATCTTGTGTTTTGACATTTGTATTCACATAATGGATAAAATTCTTGTAAGCTGTGATCTTTTCCTTGTTTGTACCTATCTATCTGCTAGTTTGTCACAATGCTTGTTTATATGTCTGTCATTCTCTTCCATACTTGGCTGTTGACATGTATTCTCATCACAGTACAGTATCTTGGTAAGTTGGGTAGCCATTAAGTAAGCCATTATTTCTTTGCTTAAAACTGTTTTTTCTGTGCCTTTTCATCGTTCTTTTACGTACTTGGCTGATGATATAACATCTGTATTTTCATCACAGTGTAGTATCTTGGTAAGGTGGCCAGCCATTAAGTAAGTTGTTTAGCCGTTTTCTTTACTTAAACCTATTTCTCTGTCTGCCGCACTGTTTGTGCATGTCTGTCGTTCTTTTACGTACTTGGCTGATGAGATGACATCCGTATTTTCATCACAGTGTAGTATTTTGGTAAGATGGACAGCCATTAAGTAAGCTATTAAGCTGTTTTCTTAAACCTATTTCTCTGTCTGTCGCACTGTTTGTGCATGTCTGTCATTCTTTTACGTACTTGGCTGATGAGATGACATCCGTATTTTCATCACAGTGTAGTATCTTGGTAAGATGGACAGCCATTAAGTAAGCTATTAAGCTGTTTTCTTAAACCTATTTCTCTGTCTGTCGCACTGTTTGTGCATGTCTGTCGTTCTTTTACGTACTTGGCTGATGAGATGACGTCCGTATTTTCATCACAGTGTAGTATTTTGGTAAGATGGACAGCCATTAAGTAAGCTATTAAGCTGTTTTCTTAAACCTATTTCTCTGTCTGTCGCACTGTTTGTGCATGTCTGTCGTTCTTTTACGTACTTGGCTGATGAGATGACGTCCGTATTTTCATCACAGTGTAGTATTTTGGTAAGATGGACAGCCATTAAGTAAGCTATTAAGCTGTTTTCTTAAACCTATTTCTCTGTCTGTCGCACTGTTTGTGCATGTCTGTCGTTCTTTTACGTACTTGGCTGATGAGATGACGTCCGTATTCTCGTCACAGTGTAGTATCTTGGTAAGATGGGCCGCCACCGAATCCTCGTAAGCCGTGATCATTTCCTTATCTTTACTCTCCATGGAGTCCGAGACGTCTAAACTATCCGACTTGAGGCCCACCGTCGTACCCGCTGATCTCCGTTGCGCCGGCAGGGGAGCTTCTTTGGTACATATACTCCATCTACATGCAGAAATTGCCAAAAATCACCAGACGGTAACCTCCAGACCCAATTTCATGGAGACTCTATGCATTGAGTGCAGTGAAGAGCATATTAACCCCATGAGTACGGTATTTTACGGGAGACGTCGGGGTGCCGCAGCGGCTCTGGCAGCCAAGCGAACTGCTACAATGTGTTTGCGCAGTCAAGTGTAACATATACACAATAATCCAACAATGTATTAAAACTGCACAAACAGCGGACAATGGCGTCATCCGGCCTGGTGGCACTGTTTTGTTTTGCGCCATATGGCGTCATCCGTACGCAAGGGGTTAATGGTAAATTACTCATGAATCATAGCCATCCCTGATCATTCAAAAAACCACCAGAGGGTTTTTGAGGAATTGGCTAGATTGAAGGGAATAGACACCAGCCACAATTACTTTAAATTGTTTTTGGTAATCCCTTGAAAGCTTAAGAACAGAAATTGTGCTTTTTTGGGGTTTACTCCAAAGTTGTGGATTTTTGAGGATTCAGGAAAAATTCTAGTCAAAACACAGAAGGGGGTTCGGGTTACGGCAATATTTTACAACTGGCCTATCGCTGTTTGTGGGTTAACCACGCCCCTTTGACAATACCCTATAGAATTGTGTGGCACACTTTATCTCTGATTTTGCACGTTCTGCGTCAAATTGTAACTACCGGTGCACAATATTCCTCGAGCTGGATTCACACGCTTCTACCGCGATAAGTCAATTCCTCCTCACCTGTCCAGCATCTTGGTGCTTGCCCTCTCTAGTTTATCAAGGATGGTCGGCAGTTGTGTGTCATCGTCGAAGGCTGTACCCCAGCCCAGGACTCGGGCCAAGTCATTGCCGGTACCCAGTGGCAGTACACCGATTTGGCACTAAGAAGACCAAAACAAAAATAACAGTTTTGTGACAGGATCCTACTGAATGAATGAGGCAGACATTTTGGTGAATTTGTAGTTTTTCGTGTGCAAAGAGCACGATTGGCTCTTTGTTTCGATAAATCACTCAGTTTGACATTCTGATTATGGATTTAATAAAAAAAAATTATTGTGTAAGATTAAAATCAGAACAGAGATTTCCTCTTTTTGCCCGTTCCCGAAGATTAATATCCTTGATCAGAAACACTAAAATGCATCATTATCCCTAACTCCCTAGGCATTTTTACTAGGAAGTGTCTATCAACCTGTCAAAATCCAACACTGTGCAGTATACCTATGGCACATTCTTTGTACTTGGACAAATTGGGGCATCATAGCTCCGTAATGGTGCCAAGGCGCTACCAGTCCTGAACCCATCAAAACTTGACAAAACCTGCTGTTGGAGTTTGTAAGGCTTGCGGTACTTGGGGTTAAAACAAGTTTTAGGCAAACTGTTCAGCAATAGTGAATCATTGGTTTAGGAACATTTCTGAAAGATTTACCTGTTTATGAAGATCCAACTTGTCAATCTCTGAAAGCACCCAGCCTATACTACCATCGCCACCACACACTAAGATCCTAAAGGTGTCAAAGTTCTGGAAAAGCCGCAACCTACCAGATAAACGAATAAAAAAATAAACAAATAAACAAATAAATGAATAACATTAGTAACAAGCAAAGAGCATGAAAGAAACTACAAAGCAATGTGTAAAAAATTGTGGTGAGTTTCATGTAGCACAAATCGTTTTTTTTTATTGGAGTGAAGTTCACAAATGTTTAGGGTTAGAATGACGTTGTTTTGGGGGATAGGGAAACTTTTATGCCCAATTTTTTGGGGCCATAGTCCTAAAGAAAGAAAGAAAACGTACAAAGGGCAAACTGTTGCGGGCTAGATGTTTCATCAGCTGTTTTGAGATGAATGATTTTATCCATGTTGAAATGTGTTTAGCTTCTACAGATTTGCAAAACAAACATGCTGTCCATCACTGCTGATGTCATGAATTTCATTTCACTTTCAGATTTTCTTCAACTGTGATTTAGTCATCAGTGCAAGGCTAATCTTGCCAAAATATTTATTTAGTAAACAAAACTGTCAGATGGCTAAACTAAATTGAATGAAATGAGGACTGCTACAAATCAATCTCCCCAAAATTTCTTTGAGAAAGAACTTGCTCAAGTTTGAAACGTTAAGGCCGGTTTATAGTCGGTCGTGCGATGAAAATCGTCCGACGCTGATGGTCGCTGGACGCTAGGCCTTTTTTGTGCAGTTTATAGTCGTCGCGCGATGTTTGTAAACACATGCGCAGCGGCGTCTGGAATTCGAATGCGGCATGTGACGATCACGCATCGCCACTGCTGAACGTAAAATTATTTTAGCTCCGATAATTAAATAATTATCGGAGTTAGCAGTTATTTTTTATGTGCAATTAATGTCTGTCCCAGCTGTTTTAATAACAATAAATATTAAAACACATAAACAAAATATAGGACGTTTTCACTGCTTATTGATAGTGATATCTATTTTTATGCCGTGTGCCATATTTGCATATTCATCGTTCCTTACCAATCAGGCAATTCTATTGGCCCATTGAAAAAAGTGAGGTCAGCGACCATGTCAAAGTTCAATTGATTGAACTCTGTAGCGACGTCGCCAGCGTCTCTAAACGACTAGTCGCTGGTGCTTCCGCGTCAACTATAAACCCTGCGTGAGAGGATCGCGCGTCAATTTTTAGTCGCGGCGACCATCACGCGACCGACTTTAAACCAGCCTTTAGGCCAGTCAATTTTGTTGATTTGTACATTTCAGGTCAATCCAGTCAGCGAGCAGTTAATACTGCAGATTAATTCATTCTAAAAAAAACCAAAAAATCACGACGACAGGACAAGAAATCTTACCCGATATGCGGGCCACTGTTCATGAGGTCAAACACCTGAGCTGGGTTCAGGAGTTGCTTGAAGCGACGCAGGAACTTGACACCCTGGTTGTCCCCGCTCTTGGAGTTCACAAAGACCAGTAGAGGGCTGCTGCAGCCCTGTCGCGTAGCCTGCCAGTAACCATCCGAGCTCATGGAATTCAGAGAGATAGGGGGTAGAAGGGAGAGGCGGCACTGACCTAGGGGACACTTGGCTGGGAACTGAGGCTTGCATGAGGAATGCACCTGTACAAGACGAGACAAAATTGATTCAACCAGGACATGAACCCCAAAATAATGGATTACAGTTCAAGTGTTCTACCAACTATTGGCAGGCACGTTGCCTGAAGCTTGGTTTTGCGTTACGAATGCACCCGAAGATGAACGAAGTAAGAGAGACAAGATTGACTCAACTGGGATGTGAACCCCAAATGAACGGATTACGGTTCTACCAACTAAGACATTAACCTATACTTGCATGATGAGTGGACCTGAAGAAGTAGAAAAAAACAAATGATAACAATTGACTGAACAGGGATGTGAACCCCAAACTAATGGGTTACAAGTCAAGTGTTCTACCAGTGGGATCTAGACATTGGGTATTGTAGGATGAATGGACCACAGCACACTGAATGTAAAGTATGACAAAGAAAATTTGACTGAAACGGGAGTTGAACCACAGACTTCAGAATCTTGACTTTTAGAGGTTTCACTTAAAGCGGGATACCGGTCAAAATAATGCTTGCTTGTTTGTGCACGATGACTTCCAAGCGTCATGATTTTAAGCAAATTTTACAAGACTGTTTAATAAGAAATGAGTACAGCAACACAGAAGACATCAAATGAAAGCTTTCTGCTAGTATTTTTTAGGAAATCCGATCATCTCAATTTTCAACTTTTGCTGCTTTCTATCCATTTCGTAATGCCAGATCACGCATCTGCTTAGTAACTCTTGATCTTTTGCAATGACTTGCAGCGACTTACCATAGCTTTACACCAGAGACATTTCCAGTCCTGTAGTCGTAAGACACTACCACAGGTCTTATCACACACTGCACACTTGGCACTAACTGGTAGGTTACCCTCAAGCCACTGATGCGGGGTCGATATCTGAGAGCGAGGAATAAATTGAGAAATTGATACTGTATGTTAAAACCTGCACAGACTGTTTCAGGACATATTAACCAGGGTTGTTTGATTTAAATCAATAGATTTAAATCATGATTTAAATCAATGGAGAAATAAAAAAAAAATCACTAATAAAAATCACGTTTTTATTTTTCTATTTTTTATATTTTTTGATGTAAAAAACAATGTGTTATTCAAACCTGACTTTCATTAACTTTAAATCGATTGTACTCACTCTAAAGGGATGTAAAAGGCCAGTTTCCTGAAACAGTGTACATGTACTACATTTATCTTGTGTACAATGCATATGATTCTGAAGTAATGTACTACCTACATGTATGATACAGTATTCATCTCTTACATGTACATAGGTTTAACTCAATGCATATAATGCGCCTATCAATTGATTCCCCCCACCGACCCACCCCCAAAATGACAAAACCATGAACTGAAAATAAATTCTATTCTTAGTTTTCTTTCTCGCTGAAAATATGCTTGCTGTAAAAACTATCACGTCAAATTGACAAAGCGAGTCCTGTTCTGTCCCAAGGCTAAACATTCCAGCTATGTGGAAACACGGACGAAGAATCTCCTGCATACAGTGCACTATTAATCTTCTTAGATCTCTCGTTCATCAAAGATGCCCCAGTTATTCACGCATTTACTAATGCAAGTGGATACAACATTGAGCTAATAAATTCCAAGCAATCTCCATTGTAGGGAAAACCCCTCTTATCACCAGATTTCCCAGAAGCAAGAACTATCACGGGCCTGATTGGTTTTGAATGCACATCAACAAAGGGATGGCTGTCTCTATTACAAGTGAAGCATTAACCCCTTGAGCATGGTATTTTACGGGAGACGTTGGGGTGTCGGGGCGGCTCTGGCAGCCAAGCGAACCGCTACAATGTGTTTGTGCAGTCAAGCGTAACCTATACACAATAATCCAACAATGGATTGAAACTGCACAAACAACGGCCAATGGCGTCATCCGGCCTGGTGGCACTGTTTAATCCAACAATGGATTGAAACTGCACAAACAGCGGCCAATTGTGTCATCCGGCCTGGTGGCACTGTTTTTGTGTGTGCCATATTCCATCATCCATACGCAAGGGGTTAAGAATATTCTGTCTATCTCTGTCTCTGAGACAACTTTGTAAGAATTGGCTAAAAATAAAGCAATGGGGAATTTGAAGCAAGATATGGGGCAGAGGGAACCCCCCTCTTTTGTGTTGGTCATTGTGTTTCCGGAATCTCAGGAATTCCTTTCAGATATCTGGGATATAGGGACAAGAGGGAGGGGGGGGGGGGGGGGGGGTACCCTTGGTCCCATATCTTGCTAGGTGTACAATGGGGTACCAGAAAGTGATGTTCCAATGTTATCTTTCTTGTGTATCGATGAGCAAGATTATCAGGAAATGGGCAGAAAGTAGCAAAACTTGAAAATAGAGATTATCATATTTCCTAAAAATACATGCTTTAATAATTTGAGGCATTTCAGTAGCTTCATGGGTCCTGTTTTTGAGTTGTTGGAGTCTTCAAATCTTGTTTTGAGAAAACGAAGCCCAAAAAGTTTGTCAACTGTGCAGAGTATAATATGGTTCAAAACAAAATCAATTCCCCCCCCACAACAAATATTTTGAGATTGAATTTAGTTTTTAAAACTTTGGGATATGACAGAATAGGACTTCTCAAATGTGAAAATGTAAAAAAAAAAAAAAAAATTGACTTTTTAGTGAAAAATTGTTGTTTCTGCTTGTAACTCAGAAAGCCAAAGTGCGACTTGAAGCTCATTTCGTGCTGCCAGGCCACACTTAGTCAAATATTTATATGTCTGTCCAAAATAGGTAAAACCACAAACATCTCCTAGCTGCCAAAATCTCTGTTTGCTTTATTTTGTAAGGCATTTTGTAAGGCATGCCTTGCATTTCTAGGTTTAGATGAGATGCATATCTTCGCATCCCATGGAGATTAAATCGGCCGGGGACTCGATTAAAGGAGACAAAAATCTAACCTCAAATTTCTGGAAATAGGTCTCGCAAGGGACTGATTCTCAAGCTGCGGGAAGGAGACAGCTTGTGTATAAATCTTGGATTTGCACCTTACAACACTATTTGATGGAAAGGGAATTCTCTCGATAAACAAGTTGGTATTTTTGTCTCGAGATATTTTCCCTCCCGACTCACAATGATTTCCCCAGGCTTTACGAGTAATCCGCGATGGTGATTAACACCCTCCCACCTGTTCTTAACAGCTACATCTTCCAACACGCATGTAGTGCGTACATTCAATACATTTGTTTTGTGACTTTTTTGAGAAGAATTGTAGTCCATCTCCCCCCCCCCAGATAAAGCTATGCAAAGGGCAGACAGTGTTATTCATTTTTCAAAATCCTTTGTCCATAATGCATGCAGTGCAAGACTAAAGATAGCTATTTAATGAGTGGAAAGAAATTCAGAGGATGTTCCTCTGAAATGGAATGCGACCTGCTGAGTTCAATCCAGTGAAGAGTGAAGATTCCTGTGGGGGGGGGGGGGGGAGGGAAGGTCGCACGCTGTGGTTTAAATTGATGGGTAAATTCTCATCCAAACATTCTTGATGAAGTTCAGCTAGACTGTCTTGCATACAGTTTTCCTTTTGCTTTTTATGGGATTTTTTTTTTAGTTTAGTTTGTTCATGTCTTTATTTGTCAGTCATTTTTATACCCAGAAAAAAAAGGACATGAATTATGAAACTTATTATTGGTTTTTACTATATAAGACATGTTTATTCATATTTCCATGGTATTAAAATATATTTTGAGAGCTGGCCTAAACTCAAAGCTACCTCTGACAAATTCCACCTGACTTTGTAAGACTTCATAGTGACTTTTGTTCTGAATACAAGAAATAATCCAATTCCGAAACTTATTTCGTCAGGCATCTGGCGACATGGGAGGCTTATTTCAAGTTGCTCAAGTAAGTTACAGAATTAGGTTGATTTCTTGAATTTATTTACCACGATTGGAAGATTGAGAATATAAATCGTCATAGTGACGTATGCTTTATTTTTTTCAATTAAAACTATTTGGTGCTCTCTCATGGGAAAAAACTAAAAATATTTTTTTCTACAAAATGAAGTGTAAGGTTTCAAAGTTTTTGTATTCACAACATATTCACTCAGTTTGGAAAGGGAATATCCAAATACACATCTTTTGATCAAAACTCACGACATCGGTGAAGGTTTTTATCCACAGATTCTTGGTAAAACACTGCATCAGGAAAAACACATTTAAATTTGAAACTGCCCTGATTATATATTCCATCTTCTGAAAGATGCCACTATTGGGGAAAAACCTTTTACATTTTATGTGATTTATGAGCCCGGCTTACTGTATTACAAGATTTACCTTGTAATTGTATCTGTCCGTCTCATTATACTCTTGCCTGCAATTTTGTAAATTGGTTTTTGGAGATGTCCTGGTGTAACTGATTTATTGATTACATTTTATATGCTTATTTGTATAATGAATCCTTTCAAATTTATTTTACTTTCCTAATATTATAAGCTTTGTTTCACAGTGCAATTTTCGCTTTCATGAATACAAATTTTGATTCAATTTCTTATATAAAAAGTATTACTCATAATTATTAGAATAATTACATCAAAGCCTAAAGTATTTTACCCAAAACAAAAATCAGCATCTCAATTCCTTAAAAAAACAAAACATGTCTTTCCTAGCCACTACAGCAGTGTGACTACAAATCATCATACATTTGGACTGCCGATGGAAATTTTGACATTAAAAAGTCTAATTATAAATCCGAATCCAGCAGTGGACATATTCATCCTGTGAATGGGACAGCATGCATTGTAATCATAATAACTGCTGTGCCCCACATATTCACCAAACTCAATGCAAGTCACGCCCGGACCTCACAAGGACATCCACGGTACACGAGGCCAAAAGTGAATGTGGTTTCAACAAAACCGCATCGTTTATTAAGGCTGTTTCATGAGAAAATCAAAATGACCGTGGGAAAATGTCATGGGAACTCCCAGATCAGGACTTGGGTAATGGAGCGTGTGTGTGGACCACCAGAGACTTTTGCTTAATGTAAATATAAAAAACCCTTAAAACATCAACAAAAATTCCCTGAAACAAGTGAGCACACCTGAAAGCTATTTTGTGAGTTTAGCAAATCATGTGATAATGTATGATCTATGCAGGAAATAAATAACTCAGCCGCTGGAATAGTAAGCTCCTGCCCCACCACCTCGTAAATAATGTATCAAGCCCCTCCTCCCCACCCAAATGTTCTTTTTTTTTTCTTTTAGGTTCTTTTTTTCAGTCAACAAAATTTATAGGGGGTACTTTAAAAAAATAAAAATTACCAATGGAAAGTTTCAACAAGTGATGTCTGTAAAACTGAAAGTCATCTCGTATACAAGACATTCAAAGGAGTGGTAGTCACGGCAACCAAGAGAGGCCAGCAATCCATCCGCCACACATTCTGCTTCTCCTCAGAAGACACTCGTCCCTCTTCAAGCTTTCTTAGAACCCCTAACAGCATCACACGCACCAAAAATAATTTCCATAAAGATCTGCAAACCGGCTCAGTTAATGGAGTCCGGGTATTGCAATTACAACACCTACACGTCCGTGGATGACGCTACAGGAAGTTGCCAAACCCCCCCAGGGGAGATTCCGCTCTTAATATAGCACCCATCCGGTCGACTGGAAGCTAAGTAAATACAAATGTTTTGCGGTTGGCTTTACACAACTGCATGTGTGATGGATAAGGGGGTGTCTACGCTAAAAGAAACAGCAACGACAGCCATTTGTGACCCACTCTGCAAAAACGGCAATTATGTTGCAAAATTTGTGTTTTATATATAGATGGAAAGGCCATTTTATAAGCTTTCATATGGTATATGTCCGAGGCCTGTAGCATTTTGCATTCACGAGATATATGGAAATTTGCATGTTTGTTTCAGGAATTTTTTTTAAATGACTTGAGGAGAAACAAGCCATTTAATAAAACAAAAAAACAAAGCAATAGATTGAAGCACTCGACACAAACACATTCTTTTTCCAACCCTCTTCACATAAAATGGCCCATTATGCGTGAAAGCATACAGCGACTTATGTGCCCTTTTTGCAGAGCGGGTCACATTTATTGTGTATTCAGCGTGAATAAGATCCTTGCACTCCATTTGGTGTGGAGCGTGGACGCTTCAGGCGTTTTACCGAACTCGGCAAATATTTGTACAGGCCGTGCTGAAGCACTGCTTTTACACTTGGTGTTGTTTTGCACGATGCTGTTCTGCATACTGAAAGCACTTTCGCTAAATATACAGCAAAATTCAACCACAGATACATATATATAAATACAGGAAATCTAACAAATCAATTCTTGTATAGGCGCATTAATATCCTCTGAAGCTACATGGTTTACAGCCTATGCTCAAACTTTTTCTAACAGAAAATTTATGGCAAGTTTACATGTATCACGTTGTTGGAAACCCAATCGTACAATATGTTTTTGGATTCCGGAGGGGCCACAAGAGGTTATGAGTGTGATAACAGGGCTTTAGACGAGTCACCACCCAAGTCCAATGCCGAAACAATGAAAAAGTAGACTTTTAATAGATTTTGTACCTTCAAAACAAGCCAAAATCTAGACTTGGCTCTAGCCCTGGCTCGAACGTAGACTTAAAGCTACATTCTAAAGTACTTTTTAAATATCATTATGGTTCTGGAGTCATGGTTGGATTTGGCGAGACCACACTGGATCCAGGTATCAGCTGGTACATTGTAGTTTGAGTTTCGGATTGCTAGTGAACCTAAGTCCACTCTTGCACTGTTATGACATTGGACTCGGATGGTGACTCGACTAAAACCCTGTAGACTCAACTTGACAGACTGCCAATGTGAAGACAGAGTTTATTTCTGCCTCACCAGTCATTCATAATTCACAATAAATCGCTTGTTATTATTTTCAGACAAGTTCTTCATGCTCAATTGAAAGTCCTTGGTAATGCGTACTCAAAATACGAATCAACTTTTCAAGTCAAGTCAGCTCAAGCACGGGCAAAATATCTCAAAGCAAATATAAAAGTCCGGTATCTGGCAAATAAGTTTGCAACAGATTACTTGAAGCTGTGGCGAAGAATCACAAAACTGCGCCTCAAGTTTCATCTCTTAGCGAGTCCGAGTATCAAGACTCGAGAGCAATCATCTATGTACTTGACAAACTTCTCTTCCATCCTAGACAAATATCCTCAGCAGTCTAAAAATGTTTGTCCAGTCAGCAGATTTAAATCCCAATTTAGCAACTCTAGTTATCAGCCAGACGATGCTTGAAAATGAGGAGTTTTGTCTCGGCAGTGGTCAAGACCAACAGGAAAGCTTAAGGGAAATCTATCACAACACAGTCTGTATTTCATGAGTGCATCTCAAGTACGCATATCTATCAATCAGTAGATAACGTAAGAGTGTTTGCAGTTTTGAGCAGATAAAAACAAAGAGTGCGTTAGCTTCAATTGTAAAGTGCAGGCAAAGCTTTTAACTGAAATGGGGGGGGGGGTGCTAAAACTGTTCTTTTATTTTTTTAGACCAGCAGCCGATTTCACGAAATTGTGCGTAACTTACGCCATGGCGTAGGATTTGCACTATAAAAATGTTGCGCAGCTGCGCTACATCCTTGCGATCCATTTCACGAAACACTGCGTAGCTGCGCAATTTTTTATATATTCTATACATCGCGGACGAGGCTGAATGCCGCATTTACGACGACTGTTTGAGTACAACAATAAAAATACACGGAACAGTCGTCAAATTGAACTGTAGTCGCCATTTTGAAACTTTTCATTTTTGAAACTTCGCTCCGAAAACATAATTGATGGCAACTTTCGGAAATATCTCACAGGCAAACCTAGAGCGGATGACAATTTCATTACTCTCTGAAATAATCTAGTGAATTTAATAAATGATTTGAGCAACTAACGGCTCTACTATGCTCACCCTCAGCTAGCTAAGTCATCATTTCAGTGTTTGTGCGGACAACTTAAGCCACCTAAAATGAGTGCGTAAGTTACGCCATAATTTGTGGCGCAAGTCAGCGACTTACGCACTGCGTAACTTTCGTGAAATCGATTTTAAGAATGTCACAATAAATTGTGGCGTAAGTACAGTTGCGCAATTGCGCAATTGCGCAAGGTTTCGTGAAATCGGCTGCAGACTGTTAAATTTTTAAGACTATTCTTGGAGATTTTTCAAAAAATCACTTTCAGACATTCTCGATGAACAACAGTGACTTTATAAAAGGCAACATATTAGAGAACTAATTTTTTATCTTGTTTGCTTTCTTTGGGGGGGGGGGGGGAGTTAGATGCCCAATGGGAAAACAAAAATAATTTTGGACAGGCAAGTTTTTCCCTGCAGAAAATGTAAAGGTCCTTTTAAAAAATATTGAACTTTAACGGGCAAATATATAAGCCCTACTGGTATTTACACCACAAAATAGCACTTGAGTAAAATTGTTGCACAGACTGCAGCCAAGGTTTCAGTGTGCAAATTTTGGCAGGAAGTGGATGGACAGTTTTTAATCTTTGTCTAGTTTGGAGAGCCAGTTTCTAAATCCTAGCGTCTGCAACGCTGGTCAGTTAGAGTAAGGAGATAAACAAGGCAAATTTAATTTACTAATTGGCGGTCTCGACGCACATCCTGCCTTTGGCTACGTTCCTGCCTAATCGCGAGGCCAATGTGCGTAAATTTGCGTTATACAATTGACGTGCTCGTGCAATTTTGTAAATATGAAATGCAGGTGTGGCTAATGCACGTGCACTCTAATTCGCCGAAGGGCTACCAAGGTTACTGAACTAAGAAATAAGACTGGCTATAAGTGTGGAGAAGGATTAGACTGGTTCTAGGTCCCTCCAAGAACCATTGTAAATTTGTTCTGCCTTTGAAGATAATGGTGGATAATACTAATGAGTATGTGCAAATTGGGGTTTCCATTGATGTACCCATAATGCATTGTGATGTGTGCAACCAATGCAAAAAAACTTGCCCAAACGTACGTGCTGTCAACAAATACATTTGTTCATGATTCGAACCCATTTACGAGTGGGAAAACAACGGAAAATAATTACAGGCTTGTGCAAATTAGGGCCCATCAAAAGCCTGGCTTATTTACATTTATGCCGTCTGTTGTACTTTGGTAAATAATTCAGTATTTGTTATTCAGAAAATTTCTCACACACAATTGTAATACAATACCAATAAACAAGCTCCACATCAGCAAAAACTGAGGAAAGTGCAGGTGTTTTTTTTTTTACCCGGCATAATACAATTTATTTCATAATGCATTCCTCCTGCCACTATCTGGAAAGACAATTCTGCCTCCGGCTAATTAGACCTTCCGAGTTCAACCTTGCTTCTCTTCTAGCATCTGCCATTCAACATCTGTCTGTTTCTAATAATGACTTTACTCTCTGGAGTTGTCTGGTTACGACAAATGGACATTCCCTTTCACGGTCCTGTTGTTTCCGGCAACTCTCACAAAAGGGAATATTTCATTATGGCTGCAATGACAGCAGCACGAATGGCACAATTCTACAACAACAACAAATGGGAAGGGGAGCTGAAATTGTCTCAGAGGTAAAAGAGAATTGCGAGAACGTCATTTTGGTTAAAATAACATTCTCACAATTTCAAAATTTAAACTTTCAAATTTCAAAATTTAAACTTTCAAATTTCAAATTTAAACTGTGGAAATTTTTTTAGATTATTGAAAAAAAATTATTTGTTTATACACAATGCTGCACTGACACTGATACGCTCATAATGGTTAACATACTATGCATAGATTTGTGTTTCAAAGTTACAGTGGATGGAAAAAATAAACACAAAAATACTCAGAACCTCTGCTGCACATGAAATTTTGTTTCATTTTATGTGCAAATTAATCTTCTGAGCCATGCCAAATAAAATGTTGCAATTGAATAATTCTGATACTTAAATAATTAGTATCAGTAACTGCGTAATATTTTCATTTCAAGTATTTTTCTAGCATTTTTTAGCTTCATCTAGTTGCAGGTTACAAGTCATAACCAGTTAGTTATTTAACAATAACTAGTTACCTATTTACAATCACAAAGTTCTAACTTTTAATTATCAGTTACCGAATAGTTATGTTGACTAACAAATAATATCAGATCAAAGCATATTCACACAAAAAAAGTGATATTGTTGTTAAAGTTTGTTGTGGAATTCTTGATTAGGGCAAGAATGTTTGACCAGGTCAATTCTCATTTCACCAATGAACAATCACTGAACGACCAAGGCAACATATGTGGCCACCAAATGACCCGTTAAAAATGGACACCCACAGCTGTATGATGCAGAAGCCATCAAATGCGTGATGATAAAAAAAAAGGACAAAATCGAATGCCTCTCCATCAGTTACTAACGGAGGCTGGCACAGAGGAAGATCAGGATGAAGGCAGGAATGTCACACGATCTGATTGACCCCGAGCTGATGCCCATGGATAAATCATCTGTTGTCGTCAGGTCCGACAGACAGGAACAACCCTTAAAGCCATGCACAGCCTCGTTGATTTAATGATGAAAGGAGAGTTGGAGAAAAACCCCAAGAAATCTATAGAGCACATGCGGCTGGTTCGTGTTGAATCAGCGCAAAGCGCAAAACACTGAAATACCCGATTTATTTTTAATACTAATTGAATTTGTATTATGTGCTAAATTTTAACTTTATATTTTTATGATTAGACGACCACAACGGAAATAAACTACTTGCAGTTTTTGGTGTTATCCTCGACAACCGCTCCGATAAAATATTGTACCATGTTTTTTTTATTTTCTATTTTTAAATTTTTTTTTTTAATGTGATTGAACTTTGATGTCCATTGTATTGCCCTTGAATTATCCGTGGATATTGTCAAATAGAAACAAACGAAGCAGAAAAATAATCTGAAATATAAGGCTGTTTATCACAAGATGTCTGCTTCCTCGGAACCTTTTGCTGAAATATATGCCGATGTTGGGAAAATCAGACAACCTTTTATGCTTACCGTTCCATCTTCGTCTTCAATGATATCTTTCCCGACTGACGCCAGTGTAGTCCATTTGCAGTTGTTCTGAG
This sequence comes from Hippasteria phrygiana, assembly GCA_037893225.1. Lineage (NCBI taxonomy): Eukaryota > Metazoa > Echinodermata > Asteroidea > Valvatida > Goniasteridae > Hippasteria > Hippasteria phrygiana. The sequence goes on from JAZGUH010000202.1 coordinate 2,550,509, forward strand.
CTCGGACTGCACAGCGCTTGTGGGCTTTGAATTTGCATACTGAGAACAACAAAAAAATTAACATATTTACAGTAACTTTAATTTGAGAGAGAACAGATAAAAACGACATGAGTGGGACTTGAACCGGCAACCTCTGGAATACTGTACCACAGCTGTGCACATCTTGTTGCCCTAAGTTTGTCAATATCTTTGTTGATAGGCTGCTATTCATAAGTCATCAACCACAATGCCTTCATACAGTCGGGGATCATGCCCCAAGTTTACTGTACAACCCGTTAAGGGAGAAGTGGTTAATCTGTGGTCGGGCCAGGCCTTTGAAAAGCCCAGCCATGCCCGGGCCTTCGGGCTTTTACTCTTGCTATTGTGAGCCACAAATCACCTAACAATAGAGCATCAACTAATCAATAAAGCCCAGCCTCTGCCAGGCCAGGCCTGGTTGTAGCCCCTCCCACACTAATCTGTACACATTCACGGCGGGATCAAAAGATGCCTCAGCTGTCAGTCACGTCTGGGTGAACAATGGGAGCCAGCTGGACTCCAGAATTAATGGACAGTTTATTGTGTACAATCACAGGATTATAGAAGCCCGAAGGCCCAGGATTTCTAGGGGCTTGGCCAGGCTTTTCAACGGCCTGGCCCGACCACAGATTAACCACTCCACCCTATAAAGTCAGGTTGGCCTACATTTAGTGGTACATTCCTCATCTTCCACTACTGGGACCCGGGTTCGAATCCCACAAGGACCAAAGTGTGGATTGGGTTTTCAGTCCCTGCCTGATTCCGCGGGTTTCCCCAAAATGTCATTCTGGGGTTTTCCCACTCCCCAAAAAATGAAAATTTCTTCGTCTTTTTTCTTCCTAAAGGATTCTTCAGGCTTTCGAGCTACAATGCGATACGCACTTTTGAGGAATCCTTGGTTTCATTACCAAGAAGTAGGAAGGAGACAACTTTTTATCACATATTATCCAATAAATCACGACGGAAACTGGCTAAATCAATTTTTCAAACCCCCCCCCCCCCCCTCAACAACAAAAAACAAAAAAACTCTAGTACTTTAATGTAGGGGTAAAGTCTGTTATTTCCTTTGATACTTGGCAAGACCTGCCCACATTTTGAAGCCTGAAGCTAAACTTTCAAGAAAGAAAATGACGAAAATCTAGCTTCAAACAAGCCACTGCGCGCACTCCACTTTACAAAGGTCAACTCAACTGACCGTGACATTCGTCTGTCGCGCACAACCATCTCTCAGTGCCATTACGCTCGGTAACCATCACTCAGTGACGTTACGCTCGGTAACCATCACTCAGTGCCGTTACGCTCAGTAACCATCACTCAGTGCCGTTACGCTCAGTAACCATCACTCAGTGACGTTACGCTCAGTAACCATCACTCAGTGACGTTACGCTCGTTTGTCAGACCCACCTTCACAAGAAAGACCGTGTGACGTGACGCCCGACAGAGCTTCCCTGCACACGTTGCAGTAGGTTGGCCGAGCATGGGAGCATGCATACCAGTTATGCATACCGGACAGCATGTCACGCATATGCTCTCCTTCCTGAAAATAAAATAAATAAATCAAAATTGTTTCACTGATAGACATGCTCTGCGCACATCACAGCCCTCTGGTATTAATGCATCAACCTAAAAAAAATGCAAACCACACAAAATTCATTTCCCACTCTTTGGGAAGTAAAATTAAAAAGTCTGTAATTTCACATTTTAATAAATAATTCAGAATTTTGTTCTACCTAAAAATGTAAAAAAAACAAAAATTCAGACTACCCTCACCAATTAGTTCCCACCTCCCCCCTTGTTTGTTTATTTATTTATTATTATTATAATTTTTGTTTGGGGGGGGGGGGTGAACTATCTCTCTAAAATGTTTTAATAACATGTAATCAACATTTGTCATTCCACTGTTGATTTTGTTGTCCCCCCCCCTCCCCCTCTCAATTTTCAATTTAGATTCTCATCTGGCATTGGTTTACAAATAAATTTAAGCCCAAGTGATTCTCAATTTTGTTTTTGTCGCCTACTGGTATGTTGCATCCAAATAAGGCTCTCCGGCAATTTCAATTTGTCCACCCTACAGACCGTGTTACGGACGGAGTAGGAATGCGCAATTTATATGCCTGACTGCAATGCATCATGGGTCAGTCTGAGATTAAAAGTAAACACCAGTTGTAAAACTGATCCGAGCCACTCTGGCTGCAGACAAGATTTGTCCCCACATCAAAACCTCACGTTATTTAATCTCCGGCACCAAATGAGAAACGACAACAGGCTATGACGATAAGTAAACCAAGAAAAGGTTTCTGCTAGTGAGATACACGGACCGTGTTATCGGATGGATTACTGTGGCATGCCGACGTACCGCTAGGGTGATTTACTCGTTCCGAGTTGTCAAGTACGACCAAAGTGCTATATATATATATATATATATATATATATATATATATATATATAACTGAAGGACTGACACAAGAATAGAATAATGCAGGCAGGCACATGAACATGCTTACGAGTAAAGAAATCTAGAGGTTTTTGTCACAAGCTGCATTGCCGGTTGGGATTTAATTGGCCATCAGAAATTTCACAAGACCAGATGTGTGACAAAGAAATCGTTGATACTAAATGGTTATAAAAGGTTAGTGAAGCCTCAAAATACTTTTAAAGCACAACTACATATAATACGTTCATATTTAACTGTTGATTTTCATTTTTGCCTTTTTAAAGATATAAGATCAAAATGTGGCTACTTTTCCGTAAAAATGAAAAGTCTTGGCTAAAAATCGATATCAGGCAATGTAGCCTCAAATTTGGCCCCAAATAAGACATGCATGCAAAACCATGAGTAACCTAACAATAGAAAAGTATTTATGAAAAACGACAGTTGAATGTAAAGGTGTTATATAATGTCTTATGAATGAACAAACAAAGAGGCCCATCAAGAACATTATTTTAAAATTCTGAAAAAAGATAAAAAAGAAGATGTTCGTAATGAAAGAATAAAGTAATCATTTTATTAACAGAAAAAGTAAATACCAGTCCAAGAAAGTAACAATTAGAAACATCCATTTCGTATCGTGATAAAACGAGCACAAATCAGTTGATTACGCTGGCCCTAGTTTGTCGTAATTATTTCATGTTACAGCAGGGAAAAAAGAATGACAGGAACATTTGTAAATTATCAAGATGGTATATGTTACTGTGTTTGTCGTAAATGCATTCTTTCACACTTTGAGGCATACAAGCTTCCTGATTAAGACAGCTTTCAGTAAGTCGACAGAGACAAAATGGTACTTTTTAAACCCGAGAGCGGGGATTGAAACGAAACATGCTCTCGGAGCTTCGTGCACGTTTCTGCATTTAATAATGGATTTCACGTATTAAAAGAAATCGACATTATTGATTTCAATAATGGTCAAGGTTGAACAAGATAAACACAACTAAATGCACGTTGAAAATCTAGGCACGCGAATAAAGAAATCCTCTTTCAGGCGACAAGACAAAATTCAGGCTTCAAACTAGGCTGTGTGAGCAAATGAACAGTTAGCACTCTGTTAAACTACTCTTGTGACGTCAATCTATTCAGAAAAGTGTCGATTCTTTTTCAAGAATGTACAGTTAACTTAATTCATTTAATTCATCTCATACCTCAAATGGACACTTTTTGTTCCCTTGAAATCTTGACAATGGGTGAAAGGGACGTAGTTTAAGTCGGAGAAACGACTCAAAAGATGGACATTCTTTGATTTGAATGGGCTCGAACACGAAGCGTCCTCGCCCATTCCAATCAAAGAATGTCCACTTTATCGTCGTTTCTCCTTAACGTAATTTAACATAGGGCCTAGCTGTATGCTTGCAACAAGATTCTTTTCAAAGATCCTCTCCAAAATGTCAACAGAATTTCCTACGCCATTCCTTGATTTCACCCTCAATGTTCCTCTACTGTATTTGTACCACTGATTAAATACTGGCTTTAAATAAACTGACTGCTGCAGTACATGAATATATATCAATGTTCATACATAACCTCCATAAGAGCTGCAAAACGATGAAATCTCAGAAATAATGCAATTCTTCTCAAATCCTCCAAACTGCAAACTGCCACTCCTAGATCGAACCCTCACAATGGCATCTCAGATCAACCCAAGTGAAACAAACGGGCATTGCTGCTAGGAGTAAAGCACTCACTACCCTGACCCATAATCAAATTACTGGATATGGTCCTTCAATGATGACCGAGAAAGCAACCTCTTGATGGTGCCATGCACGTGACGACAGTTTCAGAGAACACGATTTACTTACACGGCTGGTCCGACTGCATCTCAAAAAAGATCTAGATCAATAGTCTTTGTTTTTATGACAAGAGCCCCCCCCCCCCCCCCCCCCCCCCCCCCCCCCCCACTCAAGCTCGCTGACGTCAACCTTTCCTTGATTTAATAATCAGTTTCACGGCAAAGCCCACGCATACAACAAAGACAAGAGAAACTGTGAACATAAAATTTCCTCTGGAGCGGACTTGATAGTCCAGTGCTTGATTAAATGGTCCAGAAATAAACGCGAAACTGAGAAGGCCGTGTAATCACTGCATTTACCTTTTTTATATTTGCTACCGTCACCGAATACTACAAAATACTACTTGAATCAACTGTAGTATGCAGTACTTTTACTACACGGCCTATGAGAATTGAATAGTATTTTGTAGTACAGTGTACTGTACCCCAAGTGAATGCCTAGGACGTTAGGGTTAATGTCACTGGCTATATATGCACCCAACAATAATAACTGACAACTGGGTGTTGTGAGTTTGTTTCTTTGTTGCTTAATAATAACTATCACAGTCTTTGTATTGTGTAGTAAGATTGTTCTTTTCTTGTTCTGTATTGCCTCTAAAATAAAGAGGAAAAAGACTCAGAAAAGAGAGCAAAAACAAAAGCATCAGAATATTTTAGTGCATACCCAAATGATAAACAAGTATTTTCTGTTATTTTGCTTCATTCTTCAGCCTTTGACTGTCAGCTAATTTGCAGGAAACTTTAATTCTAAAGCCAATAACTGTAGAATAACAAAGACGAATATTGGCAATTTATTGCCTGAACAATTCAGGTACAATGTATTTAAGTCTATTTGTAATCGTATATTCATCTGCTGCAATTACAATAAGTCCCAAAATTGATGACGATATTTCTACGTCGAACGGAGAGGGAAAAATCTTCGCAAAGTTCCCTGACAAGGAGAAATATGTCCTGTGATCTGAAAATGCAGCCATTTGCATTGAACAAACATTCATTCACTGCAAACACTTCTATATTGCAAACTGCACTACTACATGTGCTGTCTTATGGAGGAAAATATTTAAAAATATCTCAAAAAATATCTCAAAAATTATAACGAAGTGAGATGATGATTATTTTCAGAAGCTATTTTTAGATTCTTCGGGCACCATGATATCATCCAAATTAAATCAGAGACATTTCCTGCCTCATGCTTACATAATTTAGCTGTTGAAACCGACCAGATGCATTTCTCAAGCATAATTGTCCATTTCCTCGGGCAAATCACGTTTTGGCGGCAAGGACAAAGAATTACTTTCATCATCATCTAACTAAATGGAGGCGGGGGGGGGGTGGGGGGGGGGGGGGGGGGGGGGGGGAAATCAATCTCTCGGGACGGGCTGATCCTAAGAGTATTGTGGGTTAAGACGTGAAGGAGCATATGGTATCCCTGGTTACCCATCACTGGCAGTAATACTGGTTGCCATGGTGATGAGGCATCTCGCCTTATTCTCTTGGGTCGAGCCATTTGTGAGAAACGATGGGGAGTGACTTTGATTTGGTGCGGTGAAGTATCGGAAGCACATGCTGGGCAAATGCTTTCTTGGTGAAACTGATCCTAAACCATTTCGTTCTTTCAGAAAATCTGAGAAATTTTACATCCATCACCAAGACCCATCACAGCCACAGTTCATACAACAGGCCTTGAATTTGGTAATTTTTAGGGCAGGGCCACTTTGGCCTCGAAAGAAGCAAAATTATGGAGGGCATCAAGGCCAGTAGGTAGGGCACCAAGGCCAAATTATATCTGCAGAAAAGGCACGGAGCCGGAGGCTATTAATGAAAATATTTTTTTAAAAGCTGCCTACAAGTACTTTATAAGTTAAGGTCATGACGGTTACCCCTGCAGTGTACGTACCCGAAAAAGAAATCAATTTTCTTGCATTTGCTGGCTGACTTCTCCAATTCACTTCGTGCCGCCCGCTTCAATCGATCTTTGCGTGGCATTGTTGATTTTTCCGTTCAAAACGTATGATTTAAGTAAGAGTTAGACTATAATTATTCATCAAAACTTTTGACAATATCGGAACACCGCGCCGCGTGTTGTGACTACATGTGTATCTTCGTTTGCCTCGTACACGAAGATCAATGCGTATTGTGTACCGGTGCCTGCAAGTACTGAGAAAAAGAAAGTCAGTTGACTTTGCACGTAAGATCTGCTGTACCTACTCCTGCTGGTACATGTATGTGTATACATGTATGTACGAATACACACATTTATCCTTGCGGTGGGGGTGTCGCTGCTTAAAGTATCGGCACACTCTGGAACTGGACAAGATTCAGTTTGTGTACAAAGTACGTGCATGTGCATGTACTGTCGTGAAGCTAGATTCAGTGTGGGGGATCGCCGACGCGGCGTGTTGTTGTGCAGCGAGATTTTATGAACACCGATTTGGCTGGCATGACATCGAAATATGTGTGTAAAAACAAATGAAATGAAGGATTGTAGTGGCTGTGTTTTTTGCAAAAAAGGGCACGACGGCCAAGGTAAATATGGGGCAAGGCAAAACTGGCCGTGAAGACGGAGATTTTTTGTGGGGCACCTCGGCCAGTAAGAAGGCAATGACGGCACTGGCCGTCGTTCATTTCAAGCCCCGATACAAAGGGGATTATTTAAACCCCTTGTGTGCGGCTGTTATTGATGGAGTGCTGGTATGCCAAGACTGGCTTGTACAACTAAGTGTAATGCAAACAATAGGCAAACAATGGATTGAGTATGCGCAAGAATGCGCGTATAGACAACAACTAGCCAGGTGGTATTTTTTCGAACTTACTGTTTTTCTTGCAACTCCTTCATCTTATACCTTCTTCAAAGCAGTGAGTATTTTCTATACATTAGAGTTTTTACTTAAGTGGATTATTAGGCAGTGCATAATGTAAACTAAAATATTTTTAGTCTTCGTGAATTTTTGTTTTGATAAGTTGTAAAAATAATCCGAAGAATTAAATTGAATTGAATTGAATTGCATTGAATTGCATTAAAGTACCACACATGCAGATCAATTTCTTAAATGAGATTCGTCTGAAATAGAAAACAAACCTGTATAAAAACTGCATCATAAAACCATTTCAAACCACCCCAAAATTTAATTTGTTAATACCAAGGACAAGCCTCACTGATGCTGAGCTAGATGCTCGACACTGAATGGTGCCCTTGAAAAATGCAGAAACCATGAGAGCATGCAAGGCTGAAAAATATGTGAAATAATGAATTCAATAGAACCAGAGGTATGAGCCTCAATCAGCCTCTGGCAAACCACCCCCCCCCCCCCCCCCCCCCCCCCTCCCCCAAGTATTCCTGACGTGTAAAGTACAGGCATTTTATTCCCCTCGGGGTAAAATGATTCATTTATGCATACCATCCATACATTATCACCTCCTGAGTAGATCAACCATAGAATATTCATAGCCAATTAATTTTTATTTTTTTATTTTTTTATGTACATGTAGCAGTCTGCTGTTTAATTTACGGCTTCTTCAGTTCAAATGTGCTTTAATGCATATATGTACACTGTACTCAAGAAATTTCTATTTAACAGATATTTTAATTGAGTTACCCTCAAAAATCAATCCGGGTGTCTGACGCCCAAGGATGCCTACGATTTCATCGCAGGCTTTCACACGATACATCACATTCCGGTAGCAAACGTCCCATCGTTTTGCAGTGTTTGCATGCGAGGCTACACGTATATCGCTGGTACTACGATATTCTATGAACGATGAATTTTATAGGGTACCAGTGATTTTCCCGAACTGTAAAAAAATTGATAAAATAACAAGCTTTTCCCCTTTTAAAAACAAACAAACAATCAACGTATTTTAGTTTTAACGGATTTTGGACGTAAAATGATGGTACCGCGTGTCCATACCGGTAGTTTTCGTGTTTTAACGTCAATTTATACAAAGGATGTCAATTTACATGCACTTTGTAAAAAATAATGATAACATATTTGCTGTAGGCCCTAAATATACAGCAACACCAATGAAATGCTGTTTATTTACAGAGAATCTACTGTTCTACAAAAATCTCATTACGCAGCAAGCAACTGACCAATCAGAACTGAATTTGTGTTTACAAAAGCCATGTTAAATTGTCGCCTTTCTTTCCATGTGTACAGCAACAGCAAACTGCGCATGCGTAAAGGCAATTTCACTGCACAGTATCCCTGCGAAAATCGCATCGACACATTCACACGACCAATCTCGGTGATCGTCGCATGGATGTCGCATGGATGCAAAATTTTGGAAGTGGTCTCAATCCCTGTCATGAACCGCACGGGACCCGTTGCAATTTGGTGACAGGGATACACTTTCACATGGCACGGAATCAGTGCGTTGGTGACATCGATGCGATTTCATCGCACAGGACCCGTGTTTCCAGCGCTCGTGTGAAATGGGCTCAACTCTTATGGATAGAGAAGATTAGCTTTTATACTTTGAAATTGAGTTCTCTGAAATGCAAGAAGGGAAGTCGATCATTCAGGGTTCCTGCACCTTCAGGACAATAAAATTCGAGAACTTTTCCAGGATTTTTCCAGGCCGCGGGAACCCTGATCATTGCAGCATTGACAAAGTTAATCAAGACATAAAAAACAATCTTAATGTTTGGTATCAGACTATCGGGTATAACATAAGACTGAAGTAGGAAAAGATGTCAAAAATCTGTCAGCGAGATAACTATTTTGTCACAGATTGCTAACATAGAGAAACTATAGATGCTCTACTTTTAATAATTATTTAATGTCATACCTCAGTCTAGCGTTTGATTCGAGTAGATTGCAGTTTCTTCAAGTGAAGAAACCTCGCCTTCCCTGAAAAACACTGTCCCTATACAGCACCGAGCATACTGCTTATTGTTATCCAGAGCTCTCATTGTCAGCGCTCAAATCTCCTGAGATTAAAACTCATTGCTCTACAGCTCGCAAGCATAATGCCATTATTTCCTTCAATTTGATTACAAAAGCCACCATGACAATTTGTAGGATGTTCATTCCATGTCGAATATTAATTTCCTACGCCAGGCGTCCATTTTGCATGAAATTCCTCCACCACTTGGCTTAGAGCACAACAAATACACAACCAAAATCACTGTATACTGCCGTGTCTCTCCGTCCAAATTAAAACAAATTCTTTGCAGATTTCCATTTAACCACAAATCATCCAATTTTCTACCGCCCGCAGCAACCCCAAACTCACCGTTTTGCCCGAGACGGCGTTATCGCTATCACTTGCCTCCATACTAACTCAATAAGATGAGAGAGGAAAGATCCTCATGTACATCAATGCCAACGACTGTCAAGACTGAGGAATTCAGCAGGGACTAAACTGGGGCGATAGGAGGAATCTTCAGCCGATGACAGCTCAGTCAATGTCTGAACGGTAACCCCACGTGTCCGCAATTTTAAACGAGGATGGCTGCAGCTGGATTATATGTGGACCAGTCCACTCACGTGCGGGGGGGGGGGGGGGGGGGGGGGGGGGGGGGGGGGGGGGGGGTCGTGTCTATTCTGCAGCAAGCTTTCATGATGACTTCATGCAGGTTTAATCAGAGCTTAGGATTATGGGATTGCCGTCACTGATCCTTTGAAAACATGGTGCTCTTGCATTACTTGTATTCATTTCGACATAAATATACATTGTATATATTTTACATACATGTACAGTGTACATGTATGTATGTATCTTGTAAAAATTGAGGTTGACCTAAATTTAGATACTTTCAATGCCCTTTGAAACTAAAATTGCAACTGTGACAACGGAACATGTGGCTGTTAAAATTTCTATCCAGTAGGTAACTTAAATTTTTTGAGTTGATAAGCGCAATTTTTTTACCCATGGTTTGACTAACTTTTGGGGTTTTTCGGCTATACGCACGAACAAAGAAAGCTGAGCTAAATTGTTGGGAAGGTTTCAGAGGGTCAGTATACGGGGTGAGGAAAAAAAACCTGAAGACAACCATTTCCTCATATTCAGTTAAGAATTTCTACCGATTACGAGGTAAAATGACGACGGCGACAAACACGCACAAACTGAAACCCAACATGGAGAGATTGCAATTTGATGTTTTTTTGTACTGAAAAATAAGCTTACGAGTAAAAATTACGGAGAATTATTTGTGATTTCTTTTTTTTAATGCACACTGTGGGCCCGTTTGTTTCACACTGATACAGATCTCGATCACTGGTCCAACCGCTGGTCCGCTTCATCCATTTGGGCGGGATCGCTGGTGGGTAAACCAACGCACAGATCACTGATCGAGATTCGGATCGGTATGGAACAAACGGCCCCCGTATAAGTTTACCTATGTACGTCATTGATGACTTTTGGGGGAAAACAAACTATCAAACAGGATTTGTGAAAGGACCCAATTAAGATTTCTCCTTCCACATGGTTTCCCCATCAATTATTTTCCATTCCTCCCACAACAAGTTATAAAAGGTTTTCTCCTGTGTAATCCCTTGCGTCACCGTTTCATTAAGGTGACTGAAGGTACCGCACTCGATGTGTAATGGCCCCCCACGCACCCCGACTCCAGACTTCATTATTTCATTATTATTTCGGTTTGACGCACTCAGGCTCCGACATCCCTCATTTGCCAATTACCGACAAAAATAACTTGCTTTTTCACCAATAACGTGACATCATTTACTGCGTTGCTAGTGGCAACAACTGTTATTTCTAGTAGTATGCGTGGAAATAAGCCTATTATACCACTATTGACAAGTCAACAATCCTACACTAAACTTGGACACATAGTTTAAACTTGTTTTGCGTAGACACCTCATCTTGTTATTAGCGACATGATCTGGGTGAGTGACCTACCATTTTAAAGAGAAGATCTTAAGCCCTGTTCATACTTCATGCGAATGCGTATGCGAAGCGGATTCGTCAAGTTAACGGAGAACGTCACAATGAAACTTCAATTGTTGACGTCATGAAATTCGCTTCGCATTCGCATGAAGTATGTACCGGGCTTTAGGCTACATAATGATAATAAATTCGGAGATATCACCGATTTATGGGATATATTTTGGGTTCAATTTCGATACACTTATGGGGCCATCTATAAAGTACGTACGCACGAAGGGGGGGGGGGAGGGGGGATTGTTGACATTGCGTACACCATGCATACAGGGGGGGAGAGGGAGGTCCGAACCAATGCGTACCGTACGCAAACCGAAAATTTGTTTTCAATTAATTGTCATGAAATCAATGTACTATCTCATATAAATAACTACCAGGACCCGCTTTTGTGTATCGAAAAACAGTTATAACACAATACCCTTCACCCCAACCAAAAGTAAATTGATCTTCCCAGTGCCACCGCCAGCCAACTCCGGCCTATTTTTAGACCGCAACAAAAAGACTGCTTTATAAATCGGCATTGTACACCGGAAACGTACAGGTGTACTTGTATCAATTACCCCCGCGTACAGTCCAAAATTGCTCATGTATTGGAGGTAAACAAAAGAACCAAACAAGATATACGTCTTGTAATCATGTGCCTCTTGTTCAAACACATATTTTCGAGAAAAGCGTTATTCACTATCTCAATTGAATAAACCACTTGTGAAACGTCAAGAGCAAAATATGCAAAAAAATAGTGTATCAGGATATTTTTTTCCTTTTTTGGTTCATGTCATCATTGACTGCTGTTTTGGTTTAAAATATATCACTGTTCAATCATTTCCAGGTCCGTTAATAAAAAAATGTGCATTTTTTTTCTGTAAAAATTTTGTTAATTATTTAAGTCTTTGGATGCGACATGCGAATCATACTACTACAGCAGGTTTACTGTGACGTTTAATGATGCTAGAATAGGGTAGTCTGAGAAGTCAAAAAGAGATGTGGAATGCGTATGCGTACAGGGGGGAGGGGGGGTTGGAGCCACTGCATATGCCATGCGTACGGGGTGGGGGGGGGGGTGAAAAAAATTGGCATTTCGTGCGTACATACTTTATGGACGGCCCCTATTATCGGAGTCACACTGTCTAATAATAATAATTATTTAAAGCTCTTAAAACAGATGTTCAGGGAGCGTTTGGGTCAAACAATTTTCAAAACAACACACTAAGCATCATTCCCTTTCCTCGTAACTATATCTGAAACACTACTGCAAGAATAACAAAATATCCTTAAAAGTTCTATGGACAACTTTGGGTTCGTTCTTTTTGGCTTTTCCGACAACCAGTCGGCAAAGGCTTTGTTTTTGTTCCGATTTTTTTTTTTTTTCTTCTTCTTCCTTCTTTTAGTTGACCAAAATCCCATAGACTTACAACACAAATTTTGTCGGTGGCACTTTAGGTCTTAAAAAACCTCAGATCTTACCCAATCTTATCTCAAACATAGACCCTAAGCTGAAATTGTATGCCGAAGAGCGACGCCAAGATGACGTACATACTACGAATACAAACTGATGTCGTTGTGACCACAAAATTTGATCATAACAAACCACTGATCTGAAGAAAAAAATTAGCATACACATGCAAGTAGGTTCCACAATGAAGTTTTATTCTGAATAAAAAGAAAAAAACGGAAAAGCCATGTGTTCTGTTCAAACACAGACACACATCCGTCTAGTTTTTTAATCGTCTTGTAAAGAGCCGGACAAAGATTTCTTACCTCGTAGAAATCTCTGTTAGCCACAGATTTGAAGGCACTGATCCACTCCTCCATGTCCTTCCGTGTGTCCGTGCAGAGAATCAGCGTACGGAATGGCGTAATGACCTGCAATGGAACAGAGCAGACGACTTGACCGCAAAATCCGCAAGACGGGTTTTGCGCAGCCAAGTGTAACACAAACACTGCGCATATAGATAAGAACCAGCCAGGTTTTTTGTTTTTTACCGTAGCCACGGACCGAGATGGGAAATTCCAATAATGTGGTTTTGTGAAGGAAAGAAAAAGAGGCATTTCAATTCAAAACATTTAAAAATATTTAAAAATTGGCACATTGATCACTAAAATAATGAACAAATTGACCTCAAATTCATTCACATTACTTTGAAGAAACGGATGTTAAAAGGTTGGGGAACACCCAATGATTTTACTCAAACACCCTTACAAAAAAAAAAAAAAAATTCTTATTCAATTATCACTTTCGGGCCAATTACAGAACTTTTCCATTTCCAGTTTCTGCTAATTAGTTCAGCAAGAGTAGCAAATCAATCGCGCTTACCCTGAAACTGTTGTTGACATTCTTAGTACTGCTCTCTGCGACACTGATCTCTCTCAAGTCAACTTCCTCGAAAATATGAGACTGTCCAGAAAAAAAAAAAATAGGAAACGATTGAATGCATTGCTACAACAATGTAAAATATAGATCATTGTATAATGCACAAAACTGTGCTAAGTACAGCCAAAACAGGTTACCAGATTAACTGCATGTGATGTCAACTACTTCAGCTAATATTGCTTAGCAGGAAAATGTTCTATTAAGTAATATTTTGCGCTAAGTAGCTTCATTGAAATTGGACCCGGTATTTTCTATTTATTTTATTTTCTATTGAAATCGTCCAATGCAAGGCTAAAAGCCACTCTATAGGTAAAGGGTTACAATCAGAGGTGGTAGGGTTAGCAGGGTTCATACACCCTTGTAAAAAAGATTTTTCAGGACTTGTCCAGGACTTTCCAGGTCAAGATTTTGATTTTTCCAGGACTTAATTCAGCTATGCTGATGCTGCGCGGGATCGCGGACTCATTTGTGGTAAATTTCGATCGCAACTTATTAGCCCGTTTTGTCTAATTTTGAAACTAATATTTATTTTACTACAATTTCCAGGAATTTCCAGGACTTCTTTTAAAAATTAACCATTTTCCAGTACTTTCTAGGATGGGTACAACATTCCAGGATTTTCCAGGTTTTCCAGGAGGCGTGTGAACCCTGGGTTGGCGACATTCTGAATTGCCAACCCTACCACCCTTACAGTTTTCCTGGGCCCAGATCTAAATAGAGGATCATTTTTCAACAGCTTTCCCAACTTACAGGTATACATGTAGTTTCCAAGTTTATTCATATCAGCATCATTCATTAGATAACTTCATTGGAAAACTTCATTGGGGACGGATCTAGAGGGAGGAAATTTGTTTTTGGGAGGGGGGGGTGAAACTCCTCTCCAGACTCCTCTCCGTGTGAATTAAAAAAATAATAATAATATTTTATGTGTAAGTTTCAAACCATGCTTATCAGCTACACTTTTTTCTTCTTTTTTTTCATCTTCAGGAAAAAAAAATCATTTTAGGGTATGATGGCTGAAAGTTCCCATGTATCAATACACTAAATGCCATCAGTTCTTTGTTTCCCTTGGAGCATGTGACGCATTGTTGACGTGTTTGCATTTATCCCATCCATGCAAAATTAAAAACATCAGTCGCGCTCAAGTATTATCAACCATACAAACAAATATAAATATAAACATGTAGAAATATGAAGTTCCCGTGGGAACCTGACATATCAAATCCTGCCAAAGTTGATTTCCTCGAGGGTTGTAAATTATGGATCTTAGAGGAGCACCGATACTTGAATTTAATGCAGAAGGAAAACAAATTTGGAGAAGTACTTTTGATTGCAATCAATCGATCACTCACTTCGGGGACTTGATAAAAGGTCTGTGGTTTAAAGATGTTATCTTGGGGTTTCTGAAGTTGGTCCTAAAGTGACCTTTAGTCTGAAGCCGGACTCGGGAAACTTCAGGAGTAAAGTGTGATGGACAGATCTTTACCAAGCCATTGACCAAGGCGGGGTATGGCCACAATTAACAGCTTGAGCCAATGGCCGTGTCCGTTATAACTGGTCACAACTCAACCTCAAATCTTCTATAACTTCCGAAATCTAAAGCAGACCCTCTCTTGTGTGCTCAGCCCTTTTAAAGCCGTGTCCGCACTGGACTTTATTTTTAGGTTTTACCGAGACGATGGTAAAATGAAAAATGGTCAAATGTGACCACTCTCCGCACTTGGACTTTCGACACGGGAAAATGTTACCGAGACCGTGGTAGAAGTAACCGAGCTGTCAGTATAACGGCTCATGAGGGCACTTTGCGTGACCTTTCTACATTGACCCGATTGACCCAAAGCGCACGCGCCTTTTCATTCTTTTGGCCGATGTGTACACGTTGACGTCTTTCATTATCATCTGGGAATGATGCACTGGTAGCACCAATCAAACTTCCGACTTTATCAATAATAATATCTGCAATGATTGTGACCAAAAGAGGAACAACGCACTGGAATTTAGAAACTTGACGCACCGCAGTGAAACAATGCAAAGCGTAGCATGACCTTGCGCTCAGGCCGGATGTACGCTTTCCTGAGCCACTTTCACCGACTCGCACTGTCTGCATTGGACTTATTGTCTCGGAAAAAGTTACCTGGTGAGTTTTCCTGGGCAGAAGTTGCCCAGTAGAAGTAACCGCTGGACTCGGGAAAAGTACCTGAGAGGAAAACGTCCCAGGCTGTCCGCACTTGACTTAAAATGGAAAAAGTACCCATTGTCTCGGTAAGCTTTACCAAAAAAAGTCCAGTGCGGACAGGGCTTAACACTGCAAAAGAACCCTCATAACACCCCACTTTTTCCACAGTGACATTTTTTTTTATTTCCAAATGTTTAGAAAAGAAACATCTTTGCTCTCAGAAATAAGAAATTACTTATATCACAGAAGTGTCTTGTATGTTTCATTTATTTTTGCACTACGACTTTATTAACCCGTCCTGTTTCGTGCAAGTTCCTAACATGCACATTTTTACAACCCAATGTTTTCATTTCTTTTTTTTTGCCCTCAGAATAAAAACAACCTATATCAAAGATTGTGCAGAAGCAATCAATCTGGATTAGGTGCTGAATCTATCAGGATTAAAATCTTAATCTGCAGGGAGATCAAATGGCTTAATGCGTGTACTATTTTTTATTTTATTGATCAGCATCTGGTCAGATTTTCTGGGATAACCAGATCAGTATGGAAGGTTGATGACTAATTTGAAGACAATTAAGAAATGAAAAGCGAACCGATGATATGGATTATACCATTTCGAGTTGAAATGCCAATTAAAATGCTTCATGAATAACAAACCGCAAAAATTGGATCTTGGAAACAAAAACCTGTTTAAAAAATCATTTGCATTTAAATTGAAGCTGAAGTCGTGTTTCAAAGAACACGAACTAATCCCGACTGAAAATACGACAGCAGCAACTTTGGTTGCTACATTTTAGGATCTAAAGATGAAAAAGAAAACAAAAAAGAGCTGGGGGGAGGAAGAGGAGGGAACCCCCGTCTTTGGGGAAAAAAAGTTGTCATTCTTATCCTTAATGTTTTTTGTATTCCTTTCGGTACAAATTTGTGCGATTGTGCAATTTCTCATTTGTATGAAAGTCACGCCACACAAATTTTAAGGGCAAACTTTGGAAAATTTAGGTTTTGAAATTTGTTTTTTCTCATTTTATTCATATGCTATAACAGTCCAAATTTTTTACCAATTGAGGGCGCTGTTTACTTCAATCTTGGGGTGCACACGAAAGAAATTGGAAATTTGTCAATTTGGATACATGTCATCATCTGTATTTTATTTTGAACTGGAGTGCATTGTACCACTGAAAATTGCATTTTAAGTGCACCCTAAGTTGATAAAAAAATATGGTGATTGTGGAGTTTAGGACACCCCATTTATTTATTCTTAAAAAAGGTTTGGAGTTTCAGAAAACGTTCTTTTAATTATACTGACGCTATTGTTTCCAATTGGGAGAAAACATGACTTTCTTATCTGGTTTTCCTGTGGCAAGCATGCGAATTGACACTCACACTGCCGCACAAGACGTTCCCCTCGCTCTTCTTGCCCAATCAGAGAATGGCTTCTAAATAAAACTTTCATCAACCAATCAGCGACGGTCTAACCAAACCAGCTCGGGCACTGTAGCCATGTTTGGTTTCAGTTTGTGCGTATTTGGCACCGTCGTTGTTTTACTCCATAATTTCCCTTAAAAATAGAAACCCTGCCCTTTTTCCACAAAATTAATCCTGTAGATATTCAACTTGGTTAATCATCGCCATCTACTGAGGTGAGTACAAAAATTAAAAGTGAACGGGGTCCAAAACTCCACAATCGGCAAAAAATATGGCCTTTTGATCTATGTGACTTACCGTGCTTTCTTTGGCGTAATAGAGATTGCGGCCTTTCAGTTTGAAGTATCGGCGTCTCCATCTCTGGAAAAAAAATAAACCAGAAATTTATAGACTACATGTAGTTAATCCGAGGACAGCCATTTTCCTGGGTAGCACCAGCCTCTCGCGAGACGTGCTCAGGTAGTATGCATGCGCTCCGAGCTCCTTGGACCAATAGGGTTCACCCAAGTGTGCGATCTTTAAGAACGCGTGCATGCGACTGGTGTGGCCACTAAAAATGGCTTCAAATTTTGTTCGCTGGATTAGTCTATATGAATTTATAAACCTTTTCGACATTCTCAAAGCATCATGGGAACTGCATCAGCCCTAACTGGCATTAGAAGAGCAAGCACATTACAACGGATGTGATTGGTCGCATTGGTCAAAAATCCTCTTCTGATTGGCTAATAATGTGACATTATTAGCTGTTCTAATTCCAGAAATTTGCATTCATCAGTAACTGGTACCCTGAGAGGGATTCCCCAATTATTTCCTTTATTTTTATTGCCATGTAAAATAGATTTATCTGGTTGTTATTTTCCTTATGTTCCATGCAAAGATATGTGAAAAGGGTATCACTCAACTCATGACAGATATTTTAACAGCATAAAATCAATTAATATTTGGACTGGTTCACAGTGCCATAGACTTGTGTATAAATTACATGGTTTGTTTGGCCTCCAAACCCACAATGCATTGAGAATGTCGAAAAGGTTTATTGTTCACAGACAATTACAGGATAAAGAAGGCAGGAAGAATAAATTTAACACTTATCCCCACATTGAAGGTAGGAGGGGGGGCGTTGGTGAAAGATGTGATATCAAATAAATATACACAAAATTCAGTTCATAAACCAATCAAATCAGTCAAGTGAACACATACATTGTACATTGATACATTTTATTCAATCTTTAGCATAATTTTTGCCATTTTGAATAATTTTATCTATCAAAAGAATGTGTTGCAGCTTCTTAACCATCAGGCGCAGCATAAACAGCAGCCTCTGTTGTTGTTACACAGTTGTTGAGCTGTAGAAGTGAGCAGTTGAAAACAAGTGTGTCCAGTCTGTACGGAGCCCTCTGTTGGCTGGGAAAGGCCAACCCAACAACGTCAACAAGCTGCTGGCATCACATCACATCACAAAGTGGTTTGCTGCCCTCTGTTGATTCTTTAAAACCAGTCCGAGGTTAAACAATGGCACTTGATAGAGAAAAAAGGTTTTACGGAACAACCTTGCAAAAATTAGCACAAGGAAACTGAATTGAGGAGATTACATAATAATTAAGGTAAAGGTTTGCAGTAACACCATGTGACATTTTTCTTTTTTTTTAGGTTGTGTGGTTCTGAAAAGAACCGGGAAAAAAAGGACAAACAATTTCACGTGTTGTTACCGCCGGCAAACCTTTACCTTATTGCTACTTTGACCATGCAAACCTTCAAATCTTACAGAATTATTGCAGATTTTTCACTGAATGGACTATCAGACAAATAAGGACATCTTATAAGATTGTTAAAATAACCAGGATATGTGCAAATTACAATACACATTACTGTCATCACATGCAATTTACCAATTAATCTTCATTTGTAAAATGTTATAAATCAAAGGCTTATTTAAATGTAGTGTACATGATTGGTCATTGGTCATTGGTCATTTGGGGGGTTCGTATTTTATAGGAAATATCGTTCCACTGACCTGTTCAAAGTTTTGCGTTGTTGGATGGCGAAAAAAAACGAGAGAAAACAACGCTCGTTTTCAACCGGCAGGGGGGTGATAGCCTTTAGTCAGGGCGCGCGTGGCTACCTGGCCTGCGTGACGCGCCCCGAATGCCAACATGTCCGGGGCGCGCCACTTGTCCGGGTAGCCACGCGCACCTTGACTAAAGGCTACAGGGCAGTTTTCCAACGATTTCCAGCTGGAAATCATTGGGGAAAACGATATAAATTTACACTTTTCTTGACAGCGACAGCACACCTGGTGCCATCATTTCACAGGATGATTGAGACTTCTATTAACTTACAGTCTAGTAAGGTACATGTATTTCGTAATAATTCAGTAATTTTTTTGTTGTTGAGAATTACCAATCGTGTACACTACCTTTAAAACATCACCAGTATCAACATTTATTTCCCTCTCGTAATACTAAAAATACAAGGAACTTTGTTTTTCTTTTCACTATTAGGCAAACCTATTTCGATGTACAAATGGAAAATACGACGATACCACAATCTCTGTGAAACTGAACATATGCTTGCCGCATGATTTGTTTCCGTGTACGCGACCCGCCACCAAAACACAAACCACTCAAACACATGTAAATGTTATCAACATGTACATTGTAAATGATCAAGAAAAGCAACACTCTCATTCAAGATGGAAAATTTGTTCCGAAAATGAAAACAGCATGTGTTCCGGCGCTATCATGCCGGCAGATTTGTTATCTTGTTTTCAAAGCAGAGTAGCAAAGCTTTTGAACACCCCTGGGCATTTCGGAAAAGTAATTTTCATTTTCAGAAAGTTTAAACTTGACCAAAAAATATATAAAAATAATAATAACAGACAACTAATTTTTTAACGTACATGTATAAATGAACATTTTCAAAGGGAACAAAGAAACTGGCAGGAGTCGGATTTGAACCTGCGACCTCCGGGTTACCGTACCGGCGCTCTACCAACTGAGCTATCTTGCCCTATGTTGGTGGTCTCCCAAAATGTATTCAAATTTACCTGGTAAGGTTTCCTTGTGGATTGTTTGACGAAGTATAAATTAATACATAGATTGTTAACGATGACATTGTGATATTTTAACCAAAGCAAATAAATGAATATTAACCCCTTCTGCCTGCCCCATTTTAATAGGGCCCGCTATGCGGACTCATGCAGCCAAGTATCAAACAAAATAGGCTTGTGCAACCAAGTGTAATACACAAACCGAACAATGGTTTGTATATGCAGAAGAATGCAGGTATAGACGTCAACCGGCCAGGTGGTCTTTTTTCAAACCGCAGCTATAGGCATGATCTGTATTCAACAGGGCTGTAGCAAGTCCCTGCAAGTCCTTCACAAGTCCTTTCACAAGTCCTTTCACAAGTCCTTTCACAAGTACTTTCACAAGTCCAGTCACAAGTCCTTTCATAAAGCCAATCACAAGTAACTGGATGAACAATGACAAAGGAATGCCTTTGTCAAAGCTCATTTGAATAGCTTGTGATTGGAATTAGGACTGGAAGGTTTGTGATGGACTTGTGATGGACTTGTGATGGACTTGTGATGGACTTGTGATGGACTTGTGATGGACTTGTGATGGACTTGTGATGGACTTGTGATGGACTTGTGATGGACTTGTGATGGACTTGTGATGGACTTGTGATGGACTTGTGATGGACTTGTGATGGACTTGTGATGGACTTGTGATGGACTTGTGATGGACTTGTGATGGACTCCACGACAGCCCTGGTATTCAATGGGTTAACATCACACCAACTCCCGAAAAAATCCAATCAAGTAAAATATTCTCAACTACATGTATGTTGTAGAACTGTGAACATTACACTGTGTGTACAACATACATGGGATTGCCATTCTACTTTGTATTTTGGTGGGCAAAAACAAAGATATGCAATCTCCATACTTGTTATAAAACCTTTAAATAATCTAACAATTGGAAGTATCAAATAATTCTGTACCAGAGGTCAGAAAATTTGTTTTGCTGGAAAAAGAACAGCCTGCAATCTCTTCACGTCGGCCAGATAGATAAACATTACATGTTCCCTGGTTTAGTAATAAAAAGTAAGCCCTAAATGTAGACCGCACACTCTCGTCAATCGGTTTTCATGTTGGATGCGGCTCGTGCTCCTTTGACAATGTCGCCGTTGAGTTTAATATTAAGGAAATAAAAGTGTGATGACCTGAACGGATTGAGGATAGTACAAGCCGAAGAAGTTAGAAAAAAAAATTTTCATCGCTTAAAAAAAAAAAAATGTTGACACCTGTCAATGTTTTTGTTAACCCTCCCTCTTTCGGTGCCAAAATGGAGCCAACTACCCTATATATCAAAACCTATCAAGTGACAGGTTGAAACACACCCACAACCTGTCAGAGGAAGAGGGTCAGATTTTTGGATAGGCTGTGATAGTTATAATAGTAGGAGGGTTAAGTGGTTTATCAAAATTGTAGCTTTGATGTCGAGTTGGCAGGATTTCAATGACAGATGGTGCAAGTGTTCTTCTTGAGTAGGACACTTTACAATTGCTTCTCCCTGGCACAGCAAAAAGGAAGGGAGATTTTTTTTTCTCTCCTTCAAATTTTAGGATTTCCTTGTCTCAGGTCTACATGTGCACAAGTGTCGATATCTAACCAAACAGTCTTCACCGGCTTCGACTTCTTACCGACTGACATCACGGCTTTGCATACGGTGCCTTCAATCTGAAAACCAATTCTGGTCCCACATTTGCGGCCGATTGAAGCAGCGCTAAATTGAGCCAAAATTAGATTACGTCAAAGAGGCGCCGTGCATGTACGGGACCGTACATGCATTTCCTACCTCCCTAATGCCTAGGATCCAAGTTCCAACAGGCACTAGGGAAGAGTGTTAATGGGTAACCTTGGGGGCTCCTAAGGCAGTACATGTAATATATTACATCTTGCCCACTAGGGAATGCTACAGCTTCCTGTAATACTGCAGTAATTTCATTCTTTTTCCCTCCCCCTTTTTCCCTTTGTGAGTAGTGACAATAAAACCTAAGGTTGAAGTTGAAAGTGAGAATTAACAGCAGCTAGTAGTACCGAGTTGCAATCATTCCGTTTTGTTTTTGTTTTTTTGGCAAGCCTCCTTGCAACTCACCACGACTCCTGCTGTCCTGCTTGACACAGTTTATGTATTAAACTCTGATTAACCTCTAGAATACGGATGACGGCCATACCCGCGGTTTGAAAAAGATCATCTGGCCGGTTGTTGTCTATATGCGCATTCCTGTGCATACTCAATCCATTCATGTTTCAACTATATTGCTCCTGAATGGGAGTGTAATGAATAGATGGAATTTTTCAAACAAAGATTTCATTCATACGAAAGGGGGGTGGTGGGGGGGGGGGGGGGGGGGGGGGGCTCCAAGTGCGATGAATAGGACTTCACTCTATTCAGTGTGGTGCCTATTGTTTGTATTTATGCTTGGCTGCACATCACATTCTTAGCATAGCCCTCCCATCAATAACAGCCGGACACAAACATTTGATTTGAAATTCAGAAGCTCAGATAAATACGATTTGAAGCTTTGTATGGTGGGTGCGATATGAGAGAGACTGAGATTGCGGGTAACACCGTGTGAAATATATCTCTTCTAGGAAGAAGTGTGGTTCTGAAAAGAACCGGGATGAGTGTGTAACTCGACGTTTCGGACAGTGTGCTCTGTCCGTCCTCAGGAGTGTGAGGCTCAGATAACACAATTTGTATTGGTCTTGATCGCTAGAATGCAAATTGCCCCAGATGATGATGATGTTGACGTTCAACTTGTTTTTTTTTTTACTTGTTATTAATGTAAACTTATTTCTTTGAATCTGATCTACATACTATGCATACAAAGTCACTTCCTTGTTGACTCGGGCGAAATCCATAGAAATGATGTGAATACTAAAACAAGAGTACGGAAATCTAAAAGATAAGATTTTTGATTTATCATAAAGGCCACAAGTCTTTTTTCAAAGACCCTTCTTTCAGAATATACTGCAAGTAGTACATGTACAGTGAAATAGGATACCAATAACACGATATTGTCCATCATCCTGTGAGTGCCTCGCACCAAGTCAATGAACCCATTTTTCTCAGAAGATGCGGTCGAAAAGCTCCCGTGGAACTCATCTCTCAAGGGAGGGCAAGCATGACTGTGTGGAGCTCCGGAGTTCATCACCCGGTCATCCAAACACGATTAAGAGTACCACCAACACCTCCGATATGAAATATGTCGTATCACCTCACAGAGCTGCTAAGTACGATGTGCCGCGACGCTTTCATCAACACAGGAAGAAGAATGTGATTGGAATTTGTGTCTTTATGGGCTACGGTTTGTGTCACAGAGTCCTAACACTGTATAAAACGGATATGCCTTTACAGGGGAAAAGCCCACAGGGATTGTGGGGAGAACACGAAAAGGAAAAAAGAAAAGAAAATCACCGGAAATTTCAGAGCTATGCGCAGTTGCGGAGGAGTCCGTAGCTAAGGCAGGGACACTTTTTTTTACGGCCATAAAGTTAAAGGGCATAATCTTGCAGACGCCAAAGAAGAAAGTTACTAATTTGGAAAACACAGCTCAAAAACATCCTTCTCCCACAGCAAGAATGCCTACTGGCATTGGATGGGCGACACTTGGAAGATGGACGGGAGAAATGTCAAACAGTCTCTCGATGTTCGTGTTGTAAGGATTACAGCACAATTACATCAGACCTGTTTTGTGATAGGCCCTACAGGGTCGGAAATTGTGAATTACAAAATAGATTTTTCATAATAATAAAGATGGACTGTATTGTAGTTATACAACAGGTACAGCACCTCTACAACATGTGTGACACCAGAACCATAACTTCCTACCCTTTCCCCCCAAAGCCCACCAAACTCCAAAAGCTGGATGTGTTGAGTTTGAAAGGTTGAGTACCATGTGATGTTGGATTTTGTTAGAGTGAGGCACGAAGGCCCAGGGTGATGGTGTTTGGATTTTGCAGGTGGGAGCACAACCAATAATCAGTCTCTACAAAAAAATGTGTTTTTAATTATAAGAAAATATATCAAAATCTGTATTTCTTTTGCACTCAGCATTGCTGCAGAACCACACGTTTTTCGACATTAAATTTCTGTGAGCTTCCGACTATGAATATACCATGTCCACTATTGGTGTATCGCTTTACCTAACAGCTAGCAAAAAGGTTTTCCAACCTAAAGGTTTCTCAACCTCTGGAAACCCCACATGTATTTTCAAATAATCTCTGGACCAAGCTGAAAGTTACCTAATTCTTTAGCGGGAGAAATCCATTAAATTAAAAGTGTTCACTCAGACTCAGAGCATGGACACATAGCGGCTTGAACAGTTCTTCCAGAAAAAAAAAGATTAATGCGTTTAAGTTGATAATTTGATGAATTTTGTGGGGGCTAAATGTTACATGCACTTTCGTTGCCCAGCCCTCACGTCGTCTATTAGCGGACTATCACCCCCTGTAATTGGTCTTAGGATGGCCATTAACACAACGGTTCTAAAGAGGCTTCGTCGTATCTACCATTTTTAACCACCATGACACTGACTTAAATTTGCACGGTATATATACATGTATGTATGCTGTCACATGGCTGAATGTGCAAACATTGAGATGCATTGTGTGACTTTGCATTAAATAGGTTATTTATTTGTTTCCGTTGTGGCAAGATACGCCCAGTGTGGACGTGTAGATGATGGATACATTCAGCGAGGATGGTCGCCAGCGTACATAACATGGCAATTTAGCTGGTGACCTACATGTATTTGGGTTCAGCAGTCAAATGTTTTCTGTCTCCATGAAAACTGTGTGCCGGCACCGGCACCAGCAATCAACGAAACTTGAACCACGTCAACGAAGAACCGACTCATCCCTTTAAAATGTTTTCCATGTTTTCACCAATGAAAAAACATCTGCCTCAGAACAAAAGACTCCCAGAAAATACCGCTTCCACCGACCAAAGCCTCTTCAATTGAACGGAAGGATTTACGGCATTCAATGGATGCTTACGAGTGCATATTATGCTCTGGCTTAGCCAAGCTGGACAACCGATTCTTGGGCTTGCAAACGTGGGCCATTTATTTGATACAAAATGAGGTCTAAATATCAGTTGGTTCGTGGGAGAAAAAGATTTTTCCTGTAGATGCAGCGCTCCACCTGCTTTCATATCCGGTCAATTAATCGTCAAATTGGGTTGAACTTTTCGCTGACCGTAGTTTTGGGGTACAATAGAGCACGCAGGTCTGGTAACATTACAATGACTTTATGTGAGCGTCCCGTTACCAAACACTGATTAGTTTTAGTGACATATTCTTTAGTCCGTCTGCACCCGACAGCAATGTGAATGACAGACTGATCAGAAACTTGAGGTAAAAAGTGCCACTTTTTTGGGGTCAAATCTTTCTTTTTTGAGGTTGACTACACATTCTGGATGTACATGTACACACCTGTGTAAATAATGCACATGGCAATCGACTTTTGGAACCAAAGAGGTTGTGGCTTGTGGGTACCCTATGACTTGGTTCCAGGATGACGAAAATTTACTATGCAAGGAGTTGACATCCTGATCTTTGTAATACAATGTACACAAATTTGAAATTTATTTAAATCTTGCCATCCATTTTCAAATTATGTAATTTTTTTTACCCTGGATCAACGAAGCAAATAGAAAGAGGAATCTTCAAATGTAACAATTCTTGCACTCTCAGGGCTCACAATTTGCACTGGACCGATGGATCGAGTCCAGTAATTTAGCCATTGGTTTCGCAGACTCCAAGACCAAACTTGACTAGTGGGCTGTGAATTTTCTTTTACATAATTAAAAAAAAAAATTTAAAAACAAATCTCAGGTTTCGCACTTTGAACAAACAAAGTCTGCCTTATTTATCTTCATTTGCTTGACAAATCTGTGATTATATATGCATTAACAAATTGGGCCTCCAATTGTCTAACCCGCAGAAAATGTCCTTAGTGAATTTTGATGGGACACTACTGCTCTTAAACAAAATCCTTGCTTAATAGTTGATCACTTGTACTACATGTACCAGCCCCATGGTCTAGTCAATATCTGAATGAAACTCAAGCTCTGATTTCGACTCACAAAATTGACAGCCCGGGAAGTTCATCTCCAACAAATAAAGACTTCAAGGTTATAAACTCCTTACAATAAGAGAACAAAATGAGTTTCATGTGACATCTGCCCGTTACAGTCCCGATTGCAAAGCACAACCCTGTCAATTTGTCATCCAGTAATTGGATCTGATGGCCTGGTTACTGACCATCTGTCTGCTGAGCAAATTGGACGCAGCAACAGTGGCGGCGACAGAGACGTTAAATAAGCAATGGCTCACTGTTTCTTGACAACTGCTTTTCAGGACGTGATACAATGAGCAGAGCCCTGCAGAGTTTAGCCTTAACCGATTCTCTCACATGTCAAGCCCGTTTAATTGCTTCGAATCTTGCCTTACGCAAATCACCAATTTCAGTTACAGACTCGAAGCGCAGAAAACATTTCAGGTTTAGTAATTTAGCAACGACCGTCGCTGTGGGTGGATTTTGTTGTTTAAATTCCCAACAGTGAAAGTACATGTAAATATTATCTACTCATGCCTATCACGCGGGAATACACAGACAGACATGCCGTCAAATGTTGCATTAAACCCCTAACACTGCTGAATCCATCAATATCAATACAGATTTTCACACACCCTGGGGGGTTAGGGTTAATTAAGAGCAAGGCATCTATTTAATGTAGAATCAACATTTAATGATTGTTTCACACATTTACTTAAAATTTACTTGAAAATTTGTGGATAAGAATAAAACAATTTGGAGGAGGGGCATTTTTTCTTTTTTTAATTCAAGGGAAAAAATAATTATGAAAATTGTTTTTAAAAACTTTACCTGAAAGGAGCTGGTTTGCTTCATGAGAAATCCTTCCTTGATACATGCCTGTGAATTTAAACAGAAAAGAAAAGGAAAATGTAGTTAAAAAAAATACAGAATGTCATGCAAAAATGCTGACATTTATATGCAGCAGAAATGGGTTTATAGGACTGGTTACTGCAGCCAGATGTAGCATTACAGAATAGCAATAAGTTTACAGCAAAGTATACAGTATATAACAAATTTATTATCCTCCAACATGTATCCAAACTTAAACTGAAAACTCACTGAAGTCTCATGCATTCCCGAATCCCTCTGAAGCAATGTGTAACTCATCTCACTCCAACGTGGAACGACGTGGTACAACATTTTGTTTAAATTCAGTCTACAACTCTCAATTTCCACACGAACTAACACACAAAAGTCTTCAGTGTATCAGTACGACAACCTGGAAAAGCACACAACTGTCTCTACTATAGAACATTCGCATTAAGGATGATTGATTATCTGTGCTACGATAAATACATGTAGTTTAGTTTCAATCCAGTCGTCGTTTGTAACACCTGTTCCACCAACTGGTCTTGTTTCTTTCTCTTCAAGCTGGCAATAAATCAAGTTCTTTCTATACATGTACTAAACAAAGCTGTTGAGAATTTCCACTCTGAATGTACCACACTGCGTGTCCATGTAATGGTACATGTACATGCACCTTCACATTCGGTGTCCAGATCTCGTGAATTACTCAATGGACAGGCAACAGGCAATCCGCAAGGATACTGAAAAAAATGACGATCGTCCATTTCAGAGCAGCATCTTTCTCTTCGTGAAAGTATCACAACACAAACATTCAGGCCGACACCAATGCCAGCTGAAGGGATTAGTCGGATTTCTTGTCTCAAATCTGATCAGACTCTGGTGAGAGGATTAAAGTTCAATCAAGTCTGACATGGTCCACGTATACACACCGAGTCAGAAGTTGAAATGCACATCTTCTTTTGAGTACATGTACATTCCACATGACAGCCGCACATATTCACCAACAATTTTAAAGACCCTGATGACGTTTGATTCAATTTGTTCCCAAGATGCCATGTTTAAGTACTGATGCTTGTTGTCATACATGTATACCACGTGATTTAATATTAAAGTCCTTTTTTTTATGCCGTTTCTCCAGGGCAAAAATATAGCAAAACATACTCCCAAACAGGCAGCTTTGATTCCGACAATGATAATTGCAGACACGTCTTCACACACAAATACGTGAATCCTCAGTCATGTCATTTTGTTGATTCCCGGGACAAACACATTCTAATCAGACTTTCTAAATCAACACAGCCTCAATCTCTTCTCAAGGACTTCCTAAGATGGTAAAATCTTTGCAAGATGTATGCTGATCCTCTCGGGAGCCAGACCGTGCCTGTGTAGAAATTTCATAAAGTCAGTGGCTTTCATTTTCTTGAAGAAAAGCTCATACGGAATCCCTCATCAGACCAGACAAACAAATGATGGCAATTTCTTTTTCAAGAGAATTACGAACTGGAAGAAGAAAAAGAAAAACACAACCAGGAGTTTATGAAAATTTGTCCGGACAAGGCAGAAACGCCTGAATATTTGGCTCAGATTGAGAGTTCTTGTTTGCAACGTAAAGCAATGAAATGTGAAAAGGTGCTACCGAAGCCCCAAAATCTGTCACGATGAGTCCCGTCACGATGAGTCCCGTCACGATGAGTCCCGTCACGATGAGTCCCGTCACGATGAGTCCCGTCACGATGAGTCCCGTCACGATGAGTCCCGTCACGATGAGTCCCGTCACGATGAGTCCCGTCACGATGAGTCCCGTCACGATGAGTCCCGTCACGATGAGTCCCGTCACGATGAGTCCCGTCACGATGAGTCCCGTCACGATGAGTCCCGTCACGATGAGTCCCGTCACGATGAGTCCCGTCACATGTCACTGCATTGTTGATGTATGTATCATTCTTGTAACTCAGCATAATACAGATTGCCACGTGGACCTTCGACGTGTCCGTGGAATCAAGAGGAGTTAGATGCAGGGTGTTGTAAACATCACAAGTGCATCTTGAGCGTCGTCCAACAGTGAAGAGACGATCTTCATAAGTACAGCCCCTGGATGCTAAGACGCCGCATCTTTATAGTGTGCTCTTTAAGATGCTTTTGCCTTGTAGTGAGAGCAAGACCAGACGTATACACACTACACAACCTCCTCCTCTTGTAAGGAGTGAGCATGGTTCACTTGCTCTGAACCCAATAAACAAAAGCGGCGATAATGCATTAGATGGCCTTGCCTCGGTCCTAGCAACGGTGAAGTGAAATGATGCACGTACGTTTTCTCAAACCCTGACAATGGCAGCCAAGGGAGAAAAAAAACACGGGCGGAAAAAACAGGTGTGGGAAGTTGACGCAGGCTGATGGCCCAATCTGAAAGGCCAGCAGGACGGAGGGACGGCTATATTACGGAAGATGCCTTTTCGGGACAGAGATGTGATCGTCACCCGGAGACTGCTTGCCATGGCGAGGGAGGAGAGAGGAGGTGGATTCCAGCTATACTATCTCAGTATCCCCGCATCCTCAGGCAGAGAAGGCGGAGGCTACAAACGATCAAAACAAGAAATCTCCGAGTCCCACCCGAGCTGTCCGGGCATGACCAGCAGGACCACAGCCAATTTAAAATTTCGTCGTCTTTACTTTCCCTCTAACACCCCGCTAGAGCCACAGATGAACGTCTAAGATGTTACCGACTCCGCGGCCTGGGCCTGCAAGTCACAAATTGCCAGTTCTCACTTCATTTAACCTCTCCGAACTCCCAGGGCAGTTAATCAGTCTCGACTGCTCTCCTCAGTCTTTGTGGAGCAGGGAGAAACAAAACAAACAGGGTTACGAGGCACAACGGGCTCCTTTGGTTTAATCGCCAAGGCGCTTTCTGACCGGACTCGGTTTCCGGCAATGGTGAGAAAAAGTACACATGCAGGCCGTGTGTAAATGGTGAACACCAAGTCGGGCGGAAGTCGTGGTAATGAATAGTTAATTAATACCCGGTTGACTCGACTAATTGGCCGCTGTTTACAATAACATCATCGGCAACTGCACCACGGCACGACACTTTAAAGAGAAAATAGCGTTGATACTGTCAAAAACAGTCCATGGCAAATTGTTTGCAAGATTAATCTGTGATGGATAAAGATCTGGCGATAGGTTTTGACCTTATTCAACATATCTTTATGACTGACCAATTATATGCAAATATTTACAGCAAAGACATGAACCATTGATGAAGCCGAGACAAACTGCATTGACTGTGAGGCTAAGATGTCTGTTATCATCAAGTGGCGTCAACAACTTCACAGGTAGAAAGTACAGATTGTCCGCAGTTGCTACTGGACATATTAAATGCAATCCCATGAGTACATGTAGATTTCTGTACAAGGAGGACATTTATTTATTTATTTATTTATTACATTTCTTTACCCAGGGTGTGCCCAAACAGTTTAAAACTGGTTTCCATTGGGGGCCCTGCATATTATTAGTTAAAACTGAATATTTACACATTCATACAAAATATTTAGACAAATACAATAATGTTTACACAAATAAATCTATTTTCGGTTAACTTTTCAACTCTCCAGTAGGAGCCTATTGCTGATTTACTGGATGGGCGAAAAACCCGCGAAAAAAACCTTTTAGGGTGAAAAACAAGGGGAAATTCCCATCCGGCTCCAAAGTATTTTGGCAACCAAGTTTATAACTCCTCAGATCAGCGTAAATGGCAGAAATATCACTGATAGATGGCTTTACGTAGCTCCGATTTAAATGTACTTAAGGAGTTTATGGTTCTCATTTGTTCAGGCAGATTATTCCATATACTGGCACCACTCACAGCGAAACTTGTCACGTAGCATTCCTTTTTGGCGAAAGGAACTTTCAGTGCCATTTGGGTCGATTGTCGTGTTTCATGAATCACTGTAAGTGGTGTGAACAGATTTGTCATGTACCTACACTTTCTTTAATTTTCCAAATCCTCCAATTTCAATATGATTTTTCACACACCCTAGGGAGTTGGGGTCAGATGTATACATCATCTGTGCTCCAAATTTGTTACCACAATTTTTTTAAATTTTTTTTGTTACATTTTTCTTCTAATTTGGTGACTTTTTATCATAATTAGTCTGCATTCTTTTCACAGACAACAAAAAAGATTGAAGACGAATTAAATCTATATCCTAAAAAAGTCGTTTGAAGATGCTGGTCTCAAACAACAATCCAGTGAAAAGAGGAATGGGTAATGCAGTTGAGCTGAACCTACATGGATAGCCTTTCTAAGTTCAACCTCAAGTGACTTTTGGGTAAATAGAAAAAGTACAAGTACAATAAACAATGTAGCAAATTCCTTCAATGTATGAAACTTTCATTTGTTACTTTAGTTTTATAAACAAGGAACAGTACATTGCAGTTGAAAGTTAACACTGTGAATGGGAATGGGAAATTTTGTGAAAAAGAATTCACATTTCACACACAACTTTTCCCCTCTGCGAATTCAAGTGGGAAATTATTTTCCTACTTTGAGAAAAGGTGTGAAAATATTTTCCCACTTGTGCGGAAAGGCGTGAAAATGTTTTCCCACTTGTGTGAAAAGGCAAAAAAATGTTTTCACACTTTGGGAAAACATTTTCACATTTTGTGAAATGAAAATGAATTTCCTGGGAAGAGAAAAAGTGTGAAGAGAAATTCCCATTTTGAGGTTAACTTTTAATTGTAATGTACATGTACTGTACATGCAGACAAAACAGCTAATCTAGAGACCATTTGGTCTGTGTCATACATGAGCCTCTGGAAATATTCTGACTCCAGACCAATTCTTAAGCAACGCCCCCTTATTTGGTTACCTTGGCCCCACCCCTAAGTCCTCTCTACTTGGGGGTCCCTACCCACACAGTAAGACTGAGTGCAAGTTAAGCCGGGTACAAAAAAATACATCACTACCCACACACCGCACGTTCTGGAGCGCTGCACTTTGCGTAAAATGTACACACACATCCAGGTATGCACAAGGTAAACAGTAAAGAATAATAACGCTTCATTATGAAGTCGGTGATGGACACAGGTTTGGTCTGAGGTGGACGGATTTATGTACTTGGCCTCAAACGCCACATACATGTGAGAAGTTGGGATCAAATCGTTCATTTGTAAGTGTTGATAGAAAGCACAAGAGCGATGTTGATAAGTACAGTATATTGTCGCGATGTTTACTGTATTTTTCAAGGTGCTCTTCTTTGTACGAATTCCTGTCCCAAACTGTGACAATTTGCGACAGCTTTTTTTTCCGATACACTAGCTTAAAAAAGCTCAAAATTTGTTTTAAAGAGATCATTACAGGAGTCGGATACTTTTCTAGTTTGGGGCAATCAATTTCTCAAACAGAGTAAAACATGTATGTTGCAAAAGCCATCATGTCGGTTAAATTTCCATGGCTAAAGAGAAAAGCAACGTGACTGGCACCATCATGTCTGAGCCACTAATCTGGAAAATAAATTTGGTCAAATTAAGTTCAAAAGGTAGAAAATTACAGTGAATCAACTGCTGCATTTTCTATCTACACTGTACATGTTCATGTTCGTGTATGCATTTTGTTTTGAATGAGCGTACAAGTTAAATTAATTTGTAAGTAATGTGTGTAGGACATTATTGGCACGCCATGTACATCAGGAGAAGTAGACATTTCACATGTACAAATATTCCCGTGTGTTCTGATGAGTTGGTACGACGTACATTGTGCGTCACTACATGTACACATGTATACTACTTAATATATGTATCCGTGCTTTTTGGGCGCGACACCCCGAAAAATAATTCTTCAAACTGAATAGCTAATTTGTTTAAAGATACTGACAATTTGGGAGACCGCCAACATAGGGCAAGATGGCTCAGTTGCTAGAGCGCCGGTACGGTATTCCGGAGGTCGCAGGTTCGAATCCCGCTCCTGCCAGTTTTCTTTGTTCACTTTGAAAATGCATTCAAATTTACCTAGTCAGTTTCCCCTGTGGATTGTTTGACGAATTGTTATTATTAAGTAAGATTTGAGTTTGTTTATGACTTTTGCGATGAGACATCCCAATAAAAATAAAAAATAAATAAATAAAACATGGACATACATGTATACATGTATGTATGCATTTGGCAGCTTTAAATTCAGATGAACAGTACAAAACCCCCTTCTGGGGGGGGGGGGGCTGGTATGCCAAGACGCTAAATTGTGCAGCCAAGCATAAACGCAAACAACCGACAAGTAATGAATTGAGTATGTGCAGGAATGCGCATAGACGACAACCAGCCAGGTGGACTTTTTTCAAGCCGCAGCCATGGCTGTCGTCCATATTCAAGATGTTTAAAATATATCAAGTGAAGCAAGAACATGGTGAGACCGGTCACTTTATTCCTTAAAGAGATCTTAGGTTTTCCCATGGCAGGACCACAGAATTTAAGAGGGCCTTCAAGAAGGTCTTTTGTTGCATTCGTTGTGGGGTCCTAACTTGTTGTTTTGCCAACTCCATGTGATAAGCTGCTATATATTCGTCCCAACAACTTGATTAACCAACAGGATGGAGTCGTTAACCCTAACCCACTAGGCCCTTTTGGCTAGGAACCTTCCTCAATCCTCCAAAATCCTCCAATTGCTCCCCCCAAAAAAGTTGCATTCACCCTCAATCCTCCAAATTCCTCCAAAATTTAGGACTTGTGTTCTGATGCATGTTCCCCATTTCCTCAATCCTTCAGAACCAACCAGTGTACAAAACCTATGAAGTTTTTCCCAAAAAGTTAAAGTATAAACAATAGGAAAATGTATATGGTGGGTGATGCTGTACTAAATCACCATTACTCCTCAATCCTCCAAAATCAACCGGTACTAAATCACCATTTCTCCTCAATCCTCCAAAATCAACCGGTACTAAATCACCATTTCTCCTCAATCCTCCAAAATCAACCGGTACTAAAATCACCATTTCTCCTCAATCCTCCTCAATCCTCCAAAACCGCATAGAGGATTTTGGAGGACTGAGGGGGGTTAGGGTTAATGAAGTGGGCGCCAACGTGTCTGAGCAACATGATACAGACAATTAATTTGATCTCCGTTATGAAAACAAATGTTCTGTCGTGCACCAGTGATTCTCTGTAATAACACATACACTGGCATAACTGTCACCTTCAAATCACATTCCTTCAAAATGTCCATAGATATGAGCCTTTGTAATCTTTCATTCACCGATACATGTAGTTCCCACAAATGCCACAAAATCAACTACCATAATTTGCATGAGGGTATATCTTCCATTTGACATTGTCTAATCAAAAAGTTCAACTTTTGCAATTCAATGTACATGTACATACATGTAGCATTCCTAAGATTACATGTTTGTGACCGTTTCACTATTGCTTGTTTGTTTTTTCATAACTCAATTAAGTTCGTAATACTTCACGCATTGCAAATATCCTGCATCTTAATTTAATTTCCTGTATTGTGTGCGAATCACCTTACATGTACTTTCCAAGAATCTTGTCATCTTGAAAAAACACAAACTGCCGGTAAAATAAATGAAATGAAAACATGATCAAGGATCAAAGATTGTTTTTTTTTTTAGCACTCAGCTTGCCATGAATATTTTGGGGACTTTTCTTCTGTTCCATCCAGGCCGTTCTTGTGGTCATTAAATTCATCTGGAAATCGGAGGCTTATTGCTGAAGTATTACTGTCGAGGTCAGGCAGTGTGTAAATTCAAAGGCATGGCAATTAATCAATAGATGTTTCTTCCCAGGTACGCTTTTTGTCTGCTACAGCTGTTGCCTCAAGCTAATATTTTATGCATTTCACCTCAATATTTTCTTTCAACTGTTTGCCGAATGGTTGGTTTTTATAGAGTATGGCAAAAAACACGGGGGGGGGGGGGGGGGGGGGGGAGACTAGGAACTAGACCAAGAGACATCCTAGTTGCAAATACCTTAACCGAATTTACGGAACTGCTCAGGTCAAGTAAAAAACTTAATATTCCTTAATATTGGAGACCACAAGCCTCTTTTTGGTCTTGTCTGCAACAAAATCCACTACAGCTCTTAAAAGAATAGAGGACATTCCTCTCAGTGATGGTCCGAATTGATTGAGTGCACTCCACTTTGTCATGGGCAGTCCTTGGGAAAATAACATGTACTTCCCGGCAGGATCCAAAACTAAAAGTTTAAAAAGGTCTCCTTCCTTTTTTTCTGAGAAAAGCGTGATTCTAAATATTTCCTTTTTTGTTGGGGGGGGGGGGGGGGGGGGACCACCCAAGTACATAAATCTGCTTTGCAAAAATAATTTTGTTCAACAGGTTATGGCCAAAATATATGCTGTATTAAGTGCTGTAGTGCTGTGCTAACAGACTGCAATTTGTGCTAACCGGGCTAGCAAAGAAATTCTGTGCTAATCCTGTAAACATAGAATCCTTAGTTACGGGATGTACGCATGGTCGTCGCAAGCACACAAGCCAAAAGGTCTTGCTAACCCATGAAATATGCTTGAATGTCTAGCACAGGCATTTCTGCTGCATTTAGCCGCCATTTTTTGCTATATGTTACAGATTCCATGATATACGTTTTGAGAACAATGCCATAGTGGCACCAATCTGAACGCTTCCAATTCTACACACAATCCTAGCAAATACTACTTAAGGAGCTGCATCGGCAAACCTCCTCATTCTCCTGACGAAGATTAGAGCAGGCTAATCGAAACGTTGAGAACAACCAGAGAAGTCCCCATGGTTCTCCCTGAACCATATTAACCCGTGAAGTCCCCATGGCTCTCCCCTGAACCATATTTCTCACCTATCGACAGTAGAGCAAAATGAGTTGCACGAAATTGGTTCTCCCTTGAACCCTTCTCACTTAACGAAGGTTTAGATACGAGTCGTGCGATAAGGTTCTTTTCAGAACCCATACCTCTCGTTAGTTGAGATAAACACATGGTGTTACCGCAAACCGAAACGAAATTCCATGATATTGGGCAAATATCTTTGTGATTTTCTCAAGCTCAGCACTACCGGTTAGTATAGCAGGAAGGTCATATAAAGAAGGCAAATTCATGTCCTCAAATATTCAACACACCTGGTTCTCACAATTCCTCTGGGGAAACTTTGATCGGTCAAATTCATCAGTGGGATGCATTACGGTTCCCATAGCAACACAGCAGACTTATGGATGACCACTTTCAGAAATAGTTTGATAAATATTTTAGTGGCATCATCATGGTTTGGACAGTGTGACCCCGGGGGGGGGTACCATTCATGAGGAATGTCTACCACAGCAAAGTCTTTATTATCCAAAATACTAAACTCCCTCTCTCAGTAGATCTATACCGGGTAGTCTTGGCCAACGGCACACTGAAATAAAAATATGTTTACCCACCTCAAACAATATCTCTGCAAGTACTAAATCTATAAATGTTTAAAATCAATTTCTGCAGATGCTCCATCTAATACATTGTATTTCCAAATATTTTTATAAATAAAATGCAATTTTATCTAATAAACGAAATCCTATCTACATGTGTAATTGATTTTGAAGGATGAACATGACAATAATATTACTCTCATCATCTGGACTAAATCCATGCTTCAAGGCTAAAAGAGTAGTCTTTATCTTTGGGGAAAAAAATAATCTTATAAATAAGTTGCTTGGCTTGTGAAGAGCTAGACAGGGGAAGAAATTCTGGACAATTTTTGGAGAAGAAAAACAACGAATGAATGGAACATAGCCTTGACCACTACTGGGAAAAAAATAATGCAATTACAGCGAGAGAGACGACTTTTTGAATAATACACGAATTACATGCTACTAAAAGCAAGTCCGTCATCCAAAAAGTCCTTCATAACAGCCCAGAGCCACAATCAATGTCAGAACACAGAGTCACAATAAATTATTGAAGAGGAAAAAAACATGGAAAGGAGAATAACAGATTGGTTGGGGGAAAGCAAACGAGGACGATTACTAGATAACAGAAAAAAAACGATGACAAAAAGGAATTGCTAGAAATAGCCAGATAAATCTAGTAACCATTAACTCCATGAGAAAGTCGCAGTAGAGATATGTCTTTTCTGGGTACGTATCAAACACAATATTTCGGTGAGCGATCCAGTCTTGTTGACTTGACTTGCTGACTCGGACTCGAGTCAGACACGATTTGCAATTTTTTGACTTGAGACTTGACTTGACAAAAACAAAATGACTTGGGACTTGACTTGACTTGAATAAATTTGACAAACACAACTTTTGGGCCTATGCACATACCAGTTGAAAAAAAAAATGCCAAGCCCACAGCGCATAGGGTGCTGGGTGTCCAGTACGTATATGCAGGGCTGCAGCACTGGACGACTGCATGGAGAATCGTCAAGACCGGGCATGCATGGTTGATTTTGTACAGTGCATACGTGCCAGCCAAAAATCATTTGTCATTGGAATTTGAATTTACTATGTGCAACAATTGACTTGAGACTTGGTACTTGACTTGAACAAAATTGACTCAGGGACTTGACTTGACTTGACTTGACTTGACAAAAAATGACTTGTTACAACACTGTCCGATTTACATTTTAACCCTAACACCCTAGGCATTTTTACTAGAAAGCTTTCTCAACCTGTCAAAATCCAACACTGTGCAGTATACCTACATGTATAGCGCATTCTTTGGACTTGGACAAATTGGGGCATCATACATGTAGCTCCATGTAAAGTAATGGTGCCAAGGCACTACAGTCCTGAACCCATCAAAATTCAACACAACCTGCTGTTGGAGTTTATAGGGCTTGGGGTAGTTAAGGTTAAGTGCCTTCACTCCATCAAAACAGTCCGGGTATTTCCTTCTGCTTTTAGCCACTTTAATCAAAAGAAAATCGGTAAGTGCGGGTACCAGTACAAGCAGCCTTGAATTCACTGTTGTAAATTCACTGTATGTAAGGGACATTAATTTCTACCTGCCTACGTGTCAGTTTATGAACATAGTATGCAGAATATGAATTCTCGGTCGGGGAGATGTCAATACTTGATTTTTTTTTGTCTTTCCAGGGTTCCCACAGAAATCTGAAAACCAAATTCCATGACTTTTCCAGGACTTTCCAGGACTAAAAACTGACAATTTCCATGACATTTAACGCCATTTTGCAGAGAAAAGTTGCTTGGTACAATGTATTATGATACTGATAAGCCGCTGATGTTGGGCTAACAATTTGTCGGCTTTTGAAAATAAGTTAACTAATTAATAATGGCCTCCTCCTCACATCAAAAGCGGCCCATCAAAAGCGGCCCATCAAAAATAACCCTTGCATGATCTTGATTTCCATGACTTTTCCATGACTTTTTTTTTTCCTCAATTTTCCATGACTTTTCCATGACAACATTTTTCCCCAGGATTTTCCAGGATTTTCCACGACCCGTGGGAACCCTGCTTTCCTAATGTAGTGTTTAGCCCTGTACAGAGCGAGTTCAAAAAACTGAACCGACATTTTTCACCGTCATTTATTACTTTATTTTTTAGCATACAAGTATAGATAGAAAATTGTAAGCTACATACATTGTACAATGTACGTGCAACACTGTGCATGAGTAGGATCTTTTAGTTAAATATGCGGAATATTTGGGTTCGGCTTTCTATTAAAATTTATTAATATTGGTTTTAATTTTGTATGATTAGCAATGCAACGCCTCAGACATTCACCGGAGAGCTACATTCAGTGTACATGTATACTGTCCATAAATTATTGAAATTTGCCTTGTATTTGAAAAATACAAAGATGATTAAACTAAATGGAAAGATACACGTACATAATAGTGAGAACTAAATACGTTGGTTCGGGAAGCACACACGCATTGAAATTGACAGTAAACAAAAGCACTTTTTCCCCATTAACCCTTTGAAGCCGGATGACGTCTATACATTTGTAGACGACCAAAAAAATAACCACCAGGCCGGATGACATCTATAGACGCCATTGTCTGCATTTTCAATCCATTGTGTATGTTAAGCTTGGCTGCACAAGCCTCTTGTGTCTGTTTGGCTTGGCTGCACAGGCCGCCCTGGCGCCTCATTATAAACAACCGGACTCGCAGGGTTAATATTAAATTACACATTTGTCAGTAAAAGCTTTGACCTACTAAACATAGCAGTCCATCTATTAATGTTAAACTCCTCATATACATGTATACACGCACATTAGGGAGTGGGGCAAAATGCACGTTCGGAGTACACACGGTAATAGCCGGCTTAAACGTGTGTGCAATTTGCGTGAAGTACGCTTATCGAGAGCGGGCATGTTTGACTAGTAAACACTTCGTTTGTTGACTGTGGCATTGAGAGCTTTCGGGCAGTATTGGACAACCACAATTCCCCCCCCCCCCCCCCCCCCCTTCCAGCCGTGTTGACTCGTGAACATCACTGGCCAAAACGCATACATTGTACATGTATGTCTATCTCTGTAGCAACCAACCATGTTATTATCACTATGAAAAAAACTGTACATGACGGTATGCATTCATTGTCCTGTAGTCCTGAATCCTAAAACATGACACAACCTGGTGTAAACCTCAAAAATAAAAACAAAACTTTATGGCAGGCCCTGTAAGAAAAAGCTTCTTTAACCCCTTGCGTAGGGATGACGCCATATGGCGTACAAAAAAAAAAGTGCCACCAGGCCTGATGACGCCATTCGCCGCCGTTTGTGCAGTTTCAATCCATTGTTGGATTATTGTTTATGATACGCTTGACTGCACAAACACATTGTAATGATTCGCTTAGCTGCCAGAACCGCCGCGACACCCCGACGTCTCCCGCAAAATACCGTGCCCATGGGGTTAATACCAAAAAGCAGGGTGAGTGACAGTTGGACCTGCCGGACATAGTCAAATCTACATGTAGTTGGCTCTCGTCGGATCTAGCCGGTGCCTGCAATCTACCTTCATCATTTCGGTATTCAGTTACTAAACCATCAACACAATTGACTAATTGCTGCACCTTAAGTGAATTTCCTTGAGGCAATAAATTACGGAGGGAGTCCCACTTCAAATCTCAGTCCCAAAGCAAACATCGGACATATAATCATCAATCTTACAAATTGATTCTTTGCCCCCACTGCCCCCAAGCTGTGTTCCTTAAAAAAAGAAAAAGCGAGTCGTTTGTCTTTTGACAAGTCCTATCAATTGTGCTCTCAAAAATAATCTGATCATAAAAACTACATTTCACTTATTGCATAATCTCCTCGAAGAGAGAAAAGGGAGGGAAAAAAAGCAACCTCATACTTTGAACTCGGCAAATTGAACAAAAGTCACACTTTGGAATTTTACCGACAGCAAAAATCCCTTTTTTTTTTTTTTTTTTCTTTTTTTTTTTTAACTCAAAATACAATGTACATATATATTTGTAATTTGAATAAAAATTCTCCACATTTGGTGGAAAACAATTCAACAATGGAAAATTAATTTTAAAATGAACCAAATTCATTGTGCATATTGGTTATCACATCAATTAGGAGACAAAGCTTGAAATTATTTAGGAAACTGAACTGTGAACCTGAAGAATATAACTTCAGTCTACAGTTCTCTGCCAAATTCTGCTTGAAAACAAAATTGCAAAGCAATTTTATTTGTTAACTTTTATTTATTTAATTAATTCAGCTGTGAATCAGGAACCAGGAAACAGTTCACCTGATATTTTTCTGTGTGTAACTCCAATTGATTAAATGCATGTATGTTCACTGTTTTGTTTATTTCTTGACAAATCATTTGTTTTACATATCAACATATAATGATATACATGTACATGTACATTTATGTAAAATAATAAACGCTGAAATAAACATTCTGTCAATCAGTCATATCAAGTACCGGATATCCAGTATACAACAAACATCCTTGGCACACATCATGTCTTTATCACATTTGTTGGAGACTGGCGATTTCCAGTAAATTTTAATGACTTGAGGAAATTCCCCTGGGTTATATACTTT
This sequence comes from Hippasteria phrygiana, assembly GCA_037893225.1. Classification (NCBI taxonomy): domain Eukaryota; kingdom Metazoa; phylum Echinodermata; class Asteroidea; order Valvatida; family Goniasteridae; genus Hippasteria; species Hippasteria phrygiana. The sequence goes on from JAZGUH010000202.1 coordinate 2,591,664, forward strand.
CAGTTTTGAGAAAAACAACTCAACATTACAGCTCGTAGCTCATACATTTAACAGACTCTTTCAATTTTACAATCGAGAAATTACTTTTGTTGTAATTGGTATTTACATGCATTTCCATGCCAAACTTTCCCCTGCTTAAGGACAAGGTCATTAAAGTACTAGGGAATTTCTTTGACAAGTCAATCCCAGCTGACATCTAGAAACTGCACAAACATCTCCTTCCTCTAACAAAAGCAAGGGGGGAACTTCCCCCTCCCCCCAAGGTCCCGCTTCTACCGAATGTCAAATGAAATTTACATGAATTCAGGTACGCTGCACTTGTCACAGGCACTTTGTTCACCACCTGTAAAATGAAGCATCCTCAATTAATAGATGTGCTTGGGCATAGTGCTTTGACTGAAGAATGATCAAATTATCACGATGCGTACTTCCTGGGCTACGGGTACCGTTCAGGCGGAATTTTTGTCGAGCACGATCGAGTGTACAACTGTTTTATGTCGGAATGGCGTTGTCTCTGTACCAGATTGCTGAAACTTTGGGCCAGTGATTCAAGCGCTGGTTTGCTCCATCTACATGTATTAAGTGGGTTTTGGTGTGTGAACCCAACCTATGGATCACTGATCGGGATCTGGGTGAAACAAACAGGCCCTTAGCTGAGTTTCAAATGTAAAACCTCCAGATGGTGATTCAAGAAGGATGAAACCAAAGTAACATTTAGTCTTTATTTCCATTGTTTTAAAATCCTAATGTTGTTCGATTTTGTGAGACGACTTTGCATGTGATTGCCGTAAGTTTCGTCACGATATTTCCAGAGCGTGGTGGAGCATGTAACAGTAAGACAAACAATTGGGCACTTTTTGTGTATGTCTCAACCATCGCAACTTTTCTTTTACTGTCGTGTGAAAAGACTTTAGCCAACAAAAAAAGGTTGATCTTTCCCTGTGGACGAGGTTGTTGATCTCGTCTGATCCACGCCGAAAGCACCACTAAGTCTCTGCGCCAGAAAAGTTGCAGCGTAATCCGCAAGTTTAGGTTTATCAACTGGGAGCATTGATCTCAAAATCCAACGTGATTGAAATTTGTTTTGTTACATTCATAACGGCAAAGACTACGATACTTCTAAGTAAAATGGAATACACATGAAAACACTAGCATATATGTACGTGCACTGTATATATCTCCGAGGACAAGAGAAGAAAGGAAACACAAAGAAACCTTTCAGTCCTCGAACGTAGAGTCTTTTGTTGAGATGGGTCCTCGAATGTAAGGATACGTGCTTAGTCTATGGGGGTTGGTTATATTAAAGGAACAATAGGAAACACAAAGCATTGTCCTCGGACGTATTGGGGAAGTACGACTGTGTGTACATATACACTGTATACACGTAGGAAGTGAAATACACACATGCCCCAAATTATTCATACCCATTCCAAATTCGGGGTATTGTGAATCATTTTATTTATTATTTCTACTTTATGCAAATGATGTGAAACCAAAATATATGTAGATTTGTACATATCACTATGAACATCTAACAAAAGAAAACCCACGCAGTCCTTTGTTACAAACAAAGGACTGCGTGGGTTTTCTTTTGTTTGATGTTCATAGTGTATGTACATGCCAACTAAAAGTCATTTAGCTTTTTTGTATGAGAGAAAAGCAAACTACCAGATTTTTCATAGGGTATGAATAATTCGGGGCATAACCGTATGCTACAGTTTTGTAAAATAGCTCTAGTACGAACATTTTCTGCCAATCGTCAGCAACACCATGATATTTGCCACATGAGGCTCATGTATGTAGTATCCAGGCTCGCAATCCAAGTTCGAGTCACTGAAAAGCTCAAAATGGCACATTGGATTATAAGGCACCTGACGACCTACAAGCCCCTTTAAAGCTTCAAGCAGAAGTCCATTGGGTTTCTCACTGACACTGCCAACAGCGCCATATTGATCTTTGTAAAGAAGAGTTCCAATTTAAGGTGCCTGCGGACGCTAACCGTATAAATTACTTCGCAGTCCGATCGTGCAAACTTGGCAAATTGGAACTATAACGGGGGGGGGGGGGGGGGGGGGGGGGGGACCTTTCTCCCGACCCAACCAAAAAAAGGTGGGTCCAGAGATTAATGAGCCAAGTTTTTACCAGACCAAACTTGACAAGTTTGACATCCAATGAAAATCAATGAACAAGATCTAAATGGAAGAATACAAACTTATACATGTACTTTGGACTGTAAAATTTGAGGTCGGCCTACAACTTTGTCATTGTGGAAGTGTGATACAAATGAACAGGGTATGGTGTGTGCTGCTTCACACGCTGTCTATGGAGCTAACATATTTGGTAACCAGACTCCAACTGATAATAAATTTTGTAAACAAGTTTAAAACCATTTTCAACCTGGGAAGCGACATTGCGGGGATCACTCAATGAGGATACGGCTTTTTAACTTATAATTCGTCAAACAATCCACAAGGGAAACTGACTAGGTAAATTTAAATACATTTTCAAGGTGAACAAAGAAACTGGCAGGAGCGGGATTCGAACCGGCGCTCTACCAACTGAGCTATCTTGCCCTATGTTGGCGGTCTCCCAAATTGTCAGTATCTTTGTTCGGGTGGGCACTAGTCAGAAGTCATAAACCCAGAATGCCGTATAGCCAGGGATCACACCCAATTTTACGATACAACCTGGGAAGCGACACTGCGGGGACCACACCATCGCACTATAACTCTCACACTTGTAACGGTTTTAATGACCAAATGGTTATTCCATACATACATATGGGCCAGGAAATTTAACCCTCAAGTTTTGTGTGCTGTTTTTGTTCAGTATATGACATTGGCACAGTAGTGCAATGTATTTTTCTCATCTTCCAAATTCCACCTCTGTGACCCAATTTCAAATCCATCCCCCCCCATGGGAGCCCTCATTTTGAGATCCCAATACAATCACTTAGAGCAGACACAAATTATGAAAACATGCATAGTACCGAAGTCTGACGTCATCAGTTGGCACGACAACTGGCTCCAAACAAATGTTGATTTTGACTTTAAGCTGCCCAGAGAGCATGGGTAGAAAGACCCACACCTTGCCACCAGCAATGATCTTGGAATAAGATAGACCTATAATCCGAGTCTACCCAAGTATTAATTTGCGAGTGAGATTACGGTCTACGTGTATAGGCAGCATTTGGCTGCCGTTCTGACTGATCACTGCTATTCAGTTACCCACACATTCTTTTTATTGAAATCACGCTATATACGAGGCTAAAAGCCACTCTAGGTGAAGGGTTTAAGAGGTGGTATACAACATTTGCTTTTGCTGTAATTTTCAGAAATGAATGGATTTGGGGATTAGTATTTTATAGCAAATACTGTAACACCGACCGGTTTAAACTTTTGTGTACATAGAGAAAACAGAGGGGAAAAAATGCTGGTTCCCTGACCCTATTTCTGCAATTTATAGACATCAGGGAATTATCAGGTCGGGGAACTAGACTATTTCCAACGATTGTTTGCCGACAATCGCCGGAAATTGATACAAAAAATTTTCTTGAAAATGACAGCACACAGGTGCCATGATTTTACAGGATGATTAAAACTATTATTTACTTACAGTCAAGTAAGGTATTTCATAATAATTTGGAATTTTGTGTGTATGTTTGCAAATGTTGTATACTACCTTTAAGAGGTGGTAGGGTTGGTGACATTTTGAATTTCCAGCCAAAAAACACTAGAAACGTAATAACACACTGTTGCACTGATAGGGCACTTTATGGTTAGCTCAACGGTTATCACAATTTGCTTCAACCAACCATTCCCCTCCATCTTAAATCATTTCACTTCTCCAGACGCCTTCAGGAAATCAGTTTCACACACTCTGACACAGTGACTCAACCAATGCCAATCCACATTATCGTCTGGCAACATTCCAAGTCAACTTTGAAGTCCTAGCGTGAAATTATCTTTTCGCATTTTACCGAGCTCCTGCATATCATTGTATTGGCTTCCCCCGGTTGGGCTCCAATTGCCTCATAACGACTGGAAACTAAAGACGAGTGCGACAAGACGTCTCGGCAGTTCCACACAGGCGATGAGCCCGCGGCAAAAAAAGGCGTGAAATTTCAGGCAATCACTGACAATTTCCTAAGCAAGGGGAGTGAACTTTTAACTTAATAATGAAAGATACTCTACCATATTTCTTTGCTTTGAGGCACCATTTCATCATAATGACTACCACTGATGCAAACAAGCACCATGTTCATTGAACAGACCTTGGTCATTCTATAAATTAGGGGTCCAAAGGTGAGACATTTTTTGGCATCCCTGTTACACCTGACCTGTGTCATTTTTCCCATCAAGTATCATTAAAATTGATTTCAAACTTGTTACTTGTTTGCCAGGTACTTTGCTCAAGTTTACATTATCACCCTTGGAGATAGAAGGCATTAAAGAATGTGTCCCGAACTGCAAAATCCTACACATGTCAGATGTACATCACAGGGACACCAAAATTGGACCCTAAATTTATATAATTTATATAATTCCCGCAACTTTTATGCACAAGTCAATTGGGCTTTTGCATGATGGCATCATTGCAATTTCCATGAACATGGGACTACACCTACATGTACTACACCCTATGATCTAGAATACTGAAATAATATACTGGGACATTGGCATGTGCTCCTATACATATGCATGATCCTTATGCATATGGTTCTATGCAATATGGTTCTATGCAATATGGTTCTATGCAATATGGTTCTATGCAATATGGTTCTATGCAATATGGTTCTATGCAATATGGTTCTATGCAATATGGTTCTATGCAATATGGTTCTATGCAATATGGTTCTATGCAATATGGTTCTATGCAATATGGTTCTATGCAATATGGTTCTATGCAATATGGTTCTATGCAATATGGTTCTATGCAATATGGTTCTATGCAATATGCTTCTATGCAATATGCTTCTATGCAATATGCTTCTATGCAATATGCTTCTATGCAATATGCTTCTATGCAATATGCTTCTATGCAATATGCTTCTATGCAATATGCTTCTATGCAATATGCTTCTATGCAATATGCTTCTATGCAATATGCTTCTATGCATATGCTTCTATGCATATGGTTCTATGCATATGCTTCTATGCATATGGTTCTATGCATATGGTTCTATGCATATGGTTCTATGCATATGGTTCTATGCATATGTTCTATGCATATATATGGTTCTATGCATATGATTCTAATCATTCCATACAAATGATCCTTAATCTGTGCATGTGATCCTTATGATTCTGTGCATGTGATCCTTATGATTCTGAGCATATGGTCCTTATTCTGTGCATATGATCCAAATTATGTGCATATGATCCTTATCATTCAATGCATACATGTATGATCCTTGTTGTTCTGTGCACATAATCCTTAATTGTTCTGTGCACATAATCCTTCCTGTTCTTATGTGCACATAATCCTTCCTGTTCTTATGTGCACATAATCCTTGTTCTGTGCACATAATCCTTATTGTTCTGTGCACATAATCCTTATTGTTCTGTGCACATAATCCTCATTATTCTTCATATGATCCTTATGCCATGCCTATCATCCTTATTCTATGCATCTGCTCCTCATTCTGTGCATGTTATAAATCCTTGTTCTATTTCTGATTTGTACATAGAATATATAATTCTATTCAAATGTTCCTTAATTTAAATTGTGGGTACATACATGTACACTGTACAGACATACATGTATGTACATGCACAGGTTTTTCATCATTCTGTATGATACACCTGTGCCATTCTTTGCATTTTATCTTAATCATTCTGCGTGTACATTGTACACATGTATGATGGTAACATCCTTTCCATTCTACATGTACAAAAGTGATACCCCTGCTACGTAAACACGATGATCCTTATTCTAAGCTAAACCACATGACATCAATACCAAATAGATGCATTTTCTCAGTGAGTCCGAAGTTCACCTCAAGTTCACTACGACCAAGGAACCCTCTCCGTGGTGCCACTTTGACGGGAAAACAAACCGCCTCGTTGCCGTTTATCAACCCATGCCCCTTTCATCACCTACGGGCCAATTAGCCCCCCACAGGGACCCAATTAGTACCCCACAGAGTCCCCCAATCAGTCCAAGCCAGCCCCCTAGCCTTGCCCAACGCTACAATCAATTGGGTGCACAATTGAGGCTATCCTCACACTCTGCTCGCTCCAAACTCCCGATATTTTATCTTCAGCTGCACAAACCATCGTGACTAATGGGTGTGGACAAAACGTGCTTGTACCCGCATTTAGGGCGATGACACGGGTTGTAACCTGCGGATGTGTGTGTATGGCTGAAGCCTCGCATATATATACCACTGGTGTACAGGTTTTCTGCTTTTTGCTACACGTGAACACTAGGGAACCGTTGTTGAGAAGGACAATGTACGAGGCAAACGAAACATCTACGATTGGATGATCATTCCCCGTCACAATTACACACAGACAAACAAATTTCAAGGCATATGGGTCATTCTATAAATTTGAGATGTATAAGATTTTGTAATTCCGGACACATTCTTTAACCCTAACCCACCTCAATCCTCCAAAATCCTCCTTGCAGTTTTGGAGGATTTTGGAGGATTGAGGATGAATGGTATTTTTTTAAAAAGAGGATTTTGGAGGATTGAGGATGAATGGTGTTTCAAGCAAGGAGGATTTTGGAGGATTGAGGATGAATGGTGTTTCAAGCAGAGGATTTTGGAGGATTGAGGATGAACGGTGTTTAAAGCACATGAGGATTTTGGAGGATTGATTGAGGATGAATGCATTTTTTGGGGCAGGGTAATCGGAGGATTTTTTAGGATTGAGGATGGTTCCTAGCAAAAAGGGTCTAGGGGTTTGGGTTAATTAATGCCTTCTATCTCCAATGGTGATTATTGTCAAGCAAAGTACTTGCCAAGCAAGTAAATAATAGCGTGAAGTCAATTTTAAACCCTAACGTCCTAGGCATTCACTTGGGGTACAGTACACTGTACTACAAAATACTACTCAATTCTCATAGGCCAGTGCAGTAAAAGTACTGCATACTACAGTTTACTCAAGTAGTATTTTGTAGTATTCGGTGACAGTTAGGGTTAATGATATTTTGATGGGGAATTACACAGGTCAGGTGTAACAGGGACACCAAAAAAGTCACACTTTTAGACCCTAAATTTATGGAATGACCCATGTCCTACTGCTTTCCAATTGTGGTGCAGACTTGTAGGGAGTGTGTACCGACTTGCTTTGTGGAGGAAGACGACAGGAAACAGAACTGACAACGCACCGACAGCAATACGTCCCCCTTTAATCACTAGGTCAGCAGTCAGTTGGGTTGAGGATCATTTTGATTGTACCAGGCAAACGAAACATCTACGATTGGATATCTACAAGATTATTATGATAGCTGGCAAGCAGACTGCCTTGTTGGGAAGGGGGGGGGGGGGGGTACAATGAAGTGATTGATAGCTGAAGGTAGCCCTAAAGTAGCCCTAATAATGAAGTGGTAATCCTTGGTTGTGTCAAGACAAGATTGCTGGGCTGATGATCAACTGATGATGTCAAACTGCTGGTTCCCACAGTCTCGCTGTCATCAGACAAGGAGACGCTATCTCCTTGCATGAGGGCTTGACTGATAGATTGGTAGACTTGCCACAAGGCTTTCCTGTACAGCAGCTTCCCATAGCAGAGCTTTTTCAGGGCTAATTCTACTCTGGAGTTGGCCAAGTTGAGATACCTGTAGTTTTGTCTGGGTCCAATTTTATGAAGCTGCTAATTAAGCACACAAATCTTGCTTAGTTAAAACCAGCGAAAACTTCAAGCGAGTTTTATCCATTTATAACAACTACAGATTATTACGCATCACAGGCGATACAAATCACATGAACATCTGGTTGGTAATCCTACTTAACGAAGGAAGACTCTTCACGCTAAGCACATTTTGTGCTTAGCCACTCAGTGAAATTGATCCTTGGTCAACTATGGACATTTATTGCCTGTAGTGAGTTTTGTAGAGATTTTTCACCCAACCAGTGCTAAGAGAGACTCTGGCCCGGTTCATACGTCACGCCAATTTGAGGGCGAATCAATTCATCTCCAGGGTAACGGTGAACATGACAGTGAATGTACATGTAACACTACTGTTGACGCACACAATTTGCTTCACTTTCATATTCCAGTGACGTACATATACATGTAGACATGTATGAACCATTTATTCCCATTCTGGCAGTCGGGGCTTTGAGAACGACGTTAAAATCCTGCTGCTGTTAGACTCCACGCTTAGGCCTTGGGCAAGGTACTTTACTAAGTATTGCAGAACTCATAAATGTACTCAAGTACATTATTCCATACTAGTAATTCTACTCCTGGTCATCAATGTACTCGACTACAATATAAGGGCTGTACATATATATAGTATTCGTACATGTACCTATATTATTCTGTAACTCTACTCACTCACTAGGAAGTTGTGAACGAAGTGTTTGTAGTTCCATGCATGGTTAATCACAGCCCAGATTATAGGCTGCCTGGTGTGGCTGGGTATGGCGGATCCAGGACTGATTAAGCCTGCTGATCAAGGGTAATATCATTTGAACCTCTCCCTGGTAGTATATAAAAGCCGATATCTAAAAGTTTGACAGCCCTTAAAAATTTGTCTAGCACCTTACCCCCTTCTCCCCCCCCCCAAAAAAAAATCCCTTCGGCAATAAAGGCTAAAAATAATAAGAAGCATATTACTTCACGTACACTGTACTTTTTCCTCTTATTTTACCATCACAAGTGCTGACACCAAGTTTGCGTTCAAGTATAACTTAAGACAAACTGGCGTATTGCACAAATAAAAAACAAATATGCATACTTGTGTGTACGTGAGTGTGCACCATGAACCGTTCTTTATTACCAATGTACACGTACGTGTACATTGTACAATTCTAAGAGAATATATGAACGGGCGATGAACCGTAAGTGTAATGAGTCCTGTTTAGTGAAGCGTGGAACTGATAAAACCACTATAATGTACAAAACAGATCCCACTGGGAGATTTCTTCATTCTATTTTGAATATTTTAATATTTTATTACTTGTTACTATGGAAAATACTGCATTATAATTGCATTTAATGGGGTTAGTTACAGGACAGATATTCTTGTTCTAATATAGTACATCATTGTAATACAACTTTAATATTTTTGGTCAATAATTTTCATAAAACTAAAAATGGACTCAATTACATGTACATGTAACGGAACTGCCGCGTTGGAGGGAAACTACAACGTACGTCTACAGGTTCTGTATACGTTCGAGGACAAGAGGAGAAGAGGAGAAAAAAAATACAAAAGAACCTTTCTTGTCCTCGCAAGTCGTTTCATATTTTTTTTTTAATCGGTCCTCGGACGTAAAAATATGTGTTTAGTCTATGGGGTTTGGTTATATTAAAGGAACAATAGGAAACACAAAGCATTGTCCTCGGAAGTATTGGGAAAGTACGACCGTGTGTGCAATGTGTGTACTGAAGAGACAAAATTGTAAGGCAATGTGCCGAATGGAACGAACCTAAAGAATTTATTTTCCCGGCACTTTTCAAGATTAATTCCCCAAAATACCTTCTGTTTTAAATTGCTATTTTTCTAAATACATGTACCGGTACATGTACAAAAGTTGTTCACTCTCAATGAGACATCACACGAACAAATTCACCCGCCTTTAGTTATGAAATACAATTCTTCTTTTCAAATTCTATTTCCAAATTAGTTGTGGACCGAAAATAATTCAGTTTTCACGGGACAGTTTTTGTGTACATTGGAGGTGTAAAAAGCAACCAAGGATAATCCTATTTCAGAGGGTAACAGACCCAAAATCGAAAAAAAAAAGTTTTTGTTCAAGTAAAGCATACAATTTGAAAATTCCTCAGAAAAATTAAAATTTGTTGAAGATGTACATGTATAGTACTTTGCCTAACCATTTCTCTTGAGAAATCGCCAAAATAGCCAAGATACTCTCGGAATAATTTAAGCTGGCCAAGGTATGAATCACATTTGGATATTTTCTACCTTGCGCTCAGCGTATCCCAGCAGAATACATTAATTCTGGCCTTCGAGCTGAAATTGTTGTTAAATTAGAAGTCGGCCTGTTACATAACATCAAGCAAGCTCATAGGAAACCCAAATTGTTTCCATCTACGAATAATCGTATAACTTGTCAGCTTTAATTGTTCCCAAGTAGGATTTTAGGTGACGATGTAATTTAACTAATTCGTACCAAATTAATCACACATTGTCGACACGTGAAGGTGATGCGGCGAATGCGATCATCATAATACAAAACTGCATTGTACGGTGTAGTGGTTGCACGATCTAGGACCAATGTTTTACATGTTGGGATGCTAAGCTCATGGTTTTCTGGGGCGAGATTGGCCAGAAATCAGGAAAAAATCCTGACAAATCCGACGCCTAGATTTCCTTCATCCATTTCATACAGACCATTTCCACTAAGGGTTAACTTCGGAAGCAAAATTTGCTTGAAAGTAATGCAAAAACAGAAATCTCCATGCATGCGCAGGCATTACCAATACGACTATTAAAGTTGCAGAGCCGTGACCTACATGTAAACTTAAGATCTTGATACTACAGACTGTGGGTTCAGGTCACACAGGGATCATAGTACCTGTGTCCTTGAGCAAGACACTTTGTCACAAGCTGCTTCTCTCCACCCAGGAGTAATTGTGAGTACGCAAATACCGGCAATCATGGACTTGGGACAAAATCTAAGTTTGAACTTGTGTATTCCAAAACCTCTAGTACACAGTATACTGCCAATCACAGGTTCTACACTTCAAGGGTGCACCACACTATAAATAAACTCCCATTGACTTTAGTGTAAAATCCACTAACTTCACAGTGAAAAAATCCTTATACAGGAGTCTCTCAGTTATTAGGGCACTACTGAAAATTATAGTTTAAATCTTAATCTGTCAAATTCTTTTCAATTTTTGGTAGGGTAGCCATTTGGAATTTTTGCTAATTGTCCCCAAAGATTACCACCCCTAAAAATGTGGTTTTTCCCAAACCGGCTAGCTGCCATTTTTCATACAGCATCCCTCCACTTGCCAAGCCAAATAGGACCAATTTTAAAGCCAAAATGTATCAAGTCTGCACAAAAGTTGAAGCACAGAACCCCCAGGTTATGATAGCTGATCATAATTACACAATCTATCAATTGCATGACACCCCAAAATCTATTATTCAAAAAAAGTACATTACCTACAATTGAAACTGCTAGTTGTAAACCTTTAACAATCACCGACTTCCTATTTCTGCATGGAAGGCACTGTCAATGTACCTTTCAATGGCCAAAGCAACCCAAATATTCTTCAAGTATTTGAACTTTTCCATTCCTCCCTAAACAACATTTCCAATGCCCAAAACTCGAGCCTTACCTCTTCCAAATTCCCACCCGAGCCTTGCCGATGACCACACTGGCCCTGTTTGGGCCTTGAAGAACTCTCCATGATACGCAATCAATACCGATCATCTGCAGATATCATTACAGCCACCAGCGATGACGATGGAGAGGACAAACTCTTTGTGTTTACATTCCATGCAAAACTTTGCCGGATCAATCCCGAGATAGTTTCCGGTACAGCACGGATGCGGAGATCATTTTCCACGGCGCAGGGCACAAATGAATAATTCTGTACGTTCAGAGGACCAATAAATTAATAAATCAACTTGCCGGGGATACAACAAAATTGGTCCGACCACACAAAGCCGTGGTGGTACTTTAAGAAAATGATGGGGTAAGGTTAGCCACCACAACAAGCCTGAGAGATTACCGGGGCCGTGTAACACCTGCATTTATCATCCTGTGTGAAGCCATTAGTGCAAGAATTGACATGGTTGCCGTATACAGTATAGATGTAGCGTTACAGCAAGAGAGTCAGATGAAACCGTCAGGATATCCACTAGTCCGGACAGGCAGCCGACCAGCCAGCATTCATGCGTATCATACAAGTCAGCGTTAAGGGTTAGCACAGCAAAAACACACCAGAGCTGGTGGGATGCTTGCAAATGGTAAACAAGTATCACAAAATCATCTTTGTTCTGTTTCTCACACCTATCAGACGTGAAACCTGTAGTCAATTAAATCCTTATCGTTCTTCAGGAGGTGGAAAAATGCAGGTAGCTGCAGATTTCCTTTGAAGCTGTGGCTTCCGAGCAGTTGATACATGTAGCAATCTTGATTAACTAACTTCCTGGTATGCCTACACGGACAGCACACACATACTCGGGAAAAAATAGAAAACTACAAGTTACGCATCAGCGTTGGGTTTGTTGATAACCAGCACAAAGTACCGATATTGAAAGTTCCGGCTGTGAGTATTCAAGTGACGTCACACGCCTCAAGGATCCTGCGGTTTATTGCCGTTTCTCTGCACAAAGACAGACCAGCATGTCCCTTTAAATCAAAATCCTCATTTGCATAACCGGTCTCCAGGTACAACCCAGTAGTAACTTCAGACTCCAGGGACCATTTCAAGGCAACAGGATACCAACCGATGACCTTTCCTGCACATCTACGATCTTCCAGTCCCTCCACTCAACGTTTACAGATGACCGTAATTAATTTGACGCCTTTTTATTTGTACACGTACATGTATGCATGAACAGAAATAACAAGCCGTTTAAGGATTATAACACCTTAGCTTAGACTCAATTAAATGTGCTCAGTCAGACTGTTTGCTTAATATGAAAACTGTTTTTATCCCTGACTCCCGGAATGGGGATGCTTATGCAAGGTGTACCCGATACTCAAAAATACCAGTTGTTCATGCACGCACACCCGAAAACAAAAAACCAGTTGACCCACATTTTTGTTTGCTCTTTGCAAAAGTACACCAAACTTTGATCCACAAAGGTACGTAACTGTCGACAGTGAACTTGAAGTTCATCTACTGACCTGTTGTGTAACTGGAACAGTCAGGCAACATCTGTGGAGTTTTTGACCCTCTGTCATGATTAAAGGCGAGAAAATCTGGCACTGGCAGGTCGGAAATTTGCATCCTGATGTCGTGTTAGTGCTTGCCCGTTGGCTTAGGTTGAATTCTGGTCTCACGTGTTGCGCGTTTAATACTGCACAGTACATTTGGTTTATTGTCTTTGCTGTACAGCAGGGTGTTCGTGTATGTGTGTGGGAAGTTGGCTGAAATCCCTTTTCAAATACGTGTCGTTCCGAGGGGATTAGGTCGAACGGTCTTGAAGATTTCAATGAATGTAGTTGCCCGTGAGAATAAGTGGAGTATTTAGCTCACAGCTTTGCAATGGGACTCTTCAGAACTGTACGTGGTAAAATAAGACAGCTGATGGGAATTTCTGAATTGGTTGCAAATAACTCTTTTTCCTGACGACAGATTCAACATCCATTCCTCAGCCTGAAATGCCTAGATGTTTCTGAAGTTTGCAAACTCCATGCGGAATTGGCAAAGATATAAACCGATAAGATTAACTTAGGAGGTCTTGACATTTCAATGATCCATCACAGCAGGATCTTTCTGAAACTAAAAGGCTAAAAAGATTTTTTTTTTTAATATAGCAGTTATTTGCCATTGGCACTGTTCGCTGTAATTGACTGATTTCAACCGGTTTTTCCTTTCACTTTGAGTTCCAAACAGAATGGGCAGGAATTGATGCTCCAATAGAACACTGGGTACCAGCTTTTGATTGTGCAACCACACCTGTTCCCAACGCAAGGAAGTAAAAGGACCACGAAAGAATCAGGAAGACACAATTCCGGCATTGATCCCGTTCGTTAATTGTCCTTATTCAACGAGAAACAGCATCACAAACAGAAATTACAGAATACTTGAAATGAAGCAGTAATGTTGACCCTGTAAACAAAGAAATTGCAAACAATCGTCAGGTTTTCCAGGCTATGTTTTGAGCGACAGCCAGCCCAGCAGACGACCCAAACAGATCTCCTTTGCCATTGTTAACTTGCTGGAATCAGAGAGGACAATGTCGTCACAAAGTCGTGGAACCTCCCAATTACCGGCCTTGACTTCAATGTTAATCCAATAACCTAAGCTACTGACTCATCAAAACAAATGTAGACTCCCAAAAAGTCACCGAAAGCACCACACAGTCACCTCTCTGACTAAAGCACATGCCATCTTTCACTATCATTTCCCGATAATTCATTATTTAACACATCACTGGCACAGGATGCGGGCAACCAATGAAAGTAAAAGTACCAGTATGGATGCCAGTTGTGTTTGGCCGAACTGTATGCAAACGTGCCGCATGAATAAACGTTTGGAAGTACACAGGCCTGTAAATTTCCAGCGTGTTGACAGTCTGCGTTTCCACTTACCAGGATGGTCTAAAACATAAGTTGGGGGTGCCTAGCCAACAAATAAACACTGTGGAATCAATTCATACTGGACGGCAAACAACCACATCTGTCCTGCAGTAACTCTTTGTGTACTCGTGCAACACTGAAAATTACTACAATCAAAGAAAAAGTAACAAAACATTAAATTGCTCATTAAATTTTTCTCCACTTTCCATTTTTTTTTACAAAAAAGGCTCACAGAAATGAAAAAAAAATTACAAAAATAAATGGTTCTGATGAACACATGATAAATAAAATGTTTATGTATTTTGTTACATTAGTAATTAATAAGACTTAAATGTACATGTTTGGCAGCAAATTATGGGGTGTGGATCCACAAACTGTACACTAAAAAATCCCCTTTTGACCGTAACACCACTGATGGTAAAAAAAAAGCGTTGCTTGCAACATCCTATCATATCTGGAGGCGTGGACAGATATACCATACCCTGTGGAGACATGAACACAATAGGAACAAAGGGACTGAATAGGTCTCCACTAGGTAATTCCATTGTTTAGGTTGTCTCCACAAGGAATTGTGTGTACAAAGTCTACGGGGGTTTAAGGGGGGAGAACAATGCCATGTCTCCACAAAGATGTAAAAATCAGAATGTCCGTACAAAACTGTGTGCATTTGTAAATACCAGCAATCGTGGACTAGGGACAAAAGAGTTAGGGCGTAGACAAAGGGTCCACGATTGACCGAACGTCCATAATTGAAAATCGTGTACAAAACATATGGGAGGCCTTTCCGAAAAAGTTAAAGTCCAAACAAAAGAGGGACAACAGGAGGTCCGCGATTGCCGGTATTTACACACCTGTATGCGTGTGTTCTCCCAAACAAACGTGGACGTATAACAAAGGCAACAATATCGTCCGCGATTCCCAGAATACGTCCGCGATTGAAATCGTGTACAAAACCTGGGAGTCTTCCGAAAAAGTACAAACAAAAGAGGGAACAATAGGACGTCCGCGTTTAACGGAGTGTACAGGGGCATCAAAATATCACAGCCTATTTTTTTTATTATTTCTGTGCACTTTTAAAACAGTTACATGTAAGGTCCAAAATGTTCCGAGTATGTAAGGTCTAGCACCTTCATGTGTACATGTACATTTGCACCCTAAACAGGTGTGTATGTGTACCGTGCATATCTATCTCCCAACTTCTCCCAATGGTACTGGCCTTCAATGACACAACAACATAGCAGCTGACACCTCTAAAACTCAATTACCTAAATGATTGAATACAGGGCGAAACAAATTAATAAGGCTACAGCGTGATGGATAGAACTAAATAAACCGCGTCCGGATACCGCAAGGTGGAACTACACTACACCGTAGTTCGCAGATAATAACAATGGGGGTGGGGGGGGGGAGGAAAAAACAACCTGGAGGCTACTCGCATGCTATCATCAGAAATTAATTAATGATGAAACAAAAACAGATCTGGTGTTGGGGGGGGGGGGGGGGGGGGACTACACAACATTTTCATCCATCCTGCGGGGCTGCGGTCCGGACAGCAAACAGGAAGCTAGACTTGTCCTAGTCACTGGATAGAAGCTAGACTTGACTTACAATGTAGTCGTTGCCTCATTCATTATACTCTCAAGGCCGAGGGGTGCAGGGTTGTAACTTTGACAACTTAGCCCAAAATTGCCCAAGCCATAGTCAAACAAATTATTCAAAAGGGTTTTGACACCCATGCAATTGAGGAATTACAGAAAATAGATTCAAAAATTACTTTCCTGGATTGTTGGCTTACAATTTCAAGTATTTTTATACAGCATCACTGCACATTTCCCAGAAATATATATTTTTTTTTTCCAATCGAAGTTTTTTCCATTTTAAAGAAATTTAATTAAAACCCTCCTTCTCTCGGGGCTAAAATTGACCCAGCTGCTGTACAGATCAAAGCCTATCAAACGTCAGATTGAAACGCACACAAACTGTGAGAGTTGGTGTTCAGAGTATTTGATAGGCTGTGATAGTTACATGTATAAGTATACATGTAGGAGGGTTAAGCTCTTTCAGAATGTAAGAAATTTAGAAAATCTCCCAAAATTCAGAAAAATGGATTTTCATAAAAAATGTTGTTTAAATACCACCCACAAACTTACTTTAAACCCTACACTCCACATCAGCACATCCATAAACTACCGGATCTGTGCCAAAAATATACATGTACATGTACATGTACGCTGTTCCAGTAGATGAATAAACATACTGTGACCGCCATTTGACCTATATGTACACATGTATAATTAAAAATATGACCCCTCCTTGCAGTGCTAACAGGCTTGAGCAAGTCTAACGCTAAATTCCAGTTCATTCATGCATTATGCCTTTTAGCTATCATCTAATAAAAACAAATTAAATTTCTTTTATCGGAGCCGCATCACCATTGAATTTGGGCATCACCATTGAATTTGGCCGGGAGAGAAGCACGTCCTAACAAAATCCTTTATATAGTAATATCTTTTTTAAACACATTGACAAAGGGTTGTTTACATGAGCATGTACAATGTACACCCAGACTGTACAGCAGGATGATAGCAAGAATTCTACAATTAATACCAAAAGCTTTCAACAATGATACTCTTAGGATGAAACAGATCGAGGGGGGAAAATATCTTTAAAAAGCCTGTACATTTTATAAAATAAATAAAAGCCTGTCCAAGCCTGAAAAAAAAAAAAAGGAATTTTTGCCCGGACATGCATACAGGGGGGCAAATGTTTGGAAAGAGCAAAACCTTTAAAAAATTTTAATTTAATTACAAATTTTAATTTATTACAAATTTCAAATTAGAAAATTAAAAATGATCTTTCAAACATTCAGCCACGAGAAAAGTCACTGAAACTTGCCTCCTAATCAATAGAATTATATCGTAAATCTTTCGCGTTCATATTTACCATTTGTTGAGCAAACACGCTATGTAAATTTCTTTTTTTCCTTCCCCACAAAAAAAGAAAATAACTTGGAATACTGTCAGTGAGATTCAACCAAATGTCAAACATTAAAATAGCTAACCTTTGGGAAATGGCATATTTCCGCCAGGTTCATTTGCGCCACTCCAAACAACCAGATTCCAATGGTCTCATTTATTAAACGTCAATTTTTTTTCTTCAAGAAGGTCTGCGAGATCTCTGAGTCGGAAATGAACTCGCTTTGGCCGGGGCAGAAAAATAAACACTCTTCTGTGACTGTATCAAGTCCGACAGTTTGTCGATATCGTTTATGAAGACAAAATTCTTTCAGACACCATTTTTTTTTTACCCTTCATATTGACGAGTAAAGAAAGACCGTGAGAAAGCGACCGATGTTGTTGTCGGGATCTGTGAAGCTCGCAGGATGAATGCTGTTAAAAAAGTGCAACGCTATTTGCATACTTATTACTACATATATGTACATGTACCATACACCGTCATAGTGCATAGCATGTGAGTACGTTGTATAAAAAACTAATCAGTTACAATTTTGCAAGCAATGTGCATGAGGTCAGAGGAGGTATTGCATTATTTTGCTTATCTACGTGTGAAAGTATTTAACTTTCATGTTCTTGACTATTTGCTCTTATGGGGTTCATCAGTAATATTTTGCCGACTACGAAGTAAAATTTCACGATTGTCACGTGGGGCAAGTATTACATAGTGAGCCACCGGAGTTTTCAAAATCACCATAACTAACTCTCAAAGTAAAATGTAGGCCTGGATTGGAACAACTTTGACGAACATTGAAATCAACCTTCAATGCATAAAAGAATTTATTCCCAATTTTTGTAATAATAATCTATGTGCACTTTCAACATTTTAAAGATCTTTGTAACTGATATAAGTGGTGAAATTTGAAGGAAATTTGGCAATGCATGTACAGTATAAATACTGTTTTTATGCCAATTATTAAAGAACTGTACAAATTATATTGAAGAAATTAATTTAGTGACTTCGTTTGCAGCCTTCAACAAGACTTCACAGTTCAACAAACTTAGCCTGAAAAGTTCTAGAGATTGTTTGATTTGAATCCCACAACATCCCGCAAACAATCACATGACTTTTCTTTTACTCAAACCAAACATCCAATTTCATTTACATGTATATTCCCCAGAAATCACATGGACGGGAACCCATGCCCATCAGATGATTTCGCCGATGACAAAGGGACGATTTTCATGTCATTTATAGAATTCTAAGGGTTGAAAAAGAGGAAATGGCCTTTGTCTTGCTCATCTATTTCTCTCCTTAATGAAATTGAAAACGTCTCCTTCAGCAGCGCGGTTTTTCCCAGATAATTTGATCCTGCCAGAAACGGTTTGGTCAATAGACTGGAACAAAGAGACTCCACACATATACAGGTTACACTGCTTGCCTGTGTACGGAACTCTCTGGTCACAAAGAGGGAATTTTCCAGGTAAATGCAGAGGACTATGGAAAATTACATTACATACTATAAAACAGACATTTTTAACCTTCAACTCTTCATTACTTTAACCCTCCTATACTATCACAGCCTATCAAAAACTTTAAACACCAACTCTCACAGTTTGTGTGTGTTTCAATCTGTCACTTGATAGGTTTTGATTATAAGGTAGCTGGCTCCATTTTGGCCTTGAGAACAGGAGGGTTTAACCCTATTACGTACATAAATTCATCAAAATCCTTCCCCTGTTTTGGAGGATTTTGGCGGATTCAGGATACCTCCATATTGAAACCTGGGGGATTTTGATAGATTGAAGATTGTAAGCCTAGCGTTACTGCAGGATTTTGATGGATTCAGGATACCTCCATATTGAGCAGTCACCAAAACCAACTTTTTGTGCATGACAAATTAAATAGGTGGATTTTGGCGGATTCATGATACTCTCTAGTTAGGGATTAGGGTTAATGAAGTTTGGCTGTCTCTTTCGGTAAAGAGACAAAAATAAAAGACAAAAGCATATGTACAGAATCGTGTTTCAAAATAGGAAGGTTTTCTCTTTTTTTTGTACTTCTATTGTAAAATCCTACATTGTACAACACACTATTTTACAAGATGGCCACTCCTTTTTTCTTAAAAAATGGTTGAATCCGCCAAATTGATTTTAAAAATCCACTGGAAGAAGTTTGCTCTCTTTTTGCATTTTATGTATTTTTTGTGAAGAAAAAAAAAACATGGCCTAAAAAATGAAGCTGCAGACAGGGTTGCTAAACATGTTTTTTGTTTTACTTGACCCTAATAAAACCAGGCAATTGACCTAATAAAACCAGGCACTTGACCCCAATAAAACCAGGCAATTGACCCTAATAAAACCAGGCAATTGACCCTAATAAAACCAGGCACTTGACCCTAATAAAACCAGGCACTTTACCCTAATAAAACCAGGCAATTGACCTAATAAAACCAGGCACTTGACCTAATAAAACCAGGCAATTGACCTAATAAAACCAGGCAATTGACCTAATAAAACCAGGCAATTGACCTAATAAAACCAGGCAATTGACCTAATAAAACCAGGCACTTGACCCTAATAAAACCAGGCAATTGACCTAATAAAAACCAGGCAATTGACCTAATAAAACCAGGCAATTGACCTAATAAAACCAGGCACTTGACCTAATAAAACCAGGCAATTGACCTAATAAAACCAGGCAATTGACCTAATAAAACCAGGCAATTGACCTTTCGCGGGGCGAATCGCGATAACGCAGCTTGTAAATTATTGTCCAATCACATCAATTATAATTCCACGTGGAGCGCACAAAATCTGAGACAAACAAAAATTACCACAGGGTTGTCTAAGGGGCGTGGTTAACTCGTAAACGGCGATAGGTCAAATAAAAATAAAAGGCTTATATCACTGGGGTTAGGGTTCACCAATTATGCCTATTTTATGAAAACGGTAAGAGCCGGTGATTAAAGAAATAACACTCCTGTCAAAATAGGTAAAACTGTGACAAGCCATGCCTGACAACAAGCCAACGTTCCTGTAGAATTTCCCCCCCAAAATTAACAAGTCCATTTCAAAGGTACAAAGGACTACATCGCGATACTTTGATTTTTTATTTACTTCAGGAACACGAAAGCACTTCCATCCAGCTTAAATTTCACTTGAAGGCTCCTCTCATTCTCTACAAAAATTCTTTCAACCGGACGAACGTAACTTGACAAATCCCTCCACCCACTGCGGTATTTTGTTCAGGGGGCACCCAGAGACATGTACGATGTTCCATTCCTACTCCCATTAATTCCCATTGCATGAACCGCCTCATTGATAAGGAAACCTAGAACAGGTTCAAGTTCCTCTTGAGAAACCTTCCTACATCAATCATTTCTCGGAAACTAGGGTACAAAATATATCATTTCATCATCTAAGGTTATGGCTCTTTTAGTAGCCGTTTTTGGGTGTTTTTTGTCCTCTCTCTCTCTCTCAAGCCGGAAGAGAGCTCCCTTTTTTCTACTTCAAGATGGGTTGAAGACGTGAAATTCAGAAGAAAATAAGGGCAAGCGACCTTACATACTTACGGAAGCACCGTCATGGCATTGTGCGGGTTCCTGGGAAACTGTCGTGGAAGAATGCTTGAATCAGGAAAATGCCACGGGACGATACGAGGTGCTTCTGCAGCTTGGTGCCTGTTCAAACATTTTTTGCAGGGTTACTGGGGGCAATAAAACCGCCAGCGATTCTAAAAGCATTTCATCAGCTGCATGTGTAGTTGTCATGAATCTAAAGGGGCGCTACCTCCAAGAAAGATTTGTCTTGCTCTCCCCATCCCTGGGGTCCTGGGTCTGCTTATAACCCTAACCCTCCAGGGAATTTTGGCTAGAAACCCTGCCAGACGCATCAGATTGCATACTTTGTCACATTGACTTGTGTGCAGAGTGCAGCAAGGTCAAGCTGTCACCACAGATGCACTGTGCTGCATCTGGCAGGGTTAGGGTTGGGGATTTTAGATGCTCTGTGGTGCAATCTGAGGCAATTCCTGGCCACTTTCCCTGGACTGTTTTGAGCAAAAGTTGTTACGATTGTATACATATAGGCAAAATTTAGTTCATTTTGAAATTGGTCAAACAATCCACAAGGGAAACTGACTAGGTAAATTTGAATACATTTTTCAAAGTGAACAAAGAAACTGGCAGGAGCGGGATTCGAACCTGCGACCTCCGGGTTACCATACCGGCGCTCTACCAACTGAGCTATCTTGCCCTATGTTGGCGGTCTCCCAAATTGTCGGTATCTTTGTTCAGGTGGGCGCTAGTCAGAAGTCATAATTTTGAAATTTTTTAGAATATATACTCTTACTGTTAAATTTATAGCGTAGGGGCAGGATTCAAGCGTAGTGCTAATTCCCGAAAGCACAATGGGTGCTAGCGCTATTTAATGCCTGGCTAGAAAACTGCTCCTCTCAAAAATAGAACATCAAAAACAAGTCCAAATGTAAAATATGACTTTTCGAAACATTTTAACTCTGCTTTTTTAACGGCTGCCACAAACCAGAAAAAGGAACTAAAAAATTTAAGTTTACATCATATCATGGCAGGTTTACATTATCGACAAAACAGACTGATAAATATTGACTTATCAGATGACTAAACAATCGTCAAATCAAATTTGGAGATTAGTTTTGTGATGCAAGCACGTGCCAAGAATTTAGATCGGATCCAAGTTTCACCTCCAGCTATTTCCCAAATAATCAGGTCAGCCATTCTCTTGACTAACTGTGTCCCTGAATCACATCATCAGATCCACCACTCTTTCCTATCATCTTGATATCCTTGTCGTTACTGTCGGCGTTCCCCCGCAGTTTTTTGGGGTCAGCCTCGGGGCGTCTGGCAGACAAACCAGCGCCAGTTTAATTCATTATCTGACCTGGTTTTATTGAAAAATTGGAGAAGAATTCATGTATAAGTCTGTGCAACTATGACATAAAAAATTCATTTTCTTGAGTGCCCCCCCACATACATTGTACACTATCACGTGAGGCGTAGTGCCTTGGCTAACAGCATCTAAATGCCTTACAAGTTTTGTACTGACATTGCTTCGTCACACACAAATCTTCTTCTCAACAAAAAATTGCAGAGATGTCTACAATTGACCAATCGCGGTCGAATCGCGTCAACGCAGCTTGTGATAATTCCACGTGGAACGCGCAAAATCTGAGACAAACAAAAATTACCACACAAAATTCCCATAGGGTTGTCTAAGGGGCGTGGTCAACTCGTAAACGGCGATTGGAGAGTGTATACATCCTGCAGCATCATTTATCGTAATCCGCAGTCTATACATGTACATGCATGTATATAGCTCCGAGTTACCATCTGGCGAGGTTCGGTTAAACCATTTGGGGTCTAAATAAGACCGATTGGATATACATGTACATGTATAGATGGGAGAAACATGTATTTTTCTTCTATATCAAACTTGACATAATGTTAAAAATCACCTCACAAACACATGAGCAAAACAATCAACAAATGCCACAGACAGACAGACCAAACCATAATAACGTAATTAGGAACAAACTTTACTGTGCACAAAAATTACTGCATTCCTTATCCTCAACTAAGGCCAGACCCCTCGTGGCCTCGCCTAGCCAATGTAATCGCATTTCAACAACTTCACATCGGGGAGCCAATTAAACCTCCATTTGTTTCCCAAAGCAGATAGAAATACACAAATATGCAATTGGTCTAAAAATACAAAGGAAAACAGTGCATTTCATCAAACTGCACATGTGCAGAGCACACTCAATTATGGCATCGTGTAGTTATGACTGGGGGGACTTTGACGAGATGATCCTATACATTTTTTGATTTTCAATCCAAGTTCAGATTTTTAATCCCGGTCCTGTGTCCAGACTTGGTGTACGCTCGAGCTCAGGTAGCAGCACCGTAACATCCAGATCAAATGTTGCATGTGTGAACAAGGTCAAAAGTTTCAGCATTCTAACACCAAGATTTTGAATCCTGTGCGAAAAGGCCTACATGTAGATGAAAGAGGTCCATTTAGCCAGTCCAACTACCAGCTTTGACGAAGGCCCAGTAGGGCTGAAAATTCAGCTATAATATTTTCCAGCGAGCACTGCTTTTACTTATTTTATCCATTCCTTGAAAATGTACATTGTCATTCTATAAATTAGGGGTCCAAATTTGTGACATTTTTTGGTGTCCCTGTTAATTACACCCGAGCTGTGTAATTTCCATGATCGAGTATCATTCAAATTGACTTCACACTATTTTTTACTTGTTTGGCAGGTACTTTACTTTTATACAAAATCACTCTTGTAGATACACGTACAATGTACACGTAGAAGGCATTAAAGAATGTGTCCTGAATTGCAAAAGCTTTACAAATACAAGTCGGATGTAACAGGGACACCACAATTGGACCCATGACCCATTTACTGTACATATTTACAGATGTCTGTGATGTAGATAAGCGTTTCAGGACCGACCGAGTCTGGCCACACAAAATTGAAATTGGAGCACAGTGCAGAAGTACATACATGTATACTTATCAAACCGAGCATAATTATTCACTCTTCATCCAATATTTGTACTTCACACCCTTGCTTCAATTTCAGGTCAATTATTCAGATTTCAATGTCTTGAAAAAAGACAGGAACTGAAGTGGGTTTTCTGTTAGACTTTTCAACCACACACTACATTGTACTACGTTCGAGGACAAGAGGAGAAAGAAAATACAACAGAATCTTTCTTGTCCTCGAGAGTCGGTCTTTTGTTAAAATCGGTCCTCGAACGTAAAGATACGTGCTTAGCCTATGGGGTTGGGTTATATGTTAACCCCTTGAACCCGGGCATTTCATGGGGGCCCCGCCGGGGCGCCAGGCCGGGTTATGCAGCCAAGCGAAACGGAAACAAGAGGCTTGTGCAGCCAAGCATAACGTACACAATACCCCAATAATGGATTAAAAATGCAGAAATTGGCACATATAGACGTCAACCGGCCAGGTGGCAATTTTCAATCTGCACGTATTTGTGTCAACCGTACGCAAGGGGTTGAAGAAAGAATTTTAATACACAAAGCATTGTCCTCACGAGTATAGGAAAGTACGACTGTGTGTACATGTACATGTGGTGTACAAGAACACAATTGTGATAGACAGGAAGGTAAGGAAGAAAAATAATAGCAACATTTACCAGGACTTGAATACAACAAAAAAAGAACGTTCCTACCAGACCATTGGGCGAGTAGTACATGTACAATTGATTCACCAGACCAGAGTAATTTTTTTCCAAGCCCAATGTCTAACAAAATTCAGTATGTCAAATGAATGAAAACAGAAAGTATAGATTTCAAATAATTTGAAAGTTTAGATTCATTCAAACAATAAGATTATATGAAAGAAAAATCACCGGCTCACTGGTCTAGTTCGGTCTTGAACTTGCTGGACTCGGTCCATCGGTCAAGCACTGAATTTATGCATACGGATTGTATACCCAACAAACCCTCCACATCATCCATTTAATCTCAACTTTTTTTATTGCCAATACACAAGTCGCAATCGTCTCTAAGGCACAGAAACGTAATCCCGCTGGATGTGAACTCGCAACCACCCACGAACTGCTTGAACATGATTGGTTACACGACGGCGCCGCAAAATCCATCTGACCCGAGACAAGCCTTCTCCGAAACAGACACACAGGTGCAAGTCATGTTGGAGACACTGACCGCTCGATTTCCTAAAACATGCTTCGGGTCTCAGCACTATCAATTGGTTACCGAGCCCTCGAGGGCGGCCGTCTACCATGATCAAAGCCATACAAGATGGACATTAATACTCCGGCAAGGGAAGGTCTTTACCTGTAACCTACTTGCGTGAAATTGAAGAGGAAAGTTGGAGATTGGGGGCAAAAAGATAATTTGGAAAAATTGACTGAAAAGGTTTGAACGGACAGGAATGCCCCGAGGTTTCAGGTACCGATGTGGATTTCGGAATGATTGATTCGTAGAAATTTCGTGAGAGATGCGATGTACGTGGGGGAGATCAGAGGTTTCATCCGAGGGCTACAAGAGAGATATAGAAGGTTTAACTACCATTGGTCAACAGGGATTCCAGGAATATCAAAGATTTTCAGGGGTTTAAACTAAGGATGTTCTTGTGAGTTATTTGTGAGATCTATAGCTGAAATTGTTAGATTTTTTTTTTTTATATTTCAGATCCTCCATATGATCAACTAGTCTGGAATTTTTTTCTGTATACCTTTTGTGAAAACTTTTTTTCTTCCGACAAATCAGTTTCTCACAACTATTTATAATATATTTTGTAGACTAAACATCAAAAGTTTCCTCAGATTACAAATCAGATACAGAATAATTTTTGATAAAGAAAAAACAAAGTACATACCACTACATGTACATGTAGGTATATAAAGGAAACAATAAAGATATACAAATTAAGTATTGTAAATGTTGTGGTTTCTACTCACGAAGTCACTAGGAGACAGACAACAGAAATTATACAGTGTACATTTTGGTAAGGATTAAAGGAATTACTCAATTCCAGACATCAATGCAGCCCCATTTGTAAACGTGCAAGTCGTTCGTTTATCCGGTCTCCATTACACAAAGCATAAAGGAGAACAAACAACTCCAGCGAGTGGAATTGTTGTAACTGTTCCATTCAACTCTCCAACAATCTCAGCAACGGGAATACGGGCCGACTGATTACTCAAGACTCATAATATTACTCCCTATCAATCCACAAATTTATTCAGGCATTCCTGGAAGGGTTTAGCCCCTAACACCTATTAATACCAAAGCTATACCGGCAGGGAACCAAATCTTCCAGTAGCACGGGGTATATCTGTCCAAAAGGTCAACCTCGGAAATCAGAGCCAAGCCGGACCGATCAATACCGAACAGTGGCGATCGAAAAGCGGACACGAAAAGTGTCGTGTTACGTTTCCTGCGACCCACGACGACGGGACAAATCATCGAGGGTATCGACTGAATGAAGACGAGCAGGGCTCGATTTACCAACACGAACAAGAACACACAAAAAAAGGGAGGAAAGAGCCCGATTACAGGAGACGTTGGGTGGCCTACTGATCAGGAAGTTTCAGATCTACCAGCGTGCACATTTCAAACATGATTTACGGTTGCCCCCCCTGACATATCGCAAACGGGAGAATGCGGGACGATCCATCAGCCCTGGTTTGTGTGCTCGTGTCATGGTTTATAGCACTCGGCTTCCGCGGGGCTAAACTTGACAAGAAAAAGGTTCAAAGGGGCATGTGATTGTTTCATCGGCTGACATTTGTGCGACTGCCGGAATGCGGTAAAAAAGAATCATATTTTCTTTATGCACGTACACGTAGTAAATTAAACTGTTCTGAGCTTTCATACCGTGGGAAAAAACCATCATTACAGTAATAAACAGTGCAAGCACAAAAAGTATTGAAAGTAGTATTAAAATACATGTATTTGTGACATGTATGTACTGCACATATGTGACCTGCTCTGGAAAAAGGTATATTATGTCGCAAAATATAAAAAATGAGTTTTATGTATGTTTGGAAAGCCCGCAATGTAAGCTTTCATTTGGTACATGATAGAGCTCCAAAGCCCTTTCCATTCTGGAGATATCGCGTTTTTGCATATTAATTAGCTCTATGGAGTTCAAATTGCACAACAGAGAAAACAGGCTTTGAAATAACTAGATCTAATACAATGCAATGGAACAATGCACTCTAAAAATGTAATTTTTTCACTTCATTCACTGAAATCAACATTGTTGTGCACCCAACTTGAAACTTTAGATATTTAAGATGTCATTAAAGACAAAAACTAAAAATATATTTTTACAAAAAATTTCACCCTCTCAATGTTGAAAGGGCCATTACACGTAAATGCACAGCGCGACTTATATCACCTTATTCTGGAGCGGATCACATATAGTTGTAGAAACATAAATTTAATTTTCCTCCACACCAAAACCCATACAGCATAAAGCGGAATAAAGGATGGGGAATTTACGTTTAATTTGATAAACGTTTAGCAAAACTTTCCCGTAGCATTTAAACGGCCAGGTGGTCTTTTTCAAACCGCAGCCATGGCCCTCATCTGTATTCAAGGGGGCTAATCACTGGTGCGCAGGGGCAATCACCTAATTTCTGACATTTTCCGCTCGGATAAGACATACGTTACATTGCCTCTTCTGAAGCAGTGTCGGCAGAAATCTATTAAAGTACAGGCATAAAATTCAACAACTGAGAAACCCCACATTTCCAGCTACGTTCGTATACATTGTCATGTCTTATGAGGGGGAGTAATTTTCAGTGGGCGTTATAAGACCCTTCAATAGAAGAGAACTCTGAATTGGGGATGGCAGATACCTACACTGTAAAAGAAAATACCAACGCTCATCGAACCAGCTCCATACCCTAAGGCATCCATTTTATCGACAGTGTCTGGATGAGTGGGAGCAATTTTCAGGGGGTGTAAAACCCATACACCACAGGGAGACTATGCCTGGAGAGTTTAGTTTCCAATGAAATGGCAACATTAACCAAATCCTTCATACCCTTGAGTATACATGTAGTTGAAAGAAAATTATTTCAACCTAAGTGGTCAACTGGGCATAATTCTCAGAGGGCAAAAAATAACCTGAATCACAGCACTGGGAGACTTACATGTAATAGAAATCTAACTCTGACCAATTCAATTAGGCCTAACAGGAGTCTAACATAAAATGAGTGGGCGAATGGCCATTATTCTCAATGGGCCAAAACATAAAAACTCATGCAGTACAGGGAGACTTCAAGTGGGTTCAGAGTAAAATTTTAACTTTCATTAAAGAGCTCTACTGATACCCTAAAAGCACAACTGAAAAAAAAGGAATGAGAGGCAATAAGACCAAGACCGAACAAGGGCTGAAACCTGGAGGGGTAAGAGACTGGCTAAATTGTCTACATGTAGGCCTGCGCCTATGTGACCATTTCAAGAGACAATCACATCAAGGCAAAGACTGGAGGGGGGGGGGGGGCATTGGAGGCAATTGCCTCTAATGCCTCTTTGAAGTTTCAGGCCTGCTGAGCATCATTCTTAAGGCCAAAAAATATTGTTGTGTTGCCCTCCGCGACCGACCCTAGAAGTCACAAAAGTTAGGTCGCGTGTTTTTTTATATATTTTTTTTTATTTAAAAAACATTTTTTTTTTTTTAATCTTAACTTTTCCCAGACAAAATGAACAAGTTTTATTTCAATCATTGTCTTTAAAGACAGCTACGTACGACAGCACAGTTTTGCAATCTCACTTTAAAGAAGAATTTTTTTTTTTTTAAAACAAGTTTTATTTGTTGGCCTAATCATGGGGCAAAACAAAATACCCATGCAGCACATGAAGTCTGCAAGTAAAACAGAGGAATAAATAATTTAAAACATTTTTCAAATCAACTCAGTTGATGCACGTCATTTACATACAATTTATAAACGGGAGTCCACTTAAATTTTGTGGGCAGTAGGCCTATTCTCAAAACATATTAACGCCCATAAAGAATAAATCCCACCAGGGGGCGTGGCAACGATTAAAATTTCAAAGGTCAACAAATCAGCTTGTGGTACCCTTGAGCTCAAAATACTTACAAGTATAAGGATTAATGTAATTGAGTGGGCTGGGCAATTGGGCGTAACTCTCAAAGGGGCAAACGGAAAATCCATAGAGTACAAGGAGGCTTTGATTAGGTGAAGGTATGGTAACATTTTGATTTTTACACACTAATAAAGTGATGTCCTTCAAGTTTGTATAATTTAAATATGGATAAACTTGGATCTTAATTATTCTGGTTATCAATCTTTCAGTAGGTGCAACTTTTGAGGAAAGACAAGAAAATAATTCCGGTTTTGAAAGTCATAGGAATGTGACACAAAACAGCAACCTTTGAAGTAAATACAAAAATGACCTCCTTCCCATCAATTATAAAACTCTGCTCAACATGGAAAACCGCTTGATAGAAAATGTCAAATTTTCCAAACCAGTTAGATACCTTTAAGCGTAATTGATGGACTTCAATCCGATGAGTGGGCGAGATTCTCAACACGGCCGGAAAGAGACAAAAAAAATTCAGACTTGGGACAGGCGAGATAGAGTGCCCTGCAAAAATACCAAACGTTTCATTGAATCAGCTGGTTATCTTGACCTTTCCAATGGACATCCTATTCAACAATGTTCAGATGGGGAAAAAAGGGGAAACTCCGGCGGCTGGCCACACCGTTTTGTGCAAGGAGAACGTGCCTCAGTGGCAGGAACAGACAGAAACAATAAACCATTTATGGGCAAGAAAATCAATACTACTGTTGAATTCTATATCTACCTACATCATTCAAATTTCAGCACAAGCTACATGTACATTATAAAGCCATACGCGTGCATTAAACATACAGTGTACATATGTATGTAGACTGCTGAAATACATGTAATGGCATACATGTACATTATGCAAATTACCACCGACTGTGTTGAAGCTTTAGTTCTGATTTACAAATTGTTGAGTTAGTACATACACGCTAAAAACTGAAGTGTTTAATCCAACACTTACATGTGTGCGGTCAGTTACCACACTTTGAAAGTGTGGAATCCAGCATTTTAAATGTCGAATCCAGCATTTGAAATGTTAAATTCAGATATTAAACTGTTAATTCAACGTTTAAAATGTTGATTCAACAATTTCAACAAATTTTTTGGGAAATGTTGAATTAACACTTAAATGGTTGAATCAGCATTTTAAACATTGAATTCACATTTAAAAATGCTGGATTTAACATTTAAAATGCTGGATTCCATACTTTCAAAGTGTGGTCACTGACCGCACACATAAAGTGTTGGATTAAACACTTCAGTTTTTAGAGTGTATAGTACCCTTAAACATTGCAGATTAAAATTTAAGAATTGGTCAAATTTAAAAGGAGACCTTTTATAGAGAAGTTACATGTTTTATGGATGATTTCATTTTGTGAAAGATTCTTTAGTAGCAATAAATTTATCCGCTAAACATTTGTCCGCGAGACATTATTTGGTATTCAATTTTTCAAAGGTTTTTTCAATTCAATAATTCAGCACACATGCAGACCAATTATACAGATTGTGTCTGTGCGACTGTCTAGCACTGATCTTTATGATTGTTGATTTTACAATTTAATTTTTTATACTAATTCTTTAAATAATTTATTCAGTTTGGGGTAGAAATAATTTCATCAGCGAATATTTGCTGGGAAAAGAAAAAAAAGGTAAATTTTTAATTGGAGCTATTTTGTGGCTTTCTGAAGACACTGCCAATTTGGCCTGCACAAACGATGCCAAACGGTTCAGAAA
The DNA here is from genome assembly GCA_037893225.1 of Hippasteria phrygiana. NCBI lineage: Eukaryota > Metazoa > Echinodermata > Asteroidea > Valvatida > Goniasteridae > Hippasteria > Hippasteria phrygiana. Next base: position 2,622,408 of record JAZGUH010000202.1, read on the forward strand.
CTCAATGGCATTTTTAAGATACACATGTAGGTGCATGAGTTTGCGAAATCTGAAACCACTCTTCACACAAGACGCCATCGAGGTACACAGGCACTAACACATTTTGTGTACAATGTTATGGCCATCAATTATGACAAGCCCGCATTAAGCCCCTCATTAATGTATAACCCTCCCTCTCTCGATGCTAAAATGGAGTCAATTACCCCATCTATCAAAACCTATCGAGTGATAGGTTGGAACACACAAGCTATGAGAGAGGAAGGGTGTTGGTTTTTTTGATACACTGTGATAGGAGGAGGGTTAATGTGTCCTGCAGCGTTTTGTAGCTCAACAGTCAGGTTTTTTCCCCGACCAGCAATATTTTATATAATAAAGTCCATACACAAGGGCCAATGCCCTTTGATTTCCAACTGTTTCGACAGCAACAACCGCCCCTGACCATTAGCTCATCAGCCCCCACGGGAACGGCTGCTGTTCCTTGCAGCTGTGTGCTACAATTACAGTACGGCTGAAAACGTTGCGAGGTTCTTTTGCTCCAAGAAGTCATAAAATGTCAAACAGACTCCCTCCTACAGTGCATCTCCCTCCCAGAGCAATGCTCGAACCGCTGCCATTTATTGAAATACCTGTCTAATCCCACTGCAAATTAATTAGGCTAATGCAATGGGGAGTCCTGTTTTTTTGTTTGGTGTTTTTTCTTTTGGAGAAAAGACGAGACGAGTACGTTGGAAACTCGCAGCTGGGGATGGATGGGGGGGGGGGGGGGGGGGGGGTTGGGGGCACTCTATTCTTAGAGAATACATACATGTACATGCTTTTTGTGGGGCATTCATAATTGCTTTTTATACACGTAAGTATACTGTAGCAGTACATGTTGGCATTAGAGGGCTAGCACGTTTGTCAACCCAATTAAATGAGTACCGTTTTAACGTAGAAATTGATGGGTTGGCACTGTAAGACATCCTACTGTAGATGTACATGTATGTATTGCGTTGTACATCTATGAGCTGTTTTTTCTTTTTGAAGGAGGGGGAAGGTCCTAGGAAGGACACTTCAATCAAAGCCTGAATGCTTTTCATGGAAACAAAAAAAAAGAATCCTAAAATCAAAGATCCCTACTTGACATTTTTTTTTACTGAATCTATTCACGTTGGTACCTCTAGTAGTTTCCCTCCCTCACCCACGGATTCTGAATTCCGACGGAATTTCATCTCGTCCTGAACTTGAGGGTGCCTAAACACCCACGCACCTAACGGCCGCTATTCATCTGGGCTTTTTTTTTGTTACGTGGAGAGCTCCTCGTATGATTGATGCAGTCTTGCAAATTCAATTGGTTCGACAGGAATAGACTCTGATGAAACAGTAAAGTAAACCAGGAAGGAATTGCAGCATCAGTGCTGTTTAGATAAAAGCAATACAAATACAGCGCTGTGGCACTTTCTAGGAAAAAATCGACTCTATCGAAGGATTAGTACTCCAGACATTTTTCCAAAGTCTAAACCAATCTCTGGTTTTAACCATTCCAAACCTTTCGAGGTGTTGAAATGTACATTAACAGAAATTTATTTCAATAACGGTACGTTCGTGTACAATTTTAAATTCTCGTTCAATTGTAATTTTTCTGGGTTCAGCCATTTCATATGATTTGTTTTCTGCAATGTCATTTTCTCTGGAAATTGAAAAGAGGAAAAAGGTGTTGAAAATGTACATTTAAGATCACATTTATGTAATTATTACAAGTATCATTCAATTATAATTTCTCGTTTTAGCCTTTTCCTATGCTTTGTTTCTGCAATGTCACTTGATCATGAAGTCTTTGTATCCAAATTCTGCCACATCACTGTCGATTCCGTACATGAAGTTGCACTTCGGTCCCAACCTTGAAGCCAGTTGGGTCAAAAGTCAACAGTTATTCGGGATAAAATTGCTGCTTAATGTCACGCCATGTTAATACACGAACACCCATTCTGATTGAATTTAACATGTGCGACCACCTTTTGCATTCACACGCGCGCGCTAGGTCACGCGGGTCATTCGGGATAAAATGTAATTGTGCACAAAAGCGCAGTTGAAATACCGAACTGGCTTATTGGAAGACCAGGATGGACATTTCACATTCAGGAGAGGATGGAAAGCCTAGAAAGCCCAAACAAACCTATTTTTTGGTACTATCTGCAAAATTCAATGTAAACTAAAAATCAAAGTATAAACTAAAAAAAGGAAACGATGTACATGCTACATGTAATGACAGCAAATTGAAAGTGACAACTTGACTCAATGTTTACTGACACCTGTGCATGTAACTGTAGATGTTCAACATACAATTTAGAAGTTAACCCATTTCGTACGGATGACGCAAAATGGCACCAAAAAACAGTGCCACCAGGCCGGATGACGCCATTCGCCGCTATTTGTGCAGTTTCAATCCATTGTTGGATTATTGTGTATGTTACGCTTGACTGCACAAGCACATTGTGGCCGTTTCGCTTGGCTGCCAGAGCCGGCGCGACACACCCCGGCGCCTCCTGTAAATAACCGTACTCAAGGGGTTAACAGATTCTTATAACTGTACTCAGTTTTACATGTACATTGTAAAGATACCGGTACCAGTAATTTATTGACATAAATTTCCATATCCGACCAGATGTTCAGCATATATGGTCGGATATGGAAATTTATGTCAATAAATTACTGGTATACGGCATGGCAGAAAAATTCAACTTGTTGCAAAATACATACACTGTGAGTCTGTGCACAGCATCCTATTTTAAGAAATTCCTTTTATTTTCTGGCTTGGTTGAGATGGGAAACTATAAATGTCGTCTTGTGAAGAAAGAAAAAAATAGCAGCATTTCAAGTTACAACATTTTTAACATAATGGAAATTGACGACCAAAAATAATGATAAAAAATTTGACCTCAACTCCTAATCAATATATCATTTACACTGCTATTACTGTGTCCATGACTAGACATTCACATTTAGTTTTTAATCACCCAACACAAGGCTAAAAGCTACAACGTATACAGGGTTATGATGAGAGGTGGTAGGATTGGCAACAATTTTAACAAAACCCAACAGGTACACGCATATATTTTTCTTTCTTATTTATTTCGGTATAAAAGCCTCCAATACAAACATTCAAAAATGTATAGCGATTGGATTACAAATAAAAATGCACATACATATATGTGACCCGCTCCAGAAAAAGGTGATATAAGTCGCGCTATGCATTTACGGGTAATGGCCCTTTCAACGTTTAGAGGGTGAAATTTTTCGTCAAAATTCATTTTTTGTTTTTTGTCTTTAATGACATCTTAAACATCTAAAGTTTCAGGTTTGGTGCACAACAATGTTGATTTCAGTGAATAAAGTGAAAAAAATAACCTTTTTAGAGTGCATTGTTCCATTGCATTAGAACTAGCTATTTCAAAGCCTGTTTTTTCTGTTGTGCAATTTGAACTCCATAGAACTAATTAATATGCAAAAACGCGATATCTCCAGAATGGAAAGGGCTTTGGAGCTCTATCATGTACCAAATGAAAGCCTACATTGTGGGCTTTCCAAACATAAATAGAACTAATTTTTCATATTTTGCGACATAATATACCTTTTTCCGGAGCGGGTCACATATGTATACTAAACCGTTACCAGTTATTTAAAAAAACATTACATAATAATTAAAACATACACAAACTAAACAAGCTTATAAAAATTAATAGTGTGAACAATTTGTGGGATGGCTGATCTTTGATATCTGTTTGTGCGACAATAAGGGACAAGAAGACTGCTACCTGTAGTATTTTGAGAGTTCGAGTACTGCTACGAGGAAGGGGCAGCATAGACATGTGTTTTGAGCCAACAAGGGACTTGGCAAATTTCTCAATCAAATAACTGGTTACGTCGCTGTTCCAAAGATAGAAGTTGAAGATAATCAAGAGTAACAGCATATTTAGAATAATTACGATGACCAACAATTATACGACAAGCACGTTGGGAAAACGATAGAAATTTCCACTTTTCTTGAAAACGACAGCACACCATGGTGCCATGATTTTTACAGGATGATTGAGACTGCTATTTACTTACAGTCTAGTACGGTATTTCGTAATAATTCAGTACTTTTGTTTTTTGATGTTTGCACATCTTTAACCCTAACCCTAACCCTGAATACTACAAAATACTACTTGAGTAAACTGTAGTATGCAGTACTTGGACTATACTGGCCTATATGAGAATTGAGTAGTATTTTGTAGTACAGTGTACTGGACCCCAAATGAATGCCTAGGACGTTAGGGTTAATGTATGTTTAGGTACGTGTACATGTACATGAAATTTTAGGCCGTTTTGAACTTTTGTAAGGCATACATGTAGATACAATGTACGTGCAAAACTGCACTGAAACAACCAACAGGATGTAAACTATCGAACTAATTGACAGGTTCAATCCCCCCTCCCCCGAGATGCAAACATGTATGCAAAATGATACTCATTTATGAGACCAATCAGTACGTTCCCCTAGCCTCCCTTTTTTTTTTATCTACGGTTTTCAGAGTAGAAAAGTTTAATTCACCTGATCTTGGAATATTTCCAGCAGGAGGGCATTGCGTGCATAAATCACCATGACAACACTGAGTCATTCCCCCTGTAGGTGAATGGAAGTGTGTAATGGCCACGCCCGTGGCTCGCTGTGGTCTGCAAATACATGTACACACATGTACCTGCCTTTTGTTTCAAAATGGCTAATTCGGCCCATGTATACATGTACAGTCTAATAGGCAGTTTTTACTTTTATTCTCTCATCAGCTCTGTTGTCCACAACAATGTATACATGTAACAATTCAGATTTCAAATTATGCTTATTGAGATTTTAGAAATGGGGAAATTTACAGTAACGGTTACACTGATGATGATATCATTTAGGAAATAATACTGGGTCAGTTTAATACTGAAGGTTAAGAGAAGCCTCAGGGCATCTAAATTTTCTTGCAGAAATAAAAAAAAAAAACCTGTACATCTAACCAAAAAATATTTGAAATCAAACAACTGGTTATGTTATTTAATGTAATTTTCATAATGTACATTTTTTTTTATTTTGTCCAAAGTAGGTTATGTTATTTAGCCTATGTAATGTAATTTTCATAATGTACATTTTTTTATTTTGTCCAAAGTATGTATATTTATGTATATTTATGTATGTATGTGATGCGATGCGTTATCCAACAAAGAAATTCTCTCCAGTTTTGAGAAAAAAAAGCAAGAGAATGAGATAAGCACACACAATGTATAATCCAGATTAAATCCTTTAGATGCAGACAGTTGATTATGTGATAGAGTTTAAATTAGACCACCGATCCCCAAAGCAATTTTGTTCATCCCACAAAACAGGCATTTTATTAGGATTATACAATGTATAATGGACATGTATTAAAAAAAATTCACCCCCAGAAGATGAAGGAATGGACACTTGAAATGATTCATACACTGCTGTGCAGTGTTCTTTGTTAATGTATTAATACCCTAACCCTCCAGGGCATGTTTGCTAGAACCCTGCCAGACGCATCAGATTGCATACTTTGTCACATTGACTTGCCTGGAGAGTCCAGCAAAGTGGAGCTGTCGGCAAAGATGCGCTGTGTGCTGCTTCTGGCAGGGTTAGGGTTTAAACAAAATTATGATTTGGCTCATTCTTTGCAAATATACAAAGACAATACAGCCCGCACTGGGCAGGGAGGACAGCTCATTGCAAGGCGGTACAATCGTAGATCAGAAAAAAACTTTAAAAAGACTTGACAAACTACTTCCTTTGCTTAAGTTGACACATCGTCCTAATACGAATAAACCCGATGATGTCACAATGATGTCAGAGTGCAGCTTTTAGCAGGAGGTAAAAACGCTAACTTGATGACAAACGACAGTGACAGTAACGATAATGAAACTCATGGTTCGGGGAGAGGATGCCAAATAACGAAGCACCTGCCACGATTGCTACGTCAAGGTGGATTAACATGGGTGATAAAAATAGTCTTGGGGGATTTTGTTTAGGGAGGAAATTAGTCACCAGATTCTCTTAAAAAGCTACTCAATTGCCGGATTGAGTTGTCATTGCATGTACATGTAGTGTTTTCGACAGCAGGGAATAGTTTTCAGATAATAAAGTTACACAATCAACTCTGGCAAGATGAAATTACAAGAGTGGGAAAACCCATGTTAGATAATAACCACTTTTACAATTAGCTTCCTTCTTGATTTGTAATTTCATTTTTGTATTTTCTCAGGAGGGGGACTGTATTTTTAGAGGTTTCATATTTTTAGTGTCCGTTTGTTTTGTTTTGTTATTCTGAGCTTCATTTACATGTATTTATCTATTTTATATAAATGGTTGGCATATTTTGAGAACAATTAAAGAAATTACAAAACGACTGTTTACAAACTCCGTGTTTTTTTTTTATATAATTATTTCCGTTTTGTGTTTGTATTTTCATTTAGCAAAAAAATTTCAACCCCCGGTCCGAAGCAGAGTTGAGTTCAGCCTGGGGTAAGAATAAACTTGGGGTTGACACGTGGTTGATGGGGGGGGGGGGGGGGGGGGACTGAAAATTGTCAAGTGTGATACATGTACATCGCTTGTTTTCAACCCAGCGTCGTCTAGTTGAAAAGGTCTTTTGGTCGGCATCTGATATATTCACTTTCAAATACTTGGATTTACTTTCATTTATTCAGTAATTCCTCGTGCAAATAAATTCAGGAATATTTTCTTATTTATTTTTTACTTTGTTGTTTTTATACTTTCTTAAAAACTATTCTACAGTAAAAGAAACTACTTTATTTCTTCACTGCTTCCATAACTAATTTACTTCAATCTGTGCCGGAGCAGACAGTAAAGATAAATCCGAATCTTTACAAAACCACAGTACAACAATCTTAACCAGAAATTTGTTGAGTGTTTGAAAAATGTCGATTTTGGAAACCAGGTGCCAAGAAAATTGGACCCTCGTACTTGTAGACAAGAAGCTCGAGTCTCTCTGATGCTGTGTAGAGGTCCCAAACCTCTAGAGAACAAACACAGAGCTAGAATCCCACCCTCTTTACCTTATCCTCTTGTCACCACTCCAGTTGAATCGCTCCGGAATCCTGTAATCCCCGACTGCCTTGGGCCTCGTGCTGCTGCCTCCAGAACCAAGGAGGGGTTCAACATGTTCAAGATGGCCACTTGAGACACGTTGCCTCGTGTCATCCACATCAGCCATTTCTCTGCTAGGAATGTGTCTGGTGCACCCGGCCCGTACATGGTGCAGGTATAATCTCTGCACCCTTTCTAATGAGGCCTCTAATCAATTTGAGTAAAATGTAACCATATATTTTTTTTTTATTTTTTTTTTTAGCCGTCTCTGTTTAGTTGGATAAAGTCGGAGCAATGGAGACTGCAAAAAGGCAAGATGCACAACTGCCTGAAATTAATTATTTATTTACACTGCTGCATGCATATCCACACTGACATAATTTAATGGGCACATCCCTGTTGGTAACCCCCCCCCCCCCCCCCCACCACAAGTGGGAAGGGGATGTGGCCTTGTAAGTAAAAAGATGCAATGTTCTCCTGTCCTATAGAACTGGTTAGCCTGTCAAGGATCCGGAAAACCTTTTGATGAAGATGTGTTTCACAGAAAATTTCAGTGACTCAGTTTTTCAGGATTCATCTTTATTAAAAAGGCAACTGAAGGTGAAACACTAAATAGTCAAAAAGGCCAAGTGTAATGGGACTTCCTCTAGAAACATCACATCCTGTTAAGTATAGGGGCAATTTCAATTCACTCTAATTATGTACATCCTTTGTCTACAGTTTTATGGGGAAACACAAGAAGGTGTGATATTTGTGTGGTATTTTGCAAGATTGATTTATCAAAGGTGACTTAGCAGGTTGATCTGGAAAATTTGCATTATTTAAAATCAAGATTGGGACACTTTAAATGAAGACGAACTGAAACACCACCTAGAAGCTTAAACAAAAGGGTAACATGATTCCGAGAAAGTAATCCATATGGATATGTATACAAGTAGTTTAAAAAATTTACCCAAATCAAATAGCGCCCTCCTATTGTGTCCGCCATACCTCTAAAAGGCTAATAGCTATGGTTGCAAATCCCAAACAGAATCCATGGAAGATACAGCTGATAATGATATTACCTTAGCAACAAAAGAAATTCTACAAATCTTAGCAAGCACGCTATAAGTAGGGACCATTCATGTATTGTACTTTTTGTATCATTCCATACTGGAAGATGATGATGATTTTGACACAAGATCTAAATTAGCCTCATCGGAAAGTTTCTCTAAACACTTTTTGCACCTTTTAAGCACCTCTTGAGCTCAAACTTTCACATTTATGAACGATATTTCTGTTGCATATCAAAAAGGAATAAATTCATGAATGCAAAAAAAAACCAAATGTGTACTGTAATTAAGTGCCTTTCATTAAAATTTGCTGTGATAAAACTACACATAGTCGTATGTATACATGTAGAGTACTAGCAATTCTGTTCGATTAGACCAATTTCACAACTATTACAGTGCATATGTATTTAAGTCTACTGTACACGTATACATGTACAATGTACATTGTATCTTACAAATTGCTACATAATTAATATGTTAGACATCTTTGATATTACACAATGCAAAAAAAAATGTTTTGATGCTGAAAATTAAAGTTAAATTCCAGTAATACAAATACATTCCTCCATGATTAGATCAAAAACAAATATTAAAATTTTCTGAACCAGTTTTTCCCACACATGTACACCGATACTCATAATTTCATAAAATTCAACAATTCTCCTCAGATAATGCCAGTACCGGTATTTTTCCAGAAGTGGACTTTGTTGTAATTCAATACAGAGAGTGCTTGCTGTTCTGTTCATCTTTCATGGGTCTGTGGTTGGAGAAGCAATAAATCGCTCGACTGCCTCCTGACAAGGAAGCAGGTGTATGGGGGCAGACCAGTGGGCTGATGGGAACTAACAGGCACACTGGATTGCCTCGAAGGGCAATCAATGACTCTGTCGTACATCCACATACATGTACATGCATGTACAATGACATCAAGATTGTACTGATATCATTATCAGCCATTGCTTCATGAAAAATTCGGCTTTATGAATTTAAGCTGCAACACACTTGCCATTCACCGTTTTGCCTGTGATGACGTGACCTGACCTCAGCATCGTAGTATACATGTCTCTGGACGGGTCATTGGTCATATTTCATAAAATCCCATGTATGATCTCATTTAACTTTCATAAATCTATTTTCAGGTCATTTGGCTTAAAAATGAACAGTTAAACCATGAAGAAATAAAACACAGTATCTTATTCCTCCATGGTTAAACAAGTTGAAGTACATGTACACACACAGGTTTCAGGCTTAACTTTCCTTTCTAAAAAAAAAAGTTGATTGTGTAAGTGTAGGGCCCTGTTACCTATAAAGGGAACGAAAATTGACTTTTAGGTTATTGGAATTGCCAAACTAGTTAGTGACATTACAAACCAACAGGTATGCCGTAGATAAAGGGCAGGGTTTTAGTTTTTGAGGGAAATTTTGGGGTAAAGCGGTGATGAGGACGACAAAACGCAACGCGAAAATAAAGATGGCGATCACCGCAACTCACAGTAAACACGCAAAACCGCGTTCATTCGCATGGCAACTGCCGTAAAGCGTGTAAGAAAATTGCATTTTCTACCGAAATAAACTGTTCAAAATTACAAAAAAAATGTCAATAGAATTATTAAGAGAAGTCTGCTTTAGGTTGAAAAAGTCATTTTGGAATGAGAAAAAATACCCTTGACTCTAATTTCATCATGTAAAGAGGGGCCCTACACTACACAATCGCCAAAAAAAAAGCCTAAAATAAAAAAACAATTAGAAAGTTCAAAACAGATTCAAATAACATTCTGAGCACAATTATCAAACCCAGCGTTCTTGTTCCAGTTCTGGTTCAAAGCAAGTAGGCTTAATAATGTCACACCTCAAGGGACAACATAAATTAGTCGAATGCAGATTCTGCATGTTTATGTCAATAAATGTTTCACGAGAACTACACTTTCCCCTCTGTCAATAAAAACCCAAACAAATCAATTACCCAAATGGCTCATTGTTAATTAAGCTATCAGCAAATTTCACGGACTCTTTTAACAGCACATTTTCTGCGAAAAATTTACCGTAAACATCCGCCACTGTGACCAGCTGGGGCCAATTTCAAAGAGCTGCTAAAGCAAAAAAATTGCTTAAGCGCACAAAAAAAATTGCTTAATAAAATCATGTTGCCAGCCAAAATTCCATGTGATTTATATTGCTTGTGACTGGTATTTACTAGCTGTTGTTTGCTTATAAATCATAAAAATCACATGGGGTTTTGGCTGCTAACCTGATTTTATTAAGCAAGGTTTTTTGTGCTTAAGCAATATTTTTTGCTTAAGCAGCTCTAAAATTGGCCCCTAGTTCTGGTGGGCCACACCTTTCTTCCCGTTTCAGATGCAGTACGAAAGCCCAACCCCTACATACACAATGCGTGTATTAAAATCGAAGACGGAAAAAAATAATAACAAATTTTGTTTTACCTTGTGTTTTATCTGCTTCGAAGTGGACACCCGCCGATGGAAAGCCTTGGACGGCTCGATCTCTCCCTCACTGTCACTCGAGTCCTCCAAGGAGGTGTTCTTGACCGAAGTTTTGGTCCTACGACCTGGTGAAACGGAGGGAGAGGTGGGTTCCTTGGTCTCCAAAGACGCCATTATTTCGCGTGTGATATTCTACGCTGCATCACTTGCACTGTGTATGTGTGGACATGTGCGCGCAGTTTTTAATTTTAGCCCCTCAACAATCTTGGCATGTGGGGGCGTGCTTTCCTTAACCACCCACGTAATTATAGGGGGGGGGGGGATTAATAAACTCAAATCACATTAATCTGGGTATGTTAGCTACCCTCTTCTCTTTTCCTCTCTTATGAAAACTGAACTGAAATTTAATCCCCCTTGGCTGACGGGGTTCCATTATTGAGACAAATGTCTCGGTGGCTAGTTGAGTTCGTTATGAAATAAAAGATCAATCGGTATCGAAGCTGCTTAATTGGTTTTTATAAGGTTCGGCCCGTTGTCCCGTGATCGAGGAGTTTTTTAACTGACAGAAAAATGCTGCACAAAACCACCTGGATCAAGATACATTTTGTAATAGAATCCTTCAATTATTTCGGGCTGCTTTTTCTAAGAAAAGCTATTATTAGTCATTATACCCATTCTTTATTCACTCATTTATAAACGGCATGTACTTTTACGTCTCCTTGTGACCATGACTTGTCATGTTTTATTATTTATTTAATAAAATAAATAAAACGTAGTCATATTGGGTTTTTTCTTAGTTGCACTGAATTCGACATGACGAGTCAAAATATTTCAGTGTGGCGATTATGGGAGGTTTTTTTAAGTACATTAAAATGGGGACTAAAAGAATATCATTAGGCCCCCTCGTCGAATAGTTGTTTTGTTTTCATATTTGTTCTTCCTTTTCTGTTAGAATGTCCGAAACTATTTTTCGAACAACATCGGAAAATAATGTCCATTATTGTCTTTTCTTTTCAAAACAAACTTTCGCAAAAAATTGGGTCAATTAATTAGTGAAGCCTGGTGACACGTGGGCGCATAAAAGTCTCATGATTTTCAAGCGATTAACTATGGTACCCGAGGTAAAAAAAAAGAAAATTCAAACTGGATTTTATGTTTGTTTGAGGTGGCGATCGAGTACCTCTTTGACGACAATTCAATGGGGAACAGATTTCCCTCGAGACAAAAATCCATTTATATATCTTCTTTTGTTTGGAATAACCTTGTACTGAAGCCTTTGTCTGTTTTCCTTGCATATATCCATTCTTTGTATTGTAGCACCATACATGGATGAAGCCGCGAGGTCAAAATTTCATAATTTCTCCCAATAATTTATTGCTACATTAGGGCCCGAAATTCTGATGATATGAATCTTTTTGTCTCTATAAAAGCCATAAATCAACAAGCTCCGTCGCAAGTCGTCTTCAGAAAAAACGAAACCTCTCCGGAGCGAGCAAGGTCATTTTGTTTCCTCTCGTTCGTTCCCTCCCTCCCTGCAAATAAATACCTCGGTCGCATGGGTTAAATTTCACGATATTGGGTAATTGAACGATGCCGGCTACCATGGCAACCATAACCGGTGTAAAAAATTACGGAGTGACGTCATTCATATATTGGGCGAGGCTCAATGATTTCGACGGTTGGTAGTAAGCATTAATATGATTTAATAACCAGACGACGTTGATAAAATAAGTATGATTCAGCCTGCAGTGTATGTGCGTGTACATGGGTCGTCCTTTAAAAAGAAGATGAATAAATTACAATGCGAAAAATAATACACACAAATATAACATAAAAAATGAGACAGCCCCCCCCCCCCCCAATTTTTTTAAATAATAATAGTAAATGGAGTAATAAAACAATCGAAAACCATATTTTTTATTAAGCGATTTTTCTGTATCATCTGTGACAATTTCATCATACTGAAAGCAGGTTGGTAACTTTTAAGTTCAAGTCGCTCGTTCACACGCGTGCATAATTTCCCATTCCTTGAAGCATAGGCATATATACTGGTAAAAAATGTACCGGTAATGGAAAGACTCAAATAATACTAATTAAAAATGTGTAAGGATTTCTCTCTGTTCCTCATATTTATAGTTCACCGGGAACACAAACCCTTCATCTTCGGTGGACATGTTGCATATAGGTCTACAAGCGAAGCAACCGAACGTTTTCCTCCACATATCAAAATTCATCAATTTCCCCCAAATTAATCTGGAAATCTAAACTGTCACAATCCAGTATCTATTCCATCATTCGTCGTTGAGTTTTTCATTTCGTCGAGTCCGTCTCATCCTTTCTCCCTCCCCAATTCTAATCTGTCAAGGAGTGACTCTAAGGAGGTGGTGAGGCAACTATGGGATAATTTTGCAGATGTGCGTGTGGGTATTATACATATAGGCCCTACGCCGCGTAGTGGGGGGATTTTTATTTTGTTAGGCAAATTAGGACCGAGTTACCGCATGCATGGGGGACATTTTTTTCGTCCCCCACCCCCATAACGATTGAGGTCCCCACAGTTACGGTGCGTAAACGTGTAAACGTTATCCATTACGACGACTGACGACTTTGGACAATGGGGTAACAGTGATAACAATACAAGTAAGGACCTGAGCCCCTTGCAAGTCCTCGGTAGAAGTCATGTACAAACACCTCAAGTCCTCGGTAGAATAGTAAAACACGACTGTGTGTGGGGGTGTGTCATCTTTGATAAGCACGAATGTTTCTACGGTCCTGGGAGTAAATTCACAATAATTAACTGAAAGCAGGGACAAACCGTTCAATTTTGTTCCTAGTTTTTAATCGATGTGTGAATTTCACTCTCAGAGTAGCAGGCACTTCGGTGAGAAAATACAGTGGCTCAATCTGTTAACTTCAACCCCGGGGAGGGGATCCTCGGCGGCGGAGTGGGGTACGGTATAGGTCACTGCAGAGAGATGGTAAGGTTGATCCAAACCCAACTGCTATATAATGCGATGTTATTTGGGGTAGAAGTATGGTTGCCGCCGTTCCAACGGTGAAAAATGACAAAGTCGTTTGATTTTGGGCGTGGTTCTTCATGTTATTACTCGCCATCCAAAACTTGCCAGCTGATCAAATCAATAATGTAGAGCTAGTCAGTGGTTATGGCTAATATGCGGCGCTAATGAGATAATGGCCGTGGCTTATCAAAGAAACGCCACAAACGACGGTAATTTGAAGCACATTAACTCTTCAATAAGGCGTCATAAATCTGTTACCCGCTGAATGGCCATTACCCGTATATTCGGGAAGGGGGGGGGGGGGGGGTGTCCCTCCCACACCCCCGGGATCGCCGCCCATGGGCATACCCCACGTAGACATTGTAATTGTGCAGAAAAGAGTTCAATGACCCACTTTTTAAAAATACTTGTTTTATGTCCCTAACATCTCATGTTGAGTATTGTTTGCAGTGATTCCGTTTACATACAGTTGCGGCCAAAAAAATCACCATTTCACAAATAGTCACGTTGTACATGTCAGTATCCCCCACGTTTAACACCCCCGGCATTTCAAAATGTTTAGCCGCAGCAAAAATGAGCCTTTTTACCACAAAAAAATCCCATTTTTGTTTACCACAGAGGTGTATGCACCCCTCTTCATAAATTCCTGCTTTGGGCTTGGTGGTGGTCGTGTAACAACAGTAAGTAACCGCACAACAACTTTGTTGATGACAGCTTAATATCATAAGCAAAAGAAACAAAAGAAAACCAACAAGCAATAATAAATATCAAAACAGGCCACGTGGACTCTTTTTTAAGGGGAAAATTAAAACTTTTATTATCAGGCAAAACAAATGATCCAGCTCAAAAGATGCAGAATAACATTCAGTGGTGGTTCAATTTTCAATTAAAATCAGTGCATAATGAAATATCCCGAACTGGAATGATTTTGTTTATAAACTACATGTAGATACTTCTCTTGTGCTAATGTCCAACTTATAATGTCCAAGGTTGAAGTAGTTCTGGCTTGTCAAATGGTCAAATAAAATGGAACTATTTTGGGAAGACTGGTCACCCCATTAGACATCGAATCTTCCGAAGCTTTCAACCAATCAGAACAACCCAAACTTGCACATGCCTTCAATCGGACCTCCCATTGTCCTCATATTGTTCAAACACTAATTTTTTGTTGAGAACTCACGTTGGTTTTGTAGACGATTTTCAACAGCAGACCTTGCTCAATCGTGGACCGTATTGTCCTCGATTGTTAGAGGTCCACTACTGAATGAGAATACAAATTCTTGTAAAATTACACTAATTGCTCTAGAACTGACATTCTTTAAATGGACTGTGGCCCTTTCTTTTTATCATTACTTTGAAAAAGCTGAAAACTAATTATTTTTATAATGTAGCAAATGCTAAAAGTTAGTAAAAAAAAAAAAAAAAATCAAATTCAATGAAATTAAATGCATACAAGTCATGTTTTCCTTTATCATTACTGCACTCAATGCTAAAATGAAAAATGAATCTTGACATGAAATTCAATTTTAGATTAACTTTGGAAGTAGGACGGGCATATTCGGGGATGGAGGTACAAAATACAAGGCACACATGTGAATGAATCTTGATTTCAAGACCAACTCCAACAATTCCCAAATTTCTTATGTTTCAATTTTATTAACCCCTCGAGTACGGTATTTTACGGGAGACGTCGGGGTGCCGCGGCGGTTATGGCAGCCAAGCGAACCGCTACAATGTGTTTGTGCAGTCAAGCGTAACCTATACACAATAATCCAACAATGGATTGAAACTGCACAAGCAGCGGCCAATGGTGTCATCCGGCCTGGTGGCACCGTTTAAACCAACAATGGATTGAAACTGCACAAACGGCCGACAATTGCGTCATCCGGCCTGGTGGCACTAGTTTTTTTGCGCATATTTGCGGCATCCATACGCAAGGGGTTAAGAGCTATGTAGGCCTATGTCTAATAAAAGAGTTTTCTTGTTTTCTTACTTTCTCCGGTATGACGTCAAGCATTTCTTATTTCTCAACAGCGCCGCCAGCGGTCAATTTGTAGACAGTTTTCATAAACTCGAAACAAAAATGTTAATTTCTCGCAAAATACCAACATCGAGACGCAAAATAAACATAATTTTGTAAAGAATAAGTAATTTATTATACATTGAACAAAATATTTAATTCCAACACTTTTTAAAACCGTTGGAGTTGATCTTTGAACTTATTAATTTGTTGATGAACTTAGTGGAACAGGTCTTGAGTTATGCTGCAACCTTTGCTGTATTTTTTTTATCATTTCAAGGTGGGGTTCAACTCCGGCAGTGAGGGGGAGAGGTGTATAGCTCCCTCTCAAAATCTTATATTTTTCTTAAAACGTACCCAATCAAATTTGTCCCAGCAAAGCTTTCACAGTGGCCGAAATTTGTACATAATATGAAAAAAGTCTTTATCGGAGTCCTCAGTTTTCTAGACCAAGAGAATATTTTCTACTTTGAGTACAGATGCGAGTTTGCAGCCGTATTTCCCCAAAGACAACCCCATCACTACCTCCCCTTAATCACGTAAGGGGAGGGGGTATAGAGGAATCCCACAGCGACGAGTTTAGCGCCGATCTGCGCACTTTCGCATTTGAAAACGAGGATCTCAATGTCACATTAAACAACTTTATGCTGATCATGCGCCTGCGCTGCCTTTTATGGCCTGATAAATTCATGCATGAATGAATGTGCTGAAAAGCGTTGTTTTGTTTGCCACTGACATTCTCGCTTTCAACCCGGAAGTGCGCAGAAGAGGCTAATGTGAAATTCCTCTATGGGGGAAGCTTGAGCCCTTAACAGGTAGTCAGATTTTCATTCTATTCATATTTTCATCATGCAGTGTATGCTTCTATACAGCTGGCCTAATACATGCCAGAACTGTAGCATGTCAAATTTGGTGCCACAAACGTCAAACAAAAAGTTTGGATAGAAAATTGGTCCGCCCCCCACTCAGACAACTCCTGGGAGCACCACTGCGCTTAATAATCACCTTCTTCAGGCCTACAGCTCCAGATGAGCTGGCTCTTTGCTAAGATGGAAGATGAAGGAGATTTGAGACTCAAACTTTGTGTCGTACATCCCATTCAGCGGATCGATGGTAGCGGTGTACGCCTTGCACTGCACCTTGATTTCTTCCTCCTTGGCTTGGAGATCGAAGCGTACCGCGACGTACGGCTGCTTGTACTTCTCCCGTCTGGTGGCGTTGGTCGTGCCAATGAACGGGAAGTAGTGATAGGGGATCCCGTAGTATGGGTAGATACGAGTGTCCTTTCCGAGCTGTTCAGGTTTCTTGTTTTTCTGTGGGAGAATTTGAAACAATACCGGGGGAGTGGGGTAAGTTCTGGTTGTAAGAGGTTGCTACTTTCAAAAAGAATAAAAAATGCCAAAATGCCACCGGGGTGCAACACCCCCTCCCCCTCCCCCTCCCCCCCCCCCCCCACCACCGAAAATGACACTGCTTCTATGTCCAGTTGTATTGTTGGTAATTACCCGACTTCCACCTGTGATCCTGGCTGGAATACCAACGGGTACATGTGGGATTGAGTTTGGCAGTCCCTACTCTACCACTGATTTTATTTTCTCTCATTCAAATCTGGGCCCTGAGGGAGAACAGTGCTTGAGCACTGATCGGGCTACCCAGGATAAATAAAGAATGAATAACTCTGCCTCCTTGGATGTCCGATGTACTTACATAGGAGCCACATTTGATGGCGATGTTGCCAGGTTTGTAGCTATCGGCCACTTCCTCTGGTACGCTGCCTGGCTCATAGTCTTCGGGAACCCAGTCAACAACCTAGGATGAGGGAGGGTCGTCAGTTATTCAGATGTGATAAACCAGGAGGAGATCTGGGAATTTTTGCAACAGGACGGTACAAGGAGGTAAGAGGGCAGTATTCTTCCAATCCTTACCCGATTTAAACTAATGAACGCGCAGGGCTTCCCTTGGTCGTAGCCAAAATCAGGAGGAATGCAGAATTCTCCCAGGGCGGCGCGATCAAACCTGCAAAAGGAACCCTCCGGGGGCACTGTTCCATTTGCGCAGTCCACGTATCCGTCGGTCTGATTGGCTGGATCCAGAGCTGTGTTAAATGACAGGGAGATGTGTTTCTGAAGAACGTTAGTCCAGTTCTGATGGTTTCTCAGTCCAGTGGCACACCCAAGGAGGGGGGGGGGGGGGGGGGGGGTGGTAACAACTCGAGCCCCCTAAAAGGTTGTCAATTCAGCTGCAGAATTTATGCGACAGTGTGTACGAGACATTTCAAAATAGTTTGCTATAGGTCTAAATGGTGCCATAAATGTCAACAAAGTTCTAGTGCTAGCCCCTCCCCCCCCCAAAATTATTTGTGCCAACATTTTTAACAAAAAAATGTTTTAAAAAAATGAACAAACAAACACAACACAAGTCAAACCTGGGTGTGCCACTGTCTTGGTCAAAAAGGGCACATGAAATTTATACATAATTTGTTTGGAATTACGAGCAGCGAACATGGATTTTCGGTTATTTAAGCTGTTCCGACTGCATAAGCAAATTTTGGCACCTTGAAAACCTGTTATCATATTCTAAGAACATTATCAGTACACTGCGTAATTCAGAGTATACTCGGCTCTTGGTGGAGACATATTACTCAGTTTGACATCTTGATGAATATGAACTGGGGCAAAATATTCACAGTTCACACTGATTCTATTACATAAGGGCAAGATAGCTCAGTTGGTAGGGCTTTGGTACGGTATTCTGGAGGTCCCAGGTGTTCGAATCCCACCCCTGCCAGTTTTCTTTGTTCACTTTGAAAACTGATTCTATCATGTAAGGTTTGTCTGTGGAATGTAACTCCAATGTGTTCCGGTGACATTTATTAGGGCTGTCCCGAATATTTGAATATTCGACTATTCGACCGTCAACCGAATATTCAAATACATTTTTGCCGGTTCGAATATTCTAAAAAAAATATAAGCATGTACAGATACAACTCTGATGCTATTTTGGTAGAAAAGTAACGCAGCTTAGCAGTGTGAAAATGCCACACTTTTGTCAAAGGTAACTTTTGTTTTACAGGTTTTTGTCCCCATCCGTAAAACCCTTGTTTTTATCCCTGCAAAAACACAGGCTGAAGTTTGGTTTCTTATCAGAACGTTCCGTACCCGTAAATGATCTTGATACAACTGCGCATGCAAAAAAAGTTGATTGAGCAGTCTATAATATCAATCGCCACACGTAAAACACCGGCGGCATGCAGTTGCAGCTGACACGTGAAAAACTTGATCGGCGAGTATCGAAAATTCAATTATTCTGTCAAATCCAGTTTCGAGTACCGGTAATAGAAGACTGAATTATTCGAAAATGAACAGCCCTAACATTTATCTCGTTTTGTTGAGTCCAGCGATATTTTTAGAAAGGTTCCCACCCTGACCCCCCCTCAAAGTTTCATGCTCTCAAAGGCTTCACCCCCCCCCCCCCCCATTTCTGAAAATCCTGGCTCCACCCCTGGAATTGGGTAACATTTGTGGACAACAGTCCCAATTATACTTACAATCCCAGATGGCTTGGAGCTGCTCGACATACTTGGCGTAGTCATTGTTGTTGGCTGTTGAATACTTGATGACGCTGTCCTTAGTGAAGGGTATGGCAGTCGGCGCTAATAAATCAAATAAACAATTCAATTTCAGGCCGTGCATGGTGGGACAAAATTACAGCATGTGAAAAACTAACTGGAGTGCCGTAGAACGGCACTACAGCAGACATCTTTCAAACTAAGAAAATGTTTGGTACAGTGGTTTGGGTGTGGACAATGACATGTGTTATTTAAACAGTTGTCTCCAAGATGTTCCAGGTTTGAGAAATAAATACAAAAAATGTTTATTTCTCAAACCTGGAACATCAGGTTTGAGAAATAAACATTTTTTGTATATTTTTTTATAGAAGTCGCCCAATACAGGTACATGTACAAGGAATAACAGCCACTCTGGGTAAAGGGCTACAACAGAGGTGGTGGGGTTGGCCACATTTTAGGTTGCCAGCCCTACCCCCCTTAGTTTTCCTGGGTCCAGATCTAAATAGAGGATAAATCTTTGATACCAAAGAAATTTTTCAAATTTTCAGGCCTAAAGACCCTTAGTTTACTGAGAATGGTGGCGTGGGTGTCTTGTAGATAAAATTGTTAGACTTACCGGGTCGGCTGACGTAAGAGTTAAAGGTGGGATGGTCAGGGCTGACAGTCTGGAAGAAAACAAACAACATGAGCCCCCAAAATCCGGCCAAACAGATGTAGAGTATCAAGTAGAATAAACCAACTTGAGCTGGGGACGAGACAAACAAAAAACAGGTTTATGTCATTTAGTCTTAGTGTTGGTGTAGAAAAACCTGTGTAAAGTGGCTACCAAGGGAACAAAGATGAATGGTCATTATAGACAGGAGGCCCCATAGTGCAGGTCGAGTCCCTGCAAATCCTTTCACAAGCACCTTTGCAAGCCCAGTCGGAAGTCCTTTCATAAAGCCGGTCACAAGTAACTGGACGAACAATGACAAAGGAATGCCTTTGTCAAAGCTCATTTGAATAGCTTGCGATTGGAATTAGGACTGGAGGGCTTGTGGTGGACTTGCAGGGACTTGTGATGGACTCGACTACATCCCTGTTGGGTACATACAGGCTGGCCATATTATGCAGGTTGACTATCAGGTGACCACAATAGCAGGGTTTACTGTGATCTCTGGTACATAAACATAATATTCTACCGACAAACACCAGTAAATGAGTCTTAACAAAAAAAATTGTGACAGGAAGTCAAGGTTCTGGGAGTTACACATACGGAACTTCTCAAACTTTTGACCAATAAAAAAAAATACAGCACTACTTATGCATTATCTTTGGTAGTTTTCAACATTGTTCACTGTAGACATTATTTTAACAACAAATTAAAGTACCATACATGTATGCTCGACACAGTTACCTCCGGATCCCAAGTAAATATCCGCACAGCCAATATATCTTAGTTATGGGATCTGACAACCGAGATATGGGATCTGATATCCCAGATAACCTGGGTATGAGACTAAATGGTTTGTACAAAAGCAGATTTGAGAGAAACCCAAATACAATAGCACTTTTAGTCTGCAAAGGAATCCTGAAAAAAAATATCAAGATGAACAAAAAAAAAACTTCCAAGACTGAATGACATTTTTAATCCCTTTTATAAACGAATCAAACAAAAACAAAGAAAGGCATGATATTTTTTCAGGGAGAACAATTAGTTTTATTTATCTTGAGCACTGCAAACTCGACTCTGTAATGCCATGTATTTAACTCCATGTATACAACGTCAATATAATTTTACAGAGTGCTAACACAGTGGGAAAACAAGTGTAAGATTTTAAATTTCATGAACAAACAGTGATTATAAGCATTTATCACACACCACAAAACGGTCTCGAAGTGTGGGCACTGGTTATAAGAATACATGTACATTTTGGTAAAGATGATAACACGAGGGGGAAAAGTAACGTTCCCTTAGTTTCTAACATTTTCCATTTCTAGATTATTCAATCTTGGTAAAATCCTCACCTGTAAATCTCTAAACCTGTGTATTACTTCTGTTTAGTCTAGGGCCTCCTGAGGATCTGTGAGAACAATTCAGTTTCGCCCAGGCAGGATTCGAACCCACAACCTCCTGTTTACCTGTGCACATCTTAATCACTTGGTCATTCTGTAAGAAGGCTGGTTCCAATCTGGTATAATTGAACAGACTTTTATTGCAAAGCATTCTGCAGTATTCTGCAGTTTTGCATAGATCTAAGAACATATATAATGCACCTACTTTTCTTGTTTAGTCACAAAATTGTCCCCATTTTTCTGTAGATAAAAACTAACTAATTTCCTCAAAGTGAATTACGTGAAGTCATTTATGCTAAGAGATTAAACACGTGAGAATATTTCTCTAGAATACACCGAGGGTTATTCTGGGTTAACTTTTGTAACCCACCACTTTGGTTCCATCAGGCCAAGAATTTTAGGAAAAACAAATCACAAAATGCGGTATGAAATATCTCTATTGATCAGTTTGGACTTGTTCATTTTAACACTTTAAAAAAATGTATGGGTGGATAAATCTGTGACCTGAAAATCACAAACAGCTGATCTTTTGTATTAGTCTTTGTGACTACATGTAATACATTAATAGTGTTCCTTGATGTAAACACATACGTATCACAGAGTTATAAGTCTAGTTCCTGCAAGTCCTTTCCCAAGTCCAGTGAGAAGTCCTTTCATAAAGCCTGTCACAAGTAACTGGATGAACAATGACAAAGGAATGCCTTTGTCAAAGCTCATTTGAATACATGTAGTTTGTGATTGGAATTAGGACTGGAAGGCTTGCGATGGACTTGCAGGGATTGGCAGGGATGTATCAGTCTAAAAAAAAAAATGAGCCCTCAGTCTGGTCTCCGAAACTGACCAATGAAACGAGGTTATGCTCGTCAAATAAAGCGGCTGAATACCCTCCAGACAGTGAAAGTTCATAATGTGGTTTCAAATAAGATACATTTACACAAAGCTACTGAAATTCAATAAAAGGAATAGGTTTAAGAATACAGAAACTACACGTATGATTGGTTGAAATGGTTCCAACTGGATCAAACCAGTTTAGGCCAGGTTTCTTCACTGTATTACCCAAGTACTTTAATTATGAATACTGTACAGGACTTGTAATTGGTGAAAAAGAGAATTGTTAAAAAACATTCTGGTGCCAGCTGGTTTTAACCAGTTTAAGCTAAATAGAACTGGCTACAGCTGTAGTAGGTACGTACTGGTTTGGACAAAACAAGCTGGTTCCAACTGGATCAAACTGGTTCGAGTTGGAAATCACCACTTTTATTTTACTGTAGTTTAATTCTGAATACAAGACATATTTCTGGTGAAAACTATTACTAGAACCTCATATCAGCAGGTTTCGACTGGCTTATACCTGGTTTTAACAATAATACTTGCTTCTTTCTGGTTTACTGCAAACCAATATGCTAAATGAAGCTCACCAGTTAAGAAAGACTGGTTCAAGGCAGTTTTATCTTGTTCCAGCCAGTTAGTGATACTGGCGCCCTTTGTGCACATTAATTTTTTCTTAAGTCAAATTTATTCAGATTCGCACACTATTGTCCTGCAAATATTTTACTAAATCTAATATTAGGTCTTAATTAAAAAGTCCCAAACCTAATTTTCAATATTCAATAAAGACACAAATTGTACATAACTTTACATCTTGAAAATAATTTCACCCCAATTAATAGTCAAATCTAGTTACATAGAATACTTTCAATACTCCGAATTGGGAGTTGATGCAGTAAAGATGTTGATAAATGCAGTACTGGTCGAATAACTCTAAAAGTCCTAACTAAATCATTACTTTTTAAAATACTTTAACCAAGGGATTATTTGGGTTTTGTGACTTCACAAGGATTACAAGAAAACCTGTTGTGCATAATTATAGGTCCTGACAAATTTGAAACTCACCAACCGTGATTATTACTTCTGAATACAATGCAGATTGAAATAACGTGACGCTTGACAGCAAGATTTCCGACGAGAAATTATTTGCATTCAATTATTCCATGAAGTTTTACTAAAACTATGTACATTCACTCTTTCTAACATGTTTTTAGTACTCTTAAAAAACCTTAAGAAATGACAATGGAGAGAAGAAAAAGAGTTCTTTGGAGAGAGAGAATACAATTTGAATAAACTAATGCGGGTAACTTGTGCCACGATCGGTTGAAACTTAATTTGCTGAAACCAAAATCTTCAAATTTGGATACCTTTTCTGAACTGCAAATGAAGGGCTAGTTTTACTTTTTTGGGGAGGAATCAGCTGGTTGCATTCTTATCAAACGGCTCTTTAATCTCTAGATATTCATCCAGCTCTACAACTTGAAAACAAACTAAATTTCGTATGGGCAGAGGAAACGTCACACTGCTCACTGTAACGGTAATGATTACTTTGATGTTCTTTGGTGAAGACTTTCATTTCCAAAAAAAAAAAAGGAAAAAAGGAGCAATGCCTATAGAAACAAGAATAATAATGTGCAAATGAAAACAGAAAAGAAATGGAGACTTGGGGGAAAAAATAAGTGAGATAGGCCTGCAGTAAGAGGTTGTGGAGGAAACCACGACGGGGAAGACCAAGAAGGAGAAGGAACAGAGTGCTATGCAAGCATGTATTGCACTGCTGGAAAACAAGTTGTTAACTATGCCAGTGGAAGCGAAGCCTGTTCAGCCTGTTCAGCCTGCCCTTGCCTATATTGGTAAGTAATTGTAAATAAGAAATGGCAACGTCTTCAACTTCATGAATTGTGTTCGTTAACAACAACATTATTTTTATGTATTATATTGCAGTCCTGTTAAGTGTGACGTAATTGTTATATTTCATCGTTACAAATGTGATGACTATTTATATTTTTGATAAAGGAATGACTGTTCGATAATGCAACAAAGAAAGTATACCACAATCCTACCTGAAGTGAGATATGTGTGGCCTATATCCACACCGACTTGGCAGAAGTTTACAAAGTAACGTAAATTTAATCTCTCCTGACAATGCGCTCTATATGCAGGATGTTTTGTTTGTGGTGTTTTTCAGACAGAATTCTTCTTTATTCTTTGAGCTGCTCAGGATTGCTCAACGGCTATCTGTTCCAACAGGATTTATTGTGCATTATTGCAAACCAAGAGAGTTATCTTTAAAAATCCTAACATTTGTAAGATAATTTTAAGGTGAAGACCAGGACCGCAGATTACCAGCATCAGCCTAAAAGCAAAGAGTTCAGACAGGCCACGCATACCCAACCTGAAGAAACGAAAACTAGCAACAATTTTAAACTCTACTACAACTCATCTTTCACCGGGGCAGATAGGTAGAATTCGTAAACTACTTCAGATTCAAAGTCGGTGTCATATAATCCTCCCATGGGCTTGAGGTTAGGCACATACGCCTGGCAGTGAACTTTAATCTTCTTCTTCACTTCTAGTAATTGGAACTGGACTGCCACATACGGCTGGATGTACTCGGCTCGCTTGGTCTTGTTTGTGGTCCCGACGAACGGGTAGTACTCGAATGGGATACCGGCGGCAGGATAGATGGTACTGTTGGAGAAATCGTTCTTGTTTTTCTGTAACGAGGAGGACAGCAAAGTGAAACAAATGCTATTTTGAAGCTACAAATGCGAGGGCCTGAAAAACTCTGAAGTTTCAGGCCCTCAAACACGACTTATACAATGGAAATCAATAGGAACTGTCAAGGTTTCCACCCACATAATGCCCATATTCATCAGGATGTCAAACTGAGTGATATATCAGAATGGAGAGACAATTGTGACGGCTCCAGAAAAAGGTGATATAAGTCGCGCTATGCATTTACGTGTAATGGCCCTTTCAACATTGAGAGGGTGAAATTTGTCGAAATAATTTCCTCGTTTTTTGTCTTTAATGACATCTTAAATATCTAAAGTTTCAGGTTTGGTGCACAACAATGTTGATTTCAGTGAATAAAGTGAAAAAATAACATTTTTAGAGTGCATTGTTCCATTGCATTTTATTAGAACTAGCTATTTCAAAGCCTGTTTTCTCTGTTGTGCAATTTGAACTCTATAGAACTAATTAATATGCAGAAACGTGATATCCCCAGAACGGAAAGGGCTTTAGAGTTCTATCATGTACCAAATGAAAGCTTCCATTGTGGGCTTTCGAAACATACATAAAACTAATTTTTCCTATTTTGCGACACAATATACCTTTTTCCAGAGCGGGTCACAATTATGCTCTATTCAATGCACTTAAAAAAAAACCTTAAGTCAAAAAATGACCTTAAGACTTATTTCATAGGATCTGAATGTAATTTCATTTGTGTGGGAGGTATACTCAGAAATTTCCGGGTACCTGAAAAACCATTCCAGACTTCACCGGAAGTTTGCTTAGCCCTGTGCTCCCCTTTCCCAGCCTTACACCTCTGTGACCTGGGTTAGAATCCCACTTGGAAATGGGTTTTCATTCCCCGTCTGATTCTGTGTGTTATCCTATTCATTCTAGGCTTTTGCACACCTCCAAAACCAAACACTTCTTCCCAAAGGTTTCTTGAGGCTTTTGACAACGAATGCTCCAAGTACTGGTCAGGAATCTTTGGTTTCATTACCAGAATGAATAAATCCAAGACACGACGTCAACGTTTGTCAAATCTCATCAACATGGCTTCGTAGAAATGAACATTTTGACTAAGACCCCATTTGATGTGTATATGAAAACATTTACAATTTATGAGAGAAGTTTGAAACATTTTGAGAAATGTCTATATACGGCCAAAAAAGGTTCTGATTACGGTTACCCTACATAGTGTTCTCCACGAGGGGTTTTCGCAGGGCGGGCTGCCCTGCCAAAATTGTATGCCGCCCCGCTAAAATTTTCACCACCCTGCTATTTTTTTCCCTTGGATTTTCCCCCTATTCTCCACCGTATTCACAGTTTATATAAGTACGAAGAAGTTTACCGCACTCTGCGGAATGAACATGAGTTTGCCAGCATTAACATTCAGCAGTATTGCAGTAGCATTTATAGTAATCGAACAGATCTGGACGCAATGTACGCAACATATTATGCATTCACATAAAACTATACACGTAATATTATTCTGGACCGGTTCCAATCTCCGGGGTAATATCATTTTCACTTTGTCGCGTCGAGAACCAGTTTACCTAAATTACAATGTAACACTTGAGGGCGTCTTTTTCTCTCGGAAAATACCTTATCTACGTGCGCTGTGCCCACCCACGTGCACGTTTAGCTCACCGGCCGGCTGGCTTAACCCCCTAAAAATCTTGCCTTCATTTCAAGTTGTAAACACGAGCAAATTTGATTCAAAGAGTCAGAAGAAAGTGGCCAGAAAATGCCTCAGATTGCACCACAGAGCATCTAGAATCCAAAATTTCTCGGGGCCCTTAAGCGGGCCTCGGACCCCACGTAGTGCTGCAACTGATCCTCCAGGTTCGGATTTTTTTTCCGAACATCAGTTCGGGTTAGGTTAGGTTCGGAAGTACAAATGCATAAAAAAACAAAAATCTCTCAAATCGCGATCGAGCCGATCAATAATGTCCTTCCGGGAATTCCCCGGCCCTCCCCACTGCAGTCATAACAAGTTGATTGGCACGTTGCCAAACCCGCAGGGCGCAAGATAGATAATAATGGAACAATAGTCACACCCCGCATATTCAGTGTTTGGTCACGATTTCATCGAGTGATTCAGAGATCCATGCGAGTACATAAACATGATCGTTAGCGCATGTGTGCGTGATAACCAAAATTGACAGCCATTTTTTGAAATTATGGTACAAATTTAAATAAGTCAAAACTTTTGACAAAACGTAATTTTATTCTGGAACGATTTTGTTCAACATTTTTTGGGCGAGCAGAGAAGGACTGGCGCATGGCGGATAAAGTGCTGCAACATATAATTCACAAGGCAGGAGTTTTTGCTTAGGAAGGAATGTACATGTACATGTAGAATCCTACCACCATTTTCGGGGGTAAAATTTTGCAATAAATGCAAGTTTTGTTCTAAACTAAAAGGTGTCCATGAGAGTACCTGGAATCTGATGGGGGCCCTGGCCCCAAAAGGCTTTACCACGCCGTACGCGCTCACAAACTTCAACAAATCTCTTCCCTGGACTGTGCATCCCCACAAAACAAGAAATGTATATTCATGTTGTGTCGCCGTGTGAACAACCAATCATTGCATACTGGGCGGGGCTCGCTTTCGAGTACACTACATTTTTTAGGCGGGGGTGGAGGGATGGAAACTCGCATGGCCGGCCGATGCAAGCGGTCGCGACTTAGTCTTTTATGATTTTTTGTTTACCTTATTTTTTTTTTTTTATTCTATCGACTGTCTACATTGCATGCAGTACCTGGGCTAATGTAACCGTTTACACAGTACATGTTCTCGAGTCCAAACCTGTTCCAATGTAAGGCCGAAAAAGGGAATTATCAACAGGTTAAATTCAATCATATCCGTGCCGCCCGTGTGCGCTAATTTTGTTCTATCATCGCATGCATTCCTAGCGCTATCAATATGTGTGCGTAAAGTTTGCCGAACTTCCGAACCAACAATTTTGGTTCGGTTTGGTTCGGAAGGCCATGTTCGGCCATTTTTAGTTCGGTTCGGCGGTAGCACTAACCCCACGCCGTAAGGGCTTCGCGCTCCGCGCTTGCATTGTGTCTGCCGCCCTGCTAAAATTTGTGGCAGTGGAGAACACTGCTACATACCCTATTGTAATGGTCCCGAGACTAATTTGAAAAATATAATAATAACTAGAGCTTTGGTGTTTGTGGACAAACACAGGGCTGTTTCGTTTGGGGGGTTTTTGGTAGTTTGATTCTTAATTTTTGAGATTTCAATGGTGGATCAAAAAATCTCGTTTTACATTCATGGTCGTCTACGACAGGTCATGCAATCACGTAGGCTTATTCATAATCGTTTTGGAAATGTGAGCATACAAGGAGTTGATGACCATTATTACGTCATCAGACGTCACACATTTTTCACATTTATATTTAAGTGTGTATGACCTAAAAATATATTACAAGAATTATCAAAAATTGTTTAAAATTCATGTTAGATACCACGTTTCAACTTAATCGAACTTGTACTTTTGTAGATAGATGGCTTCAAAAACTGCCCCTTTAAGATGACGTCACGTGACATGTGATGACATCAATTATGATAATGTCATGTCAATTTTCAGCTATAAACCTACTGGGCTACCTAGATATTACTTTTCAACTTAATCGAATTTGTACTTTTGTAGATATATGGCTTCAAAAACTGCCCCTTTAAGATGACGTCACGTGGCATGTCATGACGTCATCAAGAGGTAAAAGTTCGGCACACATTGTGAGCAGTTAGTCTAAGTGTCTGCCAAGTTTAAAAGTACCCAAAGTGCCGGTAAGAAAGAAAACGTGTACAAATGCTACAGGCAATAATCTAGCGAGTGCCCCTTTAAGATGACACCACGTGACATGTTATGACTTGATCATAACGTCATGTCAATTTTCATCTATAACACCAGGTGGCATACCTTACGTTCCAACTGAATCGGACTTGTACTTTTGTAGATATATGGCTTCGAAAAATGCCCCTTTAAGATGACGTCACGTGACATGTGATGACGTCATCAGGACGTAAAAGTTCGGCACACATTGTGAGCAGTTGGGGTAAGTGTCTGCCAAGTTTAAAAGTAGCCAATGTGGCCGGTAAGAAAGTAAACGTTTACAAATGCTATGGGCAATATTCTATCGACTTGAAAAAAGAATTTTTTTATGACGTCATCATGACGTCACACAATTTTCGCTTTTAAGGGCATATCTTGGAGACATACCAAAGCTATAACAAAAATAATTTTGAAAATATCTAGTTTTGTTCGCTAGATATATTGAAAAGAATGTTACGATTTAAAAAATTCAAAAATTCAGCGACTTGAAAAAAGACTAGAAATCAACCCGGTTTATAAACAGCAAGCTCATAATAGCCACGGTTATCTACCCGTCCCAGAATTCCTTTGTGTTATATTGAATTTGGTCTAAATTTTGAAATGGCAGTTATTTCTTACTTGAGTGAGCCACGATCATGAAATTTTGGAATTACGTACAGAAAAATTCAATGATTACATTTTTGTAATCGGATTGACCTTTACATGCGTTTAAAAAAAAAAAAATTTGATGACGTCACACAATTTTAGCTTTTTAGGGCATATCTTTGAGACATACCAATGCTGTAACAAAAATAATTTTGAAAATATCTTGTTTTGTTCGCTAGATATATTGAAAAGAATGTTACGATTTTAAAACTTCAAAAATTCAGCGACTTGAAAAAAGACTAGAAATCAACCCGGTTTATAAACAGCAAGCTCATAATAGCCACGGTTATCTACCCGTCCCAGAATTCCTTTGTGTTATATTGAATTTGGTCTAAATTTTGAAATGGCAGTTATTTCTTACTTGAGTGAGCCACGATCATGAAATTTTGGAATTAGGTACAGAAAAATACAATGTATACATTTTTGTAATCGGATTGACCCTTACATGCGTTAAAAAAAACAACATATTTTTGATGACGTCATCATGACGTCACACAATTTTCTCTTTTTATGGCATATCTTTGAGACATACCAAAGCTGTAACAAAAAGAATTTTGAAAATATCTTGTTTTGTTCGCTAGATATATTGAAAAGAATGTTACGATTTTAAAACTTCAAAAATTCAGCGACTTGAAAAAAGACTAGAAATCAACCCCTTTTATAAACAGCAAGCTCATAATAGCCATGGTTATCAGCCCGTCCCAGAATTCCTTTGTGTTATATTGAATTTGGTCAAAATTTTGAAATGGCTGTTATTTCTTACTTGAGTGAGCCACGATCATGAAATTTTGGAATTGGGTACAGAAAAATACAATGTATACATTTTTGTAATCGGATTGACCCTTACATGCGTAAAAAAGAAGATATTTTTGATGACGTCATCATGACGTCACACAATTTTCGCTTTTCAGGGCATATCTTTGAGACATACCAAACCTATAACAAAAAGAATTTTGAAAATATCTTGTTTTGTTCGCTAGATATATTGAAAAGAATGTTACGATTTTCAAATTTCAAAAATTCATAAAAAATCACGTGATGACGTCATCATGACGTAAAAGTTCGGCATGCATTCTGAGCAGTTGGTCTAAGTGTCTGTTAAGTTTAAAGGCAATCGGCTACATAAAAGTAGCCAAAGTGCCTGGCAGAAAGAAAACGTGTACAAATGCTATGGGCAAAAAGTCTGAAAAAGAAAAAAAAAAAAAAACTAGACATCTGGTACAGTGTTTGTGGACAAACACAGGGCTGTTTTGTTTTTTTGTGTAAAATTGTGATTAAAATGAAATTTCAAAAATTTCAAAAATCATAAAAAAAATTGACGATGACGTCATCATGACATCATTTCAGATTTTGCATGCTAGTGACAGTATCTACCTACCCACTACTTTTCATGACGATCGGACCTATCCTTATATGTGTTTTAAAAAAGCACATTTTGGATGACGTCATCATGACGTCACACATTTTTTCCCCTTTTAGGGCATATCTTTGAGACCTACCAAAGCTATAACAAAAAGAATTTTGAAACTATCTTGTTTTGTTTGCGAGATATATTTAAAAGAATGTTACGATTTCAAAATTTCAAAAATTCATAACAAATCACGTGATGACGTCATCATGACCTCATTTTAGATTTTGCATTCTAGTGACAGTATCTACCTACCCACCACTTTTCATGACGATCGGACCTATCCTTATATGTGTTTTAAAAAAGCACATTTTGGATGACGTCATCATGACATCACACATTTTTTTCCCTTTTAGTGCATATCTTTGAGACATACCAAAGCTATAACAAAAAGAATTTTGAAAATATCTTGTTTTGTTCGCTAGATATATTGAAAAGAATATTACGATTTTAAAATTTCAAAAATTCATAAAAAATCACGTGATGACGTCATCATGACGTAAATGTTCGGCATACATTCTGAGCAGTTAGTCTAAGTGTCTGCCAAGTTTAAAGCCAATCGGTAACATAAAAGTAGCCAAAGTGCCGGTAAGAAAGAAAACTTGTACAAATGCTGTGGGCATTTGGCTGAAAAAGAAAAAAGAAAAAAGAAACTAGATGTATGGTGCAGTGTTTGTGGACAAACACAGGGCTGTTTTGTTTTTTGTGTAAAATTATGTGATTTAAATGAAATTTCAAAAATGAAAAAAATTATAGAAAATTAGCCGATGACGTCATCATGACGTCACATAAATTTTCATCTAACACATGCTGGCATAACTAAATACCACGTTTTAACTTAATCTGACTTGTACTTTTGTAGATATATGGCTTCAAAAAATGCACCTTTAAGATGACGTCACATGACATGTGATGACGTCATCATGACGTAAAAGTTCGGCGCACATTCTGAGCAGTTGGTGTAAGTGTCTGCCTACGACTTGTCTAACGACTTGAAAAAAAGACTAGAGATCAACTCTTTATAGACAGTATGCCACATGAAAGCCATGGTTTCTGTCCTTCCCAGAATTCGTTTGTGTTATATTGAATTTGGTCACAATTTTCAGATGCCTGTTATTTCTTAATACTTGAGTGAGCCACGATCACGAAATTGTTGAATTAGGTGGAGAAAAATTCAATGTATAAATTTTTTTTAATCGGACCGACCCTTACATGCGTAAAAAGAAAAAAATTGATGACGTCATTATGACGTCACACAATTTTCGCCTTTTAGGGCATATCTTTGAGACATACCAAAAGCTGTATCAAAAAGAATTTTGAAAATATCTTGTTTTGTTTGCGAGATATATTTAAAAGAATGTTACGATTTCAAAATTTCTAAAATTCATAACAAATCACGTGATGACGTCATCATGACGTCACTTTGGATTTTGCATCCTAGTGCCAGTATCTACCTACCCACCAATTTTCATGACGATCGGACCTATCCTTATATGTGTTTTAAAAAAGCACATTTTTGATGATGTCATCATGACGTCACACATTTTTTTCCTTTTTAGGGCATATCTTTGAGACCTACCAAAGCTATAACAAAAAGAATTTTGAAAATATCTTGTTTTGTTTGCCAGATATATTTAAAAGAATGTTACGATTTTCAAAATTTCAAAAATTCATAACAAATCACGTGATGACGTCATCATGACGTCATTTTGGATTTTGCATCCTCGTGCCAGTATCTACCTACCCACCAATTTTCATGACGATCGGACCTATCCTTATGTGTTTTAAAAAAGCACATTTTTGATGAGGTTATCATGACGTCACACATTTTCTCCCTTTTAGGGCATATCTTTGAGACATACCAAAGCTATAACAAAAATAATTTTGAAAATATCTTGTTTTGTTCGCTAGATATATTGAAAAGAATTTTACGATTTCAAAATTTCAAAAATTCATAAAAAATCACGTGATGACGTCATCATGACGTAAATGTTCGGCATACATTCTGAGCAGTTAGTCTAAGTGTCTGCCAAGTTTAAAGCCAATCGGCAGCATAAAAGTAGCCAAAGTGCCGGTAAGAAAGAAAACGTGTACAAATGTATAGGCATTTGGCTGAAAAAGAAAAAAAAAAAAAAACTAGACATCTGGTACAGTGTTTGTGGACAAACACAGGGCTGTTTTGTTTTTTTGTGTAAAATTGTGATTAAAATGAAATTTCAAAAATTTCTTAAAATCATAAAAACAATTGACGATGACGTCATCATGACATCATTTCAAATTTTGCATGCTAGTGACAGTATCTACCTACCCACTACTTTTCATGACGATCGGACCTATCCTTATATGTGTTTTAAAAAGCACTTTTTTGATGACATCATGACGTCACACATTTTTTTCCCTTTTAGGGCATGTCTTTGAGACCTACCAAAGCTATAACAAAAAGAATTTTGAAACTATCTTGTTTTGTTTGCGAGATATATTTAAAAGAATGTTACGATTTCAAAATTTCAAAAATTCATAACAAATCACGTGATGATGTCATCATGACGTCACTTTGGCTTCTGCATCCTAGTGACAGTATCTACCTACCCACCAATTTTCATGACGATCGGACCTATCCTTATATGTGTTTTAAAAAAGCACATTTTTGATGATGTCATCATGACGTCACACATTTTCTCCCTTTTAGGGCATATCTTTGAGACATACCAAAGCTATAACAAAAAGAATTTTGAAAATATCTTGTTTTGTTCGCTAGATATATTGAAAAGAATGTTACGATTTTAAAATTTTGAAAAATTCATAAAAAATCACGTGATGACGTCATCATGACGTCATCATGACGTCACTTTGGATTCAGCATCCTAGTGACAGTATCTACCTACCCACCAATTTTGATGACGATCGGACCTATCCTTATATGTGTTTTAAAAAAGCACATTTTTGATGATGTCATCATGACGTCACACATTTTCTCTCTTTTAGGGCATATCTTTGAGACATACCAAAGCTATAACAAAAAGAATTTTGAAAATATCTTGTTTTGTTCGCTAGATATATTGAAAAGAATTTTACGATTTTGAAATTTCAAAAATTCATAAAAAATCACGTGATGACGTCATCATGACGTAAATGTTCGGCATACATTCTGAGCAGTTGGTCTAAGTGTCTGCCAAGTTTAAAGCCAATCGGCACCATAAAAGTAGCCAAAGTGCCAGTAAGAAAGAAAACGTGTACAAATGCTATGGGCATTTGGCTGAAAAAGAAGAAAAAAAAAAAAAAAAAAAAAAAATCTTAACGAAAACAAGGGCTGTTTTGGAAAAGTTTCCAAAACAGCCAAAAAAAAAACAAAAAAAAAAAACAAAAAAAAACTAGACATCTGGTGCAGTGTTTGTGGACAAACACAGGGCTGTTTTGTTTTGTGTAAAATTATGTGATTTAAATGAAAATTCAAAAATGAAAAAAATCATAGAAAATTAGCCGATGACGTCATCATGACGTCACCATGACGTCACATACATTTTTATCTAACACATGCTGGCATAACTAAATACCACGTTTTAACTTAATGTGACTTGTACTTTAATTTGTAGATATATGGTTTCCAAAAATGCCCCTTTAAGATGACGTCACGTGACATGTGATGACGTCATCATGACCTTAAAATGTTTGGCGCACATTCTGAGCAGTTGGTGTAAGTATCTGCCTACGACTTGTCTAACGACTTGAAAAAAAGACTAGAGATCAACTCTTTATAGACAGCATGCCACATGAAAGCCATGGTTTCTGTCCTTCCCAGAATTCCTTTGTGTTATATTGAATTTGGTCACAATTTTTTAGATGCCTGTTATTTCTTAATACTTGAGTGAGCCACAATCACGAAATTGTTGAATTAGGTAGAGAAAAATTCAATGTATAAATTTTTAATCGGACCGACCCTTACATTCGTAAAAAAAAAAAAATTGATGACGTCATTATGACGTCACACAATTTTCGCCTTTTAGGGCATATCTTTGAGACATACCAAAAGCTGTATCGAACAGAATTTTGAAAATCTCTTGTTTTGTTTGCGAGATATATTTAAAAGAATGTTACGATTTTCAAAATTTCAAAAATTCATAACAAATCACGTGATGGCGTCATCATGACGTCACTTTGGATTTTGCATCCTAGTGCCAGTATCTACCTACCCACCAATTTTCATGACGATCGGACCTATCCTTATATGTGTTTTAAAAAAGCACATTTTTGATGATGTCATCATGACGTCACACATTTTTTTCTTTTTTAGGGAATATCTTTGAGACCTACCAAAGCTATAACAAAAAGAATTTTGAAAATATCTTGTTTTGTTCGCTAGATATATTGAAAAGAATATTACGATTTTAAAATTTCAAAAATTCATAAAAAATCACGTGATGACGTCATCATGACGTAAATGTTCGGCATACATTCTGAGCAGTTAGTCTAAGTGTCTGCCAAGTTTAAAGCCAATCGGTAACATAAAAGTAGCCAAAGTGCCGGTAAGAAAGAAAACGTGTACAAATGCTATGGGAAAAAGTCTGAAAAGGAAAAAAAGAAAAAAAAAAAAAAAAGAAAAAAAAAAAAATCTTAACGAAAACAAGGGCTGTTTCGAAAAAGTTTCGAAACAGCCAATAAATGCTGTAAACACTATCTTTAAACCTTGACTACATTTAGACACCTACATATGATCAGCACAAAAAGAAGTGCCCAAAACCTAACCTATTTTCAAATGCCATGTAATCGGAAGCAGATCTACTTTTTTTTTGGGCCTTAGGGAGTGGAAATCCCGACAAGACTACCCAGGCAGGATTCGAACCGTAAACCCTAGATAAAGAAACAAGACAAATAAGGCAGCAGATTTTAACCCTTCAGCTGGATGTCCACCAGTTTCCGATGGTTTCGGCCAAGATTCTCAAAACCAGCCAAAACACCAGGGGTGCGTTTTAGCAATCATAACCGGAAACTGGTTCTGTTTCTCTTTGTTTAATCAATCACTTTGGAGATTTGGAGATTTGATTATGATGTGTAATTTTCGCCTATTTCAAATTCCCAAAGAAATTCACAGACAAGAAGCAATCGAACCAATTCTTGGTTTATGGCCGTTTGTGACTGCCAAAACGCACTCCAGAAAAAAACAGTTAAAAAACCTCCGGAAAATGGAGAGAGAACCCAGCAGTTGGATAGAAATCTGATCCCGAACTGACATAAGTCAGTAATGACATGCTGGGTTCGAACCCACATTTTGCACACTTCGATTCTGAGCATAAAGTGAAATAGGTCAACGCTCTATGCTGCATAGGTACTTACATAATTCATGCAGTTGATAGCAATGTTACCAGGAACGTAGGAATCCTTAACTGCCTCTGGTACGTCTTCGTCATCGTAGTCTTCCGGAATCCAACCTGCAACCTATGACAAATGTGAAATAGAAACTTGTCGTCTTCAGCTACATGCATTGTGTTCACATTAGACTCTAAATTACCGATGGTAAATTGTTCATCCATTCGCATTTACCTTTATTTTTGCTAGTGAAAAGTAATTTGTGAGCGACTTCAGCTGACGTTTTAAGCCCCACACCCAAACATTGGGAGGCATTTAATTTGTATGGCATTGCTGATAAATGCATAAGAAAACTGTATATTCTACCAAAAGATAGGGTAAAAAAAAAACAAATAGGGTCATCACAATTAAAAGATTGTTTCAGGTTGCAGAGGTCATTCTGGAGTGATTAAAAACAATTTCAGGAGCAAAAAATCTTCCGGAAATCTGGCAGATGTCTCACAAAAAATCCTGAAATCAGGAAAATCCGGAGACATCTCAACCCTGACCTACAGTAGTCAGGAGTGACCACACTCCTCACTACAAGGTCATCTGCAAACTTGACAGTTTATCTTTTCCACAACCGGATTTACCCTGTAAAACGAACCACTGGAGGGCATAAAAGTTACATCTGACAAACACCCGACGGTTTGGAAAGTTTACCCACGATCAGAAAGGTACTTAATTTAGTTTGGCCGACAAAACCTCTCAATATAACACACCCCCGCAAAAAAATGTAAACACAAAAACCTTTTGGATTCAGTTCTCCATGGCTTGAAATTCGTACTGGACCGAATCTAATAATTTGAGTGCTGGTCCAGTGATTTCTTAGACCAACAACTCCATTGGTCTAGTTTTTTTTTTTTCTCCAAGTTCCTCTTACCTCACAGAGAAAGCAGCCTGGAGCAGTATAGAGTCCCACGGCAAGTTATGTCCAAATTATATACCAATTAAAAATTTTAAGTACATTAATGTTGGCTCAATGATGAAAAAAATAAGGCTTAAAAGTTATGTTTATGGTGCGTTGGTCCTGGACATTTTTATGCAGTCTGGTAGATTTCTCGAGCCCTGTGGTCTAGCAGATTTTGCTTCTGAATTGAGGCCCTGGTCCTTGCAGGATTTTTGCCAATGATCACTGTGGGCAAACTGACCTCACTGCCAGAACCTGTGTACTCAATCTGACCAACTCCACCATATATGCTCGTTAGATTTGGATGGAATGAGTA
Organism: Hippasteria phrygiana; assembly: GCA_037893225.1. Lineage (NCBI taxonomy): Eukaryota > Metazoa > Echinodermata > Asteroidea > Valvatida > Goniasteridae > Hippasteria > Hippasteria phrygiana. The sequence goes on from JAZGUH010000202.1 coordinate 2,659,721, forward strand.
CCAATGCAGAATATCTGCTGCTGAATCAGAGCCATGGCATTTTGCATTTGAATATTTTTTTTGGGGGGGGGGGGGGGTGAACTGCAAATAAAACAGTTAAACCTTGCTCTTTATAAAACTATTTTGTCACAAGAGTGATCTCGATATCCAAGTCGAGTGTATCCCCAAAAAACTTGACAGAAGAATTGGGGGCAGGGAGATGTTTGTAGGGTACAACGTTACCATTTGAGACAAGACGTCAAGACTACTTACTCTGTTCAGACTGATCAACAGGCAGGGTTTGGCTTGGTCCCAGCCAAAATTTGGGGGGCGGCACGGTCCGAAGACTTCCCGGTCGAATCGGCAGAACTGGCCCTCAGCTGCCGTGACATTAGTGCAATCCACAAAAGTAGCGCCAGTTTGATTCTCGGGAGCCGACGCTAATCAGGAGAGAAAATGTTGGGAAACTTGTTATAAGTATTGCTACTTAAGACTGGAATTTAATAATCTTAACACCTAATCACCCCAAGCCTTACAAACCCCAACAGCAGGTTTTGTCAAGTTTTGATGGGTTCAGTACTGCAGGGCCTTGGCACCATTACTTTACATGGAGCTATGATGCCCCAATTTGTCCAAGTCTAAAGAATGTGCCATAGGTATACTGCACAATATTGTGAAAATGCCTAAGGGGTTAGGGTTCAGATGACCTCTCTTGCATATGACAATAGATGTATCTGAAGCTTGGGAAGCCTGTTTTGAACATGGACTTATACTCTACAAATTAGTACTAAAACAAACTGTTTGAAGAGTATACACAGGGATTCCTTCCATTAAAGCAACTGTACAGTGGGACTCTAACCAACACTTACCATTCCATATTTTCTCCAACACCTTCACATGGGCCTGGTACGTCTCTACTTTATTTGGATCATACACCACTTCGTCGTTGTCAAACTTTGGTGTGAACGCCAAACCTATTCGCATGACATAAGGTTAAATGTCATCTTTAATCAAATACACATTTGGGAGAGGGGGTGGCCACAACACCACATGTAATTTTTTTCTACTTGTATTACCAAGCATGAATCTTGAAGAAAAAAACACCGGATGAATCAGATTGCAAAAGCTTTGTGTATTGTAGAAAAGTGTGGTTGGCCAATGGGCTGGTAACATACTTCCTCTTGTCCCGAGTATGAGCCAGCCATTTGCTCGCCAGTGGGCTGTTCGCATTTGTAATTTGGAATGCCTATTGGCTAAATATTGGAATACTGTGGCAGATATCCCAGCTCTATGTCTAACAATGGCAATTTCTTTGAGGACAACTGTGTAGGTTTTTGGCTGGTCTAGTAGCAGGAGCAATTTCTGAACAAACCGTAACCGAGAAAATAAAACCTGGCCTGTGGGAATGCGACAATGACTTATTAGACCACTAGGCCATAGGGCTAGCAGTAATAAGTGATCCATTAGACCAAAGTTATTTTTTTTAAGAGCAACATCTATCAAAATTCACTATGGGCATTCTGTACCGGTGTGTAGCTAAGTATATTTTTCAACTGGAGTCTCAAATTGTTAATATATTAAAACAATTCTGGCAGTTTTCTTTGTTCACTTTGATAATTTATTCAAATTTACCTAGTAAGCTTCCCTTGTGGTTTGTTTGAAGAATAATTTAAAACGATGAATGAAATTAAACATGGCAGGCTTTATTCACATGTAATGTGAAATCTGATGTTCGTTTGAAAAATGTACGATTATTTGAATGAAAAATCACCAGCTCACTGGTCTAGTTTGGTCAAGAAGCCTAGATACTTAAATTACCGGACTCGGAACACTGAACCACAAATTCGGAGCTGTACTTGCCTGGTATGTTGACGTAGGAGCTAAACGTGGGTTCGTCCGAGCTGACTGTCTGAAAGAATATGAAGAGCATGAGTGCCCAGAAACACGCCAGAAAGAAATAGAAGATCGCGTAGAAGAGACCGATTTGAGCTGAGGAATGCAGAAAAAAAACAAGGAAATCTTATTAATTCAAATTGCTTTTTGGTCAAATGCAAGGTGATGTGTGCTATAATCCATGCATTGTGTGGAAAAATGTGCCAGCGTTTCATACACGCAAAGAATGTCGAGTTCTACTGTAACTTCATGCATAATATATACATGTAAATGCATGCTGCATATTGGGCCACTCGTTCATCCCAAACATCCAAATACAATCTCAGAAAATAATTACTTTCTCTTTTTTTTGTTTTTATAATCTCGTCTGATTGGCAAATCATGCAGATTGCACTGCATGCCAGCTATTCTTATATGTTACACAAACATAAATAAAATTTCTCCTCTAGTGGCTGTACTGATGGAAGTACATTAACTAATTTTCATCCAATGCCTTATTTGACCTTTACTCCTCAAATCTCAAAACTACAGTGCATCCAGACCCTTATATCTGTGCACCAGCTAACATGTATAGTAAATGTACACATACATGCATGTAAAATACTGGTAAGGGTGCGATTGCATGAAGACACAGCCAACCAATATTCCTGCTATTTTTTTAAATAGGATTTTCAATCCTATGCCAGTATTTAATATGTACGTTTAAGTTTCCAAGAAAAATAATGTATTAGGATTGCATGTACCGGTACATGTTTTGTTACATGTACAAAAATTGACTATGTAGCGGCCATCTTCAAGGTGTTTTTTTTTTGTCATTTAAATTCTGTAACAACGTACACTGTAAGCACAGGAGGTCTACCCATGCCTATCCAAGGGTAACAAAGACATTAGCCTTGAAGATGGCTGCAAGGCATCCAGTCCATTATATACATGTACAATGTAACTCAACTGTGGTTGTTCACGTTAGGACAGCCCCACAGCACACAAGTACATTGTACATGTATTCCATCTTAATTCAACAAATTACAGCACAAAGATAGTGTAATGGGCATTTGATATTACGTGTAAGTAATCTCTCCATGGTGTGATTCTGTTTTCACTACAACACTATACATGTAAACGTTGGAATAAATTATGCTCCCTGTTTAAGATCCAAACAACAATATTTTTCCATCATCCAATATGCAGAAAGGATCCCTTGCAAAGAGTTCACTTTGATTTTGTTCAGGATGTAGTATAATAAATAAATAAATAAATAAATAAATAAATAAATAAATTGAAATTCAAATGAATAGAATTTGTATTTAATGGGATTGGAGACCCCCAAAATCAAAAGGACAAATTGATCTGTGGTGCAGTGGATTATTTCAGTCATTGAATCTTTCCTAATGATGCTAAAAAAAATGTGGCACTTGTGGAAACGATATTTATGACCAGTTTTGAGACGGCATGTCTCTGTGGCCGACATTTTGTACAAATACTGGATGTTTTATGATTAATTAATGAGAATCTCTGAAAATAACACAGGAAGTCCATTAGTGCACTCAAGCAACACAGGGCTATTACAAAATAGACAAGTCTGGTAAAGTTGGTAAATGTAAGCCTTATACTAACATGCTTTTAACAAGGCAGGCATTGGCAATACACATGCGACATGCGAGGGCATTCTAGTACATGCTGGGTGCGACACTAACCTGTTCATAAGCAGCAGGTTTGCAAAGGGATTACTGAGGATTCTGGGATTCTGGCTTTGAAACGGAGGACGCCACCAAAAGTGATGCGACATGCGCTAAAACAGCCCACATTAATAATCTGTGACGTTGTAGAACCCGACAAATGCAATGCGCATGAAACCGTGAGCGCCAAGATTTGTTGTGTTTCTTGTATTTTTCCAAATACACACAGTACAAGTATATTAAACAGACTTCAAGACAATTACACAGATTTGACAAGTTATCAGATGAAATACGCAACACGAAAATAGTTTGGCAGATGTGGGGATGGTTAGATGCCTAGTTGATATACATACATGAAGCCAGCACAAAGTTAGGGTTTATAAACAGTGCTGTTGACAGGAAAGAACATTTAGAAGCGTGCAAGCTTTCACAATGAAAGCCAGACATTGATAGCCTTATTTAATGGAATCGTTCCGTGCATTCAGAATAGCATTAGGGAATGCAATATGTATGGCCCATTCCTCATGTAATGTGAAAATGTCTCATTGTAAGCTAAGTGCATTTTCAAACTGTTAACCCCTTGAGCACGGTATTTTACGGGAGACGTCTGGGTGTTGCAGCGGTTCTGGCAGCGAAGCGAACCGCTACAATGCGTTTGTGCAGTCAAGCATGACATGCACAAACAGCTGCCAATGGCGTCATCCCGCCTGGTGGCACTATTTTTTGCGCCCTATGGCCTCATCCGGACGCAAGGGGTTAGTGGATTTTGCAAAGCCGTTAAAAATCTCATACAATTTATGCAAATTATGAACAAAGCATTCAGCTGGCCAGACTCCAGCTACACACTTTAGTAATGAACATTGCATCAGCAGAGATAAAAAACACAAGGAAAAATATCAGCCATCCAACCAAAATCCACTCCAATCCTGTGCGCCAGAATAGCGAACAATCTTTTAAACCATACAGGAAAAATTATGCTGCCCAAGCTTGGCCAGAATTAACAAAGTTTGAATCCAACATAGCTCCAATACCATGTGCTTTTTGACTTACAAAGTTCCTTCAAAACCTACCAAGCCAAGCACAATTCCTCCCCAAAACTACAAACACCACCCGAAACATCCATAAAGGAAATTAAATGCAAAATAATACATGTTCACTAAACTAGAGGCACAGAAATGGAGCCAAATTATAGAGTGAGATCATCACCTACATGTCTTGACTGCTTGAGGTCTGGACAGCAACTGACTACTATACTACGTAGTCACGTACTGGCCCAGGTTGGTAATCTGCTCATGAGGGCAACAAACAAATTTCTAACTAATTCAATTCAGAGGGTGCACTGGCATCCAGCTAGATTTCCCTAGCAAAACCCAATTTTGTTACAATAGCATTTCACGCAGTTAATAAAAAAAATCACTAGACCACCGGACTAGTTCGGTCAAGAGTTCACTAGACCAACGCTCAAATCACTGGACTCGGTCCAGTGGATATTTCAATCCCTGCATGTATAGCCCATTTCACACGAGTGCTGGATACACGGGTCCCGTGCGATGAAATCGCATCGATGTCACCAACGCACGGATTCGGTGCCGTGTGAAAGTGTATCCCTGTCACCAAATCGCGCGGGTCCCGTGCGGTTCGTGACAGGGATTGAGACCTCCAAAAGTTCGCATCGATGCGACATCCATGCGACGATCACCGAGATTGGTCGTGTGAAATGTATCAATGCGATTCTCGCGAGGATACGACGCGTAAATCGCTATATACTCATGTGCAGTTTGCTGTTGCTCAGCTACAAAATGGCGGTTCACGAAAACATACTGATGATGTAACTACTCCTGCATTTGATGAACAAAAAACGCCCAGTCGGGTCACGAAATCGTGATATGACGTCTCGCAGAAAGAGATACATACAAGGGTAATCTGCAACAGGTGAGAAATGTTTCATCGTTGAAGAATACGTGCACAAATGTTCGTGGTTGCACTGAAATTGCACATGTGCAAAGCCACATTAGCCTTTTTTAAATGTGTCAGAATTTCGTGGTTGTTTTCATGTTTCGATGTGTTGGTATAGCCATGGAGGAATAAAAACACAGCAGAAAGGTCTGCGACTGTAATTACAAAGCCAAGGGCATGTGTTTTCTACTTATAAATGTTAGCCTAGTTGTATTTCCTGACTAAGTATTAGGAGAAAAGTTGTTTATTAACCCTAACCCTCCTCAATCCTCCAAAATCCTCATGGTGGTTTTGGAGGATTTTGGAGGATTGAGGAGGAATGGTGATTGAAGCACGGAGGATTGAGGAGGAATGGTGATTGAAGCACGGAGGATTGAGGAGGAATGGTGATTGAAGCACGGAGGATTGAGGATGGTTCCTAGCAATAAGGGCCTAGGGGGTTAGGGTTTAATAAAATTTGTCCAACTGAGATCATCATGGAAAGGAATGCCCAATGTTGGTATGACTTGTACTTGGTGCAAAACGGCACGAATGAGAGACTATCCCAATTCACTGGTTCCAACATCACGTACCCATAAAGAATACTAGATGTTAACGGGGAGCCAGCGGCACATATTTGAACGTGCATGTGGTTTGGCTTCATACGTCTGTTTGCTTTGTTTCTCAAAATGATGCGGAATGAAAGCGCAGCACGCGCGTCGCGGGAATATTACTGGTGCGCGGAAATTCCACCGTTTAAAAATTATCGCAGTACCAGCGATTAATAGGTAACCTTTGACCCACGCACGCAAACGCTACAAAACAAGGTACGTACGCTACCGGACTGTGTTGTATCGTGGGAAAGCCTGCGAGGACATCGCAGGGTGTCAGACACCCGGCGCCAATCATCGCAAATGTGTGTTTCCAGCACTCGTGTGAAATGGGCTTAAGTGTACAGGCATGTCACACATGGCTAGCATGAGCCCCATATTTGATCACATCACCAACTCCCACTTAGGTAAACATGTACCACCATCCATCCCATTCATCTGTCACTCCAGTCAAGATAAGCTAAGCAAACAATATTAAAACTGATGCTTCAAATTTCAACATGTTCTTTAACCCTAACCTACCTGAATCCATCAAAATCCATACCCCTGTTTTAGAGGATTTTGGCAGATTAAGGATACCTCCATATTAAAAACTGGGGAATTTTTATGATTGAGGATTGTAAGCCTAGCGGTACTGCAGGATTTTGATGGATTCAAGATACCTCCATATTGAGCAGTCACCAAAACCAACTTTTTGTGCATCACAAAATAGGTGGATTTTGGCGGATTCAAGATACTTCCTGGTAAAGTTACCCAAGGGGTTAGGATTAAATTCTAACCAAACCCTCCCACTGCACTTACAAATAGTTAGAACTACTCAATGAAACAATAATATACAGCACTTCAATCTATGTTCCAACTTGAGTGACCTGAAATAAAATTTAGAAAGGCCTGATGTTTCGACCTGAATCTCAGAAACATAAATGTTACTATTTTTGTTTATACAAAAAACACAAACCACTAACAGAATTACTCCCTTGAAAAAGATTAAACATCAGACTCAACCATGCAGATGTACCACAGAAACACAAAATTTAGGAAATGAAGCATTTATTTTCAAACCTTCAAACAATTTACAGCTTCTGATGTATTTATTTGGTAATGTTGTGTGGCAAAATGGACTGCCAAAGAGTTTTCAATGACATGAACCAATGACGCACATTCAGAGCCAAACAGTTCCTTTGAAACCCTAACCCTCCAGGTTTTTTTGGCTAGAAACCCTGCCAGATGCATCAGATTGCATACTTTGTCACATTGACTTGTGTGCAGAGTGCAGCAAAGTGAAGCTGTCAGCACAGATGCACTGTCCTGAATCCTCTAGGATTTTCCACACCACCTAGGGAGTTTGGGTTAACCCCATTGTGATCCCAGATTCCTACCATCAATTGATAGTGCTTATCTGTTGAACTCATTGTCCAGTCATTGAGTGATCTATTGACCTGAGCTCTCATTAGCCTGGTTCATTATATCCCAGGTCACCTACTACAATTCACATTTCCCAATGCAAACATAGGTCAGCTTGGTCAGGGTTTACACAGTAGAGGTACCTTGCATGGGGCTTATAATTATATCCTGCATTGTTGTATATGAAACCACACAGGATTCAATTAAGTACAACCTGCTGGGCTGGCTCATTGCAGGATGAATGTTACAATAGCTCTTAACAATAGGAAGCACTGAATTACATTCTCTGCCTGCATGGAAAATGCAGGCATGTTTAGCCCGCCATCACTGATGTACAAACTGTTGGTTAATTAACCCTAACCCCCTTGGGTACATCCAAATAATATTTTAAAAATTTGATTTAGCTGGGTTAGGGTTAAACCTTTCTTCTACAGCAACACAAGGCATCTTTACTGCTTAACAAAAATTACTCGGGTTTTTACTGCACATGTGCAATCACACAGAACCAATCTTGAAGGTAAATATTACGATGGTAGAAATTAGGAGGCCCAGACATTTTGATCCAAGTACATGCTATTTCAAATGCTCACTGTCACAAAACAGACACCAAACAATTAATGAACCCCACTAGTGCAGATAGAAGGAAAAGGTGGATGATTTTGTTGGGGGGGGGGGGGGGGGGGTGGGAAGGTACTGGAGGGGTGGGAAGGTACAGGCGAGGGGGTCGGTGACAATGTGTAAATGCTGCACTGTACAAGTATCATACATTCTTGCGTCGATTCCAACACGAGTACATATTCATACAATTCAACCATGACCGACTTCTCAACCATGGGACCATATACCAAGCAGGCTGCGACTAAAATAGATCAGCTGAGAACGCCACGTTATGATGACTGTACCAAGCCCTAGCTGCTCAGGATTGCTGCAACCCCCCCCAACTCCCAGATCAAATTGTAAGTTTAACTACGAAACTTCCTTGCTCCATGAATAAACCTTACACAGGCAAAGCGCTCTACAAGGGGATAGCATTACAAATTGCTTTGACCCAAACGTCTTGTCCTGAACCTAATTATGGCAGGATCAACTTGTTGAATCATTTCCTGATGAGGTTCCAGGCAGGAACAGGGTGATTCCCAGTCATTTTTATTCTTCCCTTCTGATCGATGATTTTCTCTTTTTGGTTGGAGAATTTACATACACGTGTTTTAGGCAACTTTGCACACGTGCAGAAATTGCAGAACGGCGCACTATATACAGGAATTCGCCGACGCCATTTTTACAGTGGTGCCGTGCTCGCGTTAAGGCTGCCCGCGTTCTTTTATTTGAGTCGCGTGCGCATTTTGGCAAGTTGTAAACACCCTATTGGTCGAAGCTGCGTCGAGCGCGTACGTCTAACACGCACGCGAGCACCTCGCCACCACAGTAAATGCTTCTAATTTTGGTCGCCGGATTAGTCTATACACAAACGCTCATAAAGTGTTTGCTGCCCACATCTGAGTAAAACTGCCTCTGATTTGTCGGAGACGACTTTTCTCATCATGTTATAAATGTGAATGAACAATGTGCCCAGAGTTGAATATCTTTATGTGCATTCGCACTTGCGTTTCAATGTAAAAGGTGCACATTTGGTGGCTTTTATACATTTGGAGGTTTTTGGTTTGTCCAATATTTAGAGTGTCGCATGATATTCAGCAGATGCTATGATTGGTTAATGCTTATTAATGGCGACAGATCAATTAGGAACGAGATACTTGTTTCAGATACAAATTTGAAACTGAGCCGCTTTTTTTTCCCAATATCTCATCCGAAAGTAGATCCGAAAATGGCCCATGGATATTCCTATGTCTAATCCTGGGCCCTGGCACAGACGTGCGATGTCATGCAGTATGCCCAGACTCCTTTACGTTTAAAGAAGAAGGCATCTGTCTGCTCTATTGTGTACTGTGTGTGAATGGTACCCTAAGCACTCTTGGCTTATAAATCTTACAAAATTGGGGACAAGTCCACTGCTGATTCGTTGTATGTATTCACTTTACGAAAGTCAAAGCAGGGAACCAGTTGATTGACTAGCTAGACAGGTGCCTTTGCAAAGCTCTTTCTATTCTGCTAAAGGATTTAGACATAAATGAGTCGGGGGAAATAGTGCGCAACACTTCAAAATTCATCAAAAACATGGTGCTTATGGTGGCAAATTTTTACTCATTTCTGGGGAATGACAAATTCTAAGCAAATAATAATCTGGAGTTAGTCTTACATGTTCGTAGTCAGCATACTGGTGAAATTTCAGCTTATAAAATCTTACCCGAGTCAACTCGTACCCCAAAATTTACACCCAAGTCAATTTACACCCAAGTCAATTTACACCCAAGTCAATTTACACCCAAGTCAATTTACACCCAAGTCAATTTACACCCAAGTCAATTTACACCCAAGTCAATTTACACCCAAGTCAATTTACACCCAAGTCAACTCGTACCCACGGTACCCTCAGGTTCGTTTTTCTTTTCTTTTTACAGATTAAAAACGGCAATAGGTATAGGGTTCGTTTTTCCGTTCTTCTTTTTACAGTTAAAAAAAACAAAAAAAAAGGTTAATTTGGTAAAGGGTTCCTTTTTCCTTATACGATTTCAAAACGGTAATTGATTGGACGCTATGTAGGCCTACAATGCATCGAGAGGAAGAGGCAAAAAAAGGTATTATTCAGATTTCAGAATATTAAAAAAAGCCAGCAGATAAAATTCACACCAATGCAAAAAAAGCAATTAAATAAACACGACATTCTCCATTAAAGACGTTCACAGAGTTATCTATTACAGGTCGTCCAGTTTGTGGGAAAAAAAGAAAGATATCATTTAAAGGCAGTGTACATGATTGGTCATTGTTGCATTTTTCAAAAATGGGCGGATTTGGGGGTTAGTGTGTTATAGGAAATATCGTTCCACTGACCTGTTCAAAGTTTTGCGTTGTTAGATGGCGAAAAAAACGAGAAAAAAGCCCTCCCTTTTTAAACCGTCGGGCCAATGATAGCCTTTAGTCAAGGCGCGCGTGGCTACCTTAAAACGTGACGCGCCCTGAATGCCAGCATGTCCAGGGCGCGCCACTCGTCCGGGTAGCCACGCGCGCCTTGACTAAAGACTACAGGGCAGTTTCCAACGATTTCCAGCTGGAAATCCTTGGAAGACGATATAAATTTCCACTTTTCTTGACAACGACAGCACACCTGGTGCCATAATTTCACAGGATGATTGAGACTACTATTAACTTTACAGTCTAGTAAGGACTAAGGTATTTCGTAACAATTCAGTAAAACAAAAATTTGAGAATTACCAATCGTGTACACTACCTTTGGGTTCAAATATTAAAAAGATAGCAGGCCTATACATGCTATATGAAAACTTATTACATTTTGTAAATATTAAATCATCCGCAGAGAGGAGAGTACGAGTTGAACTGGATACGACTACGAGTTGACTTGGGTACGAGTTGACTTGGGTACGAGTTGACTTGGGTACGAGTTGACTTGGGTACGAGTTGACTTGGGTACGAGTTGACTTGGGTACGAGTTGACTTGGGTACGAGTTGACTTAGTCCGAGTAACTTGGACCCTTCATATCGCCTTTTTTAACATTTGGACATGATCTGGCGATAGTAGGGTCCAAGTCGATTGTGCGATAGAGAATGGCCAAACACAAAATCCCCCCAAAAAACATCAGAATTCAACCTTACAACGGCCACCAAAATACTAGATACGCCACCACCTGACCAAGTGGAGTTCCGTGATCAGATAAATGTACCAAGGTTTACTTAACATCCAAATAAAAAGTGAAATTTTACCGTTTATTTCCCAGAGACCCCCGCAGAACATGTCTTTTCGCCGTTTTGAAGTTCAAAAAGTGACTCCTCCATCTTGTATGACGTACGTCACCCTGATGCGCAGCGCCCGCATGCACCTAGTCTAGGTTCCAAGACGTTCTTAGCGGTGCGACGTATAGCGCGCACGGCCGGCCGACAGCGCCCTCTCGCCAAGGCGTGTGTTTGTGTTTGTGTTTGTGTAGCAAGAGGGTGCCGCCATGCCGTGCGCGCTGTACGTCGCACCGCGCTAAGGACGTCTTGGAACCAAGACTAGCATGCACCGCGCGACAACCTGTTTATGCCGGCGACTGTTTCGTGAAGAATTTCCTACCTCATGACGCGCGTGAAACCTCGAATCAATATACTACACATGCTACATGTATAACTCTATGATCTACACACGAACACGTACAGCGACCGTTTTACCACTCGCGAAGCAGTCGCCGGCAGGTTGTCGGGCGGTGCATGCGGGCGCTGCGCATCAGGGTGACGTACGTCATGCAAGATGGAGGAGTCACTTTTTGAACTTCAAAACGGCGAAAAGACATGTTCTGCGGGGGTCTCTGGGAAATAAACGGTAAAATTTCACTTTTTATTTGGATGTTTAGTAAACCTTGGTACATTTATCTGATCACGGAACTCCACTTGGTCAGGTGGTGGCGTATCTAGTATTTTGGTGGCCGTTGTAAGGTTGAATTCTGATGTTTTTTGGGAAGATTTTGTGTTTGGCCATTCTCTATCGCACAATCGACTTGGACCCTACTATCGCCAGATCATGTCCAAATGTTAAAAAAGGCGATATGAAGGGTCCAAGTTACTCGGACTAGAGTTGACTTGGGTACGAGTTGACTTGGGTACGAGTTGACTTGGGTACGAGATGAGCCAAAATTCCTGCGAATACAGAAAAAATTAATTGATACAGTACAGATAGAGCCAAGGTCTAAAAACTTAAACTAAAACTTAAAAGTGCGCCCTCACACTTTCGAAGAAACAAGCCCCTTTTGGCCTTGCTTTTTTTGCTCTTCAAAAAATGTTCAGCAGCCGCAACATTAACCGAGACAAACATCATATACCTACCCCAACTCTTGCCATTTCTGCCCAGGAACTCCTTCTTCTCCTTATTCCACAGAAACAAACGGAATGCCGCCCAATTTGTTTGGACATTTTGCATAAAAGTGGGTTTATCTTCACCACCCATGATTGAGATCGTCTCACTTCAGCAGACGGCAAAAACGAGAGAGAAATTTACACACCGGCAAAAACTATTAATCACATTAGCATACAACTAGTCGGACACCCCGTAAAGATTTCCATTTTACATGCACCACAGCGGACGGCGACATGACTGTACGCGTCTGGGTACCGGACTAGCTGGATGGCATGCCCGCTGGTACTCGTTTGCTTGGTTACCAGTGAATAATTATCCGCGGGTTTTGAAAGACCCGGATGTAAAGATTACTGATTGGCTGAGTGTTGATGGAAGAGGGCGTTTGACTACCCAAAATGTTTCAACCTGGGTGGTGAAATGTAACCTCTTTGTTTTGTTCTTAACCGTACACGCAAAATAAGACCTTTACATGGTTTTGCCTTGCTTTTCTGGTTTACTACGGTACTTTAGGCGTAGGCCCTTACAAGCAAAATAATAACAATAATAATAATAATAATAATAATAATAATTACCAACGAGCGGGGGGGGGGGGGGGGGGAACCCCCCCCCCCCCCCCGATCCGCCCCTGTTCAGGCTAGGCTTTCAAGCTAAAGTTCTGTGTGCACTTTTGATGGTATTATTGCAATAAAAAAATGAAAATAAAATCCAAAACAAGTTTATACCCAAAACCACCAAAAAACCTCTTTTCACATTTTCTTGGCCTGATGAATATTCATGGCGTATTGGGTTTCGCTTTCGTGTTCATCTGAATAAAAATGAGAGACAAACCCATTTTCTGCAGTTTGAAAGCAAAACCAATGCCCTTCCTGTACGTGGCCTGTGATGATATGTTAAACTTAAAGGGCACGGCAAACGTAAACATAATTGAAAAAAAGTCAAGTAATTATTTCCAATTCAATTCGGTTCAAAAACATTAAGCACAGACAACAATCGATAACAACAAAGAGTAAAGTATTTTAAATTACTTCCCGAGGTGAGGGGAGAGGGGTCAAGGGTTAACAGGAACATAAGGGCACTATTGCAAAAGATATGCAGATCTGAATACAGGGTTTGTACAAGTTGCATAAATGTAATAACTTATCATATTATTATTATTATTTTTTTTGCAAATACATTTGTTTTCATGATATGGAAATCTAACAACCATTCAGGGCAAAACACATGTAGGGGATACCTCCCCCACTCCTTGGGATTCATTCACGCCCAGAATCATGATTGATTGACGAATTGTGTCATCTGAGAGGAGTTGTGGCCTTTAAAACTGATTATTGGACAGAGAAACAGGAAGATGACACCGTGCAACACTGAGATTACAGTTTTTGTACACCACACATTATATCCTGCTTTGTAGTTCAGTACTGAACCAACTTCCTCTGTCATTTATGATAGAATCACTGGTTGGATCTCTGGTTCAATTTTGGGGATCTCTTGGGCACAAACTCCGAGGATGATAGTGAGCGAGCAGGCCGGTCCGTCCTCCCTACCAGACGGTGAGCCGATTGCCCCGGCGGCAGAGGCTGACGATGTGTTCGCTGAGCCGTCCGCCCGTAGCCGACTGGCCCGTCGATTTAGAGACTTCGTGGCGGGGGTGGTTGACGGATGGCACGCTTTTCGAGCTTTCATGTGGAACAAGGAGAAGAGAGAGGTAATGGGTAGGAACGGCAAAAGCTGGGGTAAGTAGAGTGTTCATTGTATTTTCCAAACAGGACTTTATGATTTTACAGGTGCGCTGTTCAACCAACTTCACACTTCGATCCTATCCCTTCACTGTCTGTAAAACAAACAAAAAGGCATTCAAATTTTCACAAAAATCTAAGGAATTGTTCGTTTTTTTTACTACATTGAAAAATTCGTAACAGATGATAATGCCAGTTATAAATGGTTGACGCTTCGATCAAAATGTTAGTCATAAACTTCACCGATATTAAAAATATTTGCTAATAATATAAACAAAAAAATGACGAGTACAAATTGGGGAAAATTTTACATGTATAATACGGAGTTCAATCTAGACAATAATCAGTAATTTATCTATAAAGTTAACAGACTACAAACTCATAGACATTGTGTATGAGGACAAAAAATAAATACAGAACTGAACCTAAATTGTATATCCACAAAAAAATAAGCCCCTAAAAACATACAATGAGAATAAATAATGTATGTATACATAATTCGTTCGCTTTATGTATTTTCATTATTTTTCTGAAAACTGTATTATCATACCCGCTATAAGCAGGAAATACAGAAAGGAATATCCGCCCAACCACTTCAGTATTTTTCCACTTGCGCTGTCGTGGTATTGATTCCCCTTTGCGGGAGGGGCGGCGCAATGGAAGAGCTCTACTGGTAGAATAGGGATACATAGGGATTAACAGACCAGCGAATAAGGAAACAATTCACCCAAAGCTTATAGCGTGGTTTGGTTTGGTTTGGTTTGGTTTGGTTTGGTTTGGTTTGGTTTGGTTTGGTTTGGTTTGGTTTGGTGGGGCCTACACAGTCATTACACCTGTTGCATCAAACTTCAAATCAACCATTGTATTATTTCACGCGAACGCATCAGATCATTTTATTTTATTGTGTTTTTATCTTCAGCGCAAATCGGATTATTCTACCTGTGTTTCTATGTGTGCTTGGCCGGTTTCTTTGCTGCAATATTCGCCATTTTCTATCAGACTATTTCACTGGAAAGACCCAAGTACACATCGCTCATCATTCCGCCTGGTAAGAATAAAGATCATCCCAGAAAAAACAAACATTACTTGATCTTTTAAAACAATGTCCATAGAGAGAGAGAGAGAGAGATAGAGAGAAGCATAAAGGCAATAAAATTGTACGGACTCATAATTATTGCCACATGATTGGTAGCATCCGGTGCTCTTTCCATGGCTCTATGGGTGCACTACACTAATTCATGTCCGAATTTATGCGCCAGCTCATCAACATAAAATGTATACCCACAACTTTTTTTGAAAAAGGAGAGTTTGTGCCTCAAAAAATTGTGGGATTGTGTAAACATAGTCCAGCATCAACTCCCTGGTTTCTGGGCTTCCATCTGTGTGCAGACTTGATAAAATTACTGTTGAAAAATGGGTCCTATTTGCCCGAGAAAGTGGAGGGATGCCATGTTAAAAATGGCTGTTGATCGGCTTGGGAAATAGGACTTTTTGGGAGGTGCGTTTGTTTTGTGTCAATAATTAAAAATGTAATTGGTTAACCCCCCCAAAATAGAAAAGAAATGGACAGACAAAAGATCAGACAATAAGTGGCATTTGTTTGTGTAGACCCCAGTGATGCTGGGGTACAGGTTATTGGGCCCTGAACTTTGTTGATTTTACACTGTTGTCAATGGAGCTGGAATTAGTGTGGTGCACCCCTATGTCGGAGCGGTACATAGCGCCCTCTATTTGTAAGAATTTCTTTAATTCTCATAAACCCTTTCCCATCTACGCGACCAGATAATGCTAGATGTAAACAATGCACAAAGTCAAGATTAAAATAGTTCAATTAAGCACAAGTTGTCCTTCCATTCTGTGCCTAAATCACCCGGAGAGATCGAGGTATTTGGAACAAATGTATATACTATGAATATTCTGTGCCATAATAGAACCTCTTATCTACTTCTCCCCGGCAGGCCTGAACCTTTTCCCTTTCCCGGACAGACGGAGACGCATCGAGTATGGCTTGGCTGCTGATGACGAGGATCGTATTAGAATCGAACAAGAAATCAAGGAAAATGTCTTTCAAGGTAAAAAAAATAAACCTATTCTCTCTCTGCTTCATAATCTGCCATTTCTAAGATTTCTCCATGGTTCCGCCCATGATTGCAAATCAATCAGCTCCGCCACTCTTCATATGATAAAAATAATTTTAATTTTTGGCTCTTTTCTTACAGCGCTTTCGATCGACCAATCAACGCACGTTGACTGTCCAGATACTTCCGATTTACCAATCGCCGACCCTCCACTGCAGCGGTTCTGTCGCTATAACGCGTCCCTGCTTGGTCCGTGCGCACCGAACGAGTCTGGCTACAACACGACCCAGCCATGTCTGTACATGGGCTTGAATAAGGTCAGAGGTCAAAGGTCAAGGGTCATTATTTACTTTTTGGACAAACAACCATGGAAACTTAACTGTGAATCCCAACACAATTTTAGTAAATGAAATCTTTTAAAAGTTTTTCGAAACTGTGTGTACATTCCCCTTAATTTTTTATTATTTTCTCTACCTGACTCTAGCTGACTTTATTAACTCTAGTTGACTCCCTTTTTTTTCTAAGTTAATGTTTGTGCTTAAAATCACCATGCCATTTGCCCCAGGACTACAGTGTAGAATTCCATTGCTGCCATTTACGCGTCGTATGTGTGGCATTGTTGCTTGGGTCCGCAGCCGTTCGCGCCGTCAACGGCGCATAGTCGCGTCGTGCCGTCGCATAGTCGCGTATTGCCGTCGCATAGTCGCGTCGTGCCGTCGCATAGTCGCGTCGTGCCGTCGAGTAGTCGCATTGTCGCATTGTTGATTTCGGGTCCTTAGCCGTTTACGCCGTAAACCCTGAAAATCAACAATGCGACAATGCGACTATGTGACGGCACGACGCGACAATGCGACGGCACGACGCGACTATGCGCCGTTGACGGCGCGGCGCAAACGGCTGCGGACCCAAGCAACACTGCCACACATGCGACGCGTAAATTGCAGCAATGGAATTCCATACTACAGTGCATGTATAAAGTTTTGATGCAGTGCATGTAAAGTTTCTAAAATCAAACCCGCGTCTTTTTGTCGACATAGGTTTGGGGGTGGGTTCCAAAGAACTTCTCAACGGATGAGCTGAGCTCATTTTTCAACAATACAACAGCAGCAGATTTCGAAAACCAAATCTTCTTTACCTGTAGCATGGTAAGTATATCGCAACAGTACAATCCCTTTGGTTTATGGAGAGCTTCATGTGACACGAAAAACAACGATGATTGTTAATAAGTTTCAGCTAAACATGTGGAGCGCCCTCCGTGGTTCCAAGTGTGATATGACGTAGAGATCTGAACTGTTGTAGCAAGAGCTGATGGGGAATTATGACTAAGAGGGGAACATTCTTTTAAAAAGTATGAATTTTAACAGGACAATTTAAATGCGTGCAAGGGGATTCCCCACTTCCTCTTAGAAACCAAAAAAGATGATAGGGAATGACGCAAGTGGTGAAAGCTTTACCATAATTCTATATTATTTACCTTATTCGGCAACACTTTTATGATCTTATTTTAGTGAATATTCTATTGTTCTTTTACTATTGAAGGTTCCTGCAGTAAAATTTAAATGCAGTGCCCGATGGAAACTGAAGTGAATGTTGGGCATACCCTGAATAAAAAATGAAGTAAATTAAAAAATTAATCTTAAAAAAGAAGTCTTCTTCCTAAGATGCTCATTCAGCAGCATTGGAAATATTTTTGTAAAGTTGGAAATCAGCATGTGGGTTTTTTTTTCTGTTACAAAATATGACACCAATTTTGTTTGCAGTAAACAAGTAAGTTCTTAATGTTATGATCTTAAACAAAATTTGTTATATTTTGTCACAGAAAAAAAAGCCGAAATGGTGTTTTTCAATTTTGCAAAAGTATTTTAATGCTGCTTATTCTTCTAACTTCCAGCGCGAAGAAGGCCAGCCTGACAAGAACCTCACCACGTACCCACGCGGTGTCTCCTTCGGCCACTACCCGTACGTGGTCGGGACTGACCAGGCACAGCAAGCCCGCTACATCCGTCCCGTGGTGGCCGTCAAACTGGACATCCAAGCCCG
This sequence comes from Hippasteria phrygiana, assembly GCA_037893225.1. Classification (NCBI taxonomy): domain Eukaryota; kingdom Metazoa; phylum Echinodermata; class Asteroidea; order Valvatida; family Goniasteridae; genus Hippasteria; species Hippasteria phrygiana. The sequence goes on from JAZGUH010000202.1 coordinate 2,678,036, forward strand.
TGATGTTGACGTGAGGGTGGAGTGTCGAGCTCGGGCTGGTAATATACCAGACGAAGCTCCGGGAGGATTGTTTAACAGCAGGGAAGAACCTTCTCGGTTTAGAATCAGGGTAATGGTGCGGTCATAGTGAACAAGACCAGGGGCAAATTTCATCAAGCTGCTAAGCACAAAAATTTGCTTAGCATGCAAATGCTTCCTTGATAAAAACTGGATTACCAACCAGATTTCCATGTGTGGAATATTGCTTTTGACTGGCATTCAGCTGTTGTTTGGTTAGCATGAAAATTACATGGACTTTTGAATGGTAACCTGTTTTTTCTAAGCAAGACATTTTCATGCTAAGCAAATTTGTGTGCTAAACAGCTTTATGAAATTGGCCACAGGTCTGTTGGGGAAGGGTTAAGGGGCTATAGCCGTCCCTAACCCCTCCCCCCCCCCCCAACAAAAACTCTTCCTCAGTTGTTCATTTCTTATTTTTTTTAATTGAAAGTCAGGGTTGTCGTGGGGTCCTTGTGTGGACAATGTTAGATGCGGTTTAGGAGGAAGGGCTTTAGCCTGCTCCCAAAATCCCACATCCCGCCCCAAAGCCTTCATCCTGTAAACCCTCGGTTAGATTAGAATTCTCCTATTTTTTTTTGGGGGGGGGGGGGGGAGGGAATTTTGAAATATTGAGAAAGTTTAAAACCTTTTCTAAAACCTCCCAATTTTGCTACAGATTCCACATATTCTTACAAACTGTTTAAACTCCAGACAACTATAGGGTAGATTATGCCTAGAACGAGCCGGAACTTGGAGAATAGTCTGGACTAAAGTGGCAGGTTTCATTGCAACAAAGTTGCCACGAAATGACACACATATACATGATTTGTACAGTACTGCAAATTATTGATTCTAAAATTTGATATTAAAATGTTATATTTAGATTTTTCTTTATATTTGTATAATTATGTAGCAGACAGAGTCTTTGTCATACGTTGATATCGAAACAGTTCTTATATTAAATCGTCGACATTTGAAATCGTTCATACATTTGATGACAAGTTGTTTTGTTATTTCATTTTTCAGAAAAAAAATTATAAGTCGAATTTCATAGTTTATAATCACACCGTGTCCATACTGAATTGCTCAAACAAAATGACAGGCGTGTGAAGTAAGGGTCGCTAAAGAATTTTGAAATTAATCCAACTCCTTGGTAACAAGCTGACGTCACTCGTTATTGGTTTGCCTCATTGCTAAGAGGCGTTGCCATGTTGTTATAATTCTAAATAACTGAGGTCTTCCTAACACGATGAGTCTGTGAATGGAATGTTTGATATCAATTTTCACGGGAGTGTTTGGGGCGCCTACCGTGAGCAGCGCAGCAGGAGCACCGTAAATTGGTGCGAGATGACGGCTCCCGTTTCCCGGAGGAATTACAGAGAAATGTATCCTTGGATGTCAAATTTCAGAATATTCAGGAAGAGGAATCTTACCTTTACTTTTTAGAACTGGCTGGGTGAATGACCAGTGGTGTGATAAAAAGTTCTTAAAAATATTCTATACAAAAAGGGAGTTTTTCTTTGTTCTCCGCAGGAGTAAAACCAAGAATTTATCGAAAGTGCATGATGGGCACTGTAGCTCGAAAGCCTGAAGAAGCCCGCGGACAGTATGACACCCCGAATCGAGGTTCAAGGGAAATTCCCACGAATAAAGGAGGCGAATACCGAATGGACTGGCATTCAAACACAGAGTTTGCCTGCCAGGGTCATTGGTCTTGCCTGCCAGTGTCATTACTTGGAACATTTCTTGAAATATCTTGCTAAAGATGCTTTTGGAAGTTACCTGGTACTATAAAGATCTCCGAAAAGTGGCTTTTCAAAAAACAGTTGAAGAAAAATGTAACGTCATCAGACTAAAGAATGAAGTCAACCAATGTAATTGGATTCTTTGTTTGGTGGAGATCATTTCTGCGGATATAAAAAAAGTAACTAATTAAAACGTTGTATCGTAAATTGGATGTGATCCCTGGCTACATGACATTCTGGGTTTATGACTTCTGACTAGCGCCCAACCGAACAAAGATACTGACAATTTGGGAGACCGCCAACATAGGGGAAGATAGCTCAGTTGGTAGAGCGCCGGTACGGTGTTCCGGAGGTCGCAGGTTCGAATCCTGCTCCTGTCAGTTTCTTTGTTCACTTTGAAAATGTATTCAACATTTACCTAGTCAGTTTCCCTTGTGGATTGTTTGACTAATTTTAAAAAAGGAAGAAATTGGTGTGGTTTGTAAAAGGAACCAGACGTAATAAATTAACGTTTGTGTCAGTATTTTCTGACCGTCATTTTCCCCCCAATGTCAATTACAGCATACTGACCGAAACGTCCAGTGTATCCTGACTAGCGCCCACCCGAACAAAGATACCCCTGGTCTTTCTAAAAAAAATATTTAAAAAACTATCTTTTTATCCACAACATTTCTCTCTAGTTGGAATAAAGGCATCAGCTGTCTCCATTTTGAGCGTCTAATTGTTCTCACTCACTACGCTGCCATCTCGCGAGCTTGTCATACTTGGCTAATAGGTTCGGCCTCAGGACGCGTCCTCACCTGACTATCAAGAGATACCAGTCAATCCGCTAGGGAAGACGAAGTATGAACGGCATGTTTGGAAACAAGAGAAGGGCCTTAGGAGAAGGAGGATGGGGATGATAGGATAAAAACGAGCAGACCTATACTGACAAACAAGATATAATATTAATCGACAACATGGTGCTTATTATATTGGCACGTTTGGCAGACTTTCCCACAAACTTGTTGCGCAAACGACACGTGAAAAGGGGTTCTTGCTGTACACCAGTTTAACATGAACTTGTTTTGCAATATTTATGTCCATGCCTATACAAATGCAGGACCACTCTCTACAATTTTCGACCTTAAATCCAGCAACAACAAAAAAAAAGAAACGAAAATGTCTCCCTATCACTGCATGTCCCCCACCCTAATGACGATGTTTTCACTCTTTTGTTTCTTAAACGACCTTAAACTAGCACTTCGTTTCAAAGCGCTTCATAATCATTAAACCCCTGTTCAGTAGGTGTAACGCACCGTAGCACGAGGTCAATTTTATGCAGCAGTTTCATAACCACAATCTGTTTTTTTTGCGATCGTATTTAAGTATCTTGCCCAAGAACACTAGTACCGCTTCCCGGCGAGATTCGAACCCACATACCACCGAACATAAGTCAGGAACCGTAACCCCTGCACTATGCCGCTCTCTATAGCTCTCCACAGCACAGCTCGATTCGAACAATTTACAGTACATTCAGTGGCTGAGAACCAAATGGATAAAAATAAACCCAGATGTTTTTGATACAGGAAGGCGTAAAATGAACGTGCCTGGCGGAAAGTCATTGTAACAAGACTTGGAAAGACGGGCAGACAGACATGATAACCAAGCACTGTATCACCAGATGCAGACAGACAGACGAGCGAACTCTAGAAATATTATTTATTCCACAACTATCCTTCCCGCAAACCCTTTCCCTTTGTTCAAATTTATTCCACAAAACATATTATCATACATTTTTAAGAAATACCCATCACGACGAGAAAAACACATCGATACGCAATTACCTTAAAGGAACCATGAAATAGGATTTACATTGCATTATTCCTGCTTAAAACAATAAAGTATTATCTTGACAATGATATTTTGTTACCAGAGTCAACTATTTCCCAGATTAAATATGAAAAAACATTTTTTGAAAATGTTTGTCCAAGCTACTCCGCCCCCTGAGTGGGACCCTCATTAACATAAGTGAGTGACGTAGATCGAGGAACATTACATATTCTGCTCGAGCCAGCACCATTCATCACGCGTAAATTGAGTGTACATTCTTCGTCCAAAATCTAAGCAAAATATAGCGTTTTTCGGCCATGCCGACAAGGTGTGTGGCTGCTGGATGCAGCAAAACAACGAAGGATGGAGTAAGCCTTCATTTATTTCCAACTGATGCGAAATATCGGAGAATTTGGAGTCGTGTTTCGATACTGGTATTTTCAACTCCTTTGGGATAGCCATTAAAAATATGCTCAAGTCCACTGCCATCCCAACAAAGTTCCCAGATGTGGGTAAGGTACAGGCGAAAGCAGTTAAACGGCCCATTCCCCGAGGAGCTGTCGCTAAAAGGGAGAAAATCAGGGTAAGTTCGATGTATAGTTGTTGCAACTTACAATGTACGAAATTGCACGTGTAGACCTAGTGTGTACGTACATGTACATGCGGATACATTTTGTACACGTACAGTGGTGTACAGCTTGGTGTACGTATACGTACGTGTAGGCCCTACATAGTATACACGTGCTCTGCCGTATACGTATACCGTACGGGTACGCGTACCCACGCGGACATGCTTTGATGCTCGTCTCGCACCCAGGCGTCATTAACGGGTCCAGACTATCGAGTCCATTCATGAATTTCGGTGCCTCGATCTACGTCACGAACAGCGCCCTCAATTTGAGTCTCAACAAATTCCAAAAAGGGGGGGGGGGGCAATTTTTGGGCGGCAAATAATCACACTAAAACTTCACTTGAACCAGTTTGGCTTTTAATTCACATTTAATACATATGAATGAATGTATTTATGAAATAAAATGCTATCCGGCAAATCTGAGAAGCATGGTTCCTTTAATCGCCAATGGCCCTCTTGCAATGTGAAATTCACTGCATAATTTATTGCATAATTTACTGTCATCCACAGTTGCTCAACAATAATGTATTTTTTATTGTCCAGGCTGACGCCATGCTACAATGAGTAATGTTGGCTGTTATCCCAGGTTGGACGACGTCTTCTGCATTACGACTCGTTGTACACACAACGGAGGGGTCCAATCTGGGCTAGCTGTGTACAGTATTGTTTTTTTACTGTCATGTTTGTTACCATATTTGTTCCTGACGAAGAGATGGGGCTAGCTTGCAATAGATAACTTTAATGTGATCGGTTTTTTTCGGCGGTGATATAGATATTACTCGGAAGCTCTTGTTAAAGTGATTTTGCACTTCAGCCTTGTTGCTTTTTTCTGTATTTTTGGTTGTGTGCAGTCTCCAGATTAACCATCAGCACATAGAAACTGTAGATCTTTTCAATCACGTGACCAGCGTAAAATGTAAACAAAACTACCGTGTGTGGACCGCCATAGATGCATCATCGTACATGTATCGTACGGAGAAGGTTAAACCACGTGCGCGCACGCGACACGCTTGACTGGTTTACTTGAATGACTCACTTCATTAGTATCACTACACAATGGGGTCCATGACGACACGTGAAAAGTGTCTCCTCTGCTGTACACAAGTTTAACATGAACCTTTTTTGTGTGTGCAATATTTATGTCCAGGCCTAGTATACACGAAGTTCACATATGTCAGCAAAGATAAGCCTTTGTTTAGCCAAACCTTATCCAACAGTCAAGTTCGTGTAGGATCCCATTGGCCCATGCACAGCACGTACATCCGCCCCATGGAAACGGAACAGCCCAGAGCACCTGTCCATTTTTAACCCGATGACAGAAACGCTGTGTAAATCCCGGTGACTGACTGCACTGACGCGTCCATATGAAGCACGATATGGGGCAAAGGGACCCCCCCCCCCCCCCTCCCCTTTTGTGTTGGTCATTGTGTTCTCGGAATCTCTGGAATTACTGTCAGAAATTTAGGGGGGATGTGTTGGGGTACCGTAACAACAGTCTGGAGTGTGTTTAGGGTATAGGGGAAAAGGGGGGGTACCCCCTCTGCCCCATATCGTGCTGGGTATATCGCCGCGTCATTGCACACTAGCCCTGCAACATCCGTGCTCCAAGAAAACAAGCAGTTAGACTTGTTTCAAGTAGGTGAACCATGCTGTCTACAGCCCAATGCCCAGCGCGCAGCCACAGTACAACATTACAGAAGGGGACAACTACTAAAGAAAAGAAAGAACAACTGGAATCAAGTTAAGTGCATGTCAACAGGCCAAATATCCAATAGATGTTTGCTGGTAGAAATGCACCGAAGGCAGTCTTGAACCGAGACTAATAACGTCACGCATGCGCGGCACGAGGGACATGGATAGGACGCATGGCTTCAGATGAGCACACAAGACATCAACGACCGCTGATAAAAACTGGCTATCATTGATGAAAGGTTGGCGCGCAAAAAACTACTCTCTCCATCGCGCGTGCCAGCCGCCATACTACCCTCTACTCAAAGCGCTCCAATAAAAACAATTGTCAGCTACCAGCATATCTCAACAGAAACGAAAGCTTCATTAATAGCAGGGTCGCCAAATTGGCTCTCGACTGTGGACATTCTCCGTGAAATTGCATCTCCGAAGCCTGCATCCCTGCTCCCGTCGGTTCAGCTACGGGCAATGTACGCAGCTAGCGCCGCTGAACGCCCTGGATAACTCCGGGCCGTTATTTCACGCAATCAACTCGGAATGTTTCGATATCGGATGGAACGATAGCTGTGACAATTATCATTTTTGTTTGCCTTTCTCCAAGATCCCGTTCGGTCGATTGAGTACGGGAAAAGCTGGATGGTCGCAGTGATAACGCAGACAACCCAGAGCAAGTCTCGTTGAATCTCGCGGGAGTGTCTTAGTTTATACGTTCCACTGAATGCTCACTGCCAAAGATAACAGACTAAGTCGGCCTAAGCATAGTTGACAGCCTTTCTTCTGCTTATTACACATAGGAAACTGTGCATGTAGTGAATGACTTGAACCATAGACATTTCACTTTTCAACTATTGCCCTCTATAGCGGGGAACATTTCCGGGGAGATATACAATTAGTTTCCGCTCGAAGATTTTAATCCTATAGTTTTCCCTGCGGTGTTTTGGTGACGGTTGCTCTCTTTATAGAACAGTGTGGCGCAAGATATGGCAACTTCCCCTTAAGTGTTCTTGCAGATGCGGCATTGCATCTGCAGTGCGTCATTCAAAAAGCAGTCACACGGCAGCGCAAGACACATTTTCTGGAAAACTTGAGACTGTTCTTGCATGGAAATCTCTTCACTCTCGAAGTGCCGTAACCTCAAACCGAAGACCACCCAGGTGAATTGTTTTGCGCGGTGATGTTATCTCTCTCACAGGAGTTTCTGTGACTTGATTTTTTATCGAATATTTTCTTATCGTCTGGAAGATAAGAATACATAGACGCAAGAACATCTTCTGGTTGACTTCATTGCTAGAGCAATCTTCAGACGGTGAAGGGTATTGTCTGCGAGGCATCAGTTGTAGCGTTATTCACACATGACTGAAGACGGCGTAAAGACTATGCAAGAAGCATACTACTGTATCAAGGAGGAATCTTAACAGAGAGGAAAACTCATCGTTGAAGATGGAGAAGGGCGTGGTCCTAATCTGCATCCTGTCCTTCAATATTGCTTTGGGTGGAACACAAAGCGGTGCCACACCCACACAGGTACGTGTAGGCATGGAGAAAGGAATATATTCCTTCCTCCATGGTGTAGGCCATTTAGGGGTACAGGTATACAGGGTCTTGCTCGTGAAGTTTTGGGTATCACAGAATCTGTTTTGGAGCTGAGTTTAAAGCTGTTGGGATGATGTAATGCGCCTATCAATTGCTTCCCCCCACCCCTCCTCCCCCGGGCTGCCCCAGGTCTTATGTGGGGGTTTGGTCACGTTTTTCAAGCCCCAGGGTGGGGATTTTGGTCACTCATTTTGCCATTGTTTCCACATCATCAGAAGTTCAAAACCATGAGGTGGGGTGCCCCACCCATGTATGTCGGGGATTGTCACTAAATGTTTGCCCCAGGGGTGGGGATTTTGTCACTTCAAAGGTGACAATCCCCACATCTTGGGTGGGGCAGCCCGGGGGGGGGGAGGGGTGGGGAAAGCAATTGATAGGTGCATAAGTGAGGACAATTCCCCGTTTAAATCATCTTTAATGCTCAACAGATTCTATTCAAATGGAATGGGACAACATTATTTTGAGGGTGGATGGTAAACAATTCACAGTTTGTCACAGCAATAAAAGACGACTGGGAAGCCAATATTAATTTACTGTATTAATTTTAATCTGTTTGACGCAATGTGTGAATAAATGTTTTCAATAAACTCAATTTGATTACTTATTTATTGAGTGACGTCCTCACACTTGGTGCGCGTCGCCCCACGCACTACAGTGCGTATAGAGCGTCCATGAGAGAACGGGGAAATTTGTGAACACTCAATGGCGCGTCTGTACGCGGTGCCCATCTATATCTATGGCCCTTTACGAAACGAAGCTAGAGGCTAGGCTTGGGCTACGTTTTTGCGGCTGCCATTTTGAAGCCTCATACGACGAAATGACGAGCTTGGGCTAGGTGATGAAGCCCGAGGCTCCGTTTGGGCCAAAATCCGAAGCCTTATCTAGCCTACCGAAGTGGGGCTGCACACGGGCTTGATGACGTCAGTGTGAAAAACTTTCAGCGAATCGCCATCTTGGAAACGAAAAAGAACAGCGGTGTGGTAGAATAGTACGGCCGTTGTGCGGCATCTCGCTTCTATTTTCACCTTGTGTGCCAACATAAATGATTCTGACGGAGATGGGACAACTTGGGGCCAGCGGAGCTGAGCCAGGCAAAGCGAAATTTCAGTGTAAGTAATTTTGGGATACAACTCGGTTGTTTTTGTTCAAGGACAAGTTCATCAACTTCATCATGATGGCGATTGTGTAGGCCTACGTTAGTACGTGTGTTAATAAGTGTAGGGCCCTATAACATGCTATAGGCCTATAGGAAAAAAATCTACTTTAGGTTATTGGAATTGCCAAACTAGTCAGCGACATTACAAACCAACAGGTATGCCGTAGATAAAGGGCAGGGTTCTAGTTTTTGAGGGAAATTTTGGGGTAAAGCGACGATGAAGACGACAAAACGCAACGCGAAAATAAAGATGGCGACCACCGCGACGCACAGTAAACACGCAAAACCGCGTTGATTCACATGGCAACTGCCGTAAAGCGCATAAGAAAATTGCATTTGTTACCCCAATAAACTGTTCAAAATTCCCCAAAACGATGTCAATAGAAGTAAGATAAGTCTCCTTTAGGTTGAACAAGTCATTTTGGAATGAGAAAAAAAAAACCTTGACTCTAATTTGATCAAACTAAAGAGGGGCCCTACACTACAGTCTATACACAATCGCCATGTTTGGGTAGAGCCAGCGCAATCTGGAGTCTTGCGCAGGTTTATTGTACTCCCTCCTCAGCTCATTTCCCTTTAAATGAAATCCATTCATAAGGATATGAAATCCATTCATAGGGATAAGAACTCGGGAGGGAGTACAATAAACTTGCGCAAGGCTCCAGATTGCACTGAACACATGCATTGTGGATAGGGGAATCTGGTCGCTGGGCTATGCATGGTCTGAGGTCCTACACCAACTCACTGTTGCGTCACCTAGAGTTCCGAATGCAGTAGTGAGACAGAGCTTGAGTTATTAGAGGAAAAAACGATTTGTTCAGTTTAAAAGCTATCCTACATAGTAAGTTGCATCTAGAACAGTAGACCTATCTGCTGCTCGTTTTGCCGAAATCCAATTCCTACATGTACACATCCGAGATTACTAACACAAGAGGCAGAGTTAGGATTGTGTGTTCAGTGACATTTGAATTCTGAAGGGTGGAGTTAAAAGAGATAGACTCAAATCAGATCTGTTCAAACAAAAGGCTAAGTTCTAACTTCTGTCTTAAATGAGTTTACTTTCTCTCTTTTAAAAAATTCTTTAGGAACGGGGTAATTTATTGGACTTTGAAGTGGATACGGTCAATACTTCAGAATTTGGGCGATGGACAGGGCTATACATCACAGGTACGTAATTATGTTGTGTCACATTATTACATATTTGTAGTTAACGTAATTTTACATGTGAAGAAAAAACTTAACAGGCTTTCAAATGAAGCATAAACCCACTACTAAGTTATATGCTTATGTACAAATGAATGCTATCATGCTGACTATTTCTTCCCCTCCCCCTAAAAAACAAAAAAAACAAGAAAACAAAACAAAAATAATAATAAGAAGAAATAGCTATTGCAGATACCTGTACTGATTCATCTGCATCATTTGACTTGTGTCAAAAAGTGTTTCCCTTTTTGTGGATATCATGGATGAAAAATCTTTGAATTAACAAAAAAATCCCAAATTCTCACATTTTAATACAATTTTACACATATTCCAGGGAGTTAAGGTAGTTTAATACATTGTACATTTTATTTGTTCCTTTTTGGAAAGGGCAATGATTATATTTTTGTTGCAAGTAGGCAGAGATTAAAAATCCAGACCGAGCAAAAACAGCCATGGATTCAGTTTTCATTTTAGCAGCAAATATTGCATTGTTTAGTTTGTGATAATAAATATTTCACTTGTATCTGTTGTTAACAGGAACCAAGAGTCCTAAACCAGGCACCACAGCTGTCCTTCTGGCTTGCAGTTGTATGAGGGTATGGATAACGTACGGTAGTTGGGTTGCAGTGGCACCACTTCATGCTCCAAGTAGAAATGGCACAAGTAATAGTGAAGCCAGCAGCTCATTCTCAAGTCCTTGGAAATCTGAACTCAAAGACGGATCCTATTTCTATGTATGTTTGCAGTGACCATTTTCATTTATTGTTGAAAAAACAACAACAAACTAACACTTGCATGGTTGGCACACCCTTTTAATTTTTGTATTGTTGGAAAATTAAGCAAAAGAATATCAGAGGGACTGAAAGTGAGTACTTTTATAGAAAGCCTGGCTCAAAAAGGCAAGTTAACATGATCTGAAGGCAGACAACATAATTGTTTACATTTTAGCAACTATAAGGACTGATAGTGCAGCACAAGTTCAATGGTGTAGATCTAGGGGGAATTATTATCCCCCACTTTTGGAATGGGGGCGGGGGTGTCCCACTGGATCACAGCAACAGTTAATATAAAGGATCATTCTTTAAGTTTGTGGTACTCTTTTTTCCCACCCCTGTTACCTCTGATAAGCAATTTAATTTTGAAATTCTGGATGCACCCTTTAACTTATGCCCTCTTTCTCCAGGAAAGCAAACTACCTGCCCAACAAGTATTAAAACAACAGTCATTGCTAATGCTACCCGAATGGTCAAATGTGCATTTAAGGCCAACAACAAAAAATAGTTCTTCCGATTTAATACGTGGCATTTGAAAATAGGGTAGGTACATGTAGGTATAGGAAGTAGGTAGGTAGGGAATTTTTCTTTTTGGCATTTTTTTTGTGCTGAGAATATGTAGGTGTCTACATGTAGTCAAGGTTTAAAGGTAGTATTTAAAGCATTTATGTGTTTTGTTTTTGTTTTTTTCTCTTTTCCCCCGAAAAATTGGGGCCATTAAAATAGGGTAGGGTAGGGTAGGGTAACCGGAAGCAGAACTATTTTTTTGCCTAAACAGTTTACAGTGTGATGGTTGTGCCCCTCTATTTGATATCTATTCAGCGGTTAATTTGGACTCAATTTTTATTTTGCGCAATTGGCATATTTATGTTTTTGTCTTGTTTGTTCTAAAGTAAAAAAATCTTGTAAAAACTTAACCTCTACTGATTTGGATTGGTGTTCCTCACATTGATGAATTTTCTGTGCCTGTTTTATTGGTCATTTTAAACTTGTTAAAAGCATCCTCAAATTCAAGAATGAATGGAGTACTTATATTAAATAATGAATAGAAGATAGAAATAACAGCTTCAGTTAGATTTAATTAAGGTTTTCAGGTTGTCAAAATCTATCCCACATCACACTTTGGACCCATACATTACTCATTTATATTCTCATTCCTAATTATAAACGTACAGCAAAAACACTATTTTTTATTGGAACACCTTTCCTAATCTTTCATAAATGACCAACAATGTTAAGAAGGTACATAATATATTGATTTTAAATTATATTTACATTTTTCATGTTTTATGAGTTACCTCATAATGAAGTCTTGCTTTAAAAAGAACATATATTTTATTGATAAAATCATTTCAATTTGTATTGCATTGTAAATTAAAGTGGCATATACTATAGTCAAACACCCTGTATAGTTAAATTATATTAAATATAAAATTGAAAACACATTAAATTATAATTTGAAATCTTATTGAATAAAATTCCTTTAATTTAAAAGTCGAGAAACCCAGTTGAGTTTGGTATTGAGTATTTTATTGGTACTGATTTGCTGTTATGAGTTTGCAGTTAATTACTGCAAATTGCCTTTAACTAAACATGCATTTAACTTATAATTCTTGGTGGGGATGGACAGTATGGGTTATTACGAGGGTTGTGTATTAATTGTTGGTACTTCAAAGTGGTCCTGAAAATGCTTCGAATTACTGAAACGCAAGCACCCCACCTCCAAGACATTTTTATAAATAAATTTAAAAAAAATCTAGAAGCATGCACCTATCAACCCAGCACCTCACTTCACCAAACCCACTTCAACCGCCCCCTCCCCAAAATCCCACTTATTAAAATAAATTTAATAACCACCGAAGAAAACAGAAAATTCTCAGCAACCTTGTTGATTAGTGAAGTTATATTTGGAACAAATTCAGTAAAATTGCATGAGATAAAAATCAATACACTCATTTACGCACGAGTATTTTTTTTCAGTTTACCATTGACGCCGAGCCGATAACCGAATCGCGAAGCCACCGTCAACCGAAGCCTCCCGAAGCCTCCCGAAGCCTGAGCGTACGAAACGTTTTGGCTGCCATTTTGTTTTGCGTTGAAGCCTGGACCAAGCCGAGCCCGAGCCTAGCCCGAGCCTAGCCCGTAGCCTGAAGCCTCTAGCCTCGTTTCGTAAAGGGCCTATGTGCCAACCATATGCCAATATCCGGGGCGCGCCACTCGTCCGGGTAGCCACGCGCGCCTTGACTAAAGGCTACAGGGCAATTTTCCAACGATTTCCAGCTGGAAATCGTTGGAAACCGATATACATTTCCACTTTTCTTGACAACGGCAGCACACCTGGTGCCATCATTTCACAGGATGATTGAGACTACTATTAACTTATAGTCTAGTAAGGTATTTCGTAATAATTCATTAAAAAGTAATTGGAGGATTACCAATCGTGTACACTACCGGTACCTTTTAGAACCAAATTATTTTCTTTGTTTTTCAACGTAAATTTTATTTTTGGAAAATTGTGTGGGCTTATAGTTTTACTGTTTTTGTATAATTACATTATGTCTGGCGCTTGCGAGGCAAATTAAATTGTATAGCGCATACTACCGCGACAGTAACCAAGGGTGAAAGGGCTATAGGGGATGTCGTTTTCGTTTTGAACACATGGAGTGAAATGGAAAAACAACTGTAAGTTGCTGTTAAATGGTATTTGCCTTCAGCCATTGTAAACATGTCTTAATTATCGAGACAAGAATAACTGCTATATGTGATTTCTAGGGAACTTCTATTTTCCTAATCTTTGGAAGGTTTTTATTGCTCATTCGGCTCTGTATCTTCGTTATACCAGAGGTTTTCTACTTGTTTCAAATAAGCATCAGAGTGTTATATGGAATCAGTTATATGAGGTAAATCTTGTGATTGATCATCGTATGTGTAATGACTGAAGTCGCCATGTCGCATCAAAATACAGACATCGACATCAGATATCAAATGATTGAATTCGTTCTGTGTAATACAAACATTGTTTGTCGACAAAACTGGAATAGAAATATTTCTTCATCATTGGTCTGCATTCTATTTCCAACAAACCATATAGGCCTACGGGAAACTGACCATGTAGGCCCTACTTTATTAAATTTTAGGGCGATCAAAGAAAATAACACGAGCGGGTTCGAACCCACGACCTCGGGATTACCGTACCGGTGCTCTACCAATTAATCTATCTTGCATATGATGGCTAATTCCCAATTTGTCAAGATCTCTGTTCGGGCGGTGCTTGTAAGAATAAAACGTGAACCCATCATGCCGTATAGCCAGGGTCACGCCCCAGCTAGCTGTACGATACAACCTGGGAAGCGGCAATGTGGGGATCAGTCAATGAGGATACAACTTTATATCTTATAATGATTTAAAACTTTAACTACAGTTGAATGCAGTCGAGTTCTCAAACTTGCACATAATAAAACACGTGAGGCCGCGATGTCTGCTCTACTTGGTATGATCAAAACCCAAAGCACGTGTCGTTCAAATCATTTTAAATGGTAACGTTCGATCGTCGCGCGGGAGATTCCAAGTCGGCTACAACAGGTGCAAAGATGAACCCGCTCCATTTGTTCGGGTGACTCGGCTCATAAAAAAGAAAAAAGAAGTCAAGAACAGGATATTATAGAAATGAAACAATCATTGCTTGAACCCGAACTACTTTCTTTCCCACGACCCGAAACTCGACACCTGAAATATGCAGGGCCAGAATTAACAGTATAGAAGGCAGAATTCCCCTCCGGTCAGCCCCTCGGTGGATTCGTGTAACATCTGCTTCGTGACAGGCCTTGGTTGTTATTTACTTGTGAAAGACGATAATAATCTGGACGACAAAGCAAAGAGAGGTTAGAGGGGCAAATATTTAAAGACTGCCTTCCCAACTTGCTTTGGTTTCTGCTCAAATAGCCCCAGATTGTTACACATCTCTCTCAAAAACAGCTAGTGAAGTCGAGACTGAGGAAATCGAGATCAGAAAGAAAGATCGGGGCTAATTCCATGCTAAGCACATAAATTTGCTAAGCACAAAAAGTCTTGCTTAGTAAAACTGTCCAAACTCCGTGTGATTTAAATCACATAAAAGTTTGGTTGGTAATCCTGTTTTTACTTGGGAAGACTTTTCATGCTAAGCATCAAAGCAATTGTTGTGCTTAGCAACTCCAGATCTTAATGGCCACGCCTGTATACCTACTCTTGAATACACAACTTTTGGTTCGAGTCGAGCAAGGGTCGTGGCTCTTGTGTCCTTGAGCAAGACACTTTGTCACAAGTTTCTCTCCACCCAGGAGTAAATATCACTATAAACCCCCTTGGATGTGATTTCCTATTCAGAATGGACAGGATGAATAAGAGAATGTGATTTTAACAATGAGGGTCCAAAATCACATCCAGAGTCTAGAATCACAATGCGGTTTAAGCTGTTAAACACAGAAGCCACAATGTACTCATTGTCAGGGTGGGATAATAGTTCACAGGCTTCGGATGTGATTTTGGACCCTCATTGTTAAAATCACATCCTCTTAATCCCCATGTCCATTTTGAATAGGGAAATCACATCCAAGGGATTCACAGTGAAATAATGTACCTTTGTCCCAAACTTGTTCAGTAGGTTGCAAAATGTCATTCTCCACGTAGCTAACAACTGGAGAGAACTTTTCCTTTCAACCTGACAGAAACCCATAACTATTCTGATCACCAATTAACCAAAATGAAATTAGAAACCCTATAAACAAATTTGGTGTCAAATTACGAGTGCCTTATGACTTCTGAGAAATGCATACTTGTGATGCGCGTACATGACAAGGTCGGCAACTGGTGATAATTAGTGAAAAGGTCGTCTGTGATTGGTTTAAAGGTATAGTAGGCCCCTGTGCAACATCTGCAAACATCCAAAAACAAAACTACAGATTTATTACGAAATACCGTACTAGACTGTAATAAACAGTCTCTCAAGCACCCTGTGAAATCATGGCACCCCCATGGTGTGCTGTCGTTTTCAAGAAAAGTGGAAAATTATATCGTTTTCCAACGATTGTCGGCCGACAATCCTAGTTCCCCGACCTGATAATTCCCTGACTCTATAAAGTGCTCCGTTTTGTCTAGTAGGGTCAGGGAACCAGACTACTACTAGAACATAATTTTGTTCCTCTGTTTTTCCAGCATCTATGCACACAAAACTTTAAACAGGTCAGTGTTACAGTATTTGCTACCACGCTATAAAATACCATAGAGCAAGGAAATAAACTAACCCCCAAATCCATTTACAGCACAAGCAAATGTTGTATATAGGCTGCTACCTTTAAAATGTGTGCCATTCTTCGCCCAGCGCATATGTTATAATTACTTGATTCGATCTGCGTTGAAGTAAGCGTTCCCAGACTAATTTGAATACCAAACAATGTGTGAATTTTACATGTGAATTTTTAATGTTTCAGACAGAGAAGCGTGCAGTCGCCGTCGAATGTATATTTACACTTTGAAAAGAAAATAATGAACAGTAAATTGTTCCTGCAATTGTTACCGGATCCCTTCTGTTTCTTGTAATTTGTCTGTTGTAAATTTTCAGTTGATCAATAAAATCGTCGTTCAAAGTCCTTCCTCTTGCATATGTATAATCATTAGGATTCAGTTCATGGTTTTAGGATGGATTGGGCATTGTTTGTGGGACTGAGGTGTATGTAAATTTTTGACCACAGCTGTTATTTGGTGTGTTTACCATTATAGGCTATTACAAACATGGGTGAATCGAACCTGTACGCGAGACAAGCCAATTTTATTGTTCTAAGACCTAATTGTGACATTTTAAAGAATGGTTTTAGTTAAAGAGCTTCTGTCTTTTTAAATGGGGTTCCATGTACTATCCGCTCAAACTCCTATTTTTCTTTTCGGCAATTGCTGAAGGAAAATAAAGTTTGAACAAATATATTTTTAGTATTTTCCGGGGGAGGATGAGGGGCGCTCGTATTTTTAATGTCCTCTGTGTGCAATTTTATATAAATTATTTCTTAATGAATTCTTTAAGAAATTTGCTTTTATTAATCTAGTTGTGCTGTATATTGTTGAAGTTTTGTCTTTCTTTTGATGTATTTTGTTATTTAATGTGAGGGCCCCAAATGATCATCTTCTGCTGGATTGGTTACCCTCATTAAAGATGGTTTTAAATAAATAAATAAAATATATAAATAAAGAACTCGGGTCTGTTTATCTTGTCCAGGTCAGTTTAAAAATCAGGATAGTATTGCTATCCGAGAGTCTGGGGAAAAAATATGCCAATCTTCCAGGATTTGTGCGCATATTTTTAACTCGCTATATTTGGCATTGACAGCATGCACTTAATGGACTGGTATTGTGATGGTGCAAGCATTTTTTCCCTGTCATTTCAATTTGCCTTTGAATGGATGAAGTAGTAATTAACCCTTCCACAGTTTGTCATTCTCTCTCATGTATCTACACATCTATCCTTATTGTGTTTCAAATGAAATTCCATTAAGTTGTCGTGCGCTTGAATATAGTGAGTGGAAAACGACAGCTTTCATTTTTCACATCACCGATGACGCGTTTATAAACACCCTCTCTCATAATTATGAAAGTATAGGTTTTCCCGCACATTTTAAAACTGTTTTAATTCAAGTTAATAAACGGTTAACTTCAATTTCGTCTCGAAAATTCATTACCTTGCATATCCCATGTTCAATTTCGTCTTTGGTCGCTCATGTTCGCACTTTGTCCAAACAATTTCATACATTTGCCATACCGTTGGTGAAAGACAATTCAATTTCGTCGTCCGCGGTTGCCGAACGTACGATAGATGAAGCAATTTCGTCATTTTGCTATCAGTGTCATATAAATTTCATTTAAATTCGTCACATGATTGTATGCTACCTTCGCTATTTTTACGTTTTCATCTTTTCTTTTCTATTTGAAACATATTTAATTAATTTTTGGTTTGTCTAAGGAGTATTTTTCTTGTCTAACGTAGGTCTATAATCTTAAATAAGCATTTACCATGTCTATTAACGTGCTTAATTATATCTTTTTTTTTTAAACTTATATGTGTATCCATTTAAATTGATACACATATAATGTGACGAATTTAAATTAAATTTATATGACATTGATTGCAAAATGACGAAATTGCTTCATCTATATTACGTTATTTGTCTTTCACCAAAAGGTATGGAAAATGTATAAAATAATTTGGACAAAGTGCGAACATGACCGACCAGAGACGAAATTGAACATTGGATATGCAAGGTCATGAATTTTCCAGACGAAATTGAATTTACCCGTTTATGAACTTTAATGAAAAAAAGCATTTAAATGTGCGGGGAAACTATAGCATTCAAACTGAAATGGCACACAATTTCGTATGTATTATATTGATTTGTGGTACAAGTAATTAAGTTTCCTAAGTTTCTCGCATCACGTGACATAGCAATGAAATGAGGGAAATTCAAATTGTGCCATGTGCACACACAATCACAGACGTCAGTGTGCCAGACATATTCAAATTCAACAGCCATGTGATCTTCGTATTATCGTATTATGCGCCAAACAGATTGGTGCCATGAAAAGCTGACGTCACAAAGGGGCTGTATAGGACAGTCTACAACGTCACTCTAATATAACGCTGCACAGCATTGATCTCCATTATATAATTGAGATCAATGCTGCATAGTCACTTGTCCCATTTTGATATTTGTTTTACGAGTCCTCCACAAATTCATTTTTACAGCTGTTTCCCATTAAACCAGATAGATCAAAAGACAGTTCCGGCTTCAGCACGATTGCACGGAGTTATCGTCAGAGGAAAGTTAGAGACAAATAATCTAAAAACGAAGTCAGCGTGCTTGCAAGACGCCATGGTTGATTTACGTGCGGTGTACGTGTCACAGTTGCGTGTATATGTGCGGTGTACGTGCCATACGGTCAAACACCTGCTTTTCACACGGAGTGTACTGGCAGACAGTCTGGGTGATAGATTGTTTTAATTATTAGACTGACGGTCGCGCACGATGGCTGAACCGGGCTTCGTCGAGGGATTCGCTGCATGGTTCATTTGCGTCTGCAACACCATGGAGGAAGAATCTATATCCTTCCTCCATGGCTACACAAACTAGAAAAGATAAATTCATTTACAGGAGATGTGTATTTCCTATGGTGTTAATGAGAATTGATCGAAACATTTTTTTCTTTATTTTCCCCAGGGAACAGTTTATATCGACACTGTAGACAGGGTGCCCGGGGGGGGGGGGGGGGGGGCTTTAAGCCCCTAGACATAATTGCATACTATTAATTGTTGAAAGTGCAAGTCGTTCTCATAGTTGCAGTTGGTTAGAGAAATTTTCACTCCAAGGATTTGAGAAAGTGTTCGTCAAAAAATTACACGAAACGCCGCCACCAACGTCCTTACAGCCACCCCCCTACCGCTTTTCAAATTTTTAGCAAACATAACATTGTCTAGGTTTACTTTTTGGGTGGAAATATTTTTTGAATTTTTTACTGGAAATATTGGTGTTCCCCCCTCCCCCACCTCTTCCATGCACCCCGACAAATCCTAGCTGTGCCTTAACGTAGCAAGTAAAGCTACACAAACGCATACATATATAGGCCTACTATACTAATTCTCGGGTGTCGGGTAATTTTACCTGGTACCCAGCATGTAGAAGAATGTTGCTGATTATTAAACTGGTATCGAAACATGGGCATAACCAAATGTGCTATCATAAATGGGTTTGTCATGCAAGTTAATCATTTTGAATCATTTTGAAATTAAATTTAAGTGGCTATTTAATGTTTTAAATACACGTTTACAGTATTTTAAAAATCATTAGCATTTATTAATGTGTCTTATGTTTTGAGCACGAGAACCAAGGCAATTTCTATTGTATGCTTTTGTATATAAATAGCAATAAACCAAATCAATCAATCAATCAATCAATCAATCAATCAATCAATCAATCAATCAATCAATCAAGTATTTTTAATGTTGAGATTTTTACTGTTCGAACATTCAGTTCAGAAAAAAATCGACAAAATCTTTTTAAAAACGTTCGTTGGAGGAGATTCATGTCCAAAAATGTCAAAGCAGACGACGCAAGACCGACATCTTCATTGCGATACCATAATATCATCGGTCGTCATCATCTTCATATTGCGATAATAATGCGCCGAAATTCCGGGCTCACATTCAGCAAACACCATCTGTTCCTAACATAACCAAAGGTTGACACAACTCGCTGGCGCCAAATTTTCATATCCCAAATGCCTTGCATTGATGAGCGACCCCATCGCCCATCAAACACGCCTCTCATACCAACGAGAATGGAAGCCGTTTATGCACAGCAGAGGTCCTGTAAATTATATATTTAATTCTAGTTGAAGTCGTTGGCCCCGTTCCAAAGCACAATTCCACCTGTCTGCTTATAAAAAAAAAGACAGAAAATGTGGCAGCGCAAATTAGGGTGAGGTGGATGTTCGCTTATAAAATTTACAAATGTCATCAGCATCAATCATAGCGCAAATGTACTGCAGAAACATTCTGAAATGGATGCTAACTGCTTTACGCATTAGTGTATTAACAGCTGTTATACTGTGGCAAAATGCGCGCCAACATTTTTCATTTCATTTTTTTTTTATTTCATAAACATTTATTTCCAATTCCAAACAATATACAATGAGAAATGCACATAAATAGGAACGTAAGGAAAATGGGAATTGGAGGCACAACCAAAGAAGCAAAGCTTGTGTTAGGGAGTGCCCATACAAACAACTACACACTAACACTACATTGACAAAACACAGGAGTACATATTACAAAGACCAACAAGAATACAAAACAATTCCAGTAAGTTGATCCAACTCCTAAAATGGTGAAGATAATGCTACGTTTACATTATGTTCCCGGCGGCCACGGCAGTCACGTTTCAGGCCACCGTGGACAAAACGGGATAGACGTGAGACAACGCTTGGGGACGGGATGGGCAAACGTGACAGACCGTGATTGCCGTGGATGCCGGGCCAGATTTTTAAACTGTCAAAAAATTTGCCAAGGCAGTCACGGTGCGGATGAGAAACCTAGTAGGCCGTAGTAAAACGGGGTGAACGCAATAAAACGTGACAGTACGTAATAGGCCGTAACAAAACTTGGAGGCGGTCCGTAGTGGGACGGGAAGCATGTGTATTCCCCTGCATCTCACGGTCCTTTCAAGTTTTGTCACGTTCTGCCGCGTTTAGTGCGCGTTTTGTCACGGTTGCTTTACGGTTGCTGCGCGTTTTGTCCCGTTTTGCCACGTTTTGTCACGGTTCTCACGGCAAGCTAGGGTGTATGGTAGCCGTTTTGTCGCGTTCAATCACGGCGCGTCCCGGCGTTCGACGGTTTACGGGCCCGGCGCGATACGGCGCGTTGCGTTCTACTACGGTCTGACACGGCGCGCGCGGTCTGGGAGGGAGTACATAAAAGCCGGGCCTGGCAGGGGAGCTTCATTCGAATCTATGAGCAATCGACGACACATCACTGCATCTACAATACCGTGGGCACAAACGTGCTCCAAAGCTGCCCGGCGTCCACGTTTCATCCGCAGAAAGCCTTGACAGAACGTGACAAACGTGTCAGACCTTGATCAGAAAGTGAGAAACGTGAGGGACCCCATTAGACCGTTACGGGCCGGAAGGGAACGTACTGGCATCCGTGGTAGACCGCGGGCCGAACCGTACTGCGCCTTTGAGCCTCCGGGACTCAGCAGCCCCTCCACCCCCCCCCCCCCCCCCCCCCCACGGTCCGTCACGGATACCGTGATAGACCGTGAGAAAACTTAGCAGCACCTTAACAAAACTTGAATACGGAGAAAAAAATTCCAAAATCCCACGGCACACTACGTTTTGGGCAAACGTGACTGCCGTGGCCGCCGGGAACATAATGTAAACGTAGCATAAGGATGAATTTAGAAATAAAGAGTAAATAAATACAAAACCCCTCACTATTGAAGAAGGTACGACCTAAGATTACGTTGAAAACTAAATAAACTCAGGCTATTCCTTAAACTTAGAGGTAATCCATTCTGACCAACATGGCAGACAGATGCAATCTATGTGGTCTGCTGACTGGTAAATGCTGCACACTGAAAGATCTGGAAATAATCTGACTTATTCATAAGCTGGCTGACCATTATACAGATCCATCATCCCCATACTGCCTCAGTTGTCATAACGTTGTTATAACAAGCATTCGGTAACAATCTCCGGTACGTGAGGAAGGTCGCTGCCACTCACGTTAGCAAACAATATCAGACAGTGTCCGGTGTCATATGAATATCCGACTCCTATACGCTGCTCAAATCAACCAGAGGTCGTCGAAAGAGTAGGATCGATGTACAAATTGTAGTTAATTTTTACAGGATACATCCCCAGCAGCTATCTCGCACAGAACAGGATTTGTTAAGGTTCAGACGCTGGAAATCTGATACAGTGACTTGACATTTCAATTAGGAAAATCCTGGTGACCATAATTTAGACAAACACCAAACCACTTTCCGAATGCTGCAAAGGTTTCCTGACATTAAAAGGCTAGAGTAGTCTCTTCATCAAGGATGACATTCGGATCGTATACGCATATGAAATGTATGTTTACTTCTGTCAAAGTGTCCTGCATTAAAACGATGAACGCGTTGTACATGCGTATACATTATTTTTCAGAATTCCAAGGATGTTAGTTTGATGTACTTTTAGCAAGTTTATACATAGACGCTAAGATATACGATAATGTATATACTGCTTCAAGCTGACGCGAAATAAACTTTGTTAAAATAAATCACACGGCTGTGGTCGTCGGTTACTATAGACTTATACCACATACCTAGCAGTCGCGGCTCACTTAATGAGTTTGACATATACACACCCTGTTCTGGTCTATGTCGACTGATTTGTAATTTCAATCTTGCCTTAAGCTCGTTATTTCTACTGAGTCAAACTCCGCCCTCACATCCCCTTAAACTTCAAAATGTCTGTTACAATCTCCTTACGATTCTCTTGGAAAACGATGTTCACACGTACCTCATTTATCGAATTTATCTTAAGAGCTCAGGTGCAGTCTGGACTAAGTTGTAATCTCCCCCTAGCCTAATTTAAAGCAGCAGGCCTAACGGCCGCTGTCTTAATAAATATATTTTCTGTTTCTAGTCAAACCAGCTTGTTCCGGAAATTATTTCATTCTGTGTTTTCATAGCAAAGCAACTGTGCTCCATAATTTCTGTCTCCAATAATTATGAAGAGTGTGATTTTAGATTACCAAATTTTGAAATTGTTGATCTACATGATCAGTTTTTGCACTGTTTTCACAATTTATATTATTTCAATTTGCCCGTGAGAACGAACTTTCAGGCAGCTAATTTAGTTCAATCATTTCAATGATTTTAATTAGGCACTGCACCATTAGAACCCAGTGACCCAAAATCTAGGAAGGCGTGGTTTAGAGTTTAGACAGACTTGAATAAAAGAATAAATGAACCATGGTCATCCATGAATTTTACAGTGTCACGCACATGGGCGCCGATCCGGGGGGACGGGGCATGCCCTTCCCCTAATACTTTTTGGGAAGGGGACGGCTATGGCAGTGTCCCCCCCCCCCCCCAATAATTTCCCCATGGTAATTTACATTGTATGGGTCATTGGCTTTTACATGCACACACTGCAGAATGCACCAGAATACAAAAAGATCAGCACAGATTTTAAAAAATTTCCCAGTATAGGCCTACACAAGAGATACCGAGTACAAAATACTTTACAATTACTGTTGGTTCTGCGCTTTTTCCTCTCCCCCCCCCCCCCCCCCCACCCCCCAACCTTGACGAGAAATCGCCGCCGCTGGTCACACAATGTCTGAACAAAAATAACAGTTACAGTTCAGTGAGCTAGGACGCATTATGCCAATAGCAAATTCCATCTTCCTTGCTATACAGTCGAACTTTAAACTACGGTAATGGCGCGCGTTAACCATCAAACCTTGCCGGGGGTTTGCGGGGCACGTTCCCGTATTCACGCTCTCTACCCAGACACGTACACATGGTCTCATCCCATACCGCAAACCAAATTTAGACAAAAAATGCAACCGCGATGGTAATGTAACCAATTATAGAAATGTATGGGTCATGTTCTAACATTCAACAAGGATGTGCCGGTTGCAATTAAATAGATTTATACTTTTGATGTTTAAAGTCAAAATTGTATGTGCAGGTTTATGTTGGCACGTGGGTCGCCATACTCAAAACGATCACGCATAATACATGGTATGTGCTTCGTGCCTGCACACCTACGGTAACGCTGAGCAGCATAATATCAAAAGTTTACTTTCGCGTCTTCTGATGGGAACATAGAAAGCTGTTACACATTTTCTTAACCAAGAAAAGGCAAAAACACTTCCCAATGTAATATCGATCGGATAAGCTCCAACCCCCAACCCTTCAATTTGTTTTTTAAGTAGATGAAATATTATTGGAGAATTGCAGAAAATTGTTTGAACATCTCCAAAATAAGATTTCTCAGAAATGTGCTATCTTCCAAAAAATAAATCGATTTCTGCAATTTGTTGGTCTGGTACGTGGTTGAGCTAAGAAGCAAGGACATCAGAAACAAAGTACACATTTCTGCTAAGCACAGACAAGTTTTGTCTTAAAAAAAAATAGGTTACCGGCCAAAATGTCACGAGAGGTAATATGTTTATAACTGGTTCTCAACTGATTTATGCTCAGCGGGAAAACATTGCTAAGAATGATCCTGCGTCAGGCATGAACTTGGGCCCACTTTAACAGGAGTCAGATAGAAAGTGACCAGAAATTCAGTAAACGCTATCCTGCTCATGACGACCTTTTGCATGGGAATAAAGACATGAGCTATAGCGCCGGACATCTGAACAGCTACTCATACAGAGCGGGAAATTGGCTGGTTTTCGGAAATCCATTCCGCGCGTACCCTTTACGGCAACGTGGCTTTCTTTCCGCTGTAATTCATTCAGGGAATCAGGAATCGCAGTATTTTGGATCGAAATTCCCCTCCGTAATCCCAAATTTGTGAGCAGCTTGTCTTAAATGTTCAATGTCTGGTAAGTTGTGATTACATTTCTGGTATGATTTTGTGGGCAGCATGGCTAGAATATTTTTGGTTAGCCCGATTAAAACAATTATTATGGTATGTTACAAACACACACAAGTGTTTGAACACCTTCAATCGGGGACGTCCTATTGTCCTATATTGTTCACACAAGGACGCTCATTGGTTTTGTACACGGTTTTCAAACGGGGACCTTTCTCAACCGAGGACCCTATTGTCCTCTATTGTTAAAGGTCCCCATTAAATGCAAAAACAAACCCGATGGTGCAAAAGGGCATTAGTGATGGAGATGATGGTGGTTTGATGAAGTGATAAAACCAAAATTGACATTAATGATGGATTGGTGATAACAAAACTAAGAATGAAAAAGGTTAAGTGAATGTAAATAGGCCTAAATGGCAACAGGCATCCTGGAAGAAAACTTTTTCAGCTAAAACACAAACCAAAACATACTCGACATTCCACAATGCCTTGCCTTGTAAGATTAGAAATCTTTAATTCATCACAAATATTCTCATATTAATGTATCAACAAAATAGCCTTCTTGTTCTTGTAATATGTACAGTTTTGAAAAAAAAATCCATGTAAAAACCTGCAGATGAATCGGCATAATTATAAAAAAGGGATAAATTTCGTTTATCGGCAAGGTAACAGTAGACCTATAGGCCTACGCACCAACGGGGAACAATCGCTTTGAAGTTTGATGTCCTGTAATTGGAAAGATGATCGTGTCATCGTGCAGAGGTAATCCTGCTGCTTAATGGCGTGAGCACATGCCGGTCTCGGCTGGAGATTCCTGGTACAGGTGACTTTGTTTAGCACATTAATGTCTTGACGTTCTCAAGGGGCCCCCTTGGTAACAGATCACATTGATGCGTTGTCATGGATACCTCGTGCCTGTTACAAATTTTGTCTGAAGATAACTGTGATGGTGCATGGTGATGATGATGGTGGTGACAGTTGTAAACTGCAAAAACTGTGGTGTTAAATTAACACCATGTGGTGTTTATATTAAACCATTCGCCCAATATAACCACCACATGGTGTTAATTTAACACCACAGTTTTTGCAGTGTAGTGTTGCTGATGGTGGGATGGTTGAAGTGGCGCCAACGATGGTGATGAATGTACTGTAAATGTTGAGGAATGGCAAGTATCAAAGGTTTATTTGTTCTTGGGACGTATTCTGCTTAGTCCAGAATCGGTTGACCACGCCCCTATATCGGCAACCGAATCCAATTTTTTCTATAAACCATAATAAAAGACTCACTCAAAACAAGTAATATGCAAATACAGTTTCAGTTGTCAAAATGTCAAATTGAGCATATAACGACAGATGGAAACATATTGTCGGGTGTTGAAAAGTATAGCTCAACGACCTTTATTTTAAATTCCAGTATTTAATGAAGAAACAAAAAATACTAAAATTGTGAAGGCAGTCTTTCAGTAATGAGAAATGATCGCATGCAATTTGGCCTCGTGTAATAGAAGTGATATGTACCAGCAACTTTACGTTAATGAAAACGAAAACGAAACAAATTCAGGGTTTTGATAATTTATTTTGATAATTCATCGAGCTTTGTTGCTGGCATGCATGTCGATGTAATAATTGAACACCGTGGTTTCATTAATGTTATTTACGTTCAAAATTCCATAAAACCCTAAAATTATTTTTAATTGGCTGTTTCATGTGTTGTGCAACAAGTTTAATACTGCATTTGTATTAGGAATATTATATAAACATCGACAAATTTAATCTAAAACCCAAATGAATTTTGACACGAAAACAGTCGAAACAAAAACACTGTTCTCAAACTCTGGCGGTATTATTCAGACATTGCAACAGAATTCAACCTCAGATTATGCTTAATCTACACAAATTCCTGCACAAAACTGACCCGCCCACTCATGCAGCAATGATGGAATAACACATAGCCGTTGATTCAGCTAACAGTCTTTATTTACCCTACCCTTGAGGTCTGAAAGCTCAATCGAGAATTGAATATAAATGATGTGTGCCGCATGGTACCTGTAACGTGTATAGGCCCATTTTTAATGGCGATTCCCATTGTGCTAGGTTAGGGCACAGTGCATTGTTGTATTGTGTGAAAAGACTTGGTTTGCTAAGGTATAAGTATTGCCTGATTTCTCTCTTTCCCAGTAGCGTATCCAGCTTTTTGTGCAAGGGAGGGCAAAGAACGTCTGAATCTTCTTAAAATCGTCTTAAAAACACTATTCCTTTTTGTTTTTTATGACGCCTCAAATGCCGCCGGGAGGGGGGGGGGGGAAGTTGCCCCCCCCCCCCCGCCCCTCGCTGGATACGCCACTACTCTTTCCATTAATAGTCACTCTGCATTTATGAGCTACCATTAAGCGATGAACTCCTATACCGTGTCCCTCATTAATTAGCCTATTTACGATACAGATATTCTTTTTTGTTTACGTGTTGTGATACAGGCACTTATAATGTGAAAAGTACATATTCTAAAAACTGTACTGTGGGCATTTTAGGTCAATAATTGTTTTCTATTTGTCAACTGATTCCTCTGAGAAATATGAAAACCCTATACACCCACCGTCGTGGTGAGATACATCTTGACTTCGCGGGCAAAATCCCCCGATATTGCCACGGGGTCTGTCCCATCTTTCGTTCTGTCACATCTGCCACAACACCTCGGTGTTTTTTCTTTGATTGGCCCACGACACGACCTTGCCATTTTCTCCACCAAAGTGCTTTGGCTATCCGGCTTTCAATTTTCTGCTCCTCAAAAGGTGACCGGAAACCTTCTGCCTCGTTCGCGTCATTTGGCAGCCGACTTCAATCACGTCACAAAAGGCAAACTGTCTTTGACACTTTGACGTTCGTGCTTTTTTAAAAGCTTCACAGACGCTCTTTCGGTGTCTTTCTGGATATTTGCTGGCATTTTGGAGGGAGAATCAAGCACACGGTTGCCTTGGAGACAAATTGAATCCAAGGTTCGGTAATCCATAACGTTAGACAGGTACCTTGTTGAATAAAGGAAAAAAACACCTTGCTTTCACAAGAAAGTATAATTTTGCAAATTTTGCGAATTTTTAAAAGTTTGTTGATCCGGTATACTGTACAAAATGGAGAAGGAAAAAATACAATTACAATATGTGCTGCTTCTTCCACTGGAAGACATTATACAAATTATATTGCGATGCAGAGGAACTAAAAATAAATGTTACTACTCTAACATTACCCTTAATCGATATATTAGGAATCGCTTGATCGGTTATGAAACATTATTCAAAAATCAAACCTGTTCAAGAAAAAACGCAAAATTTATTAGTCATACACAAATTTAAATTGTAACAGTAGTATGCTGTCGCTCTAGCTAGATTGTTAGTAAATCTATCCTGATATTAAAGAAAAATTGAAAATAAATATATTAAATAAAATAACCCCAAAACGACCCATCATGAAGAGTGGCTTCGTCAGCTTATATGAAACCAAAAGTCAAAACGATATCAATACGTTAGTTAAACACAGAGAGATGTGTCTATTTCTGTCCTAATAGTGAGGATAATTTTTCCATTATGTTTTTTTTTTCAAGACCACTGGATATAACGTTTTTTAATATGAAGTGGAAACTTTCTTTCTAAGACACAGTCCATCAGCTATAAAAGTGGCTGGCCAACGTTAACTCCGTACTATCATTGTTAATAGATGTAGCACATTTTGACAGACTTGCTGAAATGAAACGGAAGGATGAAAATAATATTAAAGAAAATGTTTTGATTATTTTAAATGTTAATGCTCTTCTATTTAAATACCACAATGGCCTGTTCAATCTAACCACCAGAGAAAGCCGTACAATTTCTATGCCTTCGAAAGTATCTGCATTAATGAGTAACACAGTCAACATCTAACAGTCGTTTTACATAGCAACAAACTGGCTCTTGGCCTGTTAGTTAAAAAACGAGAGTTTAAACTGAGAGAAAAAACTTCATGCACTTGCAAATTTTTCTCGAAAAACGTCTCGCTTTTCCAACAAAACCACCGAAACATTAGATCACAAACTTTAATTCATATCATGTTGAAATGTCCGGTTTGAGCCACTCGTCCACTTATTGCAGGTAGGCCTATACTTGTATACAGTCAAATTAGTTTATCCAAGTTCTGTCTGATTTCACCTGCAACCAACTTCCAGCTGTAGGTCTTGAGAGCATGTTGTCGGTTCGTCTTGCTGATGCGATCCCGGAGCTCCTTATCTACTGCAAGCTTTTCAAATGCTGCCTGGATGGCTGCCGGCTCCCCAGGGGGAACTTTAAACCCGTTCACCCCCTCTTGAATGTTCTCATCAAGGCCTCCTACAGCTGACACGATGAGGCAACATCCTGCCGCCATTGCCTCTATGGCCACCAGACCAAAAGGTTCATACAGACTCGGCATGATCAGGATATCTGAGGCGGCCATGATTAGAGCAACCTGCGCCGGCTCTTTCGGTCCGAGAAACTCGAAAAGAGGATACTTGTGAATGGACGAGATGTCTTGGCAATTTCCGACCAAACGAAACGTGTGTAGAATCGTGGTGTTGCTCATCGCTTCCAACGCGAAGCTATATCCCTTTTGCCTGGCAAAGCGGCCGACATACAGAACATTGAGGCGATCGGGGTCAAAGCCTAGCTTCTTCTGCGCATCTTTTGTGTCGAGTGTCTGAAACGTTTCTCCGTTGATGCCGCAGGGAACGTACAGCGGGTTACGAGGTTGTATCAGTTCCATTTCTTCGTGCGTCTGGCAGACGTGAATATCAGCAGTGTCGCTCACGAGTTTCTCAATCTTCAGCCGAGTGCGGCCTATGGGTGCCATGATCTCCCGACGGTATTTCATACATCCTTGAGACATGGCTGCGTGGATATGAGGCAAACCTAGTGCCATATCCACGTAAGCACTGAGCCAGTAGCACGTGAAGACGACATCAAAGGCCGCAGGGTCAATCTGATTGATGAACTGGTCAAGATATTGGTAGAGATGGTCTCGGTGGATGTGCCTCTGTGGCCCGGCAATGATGAAGCGGCATCGCAGCTTATCAGAAAGACCAACCACCCCCGTCTCCCTCGCTGACTCGCTCCGCGTCAACCACGTCACATCACAGTCCAAATTGCTGAGTATCTTCCCCACCTCTCGGACGTAGATATTTTGCCCACCCTTCCCATCCGAACCCAGCTCCTCGTCGGCAACAATAGGATTACCGTGGACGGAAACCATTGCTAATCGAAGGCATCGATTCCGTGTACCGGTTTTGGCTGACGGATGTCGAAATTGCGACATTGTTAGTTCTGGTATGAATCAGGCGATGTTCCAGAACTCTCCTTTTCCCCCGTTTTTGCAAAGATCCAAACTTACTATAGCTGAGCTTAGGCCCCAGCTATATGCCTTTATGAAAATACACACCGAGAATTGTATACCCAGCACGATATGGGGCAGAGGGGTACCCCCTTTTTGTCCCTATACCCTATACACTCTCCAGACTATTGTTACCTACACATCCCCCTAGACTTCTGAAAAGAATTCCTGCCTATTCCGGGAACACAATGACCAACACAAAAGGGGGGGGGGGGGTCGCTCTGGCCCATATCGTGCATCATATGGAGAATTGACTGGATAAACATATTGCATGGAACTACTAGCACTATGAACATCTAACAAAAGAAAACCCATATCTTCAAAGTGAACAAAGAAACTGGGTTTTCTTTTGTTAGATGTTCATAGTGTAGTCGGTGGGACGAGGCCTTTTTTTCCGCTTATCGTGCGGTCTGGTGTGTAGAAGGTTTATGATGCACGGTATGGGTCATTGTGTTCCCGGAATCTCAGGAATTCTTTTCAGATATCTCGGGAGGGGGTGTGTCCGCCGTTCTTGTCCGTCCCGGTACCGTTGATTTGGTTGTTGGTGGGGATTTATATTGTATTAATTTTCCAAAATGTTAACTGTAAATAGTGTAATTTATTTTGTTAATTGTCCGAATTAAAATCTCTATTTTGCTATGATTCTGTGTTTTGGCTTTCATTACTTTTGTTTGTGAAGTTCATTTCTCACGTTCTTTTAATTGTATCACCCTCGCAATCGTCCCGATTATGGTTGACATTGTGACACACGGTCCGCCATTTTGTGGAGTCTAAAATTTGGTTCTACAAAATGGCGGACCGCTATTTGTCACGAAATTAAACAAAAACCACGCAATTTGAAGGATAGTTATGTGAATCTTTATATAAAAAAAGATTCCTAACCATATCCATTTCAGTTTTATAGCCCAAATCGCAAAATCCAAAGCAATGTGTCCCTTTAAGTTTCAACCCGGGTTGATCGAGCGCTCTAGATACACTATGAACATCTAACAAAAAAAAAACGGTGCACTAACAATGAACATTCATTGTTACTTGTTTACAGTGATAGTGCCGTGTTGAATGTTGGAGTGTGAAAAGGTCAGTCTAGTCATGTGTTCCTTCCTCCATGGTTTACACGGGTGAAAAGAACTTTGGTCTCCACCAGGTAATTCTATGGGTTAGGTTGCCTCAACAAGGAATTTTTGTTTACAAAGTCTATGGGGGGTTTGCTTAAGTACAGGGACAAAGGGGAGAACAATGCCATGTCTCCACTGGTATTGAGAAAGTATGATTTTTTTCCACCCATTTCCATGGAGGCTGAAAATAGAATTGCCAAACTGGGAGTGTTTGAAGGTGTAGTAATAACCTTTGTCAATATTTTATGATTTCAGCCTTTAATATATTATTATAAACTTCAAGTAAGAACTGCAAGACTGTTTTGAACCCAATTTCTTTTTCTATTATTCTATAGTGGTATGCCTGCACACGTGACATAAATGTTGTAATCTTGTCTTTTATATACTAAAAGCTTTTCTTTTTGGGGTGTATCTCTATTTAATTTGGAATACACACTGTACATGAATTTACAAACCAAGTGAGACTGGCGAAAGTAAATAACAAAAATATTTTTGTGCAAAGAAAAATGGTGTGGATAACATTTTGTTCTTTGTGAAAATGTTTTAATAGGGACTTTTATCTTGTCTATGTTAAACTAACAAAATGAAATAACTATGGACTGCATGATCTACCTACCTGTTTTAAATGAACATGAACAAATGCATACAAATGAGCATGAACAAACTACATGTGTATAGTCAATTTCACCACATGCCATTAATATTTTCCATCTTTGTACGTGTAGTTCTTTTGGTTGAAGTTGGAATAAAATAATTTTACAGAAACAATCTTTGTTTTGTACTTGCTATTGACTTTTCCAAATCGTTCTTACAAAGTTTAATCAAAATTCAAGTTAAATTGAATTATGAGAACTGACCCATTTACAGGGATTTTATGATCAGTTATCCATCAGCTATCTGTGTAGTTTTTCAACTTTTTCCTCACTGATAACGTGATAATATACAAGGAAACTCCAAAAGTAAATTTAGTCAAGGAATAGCTATTGCCTGCTTTGATTTATAGTTTTTGTGGGACACTCAAGTTTCAAAACTGAACAGTGTTACCGTCTTGGATTAAAGAATCGACAGTTTTCTGTAGGCTGTGGATTTTACATTTTACAGAAAGGAAATTAACAGAGTAAATTACCAGAGATCCTATAATTTTAGGATCTCCCTAATTGTTTCAAATTGAAAATGACTGTGATGAGGCACCTTGGTTTAATAATAGCTATATGTAAAAAAAAAAAAGCTAATGTATTCAAGTTTACCTAGTCAGTTTCCCTTGTGGAATGTTTGAATGAAGTATTCATGGAGAATAGAGCCATGAACTTTTGGTGAAGGGTGAATGAACAATCCTGTGTGTGAGATCGCATGCCATGTCCACTGTGCATGTACATGTACATGTACATGTATTCGATGTCAGTCTAGTCTTGTGTTCGTCCTTCTTCCACGGTTTAGTTAACACGGGTGAAAAGGACTTTGGTCTCCACTAGGTAATTCTATGGGTTAGGTTGCCCATGGATTCCTTCCTCCAGGGGTTGCGTCAACAAGGAATTTTGTTTACAAAGTATATGGGGAGGGGGGGGGGACAAAGGGGAGAACAATGCCATGTCTCCACTGGTATTGAGAAAGTATGATTTTTTTCACCCATTTCCATGGAGGCTGAAAATAGAATTGCCAAACTGGGAGTGTTTGAAGGTGTAGTAATAACCTTTGTCAATATTTTAGCCTTTATTATATTATTATAAACTTTAAGTAACAACTGCAAGACTGTTTTGAACCCAATTTCTTTTTCTAGTATTATATAGTGGTATGCCTGCACACGTGACATCAATTTTGTAATCTTGTCTTATACTAAAAGCTTTTCTTTTTGGGGTGTATCTCTATTTAATTTGGAATACACACTGTACATGAATTTACAAACCAAGTGAGACTGGCAAAAGTAAATACAAAAAGATATTTTTGTGCAAAGAAAAAATTACTAATGGTGTGGATAACATTATTTTCTTTCAGGTGAAAATGTTTTAATAGGGACTTTTATCTTTTCTATGTTAAACTAACAAAATGAAATAACTATGAACTGCATGATCTACCTACCTGTTTTAAATGAACATGAACAAATACATAAAAATGAGCATGAACAAACTACATGTGTAGTCAATTTCACCACTGCCATTAATATTTTCCATCTTTGTACGTGTAGTTCTTTTGGTTGAAGTTGGAATAAAATAATTTTACAGAAACAATCTTTGTTTTGTACTTGTTATTGACTTTTACAAATCGTTCTTACAAAGTTTAATCAAAATTCAAGTTAAATTGAATGATGAGAACTGACCCATTTACAGGGATTTTATGATCAGTTATCCATCAGCTATCTGTGTAGTTTTTCAACTTTTTCCTCACTGATAACGTGATAATATACAAGGAAACTCCAAAAGTAAATTTAGTCAAGGAATAGCTATTGCCTGCTTTGATTTATAGTTTTTGTGGGACACTCAAGTTTCAAAGCTGAACAGTGTTACCGTCTTGGATTAAAGAATCGACAGTTTTCTGTAGGCTGTGGATTTTACATTTTACAGAAAGGAAATTAACAGAGTAAATTACCAGAGATCCTATAATTTTAGGATCTCCCTAATTGTTTCAAATTGAAAATGACTGTGATGAGGCACCTTGGTTTAATAATAGCTATATGTAAAAAAAAAAAAGCTAATGTATTCAAGTTTACCTAGTCAGTTTCCCTTGTGGAATGTTTGAATGAAGTATTCATGGAGAATAGAGCCATGAACTTTTGGTGAAGGGTGAATGAACAATCCTGTGTGTGAGATCGCATGCCATGTCCACTGTGCATGTACATGTATTCGATGTCATCGTGGAGGAAGGAACAAGGACCAGAACAAACTGGGCAACGAATACACCGATTTCAAGAGACGTGTTTTGGGGCCTGGGTTGGCCCAGACTTGGGATATAGATTTTTGGTTGAAACAAACGCACCGATTTCAAACGGCGTGTCACTGATGAGCCCGGGTCCAGGGTTGGGGTATAGGTTTTGATTGAAACAGACTCACCGATTTCAAAAGGCATGCCATGCGCCCGGGTGGGTCCAGGCTTTGGGTATAGATTTTTGAGATTAATTAAGGCGTGGGGAGACGCGAGGAAGAAATAGCAGTGACCTAGCTCTTTTTAATGAGCTCATTATAGATCAGAAGAAAAACCCGGCGAAAATCACCGGAAACCGGAGGGCACCCGGAGGTTGGATTAAAACGTGCCCCAGCTGGTGCATACTAACAGTTTATCACATGCCCGCCATCTTGTTTTACTGTTGCTATGCACGGACGTATATAAATATTTATTATATACGTCCGTGTTGCTATGTGACTCATAACGAGACTGGCGCATGTAATAGGAGCAGTGCACGAAACTATCACCTCTTGGGACCGCTCAAATGACAGTGGTGCGAACAACTTTCATCACTAAAATATTCTGTTGATTACAATTCAAAGTTCACTCTTCAATAAAAAAAAATATCAAAATAATTTCATGTGCAAAAGGTTTCTGGTACTTGAGAGAATTGGGACGAGTCGGATTTAGCAAATGTCCTCATTTTGTGTTGTTTAAAGTGTCTCATGGATTTCAGATAATTAGAAATCGGGCAATTCCGTAAGTACGACTGAAGAAAGGCTATCTTTAATAAACTACCCTCTCAAAGTCTCAGAAATGAAAGCAAATGTAGGCCTACTCTGCAACAAGCCCAGGATTAATCGTTAGTTTGCCTTGTGGCGTCTTATAATGGATGTGATCTGGAGTTGGAAGTAACTTCAGGGACACGCGTAGAGCAAACGCGCCATTAGGATTCTATACCGTGAGCCACACGGTGTATGCATCGTTTGTACCGACCGGTAATTTCCCGCCAATCCACCCGATGAAACCCGTCTCCACGACCGTCAGATGAAAACCCGTCCATGCGTCTTCACATCGCAAGCAATTTCAGCAATGGATGTGCATTACTCCGGGAGATTTGTGCCTTGTAAGGACGACAGGTCATCAGTCAATAGACCTGTTTTTCTTAGCATTTTTTTAAATTTCTCCATGGTCTTTAGGCCTAAGTCTCCTCGAAATTAATCATAATTGAAATGCGCTGTTCCGAGGACCTGTTTTGAAAAGCTGTGCAGTTTCTGAATTCGCCCTATACCGAACCGTCCTACATACGAAGCAGAATGAACGTTAAAAACATTGGAACATATTTCTTTTTCAACAAATGTTATTTTGAAAATCGAACGTGTTTTTTTACCGACCGAATGCATTTTTTTAAAACCCAATGAAATTTTTCAGACCAAACATCCTTATGATTCGAATGCTTTTCCAAAACCCAATGAAATTTTACAAACCTAACGTGTTTTTGTAACTCGAATGCATTTTCCAAAACCGAATGAAATTTCACAAACCTAACACGTCCTCACCAATCGAATGTATTTTTCCCCTGACATAAAACAGCCGCACGTTTTGAATTTCATCCGACATCTCAATGCCTCCATATTTTTAAAACATTCGATCTTTTTGACAGTGTTCGGCCCGGGTTTTGCCGAGTACCGAACTACACCTGAACCTTTCCTTGATTCGGATGTAGTCTTTGCCCAAGACGTTAGGCAAGTCTTTGCATGGCGACCTGTCGGAAGCTCAGCCCGCGAAGCTCAGCCCCCCCCCCCCGCGATCCCCCCCCCCCCGCGACCCCCCCCCCCCCCGCGATTTCCCCCCGCCCCCCGCGATTCCCCCCCCCCCCCCCCGCGATTCCCTCCGAGATACTAGATTCACCCTGCGATTTTCTCCCCGCGATTCGCGGCAATAGGGCCCGCAATTCGGCCGATCAGGGCAGCCGCATATTGAAAACTAGAACCATGCAACAAAAGGAGTTTTTTAAAAACCAAATCGCCAGATTCATGCAACGAAATGTCAAACAATTTTCAAAACAAATGTTGCATCAAATTTTAGAATAGATATCACCAAAGCGATACATCATATTTTTAGCATTGTTTTATGGGTTATTTGTCTAAAAAAATTGCTCGTTTCGAGAGGGCCTCTTTTAAAGATTTCTCCATTTTCTCGACACCGATTTCTCTCGGATCAGACCAATAGCCTCTGTGTAAAAGAAAGTGTACCGAACATGTTTTGAAAAATCCTTTTTATATTTCCAACGATTACCCTCTGGGCACACTTAATTTCAGCAAGGGTCTATTTTAAGAAAGGGTTCTGTTCCAATTAGCCATTTAAAGAGGCACCGTTTTCAAGAATATCTGGAAATGCGGTATTTGCAGTTTCGTGTGAAATGCCGTCTTAAATTAAGTGTGCCCAGAGGGTAATCGTTGGAAATATAATAGAAAAATATGAATTTTTCAAAATAAGTGCGGTACACTTTCTTTTACACAGAGGCTATTGGTCTGAACCGAGAGAAATCGGTGTCGAGAAAATGGAGAAATCTTTAAAAGAGGCCCTCTCGAAACGAGCAATTAAGTTAGACAAATAACCCATAAAACAATGCTAAAAATAATGTATCGATTTGGTTATATCTATTCTAAAATCTGATGCAAAATTGCATGGGTTCTAGTTTTCAATATGCTGCTGCCCTGACCGGCCGAATTGCGGGCGCTATTGCGAATCGCGGGGATAAAATTGCGGGGTGAATCGCGGGGTGAATCGCGGGCTAGCTTCCGACAGGTAGGTCGCCATGCAAAGACTTGCCTAACGTCTTGGGCCAATACCTCCGAATCAAAGAAAGGTTCAGGTGTAGTTCGGTACTCGGCAAAACCTGGGCTGAACACTGTCAACAAGATCGAATGTTTTTAAAATTCGGAGGCAATAAGATGTCGCATGAAATTCAAAACCTGCGGCTGTTTCATGTCGGGGAAAAATACATTCGATTGGTGAGGACGAGATATGTTTGTAATTTCATTAGGTTTTGGGAAATGCATTCGAATCGCAAAAGCATGTTAGGTTTGTGAAATTTCATTGGGTTTTGGAAAATGCATTCGAATCATAAGGATGTGTGGTCTGTAAAATTTCATTGGGTTTTGGAAAATGCATTCGTTCGGTAAAAAAACACGTTCGATTTTCAAAAAACATTCCGTTAAAAAAAAAAAAAATGTTCCAATCTGTTTGACTTAAATTCTGCTTCGTACTTACACAGCGCCTAATTGTCCTTTGTAAGGCATTCCTTTATATCGAAAATCTGAAAGTCTACAATTTTTAAATAGTCTATAGAATCCAAACTTCTGCAGTGTACAATTTTAGTGAACAAAAGATTTCTTGGTTACTACAAAACAAAACATATGAAGAAGGACT
Organism: Hippasteria phrygiana; assembly: GCA_037893225.1. NCBI lineage: Eukaryota > Metazoa > Echinodermata > Asteroidea > Valvatida > Goniasteridae > Hippasteria > Hippasteria phrygiana. Next base: position 2,715,610 of record JAZGUH010000202.1, read on the forward strand.
GGCCAAAGGATTTTTAAAAGAAGTTTGCAGAGGAGGGGGAGCCACATCCATTTTCTAAGGGAAAAGGTTTTTTTTCAGTTTTCCATTAGATTTTCAGTTTTTCCCCTTGCCCCTCTGGTTACGGCACTGATCCTTTCTTGTTTATTTTATTCAGATGAATTACAACTTTCTGCGGTTGCTCTTCGCGGCAGATGTTAAACTTGGCCTGGCGAGTAATACGGAGAATATTCCCGCCACTTTCATGTCTGGCGGGAAATTCCTGCCGCGAAGAATTCCCGCCAACCCGCTGTTTTAATCAATAATGGAGTTATCTCATCAATCTGACAGGGCTATCTCGTCAATCTATAGGAGTTTAACTCGCTGAGAAAAAATTATGTGACAAATAAGTTTATATAGTCGTGCGGCCAAAAAGTACAGACCATTAACTTTTCACGAGTCGTCACATGCATGGACCGTGTGTCATGTCTTGGTACATTCAAGTAAACCAATCAAGCGTGCCGCGTGTGCGCACGATCACTGAAATGCGGTCCAAAATTTTGTGTTTTTGTTTACATTGCTGGTCACGTGGGTGATAAATATCTGTACCAAAATGGAGCCCAATGGGGGAAACACGAGAGGGCACTCTGTCTTGATCGATCCATACTTACACAAACAATACCATGGCGATGTTGCCCCTTTAATAAGGAACTTACCTTCAATGTTGTGAAAACGTTGCGTAACAGCCATCAGTAGTTTACCAGGATAATTAGTACTTTAGAGGAAATTGTTCTTGTTCTTAAGGCTAGGATCAGTAGATTAATTAACCATTATGTAATTATCAATAGTACTTAACAGAAATGCCATTACAACTGTGATATAAGTTGCTTACATGTCAATGATTAAAATAAGCGAGCTTCTGACTATTCAGTTTTCATATATAATTATGAAGAATTTCTGGATTAAAGATATAACGTAACAGGTAGTTAAAATTGTACGAATTTAATTTACTGGTTAATGGTTAGTAGGGCATATACGTCCTTTAATGTTTAAGATAACCGTACATTACATCCGTAGTGTGTTTTCAGCGTATAAAAGACGTTGCTTAAAATGTTCTTAACTGTTCCCCCATAGATTTTTAATTAAGCTTTTTCTTGCAATTAGCGTGAAATATCTAATTGTAGAAAGGACCATATTTGGAGTCGAATCTCTCACCCTGAAAGGAATGGTACTCATTAAGAAAACGAATCAAGTTAAAAAAAAAGACCAATTTATTTATTTATTTATCACATTTCTTTACCCAGGGTGTGCCCAAACTGTTTAAAACTGGTTTCCATTGGGGCCCTGCATATTATTATTATTATTATTAATATTTACACACTCATACAAAATATTTAAACAAATACAATATTGTTTACACAAATAAATCTATTTCCGGTTAACTTTTCAACTCTCCAGTAGAAGCCTATTGCTGATTTATGGGATGGGCGAAAAACCCGCGAAAAAAACCTTTTAGGGTGAAAAACAAGGAGAAATTCCCATCCGGCTCCACGGTATTTTGGCAACCAAGTTTATAACTCCGCAGATCAGCGTAAATGGCAGAAATATCACAGATGGATGGCTTTACGTAGCTCCGATTTAAATGTAAGGAGTTTATGGTTCTCATTTGTTCAGGCAGATTATTCCATATACTGGCACCACTCACAGCGAAACTTGCAGATAATGAGCTCTGTTCTCCAGGAATTGCAGGGGACGTACATACCTCATGCTATGAAAAGCTTCAGCATCGTTGGAAGCAAAAATTTGACATTAGACAGGCCATCACGCTCATGCAATTAAAGTTATGGATTTATGCCTTCTAAACCAAATGAAAATGTTTGGCATGATTGATTTAGTCTACGGAAGGCCAAGCATGGTGTGCGTGTTAGGCTCATAAGTCACGCCCGAGGGAAGGCCGTAATACACGGCGCATAGCCCGGGTGTGAAAGGACCTAACATTTCATTCCGTGTAATATATCTGTTACGTAATACCTTCACAAAATGGATAGGTAACAACAATTGCTTGTTAATGCTGTAAACATTTTTAAGTTGGTTTTCTGACTGTAAACGAGCATTCGCACAAGTTAAAGTTACATTTGGGGTGATTTTGTTCAGTACATTAGAAATTCAACATTATGACAACAATAATGATTACTTCAGTCTTTAAAACACTCACAATTCCGTGATAAAATCGTATAGGAAAAAGATGAACAGTAAAAAACGGAAAGTTTGATTTTGTTTTTCTCTGAATTTCAGTTAAAGAGTACAGTTAGTACATATACTACCAACACATGTTGGCCTATCACACGATTGCGAAGTCGATTTGTGCTTAACCCCAAAAGCAAAAAATCAAAACTTAGCAACTCTTGTAATTTCACTGTCATTTCAATTTAACTTGAGGCACATTTCTTTTGCTGCAAATTTTCCATCAAAACAGTCATTTCTTATAATCTTCAAAGGAATGCGTCATCCAAACCTAACTCTAATGCACCAGCCAAGGGCGAAACAAAAATGCTATACATTCCCAGTCAAACTCTCCCTAACGAACCACGGAATGAAGCAAGGCCCCTCAACCGGGTTACTCTTAATAAAAACCAAGTCAATCTCGGGGTAAATGACCGCAGACGTGCTGTGCGAATTCATTAAAATCAAGCAACTGGCCTTGAATTCTGAACCCGTCGGCGGATGAATACGATACGGCTGCGGATGGGCAATTAGTCCATTGCTAAATGACGCCGTATTGTGAGCTGTTTTGTGTCACATGCAATTTCACGCGCCACGCTACCGGTCCTGACACGTGAATATCACATGTCTGGGTCTTTGATAAAAATGGTTGGCCATCAAAGTTGTGTCCGTGCTCAAAATCGTAAATTTTTTGTATTATATAGTCAGCACGAGCATGCGCTATATAAGGTAAGCTAAAGAACGAGTTGCCTCCAAGTACAGAGAAATATTTTCTTCATACTATTTAATTAATTTTACCGAGTATAAGCCTGTGATTTTTTCACACAGGCTCTCGGAAAGCACTGAGTAGGCCTATACAGTGCTTCATATATTACGTCGGGACAGGGCAAAAGAGAAAACATCATCTCTGTTCTAGGCCTACATCATCCCCCGACGCAAACATTCCATCTTCTGACTAATTTTACTTAATTATAACATCCAACATACAACGCAAGCACCAAGAAATAGGATGGAAAACAAAGACATTTGAAGTAAACTAACTTGAGTATAAGTAATGGTACAGATATTGCAACCTTCTCTTTGTCGTCGAATACACTTCGTTGAGCATGGGTGATGTGAGCACAGAATGGATGGACCTGATACATGCCTGGTAGTCAGCTTACGTCTCTCGTAGGACTGCGCGCAGAAACACTTGGTCACCAGCCAAGCTATATTATGCGGTTTGTTTTGCATGCACACATCGCCGCAGATTGTCATTACGTATTAACTATTCATACAAAGCATAAGACCCGATGTTATAAATCTGCATAGTAGAAATAGTTACATGCTAAACAAGTTTTTTTTGGATTTGAAGGTTTGCATAGTAGGGCTACATACAATATAGACTTACGGTAACGCCGTTTTAAAATAACCTGAAACCAGTCTTCTGAAGACGAACAGAGCACACTGTTCGAAACGTCGAGATCATACTCTCACCGGCCAACACTTTCTCTAATAAGAAATTTCTCTCCTCCAAGGAGTACCCGCGAAAAAAGAACCTACTTTCTTAACCTGAAACCTACATGTACTTTAATTATCTTGTAAATATTCATAAATAACCCCGATTATAATTTATTCATCTTGTATGTAAATATTCATTACTTCACAGACACCCGATTTGGAACCTAATACTTGGCACAACGAGACGTGTGAGGACCTCTGCGGCTGCGTGGAAGGGATCATGAGGGGGCTAAGCGCCGCCCATATTTGCATGGAGGTCAAAGGTTACCCCTGCCATCTCATGAAGCAGCTGACCCGAGCCGCGCCGCCCAAGAACTGCAGCGTCACGATCGGTGGCAACTGGTTCGAATGCGACCAGAGGAACACGGATTGCGCCGAAGAGGTGGATGTGGACGATGAGGTATGGGGTGAGGGAGGGGGGGGGGGGGGGGGGTATAGTGGGCGGGATGTTGAACTGAACAGGGCTTAAAAGGGTAAAATAAAAAAATAATAAATTAATGGTACGCTTGAGAGACATTCCTATATAGTCGTGCACAAAATGCTCGGTGAAAGTTATTTGTCACAATTTGGTAAAATATCGCGGTTTATCGCATGATCCATCCGACTACAGCATCAAATGCGTAATACATTCAACATTTCTGAATTCAAATTTATGGTCCTTCCACCAGCGTTGTGACGTACAGCAACCTTCCGCATCAAATGCTTTTATTTCCGAAAAGCCCATTAATCGCTATTTTCAATTTTCTAGTCGAATTATCTCTTAAATCCTCCCCGCTGAACGCTTGCACTTAGATTCTAAATGAGCAGAGAAAGTTCCCGGCAAAGACCAAAGGCTATTATGTGGCCAAATTGGTCCATAATGGGAATTTTGTAATTGGAAATTCTAAAGAGGTTGTATTAATGCGCCCATAACCCCCGGGAACGACCGACTAAGTATTAAATTTAAAGCTTTCATTTTGATTAATTTTTACAGGCAAACTGCACCGAATCGTTAGCGTATGGAAATGTCGCAGCCAACATCGCTTATCTTGGATGCGAGAGTACGGTGGGGAAGAACACGAGCGTGACCTGCGTCTTATCTAGAGACAGGAATGCCGTTGGGCAATGTGTGAACAACGCAAAGTGCCTTTACAAGAGAGGTACATATATTGATCTGTTCCTCTGTCGTAATGTATATCAGAGAAAACCGTGGACCTTAAAATGTCCGCGATTGGTTAGCAACAATTTAAGCTAGTACGCTTAGTGAATCTTTGTAGCAAAAACTAGGTTTGGTTATTCTTGCGGAGCAAAAATGTGGTATCAGCAGGTTACTAGCCAAATCGTCTATGCGACGTGTATTGCTGGTGACCGGTTCTAATCTGATTCATATAATCTGGTAAGCAATACGTAGTGCTCGGAATACCTAGGAACTTCATAAAGTGTTCAAGCGCTTTGTTATTAAAAGTTGGCCTAACGTTTTCAAGTTTGGCAAGTTCTTTCTCAAACGCCTTTAAAAAAAGAACTTGCTTAAATTCGAAACGTTAGGCCAGCTAGTGTTATTGATTTGTATATTTTAGGTCAACCCAGTCAGTTTGCAGTTTGCAGCAGTGTAATTCATGAGTTTAAAGTGTAAGATTTTGAGACGAAATCAGTACAGTGAAAATTATAAAAAGGATGAAGATGGTTGTTGCAGAACAACCCCCCTCCCCCTAAAAAAAATTTGTTTGCATCAACACTTTTAACTGTACATCCACTACTTCTGACACTCGTGAGACAAATTAGCAGATAGTAAAATTTGTCCTGCTCCAGGAATTATTTGCCTATTTTTTTCCCGCTGTGTCGCATTAACCTACTTTCGAAAGCAACGTTTATGCAGTATACTTAAACTTGTAAACCACAGGGGGAAACTGTGTTATGGCCACACCGTCTTAACACTCAAAAAAGTTCGTCCTATTATAGTGTCCGACAGTGGATATATTAAAGGTGTCAAAATACACGGCAGGTGGATGGTCTTATCATTTTCTCCTTAACAGGTGAATTCAAGCAGTGATTGCTTACGGAATTGTGTCAATTCATATATCTTGATCCTGAAGCAGAGAATGTGTTGTGGCTTGGGGGAATGGTCAGGGGGTGATGAATCTTTCAGATGACTTAGGAGAGAATTATATCACCTGGGGCCAGCAGGGGTGGCTGAGGGTATAATCACTCAAAAACAATTTTGCGAAGAGTGGGAGGGACGGAATAAAGACCTAGACAGCGCTGACATAGCAGGTGAAATTTGTGAATTCTAGCATTGATATCGAAAAGTCATGAGCCTACGTAGGTTGCGTTGAATATCGTATGTACATTTTCATTTTCTTGAGGTCAGCATCACAAATGAAATAATCTAACAATTTAGCCTTTGAGAAAAGATTCTTCTAGAATCGAAACTTCGGATCCTCCTAACTTTTATCAAATATTTAAAAAAATTGTTTAATGGGAACTAGATTTTGAAGATGGAGACATTTTCACAAGTTCTTATAATTCCGAATGGATGCTGATTATGACCAGGGCCTGACATGAGATTTGAATGCATCTGAATTGCAATATCACAAACCTTGACATTTTGAATTTGCTTCAATTCAAGAATTTTAATCCCTTCAATTATAGGCTTAATGAGCGTCACAATGGACTGGGAATTGAATGTAGAAGGTCGCCAAACGAGTCACGATTCATTAATTTTTAATGAATTTCCGATTTGAATATAGAAGCCTTGCTTTTTGCTTAATTAGCTGCTGTGGTGTGGTGCGACAGTACGCGATCACGACAACAGGTTTTGACCATATAATTGCCAGCCCTTGACCTTTGGTTGGTCGGTTAGCTCCGCGATGAATCGACCAAAATGCTCTCGCTACGCCATGCTCTCAATACCGCCCCATCAGGAAATATTTGATGAATCTGGCTATGTGGTGGATGGAACTGATGTTCGTTTAAGTTTCACATGTGAGGAGCTATACTGTTTATACCAAAGAGCTCGAACACATACATGCTATCAAACCCGATTAATGACACCTGTAGGTTTATGGATCGACTGTGTAGGCCCTATATAAATTGAACGAATGGTTCAAAATAGATACCACGGGTGTTGCTTTTACACCACACTTTTTGTAGAGTACCATGGAATACTACAGTGAAACGTCGACTAAAATCTTATGCCTCGTTCCAATCTTCACTGCCTGTATTTTTTTTACTGTTCCTAGTTCAAACCAGCTGGTGCATTCCATTTGTTCAGTTCGTATTCCTTAGAGATTTTTTCTTCTCATTTCTCGAACACCGCCATGTCAGGGACACTTCCCAATTGTTGTTACAGTATGTAAGCCTCATCAATTAGTTCTGTCCAGATAGACGGTTCTGTCCAGGGAAAGGCGGATTGTTTGTCCAGCGGCTTTTCCCCTTGTGCCAGCGCCGCTCGTTTAATAAGCCAAACTCCCCGTATGACGTTTCCGGCTGAGTGATTTCATCGTTCACAGGCTTATCGCTCTTGTTTGATAAAAAATGTGGTTATACTTCTATAAAAGCATACCTCTATCAATTTTGTTAAAACCCTTTCCCGTCAATGTATATTCAATACAATATACAGTTAGAGGCGAAAGTTTAAATACACCGCAGTCCTGCAAAAAAATTTCTAATTAATCCTTAAGCTGCGAACCAGATCCAAATGATTAAACATGCATTAGGAAGGACTTCTGGAACATGATTTTACTGATATACTGAGAATTTACAAGAAACAGAAAAGCTCCAGAAACAATTAAGCCAGTTCGGTATCTCAAAGGTCAAAGATTATTCGGGATAAAATTGCTGACGTAATGTCACGCCATGTTACGCGAACGCCCATTCTGATTGAATTTAACACGGGCGCGTCGTGCGACCACCTTTTGCGTTTACCAGGGCGCGTTAGGTCACGCGGGTCATTCGGGATAAAACGTCATTGTGCACATGCGCAGTTGAAATACCGAACTTGCTTATTATTAAAAGAACAATTCCGAGTGTACTTTTGACCGCAACTGTCAAAACTGTGTAAAATGATCCCCCCCCCCCCCCCCCAATAGACAACAGAGGAGTGGCCACAATGGAGAGGTGACCTCAATGTGCAGGTTGGGTGATAGTAACACAATTACAATTGGGACCATCTCGGGCCTGGCCAAATTATACAGTTGGGCACATTATACAAGTTTGACTGTACGTGTATTGTTTTTAATATTGGAGTAGCAATACTTTTAAAATACATGTTTTCTTTTTTTATGAAATGTCAATCGTTTTAGGCCTCATGTTTTGCTACATGCTTTAAAGCTTGTAAATATTTGCCAAGCTTTTCCTTAGCGCTTCTAAATTATCACTGGCACTATTATTCGCTTTTTCTTTTCCTTTCTCAGTTAATAAGACTGACATTGTCATTGGTAAGTCGAGTATTAGCCTCTATACCACCACAGCACGGAACCCCCTTCTATAGTCACTACCGTATACTGCACTCTATTAACTCAATGCACACAATATTATTTTAGAAAACGCGTTTTATAGACTCAATGCCGTTGTATAACGCCACCGATTTTACCTTTACCCTTCCTTCCCATAGCAACCAAATAACACAGTTTCTGAGTTTCCTCACCAGGAGTGCTGGCCAGACGCGGTTCATATGGGTGAATTTCAGATCAAGCCCCCCCCCCCCCCCCCAAAAAAAAAGACGTCTGAAGATGTTCAAAATCTGTAAACAAAATTCTCCAAAGTCTTTTATAAAAAAAATAAAAAAATCAGATCGAATTTGTACCTTCTAATAATAATTGTAGCCCCCCCCCCCCAAAGAAACTGCTCTGAAACCGCGCCTGGTTTGTCGTAGTTGTTAGTTCTTAACATACCAACGGAGACCACAACAAACAGTATGAACACGCATGGATGATGTTTAATCATAACTTCCATTTCGATTTGTGGCCAAAAGCCACAGAACAAAGAATCGCTTGTTTATAGTTTATGTTTTATTTTCAGTTAGGTTTCAAACGGTTTCATTATGAAACGAGTATTAACAATTGCAAGCTTTAAGATATGCATTAAAGTACCGGTACATGTTATATTATAACGTCATTTAATCTTTACGGGTAGAATTAAAGCTAACTGATTTGTAGTATTAAATCAACGTAGTTCGTAGTACCGATTCGTAATGAAGTATGACTAACATTTTTTACACGAGTAGAAGACTGTAAAATGTTTCATGTAACAGTTTTTGTTTAATCTATATTGACATAACACAATGACATAACACAAACTAACTGAAAATAGTCGATAACCATATTTCGTTTCGAAAGAATAATATGATGCTTATAATTATAGCACTTTATACAAAAGTCTCAAAGTGCTTCACAATTTGTACCCCTGGCTACCAGGCCATGAGATCAGTTTGTTATGAAGCAGGTTGAAATCAGGGAATCTATTTTGTACCCATTCATACTCCTGGGTGGAGAGAAGCAATTGTGGTAAAGTATAAAAACACAAACACCGATCCTCTGGTGGGGTTCGAACCCACATATCAGCGTACGCAGTCAAACACCGTAACCAATGGACAATGGTGTTTTACCTTTGAAACATAAAATGCCAATGCATAGAGAATTTAATCGTCGATTCTCTTCTATTCGATTTCGATGACAATCGATTACCTTTAACTCGTTTTCTTTGCAGAGCGAGTTTCGTGTCTCAAAAACTGGGTCTCGTTCAAACGACACTGCCTGAGCCCGATCAATGGGATTGTGGAACCCAATGTCTTGGACCAGAGAACTTGGTATGGCGCGCAGGGATACTGTGACAGACGCTGGGAATCGTCCCTACTCAGCCTCCCGTCGTTTAGCGAGAACATCTTCCAGGAACTGAAGCAGAGGGGAATTTTTGCGCCCGATGAGAAAGTCTGGACAGGTCTCTTCAGAGACAACGTAAGTGTTAGTTAAGAAAAGACTTCTAAAACCGAAAGTAGTGTGCATTATCATGTAGCCTACGTGCATGGGTCATGCTAGCCCATGAGGTGTTTCAGGCAAGTTATGTGTGGTGATGTATACATGGTGTTCACACAAGGTAGTGAATTTAGAAATTACTTAATGCACGTCCGCCTGTTCACACAAATATAGCTGTACCTATACATGTACATAGATGTAGAACAAAAAGCTATACCAATAGCTTTTCCCCTTGTTTTGTATCTCTATGAAATTCTTTAACTATAGTGCACATTTCCCTTCATTCATGATCTTTCCTGCTACTTGAATCATTTTTGCTTCGTACCTTGGAAGGCTTTTAGCCCTGTTCGGGGCAAACTTGCTTAAAAAAGAACAGTGCAGACGTGAATCAGGTGCATCAATTTTGTGTTTTGTCAACGTCAGGAGTGATCGACAGCTTTACACTTATGACACGTCATTGGTATTATATTCAAAATATATTGCCAAGAAAATAATGTTAAAATTGGAACTTCCCCTTCTGGAGGAAAATAAGTGCGTCAGGTTTTTTTGCGATTTTTTTTCTCGTGGTGCTAAGTGTCTTTTCAACAGCACTTCTATTTTTATGTGTTTTTTGTATGTATACAAAGTTTATGTTTTATTGCACTTGTAATAGTCATAAATAACTATTTACGTCACGCTATATTTCTCTTCGTTCCATGCACCTAGGATACCTCCACATTTCAGTGGGAGGATGGCACGCCCATCACAAAGTCCAAGGCTAATCGGCCCTGGGCTTATGGCCACCCTAAACCAGGTCTAAACTATGTCTACGTGCTCAACAACAAGCTTCATACGGCAGACTCGAGCCAGAGGAACCGCTACTCCTGTAAGATGAAAGGTCAGAGTTCAAACGTCTTATTCCAAATTAGCATTCTGATTCTGATTCAACAGGCTCCTGAACTCCAACAAAACATGTACGATTTCAAACACAGGGTGTAAATATAATTTTGGTACTCGAGCCACTGGAGATGATAAAAATAAGGATATTCCCATTCGAGTCAAGAACCAGAGTTTACCTAGTCTGAGTTTACTCTTATCTTCAGAGCCAACACTTCCTCACAAAAGAGACATCTTTCAATGGTGTAGGCCTACCCGTAACCAACTTTCCAGCTTACAACGCCACCATTCAAAGCTACAAACAATGCCAACAAGATACTAGTTACCGCTTACACATGACATCGTATTATACGTTTATTCGATTATTCGATTGCAAAGTGTCATTTTGATAATCGTTTTTCGTTACATCAGTATCGAAAAGTTTGAAGTGTCGGCAGCCTTCACCGACAACCCAAGTGCATCCAACGACGATGTCCGATGATAACATGGGCACTACTCAACTCTCGACGGTATGTAGGCAAGGCAGATAAGCCAGTTCGGTATCTCAAAGGTCAAAGGTTATTCGGGATAAAATTGCTGACGTAATGTCACGCCATTTTACGCGAACGTCCAAACCGAATTTAACACGTGCGCGTTGTGCGACAACCTTTTGCGTTCACGCGTGCGCGTTAGGTCACGCGGGTCATTCGGGATAAAACGTCATTGTGCACATGCGCAGTTGAAATACCGAACTGGCTTAGAAGCGGCTGTTTTGTCCATTTTCAAGTTTTTCTGTAGGCCTATTCTCTCAAATTATCCACAAGGAAAAACTGACTAGATAATCTAAACATTGGTTTAGATTCAACAAAGAAAATTGACGAGGAAGTGATCGACCTCCATATCGTGTGATCGACCAAAATTAATGACTAGGGGATACTAAACACTATAAAAACATAACACCATGTGGTATCTATACGAGACGAATGGTTATATATAGATACTGCATGGACAGGGAATGAGATACACGTTTTGTTGCTTCTCTTTAAACAAACCACAAGGGGAACTAAGTAAAAAGTTTATCTTTTTAAATATGCGCCAACAGGGAACATTGCTCCTCTACACTGGAGTTCGGCGTCATCTGTTTTATATCCTTATACAATCCTGTCTGGAAAAAAAGCAAATAATAAAATGTTAAAATGTCTTCTACAAATTTTCTTTCAGAAACCGAAGGATTCAGCGGCTGCTCTTCGTGAGGACTTCACTAAGGTCCGAGAAGACATCTCAAACTACCTGAAGACACTCACTGTAAGAATTAGTTTTAGGTTCTCGTACCCTTTACTTGATATGACACGCATAAGCTCACTTCTTATCTTGTAACGAGGGTTCTTGTCCAAATTTCCCAACGTCAAACAACTATCGGAGATTGGAAGTCAGCTGGATTTTATCGCTTGTTATACTAATGCTGTTATCGTTAACTATATCACTTTATAGTTTTATCAGGTATGTGTGCTCTTGTTGTATTGTACTACGTTCAAAGAACAAGAGGAGAAAGAACACACAAAATAATCGTTCTTGTCCTCGAGAGACGGTCTTTTGTTAAAATCGGTCCTCCAACGTAAGGACGTGCTTAGTCTATGGGGTTGGGGTATATTAAAGGAAGAATAGGAAACACAAAGCATTGTCCTCGCGAGTATAGCAAAAAGCGACTGTGTGAACCAATGTGTGTTTGCACAATATGTATAATGCATATTCATTACGTATAAAGGGATAAGCGAAACTATAAAAGGTATTATCGTTAGATTATTTTTACTTTCCCTAGAACAACACGGACATCTTGGATGACATTGACACCATCATCTTCTCTGATACATCAGATGAGGTAGGGCCCTTGCTGTGCTTTGTGTATGAAAGAATAGCAATATTTCACACTATATTTCAAATAGACTATTCAGAAAAACCTGACATATTAATAACAATGTGCATGAAATAGAATACGTCTCAAAATGCGTCATGTGAAAGATGTGGACTGCAACTCGTCACAGAACACTGATCACGCCGCGGGAAGTAATTTGGCGGCCATTCAAGTGTTTATCAATGACAGCACGCCATGGAGACACGCCCACTTTTAGGTACCGCACTATGGGCGCTGTTTGATTACAAGCATCATACATGCACCGCCAATCCCAGTGATACAGCCCTCGAAAAGGTTGTAAAAGTTCTGAAATGTTTGATTTTCTCATTTCAATTTTTGTCTGTAGAGTGCGCAGGACCAGACTACAAAAATCATGGAATCTATGGATTCCGTGGTCGAAGGTTTGGCAGAATCGATTGTTGGTCCAGCAGAACCTCTCGTGATATCGACTCCAGATATCGGTAAATCGACCCTCAGTGATGCTTGAAAAGCCTCAAATTTAAAGTATCGATTCGAAACTTTCATTTCATCAGACCAATCCCACATATAAACAGGCTTTCTTTGCATTGCTCGTCACGTATCTCCCAGACAAAAATTTAATTTGCAAGTTATTTATCCGGTCTCGGAGCAACATGTCTTGATTTTCCACCCACGCTTGTTTTTCCACCGCCCTTTTATTGTCCATCGATGGGCAAATATTGAAGAAGACGATGGTCTCACACGTCTTGGGAACGTAATCAAGTACACATACATCAGCCGTAATTGAAATGTGTCCTCGCTGGCCTTTTGCGAACAAGAAAATGGGTCTCATACTTTCGAGTCCCGAGCGACCATGCCTTTTTGTCAACATTATGCGATAATCTCATCAACATGTGATGTTCCGCAGACGGCAAGCAGGCGGGAAGCCGTCAGCAGGATTGTATCTCAAGAATGAAGTGATCAACCGCGCGAAATTAAATTTAGTTCATGTTGATCTTGTTTGCGGCCGTTACACCCATCGTCCATGTGAAATGTCACTGAGGACATATTTTACAGAATGACATAATAGACACTCTGTCGCTCAATAACAACTCTTAGCCGGTTCTCAACACTGGAGGTCGCTCTAGGCGCAGAAACACTTCCCACCTATAGATATTTAACACTTTTCATGTGTAAAGATATTAAACAAGAAATAATACCACATTTTGACTGATAATTCACCAGTTCTGAAGGTATTGACACTATGTCTGGACTGCGACGATGGAGGATCACTAGGAGGACAACTAGGCAACCAAAGCTTCTCGTTATCTCTACCGGACTCCGTCAAAGCGGCTGGAGGTAAGTCTACAGACCCTTAGTTAACCAAACCGTATTTCGAGTTGATCACAAAAAGCCAAATTTCTGTCTCCAAAGATCAACAATGTTTCGAAGAAATATTGCCCAAAAATCGATTCCAAACGAACTAATGTAACATGGCAATCGACTTAAACATGGAACTAGCTTATCCATGTAAACAAATTAAATCTAAAACAAAACAAAACGGAAACTGTGCACAACTAGGCCTCGTATTGCCACAAATGACTTAAATATTGATAGTTTATATATCGAAATCACGCTGTCCTACATGTATTCGTGCCATACAAATCCTCATTATGGTCCCTTTAGGCATTCTTCCTCCATGCTTTAAGCAAGTCAAACTTCTGCATTTCAGCAACGCTGGCTTTATCCACTGCTAGACTCCTCCACGAGAAGCTACCAGTCACAATCGACAATGAAGACGCAGGGCAGGCTACGCAGAAAAAGATCGGTAGTCTCGTCAGCACAATAGGTCTCCGTAGATGGGACGGGGAGAATATTACGCTGACTAAAGATGAACCACTACAACTTACATTCTCCAAACTGCAGGTAAACAGTCTGAAGTTCGCATAATGATGTTTATTTATTGCAGGAAAAGTAAACGCTGTGTTGTGGCTTAACTGCAAGCCGCAAGGCAATTAGCAGTGGGTTTGACGATCGTCTTGTAAGGTGTCCTTGACATTTGGGCGGGAAATGTTTCAGTAAAATGAGTGCAAAAGCTGCAAAATAATGAAATGATCCAGCAGTGCAAACAGCAAAACAGACACGTTTCATGGTCACTCACAATGAGTGCGCAGGTTTAGAAATAACATACACAGGTTCGTCGTACAGAGAGACACGATTCATGGCCGCTGACAACGAGCGCACAGGACGAACAATAACAAGTCCAGCAGAGCACAGGGAAAGGTTTCTTCCCGAAAAGCCAGTCTCAAAATTTCGATCAGAATTTCAACACCCCCTTCTGTCATCACAACTTTTTAGATGCAGTAAAAAGTTTATTTGTGATTCAAGCTATAATGAACGTATATATTGTAGCCTATAAATTATGATGCAAAAAAATACAAAATAGCCGATGGAGTCAAATAGAATCTGTGGGAATACCTCTATCTGATAGAATAATGAATGATTTGGATTGATTACGTAGGCCTGTCTCGGGTAAGCAGTGTATATCGGCCTAATGACCTATACAGCGGCTTTGTTATATCTTAAAAGGATATGTGGGTACATTGGCACATCAAATCAGACTACACTGCAAAAAAATGATGTTTATGAATTGGACACGTAATTTTTAGCTTCTAAACATGTTTACAAACTGATTGTAATTTTTTAAACAGACGTTCCCGAATTACAATGCAACTTGCCGGTACTGGAAAGTCACCGAAGGGTGAGTGGAAACTATCGATATATTCATTTCTTGTCAATGACGGAGCCAAACGCCCGCTCCTGACAATTTTTTCCAGTTTCTCATGCTTTAAAAATCTGCAAATAGCAAACCACCTCCCCAAAGAGTACGGAATCCCATCGAACTAGAACAAGTGTGACACTCGGCTGAGTATATATGACAAGGAAATATCTATGGATAATAAATATGTTCCCAATCTATTCCTAAAACGCTTGACTGAATTGCTGAACGGAAAATTGCTCGCATGCAGTTGATGGTTACGCCATCAAGACGTTCATATTGACACAGATGCAAATGCTGAAACAATTTATTTTCTGCAGGCATATCGGCTCCTCGGCAGCACGCGTGCTCAGTTTGGGGGCACACGTTTTCGGACCTTAGTTTGCCTATTTTTAATATAACAAAATTTCAATCAATCATAAAAATACAAAATTTAAATTTTTAAAGTAAAACAAATGAATTTGAAAACCATCTTTAACCACGCATGTACGCGCGTGTGCATTGCTGGGTATATACATATTGATCACGATGGTATAGTGTCAGCACGTCGGCTTTCCCGAGGGGTCGGGTTAATTTATAATCGTTTCGGTCTAATACTCGTTCGTTATTGCATTTCCCGCGAAAAATAATCCAGAGAGTGTTTATGGATGTGCACTTTGGTCAGCGTTAGATTAATAAAGTTAGATCGCTGTCGTTAGCTCAGGGACGGTGCCAAAAAATACATTTACAAAAATACGATGAAATTCGTCATTAAGAGAGGGATGGGAGAGCTTTGTCTCGAATAATAAAGTATTTTTGTAAAGTTATAGAAAAACATCTGAAGACTTAAATGTCAAATTAGACCCTATATTTGTCGAGAAACACATTTGAATGCCTACGGGAAGGATGCAAAGAGTTACCTTGAAAATTAGTTTTGTGGTTGTGAGAAACATCTGTTTTCTCTGCATCTTAAGGCCAACATGTAACTGTGTAAAGAAGTGACATGGTTGAAAATTGGCGTTTGAAAATATAGCAGGCCTTTTACTTTCGAGAAAATAAATCGGGTTGCCACAGTAACTGCCCGTGTCATATCATGAGATTGTTCAGCTCATCAAATGGACATTTGAAACCGTGATGTAGATTAAAAAACTTCCCGAACACGACTCGGGATGCACTGATAAATGTAAAACGATCGTGATTAAACCGAAAATTACTCAGGCACAGAGGAATTGTGTCCACACGTAGAACAAACTCTCGCGAGATTCAATATTTGCATGCATCTTTTAGGCGCCACAGTCAGGATTTTATTTCGCCTTAATCATTTCCCAAGTGGAAGTTTTCAAACATGCCATGCTTTTGGGAAATTTATTTTGACATTGTAATGGATGTGCCACCCACGACCAAACTCATTATAGCCTAACACTGAATATTATTAATTTATGCAAACTAATCTTCATTAAAAGATATTCCACCGCGTTATATCATGCCAATACTATAATAGTGGAAATTAAACAAAAAATCAGTTCTTGTGAGAATACATGAAATTATCTTAGTTTATTGGTAACCATCTTACCAGCATCATTTGGGTACTAAATCACGTGATTGATGACACAAACGCGAATGATCTCTCACAGTTTAAAATTACAAAATTGGGCCTATTAAACATGGGCGGATATCCTACCCAATGTCTGAACAAAGTAAAATCGAGAGGCATGCAGCAGAGGTTATCAACTTTCTCATCAAAATTTCAAGGGGGCGACACAAATAGAAGCTGATCAAAGTATGATATTGTTTCCAGGAATGATGTTCAGGTGTGGTCATCTGAAGGTTGTACCGTCGCCGTGTCAAATGATACACATACGGTCTGCAATATTACACATCTGACGAGCTTTGCCGTTATCATGCAGATATCGCACAGTGAGGTAAAATTGTCTTATTTATTTCAAGTTATTATTCACAACCGAACTGTTACATCACACCCGCGCAGAATCTCCTTCGTGGTTTTGATATAGACGCGGGTTTTGGACAGAATTATAACTCTGGTCAAGTGCACCTACTAGCTCGATGATCTAGTGGATTTGAATGAAATTTAATTAAGTCCTGGATCGTTTATGTTTACTTGCTTGTTGATTCCTTGTTTTTGTTTACTGATTTGTATAGGAACCTCTACCCAAATCTCTGGAATACCTTACTTGGGCTGGATGTGCCC
The DNA here is from genome assembly GCA_037893225.1 of Hippasteria phrygiana. Lineage (NCBI taxonomy): Eukaryota > Metazoa > Echinodermata > Asteroidea > Valvatida > Goniasteridae > Hippasteria > Hippasteria phrygiana. The sequence continues at coordinate 2,732,952 of JAZGUH010000202.1, forward strand.
TCTCAATCACCTGCCTGGCAATTCTGCTCATCATCTTTCTCACCCAAAGGTACAGGAACGGTTCATATCCTTTTTACACGATTTTCTGTGTATTTTCCGCCTAAGTTATTTTCCGTGAACGGTATTTCCGTGACAAAGAAATACGGCGAGGTGAATATCCCATATTCAATTTCGACAAAATCAATTTTTATAGAAAAAAAAGATTCCATTCGCGGGAAAGCTGCTCATCTTTTAAGAGTCCGAGTATATTTTTCATTTTCCGTGTGAGTATTTTTCCGTGAATGGTATTTCCTTTACCAGGAAATGTGGTCTGTTTCAACGAGGTAAATATAATTACAAGTTGTTTGGTCTCATATCAATTTTAACTAGGACAAATAATTTCCGTGCCCAAAAAAGCTCCTCGGCTTTCAAGAAGCAGCCAACTGTGTTAATACGTGTTGAATTATAATTACCAATTGTCTTTCCTTAATTTTAATGAAGGTGAAATCTTGTTCGTTGCGAAAGCCTTTGCACTTCCTTCCTGGATTTTTCTGTACGTGAAAAAAATCGTAAATAGGGCTGAGTTTTCTAAGCACTGGTACATGTATATTGTTTTCGGAAATCTTCGAAAAATTACAGGTATACGGGAAATTCATTTGGGTGGAAACTAATTTGATATTTTCTCTTTTCTTCAGCGTGCGGGTGCAGCCTCCCAAGCCTTGCCATAGAATCTTACTGACGCATTGATATTCTTTTGATTTCTTTTTGATCAGGATGTACCGAGCAGACAGGAATATCATCCACATGAACCTTGCTGTAGCTCTCATGTCGGCTCAGTTAATCTTCGTTTTCGGAATCGACAGGAATGATAATCCGGTGAATAGAGACGATCCAGAAATCTTTGTTTCCTTCAGAGGTCACAGCAAATTATTTTAAAGCAAAAGAAAAAATTTCCCCCACCAAAAACGGGGGTTCGGCAACGAGCTATGCCTATGATTGTCACGGGTAACACAGAGCAGGGAAGGTTTGGACCCACCCCTGAATCCATCCCTAAAATATTCCAAACTGTCCTTAAAAAATATAAGAATTTTATCGGGTGAAACAAGCACCTTAACAAAACGTCCACACCACATTCTCACCACCAGTTCTTTCAGAACCAAATTTCTTGACAAAAGATTTTTTCCTCACATGGCGATGGCGTTGTGTCATTCCACCATGCAAGGCTTGACGTCAAACTTTAGCCCCCCCCCCCCCTCCAACGATTAAATCCAACCGTGGACATTGCAACGACTTTGAAATCGTACATAAATCTTACTATTTGTCGTTTGATGCTAGGGTGTCTGCAAGAGCGTGGGTATCCTTGTGCATTTCTTTCTCCTTGCTACGTTCTTCTGGATGCTGAACGAAGGCATCTTTCTCCTCTCTAAGACAACATCAGCCAAGACGAGATGGTTAAGACTTCCCACGTACTTCACTCTGGGTTGGGGTAAGAAAAAGCAAATCATATTCCACTAAGAACGAACGTGAGCACTTTCTCGATTTCTTTTACTTTGTATCGTTTAGAACCGCACTGACTGAATTACTTACCAACCCAGAAACTCTTGTTGGATAATCTTTCTTTAAAATGTGATTATTCACAAAACGTTTTTTTAATAATTAATTTTGTTGATCTTTTACCCAGTGTTCCCTCTCGTCATCGTTGGGGTAACCATGGCAGCGTCATTTGATTCCTATGATACCAAAGAAAGGTAATTAGGCCTATAGCATTCAAATGTTGTGGAAACGGAAGACAGATTTAGCAGTTGAATGAGAAACCCGCATGACGTGATAATTGTTATTTTCAGATCTTTCCGCGACACTGATGTGAATTTCCATCACTTTGTTTCATTTAGATGCTGGCTGACAGTGCATGATGGCGGGATATGGGCATTTGTCGGCCCAGCTGCAGCCGTTATCTTGGTAAAATGTCACTTTATTCTCAGCCTAGACCAGGTTAAGCCATCTGATTGGTTGAGACAGAATTCGAGGCAGCTGCCATCTTCAATTTCATCCTCGTTCAATACATTGCGTCAACAGTTTTTAAAAAAATAAATAACAATTCTTATTTGTAAATCGCATTAAACAGTTTGTTATGACACGCTAGTCACTAGCCGACAATTAGGGCAAGAACCAACGTCATGAAATAACAGCTTCATTCAAATACTTTGAATGTAACGAATGTATCAATTTGATGCATAACGGGTATAAATGATGCTTTCTCTGTCTCTCCAGATCAACGTTTTCGTACTGGTGCATGTCATCCGTGTGTTTCTCAGCCTGAAAACCAACATGAACAAGAAAAAAGTCGAGAGAATCAGGTTAAGAAAAACATATATTGTGTCAAGAATATCATTATGGTAGGCCTAACTCAAGCAGTTACGTGGAAATGAAACTTAATTTCGATGCAGCCTTCTTCCCGAAGTAAATACATGGCAGTTTGCTAAATTGATACCGGTACCATTTGATACAAGCAAAACCACCTGCTGGTAACGCCCGAGTTCCGTTTCACACGAAATACGTACAAAGGAAGCCATTACGGATTTATTTATTTATTTCTTATTTATCCTGGGTATTATAGCCTGATCAGTGCAAATGCACTGTTCTCCCTCAGGGCCCAGTTTGAATTAAGAGAAGATGCAGAAGGAAATTTCACTTTTAGTAGTGGGAGGAAAACCCGAGAACAATTATTCTTGGGGAAAACCCACGCAATCAGGGACTGAAAACCCAATCCACATAGTGCACCTGGGAATCGAACCAGGGTCACCAGAGGTGGAAGGCGAGGAAAGAACCACTACCAACCTGACCGCCCTAAAAATGAATTTTTTTCACTGCTCGCTTAATGCAATTTTTCATATCCACGGGCTCTCCTGAAGTATTCGGAAGAATCTGTGATCCGCGTTTCATAATCCAGAAATGATCCCCTTAAAACTCTCATTTTCAGATAATTTAATCCTCGAAGTATTTTGAATGCGTCTGAGCTGGACACCACTTACTAAAGGCCAAGTTATCATTTTCTTTCGATGTTTGTTTCTCCCATTTTTTACAGAATAGCATTACGGGCAATCCTTCTGACGTTACCACTACTGGGCTGTACTTGGTTGATCGGCATGTTGTCTTTCAATTCAGACACACACGCCTTCGCTTTCATCTTCGTCATTCTAAACTCTCTGCAGGTAGGCCCTTAGGGGGCCTATATCTCCCGCTTTCCGTGCGTCCTTTTCCCAAAAAGAGGCCTATCTCTAGGAATACGTTCAAGCCGAAATATAGTTCACTATTGCTGATGATTGTTGGATTAAACCTTGCCTGAACCTCGCCTAATAAGGTTGTTCTCGTTTCAATTGCGCATGCGCAGTAGAGCGCCCTCTGTAGGCAGAAAAAGTCAGAGGAGAACAACGTATCCGTTCTAGCATAATGTTAGTCTGTTTCCCTGACCTGAAGATTCCCTGACGTCTAAATCTTAGGTCAGGCAGCTACCGCGGTTTAAAATAGATCATGACGTACAGTGTTAGTCCGAGTGACGTCAGTGGCACGTTCAAATTTTAACATTCTTGCAAAATCCAGTCCGCAAAATACTGCAAGAGTGTGGCATTGATTTTTTAGTTTTTATATATAATTGAGAATTCAAATTCCAGGATCTGTAACGGGCCTGACAGATATTTTGTTATTGCGAACATCAACGTTAATAGCCGAATGTTACCGAAAACAAGTTCGGAAAACCTCGGACATTTTCGAAAAGGGCCAGAATCTGGGAATTTTCGTCACGTGACATTGGCGGCTACCGGACCTAATATTCATCAGAAATAGTCAGAATATTTTGGTGTGGGAACCAGACTATAGTTCGACTGACTGTCGTTGGCGTTTGGACGCTATTGCGCAGGTGCAGGACACGTCATGAATCAACCACTAGTTAACCTATATTCCTTGGTTAAACTTGCTCTTTGACAAGTACATGTACTTAGTTCAAAGGAATGTTGAAGATATACATCAGCGAAAATGGCAAGAAGGATTAATAACTGTTGTTCCATCACAGATACTAAAAACGATCGGACCTTGACAAATGGTGAAGTTTATGTTTTAGGAATGATAGACTGGGCACGTAGGGACGATGGAGATGATGGCGATGGTTATGAGAATAAAGATGAATATGAAGGTGACGATGTTAACCATGGCAACGGTGAAGATGTAGATGTTGATGGTAACTATGGTAACTGCATCTTTTCTTTTGTCGTTTCAGGGTGTCTTCATATTCATCTTGTATTGCCTGTTGAATGACGAGGTAAGTATTTATACCCATTATCTCGTCTTTCCATTTTTCAATTCAATTTTACGGTTATTTCTTTTAGCCATCTTGAATCCCGGACTAGTCTTTGCTGCCAAGATAATAGTCAGTGCAGCCACTTTTTCAGTTTCTCAAAATGACCGTCCTTCCTATTCACCAATAGAAAAATGAATTATGCGTTGGTTTTGTTTTGATTCTGTAAAACATTTGTTCACTCATTTGGAAAGGACTACACAGTTCAAAATTTAAAGATTTCCGTGTTCTTCATGTATAAAGAAAATCAAAATAAAGGAATTGTTCTCGCCCTCTTAGAAATGCTTCAACAGATCTCTATTAACATTATACATGAACCTGATGCTCCAATTGCACAATATATTTCCAAACCCTTTATCTTAGGTGAGCTGGTCTCACTAACGGTGGGAGTTACCCTCCCTGGATATATAGTTCTCAAAATTGGGAACATTTCTTTAGTATCTATTGTTAGATCTGGACCAACAACCTAAAATGTGGCCAACCCTATACCACCTTCCATTAAAAAATCGATTTTCAACTAAGTTTTTTTAGTTTACTAAGAGCTTGCCACAATGTGCTCTTGCGTCTTAAAAAAGGCGAAAATGAAAATCGACTGTTAATGCACGTGTTAAACCTTTTCTGGCAAGGATAGATTAGACTTGTAGAATTGTGACCGTCTTCAAACAGTTTCCTTTCATCTGCAAGTTCTGTTTCATCCTATAATTCTTTGCCATCTGCCTACGGAATCTGCATGTTAAGGTAAGGGGATTTATTCCAGCTTTATCGCGGAGGATCAGGCGAAGTCGCTCTGCCTGTACCCAGCCCAACACGAATGGCGCCAAAATCTGACGCCAAAAATGTCCGAAATGCCACAATGGTGGTGCTTTTCCCCAGAGGTAGGGAGAATTTGACAAAACACGATTTGCCATGTTAGTGTGTGTTCATCCGTGCTGAAATGCTGCTGCTGCTGCTTCGAGTCACTGCTACGAATGTTCGTGAGAACTTACTGGATAAGCTTTAAAGGCAGTGTACATGATTGGTCATTGTTGCAATTTTCAGAAATGGGCGGATTTGGGGGTTAGTATTTTATAGGAAATATCGTTCCACTGACCTGGTCAAAGTTTTGCGTTGTTGGATGGCGAACAAAATGAGAGAAAAACGGCGCTCGTTTTCAACTGTCGGGCGGATGATAGCCTTTAGTCAAGGCGCGCGTGGCTATATGGGCGCGTGACGCGCCCCGGATATGCCATGGTGCCATCATGTCCGGGGCGCGCCACTCGTCCGGGTAGCCACGCGCGCCTTGACTAACGGCTACAGGGCAGTTTTCTAACGATTTCCAGCTGGAAATCGTTGGAAAACGATATACATTTCCACTTTTCTTGACAACGACAGCACACCTGGTGCCATAATTTTACAGGATGATTGAGACCACTATTAACTTACAGTCTAGTAAGGTATTTCGTAATAATTCAGTAAAAAAAAATTGAAGGATTACTAATCGTGTACGCTACATTTAAACAAAAGTAGGCCTATACGTGTACCAGGCGCGATTCTAGACTGGAAAATTGAGGGCTGTTGTCTTTTTTAATAGTCGGGGAGTAGCTCATTTTAAACACCGGCTTTGTAAAAAAAAAAAGTTTACAATTGAAAAAAAAAATTGTTTTGCAAAATCCCCCCAACGCCGCAGCCCTCTCTCACCTAAAATCTCGCCTGTTGTGTACTAACATTTCACCATTCAAGTTTGCCTGTAACTGTGGTCATACTGACATGCTGAATTGCTATGCATTAGTGGCTTGCTGAGAGAAATGCACATTCTGTGTTTTAAAAAAAAGGAAATTGTACCAAAATGATCAATATTCATGCGAGGCTTAACTATCCCCAACATCTTTGCCCGTCCCCAGAATCTGTGTAAATAAGCAAGCCCTACGACGTCATAATTTACCAGGGGAAGAAACTGCCTTTATCTTAATAACTTTATTAATCCAGCAATTATCATACTTTTGGCTTCCCAGCGCACGAAATGTTAAAAATCATCTGGAATAATTTACATATCATATTCCATGTGTATCACCATATCCCACCATCAATACAACGCATACATGTAGTATGAGGAAAGGAGATTTGCATTTTATGACATAAGCACCGTTAGCAAAGCAGCCAAGCCTATATTGGATGGTTCATTTGTTTATCCACGCTGTTTCATCCAAGTCATATATTCACGTTCAAATTGCCATCACACTCTCATTGGCCAATAAGATCATCTGCTACTCTACATCATGCATATTCATAGCTACAACCATGTCCATTTACCGGAATAAGTTTATGTGATATTATAACTATGCTGTATGGACCCAACTTTGGGCGGGAAGATCAAGCTTCATAGCGAGGAAGCACTCTACACAAAAAAAGTATATCCTTTACAGTGAAAAAAAAAACTTCAGAAGCTGCGGCCACAATTTTCATTTCGTGATCATGCCTCAGTTCAAAGTTTTCTATGCTGCAGTATTTACTAAAACATTTTTAATAATCGGTTTTTCAAATCACTAGTTTACAGTGAAGTCATCCTTAACTGTTTACAAAACTCAAACGGGGAAAAGGGTTATAGGGCCTACATGTAAATGTTCTGAAACAACGAATACAAAGAAATAAAGATTTTGGTGTATTTATGTATTATTTTTGAGACTTTGGACAAAAATCAGGGGGCGTGTCCCCGCCCACAAAATACCCGTATCTGGTTGTGAGGTAATCGGCGGAAAAAAAACATTGTTGGCCAAGTCCCTGACGTGCGTGAAAAAGCATGCTGAACAATGTTTTTACTGCCGATAACGTCACGTGGTCAGGGCCGAGGGATCACCCAATGCATTTTTAAATTTTGATAAAATACCAAAACACAAAAATAGGGGACATCAAAATCCTTATTTCTTACACAATCATCATGGTTTCATAACTATTTATTGCTTTCTTTCCGTTTCGATTTCCATGAACTTTTAATGAGTGATTAGTTTCGTTTTTTTCTTCTTCACCCGAGCTGCAGATAAAGAAGGGTTTGAGAAAACGTCTTGCCCTACTCCAAAGCTTGTCCGGACGGACGACCCATACCCGAGGCAGCCGTACGACTAGCGGGAGTAATAATCTCAACAGGCTGAGCAAGACCATGCAACCAGAACGGGAGGCTGCAAAGTTGTAGCAGGGGGTACAGGAGGGTGGTCGAGGGGTTGTGTGGGTGGACGTGGGTTGAGGTGTAGCTCTAAGGCTGTATACATTGTAGCAGGGCTACGATATGGCCGTGTATGGGGTTTAGCTGGGTGGCATGGCACCAGTAAGGTCATGAGTCAAGTGAGTCAAGTGCGTCCCCCTTCCCCACAACAGAAGCAATCCCAGAGGGCGTCACAGCTTTAATATTTTGTCCAGAACTATATTCATCCCGTGAGATCTGGTTGAACTGGAGGGAAAGCTATGCAACATGCAGCTCCTTATAGAGTACCGAAGTCTGACGTCAGTTGCCGCGGCAACTGGTTCCAAACACATGCAGTTTAGAATGTATTCTGGTTCCAAACATTGATTGACGTCATCACTTTGGTACTCTATACACGTATGTTTTGTGTCAAGGCCTATGTGGCTAGTTAAGGTTTTATATACATGTATAATTTCGTGACCAAATAACCCCTCCCCCGCCAGTACGCCACGGACTTCTTGAGATATACATTTTGCTGTTTGAAACAAGTGGTTGTTCAACTTCTTTTTACCCCTTAGCCTTACAAGGGTGGGAGGGAACTGTTTCTGTACATCGTCAGTAGATTGTACGACGCTTCTGCAGGATGTACAAATTGACAAAACCGCCTCAATTGTTCTGTCGAAAATGCCTTAATATACATTATGTAGCAGATGCTTGTAAGATATTTGTGAAATAACTTAGCTTATAGCTTGTAAAATACTTGTCAAAATACTTAAATGATAACGTGTTAGTTATTTTACGACGATCACAATGAAATGTACTTCTGTATTTAGTCTTGAAAATTGCTCTATTTTAACGCAATTCATCTTCAAAATGTCTCTAGTTAAAAAAGGTACCATGTGTATGGCTAACCCCTTGGGCACGGTATTTTACGGAGACGTCGGGGTGTCGCGGCGGTTCTGGCAGCCAAGCCAACCGCTCACAATGTGTTTGTGCAGTCAAGCGTATCATAAACAATAATCCAACAATGGATTGAAACTGCACAAACGGCGGCAAATGGCGTCATCCGGCCTGGTGGCACTTTGTTTTTTACGCTATCCGTACGCAAGTGGTGGTTAATTAACAATCAGTAATTGTACATGTATTTTGATGGAGATATGTACTGTGTGGACAATTGGTTGCATTAAATATTGTACAAGTATTGAAAGAATCGCTTAATAAACGTATCGTGGATTCACGTAGCCTAATTAGTTTTCCCGCGTGTTTCACTCTTATAAGGAATGGGCGTTGCTTGGGAAGGGGTGAAGGGGGGGGGGGGGGGGGGGGGGGGACCGAAAGATGAAAACATTATGCAACCCACATGATTGTGGAAAGCAAGTCCATGCCTTTAATACCTCGAGTGTAAAAATGTCAATACATGTACATGTATACCAATTTTCCAAAATAGGGGTGGGGTGGAGGGATTACCTTTTTTTCAGGAAATAGACATATAGCCATTTTTCATCAACATAACTACGTACATGTACATGCATAATACTGTTGGATTTCTTTTATATGCTCGTTATAGAGTACCGAAGTCTAACGTCAGTTGGCATGACAACTGGCTCCAAACAAATGGAGATTTTGACTGTTCCTTTGTTAACAGCCAGTCGTGCAAACACATTGACACAAAATAAAAGTATTCTGGTTCCAAAGATTGCATTAGAGTACCGAAGTGATGACGTAAATCAATGCAATGTTTGGAACCAGAATACATTCTAAACTGCATGTGTTTGGAACCAGTTGCCGCGGCAACTGACGTCAGACTTCGGTACTCTATTGGTGGAAACTACTTATGCACGGCTCATGGTTGGTTGGTTCGGAAAGTGTTGTGGATGAAATTCGACACTGAAGTCCAACTGAAATATTTCTTCCCAAATATTCCCCCTTGGATATCACAAATTTCAAAATACCACCGGGTAGAGGCGGAGTGCCAGAATATCCCTTTTGCAGTAAATTGAAGTTTTACATAGGTACATAATGCCATAGGCTGAGAAAGCTTAGCATTAACGGTGGGGAGGGGGGGGGTGAGCGGCAGGCCGAGTCATCCACTGATAGAGCCCTTGACTGCTGGACTAATTCAGGCAGCACCCATGGATAGGAGCTAAGTGCAGGGGGTGAGATTTAAGGAAAACGAAAAATGCACGAAATATTCAGAGGCATTTACCGGTAATTTGTATGGCGCTGCAAAAAAAACCTGCATATTCTACCAAAAGATATGGTTCCAAATTGCAAAAAACGTCATGAGAATGGATAGATGACTGTTCCAGGTTGCAGAGATCATTTTGGAATGATAAAAACAATTCCAGGACTAAACTAATCTTCCAGAAATCTGAAAGACATCTCACTAAAAATCCTGAAACCAGGAAAAATCCAGAGAAATCGCACCCATGTAGGGGTCTGACGTTCTAATGGCCACGTTCAGGCTAGGGGACAAACATCAGGAACAAAACTTGAATCAACGTCTTCTAAAGAACCACTGTACACTTTCCGTTTCACACATAGAATTCCTTGTAAACCTAATATAAAGAAAGACAATTCATTATTGAAACTCATTTGTTTTAACCAGTTCGTGCCGGGATTATTTTTACCGAAAATTTCTATTTTCCAAAAAAGGCAAAATACATGTATAGCAGCCAACTTCTGATATACAGCCAAACGCCACAAATACTGATTTGCAAGAGTCATTTCAACAGTATTTGTACAATATTTCTTGCCGAAACCTCATATATTTCAATACTCCGGGTGCGCCCACCGGAGCATAAATTGTAGAACAGGCCGTGCACAGCGGCCAAGTTCAACACACACACACGGTCTGCCTTCTCGGACTTTGTGTGTGTACAAAACAAAAAAGGGATTAGCGTGTTGAGACGTTACCCGGAGGCAAGTCGAGGCAAGCTTGACGTTTTTACCCGTCAGCCGTGCCCGTGTATAAAAACAGCCAGATCGTGTGAACACGTCCTCCGACGCGAACTGGTTAAGCAGTGCTCGGATAGTTTCACTTCAGGTCTATTTTTTTCAAAAAGCTCCCTGTACTTCCCCATTAAAATTTTAAGACTCGGGACAACACAGACACATAAACAGCGCCCAAACACACGAGCTTTACGGTATACTGTCAGTTTCTTTTATTACAGTGAAATCAGTACAATGTAGTTGAGGTTCTCGTTATAAGCCACGATCGCCATCCATTTGATGTTAAAACCCGGGATTTGATACAGTGATAAATTCAGTTCTGATCGTTATCTTGCCTGATGGGAGAGGTCTATTCCTTGTCCCCCACTGGGATCTTCTTGGTTCCGCGGAGACGACCGGTACGACGGGCTGCAATCAGACCGACCTGGAGAAGAAGAGAGAGACGAACAAAATAGGGATAAAGCATCCAGCATTAATATAGCCGGTTTCTGTTGGGGGGGAGGGGGGAGAGGGGAGGGTTCAAAGTTTAAAAAAGGACATTCTACATTTATTCACAACTCCTGCACCAACCTCTGGAGCGGATGAAGGTCTATCATCCTCAAAGCAATTGAACAAATAAATTGGTCCAATGCCAATTTCATTACCTTGCGACCAGCTGATGTGTCTCTCCTGACAGTAGAGGGCGCACCAATATGCTGGTGGTTACCACCACCGTGAGGATGGTCAACGGGGTTCATTGCCACACCACGTACGCGCGGCCAGCAGTTACGCTTAGCCTTGTACTTGTGGTAGGCACGGCCGGCCTTCAGGAGTGGTTTGTCGATACGGCCGCCACCGGCCACAACCCCTAAGCAAGAAAAATATACTCGCGTTAATACGAGGTCCTCCGGACTCTCGTCCTATCCGGGCTGCAGGTTTTCCCCTTTATTGTGTATAAATGTGAGGTCTGGATAGGCCCCAAACACAATGTAAGCGCCACGTACATCGTGTCGATAAAATTGTATTGCTTTATTATTGGTTATGAAAATGTTGCAAGCAGATTCTTAATAAAACAAGCAGTAATATTCAATAAGACAACACTCGAGCACAAGAACAAGACCGCTGGAGTTCGCCGACCGGGCGATTTGAGATGCCTAGACTATTAAACTCCGATCCCTTGGGAATTTTTACTACGAACCTTCCTGAATTTTCTCAAATCCTCCACTATGCAGCAACAAAATGGCACGTTCTTTGCGCTGAATGGGACATCAAATTCAATCCCATGTAAAGTAACAGTATCTTGACCATTCCCCAAAATCTTGCCAAATCTCCCAAACCTCCTGCTGGATTTTGAAGGAACTAGGAGGGTAGGGCTAAAACAGTCTTGTACATCTTCGTGAACCTCTTGAATACGAACAACGGCCACAGCCGTGGTTTGAAAAAGACCACGTGACCGGTCGTCATCTATGCACGCATTCCTCCACGTATTCAATCCATTCATGTTTCAACTATGAGCAAGTTTGAGCGACGACCATTTGTCGACCACTGGTCGATTTTGCCTGGTACCCAACATGTATTTCGTATACAGGTTGCCATGGAAAATCGACTAGTGGTTGACAAATAGTCGCCGCTCGAACTTGCTCCACATTGTTCTCGAATGGGAGTGTAATAAACAGATTGGGCTTTTTAAAACAAAGCTTTTATTTTATTCTCACAAAGAGGGGGGGGGGCCTTCAAGTGCGATGAATAGGACCACTTTATTCATTGCGGTGCCTATTGTTTGTTACGTTTGGCTGCACAGCCCATTCTTGGCATACCAGCCCCCCCCCCCCCCCCACACATCAATAACAGCCAGATGCAAGGGGTTAACTCACCGACCATGGCTCTGTTGGCCGAGGGGATCACCTTCTTGGCTCCGGACGGCAGCTTGACTCTCGTCTTCTTGGTGTCGGGGTTGTGGGCGATGACGGTGGCGTAGTTGCCCGATGCCCGGGCGACCTTGCCGCGATCGCCCGTCTTCTCCTCCAGGGCACAGACAATCGTCCCCTCCGGCATGGAACCGATGGGGAGAACATTGCCGATGGTCAGGGCAGCTGTATGGAATACAGGTTATTTTACTGATAATTTATGCAGTGCTACGGGGTGGGGGTGGGTGTGGTTGGGTTAATACTTTGTTTAAATATGAATGGAAGTTCTAGATTTAATATTTGTGCATGTGTCAGTGTCTGATGTTTCTGCATACAGTTTTTGATAGTTTTTAGACTATTTAAATTTACATTTTGTTTGTACTTAAATTTTCCAAGGACATCAAGCCGCATGTATAGTAATAGCGGTTGGGCTCTACTTTTGCTATTTTGCCAATTCGGATATTTTTAAGCTGGTTGAACGTTGACACTTGACTAAGGAAGAAGTGACAAAAAAAACCACAAAATCAACTAAATCATGAAAGTTTGCGGTCTTGTCTTCTTTTTAAGTCTTTCTTTTTAAAAAAAGAAACTTTGGTTTTTTTGCCTTGCTAAAAATGACAAGCCGTAGATGTCTGATGATGAAGCCGGGTTTTCTCAATTACCTTTCTTGCCGCAGTAGATAAACTGACCGGTAAACATGCCCTCTGCAGCCACCATCAGCTCCGTTCGCTTCTTGTACCTGTAGGGGTCACGGAACGCAATCTTAGCCAGAGGGGCACCGCGACCTGGGTCGTGGATGATGTCCTGAAATCAAACAAAAAATTTAGACCTTAAGCCTAACCCACCTCAATCCTCCAAAATCCTCCTTGCAGTTTTGGAGGATTTTTGAGGATTAAGGATGAATGGTATATCAAGAAAACAAGGATTTTGGATGATTTTGGATGATGGTGTTTCAAGCGAGGAGGATTTTGGAGGATTGAGGATGAATGGTGTTCCAAAAAAGGAGGATTTCGGAGAATTGAGGATGAATGGTGATTGAGAAACAGGAGGATTTTAGAGGATTGAGGGTGATTGGCGTTTGAGAAACGGGAGGATTGAGGGTGAATAGTGATTGAAGCACAGGAGGATTTTGGAGGATTAAGGATGAATGCATTTTTTGGGGCAGGGCAATCCGAGGATTTTGAAGACTTGAGGATGGTTCCAAGCAAAAAGGGTCTAGGGGGTTAGGGTTAATGATTGGAAAAAATGTTTCAAAGACTTTTATCTTTCACAGAAACCAAAGGCTACTAGAAAGATTTCACTTTAATACCCCCCACCAAAATCAGTCAGGAACAGCAAATCTTGGAAAATAACTATCCATCTGTGTTCAGAATTGTATAAACACTTGGCACAACCTCTAAATTTGAGAATTTTGTTAGGAAATTTTCGTGAAATATAGGGGAAGAAAGTTTGTGTTTTTTGTTGTTGGATGTTCTTGGCACAGTGCAAAGTAACTCAAAGTGTTCACATACATGTTGATTTCTTCCTTTCTTTTTTCTCCAGATTTTGCCGACATAAATCTTGAAATAACAGCTTGTGCCACATGTTTAGACAGTTGTTATCAAGGAGGGTTAGTGTATTTTGTAAGATTTTGCTGTTCCTGACTGATTTTGGTTATTAAAGTAAAATCTTTCCAGGCTACTTCCAATTTTCATCTTCAACTCTCTCAAACAACGCCAACCAACTTATGGTAAATGGGCACTGCTACCGGCACTTCTTGAACAGGTTCCCTCTGCACAACCAAGACTCACCCTCCATCAACTCATTCAAAACTAATTTATTCCCTCCGTGGAGTGCCTTAAAACATCTGCAGAAAGTGCTAATTACATTGCATTTTTATTGATTATTATAATATTTTCTGTAAGTCAAATGTCTTTTGTCGGTCGAGTTGGGCGCTCACCTTGATGATGCCCTTGATATATCCATGTCGCTCAGCGTAGTCTAGGGAGCGCAATTTGGCCGCTCCTTTCCTGTGTTTGTTGTGGGACTTGAAGACGCTACCAGCACCCTTACGCTGACCACGAATGACGCGGCCCATGATGGCGGATCAGTCTGGAGACAAGGAGAAATTCAACACGAAGTTAAGGACATGAATATCATCTTTAACTTTTAACCATTATTTTTGCCGAAAATTTCCATTTAAAAAAAAGGCAAAATATAGCAGCCAACTTCTGATATACAGCCAAACGCCACAAATACTGATTTGCAAGAGTCATTTCAACAGTATTTGTACAATATTTCTTGCCGAAACCTCATATTTCAATACTCCGGGTGTGCCCACCGGAGCGTGATTTGTAGAACAGGCCGTGTACAGCGGCCAAGTTCAACACACGGTCCGCCTCCACAGACTATTCGGACAAAACAAATGAGGGATTAGTGTGTTGAGACATCACCCGGAGGCGAGTCGAGGCAAGGTTGACGTTTTTACCTGTCAGCCGTGCCCGTGTATAAAAACAGCCAGATCGTGTAAACACGTCCTCCGACGCGAACTGGTTAAGGAAAGCATGTTCACTCATATATGTTCAGTCATCATCAAACAAAATTTGACCACTTAGAAGGGTTTTACTTTACCCCCACCCCCACCAAAAATGGTCAGGAACAGCAAATCTTGGAAAATAACCATCTATTTGTGTTCAGAATTGTATTTATAAACACTTGGCACAACGTTTAATTTTGAAAATTTAGTCGGGGAATTTTTGTACAATATAATAAGGGAAGAAAGTCTGTTTTCAGTGTTAGATGTTCATGTTTGGTCATTCCACACATATTAATTTCTGCCTCATTTTTACAGATTTTGCCAACATAAATCTTGAAAAAACGGCCTAAACAGGTTGTGCCACATCATGTTTATCAATCGAGGATAAAAGCACCATCAAACATCGCCCGTATGCTGTGCAGCATATTTCGATCGGGTTGTGAGCATGCGCAATGGCAATTTTATCAAAGGTCAACTGCTTAGGTCAAAGTCGTGAATTATTATTGAGCATTTTCGCCTGCATGTGCTGTGTTGTTTTTCGGGAAGTTAGGGGGGCCTGTGTGTCTGCGTACGTGCCCATGCATCATGCACACACGTTTTGCACAACTCCCCCGCTCGCGCTCGCTGCAGCTCAGGCCGCCAGGCCACGCTCACCACCGGCACCATGCACATTTTGCATATTGGACTAGCAGAGGCGTATACAGAAGTACATGTTGTCGAACTATGCACCATATCGTAGCTAAGACTTTTAACTTTACCCCCAAAAATGGTGCATTTCATGAATAAATTCTATTAAAAGGACACCAACCGAAGATAGACGAACATAACACTTACCAAAAAACGGCAATTTCGCAAAAAGAACACGAAAAATCCTCTTATGATTGGCTAATATTACTAATAATGTGACATTATTAGCTGTTCTAATTTTAGAAATTTGCATTCATCAGTAACTGGTACCCTTCGAGAGGGATTCCCCAATTTAGGCCTATTTGCTTTATTTTTATTGCCATTTAAAATTGATTTTTCTGGTTATTATTTTCCTTATCATGCTTCATTGCTTGTTCCATGCACAGAGTGAAACTGAAAAGGGTATCGCTCAACTCATGACAGATATTTAGCATAAAATCAATTAATATTTTGACTGGTTCACAGCGCCATAGGTTTGTGGGAGCGGTTTGTGTATTAATTACATAGTTTGTTTGGCCTCCAAACCCACAATGCATTGAGAATGTCGAAAAGGTTTATTAACTGCTGGATGGATGTCATAATCCATTTCGTTAAAACATTCCCTGCATGCCGTGAACGCCGATTTTAATACTTTTCAACTCAATTTCCTAAACTAACCTATGGATTATTGACAAATTCACAATCGTCGATTGCATATCTTACAAATAACATATTTCAATACAAATATTATATTGGGATTGACAGGATTTTTTTCGGATTTAAATACGATCTTTTCAACCCCTCTCACTCACACGGGTCCACAACGTTGAAGAGATTGGACATGAACCAAATATCCCGGATGTTGGATAAAACGATGGGACGCCCTCTCGTGTCATTTAACACTTGGAAAATGATTTTGTGTTTTTCGATCTCCAAGCTGCGATGATGTGACTGCCTTTGGTTTTTTGTTTTTATTACATTTTATTGCATTTAACATATTAGATCACATTGGAGGCTTGTTGATATTTTCGTAAATTTTTGAAGTATTTAATATAATCCAACATTCCCTTGAAATATTTTGACGATGGGGGCGTACTGTCACAAAGGTCGCCCTCTGGCGTCAGTTTTATTTTATTTTATTTAGAAATTTAAGTTAATACTATTCTTTTTCGTTTAATTTTCTCTTAATTTGATAGAAATTTGTTAAATAATTAATTTAGAGAGTAAATTTTATTATTTAGATCCTTTATATATTAAGAAACTTTAGTTCAATAAATATTCTTCAAAGATTAATTACAAATGTTTTGTTCGAGGCTATTACTAAATTGAGGCCGCTGCGTGCTGTTTTCCCCCAAACCTCTCTGTGTCCTTTCCCTGAAAGTTCCACAATTTCTCTCTAAATTCCCCTAAATATTAACTAGTAATGAGTAATGGAGGAGGCCATGTTCCTGGTCTAGAACACCAGGTAAAGTATCCTTTCGTTTAGAAATGTTTACTTGTCGAAATCTATGTTTATTTCTAGGTAATGCAGCCGGTGTCCGAGAGTAAATCGACGCTGGAGCGGCAAAAAAAAACGTGTGCTGATTTATTTTTGATAACTTGAACAATGGCCCACTATATTGCGCACGAGTTCGTCGTTTTGCAGTTGCATGGTTTGACAAACTATCAGCGCATCATAGTTTCTACTTTGCTCTTTTCTTAGAGACATGTATATTGTGAATGATTTTTGAACAAAAAGTGCTGATATTGACTGAAGTTTTCCAATTTCCATTTTCATATTCACATGTGTATGTGAGCATGGTGACGTGAGTTGTGAACATGGTGAAGTGTTTGACCCATAAAACCTACAAAAAACCCACAATCAGAATAGACCCAGGATGAATTTTGACCTTATTTTTTTATTCCAACAGTTTGCTGCACTGGACGTGAAGGATGGAGGACGACCTGAAGGTACTTCTTTTTTACCTGTTTTCAGTAATTATTTGAACTGTCTAGTGTCTATGTCAGTACGTGAGAGGAAAAGATTTAAAAATCAACCAAGATTTGGAAAGAGTTCCATATCCGGACATCACTTATTTTCCCTTAATATGACTTAAATACTACCAAAAAGTGTAAATCTGATGAAGAAACACGAATTTAGGAGGGATAAATTTCAACTCATTCTTTGAAAATACTTTGACTTTTTCTGTCATGGCCCATAGACTTTGTGCACGAGGTACAGTATAACTATAAGTGATGTCCGGATATGGAACTCTTTCCCAAGATTTTAAAAATGTTGTCAAGCTTAATGATTAAATCCCTGAAATGTAAAAAAATAGAAGATGAATTGCACTTGGCTTGTTTTAAAAAGCTTGATATGTGTCCAAATACGACATGTCTAACTTCCCATTTGATGTCTTAGATTTTTCCCCATGTAGATTTTTTGAAAAAGGACAAATTTTAAAGATAAAAAGAGGAGATTTGACAGTTGTGATGGGAGAACAGTTGCCCTTGGAAAAAGCCATTTCTTTTTTAAGAGAACAATGATTTTTATAAAAACTGGGACACTAAGTGTAAGTTGTTTGTCAAAGTGTCGATATTATCTTCAAAACTAACAAGCCTTACTTTTAAAAGTCTCTTTTAGGCAACATAAAAAAAAATTGTTGTTTCTCATCAGAACCCTTGTGGCGAAAAAGTCCGTCAGGGCAATTTATATTTTATATTTTATAGTGCAGCGAGCTTGTTCCAAATACGTACGTACACATGTATGTATAGCGAACGCCGATCCGTGGCACGCACGGTGCCTGCAGTGCTTGTGTATACGCACCGTCCCGTACTATCCGTGCTCCGCCAACAGCACAGCCTTGATGAAACTATTTACTTCCGGGTTTTTCGTTATGTTATTGATTAAGCTATTTGCAATCGCGCGCGATCTGATTGGTCCTGCTCCTAAATTGAACGTCACGTTGAATAATTCATGCTACATGCGTGCGTGAAAAACATGGCATCATCGCGCGATGAACGCGCGTTGGTTCACAAAGGTCAACGGTAAATTATTTGAATTCCAGGTAGCTGATTAGACATTCGTAAATGAATAATTCCGATTCAGCTGCGCAAACCAAGAAGCGATTGGCCATTGAGAAACATACCAGACTAGATTTATTTATTTTCCCGGCTTCTGGCACATGGCCACTGACGTTACTATCATTACAGTAGTCAGTAGAGTTCACACGGCCAGCAGTTGGGTCAGGTTGCCGGTGTTTATAATAAAAACTTCTCCAACGTAGCTTGAAAATTCCAGCTCTAGGCTCATGACATGTGAGATTCGCCGTTTAGAGCTGGAAACACTTGTATTGGGTAGTCTGTGGTGTGTTGATGTTTTCACCGATATCTTCCGTTTCCCTGAATATATCAACCAAACACTCACCTTACCGGCAGAGTAGTCATTCATGCAGCTTGTGATCCCCTCAAAATGAGAATATGCTTAAGTTAAACCCGAAAAAAAGGTGAATTTTTCGTACAACTTCAGTGCATGCACAAACCAGCTGTGTACAAAGTAATGGAGCGGATTTTTGAACATGAACGATGTTTTCCGATCGATTATCGGCCAGCGGCACTGCGCGCGCCTCGGGGTTTGATCTACAACGGCTGTTTGCTGATCGCTGTCAGTATTTCAGCAAACAGCCGTTAGATATCAAGCCCCGAGGCGCGCGCAGTGCCACTGGCCGATAATCGATCGGAAAACATAGTTTATGTTCAAAAATCCGCTCCATTACTTTGTACAAAGCTGGTTTGTGCATGCACCGAAGTTGTACAAAATATTCACCTTTTTTTCGGGTTTAACTTGAGCATATTTTCATTTTGAGGGGATCACAAGCTGCATGAATGACTACTCTGCCGGTAAGGTGAGTGTTTGGTTGATATATTCAGGGAAACGGAAGATATCGGTAAAAACATCAACACACCACTGACAACCCAATACAAGTGTTTCTAGCTCTAAACGGCGAATCTCACATGTCATGAGCCTAGAGCTGGAATTTTCAAGCTACTCCAACGTGAGTTTTAACTGGTATTGTTTACAACAGCGTGTTTTATATAGCGTATATATATATATATATATATATATACACAAACAAAAATTCTGCTCGGAATTTCTGGACGTCCGGTACATTTATATTTTAACTTTTATAATTATAAAATGTAAAAAAATATCCACCCGGCACGAAAAATCAGCCCAACCGCTGATGAGAAACAAGTTTTTATTTTTTAGGTTGCTTTATGAGCAAGCATTTAACAGTCATGATTGAACACATTTATTTGATGTTCACAATACAAAAAATGGTCTCAATGGATGACCTTTGTCCCTCGCTCTCTTCTTTCCCTTTATCTCTGTAGCTAAGCGATACATTCCACCCCACATGCGACATGCTGGGGATGTAGGTGGCAGAGGTAGGCGCAATTATTTATCTCGTTCTTTTTGTAACCATTAACCCTAACCTTCCCAAATCCTCCACAATCCTCTCTGCCAAATGGAGGAATTTGGAAGATTGAGGGTCTTTGGAAGTTGAAGCATCAGATGATTTTGCAGGATTTCAGGGCATTAGAGGATTTGCCTCTGAAAGAAAATGGAGGATCCATCAAGCATCATTTTCTTTTACTTGCACCCCGCGGCTGAAGACACCATTTCTGCAGCAACCAATATCCTAGTTAACTCAAGATGAGCTGTATAAGGATTATAAAGCATCAAGCAAGGTCATCTGGCCCAATCTGATGCTGGATGATTTCGGAGGGTTGAGGTTACTGCAGTGTTTATCCAAAACCCACTGGAGGATTTTGTAGGATTCAGGCAGTGGTCCCCAGTAACAGACATTGGAGGATTTTGGAACCGGAGGACATTCGAGGATTCAGGTTACATGTAGGAAAAATGCTGTAGGGAGTTGGGGTTAAAGCTCGATGTGCCATGACCCAAAAGTTTGTTATGCAAAATTTGTTTTTGAAGAGTCATTATTTAGGTCATGAGACTTGACTAAGTTGCTGTGAGACCTGCCCATACCATACATGTAATGTTTTTGTAACGTCTATAAATTGATAATGTAAAAAAAAAGTGGAATTTCCTAACCACTCGACAAGGGTCACTTACATGTACAGTCGACTCTCGTTAATAAGAGCTCGGTTAACACGAGATCTCGGTTAAGGCGAGAATTTTCGTTGGTCCCGACTGAATTGTGCACATTCCTAGAGGAGAAAATTTCATTAATACGAGCACTGGTTACACGAGAACTCGGCTAAGACGTGCATTTTTTGCGGCCCGATTGAGCGCAATACATGTATTGTTATCTATTTTCCACTAACATTTTGGAAAACAAGCTATCAATCAGCGAATCCATTCAATTTGAAAAGTTATTGTAATTAATGTTCGTTAATTCTGAGTACAACTTCACATTATCGCACAGTAACTTACAAGAAAATAGAAAAGGAAAGGTTTTGAATGTTTTGTCGGGAATTTTCAAAATTAAAACCTGACTGCATGGGAAACCAGCACAAATTTCATGTTTATGACATTCACGGAAGTTGACAAAGGGAATTTACTGGTTGTGGTTTTTGTAGTCTGGGTATGGATAAAGAGCCTCGACGAGACATAATAGCGTACCTCATTTCACAATAAATACAACTGTATAAAGCTTCTGTCTTTTGTGATATGCCGGTGTATGCACGTGCCGGAACATGTAATGGCGGAGTAGCGATCATAAGATTTTTCAGACTTTTGTCTGAAATCAGACTTTTGAATCTGAGGATAAAGGGAATTGGAAGTTTTGGTTTTTTTTTTAATGGGTACCTGGGTACCCGTATGTTTTTCAATCGGGTACCCGGTTCTTTTACTACCCGTAAATGCACACCCCTAACTGCGGTTTTCACTCCGCGTACACATCACCTGTTTGTGTCTCATGCCGCTATAATAATGGCGCAGTCATAATACTCGCTAATCCTGCACTGCGGTTTTCATTCCACGTAGACATCAGCCGTTTGTGTCTTGTACGTGCCGCTAGAGGGGGCTATTAAAAGGTGGACAATGGGTATTTGCGGTTCTCGTGCCGCTATAGAGGGGTTTGTTTATGGCGGCTTTCATGCCGCCGGAACGCAGAAACTTAAAGAACTGCGTAAACTAACCCTGAAGTGCGAAATCAGCACACTTGCTTTCGTTCCACTTCCAGCCAGCCGGAAAAAAATAACCCAACAACGAAAAGGCAATCATGAAAAGCAGAATGTTTGGCGCCCTCTTTTGTTCAGTAATATAAATCCCGTTTGTAACTCAAAATATTAAATTTACCCCCATGATTATAAATTAATTTTAAAGCTTATTTATCCTTGACAGTCGCACCCCAACATTTCGACAAATTTTACCGTAAAAACTATCTATTAATGAAGCCGTCACGATCGAGAAACGCCCTCTGTTGTCCAAAAAAATGCACTGGTTTCCTCCTTTTTCTGTGCCTTATGCTAGTTTCCGTGATGGTTACCAACTATTAACAAGAGCCCCATCAAGATTTGTATGCGTGATTGAAATACTTATGTGCGTATCAGTGGTTTTGCAGTGAGCTAGGCAGCTCAAATTGCCCGGTCGGCGAACTCCAGCGTTCTTGTTCTTGTGCTCAGGTGTTGTTTTATTAAATATTACTGCTTGTTTTATTAATAATCTGCTTGCAACATTTTCACAACTAATATACAGCAATACAATTTTATCGACACGATGTCATGTGCGTGGCATTTACATTGTGTTTGGGGCCTATCCAGACGTCACATTTATACACAATAAATGGGAAAACCTGCAGCCCGGATAGGACGAGAGCCCGGATAATACAAGATATTTGCATAAGTCCGGAGGACCTCGTATTAACGAGAGTCAACCGTACATGTACATGAACCTGTTCAATGTGACAACGAATATAATACCAAAATGTAACCCCAGCAATGACCACCGATGCAGGGTCTCTGTTGTGCAATCTATCACATGGGATACCAGCAGAGATGTAGTCGAGTCCGTCACAAGTCCCTGCAAGTCCCTGCAAGTTCATCACAAGCCCTCCAGTCCTAATCCCAATCACAAGCTATTCAAATGAGCTTTGACAGAGGCATTCCTTCGTCATTGTTCATCCAGTTACTTGTGACTGGCTTTATGAAAGGACTTCTGACTGGGCTTGCGAAAGCACTTGTGAAAGGACTTGCAGGGACTCGACTCCAACTCTGGATACTAGCAAAGAGCGCCCTCTTCTGGTGGTCCACAGAGCATACGCCAAGTTTTGTAGGACCCTGAATTGCATGCTATCCAAAGTCAAGGCGGCTAGTGATTGCTGCTCCTTTCGATTGCTTTCTGTGTTGCAGGTGGTTTCCCCAACTACCAGGGGAGGGGAAACTTCAACAACAGTTTCAACAGAGGTAGGTATAACCACGTCCAACATGAGAACTGTGCCCGATGGTCTGCCTGACGTTTGTTAGACCCTATCCCTGTCGAGCCTGCAACTTGTTTGTGGAACTTGGTTCTGAAAAAAAAAAAGTTGCTCTAAAGTAATCCCTAAATCTGTACTGAAATGGCACGCACAGAAGTACAAAATAGTAATTGTGTATGCATGAATGTACATATATGCTATTTCTTTTGACCCATTGAATACGGATGACGGCCAGAGCCGCGGTTTGAAAAAGACCACCTGGCCGTTTGTCATCTATATGCGCATTTCTGCACGTATTCAGTCCATTGTTTGCCTATTATGTGCATTATGCTTGGCTGCACAAGCCCGTATTGGTAAATCGGTGCCCCGTTATAACGGCCAGGCAGAAGGGGTTAATCTTGGAAGCAAGATGTGTGT
Source organism: Hippasteria phrygiana (assembly GCA_037893225.1). NCBI lineage: Eukaryota > Metazoa > Echinodermata > Asteroidea > Valvatida > Goniasteridae > Hippasteria > Hippasteria phrygiana. The sequence goes on from JAZGUH010000202.1 coordinate 2,756,296, forward strand.
TCGTTCCTTCTCCTCTTCTTTTTTTTAGAAAAAAAGAAAAGAAAGGTGTTACTGGTCGAAGGGGAATGACGAGAGGAAGAGCACAGAGGAGCAATGTTCATTCTTGCTAGCATAACTTTCAACAAGGATTTGTTCCCGATATGTGGGAGTGTCGGTTGTTTTCCCACCACCTTCCGTGCAGAAATCCGGCAAATTTTCTTCCGTTTAGCCGATTCATTAGCTTGTAGCCTGAATGTTACAACTTAACCCTTAACCCCCCCTAGGGTGCATGCAAAATCATATTAAAATGGTTGAATTTAGCAAGGTACCTTGTATCTTAATCATGCCGTGTATTTTATTTTACTGTGGTATAGGCCCACCTGGCCCACCGCCCGGTGCAAACTTCCATAACCAAGGGGGCTATCCCAACCCAGCCGGCCAGGATTTCGGCGGCTACAACCGCGGCGGCTACAACCGTGGGGGTGGCCGAGGGAACTACCGCGGTGGGAGCGACCGTGGCGGCTACAGCGACCGAGGCGGCTTCAACAACCGCAACAGCTTTAGCAATCCGGCCTTTGACCGGAGCCGCGGCGGATACCAAGACCGTGGAGGGTTCAACGCTCCGGTAGATGGCCAGCCCTTTAACAACCAGGGCTTCAGCGGCCGAAACTTCAGCAGTTTCAATCGTGGTGGAGGTGGTGGTGGTGGAGCTGGAGCTGGTGGTGGAGCTGGTGGTGGAGGTGGAGGTGGTGGTGGTGGATTCGGTGGCCGATCTGAAACCTGGGGCGGCAGCGGTGGGAAGCCATTCCAGAGAAACAACCGCTGGAATGATGATTCTTACAGCCGAGGCCGTCAGGAGGAGGTGTCTGAAGTGGATTGGACCAAGCCATTACCAAGAAATGAAAGGCTGGAACAGTGAGCTCTTTTCCCTTTTTGGGGCGTGGGAGGTGTTGATGAGAAATATTTGATGGCTTCCGATTAGGAGATGCATTTGCATCGTGGTTTCTGGCCAAATTCTACTACTTAAAACTTTCTAAAATCAAAGAATGTAATTGACGCCATTTCAGAAGGGAAAGCTGTGTTAAAAAGTTATTTTACAAAAGGCATTTCAAATTTTGGTCTCTTTTTCTCTTTTAAAGTGATCTATTTGGTTCCTCCAATACCGGCATCAACTTTGATAAGTACCAGGATATTCCCGTCAAGGCCACAGGGGAAGATTCCCCAGAAAACATTACTAACGTAAGTATCTAGTGTGCTGTATGTAGCTGAAATTAACCCTATTTTCCTTTATTTTAGCTTGGAACCTTACTAATTTCTTTCAAAATCCCATTTATAGTTAGCTATGTTGGTTTTTATCAAATTTGCTGTGCTAAAGTATTGTATCCATACCTGCGCCCATTTTCATAAGGGTGCTAAGCAATGGGATTTTCTGCTAACGGAACCTTCGTCTATTTCATAGAGACCGTAAGCTTTAAGCAGTGTTGTAGTGAAGACCAGCACAAGACCAGCAGTCTTAATCCAAGTCTTAAGCTATTCAAATGAACTGTAACAAAAGCATTCCTTTGTCATGGTTTATGCCTGTTACTTGTGCCTGTTACTTGTGCCTGTTACAAGCTGGTCTTGTGCCTGGTCTTGAAATGGTCTCGACTACAACACTGGCTTTAAGCAGAATTTGCTTAAAATAGAAATCTCCATACACGTGCAGGCCTTAGCACGGCTGGGCCATGAAACGATGCTTAACCCTAAGTGCCAAATCCTCCAAGTTTTAAAAGATTTTAGAAGGTTGGGGTTAAGTGAGCGAACTTTGCTGCTTACTGTTTAGCAACCCAGTCAAGTAAGGTATTTCATAATAATATGGTATTATTTTTTATGTTTGCAAATGTTGTATATTACCTTAACAAGTATCTTTCTCTCTTGTTCTACTCTCATCCATGCAGAGATCTCAAATCACACGTTTTCTTAATATTGTGCCATAACAGGTTTAAAAGCAAATACCGTTTAAATTCCCTTAACCAGTTCGAGTCGGGATTTTTTTGACATTCACCGGACCCAGGCGTGGGATTATTTTTCATGAACCTCAATGCCAGCCGGGTTCAGGCAGAATCAGGCCGCAATCTGCGGGTAGCACACCCTGATATTTCCGGCCTCGCTCGGTGCGAGCGGGTCGCTGACAGATATTACCGGCCTCGATCGAGTGCGTGTTTATAAGTCCTCCGCTCCGAATACCGCAAAACCTTTGCGTGTTAACTCGTCATCCGACCTGAACTGGTTAATACAGTTTGTGGACATTAATCATGTACCCAAACGGGTAATCCTTGACAAGAAAAAAAAATTCAACTTTTCATTCACACCGGCTCTACCAATCATGACAGTTCCTCGCTTTGATGCCAACTCTTTGTTCACACAGGCTAAGTCAATCATGCCCATTAAATTGATGTCATCGGACATTTCTTCAATTGTACCATGACCGCGGTTAAAGGTTAATACCGTTTGAATTTTCCTGACACAGTTCTCGGACATTAACCTGGGGGAAATCATCAGCGGTAACATCAAGCTCAGTAACTACACCAGCCCAACCCCAGTGCAGCAGTACGCTATCCCCATCATTAAGGGGAGGAGGGATCTCATGGCCTGTGCCCAAACAGGTGAGCTTTGACAAGAACAAAACTGCGCTTTATCATTCCAGACCACACTCAAAAATAATAGAGTACCGAAGTCTGACGTCAGTTGCCGCGGCAACTGGTTCCGAACACATGCAGTTTAGAATGTATTCTGGTTCCAAACATTGCATTGATTGACGTCATCACTTTGGTACTCTAGACGTCTAGTGTATTCTATTTTCAAGACTTGTCTAGTCATTAAGGTACATTTTTTCGCTTTAAATTCTCCACTTGGTAGGTAAGTATTTCTTTTAAACAAAACATACTAGCAGCAAATTAACCCCTCCGTCCTTAATCTGATACAGATTCCTACAACCTGAGCCTTGGAGATTGAACACTCTTGTCACCATGTCTGCAGTTTGATCCCACATTGTTGTTCACACATGCTCTGGTATCCATAACGATTCCTCAGTTTGATCCCCACTTTTTCGTTCACACAGGCTCTGGCAAGACTGCTGCTTTCCTGGTGCCGATCCTGTCTCAGATCTTCGAGGGTGGGCCCTACAAGTCGACTTCAGGAACTGGGGTACGTACCACAGAGTTACCACGCATGTAGTGGTACAAGTAAAAAAGAGATTCTCTGAGCAATAAGCTAGTGGTGGGATATATATCGGGATTTTTGTTTGAATTTTACTACTCGGTTTTGATTTTGGAAACCGGATATTCAAAACGATCTTAATCAAAAATTAGCCTTCTATTTTTTGTGACACGGGCTAAAGAAAACAACTGGAACATCCTCCAATTTGCTCCATGGTCTCTGATTGTAACTGTATTCACTCGCTAGTGGTCTTTTGGAATATGAATAGCCTGCCCATCCATTTTTTTTCTCAACATTACAGCTCTGGAGTGTTTTTTTTTGTAAGGGCCCACTGGTCATTGAATCCTGCAAATTATATCCAGTCATTGGGAGGGCTTTCCATGCGGTACCTCACTCGTCACTTTTTGTCGGCATGACTATGAGCTAGATGTCAACTTCCGGTGAAATCAGAATAAAATTAGGACAAAAAGGTTTTGAAATGTCCGAATTCTCCCATCGCAAGCGTAATCAGCTGTTTGTCAGATTGACAGCTAACATTTCCACGAGTACGAAGACTTCAACATTGGTTCTCATTGATGTGTTGGTTTTGTGCTTTCTGTTCCAGACAAACCGCCGTAAGCAGTTCCCGCTGTCGCTGATTTTGGCTCCAACGAGGGAGCTGGCTTCGCAGATCTATGACGAAGCACGCAAGGTATGAAGTTCGGCAGAGTTTTTACCTAGACTGTGTACCTGTCTTGCATCTGTCTTGCATTTGAAGTTTAATACACCCCCAAAAAGGCTTTACAACAGAGTAATATTCAGGAAGTATTTATTTATTTATTTATTAATTAATTAATTACATTTCTGGTTTCCAATTACAAACTGGTTTCCATTGGGGCCCTGCATATTATTAGTTAAAACTGAATATTTACACATTCATACAAAATATGTAAACAAATACAATAATGTTTACACAAATAAATCTATTTTCGGTTAACTTTTCAACTCTCCAGTAGAAGCCTATTGTTGATTTATGGGATGGGCGAAAAAAACCTTTTAGGGTGAAAAACAAGGGGAAATTCCCATCCGGCTCCAAAGTATTTTGGCAACCAAGTTTATAACTCCGCAGATCAGCGTAAATGGCAGAAATATCACTGATAGGTGGCTTTACGTAGCTCCGATTTAAATGTACTTAAGGAGTTTATGGTTCTCATTTGTTCAGGCAGATTATTCCATATACTGGCACCACTCACAGCGAAACTTGTCACGTAGCATTCCTTTTTGGCGAAAGGAACTTTCAGTGCCATTTGGGTCGATTGTCATGTTTCATATTCATTGTTCGTATTCATGGACTTATGTTTTGGATGATACCTTTTTTCACTGCTTTCACTGCTTTTTCACTTTTTTCACTGCAATAGTTTGCCTACCGTTCCCGTGTGAGAGTGTGTGTCGTCTACGGTGGTGCCGACATTGGCACACAGATGCGTGAATTGGACAATGGCTGTCACCTGCTGGTTGGCACCCCCGGACGTCTGGTGGACATGATGGAGCGTGGCCGTGTCGGAATGGACAACATCAAGTGAGTCCTGGTACAAGTCCGTCACCGGCACCCGCTTGACATGGGTTTCGGACTAACTATTGTAAAAAGTTACCGTTCGTAATTGTTGACATTCCACTGTGGTTATTCTTCCGTGTGTCCGCACTTGGATTACACGGCTCGCGGAAAGTCCCTTGGCCACGTAAACTTTGCAGTGGTCAAAATGCACGTTTCACATTTACGGTGGCTGACGTAAAACTGGCCACGTAACTCTTCCGCTGCACGGTTGGCCCTGTAAAAAGTTCCCGCTGCGGATTGATAAACGGACGATCGCCACTTGACAATTTGGAAAGTTTACCTGCTGTCCGCACTGCGCTCAATTTGGTGAAGTTGACAGCAGTCTTCCGTACGTTTTACCAAAGAAAGTCCAATGCGGACACGGCTTAAGTCTAGAACTGACAATACATTCTTTGATCTACGTAGGTGGCTGGTACTGGACGAAGCGGATCGCATGCTTGACATGGGTTTTGAGCCGCAGATCCGTCGCATCGTAGAGAAGGACACTATGCCGAAGACCGGGGAACGCCAGACACTCATGTTCAGCGCAACCTTCCCCAAGGAGATCCAGGTATGATTAGCAAACAGAGTTGCTTAGCACAGAAAAGTTGAGCTTATTAACAACGGCTTACCGGCCAGAATTTCATATGATAATATTGGTTATGGCAGGTTCTTTGTTGATGTTTGCTTCCTGATTTGTGGCTAATTTTAGGCCTTAACCCCTTGTGTCTAGCTGTTAGTGATGGGGGGGCCTGGTATGCCAAGAAAGGGCTGTGTAGCCAAATAATGCGTAAAATGCGTAAATGCAAACAATAGGCACCACACTGAATAGAGTTGTCCTATTAATCGCACTTGGAGCCCCCCTTCATGTGAATGAAAGCTTTGTTTGAAAAAGCTCCATCTATTCATTACACTCCCATTCAAGAACAATATAGTTGAAACATTAATGGATTGAGTACATGCAGGAATGCGCATATACAAACGACAGCCGACCAGCTGGTCTTTTTCTTCGGTCGTCGTCAAGAGGTATAATCGGGCTTCCATTGTGTTATCTTTGGGCTCCGGACAAAAACCTCGCATCCAAGCAAAGTGCGGTCATGCGTGATTGATTGCTTAGTGTTAGACAATTTAAAATAATTACTCTTCTTCCCTCCATTGTCCAGATGCTGGCTCGTGACTTCCTGGACAACTACATTTTCTTGGCGGTGGGACGTGTGGGCAGCACCAGCGCCAACATCACCCAGAAGGTGGTCTGGGTGGAGGAGAATGACAAGCGTTCCTTCCTCCTGGATCTGCTAAATGCAGCAGGTAAAAATAACATGAAAGGTAAGGCGCTTTCTCTCTGCTTCGCACCGACTGCACTGCCAGCTTACTTGTTAAAGGGTCACCGTGTTAAGCCAGTCTCTTCTCCAGTTCATTCTGCCTTGCATCACCACTCAGCTCGGTACTAGGAGTCAAATGATTTCTCAAACTCTCTTAACTCCAGATTTTGAACTTCAAAACGGCTTCCGAACAATTTCATTTCGTAAAGTATTTTTTCCCAGCGCTTAAGCGTAGGTTTTGTTAATTGTTGCACCCCTTATTTGGCATGAAAGCCATTTTTGTGTCAGGAATTTTTGGCACAAGTTTCTAATAAGGCACGTCTTGTACCGAGCTGAGAAGTGTTCATGCTACAAGAGTTAACAGTCTTCGGAAATAATTTTTGTTTCTGCAGATGAAAATCTTCACAACATCTTTGAAAACATTGTAGCTTGTGGAATCTAAAACCTGGATTTAAAAGTAATTTTCTCTAATGTAGAGATTACAGATCTGACACAATTTATGATGGTGCCTTTTTGAAACAGTCTTTTATAGATGTACATTAGTTTCTGTTCTCATGAGAGATACTGGAAATATCGGGCACATTTTTGTCCCTGTTTGCAAGGCATTTTCCAAAAAATGATATAAACGATAGACTATCGAGTCGAAATAGAAGACACGGTGGCCCTTTAAAAGGTCTGACAAGCACCAGTAACCTCAGTCTTTCGTCAACAGGACGGTAGTAAGGTAAGGAAGTCAGCCAGACATCGTTTCCTTGCTGTAATCGGGGCTGGAATTTCATTCGTGTCCACTGGATCATGAGTCAGGAACGGTGGCAATCACAACTTCATTCCGTCCAGATGTAAAAATAAATAGAATTTTACTTTAGACGCCAAACTTGTTTGTTGAAGTCAGAAAATCAAACCCAAGCCAAAATGCATACAAATTTGAGAATCAGTTGCTGGATGATTTGAAAGAAAAGTGATGAGACCTCTGGAGTGGTCAGGCCATTAAATCCGCAAGACTGACCATTAGCGTAACCGGACTTGGCCCAGTGGTCTAGTGGACATGTCCAGCACTATTATTGCCTGCTGCATCCATGGGAATTCATGGCGATTGACCGATCCCGCTCAGGACTCTGCTGATCAGCTAAAAAGACCAGTTGCCTTAAAAAAACAACTGCTTTATAACCTTGTTCTTCAAAGTCTCATTTATTTCCTAATACATGTGTCGTACAGCCAAAACAAGTCTCTTTAATAACTGAGCAGTAGGAATTCAACACTCATTATTTGAATGACAAAGAAGAGCTTATAAGATTAAAAATAGAAAGTTGCTTACATCTGGGATTTTTTTTGTTTTTTTGAATTTTTCAAACCAATTGGTAGAATTTTCTTTATTTTTAATCTGCTGTTAAAAGAAGCCACCTTTTGAGATTCTGTAACGGGGATCGGTCTATCGCATTGCTCCATTTTTACAATTCAATTTTCGCATGTTCATTCTTGCCTTTTAGCGTTCAGTCATTCAGCTTTCATTGTTCCTGTGTTTGAGTGAAGATCTTAAATCAAGCATCCACAATAACCGTTTCATTTGCAGCTAACATTTGATCGAAAAGGCCTAATTTGCCACTTGGAGAAAAGTGCTAACAGGACACTGAGTACCCACAGAGCTGAGTCAAATAAAGCTGGCTTTCAATAAGTGTGTTTCCTGTTCATTTTGTGTCCGTTGCGTTTTAGGCCTGTGGATATTAGGCCCGTGGATATTAGGCCAAAAAAAAATAGTTCTGCTTCCGATTACATGCCTTTCAAAAATAGGATAGGTAGGGCCAATTTTTGTTGTGTCGTTTGAATGGGATATTCAATTATATGCGAATTTCAGTCTGAACTATTTCCATTTACGCTACGAAAGCTGTACAAAAATGGTCACAAAAAGTGATAAAAACTTGCCTTAATTAATGTCAAAAATATTTACAGTCGATAATTCTTAAAAATAATGGAGAATTTAGGTTGTGCACACCACACTACGCACAATGCTAGCCACAACGGGAAACTGGCCAGCTACCACTGTCCGTTTGTCGTGCGGTAAGCGTGCGTGATGCACTGTGTGTGGCGGGCGACGAACCTTGTGTTGCGGCAGGAAATGTCGGGGAAACACACTGCGCTATCACTTCAAGTACAAGCGGTAAAACCTTGAAATAAATTCATGAACGGGGAAAATACATACACGGACAAGAGAGATCAAGTTCTGTGAATTAACTTGCAGAAATCTTTCTCCATCGATGTTTACTTGGCATTTTAACGATGTCAGATCTGACCTGGAACTGCAGTACCCTCTGCAGTGTTACGCTATGTTGGTCAGCCATATGCAATAGACTGGTTGCCGCATTTCCGTCATGCCTTCTTTGGCACTTTTAGTGGGCGGCGCGGCGGGAACCAGTACAGCATTGCTGCATTGAGCATTATGCATGTGTTTTCATCACGGTGATAGGAAATCACGCACCGAAGGGAACATTTTTTTTTACTTGCCGATAACATTTTTAGGGTCGGGGCCGTAAAATTAGGGTAGGTCGGGTAACCGGAAGCAGAACTAATATTTGTTTGTTTGGCCTGAGCTATTGCCTAATAATGCAATGGTCACAAAATGGACCGTAAAATACACATGTATATGAAAAGCCAGCTGAACTAGAATGCTGACTTTTCACAGGCTTTGAAGCTTGAGGCACTAAATTCCCAAGTCATTTTTGACCGATTCTTGTGAAATCAGAAATGAGTTTGAAAACTCCCATTTTCAGTGATCACAATGGCAATGACATTATCTAAGCATTGCATCCTGTAAAGTTAGTGCAATACTCGCAACATGAGTGAGATACGCAGATAGCTTACGAGGTCAAATCTCATGCACAAAAGCAATACGGACAATTCCTGCATAATTTTATTGATTGTTATACATGTTACAGCCTAATAAATTTTAATTTTAAACTCTCTGCCATATTTCTGGCATCTTATAATGTATGAATCGGAGCATGTGATTTATGCACATGATGCCACCACAGGCTTGGTGATCAAGCATCATTACAGTTTAAACTGCTATTGTGCTCTGAGCAAGATGTCCGTTGTCAGTCAAAGAAATGCACGACTGGGCAATGCAAGCTTTTTAACCAATTTTCCCAGCCCAGTTTGTATGATTTTTGCATTTTAGTTTGCCTGTGTACCTCATTTTCACTGGTCATGTGTTCATATTTTGCACACAAAAAATCAGCAGGAAGCACTTTGTGTTCATTGCTTCTGTGTTGCTCCCGCTTGCGATGGAACGTGGTTGGTTTATTGGCCTACCAAAATGAACTCGGCATATGATCTTGTTGACCCTAATTCACAAATATTTGTTATCAGTTTTTTTGCTCTTTTGAGATTAAAATGTTTGTATAATGGCTTCAGTGTGGTATACAGACCTTATGCCTAGCGGTCATCTTAAAGGCCAATGACTTTGTAACCCGTGGACAGCCATGGGTCAACCTTTGATGCTTACATTGTATTAGGGCTGTCCCGAATATACCGAATATTCGATATTGGATCGTCAAGCGAATATTCAAATACCATTTTGCCAGTTCTAATATTCGAAAAGGTATCTATGCACGTACAGATATGACTCTGATGCTTTTTTAATAGAAAAGTTACAGCGCTTCGCAGTGTCAAATGCCGCATTTTTGTCAATCGTAACTTTTTGTGGACGGAGGTTTATTGTTCTCGTCCGTAAAACCCTTGGTACAACAGGGGCATGCAAAAAATGCCCTTTGAATGATCCATAATATCAATCGCCATACGTAAAACACCGGCATGCTTTTACGTGCAATGGTTTTTTTTACCGGTGCGGCATGCACTGAAAAACTTGATCGGCGAGTATCAAATATTTGAATATTCAGTCAAACCCATTTTCGAATATTCGAATACTTAAATTATTTGAAAATGAACAGCCCTACATTGTATACCTCCAAGATGACCATTACGCATAAGGTCTATTCTCCCAAGAAAGCACCGATTCTACAAACCGGCTAAGTTTCATCAAAATCTACGATGGCAGTTTGAAAACAGCAACATTCCTGTAAATTTCACATTCGCAGTTGCCAGCACATTTCATATTATTTCATTGCTTTGCTTTAGCTGTGGTTGCTGTTTTCTTACATGTGCAAACTTGCAAATCAGTTTTAATTCCCTTTAGAGAAAAGCTTCCCAGATCACTGGAAAATCAAAAAGGGGGACGAGTAGGTTGTTTTTTTGTAGGAATTGGTCCTCAGCATTTTGAGATATACAAATACTTTGGAATTTTGCCAGATGGGCCAAGTTTTCCCCCAGTGCCTCATGAGTTAGGATTTGGAAAAGAAAAAGTCCTTAAAATCTGTCTTGCTGTGAAGCTCAAAAACGAAAAATTGCTCCAAGGCCCTCACTGGACAGTAAATACCAGTTTCAGCTCTATGGCCGTGATGTGTACAGCGCATACACAGGAGCCACAATGAATGTGCACTCTGCTCGTTGACAAATTACAATTTTTTTCTTCAACTTCCCGTCTGCTGATACCTTGACTGTTCAAGGTTGTTTCCCGGTTTGCTGTTCAATTAAAAAGCGATTTCCCCCCCCCCCACCCACAAAAAAGTCCCTCAAAAATTATTCACAAATCCCCATATGTTGGTTCTCTCAAAATAACTTTTTTTTCCTTTTTACTGTCAGGCCCGGAATCCTTGACTCTTGTCTTTGTGGAGACAAAGCGTGGTGCTGATTCCCTGGAGGATTATCTGCAACAGCAAAACTACCCGGCAACCAGTATCCACGGAGACCGTTCCCAACGGGAACGCGAGGGGGCACTGAATACCTTCCGCACTGGGCATACTCCCATCTTGGTTGCCACAGCCGTAAGACTTTTCCCCTCATCACTCCGTTGATTTGTTTTTATATTTTAGTAGATCAGAGTTGAGGATCCGTCTGTCAGACTTATTCAGAATAAATTGAAATAGTACAATGACTCTCGGATAAACCAGCGGTTAGCTCCAATCTTTAGTCAATATTCTTTGACCGTCTTCGGGAGCAAACTTCATCGAGCTACTAAGCAAACAAATTTGGTAAGCACAAAAATTTGGTAAGCACGAAAATGTTTTACCGGCCAAAGGTGTATGATTTTTATGCTAAGCACCTAAGCACACAACAGCTGTAAACCAGTCAGAAGCAGTGTGCATCACGTCAAGATTTGGTCGGTAATCCCGTTTTTTTTTCCAAGGAAGACTTTTCACGCTATGCAAATTTACGTGCTTAGCAGCTCCGTGAAATTGGCCCCAGATGTGTTAAACGAGCCGACTTTGTAACCTCACAACTAGACATGTTGTCATACGACGCTGACGTTGTTACATTAACCTTGATGACTCGAGCAGCTCACAAAAATCATGTGCCGTTCAGTTTTGAAGTCACTGAAGTCTGAATTGTAGGACTTTATGCAAAGGTATTACACCAACACTTGAAATGTTACGAAACACTGTTTTACCATACAATAGCCGTTGAATGCCTCCTCTAAGAGACGGTTGTTCTGAGAAACACTATGGGCACCTGTATCTCATACAAAATATTCAAATTCTAATGTTTATTCCAACTCATATCGTATCGTAAAATTGGGTGTGATCCCTGGCTATATGGCATTCTGGGTTTATGACTTCTGACTAGCGCCCACCCGAACAAAGATACTGACAATTTGGGAGACCGCCAACATAGGGCAAGATAGCTCAGTTGGTAGAGTGCCGGAACGGTAACCCGGAGGTCGCAGGTTCGAATCCCGCTCCTGCCAGTTTCTTTGTTCACTTTGATAAAGTTTATTCCAACTGTTAAACTGGCTGTTATGACACAGGTGGCTGCCCGTGGGTTGGACATCTCAAACGTCAAGCACGTGATCAACTTTGACCTTCCTGGGGACATTGAGGAATACGTTCACCGTATAGGCCGTACAGGCCGCGTGGGCAATCTTGGTAAGTACCCTGCACTGATCTCCATGTAAACTGGATAGCGCATCGGCTGTTAGAGTTGAAGCCACCGTCCGCCATATTGTCGCCCCCAATACAATAGCTTTGCCAACCTTTTCCCCAGGGTCTGCTTCCATCCTCGTTCTCCGTACATAGAGATCAGTGGTAAATTGGGAGTGGTAATATGGCGGGTGCTGGCTTCAGTTGCTTGTACAGCTTGCAATGGCCAATGAGCTCTCCAGTTTATATAGATATCAGTGGTACCATGTAGCTACATTAAATAGGGGTTGATTCATGGTATAGTGTGCCACCATGTGGTTGCATTGGTGAGGCCATTTTCAAACTGCATAGTCCATGAGATCATGTCGTTGATCCAAGATTATTTCTCGGGATGTTTCAGGATAGTAATACTGAAAAGCATTTGGAAACCTGGGTGGAAAAAAATGAGGAACAACCAGCTGTCAAATGTCAAAATGTGCAAAAAAAAGTTCACTCAAAGCAGTTTTTTTTTTTTTTATATGCAAATCGCCCATCACAAGCCCTAGGGCTCTCGAGGTGTGAGCTACAAAGGAATATGTGGAAGAACCAGCCCCTCACACTGAAACAAGACCAGCTGATCTCTTCCCAGTATGAATAGGGTCGGGATGGGTTACTAGTCCACTGCAAGACATTAATAATGCCTTTACCCATATTAAGCGTAGAAGTGCTATAGCCCAGGACTGGGCTCGAACCCACAACCTGCAGAATTACCCAGACATTGAATTCAATGTGCCAAACCACTAGGCCACAGCACTTCCACAAATGCACTTACTAAACAATGGCATTTGCATGACAAAATCTTGGTGGCGCCCTGTATTGCGAATAGCTCCTGACCTGTTACTATAAGGTTAACGTCTCGTTCCTTTACTAATCCTAATTTAACCCTTTGAAGACGGATGACGTCTGTACACGTCAACCAAAAAATTTCCACCGGGCTGGATGATGTCTATACACGCAATCTCTGTAGTTTCAATCCATTGTTGGATTATTGTGTCCATTTCGCTTGGCTGCACAGGCAGCCCCGGCACCCTGGTGCCTCATTATAGACGACCAGGTTCAAGGGATTAAAGCCGCCTAGTTGCTGCCGTAATTGGATGGTTTGTTTGTTATATGCATGATTGAAGAACAATTTCAAATAGCTGTAAATGACTGCATGGCTAATTAAGGTGCTGTGTTCTAGCAACTTGGAGACTCTCTGCATCGTGGTGGTTGAGGCTGCAAGACTTTGGGACAACGGTGCTTGTGTCCTTGAGCAAGGTTCTTTATCATACTTCTCCCCACCAAGAGAGGCCTTGTTTGGCTGCGTATGCTTCCCAGGGAGTTCAGATGGATCCAGGAATCAATTAGCCTCTACGTCAGTAGTATCATCCTAGGGGAAAAGCCTCTAAAATAGATGCTGATGTTTTTGTAATTTGAATGTCATCCTCATCGTGTTCGTGTATCCCATGCTTGACTGAATACAGGTCTGGCTACGTCGTTCTTCAACGACAAGAATCGCAACCTGGCCCGCGATCTGGCCGAGCTGATGGTGGAGACTAAGATGGACCCGCCCCCATGGCTGGAGACGATGGCCTACGAAGCCAAGCAGAACTTCTCCGGCAAACGTGGACGCAAGTAAGTGCAGCACTCGGCAAGTTCAAAGAGTGATTATTTGTCAAGCGTTGGCTGGTGTTGCCTGGTACCCAGGATCTATTACCGTGGAAGATTGACAGGTGGTTTATGAAAGGTTGCTGCTCTAACTTGCCCTTGTTGAAAAAATTTACAGGATTAAGATTTGATGTTGCTGATAAGCATAGCAAAGAGTTATTACTTCAGAAGCAGAAATAGTGACACAATAGAAATTTCAATACAAAATGGATTAGTATGACTAGGCTGTGAGATACATGAACCCTAACCATCCCATATCTGCCAAAATCCAACACCATGTTGTGTTGTATTTTGATGGGTTCAGGACTGGTAGCGCCTTGGCACCATTACTTTACATGGAGCTATGATGCCCCAATTTGTCCGAGTTCAAAGAATGTGCCATAGGTATACCGCACAGTGTTGGGTTTTGACAGGTTGAGGATACTTCCCAGTAAACAGGGGTGAGATTTGTCATGATTTTTACTGATTTCAGGATTTTTTTGGTAGGGATTTCAGAATTTTTAAAGAATCTCTTTTGCAATCTGGTAGCGCTGTTCATTTTCGAATAATTTAGTATTCGAATATTCGAAAATGGGTTTGATCGAATATCGAATATTTGATACTCGGCGATCAAGGTTGTCACTGCATGCCGCACCGGTAAAAAGAATTGCACATAAAAGCATGCCAGTGTTTTACGTATGGCGATCGATATTATGGACCTTTCGATCGGCATTTGTTTGCATGCGCCTGTTGTATCGAGGGTTTTACGGACGGGAACAATAAACCTCCGTCCACAAAAAGTTATGATTGACAAAAATGCAGCATTTGACACTGCTAAGCGCCGTAACTTTTCTATTAAAATAGCATCAGAGTCGTATCTGTACGTGCATATATATCTTTTCGAATATTTGAACCGGCAAAATATTATTCAAATATTCGGTTGACGCTCGAATACCGAATATTCGGTATGTTCGGGACAGCCCTACAGTCTCGAATTCCTGAGGTGTTGTCCTAAAGGTGCTTTTACCTGTAAAAGTGGATATAGACCAATAAAAACAGATATTGTAAGGGGGTTTCATAAGGCAAATACAAATTATGTTAATCTGGGGTCCTCGTGGATTTTTCGCGGATTTTTTTTTTATAGATTTCGTGGATTTTTCATTTTTTGGCCAATCGCACCCCCGAGTAAAAGTGTCACAGGGGTTAGGGTTAAAACAAACACATTTTCTGCCACTAGTTGGTTAAGCAGTGCCACGAAATCGGGCTCGGATCTTTATTGCAGTGAAGTACCCCAAACAAATGATTTTGCAGAATATGAGAATTTTTGGTGGTGGTTTAAAGTTTGTCATTTGTTTTTAACTTGGAATCTGGCTTTGAGTTGTTTGTCAGTAACCCGCATGACTGCTGTAGACCTTGTATCACTGAAGCAACAATTATTGTAATTTGGCCTTCAAAGGTTAACCTTTGCATACGGAAGATGTCTGTGGGCGGGATGATGCCTGCAGCCACTATTTGTGCAGTTATTGTGTATGTCACGCTTGACTGCACAAGCACATTGTGGTTGTTTCGCTTGGCTGCACAGGCCGCCCGGCGCCCCAGCGCCTCACTACGAATACCGTACTCGAGGGGTTAATCAATAACAAAAATATGCCCGTACAGATCTTCCTGCATTAAGTCTCGTAGCAAACTGCCGACTCTTAGGGCAAGGTTACATTAGAAGCTGTGAGGCATAGCCGTCACACACAATGACTGCGCCCACTGGTTTTCATTCATTGTCAGCCTTGCTTAAAATTTGGCCAGTTGTTGGGGTCAAAGGAAACGAGAAAATTTGTACTTTTGATTTTATTCTATTTTATTTTTTTGGCTCAGAGTTATGCATAATTGGGCTGCAGTAACTTAGGCAAGAGCACAACGCTCCTTTGCTTTATCGAACAAATTGCAGGGTTTTTTTCTAGCCGTTTTTTCCTAGCAGGGAGCTGAAACAATTTTTTTTTCCCAGTAAATTTGTAAATTCCACCTTAGTGATCTGGAATTATTAGCATTGTTTGCTCAGTATTTTCTAAGAGCTTGTTGGATGAAAAACAATTGTGAGTCTGTATAGTGAATAATGATATGTACTGAATACATGAATTTGGCAGCCAAAGATGTTCGGTATAGCGGTGGTCGTTATAACTAAGTTCTACTGCAGATCGAATTAAAGGTTATCACCTGTATTTCCAGGAAATACAAAGTTGTACATTTTATTACATTCTATCCATTTTATGGCGCATTTAGCTGTTACTCTGTAAAGCCAGTAAATTTTATTTACCTCCATTAGGGATTGCCATAGAAAACAATCCTCAGGCCATGGTTGTTTTGTTAACTCTCCGAACAGTGACCTTGCAAAGGTATTTGTGTACGGGTCGTCAATCCAGTTCAGTCAAAATTTTGTTTCTTTGTTAGTGGAACCATGAACTATGGTAGCACTCTCCAAGAGTCGCTTGAATTTTGTGCTGTGTGTGCAACCATGCAGTGTGGTTCCCCTACCCCCAATACTAAAGTACAGTAGACACTTTGTACTCAAATTTATTGCACTCGTTATGAATGCCCCACAATCTGGAATTGAAGAAATACCCTGCTTTTGAACAAAAATCTGATTGACTTTTTGATGTGACAATTTGTGCCTTAGAAGACGGCCTTTTGCCCTTTCCCCGACGTAGTGCATGACGCACTGTATGCTCAAAGATTGGTGAAACTGTCTTCAAATATCACACCAGGGAAATTAAATTAGCTACGTCTAGTGCTGGGGAAAATGAGTTAAGAATACCCCATAAGTTATAAACCCAGTTCTATAGAATTATTGGCTCCTAAATTCTCAAAGTTTGAGTTTTATCCTTGGTGTGAGCTCTGTTAATTTTGTTTCAGTTTCTTGGATCTTTCATTTCTGAATGTTGTACCTCAGTAGTTTAGTTTTGATAGTTCCTGAGTTTTCTAGCTTCTGAGCTTCCTCTATTAGTTTTTAATTTCTAATTTAAATGATTTTTATTAGTTCCCAAATTCAGTTTTAGAGTTGATCGGATCCCGAGTTCCTCAGTCACTGTTATTCCTTAGTTCAGTTGTGTATTAACTGCAGGAATCTCATTGTGTACTGCAACATACCGTCATCGTCGTCGGGGTTCAGCCGTCGAGATCGACGGATCTGGAATCCTCAGTCTACCCACTCTAGTCAAGCATTGGTCACATGACCTCTGGCTGCAGCCCTCCTCGTGTGAGCCCGTTTGTGGCTTAGTAGGCCGCTGGCCGAGGCACACACTCGGGGCACTGGTCACAAGGATGGCCGTCTGCCGCGGCTATACGCTCTTTACGACGGCCTTCTTCCAGTCTGTCGATGCGCATGGTTTCGAAGCTATGCACTTTCAGACGAACAGCATTTCTCCGTGCCGTGCGGTCGATAGCCAGCGTCTCAAAGTTCTTGCTGTCGCATTTCTTCAGTGTTTCTTTTAGTTGCATAGGCAGTTTCAGTTGACTTGATTATGCACAGTGGAACCATGCAGTTTATACACATGTTTAATTATTTATTGGTTGTAATTCTTATTTTTTTATTAGGAACTTTGGCGGCGGCAGTGGGTTTGGTTCCCGTGACTACCGCCAGGCCAATCGTCCTCGCGGGGGCGGACAACAAGGGATTGCATTTGGGGCTCACCACGGCCACACCCAGGTTCCATTTGCCGCCTTCCCCCAGTACCAGCCCTCCTACGGGGGGAGTTACGCCCAGCCTAACACCGGTGGAAGCACCGATTGGTGGGGGAGTTAGATCGTTGAGAACGGATGCGAAACACGGTAAGAGCATTCAGGGT
Organism: Hippasteria phrygiana; assembly: GCA_037893225.1. NCBI lineage: Eukaryota > Metazoa > Echinodermata > Asteroidea > Valvatida > Goniasteridae > Hippasteria > Hippasteria phrygiana. Next base: position 2,773,838 of record JAZGUH010000202.1, read on the forward strand.
TACAAGTACCATTCCTGAACCATCCAGAAATACAGATCTGTTCTCTACAAATTGGAACTGAAAACCAGAAGATTTGTTAGGAAATGTCAAGCTATTCAATAAAATCACCTAAGAGCGGCATCCAGAGAAAAAAAAATGAACAAATTGTGAAAGACGATATTTGTAGTACGCCATGAGCTGTCATGGCATCACAATTTCATTTGTCAGTTTTAACGGAAGAAAAAAAAAAGATTTATTTCTGAGTTTCTCCTAAAGCTTGGAAAGTGGTCATGAAATTAACTGCGTTTCATGAATTACTCATTAAGTTACTCATGAGCTACTCATTAGTTACTTAGTTACTCGCAAACTATTTGTGAATTATTCAATAATTATTCATAAGGGCACTCATGAATACTTAAGGTCGAGAGAAGTCACCTTTTTTTGTGTCAAATGGGTTTTTTGGGTTATCTTGAGGAAAGGTTGATGATTTCTCGATATTTTGTCAAAACAAACAAACGGAGGATGAAACAAACTGACATGTTTACCTTTTACTATACATGACTGTGATATGTGTGTGTGACACACATTGACTAAAATTATAGACTGGTACCTGGCACTGATACCCTGAATGCGTGATAGACGATGACAAAGGAACCAGACAGGACAGGTGGCGACATATATTCACCTGTTTCGTGTCGTTGACTTTAATTAAATAATACATTGGATGTTAACGCATAGTTGATGTTTTTTGCCGTAGTTTATTTCTGTAGGAGATGTTAGTTATGGCCCCTGCAATACTAGTGTTGATTGTTAAAGAAAAGGTAAATTCAAAAAATGCGATAAAAAAAAAGAAGTGAATTTGAACATTATTAATCAGAAATCAATGAATCACAGTAAAGATACGTGGTTGTATTGTGTCTCTGTGACGTTTGTAAGTAATTAGCTGTGCACAAAGTAGCGTTGCCTACTGTATTACAGTCGGTGTTCAATTATTTTTGAAATTTAGGAATTCTTTCTTTGTTAGAAAATTAATGACTGCACCTGGATGTCATTCCAACTGAAAAGTATTCACTCAAGGGAATGCCATGTTTTCTCATGTTTAAAGTTGAGCACATTTTGGAAAGAAACATTTTTATTAAGCAGAATATGTATTAGTGTAGGTGGTTTAACCGATGGCACGAGTTTAAATTGTAAGGCCATTTGGGCTTGCTTCAGTATGAGTGCATTTATAGAAATGTAATGGAATTTAAATAACCTGTAGATCAGTTTATTCGGGCTTGTACCAAAAAGCTTCATTAACGTTGAATTTTTTGTCTGCATGTTTTTGTTTTTTGGTTTTTTTACTGCAGGGGTCGTAGTTGTTTTATTTGGTGTTTATTGTACTATAATCGGTGCATATTCTGTTGTTCCATTACATTTTTTTGAGGAACTTTCCAATAAGATGGAATTGGGGAAACGAATTTTTCCCCCCGATTTTCGTCTTTCGAAAGAGATCGGACGAGTACCTGAGCTGTCGCCCTTTGCTGAGAACAAAATGAATTCATTGTAATTATTTAACATGCCAAAGGATTCTGTGTTAATCTTTTTCACTTATGGAGTATGGTGACACATTATGTATGGTTGTTGGCCATCTCCAAGACAAAAAGCAACTATCACGAAGACCAAAACTGACTTAAAAAAAGAAAAAAAAAGATATTACATATGTACGACATTCGGTTTTCGACTGAAGGTGCACTATATACTAAGAGGAAAAAACAAAGCCTCTTATGGATTGAATGCACCAATAATTTACTGCAGATAGCAGGTTCTTTTTCACGTAAACTTCATCGTGAAAATGTAAAAAAAAAAAAAAAGTCAGCCGTTATAGGTTTTTATTTATAAATGCAAATTTTCGAATTTGCACTCTCTAAGCATTTAAACACAATAGTGCAGTGGACATATTTTCCAGTTATTTTTTTACACGACATTTCTTCCACTGTGTTCTTATCGGACATGGGCAAAAAATGTTAAATGTTGGAAGACGTCATCAAGTTATGATGCTTTTTCATGTCGGCCGACTCGCGGAAAGTTGGTTGTCCTGATGCATTTCATAAAAGGCATGTTTTGACAATTAAGGGGCCATTTCTATCATTGTCAAAAAAAAAAATGAAACCGAAGAAGAAAAAAACTTGGTGTCATTCTTAAATTTTGGTAAATCAGTGTTTCTTTTTTTTTTTACTAATGAGGATGACATCATCATGACATATCATGATATGTGTTCACTGTTGCGGTCGGGATCTCTCTCTCCACACTGAACGAAACAGTTGACCGATTTTTATGACTGATACTGACTGGTATGGCTCTTTAATCAACTCCTTATCGGGCAAAAAACAAACAAATGCTGAGTATATTTGGGTACTTGCTAAATCTGTATATCCATTAAAAGACTTATTTCCAAGTGTAACGAGAAGAGATTGTGGCTTTTTAAAAGGGAATTTCCTGCCTCATCAGTTTTATGGAATCTTGTAAACATGTACTTTAAAGGGGCAATACCTAACTTTGTACAAATACAACCGACCTCTCTTATAGATAGGGTCTGTGTAAAATTGTTTTTAAACGTTTGTGATCCAAAGATGACTGCAAATTGAACTGCGCATTGTGCATGGAGAGAAATGCTAGCCATTTCATATTTCATTTCTGTTATTTGAGACGTGAAGATGGACTGTTTCAGAAAAATCTTATAGGTCAAGAGTGTTTTTATACAGAAGTCCGTTAAGTTAATTTATTAATTTTTTACTCTGGTGTTGAGTTTACACTTCCGTTTTAATTGAATTTGACAATTTAGTACTTAGCATACAGGGTTTTGTCGATCGTATTTATATTGCTGGAGACAGGTTTTTAGAGGCTTTTGAGAGAGGCCTTCAGGAATTTTTCAAACTTGACATTTATTTTTTGGAGCAAATGAAATTTCATCAGTTAATTTCTCCAAATGTACACTGTTGCCTTGGCAATGCAGTGGATCTATATTTTGGTGCGGAGGACTACCTAACTGCGGTGAGGTGTGTTGAGGCACTACAGACATTGTTATCGCAACACCACCAAAGGACAAGATTTTGATAACAGTTTTAAAGACGAGAAGAATGTCATATTTTTGTATAAGCTCACTTCAGTGTGCCTTCAGGAATTTCAGCGAGAGGTTTCTACAAGTGAGTAACACAAGGTCACTCTTCCCTGTTGCAATATTAAAGACATCTCAGAAACAAGATTTTTTTTTTTTTTTTTTTTTTTTTTTTTTTTTTTGCAATTCATTGGGAAGTCTATTAGGAAAGTAGAGTTTTGTTGTATAGCGCAATCACAGGTATTGAAGAGATGGTTATATGTAACAGGCAATGAAACACTTGGCCCCGCACACAGACTAACTGGGACATGCCGGCTGTCAAGCCAATATATGCAATATTACTTTACCTGATGTAACATAATGTAAGGAAAAAGGCCATTTGAAAACCTTACAGGTATGTGGGCCATTTCACGGTAATTTGTCCTGTTGTAACTTGTGTATAAACGTGGTCAAACTTGGCTGTGGGAAAGAATTGAGTCCCAAAAAGTTCAAAATTAACCAAGTCTTTAAATGTATAAGTTTATATCTGGTTTGTGATCTAATGATGTGAAATGGTCCATATCTACAATGTAACAAAGTTAATTCTTTAGGGAAACGTGCGAAACCTGCCATTTTTTTTTTTAAAGGAGAAAGAAATTAATTTTTTTCACAGGGCTTGGAGATCTTTTATAATCCTACGACGAGTTCAAAGTAAACTCATCAAAGTATTAAGGCGTGGCTCTGGAACGAGTTTCCAGAGCTTCGGCTACATCTACTGTCAGCATGTGCACACGTATTTTAAAACCGCCAAAGACTTGGACCTAGCTCTAGACAGAAGATTTTCAGACGCGGTCTTAGACTCTGTCATGGATCCGGAAAAAACCTAAAGATGAGGGCGTGCTTGGCGGAAAATTGTTAATATGGCAGATTGGCAATATTGACTTCTTTTTTTTTACGAAGGACAACTTCATCTTTCGGTTTTTAGGATCAACAACGGACGCTAATGTGCCACATCTTCGGAATCATTAACAGGAACTTTGAAAATGTCTCTGGCAACTTAGAAGTGGAGGAAGCACAGAGGCCTTGTTTGTAAATAATTGCTAAAAAAAAAAATATTTTGCTGGAATCGAACCTGACTCTGATAGATGATAATTCATTTTCAGGGATTGGCGTTCGTATTATAGGGCTGAATTGACTTTTTGATAATCATTTTGAAATATAGTGTGGATGGGTGTTGTTTTGAAAAGTATTCCGTCATAAACTGCTTTTATGTTGAGATGACCGTTTTCTGGAAGGTCTTGCATTTTTTTACTCATTAAAATTGTCAGAGGCATTTGTTTTCCATTGATAAGTCTAAAAAAGTATGAGTATTTGTATAAACGTCAAAAACCTCACAGCATTCTGTAGATCTTTACATAAAAATGAAAATCAATCTTTTCCACGATTCATTTTTTAGCCTCTCTGATATATCAGTATATTTATACACGTACTTAGAACACGTTTTGTATTTTCAAAAATGTGAATTTGTTTTATCCCAAGAACAGTTCTGCAACAGTGTCTAGAAAAAAGTGTAAAACGTGTTTGTAGGATACTGTTATTTTTGTTCATGTCATGTTTTTTTTTTTTTTCGTGCATAAGGGTTTAACTAATCTTTAAGCTAAATTCCTTCTTGATTGATCGATAATCTTACCGAACCTATAACGGGTTTCGGCTGAATCACTAACATTTAATCTCGCCAGACGTGCAGTGCATGTTGTTGCCTGTTTGTATTTTTTGAGTTTTCCTTCATTTTTTTTTTTTTTTACTGTATCAAATTCAGGAAAATAGGACAGGTCATTTTATCTGAAAATTACCTTTGTGGTATTTCATTGAAGTAATTTGGCAATATGACATGAGACGATTGTTACTATAATGTATACGCACTGAAATCTTAAAATGGCCCGAAGATCCTCGAAATTACACAGTCAATAAAATGTAATGTGTTAACTGCTCAAGAAAGCATCTCTTTTAAATTTTTCTTTGAGAGCATAATATTAATTGTAGGCATACGGATTCAGTATTTTGTACATAACGTGGTATAATCAACAGCGGCAGGTGCGTCAAATTCATGCAACATTGTCTAAGAAATTGGAAAATCACCTTACATGCTTGTTATTTACACTAGAAGCAGTACAGTTTAACAGCGGCTTTGTGTGTTAATTGGAAGGGAAAATCAATTCTGGCACAATTCCTAACTTTTTGTATTACTTGTTCAACTTGTACTGTTGAAGAGATTTGACCACGTGCAGGCGCGCAGTGAAGACTGGGATAGCTCTATCCCATGATGCAGTTGGTGTGTACATAAAAATGAAGATTTCTTCGCAGTTAACTACGACGACCCAGTAGGAAAAACATTTCATTTTTTAAATTGTATTACTATTTTCCTGTGTTTTATTGGCATTTGGGGGTAATTTCATTGACCTAAGCACAAAAAGGTGCTTAGCACAAAATGTCTGTCTTTACCGGCATTTGATTTGATTTTCATGCTAAGCAAACAGCTGATTATCAGTCACATGGAAATGTTGGTGTAATCCTGTTCATACCAAGGGGGATTTATTTATGTAAATATTTGTGCTAGAAGCATCTCCGTGAACTTGGCCCCTATGTCTTTGTCCTGAGTGGTTAGTCACGAGACCTTTTCTGTGGTAGTAAATGACTGATCTTTAGGTGTAACTGTTCCACCCATTCATATACCGAATGGTGCATCAATAACCACCCATTTAACCCAATGACCATGAAACTTGTTTATTGATGTTCCCAATCTTCTGGTTTTTTTTTTTAATTTACATTACATATGTCCAACGTTTTTATCTTTAATATGCCACGTAAAAGGTGCTATACGCGAAATTGAATCAAGTGTGATTTTTTTTTTTTTTTTTTTAAATTCTCCATTTTCGATCAGAACTTGTAGAGTGCCTGAGCTGTTGAAAATTTCACCGTCGGGCCTTTGTACAATTTCTAGCGCTGCTAAATGTTTCGTGTCGGACTTGTGATAAACTCTCGATCTTCAGGCTTCCATAAATTATTTTAAAAGGAAAATCATTGTTGTCATGAATTGAAGTGTGACTGTGGAATGGCAGTGTTTAGAGTCAGCTGGCTCTAAGTGAACCAAAGATTGCTTGTGCCAAACCCGAAATTTGGAAGTGCGTCTGCCTCAGATTTTAGCCGTGTACAAATTTCACAAATTAGTTAGGTTTAAACCCCAGTCTTGCCTGTTTAAAGTACCGCAGGGCTGTGCTTGTATTGTTCAATACTTAGAGGTTTCTTTGGTTTAAAACATTTTAATTTGTAACAGGAGGTGTAGATTGTTACTGGAGTTATTTTTACTCGATTAGTTTGTTTTTTGGGGGTTTTTTGGGGGGGTTTTTTGGCTTTAGGCTTGATAGAAACAACATATGGGTCTAGGTATAGCAGCTTATTACCAACGTTCAAATCATTTTGTTTGGGCGCCAGACTGAAACTTATACTCCCATGTACAATTAACACTGAAGACCATTTAGAGTGAATTGTACATGATGCATCAACTAACACGAGGTGTGATATACAATGTAGAAACAAGTTGAACAAATTCATTAGCTTTCAAGAATTTTGTTCAATACATTTGACCTTTGATATGAAAATTAAATACATGTAGTAGTAAAATGCTTTCTTAGTGATCAAAGTAAATTTAGTCAAACAACTCTTATAGATGTCTTTTTTTTTTGCAATCGGTTATGGGCAATATGCTTATAACGTTAAAAGTAAACGTGTACATGCTATAATCTACACGTACTTGCAATGTTCTGATCGGTTTTTTGAAATGTAGGCCTACAAACATAGCTTTTAAATCTTCATTATTTTTTTTTAATTAATGGTTACAATTTTTTCACCAGTAGTGGCTACTAAAATAAGGACCAAATCTGTTTTTAATGTAATGTCTATTCACTTTAATTGCTTCCGTGCGTCGACTGATAATCAGCAAGCAGTACGATACCACCACGAGGAGTACATTTTGCCATGTTAATAAATTTAAGTTTCAGTATTGTAAATTGTCTTCATGTTCGTGGCACACTTGACTTGATTGTTTTTCTTGCAAATTTGTGTTTGGCACCGCGATTTCAAAGTTTTCCACTTCATTTATTTGGTCTAAATTGACGCGTCATGTTTGAATATGTAACCACCATGTACATGTACACTGTACATGTATTTCCATCCAAATGTGTGTGTGAAGTTGGAATTTAATAGTAAAATTGAATACGTTGTGTAGCTTTCGTCCCAGGCTCAGGGTATTCGAATTTCAGTGTTTTTTTCTGTTTAACCTGTCCTCGTTTGGTTTTTGCTGTTTATGAGAGAGATGCATGGCTATACTGAATGTGTACTGTACTTTTTATTTAACATTCGTGAGATGTTGACAATGTTAATTTATTCATCTTGTTGCAATGATTGTAATTAAACAACGACATCAACAACTTGTATTTTTCAAAAGAAAAAGCATTGTAAACTTTTTAAAAACATTAATCAATGATTATTTATTGAAAAATGCTGTGAGGTATTCCTTTCTATTTTATCGGAAGTCTGTAAAAAGTCACAAATCTGTGTAAAAAAAAAGAAAGTCCTTTCGAGTGCGGGGCAAGTGTGCGCCAAGAGTGAATTTAAAAACCTTTATGAGTGCAGGAATCCAAGAGTGTGGTCGAGATTAAGAAACTTTTTTTCTTAAACCAAACGTCCGGTTGTAAACAACCTGCAACTGTACAAAAATATTCATGAGAAGTGAGAAAATTACAATTGTATAATTATTGTTACTATTCCTACGTCTTGTACTTAGCCAAAGAAACGGAAGAGAGAGGTTGGGAACTAGACTATATGTGTATCTTTAATGACTGAAGTCTTTTCTTATATACTCAGCACAAGTGCCCGAGGGAGAGTACCATGCTATTTTGTTTTTGTTTTTGTTGTTGAGGCGACATGGGACAACAGAGTTGTATAGTATTACCATTATACCTATTGTTATTATTAAACATGAGCCGGTTTTTTTTCATTAGTGTGCTTTTGCTGTTATTTCGTGTTGCATTGTTCAACATCTTTTGGGATATTTCATGAGAAAATGTATCGCATTATGGCACGCGTTAAATGAGAGAAAATGAAAAGGGGTTGTGATTTTGTACAAGTATGTCAAAAATATGAAGTGCAAAGCAAAGTTATTTATCTGGCATTGAGAGAAAGTATTCTGTGTTTGTGCTTATTTCCAGCCATCAAGGTAGCAATCTTTAAAAAAAAAGTAGTGGTGTTTTTTTTAACTGTCAGTATTTCTGAGCATACATGTACCGAAATCCCTTAGTACATACACATATTAGGGGGAACCGTGTGAATACCATACATTTTGCAAATGCAAAAGTTATGGAACTCTTATTCAAAGTGCAAAAGTGTTACGAAAAATACCTAACTGTTCTTTCACATGCTTTTGTTAGGATGTCATTACAATACGTTTTTGTTTGTTGGAGTTTGTTTGTTTCCTTGCTGGTTATTTTTTTGGGGGGGTGGGGGTGGGGGAAGGGCATATTTCAGTGCAAGTAACTTTGCCTTGAATTTCATATGGGACATCAGTGGTGATAAAGAACAAATAAAACAAGACGTTTTAATGTGAAGACATTGTTGGGAAGCTGCCCTCCATTATCTCCTCACACGGCTGCCATCTTGGTGTAATTCCCTTATTGCTGTATGACATTTACTATCGAGTGGACCGGCTCAACATAGGCACCAGTCTATTTGGGCATGAACCACAATGCACTGTCGGCTTCACAGACTCGCGTGTATTACAGTAAGATGGCTGCCCAGGTGAGAGGAATATTAAAGATCAAGTGGAGAGCGGTTTTCAAACGGCAATATTTCCAATGGATAAATAGAGGATGACAGCATGAGGGTATGATGATATTAACAGTGTGTCTTCACTTGAATTTGTACTGAATAAAAAGTGAACTAGTTGCAGAAGCAAGTGATGGTTCGTTGGTGTCGTGGTGAGTTTGCTTTCATGTTATGAATGTTTTTGAAATGATCTTATTTTATTAAATTGATTCGAATCGATTTATTCCCGCTTCCAGACCTGTGATCTAATCATTGTACATCCTCCTCAGTTCTCACTGTCCCTTAGAAATCGAACGATATCTGGCTGTAACACATCGAGGAAAGTTTTGGACTTTGAAGACCAAACAAATCAATACATGTATACATGTACACATTTGAAAACCTTACAATGTTTTTTTCATGGTACTTCACATACATTTTGATGGTATCTGTTCCCTTAATATTTTGGCAACATGGACATTTTATATCAATTTTTTTAGAAAGGCCCTTAAAAACACCCAGCCGAATATTTCTGATAATCGTCATTGGAACCCGACCAACAAATGGCATGCGTGTAAAAAAAGCCGTAAAATTTATTCTGCACTTAATACTGGCAGGGGAAGTTTGCAAGAATGGTGGGCCTTTTTTGTCCTCTATACTTGAAATTTGATCTCTCAAAACATGGCGGGTTAGTAAGTATAATTTTGGTTGGTTGGTTGGTTGCTTTCTTTGACGGTGATAGTAAGTTTTTATCTGAAATAACTAGGCCGTGCTGGTGTCGCGTGTGAAATCGTCTTTTTTAAAATAAATTTCAAAAAAATTATTTCATTAAATTTACCACCTTACTAAAAATAAAGAAATTTCCTTTTTTTGTCCTTGCTTTCTTGGAAAATTCCTTTGGCCAATGAAAACCCTTCACATAAACACGTCCATCATTGATATCACAGACACGTATACAATGTATATCAGAGAATGGATGAAATTTCTTGGGGGAGCCTTGGAGTGCACACATTTTTTTCGAGGGGGAACTGAAAGTACATGAACTACAGCTTGTACATGTACATGTATAATTGTACATTTCAAGATTTCAAATAGGGGACCCCGGGGGGAGCATCAGTCCATTATACATGCGTTATGATCTCTCTTAACGGGTGCAACATTTTTATTTTATATTATATTCCAGACAGGCAGATTGTTGTAAATCCCCCCCCCCCCCCCCATGCCCGTTCATCGGAAACTCTCAGGCCTGCGTCGAATATCGGGAAGTTTTTCAATTAAACGCGACAGAAGCACGACGTTTGACGCAAATCGTTTATTTAAGATCGACTCTGCCGTGTCACGACAGCCTCATCTGTCGTGCTACACGGCAGTTGCACGGTGTGGCGTCAAACGTCGTGTCAGCGTCGTGTCGAATTATTAAAATAAGTTCCTACTTCGGCTTGACGTAGTTGGAATGCGTACTTAAAAACTTGAGGAAGGAAATTGCAAACAAACGAAAAAGTTTCCCGAGTCAAAATTGCATGGGTATGTTTTCATCAACCAGGGTGTGAAGGGAATGCAGAATCTCCCAGAATAAGTGGAAAACATCCACCCCGTCAACATTTTTAGCGTACGAAGGGACTATTTGCCCTTCTTGTAGTTTCTCCTATAGATCGATAAGGGACTGCAAAATAATAGAATCGTGTGAATTCCCTAGAAAACCGCAGCTTGCCCAAATAAATCTGTACCTGTCGTCCAGCAATCCCGTCAAGACGATCGAATACAAGTTTTTGAAGTTATGGTATTCATTGCACATTGGCACTTGAATGGAATATGACAACCGTCTATTGCTGCCCAACAGCAAGGAAATTGCTAATGTTTCTCCACGTCCAACATCTTTTCTTGGTCTATGGTTGAAACTGTCGAAGTGCCCACTCCGGCCATTTTCGCTTTTTGTGTAATTGTAATCTCCCCTGCCCAGACGATACAGGCAAATTGCTAAACACAAGCATGTCTAGGGTAATGAGGTCTTCGGTCATCGTCTGACGTTGTAAGTCATGTTCTATGTTGTTGAGAATGAAATTGAAAGTTGCCTTCGACACCCCAAATGTTTGCTTAAACCCTTTGTTTGTGTATGCGTCCATAATTGTTTAAAACCAACCTTTATTTCTAATTAAACGTCTGCAGGAACGGGCGCTCTGTACGACGGTTGCCTTTTCTCGACTTGATAGAATAAGCGAAAGTATCATGTAAAATGCGACAGATATTCTCAACAAATTATGTATCACGAAAGTCTGCTGCTTGAAAAGTCCTCTTTCCTGGCTGCTCTTATGCTATTTAAAACAGCAAAATTACGCACCATTTTGTCTTTTACAATTAAATACGACAAGCATTTGTATTAAATTTCGACGTTTGACACCAGTACAGAATTCGTCGCGCTTTTGCCGCACCGAAATGAATTACATTCGACACGAATTACATTCGACACGGCAGAAGCACGACGTTTGACGCAGGCCTTAGTCAATTAACCTAAAAAGACCAAAGTGTGGGGCCCTATTGTTGAGCCACACAATATAACTAGCCCCATTCCCAACAGACGATTTGTTTGTCCAAATTATTTTTTAAAATAATGCATGAAGGCTGTAGGCCTGCATATGTGTACAGTTATACCCATACAGCGGCTGTGGCATATAAGGGTGACATTATGCATGACGTACAACCATCTATGATCACCCAAGCGTGAACATCACAAAGTAAGTGCCACCATGTTTAATCAGCAACGGGCGGAAACCTAAAAATTGGCGTAGTTTTTGACCTTACTGTGTGAACAATTAACCTCCCCCTTTTTTTGTGTGACTCACCCACCGAAGGCTACACCTGTACCGTGCGGATTTCTTTATCAAAGAGGCAGGATATCGTTCACAAAACTGACATTTTTACACTGCTAACAGAAGTTAGCTTGAGAGGCAAGAAGTACGAGAACAAAATGATGTACGAGCCGGAATATGGAGTGGGGCGCCACGGTCCCCGACTGATGCCCGCGCGGTCTGTCATCGCACCGGCAGCTCTCCACGGTAGCCGTCCGCCGATCGAGCCGATGCACGGTAGGATGGCGCGCTACGGCCGCCCCCTTTCCCCGGAACGACGCGGTTTTCCCGAGTTCCCCGTCATATACATGGGATCTGTCCCCCTGTCTGCTGGCGGGCAGGGTTACCAAGGGCAAGGCTCAGAGCCCAGTATGGAAGATGTGGCCCGTGTGGTGGATTACGTGATGAACCGTACGGATTCGTACAGGAGGGAAGGAACTCGCCTGAAAACCTATCGTCTGATGATTGGAATTGATAAGATTAGTTTCAGAAACGCCAGTGGTAAGTCATACATTTTTTTGTATTCATTGTAGAAGAATGACGCCATTTGTTTTCAACATGAATAATCGCTGTTTAAAAATAATACTAATTCAACTTTTTATTTACAATGTTAAGAAAAATAGGATCAAAAGTCGGGTCCTCCGAACTTTAATTAATTCTCATTTCAGATACTTTGACAAAATTATGTTCACAACTTCCCATAGAATTTGTACGCAACCAACAACAATTGGCGTTCGGATATCTATATATTCCCTTCCATTGTTTCTTCAAAGATAGCAAGAATCGTAGTTGCCATAAATGATGGTTTTTAAAAAGAGTAACCTAAGGGTTGCGAGTACTCATGAAATTGATTCTCAATTAGACTAGCTAGGATCGTCCTGACACTTTCTCATGCAAGGCAGAGACACGAGTTAAAATGGCAAATTATTTTTAATGGTTGGAATTGTTTGGTAGAATATCAAAACTGGCTTAAAACAAAACTTAAGGGAAAGATTTTACTTTAATACCCCCCACCAAAATCGGTAAGGAACAGCAAATTTGTGTTCATAATTGTATTAACACTTGGCACAACCTTTAATTTTGAAAAGTTGTTGGGACACTTTAGTGCAATATAGGGGAAGAAAGTTTGTGTTTTCTGTGTTAGAGGTTCTTGGCACCATGTAAAGTCACTCAAAGTGTTCACATACATGTTGATTTCTTCCTCTTTTTAAAAAGATTTTACTGACATAAATATTGAAATAACAGGTTGTGCCACATGTTCAGTTGTTATCAAGGAGGGTTGGTTGTTTTCCAAGATGTTGCTGTTCTTGACCGATTTTGGGGGGTATTAAAGTAAAATCTTTTCCACTGTTCTCCCTCAGGGCCCAGTTTGAATTGAGAGAAGATGCCGAAGGAAATTTCAGTTTTAGTAGTGGGAGGAAAATCCCAGAAGAGTTATTCTTGGGGAAAACCCACGCAATCAGGTAGGGACTGAAAACCCATCCACATAGTGCACCTGGATGGGAATCGAACCAGGGTCTCCAGAGGTGGAAGGCGAGGAAAGAACCACTACACCAACCTGACCGCCCAAGTCAGTATTGTAGAGTCCAAGTCAGAATCCACCAGTGACTCGGAAGTATAGTGGCCAAAGGCCACGTGCATTAAAGATGACCTCATGACATTGAATTACATCGTACATTAGAAAAGGTGTGCCCCAGATCAAGCTACATCTTAGGACCTACAAATTAGTTATTTCAGAAATATAGGCCTATGTGCGTGAATGATTAATTTTGTGTTTAGAAGGTATTCATTTCTCTAAAGTATAATCCATCTTTTATACGAATGTACTTACACAAAACGTGCCTTAGTGTTTTCTATGATGTTCCATATCTGCCATCTCGCATCTCGCATCTGGTTGCGCATGCCCAATAGAAATGTGTAATTTCAAACGCTTGCACGGGGTTCTATAGAGTACCGAAGTCTGACGTCAGTTGGCACGACAACTGGCTCCAAACAAAAAATGGAGATTTTGACTTTTCATTTGTTAACAGCTAGTCATGCAAACACGTTGACACAAAATAGAAGTATTCTGGTTCCAAACATTACATTGACGTCATCACTTCGGTACTCTATACCCAACAAGATATGGGACCAAGGGTTCCCCCCACCCCCTTGTCGATTACAACTCTGTTTGATGAAGCCTCGACCGTGGAATTGGCAAATACAAAATGACCAGGCTCTTGCCCTGGCTTCAGTTCGATTTATATGTTGCAAAAAGAGTACCAGATCGAGCCAAATGCAGGGACCTACAATTACTTGAAATCGAAGTTTCAAGGCGAAGCCGAGGTTTGAGAAAAGTGTCTTGCTCAAGAACACAAGTATACCTGGTTCGAACCCTGCTGTAGGATTACCAATAACGTCATGAGTTTCCCCTACTAGAGGTCAATTTCATGCAGTTTCTGTAACACACCGAGCATAAAGTGTTGCTGAGCAAACAAACGTCTTGGGTAACAAAAAATCTTCCAATGTACATGTACATGGATGTTATGTCCAATACGCAGCTGATTTGTGTCTTGCTGAATAATATATTTTAAGCAATATGTCGTGAAAGTGGAAATGTGGCCCAGATGATACCCGGAGGCCAAGCCACTCCTATGAAATAAGACATTGTTCTGCGTATACAAAAAGTCGGACGTCATTTTGTTTTACTTTCGAAATTTTACAAAAGAAAACAAAAAAATATTATAATGTATTTTGCGAAAGGAATTTTGACCTCCCAAAGCCACTATAAAAGCAGTTCTGAATCTGTGTGCGTTTTAGAGGGTAAAAATGGAAGGGCAAAAAGGATGTGTTTTTTGTATGAAATGGGGTTGGTTTGTTCTGATCTGGCTTAGCACTGAAATGTCTATTTCTCGCCAAAATAACATCCAGGATTACCAACACCACATTCAAACGGCAGCCTGTAAAAGGCCAAAGTATAAGTGGTTTACTTTTAATTATAAAGACAAACTCCATAAAAGAAATAACAAATTCTTAAAATTCATTACAAAAATTACCAAAAATACCACTAACGGACTCAAACCGACAAATAAATAATGGATTTATGCCACAGGGCAAACTGACGCTGACAGCCTTTCCGTTTTTTTTTGTGTTGTTGTTGTTGTTTTTTTTTTTTTTGGGGGGGGGGCTCGCCAGCTGTAGGACCAATTTCTTCGAGCTGCTTCAGGTAAAATATTTATTCACATAGGCTATTTTTTAGAAGTTGGCCGTGAATCACTTGGAAGCAATCCCCTTTCCACTACACATGTACTTGGGGCAGTCGTCTCTGTGAAAATTAGAGTTCTTGATTGTATCTAAAACGCTTGCGCAGACCCCCCCCCCCCCCCCCCCCCATTAACCTTCGGAAAAGAGCTAATAGAATATACATTACATCAAACTATTATTCACATTATTGTACTGAAAGTGGCTTCAGAGACCTCCTTCTCTGCAAGTACACAATCAATCATCTTAATCTTCGTCCTTGGCCCTGCTTTCATGCACTGTAGTGGAGATCGAGGACGTTGCCCGAAAATTGCAAGGCACTTATACGCCACTAGAGTAGGCCTATAATTTTGACATTATTGGGACAAGAACCGGCTCGGGTATACTATTGTTGCATTATGTATTCTTTAATGCATACATCACTGCATAATTGTGCGCAATTGCATGTATGCACATTTTATCACAGTAACATCTTGTCATTTGCCCATAGGATGGCTGTCTTAACTTCTTAAGCTGGAGTACTTTTTTTGCAACTGAATTAATGTGTTCATCACAGATTTTGCCATCGCATATGCAATTTCAGTAGCTTTCGTCATTCGAAAGAATTTGTGTTTGTTTGCCTATTATCGTTCCAATGTCTTTGTTATTCGAGAGAAATGTACTGAAACTATTTTGTGAAATGTGAGCTGAATAGGTGCTGTCGATAGACGCAAACAAAATACTTCAAACATGTTGGATACCATAACTGTATTTCGACCAAACGAAATAATATAGGCCTACGGCTATAAACTACCTGCTAACAGTAATGACCCGAAATAATATATATACGAACATAAACGTAAGAAGGACCTGACGTTTTGTCCTTGCAGAAGCTTTCAGAAATGCTGAAAGCAGAATCTTTCTATTCGGCATTTGAGAAAGATTCTGCGAGAGTGAAAACGTCTGTCCTTCCAGACGTGTTTCATTTATCTTTGAACTAAGTAAGCTTGTAGAATGATCCCATGGTTATCTAACTTTAAGCTATAGAAAGCTCGTTCATCACTTTAACTTTTTTTGCAAACATGGCCGCATTGAATTTTGCGTGTCTGTCATCATCCTAGTCATCATTTTATGAAGCCCAACGCCTTTTGTTATGCCAACGCCCAGTTAGCTGCCACGTCCATTTGAGGATCATACCAGGCTAGTCCAAAATTCCCCGCACTTTCCCAGACACAGACATACAGAATATAGTGCGTCACGAAATGAAAGAATCGGACTATTGTCCCACGCAGCATGCAAAAAAACAACTTGAAATTCTCCGATCCTTTCTTTCTGCCTGACAATGAAAGTCACGGTTCACATGAAATCAACAATCATTCAGGTGTTAGTTAGCCTTCAATCTGCAATTTTCTGGACTTGGAGAGTAGCCATGTTGGACCAGAAGAGACACTGAGTTGTCGTAGTTCACTGATGCAACGCAAGGAGCGGTACACCATACGTGGGATGTAGGAGCGCAAATCAGACAAAGACATCGCTCGGTTTAGAAATTTATTGGGTAGAGTCTTTCATTGCAGCGTCAACAGACTGAACTTCTCGAAGAATCTTTCCTCGTAAAGGACCGCGACGATTCGAGGTTTTTTTCAAGATGGGTGACGTGTTGTACGTCAGACAGAACCGCGGCAGGCCGTCTGCAAGGGGCCGGCGGCCCAGGCAGGCACGACCCAGCTCTCTGTCCCGCTCGCCAGCTCGCCTGCTCGACACCCCAGCGAACCGCCGTCAAACTCGCGACGACATTGGCGTCAACCGCAGCTTCCCCAGACGTCTAAAGCTCCAGGTACACAGCCCGGCCAACTTAAACCGCCCAAGCGACGATAATAACGCCACCAGGAGTAGGGACCCCGAGAAATTCTCCAAGATGTTCTTCAGGTTGGTCTTTCTGGGCGCCACGCGAGTCAAGAATTCCGAGCCTAACATCACGGAGCTAAACATCATTGTTGATGAGATTCGGAATCGAGCAAAAGTGTACCAAGAGAGGGGCGTGACCATCCCTCGCTACACGGTGAACATCAGCGCCAAGAATATATCCTTGCTGGAAGTCCGTAAGTTTGACAGCAGAAATCTAAATCAACCCAAACTAAACAAAGTTCGCGCACGAAATATTTCACCAATAATTCTGTACTATAGCTAAAGCTTCATCTGAGAAAAACCTGGTTTGGTGACGACCAGGGGCAGCTGATCGAAACGTCGGGAAGTCTTTTTTGGTTTTTCGTACTGTCGTGGCATCAAAAGTCGACCTTAAAATGTACACAACAATCTCAAGGCGCTCTTGTTTGTTTTTGTTGTTTTCTTTGCTTCCTTGTGCCCCTTTGATTGTCAATATTTTTCTGATGATTATCTTGTGTTTCTCTTCTCCAGAGACTAGAGATGTCCAGCACATCCCTCTCAACCAGGTTCATTTCATAGCGGCCGATCCCCGATCCCCGTCCGTATTTTCGCTGGTAGCCCGCGGCCGTGGTAATCGCTTCTTGTGCCATGTCTTTGAGTGTAGCAACGCCAGGCAGTGCGATCTCATTACCAAGACCGTGTCCGAGGCCTTCCGTATCGCCTACGAGAGGTGGCTGCGCGTGGAGGAGAACCAACGCCATCAGGAGGAGCGTAGAGCCCGGGAGATGGATATGGGAGGACTCGGTGAGCATTCTTGGTCTTTGTGTTCGCCTAATGCATCTTCCTAAATCCGTTTCGCCAACAAATGTGTGAACAAATTGTAAGAGTTTATAAAACTTTTTAGTGGTTTGAGTAGGCCCTACAAGTAATTGTATTATCTCTTTTTATGATGTAAAGTGTAGGGGGTATTGAGAGAAAAGCAACGCACATCTTGCCGTTTTTGAAGGTTCGAGCAACACAACACAGTTGCTGTCTGATTGTAGTTGTAAAAGTTCTTGAGATGGAGATGACCATGACACTGTGTAAAAAAAATGACACGAGTACTGTGGTTCTCAGGAGAAAGTGTGTTGCTTCTTTCTCGGGTTCTTTTCAGAGTTTATCCTTACTCTTTCGAGGTAGATTAACATGGTGCCAGCGCATCCTTTACTTATATTGTACCTCCCAGCATGCAGAATCACGAATCGTTTTTCATTATTTCAAATTAAGAAGAATACTGTGAAGAGACTTTAGCTGGTCTTGTTTCAGTGTGAGGGGCTGGTTCTTCCACATAATCCTCTGTAGCTCACACCTCAAGTGCCCTAGGGCTTGTGATGGTCGATTTGCATATATATATATATATATAAAAATATAAAAATAGCTTCAAATGTTGTTTCTGGTTGCATATTGAAGTGTACAAGTTCACCATTGCTTCTTTCTCTGGTTCCAGTAAGAACCATTCTCCACTCCGCCACAACCTTCCTCGTGTTGTGGATCCCGTCATGCACATCTCTAATCATACTGAAGAATCAGACCATTTTCAATGCTAAGTGTGTTTCTTGTTGCCTCTTTTAAGAATACTTCCAGGAGTGGGATGACCACGCTCCTCGCGGTATGCCTCTGTACAACATCTCTGGTTACTACAACTCTGGCAGCTCTCGCCCCCGTCAGTACCTGCGCCCTAGAGACGAGCTACCAAACCTCCCAGAACGGTTGATCGTGTCCCGTGGCCAGGGGATCGGGAACGGCCGTCGTGAGCCGGAGCCGGAACCCCACTCCATGCGCTTCAACTTCGATGATGACGACTACGAAGATGACTCGCCGCAGGAAGAGATCTACGTCAGGCAGGATCGACGCCGTGGACGGCAGCAGCAGCCTATGGTCTATGACATCCGGCCGGACTGGGAGTAGGCCTAAAGCCGTGTAGAAAAAACAAAAACATGTTTAGCGTCCCTGCCGCTTCCTTTTTAGTAACCTGGTGCATTTTTTCAGTCCTTTTTTTAAAAGAATGCTAAAGAAAGAGTTTTAACAAATCCAGTCGATTTATTGCGTGTTTTGAATCGATTTGGTGTACCCGCACAGTCGACGGCAGCCATCTTTAAAAAAAAATTGACACCACTCCGCAGCATGATCTAAACATAGAAGTGTAAAAAGGACCCCCTTTTACTGTTTTGAAAAGGCATGACACTAAGCATTTTTTTTAATTTTTAGCCAATGGTGTGAAAAGAGAGGATTTTGATAATTTGAAATCCGATTTTGTATATGAAATACTGTGTACGCAATTATTTTATTTAGCCTTACTAGTGTACATGTATTTTAGGGCGCTATCGCTGATCACCGAATTTTGAAACTGATTTGTTTTGATAAACTAAAAGAATATCCCATTGGGAACTTTGCCTTGGGCTCGCAGAACCAAGTCAGTATAGTTTTGAGAATATTACACTAGGCGACAGCATGTGGTATCAGGAATAAGGTGACAACATGACAACATGACATTGATTAGCAGAGACCCTGACAAAATTTGACACCCGGACAGTAATTACATAGTGATGGTGACCCCCAGCTCGACACTGGGGGAGGCCTTGGCAACTGTGCACATGACAAAGTGATTTCACGTGAAACCGTGATAGCGGGTGTCACATGACCATGGGCGGCGATCCCGTGGGTGTCAGGGGAGACACGTCCCCCAATGCTTTTGGGAGGGGCCGGCTATGGCAGTGTCCCCTCCCCCAATAATTTACCCCTTGTCATGTACAGTCGACTCCTTTATAACAAGGTCCTTGGGACTTTACAATTTATCTTGTTATAACAGGTATCTTGTATTATCAGTAATGGAAAACAAGGAAAAACAAAGACTCGGGACCTATTTTTTTCCTTGTTATAAGCTGGATGTTGTATTACCAGTGCTCTTATTATCAGGGTTCGACTGTACATTTTATGGCTTTACATGCACCAGCATACACCAGAACAGACAAAGATCAGCACACATTTTCAAAAAATTCCCAGGATAGTTTGTTGTAGTGTTTTAGGCCTCATCCGTCCTCCAACCTTGATGAGAATTCGCCGCCGCTGCACATGACACTTGGGACGCCATGACTTACGCCACGACTGAATCTATTTTATAGCGTTGTTGATTGAACAGTAAAGAATCTCTACCGATATTACCACAGAAATGTACCATTATTGCCCTTAGACCTCTTGGGCTGTACCCAAGAAACTAAAACGACTATAAATTCAACAGTAT
The DNA here is from genome assembly GCA_037893225.1 of Hippasteria phrygiana. Classification (NCBI taxonomy): domain Eukaryota; kingdom Metazoa; phylum Echinodermata; class Asteroidea; order Valvatida; family Goniasteridae; genus Hippasteria; species Hippasteria phrygiana. The sequence goes on from JAZGUH010000202.1 coordinate 2,793,981, forward strand.
CAACAACTGAAACAAAATATCTTTGCTAAACTATACTCAGATTAACCAAATCCAACCAAAATTTGTGAAATTTATTAGATCATGATTAAGCGTGGGGCTTTGTAGATTATCACTAATTCGAAGGAAAAGTTTGTAATAAGTATAAGCGAAGTTTCTGCTGTCTGACAACGTACAGAATCCATACAATTACAAAGATTATTTAAACACCATGAAAAGCAAGAACCAGGCTAGGGTCTCAAGGGCACGTCTGGTAGGTTTTGTTGGAAGCGTAGACATGAATAAACATGACATGATCAGCAGAGCTTGGCTGGTCATTGGTTGGCTGTTTTATTTTCAGTTTTCAATGCCTCGCTCACTTTCTATGTTTTTTTTTTTGCATGCCGGTTAAGTAAACATGCCTGTACAAAAAAAGCTGTGTGAAAATAACCAGCGATGTACATATCCTGTTGCGATTTCTCATGACATCGTGGTTTGGCAATTTTAAGTTTCACCTGCTGAATATTTGTGATTATTCGAAGTGAGCGCGAAAATATATATAATGTAGCGATTTCTGCAAATATTTGTGGTATAAAAATAACAGCAACTTAATTTGTACATTGTAATAGGGGGCCTATACCTTCATACGTAATTATTATTATTTTTTTTAATTGAAATAAATAAATAAATTAGGAATTTATCAAATTTTGCAATGTATATTTGGTTTTAAATTAGATGCTATATTAAGGGGAAGTGTTTATTAAGGAAATATTTTCAAATTATAAGGCTTGGTTTTCGATCATAACGAAATTGGGGGAAATGCTAAAACAATTGGATGTGCCACTGACGATAATTTTCGGGGCCTGATCAACATACCTTGTCAACAAAACGGGAGTTATATTCTAGTGGCAACTTTATGTTGAGGAAAATGAAGTCGTGTTACTGCAATTAGGTTATACACTAAATTTCAACTTGATCTCTAAATAAACACAAAAATGTTTATTTTGTAAAAATTCAAAACGAGGGTTTGTACAAAATGAAAAAACAGAAACTGATTTTAAGTATTTGTTATAATTATATTCAACTGTAGTAAACACTTTGTCCACATGGGAATCTGACAGCAAAACAAAAGAAAAGGAGTTTTATAAGGCACATTTTGTACGCTTTATAAAATAATATTCGAAAACGGGATCGCGTATTTATACCCTTGCATACACTGCAAGATTGAGAACGAATTATTTCTCAAAATAAATTTGCACAACTCAGTTTCCAGTCGTATTCCCGCTTTATAGATAGAACAATTATAAATAATCAGTGTTTTGTAAAGGTAAAGGGAGAATGTAATCATAGCTTATTTGGTATTAAAAGTTATCTGATATTTGAAAATATTTTTGACAATCACGAAATCATATGGGTGGTTCCATGGGTTATGCCAAGTAGGCACTATATAGGCAGGACAAACAACTTTTAGATTTTCGAAAGATATTCTGACCTTGACAACCTGCTGGTCTGTCTTGCCAAAGGCGTGTCCTCTTTGTCAGTGTGTGACGTCATGGTGGAGCCGGAAGTGCACTGCAAATTGATGCACACGAATGGACTACGCATGCGTGTAACGGGCTGTCTATAGAGCCCCAAGTAATTAGTACCCGGATGTCATACTTACAAAGAGTATGCCAAACATCAACTGTTCTCTGTTGGAAGATGCACCATCTTCTCTGTTGGAAGATGCACTATCTTCACTTTAAGAAAAATGAACTATTCATGAAAAGTTTGGTGGAATGGTCCATAATATGAAGTGTAAAAAGTAGCCTTTTCATCAAAACCATCAATACTCGGACCAGATTGAATTTGTACAATTATGTGCTTTGTAAATTGCATGTGTTGAATAAACTGGATAGAAAATCTTAATTCTTTAAGGCTACGAAAACTGTTGAATAATTTAAAATTAACATGCTGAAATGATACCGTACGTGTATATGCATTGAAAATTAGAAAATTATAGCCTGTATGAGATTTGATTTCATGTTCAAGCCAATAAAAGGAATATCAAGAAGTCTTGGTTTGTTTGAGAATTATTTTATGTCCATGTTTAGTTTTTGCCATTATGTACAGGGAAATGCAGAAACAGACGCAACGCATTAAAATATGATGCAAATGTTCTTAGTTTAATTGTAAAGATCAGGGAAACTTGTGCCCCAAATCATCAACCTATATATACGGTGCAAACATCGACGAACGTTTTCTACATTTTACTATTCTTAAAATGATATCAATTACCACGCGGGCTTACAACTGTAAAAGAAATCAATAAAATGTCAGACAGATATTTTTTACCGGGGAATAAACAAAACATCGTTGCTTTCAAGATTAATTAAACGATTAATTTATAATACAAATTATATAATTCTGTTAGTATATCAGGAAGAATTCGCCACCTTGTTCTCAAGAAAACTCCATCATTTCGGGGTGTAACGTGTAGCCTATAAGACACTACACAAGATATAAATGTATTTGCTTTAACTCAACAGTTTATTCGTAAAACACCACACAAATTCAATATCCCCAAATAAAATTCAGTACAACACAAAGACCTCTTGCAAAAAGGTCTACAAATTCAATTTCAGCACACAACACCGTGGTCTTATACAATAGTTATTCAATTCCCTGTTGGAATGCCAAGAGTACATGTACTTCGGTCTTTGGTTCCAATTGTGAATATCCATATCCGTGTAGTTTCCTAAAAGTATTTCGTTCCAGCCACTGAATTTCAATAGTACTTCGGTTGAAATAATAAAGCGGGTTTCGCACGCTAAACCTTGTAGATAAGAACACGCATTTTATGAAAAAAAGCCACAATTTTGATTGATTTGTGTCTAGCTTAGAGCCCCAAAGCCCAAGAATGGAACACTTGGGTGCGTTTTAGTGGTCACAAACCTCATATTGGTTCGGCTGTTCAAATAGGCGTGAATTACGCACCATAATGAAATACTCAAATACCCAAAATATTTAACCAAAGATTCTTTTTGAATCGGGATCCGGTTGGTGGGATGGAGGTATTTCGAAATTTAGGTAAGATCTATCAGTTCCCTTTTTTCGTCATGATTTCTTCTCAAAAGAAAAATGATAAAAAACTTTATTAATAAGAAAAGTGATGTATTCATGTATTGCAATAACAGGTGTCAGAGGTCAACATATTTTGTTATGATCATTTTTAAGTTTCATTTTTCTTTTTACATTAAAGGTAGTGTACACGATTGGTAATCCTCCAATTTTTTTTACTGAATTATTACGAAATACCTTAGTAGACTGTAAGTTAATAGTAGTCTCAATCATCATGTGAAATGATGGCACCAGGTGTGCTGTCGTTGTCAGGAAAAGTGGGAATTTATATCCAACGATTTCCAGCTGGAAATCGTTGGAAAACTGCCCAAGGCGCGCGTGGCTACCCGGACGAGTGGCGCGCCCCGGACATGCTGGCATTCGGGCGCGTCACGCGTCCAGGCACTAGGTAGCCACGCGCGCCTTGACTAAAGGCTATCATCCGCCCGACGGTTGAAAACGAGCGCCGTTTTTCTCTCGTTTTTTCGCCATCCAACAACGCAAAACTTTGAACAGGTCAGTGGAACGATATTTCATATAAAATACTAAGGCCCTGTCCGAATTACTTGGCTACGGCTTAAAATTACACACGAGTCTATGGGAAGTGGCTGCAGCCGCTACCATAAACATGTGTGTAACATCCAGCCGTAGCCAAGTAATTCGGACAGGGCCTAATGCTGCGTTCCAATCACGTCGTGTTTTCCGTGTTCACGAGTTCACAAGTCTGGTAACTCGTATTCACCAGTGGTGAATGAACTGAAGGCGGGATGATCTTCTCGAGTTTACGACTTGCTTGACGACCTGTGCGCATTGGTGCAACCATCTCGTCCGTAAACACGAGAAACACGACGTGATTGGAACGCAGTATAACCCCCAAATCCGCCCATTTCTGAAAATTGCAATATCGACCAAAAAGTTTTTGGGCGCTACCTATAGGCCTACAGGAATTCGCCGACGCCATTTTTACAGTGGTGCCGCGCTCGCGTGCAGGATGCGCGCGTTCTTTAATTTCAGTCGCGCGCGCATTTTGGCAAGTTGTAAACACCCTGTTGGTCGAAGCTGCATCGAGCGCGTGCGTAAAATACGCACGCGAGCGCCTCGAGCTCGCCATGCCACCGCAGTAAATGCTTCTAATTTTGGTCGCCGGATTCGTCTTTCCCACAGCCATACAAACAGCGCCCTCAATAGTCGATTGCGTAACTTTACCGGCGTGTATGATGTTGGTGGCCGGTGGCGAAACCGGTGAAATTTCTTTTTTTCTGTACATTATTTAACGGTAGGCTTAACGTTACAACATAATATTGCAGAATTACATTAGAAGACGCCATTTCGTTTGCAATGGGTCTACTCCGTGTAACGTCTCTTCTCGGTGGGACGACCAGGCGGAATTTCCAGGTTGCTTTCGGCTTCAGGAAAAAGGTGAAAATGATTTTAATTTTATGTTGTCTGCTGTGTGTTTTCGTGTAATTCCGACAGTGGTAGAAATGCATTCGCTTTCGTCTGCATTGTTTGGAGTGACCCAAAGATCAGTTCTTTAGACCGCGTCTAATAGGCGATTGTGTAGTGTAGGGCCCTGTTCCCTATAACTGAACAAAAATCCACTTTTAGGTTATTGGAATTGCCAAACAAGTTAGCGACATAACAAACCAACAGGTATGCTGTAGATAAATAAAGGGCAGGGTTTTAGTTTTGAGGGAAATTTTTGGGTAAAGCGGCGATGAGGACGACAAAACGCAACGCGAAAATAAAGATGGCGATCACCGCGATGCAAAGTAAACACGCAAAACCAGGTTCATTTGCATAGCAACTGCCGTAAAGCGCGAAAGAAAATTGCATTTTCTACCGCAATAAACTGTTCAAAATTACAAAAAACGATGTCAATAGAATCATGGAGAAATAATTTGGCTTATTTCTCCATGATAGAATTAAGAGAAGTCTGCTTTAACGTTAGGTTGAAAAAGTCATTTTGGAATGAGAAAAAATACCCTTGAATCTAATCTAAGAGGGGGCCCTACACTACACAATCGCCCTCTGATAGATGTGGTGAATTATGTGAATCGCCCCAAAAGCCTGCAAAGGTTGTCATTTTTTTCATTTTCGTTTTTTTATTTATTTTTATTTCGTTAGATAAGCCTGTGCCATATTCGTTGAAAAGGTTCCGCCAACAATAGACAATGCTAGCCCCCCCCCCACCTTTGTAATATTTAAATTATTAATAAAACAGTTTCTTTGCCAGTTTCTTTGTTCACTTTGGAAATGTATTGAAATTTACCTAGTCAGTTTCCCTTGTGGATTGTTTGACGAATTATAAGTTCAAAAGTCGTATCCTCATTGAGTGATCCCCACAATGTCGCTTCCCAGGTTGTATCTTAAAATTGGGTGTGATCCCTGGCTATACGGCATTCTGGGTTGATGACTTCTGACTAGCGCCCACCCGAACAAAGATACTGACAATTTGGGAGACCGCCAACATAGGGCAAGATAGCTCAGTTGGTAGAGCGCCGGTACGGTAACCCGGAGGTCGCAGGTTCGAATCCCGCTCCTGCCAGTTTCTCTGTTCACTTTGAAAATGAATGAAACAAAATTAGGGCAGCATTGTTTGGAAACGCTGGAACAGTTTTGTTGCAAAAGAATTTTGTTGAAACCACCCCCTCCTGACAAATCCTGAGACTGAGTGTGCCGTAGCCCTAGAAGGACGCTATGATATAGCGTCCTAGCGCCCAAGTATGCAAAACAGTCCTATGCTAGAAACTGAAGATCAAAAATCACACTTTACCTGCATAAATATTCTTGGCATCATTTTATTCAAACAGTTCAACAGCCCATCTCCCTGTACGGATAGAAATATTCCTCCAAGAATGTCAAGAACAGGAAATATTTGCGGCGCAAAATCGTCTCCACGCGACGCTGACTTCACAAACACGAGGAGTAATACCTTGTCCGCGCGTCTTGAATGTTCATCAACAACAGAGGGCGCAATTTCGGCCGTGCACGCGGTGACTGTAAATTGCGCCCTCTGTTGATGAACGTTCTAAATGTGGGTATTACTCCTCGTGTTTGTGAAGTCAGCGTCGCGTGGAGACGATTTTGCGCCGCAAATATCTCCTGTTCTTGACATTCTTGGAGGAATATTTCTATCCGTACAGGGAGATGGGCTGTTGAACTGTTTGAATAAAATGATGCCAAGAATATTTATGCAGGTAAAGTGTGATTTTTGATCTTCGGTTTCTAGCATAGGACTGTTTTGCATACTTGGGCGCTAGGACGCTATATCATAGCGTCCTTCTAGGGCTAAGTGTGCCGCTGGTTAAAGAGGGATTATTTTCACAGAACTAGGCCTAGTAGTTGTAAAATGTGTTTGCCTTGTAATATCAAACATCACCAACTGCTAAAGTTTCTGATGTTTTGATGACTTTTCTTTTATTCCTTAGTTATTACCTGCAGTTGGTAGCAGACAAGCATCCTCTTCAGATGGTAAAACTGAAACTGTAAGTAAGATTTGTTTCCGTTTATATGTAGAATAAGTTTCAAGTTATTAAAGACATAAGGAAAATAACGCTCCCTAAATAGCCGGTTCTGGATCCTTATTTGAAAATCTACGACCAACACTTGTGTTCATACAGAAAGAGTGCCTATATTATCAGGACCTAATACGTAATTATTGCACATTACTTTAAAATGGCACAGGTCTAAAGTACTTTGAGATGTTGTATTTGCAAAGTATGGTGGTAGTTTGATATTTTTAGACGTATTGCATTTGTTGCTGTTTACTGTTGACAGGACTTGCGAAAGATCCGCAACATTGGGATATCGGCCCACATCGACTCCGGAAAAACAACACTTACGGAACGGCTTCTGTTCTACACTGGCAGAATCAAACAGATGCATGAGGTATTCTGATCCCCCCCCCTCCCCCTCCTCCGGACCACATCACTTTCCCATCTATACCTGTACCGAACTACATCACGTTATACCCATGAGCCAACTTTCAACAGTTCACTTCGTTCTTGACCAAATTTGTGATATTTAAAAATACTTTTCGAAATTATTTAGACATTTTTAAAGACAATGTTCAAGCCCAATTCTTGGCACCTGCTCGAGTAAATCATTATTTATTTATTTAGATTTTACTAAATAATGTGACTTGTAAGTTTCAGAATCTTGTCAACAATGTACTGTTTTTCATGTTGGCTTTATTATTTATGGTTTTTAGGTCAAAGGGAAGGACAACGTGGGGGCCACTATGGACTCGATGGACTTGGAACGACAGCGTGGAATCACAATACAGTCAGCTGCTACACATGTTGAATGGAAAGACTGCAGCCTCAATATCATCGATACACCAGGTTGGTCAAAACCGATCCAAAAATAGCTAACCATCCGAAATAGCATCTGATCTACACCACTTGCGACGAGTTCCCATCTGATTTTTGGCAATATTTTGTGCTAAACGGCTCCGTGTAATTGGTCCTTAGTTTAGCCCCTTCTGTCTGGCTGTTATTGATGGGCTTGTGCAGTCAAGCATAACACAAACAATAGGCAGTCAATGGATTGAGTATGTGCAGGAATGTGTGTATAGATGACAACAAGCCAGGTTTTCTTTTCCAAATTGCAGCCACGGCCGTCGTCCGTATCTAAGAGGTTAAAAACTCTAAAACATTTAAACAATTTGTCTAAAAGCTGCAGCTGAACAATAAACTCTGCTTTGTGTTTGTTCAGGTCACGTTGACTTCACCGTGGAAGTAGAGCGAGCCCTGCGTGTACTTGATGGTGCTGTGCTGGTTCTCTGCGCCGTAGGGGGAGTCCAAAGCCAGACCTTTACTGTTAACAGACAGATGAAGCGGTACAACGTACCACGTATTGCATTCATAAATAAACTGGATAGGTGAGTTCATAAGGGGATCACACTTTTATTGCCATTCATAAATGCCTTAAGAAGAAAACAATTCTTGACCCCCTTCTGTCCGGCCGTTATTATTGGGGTGCCGGTATGGTAATACAGGCTTGTGCAGCCAAGTGTAATGCACACAATAGGCAAACAATGGATTGAATATGCACAGGAATGCCCATATAGACTACAACCAGCCAGGGCCATGGCCATGGCCATTGTCCGTATTCAAGAGCTTAAACAGGATGCAAGTAAATCCACAGCTCTTTGTGCACACAACCGTAGATATGATAACGTATTGGAAGGGTTAATATTAATTAAGTTTGTTTTCTGACAATTCCGTGCTTCCAATTACATGAAACTTAGTGTGTTTTTTTGGGTCCCACCAGAGTCAAGGCCAACCCCCATCGTGTGTTGTCACAGCTCCGTTCCAAGCTGAACCACAATGCTGCCCTCTTGCAGCTTCCTGTCGGCCTGGAGGCGGACTGCAGAGGGGTCGTTGACCTCATCCACCGACGAGCCATCTACTTCCAGGGAGAGCAGGGGTCAGTCTTTGTCGTATTTCTTGTGGTTGAGGTTTTAGGATTCAATTAATAGAATTTTTGACCCAGTGTTCACTGCGGTGTAATCAAATCTTGCCATTTTGTACATTACTGGCACATCTCTGCAAAATTTCAATTAAATTGGCCAAAGCATGTGGACATTACGGAGGGGTGAGGGGGGGGGAACAATATGCCCCTCCCCGGTCCTGAGAGAGCCAAACAAGCCCAGTTACTGATAGGGTTAAGTTCAGCTTCCATTCAGTTGAATTCTGTGAAAGCAGTTTAGCAAGCCCAGCTAAAGAATCATGGTACTAGTGTCCTTGAGTAAGATGCTTTGCTGTAATTGCATCTTTACAATCAGTTTTCTTTACGTTATATCCATTATCACTATCGGTTTCCAGCATTTGAGTGTCATTGCTAAACTGTTTCGTCTCGTCACTGTCAATCCTGCAGACAGAATATCGTATTTGACGAGGTTCCAAAGGAATTGGAAACAGAAATGGAGGAGAGACGGCAAGAAATGATCGGTAAGAATCTAAGAAATTCTTCAAAATCTGTGATCTGGTGTGAAAATTTGGCGGTCGCTGTAACATCGGCACCTGCGTGCAATTTGAATGAGTTTATTCATCAATTGTGAAAGTTTTCCTTTTGTCTTTTCAGAATGTGTCGCGAATGTGGACGAGGAACTTGGTGACATGTTTCTGCAGGAATTGGAACCAAATGAAGAGCAGATAAAGGTTTGAAATCTCCACAAAAAAAATGTATCAGTTGTGAACCCTGAACTTTGCGCCCTGTTCTGACGGAAATCCAGAAAGGTTGTCAACTCTTTTGAAATCCTAGTCACGTAGAATAAAAATGTAAAAAATAATATGAAAATGAATGAAAGTTAAAACTGCTAACTGCCTGAATTGACCTGAAATATACAAATCAACAAAATTTACTGGCCTAACGTTTCAAACTTAAAGGAAAACTATTAAAATCCAAAATGTAACTTACATGAATACTGTTTTTTTTTTCACCAGTTCATAATAAATTAATGATTTATAACTGTTCAGTCATCAGAACGAATAGCTTGATTGTGTATATTTGTGATGTTGATATTAAGATATGACACCTTCCTTACATTGTGAATCTCATTCCTTCTGGACAGGCTGCTGTCCGCCGCGCTACCTTAAAGCAAGCCTTTACTCCGGTATTTGTCGGGACAGCATTGAAAAACAAGGGAGTTCAGGTAAGCTACAAGGTTTCTCAAGATTCTCCCATTTAGGTCTGATTCTGAATCAATCTTAACTCAACACGTGTTGATCAGCAGTGAATGAGATTCGAACCACAGTAGAATTCAAGACATTGTAATGCTAAAGAATCTAGATCTCTCTTTCAGGACCCTCTGCAAAGCCTCGACTATTTTTTTCTGATCAGAAATAAGCGGGAGTGAAAGTCAAAGAGACACTACCACTATACAAGAACTCTTTTTTTTTTTTTAAATCGTACGACTTGAACAGGTTCTCTATGGCCTTGTAAATATAGTGTAAATATTAATTCACTTGTTTTTAGTTTAGTTTTGTATTCCTTTTTAAAACTTTTATGTATTTATTTATTTATTTATTATTTTTGTGCAGCCTTTGCTGGACGGAGTGTTGGACTATTTACCTAATCCATCAGAGGTCAACAACTATGCTTTTGACGAGTGAGTCGTTTCACTGTTATTATGCATCAAATTTTAACCCCTTGCGTACGGATGACGCCAAATGCCGCAACAAATATTGCCACCAGGCCGGATGATGTCTATACACGCCATTTTCTGCATTTTCAATCCATTGTTGGATTATTGTGTTCGTTGTGCTTGGCTGCACAAGCCTCTTGTGTCCGTTTCGCTTTTCTGCATAACTGACATGGCACCCCGGCGCCTCACTATAATAACCGCACTCAAGGGGTTAACCTCAGCCGGGTTGTAGTATCTGTTCAATTCAAAGGTCAGATTACAGTGAAAATGTTATATTGTCATGCGTAACATCTACATGAAAATTTCCTTTCTAGCGTACATTCTTTAAAATGTGCTTTTGATAAGGGTCCAAACAAAAAAATTGTAGTATACATTTTTACATAGTAAATTAATCTAGGATTGGAGTCAAAGTAAAAAAAAAATGATGCGCAAAAGAAAAAATGCGTACATGTATTGCGTAGACTCGGAGCAGACCGTAACAGAAGTCGCCCTCTCTGAACAAAACTGGTTCTTGTTTGGCAGAGAAAATCAAAAGCTCCAGATGAATCCGGCACGAGACGATTCCAACCCGTTCGTCGCTCTGGCATTCAAACTTGAGGTACGTTGCTTGAGATTTTGATGTACAGAGCATTTGTATCACTGTATTGTTTCTTGGCATTACATGTATAACGTAGATGCACAAGAAGGGGTGTAATGTCTAGAAATGGGTTAAGGGTGGAACTTTCGGTCAGATTGAACCAGCCACTCTTACTGTAAGTGGGATTCATCGGGTAGGTAGAGAGATTGCCAATTTTCCTGATACCATTGTCAAGATATTTATGTTTCTTATAAGAATTGAGACATCTGAAATGGACTTGAACTGAAATATCTCCAATAGCTTTAGTTGTGTCGATTTGGTGCACTGTGTTTAAGTCTTTCGACTTATTTCTGGTGGGGTCCCTTGGCAGAAGATAGGAAGGTAATTTCTGTTTTAGATGTGGAAGGAAAATCACAGAGAACAATTCTGGAGAAAACCAACAGAATCTGGCAGGGACTGAATACGTAGTCCACTTGTTGGCCCCGGTGGGATTCGAACCCAGGTCACAGTGGTGGAAGGCGAAGAAAGTACCAACCTAATCCCTTGTTTTTTAATATTTTGGTTGACAGGCCGGGCGGTTTGGCCAGCTGACCTACATGAGGGTATACCAGGGTCATCTGCATAAGGGTCAGTACATCTACAACACCAGAACGAACAAACGGGTCAAAGTGTCCAGGCTGGTCCGCATGCACGCCGATAAAATGGAGGTAAGCAGCAGAGACAAATCAACATGGAAGATGGTATACGAATATTGACTGCTTCGAGTGGTGTACCGAGGGAGGCTAGTTTTACCACACCACGAGATAAAAGCAGTAAATATTTGTTTTTTATAACACCTCACCCACCGATTATGCTTGATTTAAAAATGTTAACATTATTTAAATCTAAATACAGTTAAAATGGACTTCTATTTCAATACAAAATTAGTGGGAAATGTATTTGTTCTTTTCAAAACCACCCCTTAACGAAATGTTTGAACCCAGCTCTGTAGCGCTGGCACTTGCGTTACGCTCAACGCGCACACCCGCATGCATCTGCACACAAATACCGCGCCATGTGTATAGACTTTGGTTGCTAATGGTATAGTACTTTAGTTGCTACGGGTATAGTACTTTTGGCCGTGCACAGAAAGATAGCAAAAATAGAAAATGCCATGTGACTCGCTCTCGGCCAATCAAGACACAGAATCTGTGGATGAGGTGTTATAAAAGATGTTATTGTTGTGTTAGGTTGAACACTACCAGAATAGACAGGGGAAGGACTTCTGGAAGTATGTACAAGGAGACAGCCTCCAAATATTCTATCATTTAACACAGGTTAACACAGATATGACGAAGCATGCAGAATAACATGTACGTGTTTGCAAAATTCCGTAGTTGGTCATTATTGATGGCACCTCTTAGACCCACTGCGTGGAGTACAGCACAGTGGCTGGCTCATGAAGGAGGCATAACATAGAATGCACCTGGCCAAGCATGGCGCATTAGCAAATTTTGGCCCAATTGGCAGACTTCATTGACTGGAAATCAAAAGAATCAATCCCAACAAATTTCGGACATTTCCCTATTTTCATTTTTTGGTCGTGGAAATCCCCGTTTAGTCGTCGGTGTGCCAAAGCGTCTGGTGCATAGATGTTACTGGACTTGATTGTCTGGGGCCTTTCATTTTAATTGTTTTTTTTTTTTTTTGTGTTCCCAGGAAGTGACTGACATCTATGCTGGGGATATCAGCGCCCTCTTTGGGATAGATTGTGCCAGTGGTGATACCTTTGTCTCCAAACCGAAGTTTCAGCTGTCGATGGAATCAATGCATATACCAGAACCTGTCATATCACTTGCCATGAAGCCACAGAAAAAGGTATGAGATGACATCCCCCACCCCCATCCTCACCCAATAATAAACCCCCAACCCCCAACCCCCAACCCCCAACCCCCAACCCCCATCCTCGCCCCATTATCACCCCCAACCCACCTCCCACCCACACCCCAACCCCCATCCCCACCCAATTATCACCCCCAACCCACCTCCCACCCACACCCCAACCGCAATCCCCCATCCCCCATCCTCACCCCATTATCACACCCAACCCACCTCCCACCCACACCGCCCATCCCCCACCCCATCCCCACCCAATTCTCACCCCAACCCACCTCCCACCCACAACCCCATCCCTCAACCCACTCTCCCACCCCCAACCCACTCATGCAGTCATGTAAACGGGTGCAATCGTGGACCTCCCATTGTTCCTCTTTTGTTTATACTCTAACTTTTTCGGAAGGCCTCCCATTGGTTTTGTACACGATTTTCAATCGTGGACGTTAGGTCAAACGTGGACCCCTTTGTCTACGCTCGAATTCTTTTGTCCTAGGTCCACGATTGCCGGCATATACAAACTCACTCACACAAGTGTGTAAACACCTTCAATCGTGGACCTCCTATTGTCCCTCTTTTGTTTGTACTTTAAAGGGACACATTGCCTTCAAATGTCATGAAATTTTGCTGTTTGGAAATGTTCCTCATCTTTTATAAGAGTTGTTCATGCAAAAAAAATGTATAATGTGTTGTGAGTAGTGATTACAAACCTCTGACCTCTGACATCTGACGCGCGAAACGTAGACTTATTTCTAGTAGTAAATACCACCGTCTAAATAATGTGCAAAATACGCTGTAAGAGTCTTTCTCGGCCACCAACTTACGCTTCTCAGCAGATGATTTTCGTGGACGTCCCCTAGTTGGAGTTGGAGATGGCATGGATGATGAAGGTCCACCGGATGCGTCCATGCTTCAGCTTCAATTCATATACAAATCGTCCCCTATGTTCACGTCTATTTGGCAATACATTTAGAGGCCTGATGAGGCACACGAACCGATATCTATACTATATCATCATGATACCAAAACAGCATTTGAACCAGACCTTCTTGTACCACAGAATGCGTTGGCGCCAGGCTGGCCCCGCGGCCATCCATTTACGAGTACCGTCAGTGTCCCGCGACGAGACAGTCCCGATATCCCTACCATATATCACCCAAGACGCGGGGCAGGCTTCGCTTCACACAGCCAGGCTACACAAGCTCCTTACAAGGCTTGCGGCTTGACCATAATGGAATAACAAGTTTATTCCAACATGTATCTCTATTTATTAACTATACAAAAAAGTAATTGAATATCACAAACAGACGGTTATTGTAATAATAATTGCCCAGACGTACTTCAACCAGCTGCGACTGGAAATACGACTGGTGAACACAGTCCGCAATTTGTGGAGTCAAAATTTTGGTTCTACAAAATGGCGGACCGTTATTTGTCACGAAATCAAACAAAAACCACGCAATTTGAAGGGATAGTTATGTGCATCTTTATATTCTACTTTTAAAAAAGCTTCCCAACCATATCCATTTCATTTTTATAGCCCAAATCGCCAAATCCAAAGCAATGTGTCCCTTTTAACTTTTTCGGAAGGCCTCCCATATGTTTTGTACACAATTTTCAATCGTGGACCTTGACACAATCGTGGACCCTATTGTCCTCTTTGTTAAAGGTCCTCGGTTTGAATAGCTATACAAACTATCCCACCCACTCTCCCACCCCAACCCCCCTCACCCAACCCCCCTCTCACCCAACCTTACCTCTCACCCCCAAGCTCCGACAGTTGGCTGCTCGAAGCTGCTTGTCTTTCCAGTTTTGTATCATTGTTTGCATATTTTCTGAAAAGTTTTCATGTACATGTATTATCCATCTGTTTAAAAAAACAAAAATGTTAACCCATTCTGTCTGGCTGTTATTAATGGGGTGCTGGTATGCTAATACGGGCTTGTGCAGTCAAGCGTAATGTATACAATAGGCAAACAATGGATTGAATATGTGCAGGAATGGACATATAGACGACAACCGGCCAGGTAGTCTTTTTCAAACCGCAGCCATGGCCATCGTTCTTATTCAGTGGGTTAGGAAGTTTCATAAATCAATCATCTTGAAAGGTAGCTCTGATTTTTTGTTGTTTTTTTTATAGCATGGAACATGATTTCCTCATAGACCAAAGACTTCCCTTTTTACTTCAAGACTTGATTTTTGTTGTACTTCTCTTCAGACTGATATCGACAACTTTTCCAAAGCGATCAATCGTTTCACACGAGAGGATCCAACATTCACCGTTCACTTTGACAACGAGAGCAAAGAGGTATGTATTTAGTTTGACACAGTCCACATTTGTTCCACATTTCCAGCATTTTCTTTGCTTTTTCAGTACTGCGAGTATTTACCTTTTTTTTTAAATGGAATTTGGATTCTTGTTTTATTTTTTCAGACTATCGTGTCGGGAATGGGTGAATTACATCTGGAAATCTACGCCCAGCGGATGGAAAATGAGTAC
Source organism: Hippasteria phrygiana (assembly GCA_037893225.1). Lineage (NCBI taxonomy): Eukaryota > Metazoa > Echinodermata > Asteroidea > Valvatida > Goniasteridae > Hippasteria > Hippasteria phrygiana. The sequence goes on from JAZGUH010000202.1 coordinate 2,809,158, forward strand.
AGCTGTCCAGTGATTACTGGCAAGCCTAAAGTAGCTTTCAGAGAATCCATCATGCAGCCAGTACAGTGAGTGAATTTTGTAGAATCGGGGAAAAAAAAAAAAAAAAAAAAACATGGCTAAACTAGAATTAAAAAAATAGGGACATAACATCAAAAGAAAATCTAAAGAAATTTGTATCCAACTTCAAAATACATCACAACAAAAAAATGTCGAAATGCATCCAGCAAAAATACAAAGCTGAAAGAAAACCAGAACTCTTAACCTCTTGAGCACGGTATTTTACGGGAGACGTCGGGGTGTCGCGGCGGTTCTGGCAGCCAAATCGAACCGCTACAATGTGTGTGTGTGCAGTCAAGCGTATCATAAACAATAATCCAACAATGGTTTGAAACTGCACAAACGGCGGCCAATGGCATCATCCGGCCTGGTGGCACTTTTCTTTGTGACGCCATATGGCGTCATCCGTACGCAAGGAGTTAATACATGCCGGTTCTCAAATACTTTGCAGATGATGTCATGTGCATGATATGTTTTTTTGATTATTTCATAATGTGTCAGAGGGCTCGTTTATCCTCAGGTTTGACTATCTGCACAAGAAGCAGTCGGGTGGTGCTGGGCAGTATGGTAAAGTTATCGGCGAGATTGAGGTAAGTGGATTCCAAGTCTAGAATGAAATAACTTCTGAACGCAATTACTTGGTACTGCTTACCGTAAGAAAAGAATCGCCACTAACTGTAGTACTAAATTCTGCGCTAATCATAAGTGTACTTCACAGGTTAGCTATGAATTTTGGCCTCTGTGTATAAGCAGTGTTCTAGCCAAGCATTAACCCTAACAGTCCTGAATCCTCCAATTTCAATACGATTTTCCATACCACCTAGGGAGTTAGAGTTAAATAGTGCTAGCAGCCACTACGCTTTCAGGAATTAACACTACGCTTGAATCCTGCCCCCTACACTTACCACTACGCTATAAATTTGAGAGCAAGAGTATATTCTAAACAATTTCAACTGAACTAAATTTTGCCTATATAATCTTAAAAACTTTTTCAAAGTGAACAAAGAAACTGGCAGGAGCAGGATTCGAACCTGCGACCTCCGGGTTACCGTACCGGCGCTCTACCAACTGAGCTATCTTGCCCTATGTTGGCGGTCTCCCAAATTGTCAGTATCTTTGTTCGGGTGGGCGCTAGTCAGAAGTCATAAACCCAGAATGCCGTATAGCCAGGGATCACACCCAATTTTACTATACAACCTGGGAAGCGACATTGTGGGGATCACTCAATGAGGATACGACTTTTTAAACTTATAATTCGTCAAACAATCCACAAGGGAAACTGATTAGGTAAATCTGAATACATTTTCAAAGTGAACAAAGAAACTGGCAGGAGCGGGATTCGTTTGTATCGTAAAATTGGGTGTGATCCCTGGCTATACGGCATTCTGGGTTTATGACTTCTGACTAGCGCCCACCCGAACAAAGATGCTGACAATTTGGGAGACCGCCAACATAGGGCAAGATAGCTCAGTTGGTAGAGCGCCGGTACGGTAACCCGGAGGTCGCAGGTTCGAATCCCACTCCTGCCAGTTTCTTTGTTCACTTTGAAAATGTATTCAGATTTACCTAATCAGTTTCCCTTGTGGATTGTTTGACGGCTTAAAAACTTTTGTTCAAAACAGTCAAGGGAAAGTGGCCAGGAATTTCTTCAGATTGCACCACAGAGCATCTAGAATCCAAAAATGATTGGGCCCCTTAATTAAGCAGACCTTGGGACCCCCACGCCGTAAGGGCTTCGCGCTCACATCGTTCACCCTTGAGCAAAATGCCCCGACACTTTAATTTCACCCTGGTAGGAACACTGCGTATAAGTATGACTTAAACGAAGGATTGTGAGCTTGACAGAGTTTGTGCAGAATTCTGTGCTGTCATTCTAACCTCAGTACGTTCATCATTGGGGTTGAATTTAGCCCTGTGATGTACACAAAGAGATCTGACAAAAATGTCATCACACCTCGCTTTAATCTTCCAGCCTCTACCTGCCGATTCCTACACTAAGATTGAGTTTGTGGATGAAACGGTCGGAACCAACATCCCTAAACAGTTTGTCCCAGCAGTCGAAAAGGTGAGATCTGTATTTTGATAATGCTTCCTCGAGCACTCCCAGTCAGAATTTCCCTTTCCATGGGAATTTTCCCCAAGACGGTGATTTTTGTTTTATGTCGCCATTGCCTCTCCAATTTCTTTACTGAGTGGATCCAAGACCTACCCTTTTCCTCCATTTCTTTCCAAGGGTTTTCCCACCCATACTCCTGTTTGGAACGAGCAGTCAAGTTTTTCATCTGTTTTCACATTTTGAGGCTGTATGTACCACACTGTATGGTAATTGTCAGAATTTTTTAACAATGCCTTTTCTCTCTTCAGAATTAGTTCCTATCACCAGGCATGCAAACTTTTTTTAAAATCCGACTGTGAAAAAAATCCGCGCTTCAGCTCGTTTCCCATCGTCCACCAACATGACCAATATTGCTAGCGCACATCGTCTAACTCCGTATTTTGTATACATACATTACATAGAAAGGTGCAGGACACAGACTCCGTACACATTCTGTCGCGTACATGTATAGTCTTGCCGTTGTATGAACTAGTCGCTATAGCGCCCTCAATCGACTATAGACTCATAGTCTGGTTCCGCATTTTTTTTCTCGCGTCAATGAATACAATACAATACATCAGGATACGGACACTATACCTACATGTACATGTTTGCACAACATAGAGCTTCACGCTAGCGCTACGCGCTCGCATTGTAATTTCTGCGTTTTTGGAAATTGAAGAGTTGCATGCCTGTATCACTCACCATGTTGATCTCTAAACTTATATCAAAGTGGATCATCTCCAACCCCCCCCCCCCCCCCATTTAAAACAAAATTGAAGCTTGACTACCTTTTTACGAATTCAGACGGTTTGAAGTCTCACTTCTTGCACCTGTCTTCATCCAGGGTTTCTACGAGGGAGCCGAAAAGGGTACTCAGATCGGCCAGAAGATAACGGGCATCCGCATACGTCTTCAAGATGGTCAGCATCACATGGTGGACTCCAGTGAGTTGGCCTTCAGACTGGCTGGACTCGGAGCCATCAGACAGGGTAGAGTTTATTTTACCTTATTTATGTTTGCATATTTTTATCCAGTGTGGCCTTATCATTGCATTAGAACCAGCGAACAGTACTATAGACAAATCCGGCGACCAAAATTAGAAGCATTTACTGCGGTGGCGAGGCGTATTTTACGTACGCGCTCGATGCAGCTTCGACCAACAGGGTGTTTAAAACTTGCCAAAATGCGCGTGCGACTAAAATTAAAGAACGCGCGCAACCTGCATGCGAGCGCGGCACCACTGTAAAAATGGCGTCGGCGAATTCCTGTATAGCATTAACCTTTTGAATACAGATGACGGCCATCGCCACGGTTTAAAAAAGACCACCGGGCTGGTTGTTGTCTACACACGCATTCCTCCACGTACTCAATCCATTGTTTGACTATTGTTTGCATTGCGCTTGGCTGCACAAGCCCGTATTGGCATACATGTACTAGCACCTCATTAAAGGGACACATTGCTTTGGATTTGGCGATTTGGGCTATAAAAATATAATGGATATGATTGGGAAGCTTTTTTAAAAGTAGAATATAAAGATTCTCATAACTATCCCTTCAAATTGCGTGGTTTTTGTTTATTTTCGTGACAAATAACGGTCCGCCATTTTGTAGAACAACATTTTTGACTCCACAAAATGGCGGACCGTGTTCACCAGTCGTATTTCCAGTCGCAGCTGGTTGAAGTACGTCTAGGCAATTATTATTACAATAACCGTCTGTTTGTGATATTCAATTACTTTTTTGTATAGTTAATCAATAGAAATACATGTTGGAATACTTTTGTTATTCCATTATGGTCAAGCCGCAAGCCCTGTAAGGAGCTTGTGTAGCCCGGCCGGGTGAAGCGAAGCCTGCCCCGCGTCTTGGGTGATATATGGTAGGGATATCGGGACTGTCTCGTCGCGGGACACGGACGGTACTCTTAAATGGATGGCCGCGGGGCCAGCCTGGCGCCAACGCATTGTGTGGTACAAGAAGGTCTGGTTCCCAATGCTGTTTTACTACTGGAAATAAGTCTATGTTTCGCGGGTCAGATGTCAGGGGTCAGAGGCCAATTTTTTGTTTTGTAATCACTACTCACTAATTACAACACAATATACGTGTTTTTTGCATGACAACTCTTATAAAAGATAAGGAACATTTCCAAAATTTCAAATAGGGGTGTGCATACCCGACCGTTCATGTCAGGAACCGGTTCCAGATTATGGAATCGAGTACCCGTACAACTTTACATTATAGCATAGTAACTTCCCAGAAAATGAAAAAGGAAAGGTTTCAAATGTTTTAATTTTGAAAGTTCCTGACAAATAATGTCAGGAATTTTCAAAATTAAAACACGACTACATGGGAAACCGCACAGATTTCATGTTCATGACGCTCACGAAAATTGACAATAAAGGGAATTTACCGGTTGTGGTTTTTGTAGTCTGGGTATGGATAAAGAGCCTCGACCAGACATAATAGCATGCCTCATTCCACAATACATACAACTGTATAAAGCTTCTGTCTTTTGTGTATATGCCGGCGCATGCACGTCCCGGAACATGTAATGGCGGAGAAGTGATCATGTTTACTGGACAGGCATAAGATTTTTCAGACTTTTGTCTGAAATCAGACTTTTGAATCTCAGAGAAAGACATTATTACAACTTCTGGGATTGGAAGTTTTGGGTTGGGTTTCTTTAACGGGTACCCGGGTACCCATATTTTTTTCAATCGGGCACCCGGTTCTTTTACTACCCGTAAATGCACACCCCTAGCAATAAGGGGTTACCTCCTTATTCCCTCACGTAGGTGCTCTGAAGCGTCCTAGGCTTGGACGTAAATTTGCTTGAAATGATGACGGCACAACAGTCAGGCCAACATAATACAATACGAACGTGACTACAGAAATTAATTCCACTCTTTGCAGTTGAACATTAGTGTGTTTGCAGATCTTGTCTATTTTGACATTTTTTTTTTATGTTCTCTCTTATTTTTCTTCCAGCTATGAGTGACGTACCGTGTCACATTCTGGAGCCGATTATGAACGTAGAGGTGACCGCCCCGTCAGAGTTCCACGGTGCCGTCATCGCTGGCATCAACAAGCGCAACGGGGTCATTTCTGGCTCCGATGGAGGGGAGGGATATTTTACCATCACTTGCGAGGTGAGTCGTGTTTTGCATAATGCTGGATATAACTTGGATTCACCAGTCATCATATGAAAACATTTATCTTTGTTGTAAATTGTTGATTTCAAGTTTTATCAGCAAAAATTTCATGAAACTCTGATTGCACCATGTTGATGAGATCACGTTGACAATTTCTGTCCTTTTTTTTTTTTTGTCGTCCTTTTGATTTGAGAGTCCCCCATACTGTGGAAAAAGCAGGGATAACGCAAACAAGTTTTTAGAAAACTTATTTCCATTGCGGTCCCAAAAAAATACCCTTTCCCTTTTATAATTCATATAATCTTAAAAATAACCTTCCCACTTAAAAACTAATATTACAATATACTGAGGAAAAAGACTTATATAAATATGCTAAATTCAAATTACCTTAAAAACCATCAAAAATCTTATATTGCACTTTATAACAGGAACGTTTACATAACCTTCCCATGCCTCCTGTGTAATGTTGACTTCTTTAGCTAGATTCAGCAGTTTGAATTTTGTTTAAAATTTTGCTGCAGGTCCCGCTTAACGACATGTTTGGGTATGCCACAGAGCTCCGATCGGCCACACAAGGTAAAGGTGAATACTCAATGGAATACAGTCACTATCAACCCTGTCGGCCGGCCATACAGGAATCGCTTATACTGCAGTATCAACAGGACAATGGATTAATCAAAACGGCCAAACGGTCTAGGTGATGGCGTGCAGGTTGGTGTGAAGAGGGTTTTTTATTTATTGAATTACATGCACAGCCTGTGATATAATGACTGGCTCTGTAAAACACTCTCCTCCTGCATAGTTGAATTTTTAAAATGAGTAAAAACATGAAGAAATAAGCTTTTATCTGGTATACCATGGACGTCTATATAGGATTTTTGGTGAAAGACACGATTGCTTGAAACATGAACAGTTTGAAGAGATTTATTTAATAAAGAAGATGCGCCTCGACAAATTCAGAGTACACAAGGAAATTCCAATGGAAGTTGTCGTAATTTATGGGTGGCATGGGTGGCTTGTGTGTAAAGCGCTTGCCTCTCACCAATGTGGCCCGGGTTCGATTCCCGGCTCGGACCATATGTGAGTAGAGTTGTGCGTTGGTTCTCTCCTGTGCCACGAGGGTTTTTCTCCGGGTCCTCCGGCTTTCCTCCCTCCGGATCTCTGGCTGTGCTCCGTGGTCATATGTGGGTCGATGTAGGCCGGCTGCCAGAGGCGCCTTTACGTGCCAGCGACTCGACCACGTTGTAGCCGCGTCCTTTGCAATTCAGCACCCCAGCTGCGAGTAAGGATGATTAGCCTCCCAAATTATTATATTATCTCGGTAATTATTTGTTATTCAGCCCGCTTCTGAGATCTCAAACATTCTGCTGTGATATCTGAAACTACAGGCATTAAGCAAAGCTACACAGAAAGCAAAACTGTTTTATCCTCTCCACTTTCAAGGACAGTAACTTGAACTGAGAAGGGTGTAGATTGATATTGTGTGATGTCAGCCAGTCATGGGGCTGAATGTGTTACCCCCGCTCATCAGGCTCATGAATCATTTCGAAATTGTATTTTGCTGAGGAGTATACAACCCCAGTGAATTTCACTGGGGAAATCAAACCCATATTTTAGTAGAATTTTGCATTGTGTATTATTTTAACAAATATATGTGACCCGCTCCAGAAAAAGGTGATATAAGTCGCACTATGCATTTTTGTGTAATGGCCCTTTCAACGTTGAGAAGGTGAATTTTTTTTTTTATTCATTTTTACTTTTTGTCTTTAATGACATCTTAAATATCTAAAGTTTCAGGTTTGGTGCACAACAATGTTGATTTCAGAGAATAAAGTGAAACAATAACCTTTTTAGAGTGCATTGTTCCATTGCATTGTATTAGAACTAGCTATTTCAAAGCCTGTTTTCTCTGTTGTGCAATTTGAACTCCATAGAACTCATTAATATGCAAAAACGCCATATCTCCAGAACGGAAAGGGCCTTGGAGCTCTATCATGTACCAAATGAAAGCTTACATTGCGGGCTTTCCAAACATACATAAAACCCATTTTTCATATTTTGCGACATAATATACCTTTTTCCAGAGCGGGTCACATATGTCAGTATAACAAATATAATTGCAATGGACAATTGTTTTTGTATATACAACTATGAACATTTTGTGCAATTTCGTTCAATAAAGGAAAAAACACAAGGTTTTCTAAACATAAATCTTGCTTTTACAACATGCTTGCATTGCATACAAGGGTTTATTAGGAAATAGGCTCTTTTTTTTCTGGTAGTTAACCCTCCTACTGTTATAACTATCATAATCAAAAAACCTAAGCCCTTCCTCTCCAACAGCTTGTGTGTTTCAACCTGTCACTCGATAGGTTTTGCTAGGTAGGGCAGTTGGCTCCATTTTGGCACCGAGACAGGGAGGGTTAATAGAGCTAGGGTAAGGGTGTTGCATAAAGTTGAAGATGGCAATTTCAAAAGTGGATGACATGGATTCTGGGTGGCAATGCAGTATAAACTGATGTAAGCACATGAGCATCCTTTGTGTAACGAGATTTCTGTCAAAACAAGAATTCTGTTGTGCATAATCACCAAAGAGTGGCAGTGATTTAGAAAACCCAACCTTTTCACTTGTTAATGTATAAAATTTGTAATGTAGACATTTACAGAAAATAATGTCAAACAAAAGCTGGTAGAGCGCCAGTACGGTATTCCAGAGGTCGCAGGTTCAAATCCTGCTCCTGCCAGTTTTCTTTGTTGACTTTGAAAATGTTGTGGAAAATAACCAAACACTTTCACCTTAAGAAAAATCATGATGATGCCGGAGTATTTTTGCTCATTGTTTCTAGGTTGTCATGTGTAAGTTTTTGATGATTAAAACTGATCAGTCTTGTCAATTTTGTTTCTAGGATTTGAAGTGACTTTGCTTTTGTATATTATTTGTCATAAAGTAAGGAGGTTGTGTGAATGTCCATCGTCCAACGTGTATTATTACGAAAGCCATACTGTCCTGGTAGGCTTCGTGTACATTGAGGCCCTCTATTGGTGAAAATGCGAAAATTACTGAGGGGAGCACCCAAATTTGTTTCGCGCGCAATGGCCGGGCTGGGAGCAAGTTTGATCAAGGACTATGGTTAACTGTATCGGCCACGTCCAGTTGACCAATAGAGGAATCCCACAACGACGGGTTTAGCGCCGATCTGCGCATTTCCGCGTTTGAAAACGAGGATCTCAATGTCGCAGTAAACAACTTTATGCTGATCGTGCGCCTGCGCTTCCTTTTATCGCCTGATTAATTCATTCATGCATGAATGAATGTGCTGAAAAGCGTTGTTTTGTTTGCCACTGACATTCTCGCTTTATTTATTTATTTATTTATTTATTATTTATTACATTTCTTTACCCAGGGTGTGCCCAAACAGTTTAAAACTGGTTTCCATTGGGGCCCTGCATATTATTTGTTAAAACTGAATATTTACACATTCATACAAAATATTTAAACAAATACAATAATGTTTACACAAATAGATATATTTTCGGTTATCTTTTCAACTCTCCAGAAGCCTATTGCTGATTTACGGTTTCAACCCTGAAGTGCGCAAAAGGGGCTAATGTGAAATTCCTCTATTGGAACCAGCCTTTAGGGCATGGTTAGCGCTGGTTATCAAGGGTAACATCTCTCATAAAGACGTGAAATGGGGACCAGTGGTATCATAGTTGACTATTATCGTTCGGACTTGGATGTCATTGCGCAGGTGTGTGGTACGTCACGAATCCACCACTGGTTAACCAATTTTCCTTGATCGAACTTGCTCCAGATTTTTTTCTCTCGATTTTTTCCGTCTGATAACAGTAGACCAATCACGTCCGATTCTCACTGCTGGGCTATAATCCGGAGCAAAATTCGTTGAAACATCCCCCACCCCGTTGATGTACGAGTTGAAAACTTTAGGGGATTTGGCCGCTTGAAAACCGTACAGCACAAACTCGGAGCGCTCTGTTTCCTCAGGAAGAGTCATATTATGTTTTTGTTTACGTACGTATACAGAAAACTCAGACAATCCCGAACAAAATCCGTTGAAACATACATCGCCATGCATTCCCCCGTAGAGTGTCGATGTACGAGTTGAAAAGTTCGGGGCTTTGGTCGCTGCAAAACCGCGCCCAAATTCAGAGCACTTAAAATCTCGGGGAAAGGGACGTCGTGTAAATCCCATAGGGTTTTCAACAATTTTATCCGGGATTGTAGCGCGTGCCGTAATCCCGTATATTCGGAATTGTAGCAGGAGGTGGAAACTAATAAATGGTGGCAATCCCATGTCGGCATTTGTTAGTAGCATTTTTGTGGTGTGACCGCAATGTCAATGTTCGGTTTAAGTTTCATTTTGCAACACCGAGCTGTCTTTGTTCCCATTCTCCATGCATATACTATAGGCCGCTATTTTTCCAACCAAAAAGATAATTGTGAAAATCTCAGTAAGGTCTCTTTTTAAACGATGAAAATTTGACCGAAACATATTTGTAAAATGGTCCACGTTTGACGTGCTTCGACTGACCCCCCCCCCCCCCCAAAAAAAAAATGCTATTCTTAAAGATATCAGCACAAAACAGTTTTCTGTAGAAATAAAAAAGCTCGGTATTAAAGTTCCCAATTTGGCCCTGTAGGCCTACATGCATGCAAAACCATGGATAGCCTTCCAATACAAAGCGAATGATGAAAAATAAGAGTTAACGTAAATGAATTTGTTATTCAATTATCCACCCGCAGTCTGGGGGTTTCAGAAATACTGTTTGGGGCGTGGCCAGACACTTGCTTCTCGGAACATCACATATCTCACAAAAAGAAAGAAATTTATTTTTAGCATAGGACCTAATGGTGTTACCACAACCATTCTTCGTTATTGCTTTCATCTGCAGATCAAATGTAGGATATTAAAAGATCACACGAATTAGGCTAACAAACCAGTCAAACCGTTTTTTGGAAGCTTGTAACGTGATTAGGCCTGTCAAGCTTCATGTGTCAAAAACTTGAGCAATATGAGGCGGTGATGGCAGCAGCCATACCTTTCCATTGTTCTGACCAGCCGTGCGCATGCTCAGAACTGGCAAAAAGGACCGGTATGTCTGCTGCCACCAGCGTCTCAAAGTCTCCCATTGTATTTGTATTATTTAACAAAAAAATAGGACAATAACATGGGACAATGAAAGGCCCGACGTAATTGCGATTCAGTTGGAAGAATGTATTCTCTATACGGCCTAACGAACTGGAAGTTTTACAATGTATTATCTGAATGGAAGTTCTACAATGTATTATCTGAATGGAATGTATAAAGACTGTGAAAAAGGTTCATTCCTACTCGTAATAAAAATGTAGCCAACTTAATTGTAATGGCCGCCAAGCTTCGGCCGTAGCACTTGAGGCCTAGCTGATAATCATAAACAGCACTTGAGGTTGGCATAATGCGCAGTCTAGTCCTGCTGGTATCCGCGACCTTTGTGTACACGGGCAACAAGAGCTGAGTATAGCTCCGCGGTCTGTACTCACAGCGTGATCGTGCTTGAGTCTGATTACCAGCGCAGAGAGCATAATGTGAAGCCAGCTTACAAAAGGTCAACCTTGGGACACGCTTGTATAACGTACGTGCATAATAATAACTCGAGTACTGTATATGCCGAACAATAATCCTCACGAAGGCAGCGCAGCGAGTATAGTGTTCATAATGTACAGTGCAGTGGTGTTGTTGAGTACTGAACTGAATCCTGACCTCAGTTAGTTCAGACCGCTCATCAGTTAGCGGCACAACCCGGACTCAATATGGCCAACAAAAGACTCAACTTTTCGGTCATTGAAAGGGACATTCTTCTCCGTCTAATCGAAGACAACATCGAGATTATAGAGTCCAAGAAGAACGACGGGTTGACCGTAAAACGGAAGGATGAAGCATGGGCCAGGATCGTCTCAAGATACAACGCCGAGTACGACGTGGTCAAACGGACGCACCGCCAGCTCCGCAAGTACTGGAATAACCTCAAGATGCGGGCCAAGAAATCCATGAGCGTCAACGGGTATACAACGATCACCTTGCCGAGTAGTAATATTGTAACACCGATTAGGCGTAGCGCGAAGTCTACCTCAGGCCGTGCAAACGAAACTTTTAACGGCCTGGCTCGTTCGACCTCGACCCCCGTCTTCCCGGAGCCGGTGATCAAGGAGGTACCGCCTTTGTCATGTTATCATCAGCAGCAACATGATGAGGGTGAAGCTGATCAGCAGCAGAGTTCGCTGGTGGAGGCAGGGATAGCTGATGAGGAGGAAGCGATGTACTCTGGGAGGAGCAATGGGGAGGCAATGGGCGAAGGAGATGAAGACTATGCAGACATCGTCGGTTCAGATGCCGAGGACATAGGTGTGTATTCCTTGGCAAATCTTATTTCTTTTAATTATATCTCAAACAAACCACTTCCGGACGGTATTTGAAAATTCTTTTAATTATGGAAGATTGGAACTTTCGTTTTTCTTACAAATTCTTTTATCTTATTATTTCATAGTTTCTATTCTTTTTGGTGTTTGACAATTGTTTGTGTCAGTCGTTGGAAAGAAAAGTACGTAAAACAAATAATTTATAGTGTGGGTCTTCAAACGTACACAGGGTGCGTTTTGGCGGTCACAAACAGCCACAAACCAAGAATTGGTTCGATTGCTTCTTGTCGGTGAATTTCTTTAGGAATTTGAAATAGGCGAAAATTACGCATCATAATGAAATCCTCAAATTTCCAAAGTGATTAAACAAAGAGAAACAACAGAACCAGTTTTCGGTTATGACCGCCAAAACGCACCCCACCCCTGAGTGCAATGAACCGTGTTACCGACCTCGACTGTTGCATGAACAGTAATGATGAGAGTATTGAGGGTTTTATGTTGTTTGTCGGTAAACAAAGATATTTTTTCTTTTCAAGTGTAAATGTTACTTTTGTTTATATTTTAACCCTAACAGCCCTGAATCATCCAATTTCAATACGATTTTTTCACACTACGTGTACTTAGGGAGTTAGGATTAATGTGCGTAATATTTTCAACGCAATTTTTTTCCATGCAGGGGAAGAATTCCATTGGGTAGACGACAAGGGTTTCAGACATGAAACAGCCGAGAGGGTAATCACTGGCAACAACGTGCAGTACGTACGGAACGAACGAGAGGCCAAGATGGCTCTACTGTCCATTCAGATGGAGACGGCTCACGAGCAACGAGAGTTGGCCCGGGAGTTGCGAGAACAGACGAGACAACGCCACCGCCTGGAGATGCAGTTGCTGGAGGAAAAGAGAAGATACAGGAAGATGAAGATGGATGCTCTGTGTCTTCAAGGACAGAGCCGAGATCACAGGCCAAATCTTGGGGGAGGGGAATAGGATCCCCGCCACACTGGTTTAAGGAGATGGATGAACAATAAAAATCACTCAATCCCCATTTGCTACAAACTATAATGTCAATACAGAACGCAATAAGAAACCGAACCTTTAAATATTGTATAATGGATACTGTTCAGTATATATATATATATATATATAGTAGCGAGGTCACGCATGTATTCCGAAGGGCGCCCTCTGCAACAAACGGGACATTGTTAAGCAAGTTCGGTTGGGCGACTTGTGTCGCTGCATGATTTAACATGGTAAGCACTTATCCAGAACCACAAAAATTACATCGTCATGTATTACCGTACTGAAAATGCACGAGGCCCTATTGAATTAATAGGCACGGTTTTAAGATGGAGGATAGGTAAACTGGGCAAGTTTTGCGTTTACGATAAATTGTCGGTTTTGTCATACACTATGAACATCTAACAAAAGAAAACCCACGCAGTCCTTTGTTACAAACATAGGACTGCGTGGGTTTTCTTTTGTTAGATGTTCATAGTGATAATAACTCTTTATTTGCAGTAAGGTAATAAATTATTTATTGCACTAACGTTAAGTAGAAAAAGGAATATAAATAAATAAATAATAGAAACTAAAAATGACGTGCAAATATTTGCTTCGTTAACAACTAGCAGACGACATTCTTTGCACACTAACTAGATTTGACGTAGTGAAAAAACATACCACACATGCGTGATTTAAATCGCAAATTGACGAAAGGGACTAGGTCAGCACCCAAACTTGCTCACTGATGTGCAGACTTCGTACGTTGAAGTGTTTAATTGTTTGCATGTTATATTTTGACTGTGATTGGGATGAGCTAAATGAGGTCTTGATAATAAGCCAGTTTGGTATTTCAACTGCGCATGTGCACAATGACATTAAAAATGTTTATCCCGAATGACCCGCGTGATCACGCAAAAGGTGGTCGCACAACGAATACGTGTAAAATTCAATCAGAATGTGCGTTCGCGTAACATGGCGTGACATTACGTCGGCAATTTTTATCCCGGATAACCTTTGACCTTTGACATACCGAACTGGCTTATTAAATCAATAGAAGCGTAATTGCGGGAGAGGTGATGGATACGCCTTCTTCCCATGCAGACGGGTCTTGTAGGCCTACTACCTCCGGCGTTTGAAGAAAATTAAGCGCGGCGTTTATACTAATGCATGGTTTTTGCTTACTTGACACAAGTGTCGGACCACGGAAAATCTGGAATACTTTTTCTGTTTTGTTGTGGGGTGATTAGTTCAGACAGTGGAGGGACGCTTTATAAAAAATGGCAGCTAGCCGGTTTGGGAAAAAAACACGTTTTGGGGGGTGGCAGGTACTCTCAGGGGAAATAGCAAAAAAAATCAACGGCTGACCTGCCAAAAATTGAACAGAATTTGACAGATTAATAATCAAACTATAATTTTCAGTTGTGTCACAAAAACTGAGAGACTCCTGGATAAGGATTTCAGTTTTTCACTGTGAAGTTGATGGATTTTTACACTAAGGTCCATGATGCACGATATGGGGCAGAGGGAACCCCCCCCCCCCCCCCCCCCCCCTCTTTTGTGTTGGTCATTGTGTTCCCGGAATCTCGGGAATTCCTTTTAGAGGTCTATGGGGGATGTGTTGGGTAACAATAGTCTGGCGAGTGTATAGGGTATAGGGACAAAAGGGGGGTACCCCTCTGCCCCATATCGTGCTGGGTATACCAAGGTCAATGGGAGTGTATTTAGTGTGGCGCACCCACAGACATAAATATTTATGTCTGTTGGTGGTGGGTGCACCCCTATAGGTCTGAATGGCGCCACCAACGTCAAAAGAGGCAAATCTTCTTGGGAGAATTTTTTTCTGAGAAATAGTAAATTGTGAAAAGTTTTTGACAAGAAGTAGTGAGAGCCCCAATCCCCCCCCCCCCACCCCCCCCCCCCCCCACCCCCGTCAAATCCTGGGTGCGGCACCGAGTGCAGACTTTTGTTGTTTATTTACGTTATCATTCATATTGTTATTCTTGTAACAAGAATAAAATGCGTTGACATACTGTAAAACGTACACTGATGTATTATACGGTCTGTATGATTAATTTAAATGCCCTCTTTTACACTTTGCTTGCATTTCGATGTAAGACCAATAATGTTGAAGACCATTAATTTTCTCATGTTTGACTTGAATTCCGTTCGTTTTCTGATTTACGATTTATGAAATACGATTACATTGTTGATTTTTGATTTATTTTATTGGTTTATCAACATTTATATTAATTATATACTGCGTGGGGAGTGATCGGATTTTTTAAAAGACCGGGAAATCTTCGCCTGAAAATATTTTGCCGAGGGAGGGCCGCTTTAAAAAAAATTATGGGGCGCTCTTAAAGGTAAGCACTTATCCAGAACCACCAAAAAGTTTTCGTCGCGCGCATCGCCCCTTGTGCCTATTCAATAAGGCCTTGTGCCTATTCAATAAGGCCTAGTGCATTTTCAGTAATACATGACGATGTCATTTTGGTGGTTCTGGATAAGTGCTTACCGCTGTTAAAGGTTTAATAATTGGACCTCGGAATTTTGGTGAGGGCGCACTTTAACAAGCCGTTAAAAACCCGGGGCGATCTATAGCCCCCCCCCCCCCCCCCCGATACTGGGCCTGTTTGTTTCACACAGATCCGGATCGCGATCAGTGATCCGGAGCTTCGAAAGAGTGCTCTGAATCACGTTTTTAGGGATCCTGCTCGCGAGGTGGGTTCGCAAGATCCAAGATGGCGACGTGCGAGACGGACAGAGAAAAAGTGACGGTATTTTTTCGTAGATTTGAAGCATTTAATGAGCTGTTTTGACAGTATTTAGTCATAATTCTTTTACAGTGTATTTTTGTTATTATGGCTATGTACGATTTATTTACTTTTCTAGAAATACTAGATAGTTTATCATAAAAATAACCATACCAAATCTGAAGCAGACGACATTTGTTTTGTAGTACAAATTCTCCCAGCATGCAACATATTGCGAGAGGGCGCCCTAAAGGGTTCGCGATCCTGTTTGTTTTCGTTCGGCTCTGGATCACCTCCCGATCTGTGTGAAACCATGGAGGTAGACAAACGCCCTGGGAATTCCTAAGTGAGAAACGACTGCGTGGTCTAGCTCCCTGCTGTATGTATGAACGACATGAAAACAAGTCATGATGTAACGTGTGCGGAAGTTCATTAGCAGGCACGTGGGTGTGTTCATATACGTGAGTATTCCAAGCCCTTCCAAGCAACTCTTGCAACTCATTCTGTAGCGATAGCCTTGTCTCTAGCTAGCTCTCCGCTCGACTCGTGCAAAAATGAAAGCGACCCAAGTCACAGTGCATGCACAGTGCACCGCACACAGTGCACAGAATACCAATGTATTCGCAACAAGACGACGACGTTTGGCAAACCATGGAGGAATGCCTCCATGGGTAATAAACCGCTGTTTGCACAGTGGCCGCAGATGTTCACTGTCATACCTAAATACTTCCAGGAATTTGTTAGTTTTTTTATGCATGCACTATACTATGCATTCGATGTAATCAATGTGGTCTGTATGCACACAATAGTTTACGAAGAAAAAACAAATTGTAAGTGTGATGACAAACATGCATAACAAACAGAAGTTGAAAATACATGTAGACTTTTTAAAAAACGATGAGCTGCCCATACACTTTTCTAATTTATAAATGTTCTTCATTTAATTCATTTAATTGTAAAAGAGTGATATTTACACATCTACATTTCATGTTAGATTATAAATTAATATTGTGTACTGCAAGCGTACCATATTTGGAAAAAATATGATGGGCAAATAAATCGGTCGTAATGCATGCAATTGTAAAATTGTTTTCAGCGAAGAAGAACCATTTATGGCGTCTAGGCCCTATATAAACACTTACAAATGACAGTGGGACACATTGATGGCAATATTCCTATTTCTAAAAAAATATCTGTACATGTATTTATAAAGGTGCGTTGAGCCTATAGTTTGTCGACTTAGCAATTAACAGTACCGATTAATTAGCTTTCGAAAACGCCCTGTTAGATCTACTTAAACAAAAGTATCGCCAAACAATCCACAAGGGAAACTGACTAGGTAAACAAAAGTATGACAGTTGGTAACTTCAGCAAATATATTTGGAAGCACATAGGGACCATTATCTCTTTATCTTCAAGTCCTAAATTTGTCAATGTTTCCATTTTAATTATGCACGTAGCCTATCATCTGCTGTGTCTCATCATGAAATGTGAAAAGTGCAGCGTCCATAAGCTCTCCAATGAATTCCCACCAAAGACCGTGTTGGAGTCCTGCCAACATGCTGCCCTGCACTGTCTCAGGGTAAATATACTTGGTGTATCTGCAAAACCTCTTTAATTTTCAGAGTTTTTTCTCATTTCATTAAGTTGACAATACAAACTGCCCTATAAATTGCCTTATAATAACTCTCACATATTTTTATTTGTAGTGCGTTACAAATCACGTGGAACAGCACGGCAAGTGTTCCCAGTGTGAAAACCAAGTCAGCAAGGACTGTCGACGGCTACAGCAATGTTACGAGCAGCTGCGAGCTTTATTTCCCGAGTACGAACCGACGTACATCCCCAAGACAGATACGACGTCTGCTGAGAAAGGCTACGTCAGTCTGGCCATGTTGAATGGGGACAGCACGAGAGAGGAGCTGGACTCGACCATAACCGTAGCCAGGGTGAGAGAGATCGTGAAGGAAAAACTCGGAGTTCCCCCTCAGAGCCAACAGCTGATTTACAATGGCAAAGAAATGAAGGTACTATCATTTCTATCTTGAGCCGCTGTCAAAACATCCTCGTAGTACAAACTTTCCTAAATATACAATATCCATACTCAGAAACTAGAGTTTTTAGTTCTTTAATCACAGCATTCGAAAAACAGTGCAAACGTTAAAACTATACAAGGGAAAAGAAACATGATTATATTTTTCGTCTATATTGACACAAACTCCTTTTAAAATCAAACTATACATGTATACTCCCCAAATTGTCTGGGAAGGTTTGAATGGGCGTAACTGTTCAACTTATTCTATTTATTATTACTCACTTTGCAACACTCTTTCATTCTTCATTTTCGCATCTCCTTTGTGTTCTATTTGATAGGAATTCACTGATGAAAAAGCAGCTACAACACTCGGCTACTACAAAGTGCTGCCAGAAACAACAATCTACGTCAGGCGCCTCCTGTACTCGGCCCCAGAAAACAACCTGAATAAAGTGGTGTTTGACCTCCACTGGGGCTACCCGTCAACAGGTCAAGATTATCTGGACGCAACGGCCATCATTTTCAGCGGCACCCAACTCGTGGATTACCTGGATTACAGAAAGCTATCCCACGATTCCCTGAAACACTCGGGTGATCGCATGGATAACCGCAACCAAACAGGTCATCACTTAATGACGGTGGACCTGAGGGAGGTACCAAGTTCCTTCACCCACATCTTCTTCACGCTGAGCTCTTGGGCGTCGCCAACCATTGCCAAGTTTCCAAACCCGAGTCTGCGGTTTTACGAGGAGTCTGATCCAGGTACAATGCTGTGTGAGGACACCATTACGAAGACGAATCATTCCCAGGCGATTGTGATGTGTTGGTTGTCGAGACACAAGGGCAAGTGGTGTGTGTACAGCGCGGGCAAAGCGTCAGCTGGAAACTCGGAGGACTATGAACCTCTGTTTGAGACAATTTCAGATATCATTGCCAATGGACTGTGACATCAACAATGTGATACACACGAATTGATAGTCTTAAAACACTGAAACACATTTATGAGATACATTTTAAGTCAGTTGCAATATTTTGCCTGCGTCGTATACAAAAGAGCTATTTTACACAGCCACTTTACGGCTACACCATATGAAGTATACTACATGAAATGTCGAGTTCAGTTAAATCTGCTTCTCATTAACCCTAACCTTCCCTAACCTGCCAAAATCAAACACCCCTTTGTGTTGAATTTTGTGTGATTGGGTACTGTAGAGCCTTGGCACCATCACTTTGCATGGGACTTGATGCCCTGATTTTGTAAGTACAAAGAATGTGCCATTGGTTTACTACACAGTGTTGGAGTTTGTGTGGTTAGGGAAGGATTCTAGTAAAAAGGCTTGGGCTGTTAGGGTTAAAGAACGAACTTTCTCTTGTTAAGTTAGTTGCTTCACATAACGTATCCGCCAAATTTCTATCTAGTTGCACTCTCCATCATGGCGGGGAGGGGGGTGGGGGGGGGGGGGGGGGGGGTAAATAGCTCTTCAATACGATGGTAATATAATTTCTTTAGTAGAGGATCTCCTTCATATTGTATATATAAATGCCTGCTGTCCCATAGTCACAAAATAAAGGGTTGTGCACGGAATGTTTTAATTGTTCCCTTTTATTGACGACTGGTTCCCAGTTTTATTAGTTCCAGGTTTATTAGTACATCTTTGATGTCACTTTTACTCTGTCAACACGCATTTGTATTTTCTACTATCCCATGTAATGATAGGGAAATCGGAGCCATCTTTGTTGGTTTATTTCTTTTTGATATTTTTTATTATCTATGATTCACTTCCACAGACATCATGATGGTGTAATCACAGTAATGCTAATTTTCTAGTGAATATCAGAGTCTCGGCTCATCGTTTGACGTTATTGATTATTTATTTTAGGAGCATTTTTACAGCGGTGTAACTTGAGTTCGTCGATTGTGTTGGGCAATGGCTATAAGCTTTGTTTCCTTATAGGGCTAAGTCATGGGCTAAGTACAGTAATTTTAAGTACGGTATTATGGTACGTGTGCTGAGCACGGCTTTGGAATTTGATTTGAGCCAGACATGAATGATCTCAA
This sequence comes from Hippasteria phrygiana, assembly GCA_037893225.1. Classification (NCBI taxonomy): domain Eukaryota; kingdom Metazoa; phylum Echinodermata; class Asteroidea; order Valvatida; family Goniasteridae; genus Hippasteria; species Hippasteria phrygiana. Next base: position 2,828,729 of record JAZGUH010000202.1, read on the forward strand.
TCACAATATTCCAATTGCTGGCAGTTCTTGCACGTAATATGCACACAATATATTAAGTTTGGCACAGGAAGGACCGAGATACAGATAACTCTTCAGTACGATCGCAGTAGTAAAACCCCTGAGAGAAGTACACCCTCCATGTCAATGCCCGCGGTCCTTTACAGTCATTTTTTTACGGAATGTTTTAATTGTTCCCTTTTAAGTTGTTGATGACTGGTTCCCGTCTTAGTACTCGCCACTTTCAACGAGCGTCGCCAGGATGTTTTCTAAAGGACGTAGAAAAATCGAAAGGGGGTGTGGGGGGTGGGGGGAGTGGGAGGTGCGGGTGGCGGTTCTGGACATGCCAGTGACTCGACGCTATTTTTAATTTTAAAGACCGCGATACCTATTGGCCTATTGTATCATAGAGATAGCCGCCGCAGGCACCTTTCAACAGGTTTTGAGTGTTATAGGCCTATACATCATGGAGGGAGGATACATGTACATTCAATTAAGTACGACATTGACTTCGCACCACGTCTTCATATTTTACTCATTTATTCTTCTTTTCCCACCTGAATTTCTGAAGGGGGGGGGGGGAGTGATCCCCCCCCCCCCCCCCCCCTCGCGACGCCCATGCCACTTTCAGCATTTGCATTTTCCACTAGCCCATGATAGGCCGTAACTTGAAATCGGGACCATCTTTGTTGTTTTTCAGTTCTGTGTTTTGATGTCTATGATACCGTCATGATGATGTACATTAATTTTCTAGTGAACATCATCAGCGTCTCAGTACATAGTCTGACGTTACTGACATTTACTAAGCTTTTTTTACAAGGTTGTAAAATCGGGGTAATGTCTATAGTCCCCCGTCTCATTGGACCCCCGTCTCATTGGTCCCCCGTCTCACTGGTCCCCCCATCTCATTGTAGTTCCTTCTTCTCAATAGCCCATCCATAAATTAATTAATTAATTAATTAATCACTAAATAATAACTAATTAATTGATTACCAAGCTATAGTGCATGAACTGCATGAACTGAAAGAGAAATCATACAAAGACCGATTGGCGTCACTAAAGGTCAAATGACGGCAGTCAACAACTATAAATATACTTCAGATAGCTGATTAAATATAATCCATTTTCAAAGTGTTCCGGAGGTCGCAGGTTCGAATCCGCTCCTGTCAGTTTCTTTGTTTACTTTGAAAATGGATTCAAATTTACCTAGTCAGTTTCCCTTGTGGACTGTTTGATATATAAATCCATTTATTAGACAGGGGACCAATGAGTCGGGGAACCAATGAGACGGGGGCCCAATGGCCGACGGGATCGGGAGACGGGCGGGGGGCAATGAGACGGGGGACCAATGAGACGGGGGCCCAATGGGACGGGAGACGGGGGGGGGGGGGGGGACGGGGGACCAATGAGACGGGGGCCCAATGGGACTGGAGACGGGGGGGGGGGGGGGACCAATGAGACGGGGACCAATGAGACGGGGGACTAATAAGGAGCGGTCCCCGTAAAATCGGTTCGACCGCAGGGCCAAGACCATCTTCTTCCCGTACGTTGTTTTCTTCGGGATAAGTACATGTCTAGTCTCGCTTTCCTGCCATATGCGCCGTATAGACTTGGGAACAAGTCTAATTCGGACCGCACATTTCTCATCTGGGAATCGGGAAACCAAGCAGGGGAGAGAAATCCAACGACGTTCCTATGGGAACAGGCAAAAATCCATTATCGTGTGTTGTATCGTGTTGGTTAACTCCCTCGACCTTTGACATTTGATCAATTATCGCGTGGTGCCTCCAGCACTCTGGCTGTTTATGAGCACCACCAAGTGGAATTTTTAGGACTGCTTGATTCGCGCATGGAGGAAGGAACAGTCCATGATTCGAGCCAGACAGAAATTACTGCAATTATAACACATTGTATTCAAATAAACCTTTTTGACATTCTCAAAGCATCATGGGAACTGCATCAGCCCTAACTGGCATTAAGAAGAGCAAGCACATTAGAACGGACGTGATTGGTCGCATTGGTCACATGTTCGTTGTCATGCTTGCAAAAATCCTCTTCTGATTGGCTAATAATGTGACATTATTAGCTGTTCTAATTCCAGAAATTTGCATTCATCAGTAACTGGTACCCTGAGAGGGATTCCCCAATTATTTCCTTTATTTTTATTGCCATTTAAAATTGATTTTTCTGGTTATTATTTTCCTTATGTTCCATGCAAAGATATGTGAAAAGGGTATCGCTCAACTCATGACAGATATTTAGCATAAAATCAATTAATATTTGGACTGGTTCACAGTGCCATAGGTTTGTGTATAAATTACATGGTTTGTTTGGCCTCCAAACCCACAATGCATTGAGAATGTCAAAAAGGTTTATTGCTGGCGGTCCTTGCCCCCGCGTGTTGCATGCGATGGGGAAAAACCCGCGATTGTGAAATGGATGTTTTTACGGTTTGATGGTATGGACAGCCAATCGTACAAAATATAAAATGATTGTGGCAATAGAAAATCATGTGCGTCTATGCCGAGTGTGAGAATGCTTTCATCACGTTGTAGCCCTACGTGTACAATTATACAGGGCATACCTTTGAAGGCATCAGGCCAGAATACGTTCCCTTCATTGGCGACACAACAGACCGACGTAGTGTATATTATATGCAGACTGTTCAATCTGTTACAGACGGAATTCAGCTGATCCAGTATCGAGGTTGACTGTCAACAATTTTCACCATGAAATGTGGCAAGTGTGGCGTTCAGAAACTGTCCAACGAGTTTCCGCCATGGACACTGATGGAGGCGTGCAACCACGCTGCACTGCATTGTCTCAGGGTAAATATGTCAAGCACTTCATTGTCTTATAATTGAGAACAATCTAATCGTGAAGAAAAACCTGAAGTGACATATGACAGTGGTCTTTCAACTAGCGCCTATACATGAGTGTGGTAGGCCTATTTCCCTTGTTTTTAAACAGGTAATCCTTTGACTTGTAAAACAATACATGCATATGTTGTGTAATAAATATTATGTAAAATACACATTTCAATCAGTATACAATGTATATAAAATTGCCTTTTTCATTATTTTATGTACAGTGCGTGACATCACATGCCGAACAACACGAACAGTGCTCTCAGTGTGCGAACAAAGTTAGCCAAGACTCCAGTCGTCTGAAACAATGCTACTCTCGGCTAAAGGCATTGTTTCCTGAGTACGAGCCCACATTTGTCTCCACGGTATACACCGCGACTGGTGAGAGAGGCTACGTCAGTGTGGCCATGTTGAATGGTGACTGCACCAGTGTGGAGCTGAACCCGGTCATGACAGTCGCCAGGCTGAGAGAGATTGTCAGGATGAATCTGAATGTGCCACTTGAGAATCAACAGCTGATTTACAATGGAAAAGAAATGAAGGTGCATTCAAGATGATGCCTATTATCTAGAGGACCCTACAGATCTAGTTCTATATAACTTCCCAAATTTCCTCCCCGATTGTTTTTTATGTGAAAGTGGTATTGAGCATTTTATCCTAACCCTAATCCTTTGTAGGCATGTTGAACACATTTTAGTGGATGGTTTACGGACTTTTGACCCCCAAAATCATAATACCGAACCAAATTCAGAGTATATATTTTAAATCAGTGTCTCCAAACTGGTTATCGCCCGAATATTGTTGGACCCCCCCCCCCCCCCCTCACCCCCCGCCAAAAAAAAAAAAAAAAAAACCTCACATTTGTTTTCGGTCGTAAACCACGCCTGCATTGAATTACGTTTGATTTTAAGTGCTTTATTAGCTCTATTATAACATTAAACATCAAAACATTAAACATGTTTTTTTTCCCTTCATTTTGTTGTTTTAACAGGAACTCACCGATGCACATGCCCAAGCTACCCTTGGCTTCTATCAGGTTTCACCCAAAACGACCATCTATGTCAGACGGCTTCTGTACTCGGTGCCAACCGGCTTGGACAAGGTTGTGTTTGATCTGTACTGGGGATATCCTCCAAGAGGCAGAGACTTTCTGAACGCCAGCGTGATGATATTCCAAGGGTCCGTTTTTTCAGGCGTTGTGGATTTCAGGAACAAACAACGAGCTGCCATGACCCACTCTGGGGATGTGATGGACGATTATAAACGCATTGGTCATCACTTGATCAATGTGAATCTTAAAAGCATTCCAAGTAATATCACCCACCTGTTCTTCGTCCTGAGCGCTTGGAACGAACCCACCATCTCTAGGTACCCCAACCCCAGTCTCCGGTTTTATGAGGAGTCCAACCCTGGCAAGATGCTTTGTGAGGACACCATCGAGAAACTGAACCACTCCGAGGCCATAATCGTGGCATGGTTGGCGAAGCAAGGAGGACATTGGTGTGTCTTCAGCGCTGGCAAGCCATCTTCCGGCAATGTCTGGCACTATGACCGTCTGGAGACGACGATACAGGGTATATTAATTAATGGATTGTAAGGTGGCTTGGTTGTATAAGGTGGCTTGATTGATTGCCAGAAATGCCCGGAGGCACATGGTTGCCCTGCCCCCCCCCCCCCCCCCAAAAAAAAATGAAGAACGGTGGAATACATAATTATGTACATATTAATAAAATAAAAAAATAAAAACAATTAAAAAAAAAAAATCTGCACCGTTCAGTCTCCCTCCTCCCTATTTTATAAAGAAACATGCTCATGTATCGTCCTCATCTTAGTGTCAAGCAACTGAAAATGCCTATTAATCACGAACCGTATAGGTTCAGACTTTGGACAGTCAGTTTTCATGATTGCTTGACAAGGCCATCAGTAATAAATATGGAAGTTTTTCAATATGTAGTGCAGGAATATAAGAATATAGTGCGATGGTCATGTTTAGCCTAAACGAAACAAAATTGCAACGTTTCCATAGGCCTACCTGTTTGGTTTTTATAGTTCATAATTAAAACGAATATTTTAAACATGCTGTAAAATAATTGCAACTAAAAAAAGGCATACATATTGCAGATAAATTCAGCGCTGAATTATGTTTAAAAACATAAAATATTCCAGCATTTGGTTTAGTGCCTGTTTGCAAAAAGAATTGAAGGAAAAGGAGCAGTATAACCTGTAGAGAACGGTGAATTCATATGTAGATAGGCCTATATATATTTTTCAGTCTGTTTATTTTTAAAAACCATTTATTGAATTGGCGCTGAAATATGTTTAAATGTTTTCATTTGCAAAATCAAAAGAAAATACTTGCAGTCTTAATTCATTGACATCAGTGGTGTTGTGTTCGATTTGGATAAGATTTGACATCTTCACCCCAATCTGTCTTCACATGCCCACTCTCCTCGGAACAACCATGGACAGTTTTCAACCTTTGGCAAGGGAAATCATAACAGCTTCCCACAGGCCGATAACAACGCCGTTGTATGCCGAATTACTGTTTCCATCTTGTTTTTCCCTTGACTGACCGTTGCCACCATTCCAAGTTGGCTGTTTGCGTCGATTGTGTACTCATTATAGTTTATACTATGTTGTTCACAAATATATTTATTTATTTTATAAGGCCCTACATGTACATGTACTTCAGTGTAGACCACAGATCTTACCCCTAGATGACCTTACATTTCTCTGTTCCTTGCTCTATGGTTAAACTAATCAGCCTGGGCGGCGATCTCCATGTCAACCCTCCAACTCCTGGCCCATTTCACCCGTCACTGGCTGGGTGTTGGCTAGTCCATATATATTGCAAGTTATTGACTAGTCCAGACCATCCAGAAATATCTCTTGAAAGGCCATAACCCCAGTAATTCCCGATAACGGTCCAGCGTAGTAAGTACTCTTTTTTACTTTAATTATCTCCATAGGCCCGAGGTAGGTGTGCACCGCTTTGGCATTTTGGGGACTGCATGATTTGAGCCATCAGATAGAAATGATTTCAATCATAATATTCAAATTGCTGGCGGTCCTCGTACGTAATAGACACACTATATAAATAAGTTTGGCACAGAAAGGATAGAGAACTATTTAGTTAAGATCGTAGTAAAGATATTAGTAGAGAAGGACACCCTCGTGTATAAGCCTGCTGTTCTCGGGCACAAAATAAAGGTTTGTACGTGCAAGGCCAATGTTCTAATAATTGTTCTTTTGTTGATGACAGTACCGATTCCCAGTTTTATCAGTACACCCATTTTCCACTACCCCATATTTGTTGCTTTATTTCTGTTTCTAAATTACATGTAGGCCAATCTATGGTTTACTTTTACAGACGTCATGATATGGTTTACATTAATTTTCTAGTAAACATCGACGTCTCAGTGCATTGATGTTATTGATATTTATTTTAAGAGCTGTTTACAGGGTGTTATGAGTTCGACCGTGCAGGGCCAAGGCTATTGTTTCAATCGGGCTACTATTACCAAGTACAGAATCACTTTCCTACTATATGCACCGTCTAGACTGGGAAACAAGTCTAATTCACATTCGCACATTTCTCATCTGGGAAAAACCAGAGCTGAGTACGGAGAAATCCAGGGACTTGGTTCTTTGTTTACATGTAGCTATAGTTGGCAAACCCATTCATATTAGTTTACTCCTTCGACCTTTGACATTTGATCAATTTTCGCGTGGTTCCTCCCAGCATTCGGTCTGTTATGAGCACCGCTTTGGAATTTTCAGGACTGTCATGCTCATCGATCCAGACAGAAATGACTGCAATTATAATATTCAAATTTCTGGCGGTCCTTGCCCCCGTTTCGCATGCAATGAGGGAAAACCCGCAATTTTTGTGAAATACATACATGTGTAATTTTTGTATGGTTTTAGGGTGTGTAGAGCCAATTGCCCAAAAATAATTGTGGAAATAGAAAGTCATGTGCGTAGAGGTACCCCACAAAAAGAATGCTTTCAGGTGGCATGTGTACAATACACACTATATACATAGGGCATGTCTCCAGTTTGAATGCATCAATTACCTTCATTAGCAACACAACAGACCGACGTAGTCCGTGTCTTCTATGCCTACTGTTTAACCAAACTGTTACAGACGGAACTCGACTGTGCCCGCAGATCCAGTATCGAGGTTAATTGTTAAAATTTTCACTATAAAATGCGGCAAGTGTGGCGTTCAGAAACTGTCCAACGAGTTCCCGCCATGGACATTGATGGAGGCGTGCAACCACGCTGCACTGTCTGAAGGGTAAATAATATCAAGCACTGCATAATTGAAAAATCATCTAATCGTGAACAAAAGTGACATGAAAAGGGAGTTTCTCATTCCGCGGCCATCTTGAATTTGAGGGGAACAAAACCGGAAGTCATGTGCTATAACGGATATCAGCCTGTTTCAGTAGAGCGCCCTCTGTAGGCCGCACTAACTTTGTGATATCTGTTATAGCACATGGCTTCCGGTTTGTTCCCCTCAAATTCAAGATGGCCGCGGAATGTGAAACTCCCTTATGCTGGTCTTCCCGCCTATACACAATCACGAGTGTATTATTTCCCTTGTTTTTAAACAGGTGTATTGACTAGTAAATTACATGCATCGTGCATGTTATGTAATATATTTTATGTAAAGTACACATTTCAATCAGTACCGGTATGTAAAATTGCCTTTTTCTTTATTTCAGCACGTGCGTGACATCACATGCCGAACAACACGGGCAGTGCTCTCAGTGTGCGAACAGTTAGCCAAGACTCCAGTCGTCTGAAACAGTGTCCCAAATCTTACATATGAAGCACGATATGGGGGAAAAGGACCCCCCCCCCCCCCCCCCCCCCCCACCCCCTCTTTTGTGTTGGTAATTGTGTTCCCGGAATCTCCGGAATTCTATTCAGAAATCTAGGGGGATGTGTTAGATAACAATAATCTAGAGTGTGCTTAGGGTATAGGGATAAAAAAAAAGGGGGGTACCCTTTCCCCCCATATCGTGCAGGGTATCAAATCTTAGGACATGACATACGCGAAGCTAAAGCCGAAGTCATTGTTTGAGAAATGCCCATAATCCTAAGGGACTGGCGCCCCCAACGTCAGATACATGCCAGTTCGTCTTTTGTGCCAGTTTGTCTTTTGCTTGTGAACGTTCGTGTTTTGCTTGGGAGAGAACGTCCTTTCTATATTTTTGTCCTGTTATAGTTTTGTCCTTTGTTTGATTAAGACTTTTTCCTTTTGTAAATTTGTCCTCTTGTAGTTTTGTCCTTTAATTGTTTGATTCCAACTTTGTCTTTTTATAAATTTGTCTTATTGCCATTTTAATTTGTCTTTCTGTTGTTCTATTTGTGTTTTGTCCTTTCTTGTGTTTGTCTTTCTTTTGACAATTTTGTTCTTTGGGTTTTTTGTCCTTTGTATCGATTTTTTTTCTTTTTGGGCTCTTTTGGCCGCCCATATTCACATACCGCTACTGGGAATTTCCAGACTATTGCGAAATGTGCAAAGTGTGTGTGACCATGTGACAAGCCTCGCATTACAACACAGTACATACATGTACAGTAATGACGTACACGGTGCGTGGTGATCCGGGTACGGGGTACGGGTACGGGTGCAAGAGCTGCATTCGACTAGCCTAATATGTAATATTTCCCAGTTCGGATTACATGATCCATTCTCGCTCCCATGCACGACAAAGGAACATCACTGTCACGGGCAAAGATCCATGCGTGAAATTTTGAACAAAACGGAGATGTATCAAGCTATGTAACAAGTAATGTGCATGGGCCAGTGCATGCAGCGGGAGCCATGAAAGTACTATCATGGGACAAATGCTTCATACAGCCTTATGCCAGCAATGACTTTGTGTTGCATGCTCCATAGAGCAAGGAACAGGTCTTCAACTTCAAATTGAAGGTCCAAGCTTGAGTCGCAGTGATTGCACGATACTTGGGACCGGGACGACGTCCGTGAATGCCCAGACGCCACGTCTATACGTCTTACATTCCACAAGGTAAGGTTTCTCATGCTTGGTAAAATTTGAACTGGGGCAAGATTGCTACATGATATTGTGCAGGGAATACGACTTTCCAGAAAAACGACATGAATCTTCATTTTGTATTTTAGAAAGTGTGTTTATATTTAATCGTTCATTTCAAAGCTGAAATAATAACAATACAAATAATTTAGAAGGCACTCTAAGATAATACAAATCATTGTGTGAGTATGTGAGTACGTAAATACTGGCAATCGTGGACTTGATCCAAAAGGGTTAGGGCATAAGGTCCACGATTGACCCATGTTTTATTTCTGCATGATTGACCGAACGTCCACGATTAAAATCCGTGTACATACAAATTGGGAGGCCTCCTGAAAAAGTTAAAGTTCAAACAAAAGCCGGACAAATAGGGAGTCCGCGATTGCCGGAATTTGCACTCTAGCCTACACCTAGTTATGGGGACAGTTTCTTTTGTTTGAAAAAATCTGACCGAGTTGTGGGGACATTTCCTGTCCCCATAACGTTTTTGGTCTCCCGTAAAGGGGGTCTAGAGGTTAATTTGGGTTGGGATAAAATCAGAGGAATACATATTACTAAGCTGATGTTGAAAATTTTGGGTTGGAAGAATTTTCATGGTTTAAGTATAGAGAGATTTTCCTTAAGCACACGAACCCTATGGAATGTCCCCACAACCCAATGTGCCAAAAGGATATATACATACTTGTGTGTGTTGTGTGTGAGTTTGTATAGCTATTCAAACCGTGGACCTTAAACAAAGAGGACAATAGGGTCCACGATTGAGTCAAGGTCCACGATTGAAAATCGTTCACAAAACATATGGGAGGCCTTCCGAAAAAGTACAAACAAAAGAGGGACAATAGGAGGTCCACAATTGAAGGTGTTTACACACTTGTGTGTGTGTGGGGGGGGGGGGGGAGGGGAGGTGTGGGGGTGCAGTTTTTGGTGAAAAAAATGGCAATGGCAAAATGTCGCAATACCTTGATGACGCTTGCTGCATACGTCACTGCTTGCATGCCAATCTGTTGAAAAGTATAAACTCTGTTTTTCGCGTAAAAGAAGAAAAACAATGTGTACTTAGGCATGACTAATTTTCACATTTATGTGAGGGAAACGTCATAGCACAAAACATCAATTGGTTGTATGATGCACACAGAAACATTTACGTTAGGCTTGAAACAAATCGAGGCGATCTAAATTATCAAAACTTGTACAATTAAACTCGAGTCATTTTTGCATCTTTATTTTTGGGCAACTATATATGTAACGCACTTTTTCCTCTATTTCACAATCATCCCGAGGGCAGTTTTGTGGGGACTCTTCTTGCAGATGCCCAACATTAAAATTAAAAAACACTCAAATCAATGATTTAAAGGGACACATTGCCTTCAAATGTCATGAAATTTTGCTGTTTGGAAATGTTCCTTATCTTTTATAAGAGTTGTTCATGCAAAAAACACGTATAATGTGTTGTAATTAGTGAGTAGTGATTACAAAACAAAAAATTGGCCTCTGATCCCTGACATCTGACCCGCGAAACATAGACTTATTTCCAGTAGTAAATACCACCGTCTAAATAATGCGCAAAATACGCTGTAGGAGTTTTTAGGCTGGCGCCGTAGCCAGTGGCCTTGTAAACCTATCAGATGATCGCCTGGTACCATTCTCTACCTCGCGACACATATCGCCAGTGCTGCGCGCCGTGCTACAGTAGGGCCTACATCAAAATGGATCAACAGAACGTACTTCAACCAGCTGCGACTGGAAATACGACTGGTGAACACGGTCCGCCATTTTGTGGAGTCACAAATTTGGTTCTACAAAATGGCGGACCGTTATTTGTCACGAAATTAAACAAAAACCACGCAATTTGAAGGGATAGTTATGTGAATCTTTATATTCTACTTTTAAAAAAGCTTCCCAACCATATCCATTTCAGTTATATAGCCCAAATCGCGAAAGCACGTGTCCCTTTAATTGCTTTAGTTTTAAGAGGGCCTCTTACGTAAATACGTTACATCCATTTTAGTAATGCGAACGGCCTAAAAGGTGTAATTTGACAATGTTCCATGTGTTTCTATTTAGGCTGTCCTGTGTGGCAATGTGGTAAAACTCGACAAAATGGCGTCAAATAATCCCCATCAAGGCCAAGCAAATGTTGATAGACGTACTGCGGCCGAGAGAGGAGTGAGTACCTTTTGTGATAGTTCCTCAGCATAATGTGCATGCCACAATTGTATCAATTTATTTTTCCTTACAATGCTATAACGCAAAACATAATGACTTTCAGTTTTGTTAACAACTGTCGAATCGATTTCTTATCCAACCAAATATCATTTACTTAATACTGCACCTTGGTTGCTTTTATATGTATGGGTGTTTTCATGTCATTTTTTTAGTAAAAGGCTGAAAAACATGAAGAAAGTCAGAAACGAGTAGATAGAGTAACAAACTGTCAGGGACATATTGGGTACCATTCTGATTTTAAAGTAAACGGATTTCGTGCTCAAATGTACTTGGTAAATTTAAGGTAAGACCAATTGCATACTTAGGGACTCTCCCCGGTGAGAAATATTCACTATAGTAACATATATAGGCCTACGTACGTGTACGTAGGCATACACGTAGTTTGCTACCCACACTTTGGTCATTAAAACAACATCAAGTTTTTTTTTTATTGAACTTGCCGTGTGTCGCGTGACAATGACATGAATTTAAAATTCAAATTTTTAGCAGAAATTTTGGATCATTCAATAATTCTTACATTAAACTATATAGACCCTGTGGTAAATTGTATTGGAGAAATTGGCGGATTACTATTTCGCCCAGGCGAATTAATCGGAACATATGCTAACGGTTTCGCCATTTCGACAGTAATCCGCCCGGGCGTAATAGAAATCCGCCCGGGCGAAATAGTAATCCGGCCGCCCGGGCGAAATAGTAATCCGCCCGGGCGAAATAGTGTGCACGAATTTTTTTTTGGCCATGTCCTAAATTTCCGTAGATTCGGCTTTCTTCGACCTCTGGCACGGTGCGGGTTAAATTTGGATTGGTGGATTGCGTGCTAGGGGATTTTCCCGGATGAGTAAGCTTGCTTAAGTATGGAGCGCATGCAGGAACGTATTATCATGAGGCAAATTTGTTACAATCAGTGATGAAACTTAACTGCAATTTCCATTTATTGAGAATTAGAGATTAGCTCTTTGATTAACTTATTTTTTTTCAAAACAGTCAACACAAAATGTTACTTTACTACAAAAATCATTATTTGTATGGAAATTTAAGTATGGAACCAGTTCTCCCTATAAACGTATATAAACTATAATTATGTGCAACACAAACACTTTAGTTTCGTAAATATAGTTAACACTCATATTGTGAAATCTTTCTTTTTCTCAAAATTGACAGAAAGTGAAACCCAGTTATAGAAATGCTTCTTCTAAATGAAACCCAGTTGTTGTTCACAATGGCATTAAAAAAAAGCATTTAGTTTGTTTAGATTTGTTCATTCTGATGTTATTTCTATCTAAAATCCCATACACTTTGTGCACAGATTTTGCAGACAGCATTTTTGCTATCAAACAACCTCGGATATTAAACTTAGCACAGGCATAGGGTGCAATTTTCAAAGGCCAATTTGCGATTAGGCTGAAGTTTTGTTTTTAGGCATAAAGAGGTAGGAATGTGTTAATAAGGGAATAAATATGTGCTGGGCCGGTTTTAGACGTACGTATTGGGTACCATTCTGATTTTGAAGTAAACGGATTTTGTGCTTAAATGTACTTGGTAAATTTAAGGTAAGACTAATTGCATACTTAGGGACTCTCCCCGGTGAGTAACATTCACTAAAGTAAAATATATACACTGTAAAAAAGGCGCTTAGCTTTTAAACACTTTTCTTGTACCCACTTTTTTGACACGTTTAGCCCGCGACATGTTTGACGCAACACGTTTAGCATTTAAACACTTAAACGTTAAACGTTAAATCTAAACATGTCGTGGGCTAAACGTGTCAAAAAAGTGGGTACAAGAAAAGTGTTTAAAAGCTAAACGCCTTTTTTACAGTATACGTACATGTACGTAGGCATACACGTAGTTTGCTACCCACACTTTGGTCATTAAAACAACCTCAAGTTGTTGTTTTTTATTGAACTTGGCAAAGCCTTCGAAAACGTATTTTTTTGTGCCTACGAGTGACGTCATTATTACGTAGTCGTGTGTCTCGTGACAATGACATGAATTTAAAATTCAAATTTTTTGCAGAAATGTTGAAACATTTAATAATTCTTACATCAAACTATAAAGACCCTATGATAAATTGTATTGGAGAAAAGAACACTCGGAAAAGTCAGTGTTGTTTCAAAATAGACATACTTTTGGTTTCATTGCTTTGTTTTGCTTTGCTTTGCTTTGTTTTGTTTTGTTTTGTTTTATTTCCACAAAATTATAAAGAAAGACTCGTGATCCCAACAAGTAGACCTAATTGCTGCCTATTTTATAGTACATAAACAATTTTTTTCAAAGCGCAGGGGAGCGAGCGCGCGGAGCGTGGGTGAGGCTACTCACAAAAAATTACATTTGTTGTCATTAAAACAAAAAAATATATATATCCTTCTATGTTTGTATGTCGAAAAGGAAAGCCTTATGCACCAAGACTGTGCAATATTCGTAGTTTAGCAATAACAAAATGCGGTTGGGTCTTCGGAAATAAATACGAAGAAATTTGGTCAGACGCAACTTATGTGGATGTTTATTTCAGTTGCTGTATAAACATGTCTGTGCGCTGACTGAAAATTTCAACTAATCTCCCTCTACTAACGGATTATGGAGGAAAATACATTTTGGACGAAAAAAGCACCAGGCCTATACTGTACTCCATTTGGTCTTCTTAGAATACATTGTTTTATTATGTCATATGCGATTAATATATGCATCAAATTACAATGAAAAGCGTTTCGCTCCTTATTGAAAAGTTAAAAATTATTAAATGTTATTTATCGTCATTTTTGGTGAGAGATGGAATGCCTCATTGGAAAGCTCATAACTTACCTAATTAGCAATTCAGTCTAATTGTTTTTCTGGGTTGCCGTTATACCCCATAAGCACGGACATAATTATATCTATAGAAGCCTTAAATCCTTTATTTAAATAATTATGACGAGGCTTGTGGATACGCCGTGTGAATTAACAAACTAAAACAGAGAGGCGTGGTTCCAAGAAAAATTGACCCGATCTATTCAGTCTGGTGCTATCTTTTTGCTGATGTCCGCGTAGTACGTAGGCGTGTTTAGGACATGGCAAAAAAAAATTTCGCGCCCACTATTTCGCCAAGGCAGATTACTATTTTGCCCGGGCGGATTACTATTTCGCCCCGGCGGATTAGTATTTCGCCATGGCGGATTACTATTTCCCTGCGGGCGGATTACTATTTCGCCCGGGCGGATTAATCGGAACATATGCTAACGGTTTCGCCATTTCGACAGTAATCCGCCTGGGCGAAATATTAATCCGCCCGGGCGAAAAAAAATAATCCGCCCGGGCGAAATAGTGCGCGCGAATTTTTCTTTTGCCATGTCCTAAATACGCTTCCGTAGTTTCGGCTTTCTTCGACCTCTAGTGCGGGTTAAATTTGGATTGGTGGATTGCGTGCTACGGGATTTTCCCGGATGAGTAAGCTTGCTTAAGTATGGAGCGCATGCAGGAACGTATTATCATGAGGCAATTTTGTTACAATCAGTGATGCAACTTAACTGCAGTTATTGAGAATTAGAGATTAGCTCTTTGATTAGCTTATTTTTTGTTCAAAACAGTCAACACAAAATGTTACTTTACTACAAAAATCATTATTTGTATGACAATTTCAGTATGGAATTGATGGCTGACATAGCATAACCAGTTCTCCCTATAAACGTATATAAACTATAATTATGTGCAACACAAACACTTTAGTTTCGTAAATATAGTTAAGTAGTTAACACTCATATTGTAAAATCTTTCTTTTTCTCGAAATTGACAGAAAGTAAAACCCAGTTATAGAAATGCTTCTTCTAAATGAAACCCAGTTGTTGTTCACAATGGCATTAAAAAAGCATTTAGTTTGTCCAGATTTGTTTATTCTGATGTTATTTCTATCCCAAATCCCGTACACTTTGTGCAAAGATTTTGCAGACAGCACTTTTGCAATCAAACAACCTCGGATCTTAAACTTAGCACAGGCATAGTTTTGTTTGTAGGCATAAAGAGGTAGGAATGTGTTAATTGTGAAAAAATAGGGGTGGCGTCATAGCACGATAACATCATCGGGTGATCCTTTGTGAATATTTGAATATTCACAAAATTATACAAATATAAAATTTAAGGTAAATTAAATTACATTGATGGCCATTTCGTGTTATTAAAATGTATACAAGTTGTATCGTTTTGGTTTAGTAAAGAAATTTGGTCAGACCTAGGGATGTTTCATAATATTCCTTAAAGTTGCTATATGCTCATGCTCTGACTGAAAACTTTAACTTAATGAATTTCCGTCTACTAACTAATTAATGGAGGAAAACTTTTTGAACGAAAAAAGCACTGCTGGTACTCATTATGTCATACTTTGTGATGTGTGGGAATTAGGCCTATAGGGGTTTTCTGCTCCCTATGCAAAATATGGAAATTATAAAATGTAATTATCGTCGGTTGATTTTTTTTGTGAGGGGTGGAATGCCTTTTTGGAAAGCTCATAACTTAGGCCTACTGGTACCTAATGCTGACAAATTAGAAATTCAGTCTGTAAATATGACAAGGTTTTGCATGGTGGAAACTGGAAAGTACAACTGGAATTTGTCTGGAAAGAAACTCGTACCTTGGTCAACTCGTACCTTGGTCAACTCGTACCTTGGTCAACTCGTACCTTGGTCAACTCGTACCTTGGTCAACTCGTACCTTGGTCAACTCGTACCTTGGTCAACTCGTACCTTGGTCAACTCGTACCTTGATGCGCGCATCACCAGTATCAAATCAAGTTCAAACGGCAAACGCGTGCTCAATGCTTAGAGCCTGAGTTTGGCTACGGCACTGCAAAAGAGCACAGAACTAGGCTGAACTATAAAATATGACAATGGGCAAACTTCAGACGATTTATTAATTAATTCCACAACAAAGTACGTGCCAGCCACTTAACTTCAATAAATTCAGAATTAATTTCCTATCAAAAGTAACAGCTAATTTATGAACTGCAAGTTAAACTGAAAAGTTAAGACGAAAAGTATCAACAGTGTGGCGCACGGTCATCTTTAACAAAATTCACTTCTCAACAATGAATTGCTACGTTCCTTTTCCATCGAAGTCTAAAATAGCAAAAGTACATGAATGCAGTCTAAAATAAACAAAAAAAGTATATGACATAAACACAAACATAATAGAAAAAAATAAATTTTACTTTACATTCCTTTTCTAGCAACGTCTACAATAACCGAAAAGTAGGCCTATAATAGTATAATTATATCAAAGCACATCAATCAGTTACGGCTTGGAGTATTTCAGAACATTGACGGTACGACTTGACTTCCGAGTGAAGGTACGAGTTGTCCTACGAGTTGGCGAAGGTACGATCGAGTTGGCAAAGGTACGAGTTGGTACGATGTTGTCGAGTTGAAGGTACGAGTTGGCCAAGGTACGAGTTGTCCAAGGTAAGAGTTGACCGGTTACCGGAAAGAAATATTTCGGATTCGCCATGTGAAACAACAAATTCAAAAAAGAGGGGTGTGATTCTTAAAAGAATTGACCCAATCTATTCAGTCCGGTGCTATCTTTCTTTTTGTACGTGCTTATGGGCTTCCTTCGACCTCTGGTGCGGGTTTCTAAATATGAATTGGTGGATTGCGTGCCCGGGGATTTTCCCGGATGAGTAAGCTCAGCGCATGCACGAACGTATCATAAGGCAAATTGTTACAATCAGTGGTGCAACTATGGTGGCCCTGGAGGGACATCGGAAATCGTGAATGATTGACGTCAATATTCACGACAAAATTTCACGACTTGCCCCAAATAGTAAATATTCACGTGAATATTCGCGTCAAAAATTTCATTCACCGCTCCCCCCTCGCAAATACTATTCACGTCAAAAATTTCACGTCCCGCTCTCGAGCCACAAATGTTCACGTCAATATTCACGTCAAAATGTTTACGTCCCGCTCTAGCTCTCCGGCCACAAATATTCACGTCAATATTCGCGTCAAATAATTCACGTCCCGCTCTCCGCTCGCAAATATTCACGTGAATATTCACGTCAAAAATGTCACGTCCCGGTCTCCAGCCAGAAATATTCACGTCAATATTCGCGTCAAAAAATTCACGTCCCGCTCTCGGGCCACCAATATTCACGTCAATATTCACGTCAAATAATTCACGTACCGCTCTCCGCTCGCAAAAATTTACGTGAATATTCACGTAAAAAATTCACGGGACTTGAATTTTTTGACGTGAATATTGACGTGAATATTTGTGGCCGGAGAGCGGGACGTGACATTTTTGACGTGAATATTGACGTGAATATTTGTGGCACGAGAGCGGGACGTGAAATTATTGACGTAAATATTTGTGGCCCGAGAGCGGGACGTGAAATTTTTGACGTGAATATTGACGTGAATGTTCACGATTTGGGGCAAGTCGTGAAATTTTGTCGTGAATATTGACGTCAATATTCACGATTTCTGGTGTCCCTTCAGGGCTACCATAATGTGTTTGGCTGACAATATTATGATAGAGCCATTTTCATTTATAATATTCTGAGTGAGGATGAGATATGCTTAAACTGTTAGTTGATTGTTTTTGGTGTAATAGAACAAAATCCCCCATGTTTTAAAACAACTAGTCACACGTGAAAGTAACTGCATGCTTGCATTAGGACTTAAGCACTTAATTTAGCTTCAAACAGATCAGCTTTTTGATTAGCTTGATTTTTTTTAATTGTTAACTTAAAATGTTACTTTATCACGAAAATCATTACTTTAAATATTGAAATTGGTTCTTGCAATGTGAATAACACATGCATGTTGTGATGGTTATATAAATCTTTCTTAGCGTTTTCTCGAGATTGAAAGAAAATGAATGAAACCCAGTTGTTGTTCACAATGGCATGAAAACACACCTTGTAGCCCAGCCTATAACAGATGTGATGCAAAAACTGCATTTTCCTTAAAAAAAAAGACATTGGAAATTACCATGTTTTCGGAAATTAAGCCGGAGCCAACTTATGTTCGGGGCGTCAAGGAGGGTCGTTTGGTCGAAGAAAATTATCTTAAAAATCTGGGGTAAAAAAAGAATCTGTATTGACCGCATAAGCCTATGCCAAGTGTTCAATGTGTGACTGTCTTGTTCTGAAGTAACTTTTTTTTAAATAAGTGGGGGAAAACATTTTTAGCAAATTATGACATAATTGAAATGAACAAAATATAAATCTTCTTTGGCAACCGTAAAAATACAGTTGTGCTAAAAATCTGTTTCCCGTGCTGCACCACACTTTCTGTGCATACATTTTAAAACAACCCCAAAACCCAATTTTGGCAACAAAGTTAAATGAAATAAAAAAAAGTAGACATCTTAGGCAAATTGAGTATTTTGATTAATTACCAGACTTTGGTTTTTCATTTTTTTTAATAAATAGTAATTAATTAATTCATTATGCGTTACTTGTAATGTCAGTTATGTGTTCAAGAAAAATTAATTGCTTTAAGCACTTGAACAAGTTGAATACACGTTGGCCTCGATGGTGGTGGTGCGGACCACCATTGCACTGCTTATACGGTGTCTGCTGTTCATGTCCATAGGTACAGGTATGTTGTGCACACAAAACTTGGTATGAATACTTATGTTCGTGCCGCTGTACATGTACATGTACATGTACATGTACATGTACATGTACATGTACATGTACATGTACATGTACATGTACATGTACATGTACATGTACATGTACATGTACATGTACATGTACATGTACATGTACATGTACATGTACATGTACGTTATATTACACATTGTTTTCAGTATTGTTCTTACTTTTTTCTTTGGTCGGGAACCAAAAATAGGGTCGGTCCCCAGTGAGAACTAAAGAAATAAAAAGGAACTCCCTTATTTATTTTAGACATCTCTTATGATTGGTAATTATTTCGCCACAATTTTTTTTCCAGAAGGGTCTTGGCTCAATTCACCCCCACGGCCCGACCATCAATTGAAATTCCTGCTAATACATGATGGATAATTGTCAAGTTCCATCATTGCCACTTGCCGCCTAGTTTTAAACTGTTACATGCTTTTCTTGTTGCCCTCGCAGGTGTCATTCCTCTTCCACACCGGCGCTACAAATCTAACACAGGTCGAGATTTGCTCCTACAGGAGAAGTTGGCAAATGGTGAAGGAAAAGTCTAACATTTGGTCTTGCCAATTAGGTCCACCATATCTGTCTGATTATTGCTATCGGGGCTACATAAACGGTATCTTCATTTATAAATCTAAAAGACCTTGTAGATCACTGCCGTCCAGTACTTATCCTCATGTCAATCGTGACATTTTATTGCCTAATCTTCCGACTGCCTACTTCTTGGGGTTGGTGTATCACCTACAAGACATATATGAAAGTGTCGACGAAAGAAATTTCATAACAAGAATAGCCGAAATGAGACATTTCCTGTATCCCTACGGTGTATCGAAACTCGATGTTGAAGGATATCTTCCGGTCAAGAAGGCTGAACTAAAGGCGAATGCCTTGGTGCTTTGGATCAGTTCAACCATCGCTTCTGCAACTTCAGACAGTCAGTTGAATTTACTGGCAGTGCTTGTCGCTCATTTAGGCCTAAGCAAGAAATTGCTTCATTCTGGCTTGGATATTATCGACATGATTGGGGATGACCAACTTCGGAGACTCGTGAGCTGTATACACACAACTCCCCGTGGTCTCATTTATCATGATCGTGACTCGGCAGAAAAGTTGAAGACACTAGTTAACAAAGTGTTGAGCAAGCTTGGTGAAGCCCACTGGCTCTTCCTTGTGCTTTACTGTTGTCCCTTCTTTGAGCCACTGTACATTATGAGTTTCACATCAAAGTATCATGATAAACCACCGCCACGGAAGAGAATTTCAGACGACATCCTACCTCGTCTGCAAAAACATACTAACAGCATCGCGGACACACAGAAGATCATTTACATGATAATAGCGTCATATGGAAAAGAAATAAATGAATGTTGCCCTGCACCTGCTGAACCTGCACCTGCTGAACCTGCACCTGCTGAACCCGCACCTGCTGCACCTGCACCTGCTGCACCTGCACCTGCTGCACCTGCTGAACCCGCACCTGCTGCACCTGCACCTGCTGCACCTGCTGAACCTGCACCTGCTGAACCTGCACCTGCTGAACCTGCACCTGCTGAACCTGCACCTGCTGAACCTGCACCTGCTGAACATGCACCTGATTATACGGTGAGTCAAAGATTTTACCGGTAATTATTTTGAATATAATAGTCGACGGGGTACATTCACGAATGTTTAAGAAACATCTTCCAAAAGATTTTCTCTTCCCATTTTAATTTTCACTGTTAATGATTTGTACACTTTCTGCACGTACACAAAGAAAACACTCTAAGCAAGCTGACTTCCTTGGCTGTACGTAATAAGACTGTAAAATAGACGGGCTCTCTTTTAAAGAGATTTTCATGGCACACCTTGCCATTGTATTTCATCGGATTATCTAGTACAGTTAATGATAAATGAATAAGCGTACCTTTACGACTATTTTCTGTTGCATTTAATGAATTAAAAATATACAACTTTACGGACAATGTCATTCTTCAGCCGGTGAGTGAGAAGCAACAGAAGACGGCTGCCCACGAGGACAGACCAGAATCAGAATCACGACACACGGGGACTTCCTCAACTGATAAGGGGAGAACATCGCGAGAGACTCCCGATAATGCTGAACTTCAGGTAATAATCTTGAGTTTCTTTGTTTGCCTTTTCTTTTTCTTCTTTTTTGTTTGGTTGGGAGGGAGGTCTTTCCATTTAAATTGTCTCCCATAATTCGAATCTCACCGTAAAACTAGAACTGATAGGGAAGTCATGGTGATCCCTGTAAACACCATGGTAAACACGCATGTGCACAGCATGGGAAAATTTTAAGACACCATGAGTTTCCCATGGGACGCCATGGGACTGATGGGTGGTCATGGTGGTCCCTGTAAAAAAAATGACCACATCCTATAGTTGCATTCATTCATTTGCTATAAATGAAGTGTATTTCACCTGCAACTTACTTTTGAGGAAAGCATCAGCAGAACATAAGGATCGAACTCTATAATTATAATAAATTCAACATTGCTTGAAGAAACAACTGGGTTCTTTTTGTTTTTAGTATACTGGCAAAGACAAGAACCACGGAGCATCGCTGTCAGATATAACGGAAAGCGTTGGTACAGATTCCCAGTCTTCACCAAGCGACACTGTCCAATGGGTAACTATTTTATTACAGCTCCACTGCCATCTACAAACACCACTTGCACAAACTATTAACAAACGCAATGAATCCAAAAAGTATCAGCATTAAAAACAAACAAAGCGGAACATATTTTAAACTTTAAAGCAAGATGATACATTTTGTAAATGCACGGACAATGTGGCATAATTACTAGAACCGGACCCTCGGCAAATCGGATTTCTAGTCGAAAATCTACCCTGGCAAAATACTGGCATTATTCAGACACGCACTTTGCATTAACTTGTACAGACGACCAGACATACCATGCCATCTTATACAAATAAAAAAACACAAATATTTTTCGTATTGCCATCAGTGTCTTGTATACAATCCAAGACTTTAATGAAATCATGTCATTCTCGTCCATAGAGCTATGTTCCCGTCACACTGATAGCCACGACATGATAGGACTGTATGAGCAGTGAGCAAAGTATTTGTATCATTCCAATATGTTTGATACGGAAACTGGTATCGTGTTCAACTTTCTAATATCGGTTATTTTGATACAATATTTGGCGAATATATTTAACTGTATCCTGTTGATCATTGTAAACATTTTTTATATCAATTTTGATCCAGAAAATTCACAGGTTCCATGTTTTGCACCAAGCTGAAAAGCTAAAGGGGATTCGCCTCCGCATCTATGAGGATGGCAGTAGTTCACCCCAGCTGACGATTCGTATGGAGGTGAAGCAATACAAAAACCCAATCCATTCAAATTCAAAGGCAACTTGGTGGATGGCAGTGATTGATTTAGAGTTGCCGGTTGGGCCCTCATACAAATACAAGTATATTGAAATCCAAGACAAATGGTATTTACGGCCCTTGGCTGTTTGGATTCAACCTCCAGAAACATGGCACCAAGAGCCACAAGAAAGAACAGTAAATGCAACTTTCCATGATGATGTCTTTATCGACGTATCACGCAAAGCACTTGAAAAGTCGTTCATTGGTCACGTCCTGTATGAATTGGATAGATACAGCCACGTAAACAGCGAGAACTTAGAAGAGTTGCTCGGCGATGATCATGCCCTGCACACACAGAAAAAGAACGTAGACAAAAAGTGTCTGAAGGCTGTGCAGTCACACATTATAAATCTACTCGACAGCAGCAGTAGTTCAGATGCCCAGAAGGTTTTCCTAGCAAGGTTGTTAGGCAATAGTTACCTCAGGGGGGAGATACCAAGTCTGAAAAAGGTTGCGAAAAAGATTTTGTCAGCCTTTAAAACTTCGACTCGTACAATCCATCCGTTTCTCCGGGTGGCAGATACCAAAGCGATGTCAATCGATCTCGTAAACACAATTTTAGACTCGGTACGATCACTACAATTGAGTTGGCTACATCTTGTCGTCTACACCTATCCTGCATTTGGTGCAAAACAGCTGCTCAAGTACCAAGAGTCATGGAAAAATGCAGTTTCACATCCAGATTTGGAGGAAGAAGTCCTGTCTATTTGCTGTACCAACCACAGTCAAAAAGATGCCGAAAAACTTCTCTGCCACGTTTTTCAGAGCGTCACACATGTAGAAGTACTCCTGCGAGTTTTGAAGCAGCACGGGGAGTCCCCTCTCTTCCAGGACGAACATGGTGGCTACAAACGGTGGGTGAAAAGTGCCATTCAAAAGCAGATCCAGTCTCTACAACGGGAAAATGCTGAAGGCATCCATAACATCTGGAAAATGGTCGCTGAAATGAATATTCCTACAATAGAATTGCTGACAAGAGAACTTGTACTTAATGCTCTCGCTCACAGTGACAAATGGTCTAAAGATGCAGTCAAGTTTGTGAAAACTTTGTTTGCCGATGACACGTTCTGGGAAACTACTCCCGATGGTCCCCTTTCCAGCAGCTTTCTCGAGTTCTTGAAGAAAACACTTACTCAGGAGAAACGACAAGTTGGCGTTGACGTCTTCCTTACCGTTGTGTCAAAGAGATGGGTTACCAACTGGTCAAGCCCTGAAAATCTCGAGAAATTAGTTAAAGATGGCTTCGTGCAGCAGCTGGAAGTTGGGACACAGCCTGCACTCGCCATACGTAAAATGTACACCTTTCTCGACACACTGCACTCCACCAGTTGGCTTAAAGAGTTGCCAGAACTGATACAATGTATGGACGACAAGGCGATAGAATTCATCCTTAAAGAGAACAAGCTCGGCACACTCCTCGATATTGTATTTAGAAGTTCATCAACAGACAAGAAAGAAACCCTTCCGGACGAAGAAACAGAACTGGTGACAAAGCACATTTGTAAACTACTGTCACCAGAGGGCCAAATGCACATCGAGTCGAAGTAAGTTGGAACACTGCTATCCTGAGATATATAGATATATATAGATATATATTATATATGGGTGGTTCCATAAATGTGGGGGCCGGTATCCCTCTTTACATTGTGATATTTGTTTCCCTTGTATTACCAACAGTGAAATATATATACAAATGATTTTAGTTGCTCAAATTATAGTACTTGTACCTAAATATCTGGTAGCAAAGGATGAAACATCTGACTAATTTCCTGACAGTATGGTGTCCTAAATAGTTCACGATTTCACGTGTAAAAGGGACACCAAAGCTGCGACATTTTAAAAACTGCTGTTGAAATGCATTGTTTGGTTCTCAAAAACTACCATATGTGTATGAAAAATTGCCCTTCATTATGTTAAAGCATGTTAATACTGCTTAAGAATGGCACCATATCTAAATGATTTAATAACTAGTTGACCGAGATTGACAGTGTGTTAGCCCAAATGTTTCACGTGTAAACAAGACCCACTTTTTTGGTGTCCCTTTTACACGTGAAACTTGTATAATGTTTCTGAGAAATAAAAAGATAATTGGGTTTACTGGCAAATCCAAATCTATCATTATTAATTACATGTCCCACTTGATAAGTGTGAAATCATAACAAAGATTGCATGCTTGGAAATGTTTAATTTTGGGCCATTTACTAGGTTTCACGTGTAAATGGCCTGGGGACACCAAATGGTGTCCCCATACGCAATCATGCACCAAATTGTTATTTTTAATCTAATCAAGTTATTTTCACAATAAACCTTGATGTTTTATCCTGGGTAATACATTTTAAAATATACACACCACATTGAGCATGAATTATCACAAAAATAGCAGAAAACTAATTTGGTGTCCCCTTTACACGTGAAACCGTGATTGGGTTTTGACATGATATTTTGGCATTTCTGGAGTAAATAATGTCTGATTTTGGCTACAATTTATCAGGAATGTCAATATCTTTAAGTTATAGTAAAAAATATTATTAAATCCCCCGTCAATCAATTTTTCCATTTTGGGTCAAAATGTCACAAGTTGGTACCCTAATTTATGGAATAACCCATATATATATATAAATACGTTTTCCCTGGGTACCTAGCTCGATCAGAAAGGTGAAGGGATGGCATTTAATATTGACCAATTTGACACATTAACTCAACAGCTATACGGATATACCCCTTTCCTTTGTATCACTCGGACATGGGCAGCCGTTTTAGCCTTTGCCATTTCCCATGACCTGATTTTGCAGTCACGAGACAGATTAATTTTATGATCATAGACTTTCAGAAGACTGAATTACTTCGTGCCACACCCATTTTGTGCAACATATGTGCTTATTGTACTTTTTTTTAGCATTGTGTTCTTTGTTTATTTTTAATTCTTATTTCATTCCGCCTTTTATCGGGCGGGTAAATGGTTACTTAATTCTATTTTAAAATATGTTTTTTTCAGATTTACAGTGGATGTAATCTGGGACTTCCTAGACAGCATACCGCCAGGCCAAGATGTTTTCAAAATTGTTGAGAAGTTTGGCTTTTGGAAACTAATTTTCCAGGCTACAGGAAAAGCTTGTTCGGGGCTGCAAAACAATGAGAGTTACAAAGCAGCAACCCATGTACTCGGATCGGTTGAGAAGTCGTTTTTGGATAAAACAGTCACTGTGCAGTTTGTCAATCAGCTTTTAAAAGCAGAGTGTTTCAACAACTTACTGTTGCTGTGCCAAATAGTCAATAATCATCAGGACAAAGAATCTGCGGCAGAGAGGGACCAGTCTTTCCAAAATACATTGGCTGTTACTCAAAGGCTTAATCTACAACTGGATCAAATTGAAGGATTCATCTCTTTTTACGTAAGGTTTGCAAAAACCAAGAGCCAAGCTGAAATGGAGGAAATTCAAAAGGAAATCCGTCGTAGAAGGCAGGATATTGAACCCGACAGTGACATATGTTTCAGGAGTCTTGTAGACAACAATTACTGGGGGGTATTGCGTCCAATCCTTACAATCGCAGTTGAAGTGGACAAGATAACAACATCACAGTTATTCTACAACATCTGCCTAATGCATGTTGAATTTGAAAGTAGCGGTGTTCAGCCAGGCAGCTCGAGTGAAGCCGACGATGATGCATTGAGTTCGGACACTTCAAGTGAATGTGAAGAAATCACAACTGACGCCGATCAGAAAGCAGCACCGTTGACTGCATTTGCTGAACTTGTTTCAACAAAGTGCCTGCCGCTTTTCAGAAAGCTTTGTTCTGACGTGGCTCTGGGATGTCAAGATGTAACAGCAGGTGATATCAAATGCATGTTTGACAGTGTTACCAATGATAAGCTTTCCATGGAGCTTGATAAAGTGTCGAAGTTCATTGGCAAACCCATCAGTGAAAAATCCGAAGTTTACTTAAAAAGTTGGGCGAACCTAGAGATAATCAGACAGCATGCCAGACAGCTGGAGTGTCTCTTCCAAACATTTGAAGTGCCCGATCTAGAGACATGTGTTCTCCTTCAATATGTGCACAAAGTGGTTAATGTATTCGATGCTGCAAATGCGATGATACCACTTCGAGAGCTTCACCTCGCTATTAAGAGAATAGAAGACGTAGACAAGAAGTTTAACGATGAAGACTGGAAAACCATAAGCGAGCTGATACATTCTGAGCAGTTGATTCAGTTCCTGAAGCCCATCATCAATGAGGATCTCCGCAACCTTACTGATGCAGTGGAAGAGAGGTCGGATTCGTTTGTCAATGAGTCGACTGTGTCAGATCTGATTGAAGTGCAACGGTACATGGGTTCTTTCTTGAGAATTGAGATCTTGGACACACCAGAGAAGCTTATTGATGCCATAGCAAAGAATAAACAGCTGGGCATCAAGGATATCTCCAAGAAGATCAAAACCTGCAACCAGCATTTCCATGCTCTGAAGAATCTGTACACGAATATTGCTCAGCGGGGAGAGATGACGAAGAAGATCATTCAAAGTGCACTGCTGGATGGTGCGTACAAGTTTGTTTTGAAAAAGGGTGAGGATGTTTGCAAGGTGTCCATGAGCTACACTAGGGATGATGAATCCGTGGCTACATTTCAGCAAGATGAGCTGAATGACTTTCGTAGCAGGGCTCTACTGATGGTCAACTCCAGGGTAACGGAAGAGAATCGTAATGCCGATCAGCCCCAGAAATTTATACAGTGTGTTGATGAAGTGAATAGGATCGTTGAACTTTGCTCAGGGCTGACAAATGCTGGTCATTACAATTTTGAGTGTTTTCAAAAAAGTATTGGTAAGCTGGTTGATCTTCTTCAGCTTAAGGAGCACCTGAAGACAGAGTTTGATAACTGGACTAGAATTCTAGAGGCTGCAAGAGGTAAATTTTACTTCTTAAACTTCTTCCATTCAAAGCAGCTACGGATGCTTGATCATTTCTTCAGAGGAGAGATTGACAAAGATGTAGAGATTGTCAATCTGTTTCATTACGTGAACTCTGGAATTTGTGTGGACAGTCAACTGAGACGGCATTATAAAGAACCAAATGCCACAGATGGCGTAGAAGCTCGTTTATTTCAGACAGGCAGAGCTCTAGACAGCATCTTTGCAGACTCCATTCCTGTAACGAGAGAGATCACATGTGTAAAATCAAGCCAGAAAGCTACTATAGACAACACAGTCAAACCTGGTAGTGTGTTTGTAGCACAATTAGACGCAGACAGCACAAAGTCTATTCCAGTTCTGATGATGCTGTTGAAAAATACAACTGGAAAGTACCCTCAGGCAAACCATATTCTCTTTTGCCACCCGGACACAAGTTCAGATGAAGTTTACCTTCTGCTACAGAGATGTCGCAATGCATCACAACGGGGTTCAAGTGCCCTTTATGCTCTCATCAGTGTGGAACAACTTGCAACAGAAACCCAATTCATGTTGGTGGGTGAAGTGAAGAGACTCCAACAAGACGATCGGTCCTTTTTGTTGGCTATCATATGCCGCGGCGGATGTCATCACCACATCATTGATCAGTTTTCTCCACACTTTACTCACCAAATCCAAGGAATGACGGCTAATGAGATGAACGATTGTCTAGAACAGGGATGGCCAAATGTTGAAGTGATTACATCTGACTTTTCCGGACTGGGCAAGTCCGAGTACATTGCTAGTAAGGCAGCAGAGAGAGGGGAGAATGCTGTATGTTTTGAAGTGGGAGGACCGGTGACAAAGACGGACTTAGTGCGACAGCTACTCCAAAAATTTCCCACTGACTTCCAATTACTGCATGTAAATGTAAGAAATACGTCTGATCCCAGCCTTGTCGATTCTTTCATTTTCGAGCTCTTAGTCGTCGGGATTGTAGTGGCAGGCACATACTTGTGTGAGTTGAAGTACAGCCAGGTTTTCATTGAGATTGCAAATACTCAGCAGCATCACCTTCGTGACTCTCTGACAAACTGCAGCAATTTCAACAGGCACCACATAGAATGGGACAACTATAACAGTTACTTGGTAAGCAAGGAGATAAACAGTCCAGTTCAAGTTGTGTGCCACTATCTGCAAGCAGTCAAAGATGGAATACTGGATTCAAAGGAAATACATTTGACTGGGCCATCGAAAAGCAAAATCCTCTCTGATGACCAATGCAGGAAGCTTCTTACGGACCACTTCTCCCCAACGTCAAAAATGGCATATACCACTGTCAATATGTTTCTTAATGTCCTTGCTACAGAAGTGAAGAAGTTGTCAGCATCTCAATTTTTTACTCTCGAAGGTCTTCGCACCATGACAGGACCAGGCCAACATCGTGTACGGTCTGATCTTTTCAAGGCCCTTGATGCAGTGGCCCAGGATTTTTCCTCACGTTCCGTAGAGTCAAGTGGAACACAACCATTGACTGGTAGAGATGCAGCCCATGCCCTGCAAGAGCTTGATCATGGTCCATATTTTACTGCAGAAAAGATAGTAGAGCGTGTAAAGGGTATGGTGCAATGGGCTGACAGTAACCATTTGATGGTAGTATTCAATCAACAGGACACTCAGACACTATCACCCCTGTACCGTCTGCTCAGCCAAGTTCCTGAAAGTGTCAAGGATCTGTTTGAAAAGCAACTAGATAAAGAACTTCCAGACTATCAGAAAATGGAACAAGCCCAGCTGCAGATTGTCTTGGAACGTATATGCAGAAACACCCTTGACACGTTTTCAAAAAGCAAGCTTGGCCACTTGGAGACAACATACGCTCTTACACCCGACAACCTGATGAAGATGGTGCTTATTCACATGAGAGTCAAGTCGCGAGTCCCAGTCGTCATAATGGGTGAAACTGGATGCGGCAAGACGACCCTTATCACATATCTAGCTCGGATTTGTGAGATTCCTTTCGAGGTTTTGAATTTCCATGCTGGGGTGAGTAAAGATGTGATCACGGATTTCATCAAACAAATGCAAAGAAGGGCTGAGGCTAACCTTGATCAACAAATCTGGTGTTTTTTCGATGAAATAAACACATGTGATCACCTTGGCCTACTGAGTGAGATAATTTGCCATCAAAACTGCCTTGGTCAACCACTACCATCCAACTTAGTTTTCCTCGCAGCCTGCAATCCTTATTCGTTGAGGAAAGGAAAGCTCCACACGTCCGGTCTTACAGGAAAGCTTGATATTGATGAACAGTCAAAGTTAGTGTACAGAGTTCATCCACTTCCAGAGGCGTTGATGGACTACGTCTGGGATTACGGAGCACTGACTGCAAAGGATGAAGTGGCATACACTCAGCGGATGGTCAGTGATATCAGAAGTGACTTAGTACACCTTTTTGTTGACCTCTTGATAATGTCACAAAATTTCATCAAAAGTAACATGGAGAACAAGTACTGTGTAAGCCTTCGTGACATCAATCGGTGCAATTATCTTGCTGCATGGATGACGAACATGCTGCAGAAAAAAGGATTGGCCAAGCTGCATGACTGCAATCAAAGTTGTGAGGATAGTAACATCAGAGCTATAATCCTTGCACTTGCCCACTGTTACCATTCACGGTTGACCTCTGCAGGTGACAGAAAAGCATACAGAAAAGAAATGGCCAACGTCTTTCAAAAGAAGCACCACATTTTGGCAGAGGAGGACATTGAGGAAGTCATCAGAAAAGAGCAGCTGGACATTCTCAACAGAATGGAGCTTGAGGAGGGAATAGCTAAGAATGAGGCACTCGGGGAGAATGTATTTGTCGTCCTTACTTCCATCCTCAACAGGATTCCAGTATTTTTGGTCGGGAACCCGGGCTGCAGCAAATCGCTCTCAATGCAGCTTATCCGCAGTAATCTAAGGGGGCCCGATTCAAAAGATAAGTTCTTCAAGACACTGCCAGCTGTCTATGTCGTTTCCTATCAAGGATCCGAGTCGTCCACTTCTGAAGGAATTATCAAGGTCTTTGAAAAGGCAAAACGCTACAAAGAGCATAACCCAGACATCACACCAGTAGTACTCCTAGATGAAATTGGCCTTGCAGAACATTCTTCCTTCAACCCACTCAAAGTCCTACATAGCTTGTTGGAACCTAGCACAGGAGACTTCCCTGAGATGGCTGTCGTTGGAATATCCAACTGGGCGCTAGATGCTGCCAAGATGAATCGAGCTGTACATCTGTCCCGACCAGAGCCAAATGCAGAAGATCTGTTTGAGACTGCAAAGTCAATCCGAGATGAGAGTGCAAGGCGAAGAGGCAGTAAAACTGATGGTTTGCAAATAAAGAGAGATGACCTTCAGTTGAAAAAACTTGCCGACACATACCACGACTACCAAAATCAACAGACACATGCTAACTTCCATGGCTTGAGGGATTACTACTCTCTCATCAAAAGCATGGCAATGCCAGCAACTACACAAGGAGGGCCGAGTTCATTAGAAAGTGGACTTCGTCGTAATTTTGGAGGAATTCGATCAGATATGCCGAGTATCATAAACACCTTCATGGATGCAGTGGGCGTCGGGCAAAATCCTGAGAAGCGTCCGTCAGCCTTGAACCTGATCGAGGACAACCTACAAGATAAACATGCCCGCCACCTTATGCTGATAACCAGTGGAGACTCGGGCTTGAACATCATCGAGAAGGTATTGCAAGATTCAATGAGGAAACACATAATTCTGCTCGGAAGCAGGTTCGATGATGACATCTCTGAAGAATACAACTACCGTATTCTGAGCAAGATCATTCTCTGTATGGAAGAAGGATACATTCTAGTCCTGCGAGACCTGGAGAACGTGTATAGCAGTCTGTACGACATGCTCAATCAGAACTATACCTTCGTGGGTGGGAGGCGACACTGTCGTGTGGCATTGGGGGCCTATAGCAACCCAATGTGTCAGGTACATGAAGATTTTCGTTGCATCGTTATCATTGACCAGCAGAATGTTGACTATTCAGATCCTCCCCTTTTAAATAGGTTTGAAAAACAGACCCTGACATTCATGGATATCGTCAGTGATGAGCAGAAGCAGGCGATTGACAGTTTGCGCAAGTGGGTTGAGGACATATCTACAATTGAAAACATGCAGTTTACTGCAAGTCAAGCTTTCCTGGGCTATCACAGTGATACTCTTCCTTCTCTTGTCGCTTTTTGTTGCCAAGAAGTGAACACTGAGAGTATGGACTTCAGGGAGATTGCAGATATCTGTAAGAGTTATTTGTTGAATCTTGCTACAGCTGATGCAGTCTTAAGATCGTCAAAGTCTAATTTGGCGAACTACTCAGAAGATGAGGTTGTATGCATCCAAAAGACATACCTTGAACTTCCACTAAATGGTGGACTGAGGCACTTTCTTCAACATGTCATCTTTGACAAAGGACCCTCTGCATCATTAGAGGATGGCGAGTTCCAGACACGTCCATGTAAGCTGATAGTGTATACGTACAGCACTATCCATGTTGATTTGTGTTCATTTGTTGAAGGCCTGTTGATGTTGCAAGCTGCAAAACTCAGTCAATTCAAGTCAGAGAGACAACTGACGGAATCACTTCAACGATTCACCAAAAGCGAAGATCAGCTATTTATTCTCCAGTGCAAAACATCTCTCGATGCCCAGCATATGCTCTTGGCCAAATGCCAGATTGACAAATGTTTGGAAGATTACACCAAAGAAGGGTCTCCTAGAGGAACGAAACACGTCTGTGTGATAGTACACATAGAAAGGAATCAAGATGTTGGGGGTTTGACTGCCACCTTTCCCTGGCAGTTCAACTTCTTGTGCGGATGGCAACAAGTGACACTTGATTCACTGGAACAACCAAACATCCAAATTGATGAAGTCATCAACATGTCCATCTCAGATATCTGTGCCAAGACCGTTGACATTGAATCAGTCATTAAGAATAAGCTTCTGTGGTGTTTCTCGTGCATAGCGTACGAGGGTCAATCTAAAGATGTCATTGAGGTTCTCCAGCTGATCAGAAGGGTTACAGAGTCTCCCAAGCTGCTTGAATGTTTCTCCAGAAAAATCTTAGCTGACATCCAGGATGGAGTTGTTGGTGGGTTTTTCATTGACCAAAACAGCTGGCAGGTAGCTGTGGCGTGTGAACATGAACTACTGTTTGAGTGCGCCAGTTTCATTTTTGCTTTGATCGAGCATGTGAAGCGCAGAATAAGCCAGCCCCTCTTTAAGATTGTGTTCTTTCTGGAGAAGAACAATGCATGGGGTAGCTTCTTGAACCAAGAAGATTGTCAAGCCACCTGGGAATCCATGTTCATGAATCCGTCACTCTGTGATGTTCGGTCAACATCTCTTCCCGAACCAAAAGGGGTTGAATCATGCAAAATAGAGAGTTTGCCACCTGCTCTGAATTTCCCTTTCTTCCACAAGCTCTACATCATTGTTGAGGACCATTTGAAGTGCCTTCGGACAGAAGCAGAGGTAAAGCTGGTCGTAGAGCAGTCTTCTTTCGTTGATGCTGATGAAATGACATCGAAGTTGACCAACATCTTGTGTAACAGGTTAGCAATTGTAAAATCATTTGGTGTCAATAACTTTGCGGAGGGCCAAGTTAGTGCCTACTCGAATTCAAATGATATATGACAATTTCTTGCAGCTTATAAAGATGCAGTAACTGCTTCCAGATCCTTAGAAACATCTTATTCGTGATCACCAACCAGTTAAATGCAAAACTCATAATGTAGCATCGAGAAAACAAACCTCTCCCAGTCTTTGGAGTGGACATTTCCTAGCTTTGTAAACTAAATAATAATCACATTATATATAATACCACAAGCTAATTTCCTTGTGTAATTATTCGTCAGGACAAACCAGTATTTTTCCTTGTAAAACTGGTAACAAATACCAAGTGCCAACCTATTCTCAAACACCATGTTTATAGGATTCTTTCAGATACGCCATGTTTTTGTTTTTGTTTATGCCAACTTAACCTTTCTTATTGACTGCCTTTAGAAACACTAGAAAAAATGTTATCTTGTTTACCACTAAAGGTGAAACTGCTTTCCATTCACTACATCCATACCCCTTACGCTCATTATTGTCCTCCAAGTACCCAATCCTTACACTTATATTACTTACAAATCTAAAACAGCTCTCAAATGCTTGTGCTTATGATTGTTTCATTGTTTCCTTTACAGACTTCCCGATGCAATCACCTATGACATGACGCAGGTTGTAGACATGACGTTTTTACAACAGCACCTCCAGCTATATCTGAATGATCTCTGTAATGCCTTCTCGTGCATGTATGCCAGCCATCAGATGCCACAAGAAATGCGCGTCAGTACCACCAGGTTGCTTGTACAGGGTCAGGTTTTAGGTCTGGGTAATGTGTCTCCTGCATATGAAGAACTGTCAAAGTGGCACGTTGCACTACTCATGAATTCTGAGCTTGTAGCCGCCGAGCTTCAGCTTTTGCACATTTACTATCAGGCGACGGGGAATGATGCTGTGGAGCTGCTACTGTCATTCATGGAACCCTACTGCAGAGGAGGTGCTGCCAGCATCTTGGGTCTTGGGAACACCATGGCGCCTGATGAAGACGAGCTGAATGAAACATCAGATGGGTTTCTGGACGCAAGTGCTGAAATTCCAGAGGACCAAGATTCCGACACGGAATCTTTTGAGTCAGCACTTGAAAGTTACTATGGTGACACCGAGGGGAGTGAGTCTCTGCATGAAGAGAACGAGGAAGACTCAATCAAGTTCCGACTGGTCTCATCTGTATGCAAAACCCTTCTTCCTACCAAAGTCATTCTTGATAAATTCCACGGTCAAGAAATCTGGGTTAGGTTTGTCAACAACATTCTGTTGGCAGCAGCAAGCATTGAGGTCAGGCCAAGGGAGCTGCATTACTTGCACTTCTGCAAAGATTTTGTCAACTTGCTATCTTTGCCAAATGACCTTCCAGCTCATTATCTAGCCAGACTGGGAGAGCTGATTGTTGCTGGAGATGACATTTTGGATAGCGAAACTATTTTCGAGTTTGTACAGGAGACCGTCCAATTTATTAAGCAAAACAGCAGCCAACAGAATGATGATAAAACCATGTGCATGCACAATATGTTTCTGACCAAGTATTTTGGACACTGCATTGAAGCAAATGTTGAAACGCCACTATTAGCGGACATATGCAGATCTTTGGTCGCTGATGATGGATGTCTCATTGCAGGATCTCGACTTGTGATGTGGCGTGTCATAAGAAGTGAAATCAATGATGAGCAAGATACAGTCTACACAGAGTTCATTCGTGAGGGGGTAAACCATCATAGACATTCAAGCAATGTGGTCATTTTAGACCAGATCCTGCAAAGCCAACCAGATGGACCGAACTCTCATTTCACAACTCTCTGTTGTGATTTGATTGAGGAATGTGGTTTCAGCAATGTAACAAGTCATAGATTGCTTGAAGGTTGTTCTGGGGTCATGACTACTGCAATCATTGCAAGCCGGATTGTTGGTACCTCCCCTGAATGTTCACTTCAACTTGTCTGTGCAGTAGCCTTTTTGAACAAGCTCTTTCGAGTTTTTGCTGAGATCTTTATTGAGAATGGCAACACTGGTCACTTCCCTCAAACTGACGAAGAGTTTTCACTTATTCAGGAACTAAAAGGCTTGGTTGACTTCTTAGACGGCTGTGATAGGCCAGTCGGTGTTCAAAGATGGGTTTTGAGATATATGTCTCGGCAAATTGGCCCGTTTCAATTGAGTCAACTGATGTCTTTTCTCTCCAAGTTGGGCGTACACTTCCAGAAGATCAACTGCAAAAGTCTTTCGAACTTGGTCACTGGTTACAGCGCCATGAATTACATGGAAAAGTACAGTGAAGTGATAGATGCCCTAGCACAATTGAAATTGCAAAATAGTAAAATCAGCATGAACGCTGTGATCAGTAAGCTCGACACAAGTCCAGAACATCGTCTTGCGCTAACGGCAGTCCTTGTTGACTACTACTACTTGGCTGTAATATCGAGAGACCTCAGTGACTCAGAGAAGTCCTATGCTCAGTGGATAATCAAGCAAATCGAAGGCACAAGCCTACACAAGACAGCATGGTATTACCTTCTGAAACGTGTGTCAGGGGTATGGGACTTCAAGGGAAAACTACAACTGTCAAGGAAGTCTGAAATCCAGGATGTTCACCTAGCTTCGCTGCTGATGCATCTAGCCACTGTTGTACTAAGTCAACTCCAACCTGGTAAGCTGAATACATTCCAGTTGCTCTTCTACCCTTCTGCAGCCGACAAAGAGATATTTCTGCCAGGTGCAGAGAAACCGTCTGAAACTAAGGCAACACACACAAGAGCAGCACTCTGCCACTGCGGTCAGCAGTATATACAGAACCTGCAATATGAAAAAGAACGGGAATGCCCAATTTGCGGTAAGGTGATATTTGGGCCAGGGACCCAGGTTGCAGATGAGTCAATTCAGTCCCAAGATTCAACTGGATACAGTTATCCACCTGTACTTGAGTCGTGGAACACCCTGGAGGAAACCGGAGGCATGTCAGTCGCATCACGGTCAGTTATAGACTTCATCGTCCATGGATGTCTCTGTGTCGCTGCTGCAATCTTTCCAGACGAATTGCAGAAGGCTTCCTTTTGTAAAGTTGAGACGGTTGAGGCACGATTGGTGGAGCTGTGGTCACTTTTGCCAACAGTACTCAGGGTAAATTTCCAAGACGCATCTGTGCTACTGCACTGCATCATAAAGGAAATTTCTCCAGTTCTATCATCAGCAAAGTATGCAAGTACTTCAGCTTCAGACAGAGATCATCAGGAGATTCAGATTCATGGTGCCATTGAGAAGATACTTCAAAATGCCACGCAAACCAAGCAGCAATTTCTGGAAGATTCGTGTACAGCATTCAATATACCTGCTGAATCCATAGAGCGCCAACTGCACGAGTTGGATAACATCGACGACAGTTCATGCAAGCTTCTCCCAAGATCATCTCGTCATAAAAGTCAGCCGTCACTTGAAGATCTCCGAGCGTGTTTTTGCAATCACAGCAGCCACAATGCAGAGAATTTTCCATTTCTCCACTTAGTGCTGTCACAGTACAATGCTCTAAGGTACGTTGGTTTCCTTCCTACCTTGCTTGACTGGAAAATGCTGGTGAGTAGTCGCCTGAGTCATCAAAGGGCCAAACGTAAACAGGGCGACAAGACAATCAAGTCATTGATTGATGCTCAGCCAAATATGTCAGAACCCTGGTCAGCTTTCATGAAAGCTTTCAATGAAGTCTGCGAGGCATGGACTGAGCTTACTGGTGAAACCACCTGTCCAGATAACATCACCCTTGACTCTGAGATCAACGAGTGCCTCATGCCCAAAGCGACTGAGGAGAACACTTTGAGACAGATGATAAAGGCTCTCCAAAGAATTCAAAACAAATTCCTCATGCGAGCACTCGAGATTGCTGTTACTTCAGACTGTGCAGCAATCAGTTTTCTCATCAAGGACAGTCACCTTGCTGCTGTGACAACGAAACCTCTGAACCTGGCGAAAAAGAAGGACTTAATTTCACCCCCGACTGAAGGTTGCCTGTGCTTTCATGATGTCAATACAGAGTATGGCCATGGAACAGAGATCTTTTACGACCTTAACCAGATTGAGATGGATGTGGCTCTCAGCACCGTTCTTAACAAAGTGATTCTCACTGACGGAAGCACCTTTGAAGGTTTTATCTTTGCTGATGACTTATACTATTCATCAACAACTATTTTAGAGGATGTGGCATCCAAAGTCAGACAAGAATCCTTGCCGAAGGACACAGTCAACTTGGTCATTCAAGGAGATAGAAAAAGGCACGGTACGTCTACTAATGACTTGCTCCAAACTGTAGAAGTACTCATGGGTCTCATCAAGAGAACCAGCGGTGACCCAGAGGTTACTTTGCAAGATTTCTTCAGCAGATGGAGCTCAATTGTCTCAATTGAATCCCATGACCTGTTAGGGTCCATCAAGCTCAAACACATAGTTGCCCTTTATCAGCAGTTGGAGGTTCTTCTATCAGCTGCCACCGTGCAGACTCTTACGAAAGAATATCGCATGAAGCTACCCACGAAGTCCCAACATGAACTGGAAAAATGTTGTGCGGACCGTTCCCCAGAAGTTGTTGCACAGTTTAGAGACATCCTGAAGCGGTTTGTTTTCCGCTACCTCAGACCCAGACAAGACTTTTCCCCAGACTGTAATGAGCATCTTCAAGACCTTCTCAGGGGTATGGCTGGATATGACCGTGTCTGCCCTCTCCTTCATAAAGACACAAAGCTTTGCCACATCATTTGCCTTCTGGAGTTTTTCGACAAGACAATCAAGGTAATTCTTTTTTTTATTCAATCGGGTAATTTGTCAAATTATTGTGTAGATTTATAAAGCACGCATGTCTACCATGATTACGGTACTCAAGGCACTGCATTATTACCCCTGCTCATCAGGCCTATCAAATATTCGTAAAACCTCAGCTCTCTGGAGAGCATGCTGCCTCGGCTTCAAGTTAATCACAAATGAACTGCCTTCAACTGCTTCCATAGGTGCCCATTTACTCCTGGGTGGAGGAAAGCAATTTGTAACAAAGTGTCTTGCTCAATGACAGAAGCACCGTGACCCATTGGCTGGGCTCGAACCGGCAATCTGTAGTATCACTGAGATCTTTAGTCCAGTGCACTATCCACGAGGCCACAGCATATTCCAAAAACTTTCAAAATAGAAAGGTGATATTGATGGCAAAACAATAAACAGTGGAAAATGCCGGCGATGCACAGTTGCAAAATGAGATTATAACAGGATAATGTTATCATTTTTGTTGGTCCCAACTTTTCTGATATTTTTGCTTTCTAAGGGTGTGGTAACATAGTTGTTTAATATCATTGTATCAAAGATCCAACGAGCACATTAGACATCCTTTAAGGTAATTTAATCAATAATGTAAACTCTATTTTTTGATGTCTTTTTTTCTGAAGCACAACGAGGACAAGGTACTTAAGGGAAAACGCAGAGCGGGCAAGAAAAGATCGCCTTTGGCTGGATCATACTAATGGAAAGGTTGGCAAAATTCTGTTTCTCCCCAATTTCATTATTCCCCACAGAATACTCAGTGCCTCTACAGAAGTAATTTTACAAAACATAATTTGATTTTGGTAATGATGTATGGCTGAAATTTTTTCAAGACACTCGGACTGTAAGCACACCAAGTGTGTCTTGTCTGTGTCTAAGTGGTTTAATGCTCTCTACAAATCTTTAACACTAGCAAATAAATGTTAATATCCCAAGCTGGAAAGAATGTGCTCAGAATGGAGCAAGGGTTTTCGTGTGCAATATCTGTCTGTTAATGGACAAGCAAATTTTGTATTTGCACTGGGAGTAGACAGAAACTTTGATTCCCAGATAAAACCCTTTTTCTTGTTCTTTACTTTTATGAACGTCTGACGTTAAAGACAACATTCCTAGGTGAGATTATATTTTTTGTTCGAACCATACTTTTGTGAACGTCTGTTGCTTTTTATTACAGGCATATTTTCAAGTGTCAAGGAGGAACTTCTGAGCTCATCCACACAAGGACTGAACTACCAAGCCATATCAGCTACCTTGTGTTGCAGATCAAGACTTCACTGAAGATTGGGGCACCCGTTTCATTCTACAGTGAACTTCCCCAAGATCGCGTCTCTTAGGTAGACAAACTATGTTTGTGATTAAAATTCAGTTTAGAAAATGCTGCTGTTTTAGCCACACCATTGATAGATTTTGTAACTTTTGAGTATATTTTTTATAATGATCACTTGTGCATAACTGATATTCATGAGGCCATGTAGTTGATGGCTTTCAGAGTGAAGCCATTTACACCATTTATCATGCATAGAGTATATACTTGTATTTAATAAATACAGGTGATGTTAACTTGTAGTGTCTATCATGTTGCATTGGCTGCATACAATTTGTTTTATGACCCAAAATACAGAACTTTAGTATTTGTTAATATTTGGTCATGCAGTTGATGGCCGTTTCATACGGTTGCATTATTCTCAAGGGGATTTTGATTTTTACTTTCATTTCATTCCTTCATGTTCTTGTATATAATTGAAAGACTTTGACAACTGAAACAAAATGTGCATGTTTGACAAGATGTATTGATGTCAACTCTAATATTTAGCTGTAGTTTTGGGGTAAACCAAAGTCATAATTTTTGTTATGTACATACGCCATGTTTAATATTGATATCGACTTTGGAAGGCCAAAATATAGCAGCTATGCAGATGATAGTTGCAAGATGTTTTCACTGTAATATGGATAATTGGCCAATTGACTTATTTTCATTTTAAAGAGGTCATGCAGGTGATGGTAAATATTACATTGGCTAATTATGTTAATACTTTATGCAACTGTGCAGATGGTATTTGCATGAAGTAAAATTGGGTTACATGTTTGTGTACTAAGAATAACCCGATTTATTGATTAAAATTTCTGACAAATGCCATGCAGGTGATGGCTACTCTAATTTCAACTATCCGTTATATGCTATATGACTGTTGTATATAAAGAAAAATTATACTTACTGAATGCATTGTTACTGAGCCAAGCGACTGGTTACATTATTCAACCAGGCCTTTCAGTTGATTGCAACACCTATGTTGTTCTTTGTAGAAATATGCATGTGATAGTTGTGTAAAGTGACATCACGGCATTTTTAACCGTAGTATGAGTCATGAATAATTAACAAGGTCAAAATGTTCATTTCAATTTTCACTGAGGCCATGCAGTTGATGGCTTTAGCTGACTGTGTAAAGCAACAATATGATGGTGGTTGCATCTTGATGATTTGTGAAATGTCACTTTAAGAACGTTGTTCCATACCATGTAGTTGATGGTTCCTTATGTTTTTAAACAATGATTGTATACACTGATGTATAGTTGTGCACTTTACATTTGTTTTGACTTTCTGTTACTTTTTTTGTAGCACCTTATTGGTAAATGCTATGGTATTGTTTGCAGTTATGCAGATGATGGCTGCATAATACTGAGTAGAATATCCATAGGCATGAACTATATATCATTAATCCAAAACTTAACTATTAAGGTCACACAGTTGATGTTTGTTTCAATTTTCTGAATCCTGTTATTTCCTGGTACAAATTTATTCCAGATATTTCAGGATATTTGTGGCAAAGTGATTTGACGGAGGTTGTTTATGAAGCAGCCAATTATATGATAAAGTTTCATTGTATTTCAGGAAGAACTATTGTATTGCGTAAATGTGTATCATATAGCCTGTTAGTGTTAGCTTTTGTTGTAGTCATGCAGATGATGACTCCAAAGATATGTAATCTTAAACATTCTGTATCTCATTATTCTATACAGTTGTACATTTGATGACTGTATGAATTTTCTGGTTTTTTTTACTGTCAACAGCAATGCAGATGATTGCTGCAGATCGAATCATTTCAGGATTATAGTAAAACTTAAAAACTGCATTGACCTAAATATTGCTACCAAATTATGGTGGATGTGTATTTTATACCTTATACCATTTAATGCATAAAGTTGTTGCAGATTATGCATTTATAGGAGCATGATGTATTGAATTTGGATTGTAGAAGGCCATGAAGTGTATGGCTGATTTCATTTTTCTAATATTTTGTTCACTTTCCGAAGCCATGCAGATGATGGCTTGATTCAACTTATTGTAAGGGATATTAATTTGAAATTTGTGATTACAAACTTGGGGCCATGCAGTTGATGGATCCTCAGTTTGTAGCATGAGAGCAAACTACATGTAAATATTGCTTAAAATATTGTTCGGTGCGCAATTGTGCATCTTCTACAAGTAAAAGGTAAAACCTGTGATACTGATCGGTGCAGTCATGTAGATGATGATTGCACCAGAACTGCACCAGAAAATTACCTTGAAGTGTGCAGTCATCATGCATTTTATATCATATTTTCCTGAAATGGGATTATATGATTAAGGCCATGCAGTTGATGGCTGTTTTAATGTTTCTTATTTTGTTAACTTTAAACAGCCATGCAGATGATGGCTGTATTCAACTTATTCATTTTACGATTGTAAGGAATATTCATGTGAAAATTTGAGTTTACAAACTTGAGGCCATGCAGTTGATGGGTCCTCAGTTCGTAGCATGAGATCAACCTAAATATTGCTAAAATAATATTGTTGTGTGCGCAATTGTGCATCTTCTACAAGTATTTGTGGTATTGATCAGTTCAATCATGTGGATGATGATTGCACTAAAAAATTAACTTAAAGTGTGCATTGTGAATTTGTTTTCACATTTTCCTGAAATGGGATTGTATGCCTTATGCCATGCAGTTGATGGCTCATAATGTTTCTTATTTTGTTAACTTTAAACAGCCATGCAGATGATGGCTGGATTAAACTTATTGTAAGGAATATTCATTTAAAATTTGTGATTACAAACTTGGGGCCATGCAGTTGATGGATCCTCAGTTTGTAGCATGAGAGCAAACTACATGTAGGCCTACATGAAAATATTGCTTAAAATATTGTTGGGTGCGCAATTGTGCATCTTTTACAAGTAAAAGGTAAAACCTGTGATACTGATCGGGGCAGTCATGTAGATGATGATTGCACCAGAACTGCACCAGAAAATTATCTTGAAGTGTACAGTCACCATGCATTTTATTTCATATTTTACTGAAAGGGGATTATATGATTAAGGCCATGCAGTTGATGGCTATTTTAATGTTTCTTATTTTGTTAACTTTAAACAGCCATGCAGATGATGGCTGTATTCAACTTATTCATTTTACGATTGTAAGGAATATTCATTTCAAATTTGTGATTACAAACTTGAGGCCATGCAGTTGATGGATCCTCAGTTTGTAGCATGACAGCATGCTAAATATTGCCAAAAAATATTGTTGGGTGCGCAATTGTGCAAGTATTTATAAGATAAAACGCGTGACACTGATTAATACAATCGTGTTGATGATTGCACTAGAAAATTACACAGAAGTATGCATCGTGAAGTCGGTTTCATATTTTCATGAAATGGGATTATATGCCCAAAGGCCATACAGTTGATGGTTCTTTTCAAATCACTTATTTTGTTAACTGTAAACAGTCATGCAAATGATGGCTTTAAAACTGGCAAGGTTTTTTTTTTTTTTTTACTTCATGGAGACAAACACGAAGTTGCTGGTTGCTCATTTTGTAATGCATCAGCCAAACAAGGGTATCAAAAATAGTACAACATACATGTAAATGCAGATTACATTTTATCTGCTGTAGAAAACAAAGAATTATATGACACTAAGAAAATAACAAAGGATGTTTTTAACTTCCGTGGTGATTATGGAAGTATGGCGCACATGTTACACAGTGCAAAACAGTTTTCTGAACTTGAGCGGAGGTCATTTTAAAAAGCTGCCTTTGCAATCAAACTTGAAAGAGGAAGTTTTAACCCGTAACAAAAAGTCTCATCAATAACAAAAACGTGGAATTAAGATTTTGATGCTGTGATGCAAATGATATGCATGTTTTATCCCAAGCTTTGCAGTGTAGTAAACAGTGAAAAATAGAGTTTAAAGCAGAGTTAGGCTAATGCCTCAAGCTCTGTAAAAGTTGTTTTCAACAAATGTGTTGGAGTTGAAAACATCAGCTTCATTTTAAAACGGACAAGTTTTCAACTCGGTGAGAAACAAAGGTTCTGCCAAGGTATGATATAAAGGCTACAAAACAAACAAATGACAATTATTTTGGTCTTTGATTCATGTAGATTGTTTTAATTAGTATATCAGTGGTGTATTTAACATTACAAATTAAAGATCAATGTCAGAAATTCATGAACTTACCACTGAGATATCTAACATTACAGTCGGTCTGAATTAGTGCAGTCAGCATTGATCTTGTAATTAAAAAGCTCTCGTTTGCAATAATGGGATAAGCTATCAGTGTAGAAATACAGCAGTACCGGATAAGTATGTAAATCATACTTTGCAAAGCATTAAAATGATTAATATTGTTCAAATTATTCTCCACAAAGGTTTATCAATTTTGTTGTATTGACAAATGTGTTAATGTTCTTGTTTGCAATTGCATAGTGTGGAAATGTTCACTTCATTTCATTTCCCAACTTGGTGTTTTTTAACATTGAAACTAAATCTAACCCCGGTTCTTCAATAGGCCTACATTTTTTAATTTTGTATGGACTAACACAACAATTAAAACTAACAACCTCTTGGGCCAGGGAGACTTCTCTTCTTTTCACTACAATATATTATGTACCCAACCGGCGCCCGCATGTACTCTACGGGTGCCCGTTTTTTTTATTATACATAAAGTGGAAAAAAAGAGAAGTACTAAAACGGGCACACCGGGTGACCTCAGGCTGCTCAGGCAGCACGCACAACAAGGCTATCTGCAGCGCCCGAACTTGCTCACTGATGTGCAGACTTCGTACGTTGAAG
Organism: Hippasteria phrygiana; assembly: GCA_037893225.1. Classification (NCBI taxonomy): domain Eukaryota; kingdom Metazoa; phylum Echinodermata; class Asteroidea; order Valvatida; family Goniasteridae; genus Hippasteria; species Hippasteria phrygiana. Next base: position 2,872,360 of record JAZGUH010000202.1, read on the forward strand.
TGTCTTATTGTTTGCATGTTATATTTTGGCTGTGATTAAGCCAGTTTGGTATTTCAACTGCGTATGTGCACAATGACATTAAAATGTTTATCCCAAATGACCAGCGTGACCACGCAAAAAGGTGGTCGCACAACGAGCACGTGTGAAATTCAATCAGAATGGGTGTCGTGTAACATGGCGTGACATTACGTCGGCAATTTTATCCCGGATAACCTTTGACCTTTGACATACCGAACTGGCTTATTAAATCAACAGAAGCGTAATTACGGGAGAGGTATGGGGCTCGCCTTCTTCCCATGCAGACGGGTCTTGTAGGCCTACCACCTTCCTGCGTTTGAAGAAAATTAAGCGCAGCGTTTATACTAATGCATGGTTTTTGCTTACTTGACACAAGTGTCGGACCACGGAAAATCTGGAATACTTTTCTGTTTTGTTGTGGGGTGATAAGTTCAGACAGTGGCGCACCCCCCCCCCCCCCCCCTCCCCCCTCGGCAGAAATTTGCGGTGGCGATATGTAGGCCTTTGCATTTTGTAGCATATTTCCGAGTAGTTTGCTATAGGTCTGAATGGCGCCACCAACGTCAAAAGAGGCAAATCTTTTGGGGGAATTTTTTTTCTGAGAAATACTAAATTGTGAACATTTTTTGACAAGATGTAGTGAGATCCCCAATCCCCCCCACCCCCCCCCCCCCCCCCCCCCCCCCTCAAATCCTGGGTGCGGCACCGAGTGCAGACTTTTGTTGGTTATTTACGTTATCATTCATATTGTTATTCTTGTAACAAGAATAAAAATGCGTTGACATACTGTAAAACGTTACACCGATGTATTATACGGTCTGTTTGATTATTTTAAATATGTCCTTTTTTTACGCTTTGCGTGCATTTTGATGTAAACGTTGAAGACCAATAATTTTCTCATGTTTGACTTTAATTCCGTTCGTTTTCTGATTTACGATTTATGAAATACGATTACATTGTTGATTTTTTATTTATTTTATTGGTTTATCAACATTTATATTAATTATATACTGCGTGGGGAGTGATCGGATTTTTAAAAAGACCGGGAAATCTTCGCCTGAAAACATTTTGCCGAGAGAGGGCCGCTTTAAAAAAGATCATGGGGCGCTCTTAAAGGTAAGCACTTATCCAGAACCACCAAAATGACATCGTCGCGCGCATCGCCCTTGTGCCTATTCAATAAGGCCTTGTGCCTATTCAATAAGGCCTTGTGCCTATTCAATAAGGCCTTGTGCCTATTCAATAAGGCCTAGTGCATTTTCAGTAATACATGACGATGTCATTTTGGTGGTTCTGGATAAGTGCTTACCGCTGTTAAAGGTTTAATAATTCGAATTTTGTTGAGGGCGCACTTTAACAAGCTGTTAAAAACCCGGGGCGATCTAGCCCCCGATACTGGGAATTTCCAAGTGAGAAACGACTGCGTGGTCTTGCTCCCTGCTGTATGAACGGCAATGAAAACGAGTCATGATGTAACGTGTGCGAAAGTTCATTAGCAGGCACGTGGGTGTGTCCATACGTGAGTATTCCAAGCCCTTTCAAGCAACTCTTGCAACTCATTCTGTAGCGATAGCCTTGTCTCTCTCTAGTCTCTGCCCGACTCTTGCAAAAAATGAAAGTGACCCAAGTCACAGTGCACAGTTAAGTTACCAATGTATTCGCAACAAGACGACGTTTGGCAAACCATGGAGGAATGCCGCCATGGGTAAACCAGTGTTAGCACAGTGGCCGCAGATGTTCACTGTCATACCTAAATACTTCCAGGAATTTGTTGGTGTTTTTTTATGCATGCACTATGCATTCGATGTAATCAATGTGGTCTGTATGCACACAATAGTTTACGAAGAAAAAAACAAATTGTAAGTGTGATGACAAACATGCATAACAAACAGAAGTTGAAAATACATGTAGACGTTCTTTTAAATGAGCTGCCCATACATTTTTTTATGTTTAAAATGTTCTTCATTTAATTCATTTAATTATTGTAAAAGAGTGATATTTAAACATCTACATTTCATGTTAGATTACAAATTAATATTGTGTACTGGAAGCTTACCATATTTGGAAAAATATGATGGGCAATTAAATCGGTCGTAATTCATGCATATAAACTCCTCAAAAAGTTCGGAATTTCAAGTTTGACAGACGATTTCTCTCTTGTTTTCAACTCATTTTCCTTTAATTTGGTATCATTGGGAAAACCCTGTTATTCTTCTTTACAATGATGTGTCATTTGTTATGATTAAGCAATTAGGGGATGTGCAGCACAGCTGAATATGGGGTGGGTGTAAAGTGAAATGTTACAAAACGCCCTGTTAGATCTACTCAAACAAAAGTACCGGTATGACAGGTGTTAACTTCAGCAAATATTTGGAAGCACATACCATTATCTCTTTATCTTCAAGTCCTAAATTTGTCAATGTTTCCATTTTAATTATGCACGTAGCCTATCATCTGCTGTGTCTCATCATGAAATGTGAAAAGTGCAGTATCTATAAGCTCTCCAATGAATTCCCGCCAAAGACCTTGTTGGAGTCCTGCCAACATGCTGCCCTGCATTGTCTCAGGGTAAATATACATGTACTTGCTGTATCTGCTAAACGTCTTTAATTATCAGAGTTTTTTTCTCATTTCATTAAGTTGAGAATGTACAAACTGCCCTATAAATTGCTGTATAATAACTCTCACATATTTGTATTTGTAGTGCGTTGCAAATCACGTGGAACAGCACGGCAAATGCCCCCAGCGTGAAAACCAAGTCAACAAGGACTGTCGACGGCTGCAGCAATGTTACGAGCAGTTGCGAGCTTTATTTCCCGAGTACGAACCGACGTACGTCCCCAAGACAGATACGACGTCTGCTGATAAAGGCTACGTCAGTCTGGCCATGTTGAATGGGGACAGCACGAGAGAGGAGCTGGACTCGACCATAACCGTAGCCAGGGTGAGAGAGATCGTGAAGGAAAAACTCGGAGTTCCCCCTCAGAGCCAACAGCTGATTTACAATGGCAAAGAAATGAAGGTACTATAATTTCTATCTTCAGCCGCTGTCAAAACATCCTCGTAGTACAAACTTTCCTAAATATACAATATCCATACTCAGAAACTAGAGATTTTAGTTCTTTATTCACAGCATTCGAAAAACAGTGCAAACTTTAAAACTACAAGGGAAAAGAAACATGATTTTATTTTTCGTCTATATTGACACAAACTCCTTTTAACATCAAACTACATGTATACTCCCGAAATTGTCTGGAAAGGTTTGAATGGGCGTAACTGTTCAACTCATTCTATTTATTATTACTCACTTTGCAACACTCTTTCATTCTTCATTTTCGCATCTCCTTTGTGTTCTATTTGATAGGAATTCACTGATGAAAAAGCAGCTACAACACTCGGCTACTACAAAGTGCTGCCAGAAACAACAATCTACGTCAGGCGCCTCCTGTACTCGGCCCCAGAAAACAACCTGAATAAAGTGGGGTTTGACCTCCACTGGGGCTACCCGTCAACAGGTCGAGATTATCTGGACGCAACGGCCATCATTTTCAGCGGCACCCAACTCGTGGATTACCTGGATTACAGAAAACTATCCCACGATTCACTGAAACACTCGGGGATCGCATGGATAACCGCAACAGAATAGGTCATCACTTCATGACGGTGGACCTGAGGGGGGTACCAAGTTCCTTCACCCACATCTTCTTCACGCTAAGCTCTTGGGAGTCGCCAACCAACCATCGCCAAGTTTCCGAACCCGAGTCTGAGGTTTTATGAGGAGTCTGATCCAGGTACGATGCTGTGTGAGGACACACACAATTACGAAGACGAATCATTCCCAGGCGATTGTGATGTGTTGGTTGTCGAGACACAAGGGCAAGTGGTGTGTGTACAGCGCGGGCAAAGCGTCAGCTGGAAACTCGGAGGACTATGAACCTCTGTATGAGACAATTTCAGATATCATTGCCAACGGACTGTGACATGAACAATGTGATACACACGAATTGATGGTATTCAAACACCGCGAACACATTTATGAGATAAATTTTAAGTCAGTGGCAATATTTTGCCTGCATCGTATACAAAAGTGCTATTTTACCCAACACTTTCGCAGCCACACCGTACAAAATATAGTCCATACAAAATATAGTAACTGAAACGTCGAGTTAAATCTGCTGCTTAAGTTATAAGAACGACCTTTCTCTTGTTGAGTTAGTTGCTTCACATATTAATATATATCCGCCAAATTTATATCTAGTTGTACTCTCCATCATGGCGCAGGAGGGGGGGGGGGGGGGGTAAACTCTTCTATACGATGGTAATAAAATGTCTTTAGTAGAGGATCGGAGTACATTCTCAATATTGTATATATAAATGGTTGCTGTCCCATAGTCGCAAAATAAAGTTTTTTACGTGCAAAAAATTGTTTTAATTGTTCTCTTTTGTTGACGACTGGTTCCCAGTTTTATTAGTTCCAGGTTTATTAGTACACCTTTGATGTCACTTTCACTCTGTCAACACGCATTTGCATTTTCCACTATCCCATAATGATCGGGAAATCGGAGCCATCTTTGTTGGTTTATTTCTGTTTTTTATTTTAGTTATTTATATATTATTCACTTTCACAGACATCATGATGGTGGATACTAATTTTCTATAATAGTGAATATCAGCGTCTCGGTTCATCGTTATTGATTTTTATTTTAAGAGTTGTTTACAGCGGTGTAACTTAAGTTAAATTGTGTTGGGCTATATGGCTATCTTTGTTTCCCTAGAGGGCCAAAGTACAGGCTCGCTTTCCTCTGCCATGCACCGTGTAGACTTGGAAACAAGTCTACTAATAACCGCGTATTTCTCATCTGGGAAAAACCACAGCTGAGCAACATCCGAGAGGACATTGTTTCTGTAGTTTGACAAACCCTGGCAAGCTCATTGTCGTCTCAAGTTCAGTAGTTTACTTCCTCAACCTTTGACATTTGATCAATTATCGCTGGGGCTGATGTGTGAGCACCACTTTGGAATTTGATTTGAGCCAGACAGAAATGATTTCAATCACAATATTCAAATTGATGGCTATGGGCACACTATATATAAGTCTGGCTATATATAAGTCTGGCACAGGAAGGACTGAGGTAGAGAACTCGATCTTCAGTACGATCGTAGTTGTAGCCTGAGAGAAAGAAGTACGGTATACCCTCCATATAATGTCTGCGGTCCTTAGTTACAATTTTTATTTTTTTTACGTGCACGGAATTAACTGTTCCCTTTTGTTGATGACTGGTTAATTCCCAGTCTTATTAGTACTCACCACTTTCCATGGGCGTCTCCAGGATTTTTTCGGGGGGGGGGGGGGGGGGGGGGGGGCAAAGCATATATTCACCAGAAAGCAGCTAATTAAGGAAGAAATCACCGGCCGTGGAAAATCGAAAGGGGAGGGGGCGCGGGGGAGGGGGGTTACTGGACATCACTTGACGCTTTGTTCAAGACCGCGATACCTAGGCCTATTGTATATAGCCGCATTTTAGACACCTTTCAATTAACAGGTTTTGAGTGTTAAATATACATTCAATTAAGTATGACATTGACTTCGCACCTCGTCTTCTCATTTATTTATTCTCCTTTTTCCTGAATTTCCGGGGCCGGGGGGCAAAGTGATCCCCCCCCCCCCCCCCCCCCCTCGCGACGCCCATGCCACTTTCACACTATACTAACAGCATTTGCATTTTCCACTAGCCCATAGGCCGTAAATCGGGACCATCTTTGTTGGGTTTTTCTCTGCGTTTTGATGTCTATGATTTACTTTTACAAACGTCATGGTGATGTACATTAATTTTCTAGTGAACATCATCAGCGTCTCAGTACATAGTTTGACCATGGAGGAAGGTTTTACGTTATTCAAACTTATTTTAAGATTTTTTTGTTGTAAAATCGGTTCAACCGCAGGGCCAACTAGACTATCTTCCGTACGTTGGTTTCTTCGGGCTAAGTGCATACTGACTCGCGTTCCTGCCATATACACCGTTAGAATTGGAAACAAGTCTAATTCGGACCGCACATTTCTCATCTGGTGACATCATGGGGAAAACCAAGCAGAGCTGAGAAATGCTAGGACGTTCCTATTTATATGGACACAGGCAAACCCATTGTCGTGTGTATACTGCCTCGACCTTTGACATTTGATTAATTATCGCGTGGTGCCTCCAGCACTCTGGCTGTTTATGAGCACCACTTTGGAATTTTCAGGACTGTTCATCGATCGATCCAGACAGAAATGACTGCAATTATAATATTCATATTGCTGGCGGTCCTTGTGTCGGTTGCATGCGATGTGGAAAAACCCGCGATTGCGAAATGGATGTTTTTACGGTTTCTGGGTATGGACAGCCAATCGTACAAAAGAAAATGATTGTGGCAATAGAAAGTCATGTGCGTCTACGTCTATGCAGAGTGTGAGAATGCTTTCAGCTGGTACGTGTACAATATACAGGGCATACCTTTGAAGGCATCAGACCAGCATCATTAGCGACACAACAGACCGACGTAGTGTATTCTATGCCGACTGTTTAAGCTGTTAGACGGAATTCAGCTGATCCAGTATCGAGGTTGATTGTCAAAAATCTTCACCATGAAATGTGGCAAGTGTGACGTTCAGAAACTGTCCGAGGAGTTCCCGCCATGGACAATGGTGGAGTCGTGCAACCACGCTGCACTGCACTGTCTGAGGGTAAATGTTAAGCACCTCATTGTCTTATAATTGAAAACAATCTTATCGTCAACAAAAGCCTAAACTGACATAGGACAGTGATCTTCCCGCCTATACATGAGTGTAGTATTTCCCTTGTTTTTAAACAGGTAATCGTTTGACTCAAGTACAAAAATACCGTGCATGTTGTGTAATAAATTTTATGTAAAATACACATTTCAATCCGTTTACAATGTATATAAAATTATTTTATGTACAGTGCGTGACATCACATGCCAAACAACACGAACAGTGCTCTCAGTGTGCGAACAAAGTTCGCCAAGACTCCAGTCGTCTGAAACAATGCTACTCTCAGCTGAAGGCATTATTTCCCGAGTACGAGCCCACATTTGTCCCCAAGGTATACACCGCGACTGGTGAGAAAGGCTACGTCAGTGTGGCCATGTTGAATGGTGACTGCACCAGTGTGGAGCTGAACCCGACCATGACAAGTCGCCAGGCTGAGAGAGATTGTCAGGAAGAATCTGAAGGTGCCACTTGAGAATCAACAGCTGATTTACAATGGCAAAGAAATGAAGGTATGCATTCGCGATGATGCCCAATCTACATGTCCCTACCTATACAGCCCCCCACCAAAACAGTTCGTCTAGCTTCCCCACTTCCCGCCCCCTCCCCCTAAAAAATAAAAAAATCTTTATGATGTGAAAATGGAATTGAGCATTTGACCCTCACCTAGTGTCAACAAAAGTTGTTTTGATGTGTTTACGAACTTTTGACCCACCCCCCCCCAAAAAAAAAACCACAAACAACAATGCCAAATCAAATTGTGAATAATTGTTAAAATTGGGTCCTCGAAACTGGTTATCGCCTGCATTGAATTACTTTTGACCTAAGGTGCTTTATCGATTTGTCGTTTTAACAGGAACTCACCGATGCACATGCCCAAGCTACCCTTGGCTTCTACCAGGTTTCACCCAAAACGACCATCCATGTCAGACGGCTTCTGTACTCGGTGCCAACCGGCTTGGACAAGGTTGTGTTTGATCTGCACTGGGGATATCCTCCAAGCGGCAGAGACTATCTGGACGCCAGTGTGCTCATCTTTGAAGGGCTCAAGTTTTCAGACGTTTTAGATTACACGCACATGCAACGAACTGCCATGAGGCACTCGGGTGATGTGATGGACGATTATAAATGCATTGGACATCATTTGATCAATGTGAATCTCAAAAGCATTCCAGGTAATATCACTCACCTGTTCTTCACCCTAAGTGCTTGGAACTCGCCCAACGTCTCCATGTACCCTAACCCCAGTCTCCGGTTTTATGAGGAGTCCAATCCTGGCAAGATGCTGTGTGAGGACACCATCAAGAAACTAAACTACTCCCAGGCCATAGTCATGGGATGGTTAGCGAGGCAAGGAGGACACTGGTGTGTCTTCAGCGCTGGCAAGGCATCTGCCGGCAATGCCAGAAACTATAGCTGTCTGGTGACGACGATACAGGGTATAATAACTAATGGATTGTAAGGTGGCTGGATTGATTGATTCAAATAAACGCACGAGCCACATGGTTCACCCCTCCCCCCCCCCCCCCCCCCAAAAAAAAGGAATACAAACATATGGATAAAAAGGAAAAATACAAACATTTTAAAAATTAATCTGCACTGTTTAGTCTCCCTCCTCCCTCTTGAAGCATGCTTCTGTATCGTCCTCATCTTAGTGCCCAACTGGAACTGTATATTAATCACGAACCATATAGGTTGCTACTTTTTGATGAAAACTGATTGTCCAAAATCTGAGCTATGAAAGTGGGCCACTTCATGATTGCTTCATGAGGTCATCGGTAATATTAAAATAAGAAACTTTCAATACGCAGTGCAGGAATACAATATTGTAGTTTATGCACCTATCAATTGCTTTCCCCACCCCTTCCACCCCCCGGGCTGCCCCACCCAAGATGTGGGGATTGTCACTTTTAAAGTGACAAAATAAATCCCCACCCCTGGGGCAACATTTTAGTGACAATCCCCGACATACATGGGTGGGGCACCCCCCACCTCATGGTTTTGAACTTCTGATGATGTGGAAACAATGGCAAAATGAGTGACCAAAATCCCCACCCTGGGTCTGCCCGGGGGGAGGGGTGGGGGAAGCGATTGATAGGCGCATTATGTTTAGCCTAAATAGAACAATAAGCCAGTTCGGTATTTCAATGACGTTATCCCGAATGACCCGCGTGACCTAACGCGCGCGCATGAACGCAAAAGGTGGTCGAAACGTGCATGCGTTAAATTCAATCAGAATGGGCGTTCGCGTAACATGGCGTGACATTACGTCAGCAATTTTATCCCGAATAACCTTTGACCTTTGAGACACCGAACTGGCTTCTTGCAACATTGCGAGACCTGTTTGGTTTTTCATAGTTCATAATTGAAACTAAAGGCATACATATTATTGTAAAGTTAGCACTGATTTATGTTCAAAAACATGAAATATTCCAGCATTGAGTATATACATGTAGTAGGCCCGATCGACCTGTTGTTTGCATAAAGATTCGTCAAACAATCCACAAGGGAAACTGACTAGGTCAATTTGACTAGGTTTTATGACTTCTGACTATAGCGCCCACCCGAACAAAGATACTGACAATTTGGGAAACCGCCAACGTAGGGCAAGATAGCTCAGTTGGTAGAGCGCCGGTACGGTAACCCGGAGGTCGCAGGTTCGAATCCCGCTCCTGCCAGTTTCTTTGTTCACTTTGAAAATGTTTGCAAAAAGAATTAGAGGAAACGGAGCGTTATAACCTGTAGGTGCATAGTTAATTTTTTTTTTTTTCAGTCTGAAGATAATTTAAAACCAGTTATTAATGTTTCTTGAATTGTCTCTGAACATAAAAAACGGCTCTCTGGCCGGCCGATAACAACGCCGTAACTGTTTAATCCGTATACGCTTCCACCCTGTGCTTTATTAGTTCAGTGACTGACCGTCGGTACTCACGTATCTCAGAGATAAATAATAATGACCTCGAGTTGCTAAGTTGCCTGGTTGAAATCACCCCCATGGGATGTTCTGGTTTTTACAATGATCTGTGACCTCTAGATATTTTGTCTGTAATGAGCGGGGTCAGCTATGATTCTACTTTTAAAAGTATAAAAAGTAAAAAACAAATCTTTGGGGAAAATCCAAGATTTTATTTGTCTCATGGAGCAGTACATGCGTGCGAGTATATGTATATTGTAATATCTAGTGGTCAGCCTTTGGTCGATGCCCTTTCCATATTCCGGTGTCTAGCTACTCTCCCCGCGCCTATAAATCATGGAAACAGGTGGATAATAAGTTGAGAGCCCTTTTCCATGAACGCATGTGGATTGTCTTATATTGTTCCATTGCCGTGGGTTTATATTGCAGAGGCAACAATTTCTTACCCTACCTCCTACGTCAGGAGATAATATATGTAGTCAGACGTCTGACTGCTTATATGCCTTCACATTATATTTGCACATACTCCTGATATTGCATGCCTTTTGTCTTACCTTACGGATTTGTGTTAATAATTCAATTTGTTATTAAACTAAATTTTCTTGTTAAAGGCGAAGTAAAAAAAATGTTTAGCGTCCCCGCTCACTTCCTTTTTGGGGGCCGACTGGGTTTTTTGTTACCAGTTGAAAATGAGGTGGACAAAAAACACCCCAAAATCCGAGTCAGAACTTCTGAAACTATCAAAACCACTGTAAACAATAAATGCTCTTGTTTCTTCCATTTTTGTACCTTTGAACAGTTCAAAAACTTACGGTTGTCGGAAATTTTGAAAAGAATGGGGGCCATCTTTAAAACAAAAAATAGAAAGCTCCTTCTCCTTCCTTAAAAAAAAACCCGGACGCTAAACATGTTTTTTACTTGGCCAGTTGGACTAATAGTTCAAATAAAATATAAATTCTAATTTCAGGAGTTTGTTTGGCCTTGTGGAATTTGTTCAGTCTGGCCTAATTGCGTAAATAAATGATGTTCTCAAACAACGTACCCAAACAGCTTGACCATTTCTCTCCATTTCATGCATTGTGGTTTGTGTGAAACTACGTAAGTCCCACACCCCACAAAACAATAAAGACCCATGGGTACAAAAATGGCTGTCACTGTCGGGGGAGACTTAAAACTAAGTATTAGCAGTCAAAAATAATAAAACGGGCTCATTTATTCCACCTATCACTGTATCAGAACCAAGTCAAACGTTTGACCATTTTTGACATTTGACCTTATGTTTCCCAGTTTCTCTCCAAGTTGTTTCTCCATGGTTTCTCAAGGCATACTATACTGCAGCAGCGATCTCCAACCACACCACGTGTAGCTGTTACGCGAAGAAAATACAGTCCTCCAAAATGGAGTGATACTGATTACGTTATTGGGATACAGTGCATGTTGTTTTATGTGGGTGTGACGTGTATGTGCTGCATGCATTATATGGACCGTGGTGTGCAATGTACGCATAGGCTAGGCCTACATTTCCACCGTACCTCTGGATTCAGGCTTGAAGTGGGGTTTCCAAGCCGCATAGAGTTCGCTGGCATTCCCTTGTAATTGGCTGGGTATTGCTGCAACATGCATAATGCAGTGCAACGGTCACTGACTCGACACCAGGCAAATTCTGATCAGCTCCCCGCGCATGTGATTTAGACTATCACGAGCGCCAGTCATTCGCAGACAGGCAGGTTACACCACAGGATTGCAGGACGACTGCATGCAGCGCGGCTGAGATCGTGGAAAAAGAATGAAACTTCTCAGTGATGAAACTATAATAAAACTAAGGCCGTCAACATGAACGTGAACCCCGAGGATCTTGATCAATATAGCTGACAAGCTCCTGCAGGAACATCACTCAGCTTGGAGGACTGCAGTGTTGTCGTTTGACCCATCTTGCGTGCCGTGGTCTGCTGTACTATACTAGGAACCGTTTTGGTGGGGAAAATGGCTTCCTCATATCAAGCCTCAGAGTCAGATCGTACAAGTGGCACTCGGGCAGCTGTGGGTACCGGTAGGCCTGGCGGTAGTGACAGACAAGGGGTAAGTGCCAACTTTCTTTCGGTCAGCCATTAATGCACCTATCATTCATAGCATGAAAATTCCAGCTCTAGGCTCGAATAACTTGATACAATTTAATAACTAAGGCTAGCATAGTAGCCATGTTGGATGTTTGCTCGCTGTGGCGCTCCATACAAAACGGTCAGTTACTCATGTGGGGAGTCCCCGGCCGATCCCGAGCACGCAATCCATCGTTTCTAGACTGGTTCCTTGTCCCTCCATTATCGTTCTGACGTGACATTGGACCGGCCGCGGTAGCGGGTAATATTAATTGGCATACACCAAGACAAATTCCTCAAGGTGTATGCCAGTTGGGGTGTTATGTTAATATACCCATAATGCATACAGCGGCGTTGCCAGGGCTCTCTTCATAGGGGGCGAGTGGGTGGGTGGGTACGGTGGGTGGGGGGGGGGGGGGGTGGCGGCACAATATTTAACTAGTTAACCAGTACATTGACATGTGGCTAGAAAGCTTTGTTCCACTGCCGCAATCCGCATTCGTTTAACATGGGTTTTACTTGCCGCTCACAGTCACCGTATTTTTTTGTAATAATACTACTATTTTCCCTGTTTGCGAAATTTACAGGGGGGGGGGGGGGTAACTATTTTTATGGGGGAATGCAAAACCCACCTCCACCCACCCAACGCCTAGTCCGAGTAACTTTATAAGATACCTGAAAGTGAAAGGAAATTTAAATCAAGCTCTTTAAACGTCATTAAGAAAGGATCCCACAAAAAACATTTAAAAAAATACAACAACATCAACAACAAAACAAAAGAAATCAAAACAAAAAACCTAGTTCATGGAGGAAGTTCAAAACCCCCAAACCCCCTGACGCGCGTGCAACCTAGAATCAATATATCTACACACAAACACTTGACACGCCCGTTGTACCACTCCCGAAACAGTCGCCGGCATAAACAGGTTGTCGCGCGATGCATGCGGGCGCTGCGCATCAGGGTGACGTCATGCACGGTCGAGGGGTACGGGTCACTATTCGAACTACGTACAAGAAAGCGAAAAGACATGTTCTGCGGGTGTCTCTGGGAATTAAACGGTAAATTTCACTTTTTGTTTAGATGTTAAGTAAACCTGGGTACATTCAACTGGTCATGGAACTCCACTTGTTAAGATGGTGGGGTATCAAGTATTTTGGTGGCCTTTGTAAGGTTGAATTATGATTTTTTTTGAGTGGATTTTTGACGTATTGAATTACTGAATAGAGCAGCGACTAACTTTGCCTTGGACCCTACTATCGCCAGATCATGTCCAAATGTTAAAAAAGGCGATAAAGGGTCCAAGTTACTCGGACTACCCTACGCCACTGAATGCATTGCATGTGCAATGTCCTTAAACGGTGCAATGTCCTTAAACGCTGCAAAAACGTGTGTTCAACAACAACATTCCGGAAGACTCGAACACGTCAACGAGGATGAACGGCATGGGAAAATATTACAGCACCTGCACACACGAGGACTACATGTACGTGCGTAATCAAAAGCGTCATATAGCTCAACTCCCTATATTTGGGAACGGGAACCAGTCTAGCCATGTCCCCATACAGAAAAGACCGTTTCCATTTTTTTCTCACATTGGTAGGTGGGTCTGTCCGCACTAAAGGGGCCATTTAGCATTAAAAGATAACAATGGCAGTAAGACATAGAAGAGGGACATAAAAATCAAATATTTTCCCCCTCCAGCCCCCCTCCCCAGCCCCCTCCCCCCCCCCCCCCCCCCCCACAGCTCCCCCTCCCGCCCGTTCCGTCGCCGTTGTTGGTTTGTTATAAACATATTGAAGATGATCCCGGGACTTATAATTTCTTAAATATTGTTAGATGTTGATTTTGTTGCTAAACAAACTTGTTGATGGGTACTGAATGTATTGTGACAAAAATCAATGGTAAATTATTTCATATAATAACTACAATCTCAAATTCCCCCCCTGTGTCACACCAAATGGGGTCATTAGAGGGGAAAGACCCAGTTCTTAAATATGGCGCTGCTTTGTTCGTCTCCTTTCCAAGGCATGTTATAAGTCAAATAAAACAATTGATAGGGGCATAAGCTCAATGTAATGTGGGCACGTAAACATGATTATATAATTGAAAACAAGATAAGAGATGGAAGCTGATTATTAAACCTAACATTGTTTGATTTGCAATCCATTTAAATGATGTCTTAACCCTAACAGTCGTTAATTCTCAGATGATGATGATTTTTCACACAACGGTTTGTACATTGTATGCAATCTGTTCTGACTCTAAGAAAGTAAACTTTAATAGAAAACAAAACATACTGTACATGTACATGGGGATATTTATGGTGGCTGCATTAAATAGTTTTATTCCACCATGGTTGGGGGGTTGGGGGGGGGGGGGGGGGGGTTCCTGTTATCAACTTGGATGAGAAATGTGCAGTATGATAGTGATGCTGTAATAGATTTTAAGACAAACTACATGTATGTATTATGATAAATGAAAGGGATTTCAGTGCTGATTTCATGAACAATTGTGTATGGTTATACTTGACTTTCAATGATGGTCATTTAAATTGACTTATTTAAAAAAGATGTTTTATGCAAATGGTACAATGGTAAAAAGCACACACTGTAAAAACAAAAGTTGGGCAAAGTTTGGGCAAAGTTTGGGCAAAGTTTGGGCAAAGTTTGACCAAAGTTTGACCAAAGTTTGACCAACTTCTTGTCCAAAGTTGGTGCAAATATCAACTTCCCAACTTCTGGTCAGAAACTTCCCAACTGTCTTTAGCAAGCTGTTGTGACCAGAAGTTGGTCAAAAACGCTTCACCAAAATAAAATGGTTGGTTCACCAGCTTTCACCAATGGAGTTGGTCATGCAAATTGTGCATTTTATTGGGTATTTTATTTTTAACAATAGATGGTCACTTGATTTCCATATTTTATTGGTCAAATGGGGCCCTCTTTTATCATTTATTGGTCTTTTTTTTCTGAACAAATTTATGATGTCTCTTTGTTTTTATATTTATGTTCAATCAACTCGAAGTCTTGAGAACGTTTTCCGATGCCGTGATGGTTTCTTAAGTTGGCTTTAAGCTTAAATAGGCCTATGCGTATCCCGGGTCTGGTTAGCGTTACTTTCAAATTCATTACAGTCATCTTCACCAACATTAACATCATGATCACGGTGCACAAGTAATGGATGAAAGCCTCACATCAATCAGTTATAGCCGCCTGTAGAACGACCGTCCATGCGGCCAGCCGCCTTCTCCATGGTACTATGAAGTAGTTAGCATGATGTCCAAGTAGGGTCCGTCGATGTATCGATATTACTCGATTATTCGATGTTACTTTGACATCGATATCGCCGATAGCACTTTTTTATCATATCGAAATTTCGGTGTTGGAAAATGATATCGAAAAAATCCTAAGTGTGTCAGATAATCGTAACAAAAATGCCCTGGCCGTTTGTGCTTTTACTTGGTTTTAAACATTTGCTGCAAATGAAATACACCTCCGAGGGCAAAGTGTGCTTGTGACTGGCAAAAAACTCAGAGCAAGCTGATCAAAACGCACGGCAATCGGACTGTTCCCGTAAAATATGAATTTTTATCCCAATGACTTCAAATACTGTGTGCATCATAACGTTTTTAGATTAGCAGCTAAAGTCCTACCGCAGTTTTCTTTATGATTGCTGGTAAATCCCAAGTTATTTTCGTGAATATTTAGTCCAAAGAGACGACGTATCGTTAATGCCGTTTTTGCACTCGGCGGCATCGCTCGTAAAAAAAAACATTGCAGCATTGCGGACCCTGTGAATCAGTAAATTACATTGATGGCCATTTCGTGTCATAAAAATGTATATCGTTTTGGTTTTAAGTAAAGAAATTTTGTCAGACCCTAGGGATGTTTGATAATATTCCTTAATTAAAGGTGCTATATGCTCGTGCTCTGACTGAAAACTTTAACTTAATAAATTCCCATCTACTAACTAATTAATTATGGAGGGAAAACTTTTGAACGAAAGAAAGCACTGTTGGTACTCATTATGTCATACTATGTGAAATGTGGGAATTAGGCCTATTATAGGGGTTTTCTGCTCCCTATTCAAAATATGGAAATTATAAAATGTTATTATCGTTGGTTGACTTTTTTTTGTGATGGGTGGAATGCCTTATTGGAAAGCTCATAACTTACTGGTACCTAATGCACTGTTAAAACGCTGTTTAAAAAGTTGTTTAAACTTTTTTAACAAAACGGGTTGTTAAAAAGCGCACATGGTTGTTTAAGCAGGGCACTTAAACAACCCGGGTTGTTTAAAAAGTTTAAACAACGTTTTCTCTGTGTGCTGACAAATTAGCAATTCAGTCTGTAAATATGACAAGTACATGACAAGTATGAAAGTACAACTGGAATTTGTCTGGAAAGAAATATTTCGGATTCGCCATGTGAAACAACAAATTTAAAAAGGAGGGGTGTGGTTCTTTAAAGAATGGACCCAATTTATTCAGTCCGGTGCTATCTATCCTTTTGTAGGTGATTATGGGCTTCTTTCGACCCCTGGTGCGGGTTTCTAATTTTAGATTGGTGGATTGCGTGCTATGGGATTTTCCCAGATGAGTAATTAGCTTGACCAGTATGGAGCGCATGGAGCGCATGGAGCGCATGCATATCATGAGGCAAATTGTTAGTGGTGCAACTTTGCTACCATGTTTGGCTAAAAATGTTTAGAGCCATTTCCATTTACATGTATTTTTCTGAGTAAGGGTGTGATATCATGGAGGTAGTGATATGCATAAAATAATCATAATTAGAACTTAGTTGATTGTTTTTTTGGTGTAATTAAGAATCCCCTATTATTTTTAACTACAGTCACATGTGAAATTAACTCTGTGTAGTCATACATGCTTGCATTAAGTATTGAATTCAGCTCCAAACTCCTAAGAGATTTGCTCTATACCTTAATTTTGTTCAAAACGAAAATGTACTTTGTATGACAATTTAAGTATAATTATTTTCTTGCAATGTTGATTCGGCACAGATCGCTGGCATGGATAGCATAACCAGTTCTCACCAAGAGTCCTTATAAACGTATATGTGTGGGACACAAACGTTTTTTCGTAAATAAGTTCAAACATGCATGTTGTGAACGGTAAAGATTACAGAAATTGTTATTTTTGCTAAACATTTTCTCGAAATTGATAGAAAATGAAACCCAATGTTGTTCATAATGTTGTTCACAATGGCATAAAAACACGTTTCACACTTTTTGTTTTACTTTTATGCTTTTCTTTTTGCCCTCGCAGGTGTCATTCGTCTTTCACACCGGCGCCACCCATCTAACACATGTCGAGATTTGTTTCAACTCGGGATGTTGGCCAATGGTAAAGGAAAAGACTAATATTTGGTCTTGCATTTTAAGTCCACCAGTTGAGTCGGGTTATCATTATCGGTGCTACATGAACGGTATTGACGTACATGAAACCCAAAGACCTTGTAGATCATTGCCTACTTATCCTTTTCATGTCAATCATGACATTTTATTGCCTAATCTTCCGACTGCCTACTTCTTGGGGTTGGTGTATCACCTACACGACATATATGAAAGTGTCAACGAAAGCAATTTCAAAACCAGAATAACCGAAATGAGACATTTGCTGTATCCCGATCGTGTATCGAAACTCGATGTTGAAGAATATCTTCCAGTCAAGAAGGCTGAACTGAAGGCGAACACCTTGGTGCTTTGGATCAGTTCAGCCATCGCTTCTGTGACTTCAGACAGTCAGTTGAATTTACTGGCAGTGCTTGTCGCTCATTTAAGCAACAAGTTCCTCCATTCTGGCTTAGATATTGTCAACATGATTGGGGATGACCAACTTCGGAGACTCGTGAGCTGTATACACACAACTCCCCGTGGTCTCATTTATCATGATCGTAACTCTGCAGAAAAGTTGAAGACACTAGTTAACAAAGTGTTGAGCAAGCTTGGTGAAGCCCACTGGCTCTTCCTTGTGCTTTACTGTTACCCCTTCTTTGTGCCACTGTACATTATGGATTTCACACCAAAGTGTCCTGATAAACCACCGCCACGGAGGAGAATTTCAGATGATATTCTGCCTCGTCTGAAAAAGTGCACTTACATCGCGTGTACATGGGACCTCATTAAGAAGATAGAAGCGTCATATGGAAAAGAAATACATGAATGTTGCCCCGCACCTGCTGAATCTGCACCTAATCCTACGGTGAGTAAAAGAGGATAATTATTTTGAATAATAGTGGACGGGGTACATTCACGGATGTTTAAGAAAAATCTAAGTTTTTCTCTTCTCGAAATAAGCTGACTTCCTTGGCTGTACGTAATAAGACTGCAAAGTAGACGGGTTCCCTTTTAAAAAGATTTCAATGGCACATGGTGGCACTCTGCGATTGTATTTCGTTGGATATCTAGTACAGTTAATGATTCATAAGAGTACTTATACAACTACGTTCTGTTGCATTTAATTTATAAATATTAACAATTTACGGGCAATGTCATTTTTGCAGCTGGTGAGTGAGAAGCAACAGAAGACAGCTGGCCATGAGGACAGACCAGAATCGGAACCACAGCAAACGCGGACTTCTACTGATGAGGGGAGAACATCGCGAGAGACTCCTGATAATGCTGAACCACAAGTAATTAAATCTTGAGTTTCTGTGTTTGCCAAACTTCCTTTTCTTTTTAGTTGGTTGGGGGGGGGTAGATCTTTCTATTTAAATTTTCTCCCATAATTCGAATCTCATCTCAGATTGGAATTTGAGTGAAAATCCTAGTCTACTTCACTTGCTATATCTGAAGTGTATTTCACCTACAACTTATTATTGAGAAAAGCATGAGCAGAACAGAAGGATCGAGCTCGATAAATATAATAAACTAAATAAATTCAGCATTGCTTGAAAGAAACAACTTGTTTTTTATAGTATGCTGGCAAAGACAAGCACCACGAAGCATCGATGTCAGGTATAACGGAAAGTGTTGGTACAGATTCCCGGTCTTCGGCCATCAACCCTGTCCAATGGGTAACTATTCTATTATAGTTCCACTGCCATCTACACAAACTATTCAACAATAACCATGAATACAACAATTATCATCATCAAAAGAAAATGTGAACATATTTTCACCTTTAAAGCATGCTGATACACGACGTAAATGCACCGACAACGTGCCATAATTACTCGAACCCGACCCTCGGCTAATCGGATTTTTAGCTGAAAATATACCCAGGCAAAATACTGGCATTACTCATGTACACACGACCAAATTTTCAAAAAACGTACAATTCGTACAATCACGTAAACCAAGACTGAAGTACGGTTCTCACTTGTTATATATTACATGAAATCGGGTCAATCCTGTAACACTAAGCCACGATATATGTATATATTACTGAGCAGTAAGCAAAGTATTTTTCTGATTCCAATAGGTTCAACTTTCGTGTTCGACTTTCTATTATCATTTTTTTGCATAAAATATTTCAAATATATTCAACTATCCTTTTAATCATTAAAAATCCTTAACACATTTTATCAATTTTGATCCAGAAAACCCACACGTTCCGAGTTTTGCACGAAGCTGAAAAGCTAAAGGGGATTCGCCTTCGCATCTATGAGGATGGCGGGAGTTCACACGACCTGATGATTCCGATGGCAGTGGAGCAATACGAAAACCCAATCGATGCAAATTCAAAGGCAACTTGGTGGATGGCAGTGATTAATTTAGAGTTGCCGGTTGGGCCCTCATACAAATACAAGTATGTTGAAATCCAAGACAAAGGGTATCTCCGGCGCCTAGCTAATTTGTTTAAATCTTCAGAAACGTCGCATCCAGAGGCACAAGAGAGAACAGTAAATGCAACTGTCCATGAGGATGTCTTTATCTACGGAGCCTACAAAGCACTTGAAAAGTCGTTTATTGGTCACGTCTTGTATGAATTGGATAGATACAGCTACGTAAACATTGAGAACTTGGAAGAGTTGCTTGCCGATGATCATGCCCTTGAGCTGCACACACACAAAACGAACGTAGACAAAACATGTCTGAAAGATGTGCAGTCACACATTATATATCTGCTCGACAGCAGCAGTAGTTCAGACGCCCAGAAGGTTTTCCTAGCAAGGTTGTTAGGCAATAGTTACCTAAGGGGTGCGATTCCAACAAGTCTGAAAAAGGTTGCGAACAATATTTTGTCGGCCTTTACAACTTTAATTCATGAAATCCATCCGTTTCTCCAGTTGGCAGATATACCAAAGAGATGTCAAACGATCTTGTAAACACAATTTTAGACTCGGCACGATCACTACAATTGAGTTGGCTACATCTTGTCGTTTACACCTATCCTGCATTTAGTGCAAAACAGTTGTGTGTGTATCGTCAACAATCATGGGGAAATGCAGCTTTACAGCCAGCTTTGGAGGAAGAAGTCTTGTCTATTTGCTGTACCAACCACAGTCAAAAAGATGCCGAAAAACTTCTCTGCCACGTTTTTCAGAGCGTCACACATGTAGAAGTACTCCTGGGAGTTTTGAAGCAGCACGGGGAGTCCCCTCTCTTCCAGGACGAACATGGTGGCTACAAACGGTGGGTGAAAAGTGCCATTCAAAAGCAGATCCAGTCTCTACAACAGGAAAATGCTGAAAGTATCCATAACATCTGGAAAATGGTCGCTGAAATGAATATCCTTACAATGGAATTGCTGACAAGAGAACTTGTACTTAATGCTCTCGCTCACAGTGACAAATGGTCTGAAGATGCAGTAAAGTTTGTGGAAACTTTGTTTGCCGATGACACGTTCTGGGAAACTACTCCCGATCCCGATGGTCCCCTTTCCAGCAGCTTTCTCGAGGTCTTGAAGAAAACACTTACTCAGAAGAATCGACAAGTTGGCGTTGACGTCTTCCTTACCGTTGTGTCAAAGAGATGGGTTACCAACTGGTCAAGCCTTGAAAATCTCGAGAAATTCGTTGAAGATGGCTTCGTGCAGCAGCTGAAAGTTAGGACACAGCCTGCACTCACCACACGTAAAATGTACACCTTTCTCGGCACACTGCACTCCACCAGTTGGCTTAAAGAGTTACCAGACCTGATACAATGTATGGACGAAAAGGCGATAGAATTCATCCTTAAAGAGAACCAGCTCGGCACACTCCTCGATATTGTATTTAGGAGTTCATCAAAGGACAAGAAAGAAACCCTTCCGGACGAAGAAACAGAACTGGTGACAAAGCACATGGTCTTGACAATAAAGAAAAAGAAGATGACGCCCTCCGTCATTTGTAAACTACTGTCTCCATATGCAACAGAGGGCCAAATACATCTCGAGTCGAAGTAAGTTGGAAAACTGCTATTAGTCCAGTAAGAATTGACATGAAAAATGCCCAACCCTGACATTTTTGTTAACAACCGAATTTCTACTCGGAAACCTTTATATGGTTGCCCTGAGCACACACACAAAATTCAACAATTTTTTTCCTTCGGGAAATGTGATTTTCAAGCTCTTAAAAATGCCGATTTCTACATGCGAATGTGATATTACCCAATTACTGATGCCCAAATTGGAACAATGATTAGCCAATACAGGCTCATCATAAGTTGGTCAGAATCCAATATGGGCATAAAAGCATTTCACGTAAAACCGATGTAGCTAAGTTGTTACTTTTGTTAATCGATCACAGACTGTTTTTGGCATATTTTAACCGAACTGTTGTTATGAATCGGATTGATAGTATTTTGCAGCCAGATAAAATAACTTGCCGACAAAATTTGTCCTTAGTTGATTTCTGATTTTAGGGTTTTATGCGATTTATTTTGAAAGGTTTACATTTCTGTAAAAAAAGTTACCAAATTACCCTCAATACGGCTAATTCCATAAAGTTTTACCCCGATTCTTTGCTGCTGTGGAAGCAATGAATAAGTTTTACCAATAAAAAACATTTCTTTCTCCCAAAGTTCTAATGGGGATGGGGGTAGGATGGGGAGCACAAGTGGTGGAGGGGGAAAAGGCCTCACAATGGCGGAGGTGGGCGTGTCGCAATGCCCCCGCACCCATTACACCACTCTAAAACATTATGAGGATGAGTAATTGAAATAATTTTTTTTTATATCTGTTAGGGCCATCTCTTCTCGGAAATCTTGAAGAGTTTTGAGGGCAGAAGCCATTTAGTACTTTAATGATGACGACGTCCTTAAAAATACTCTTTTCTCATGATAATTTTGGTCATAATGTTGATTTAGTTTTCGCATTTGCCATTTTGTTTTAATTTAAGTCCTTGGACCCTTTCCCAATCTGTCAAAGGGTATGATTTAGCTTAGGTGTCGGAAACGCATGCCTTTCGATATAAATTGTGCATCCCTTTTTTTTCTTCAATTAATTAACATATTTCCCTAAGGTTGATTTTGGTTGAATTTTTATGGGAGGTAGCTGGAGTCCCAATAAATACATTGCCACTAAAATTTGCCTGTTAACCAAAATGTCAGGGTCCTCGTCAATTCTTACTGGACTATATCCTGAGATACATATAAAAATACGTTTTCCCTAGGTACCTCGATCAGAAAGGGGAAGGGATGGCATTTAATATTGATCAAATTGACACCATTAACTCAACAGCTAGGGATATACCCCTTTCCCTTCTATCACTCGGACATGGGCAGCCGTTTTAGCCTTTGCCATTTCCCATGACCTGATTTTGCAGTCACGAGACAGATTAATTTTATGATCATAGACTTTCAGAAGACTGAATTACTTTGTGCCACACCCTTCCAATACAACATCTGTGCTTATTGTACTTATTGTGCTAATTGTACTTATCTATTTTTAAATAATACAATTTTTTTCAGATTTGCAGTGGATGTAATCTGGGCCTTCCTAGACAGCGTACCGCCAGGCCAAGATGTTTTCAAAATTGTTGAGAAGTTTGGCTTTTGGAAACTCATTTTCCAGGCTACAGGAAAAGCTTGTTCGGCGCTGCGAAACCATGAGAGTTACAAAGCAGCAACCCATGTACTCGGATCGGTTGAGAAGTTGTTTTTGGATAAAACAGTCACTGTGCAGTTTGTCAATCAGCTTTTAAAAGCAGAGTATTCCAACAACTTACTGTTGCTGTGCCAAATAGTCAATTATCATCAGGACGAAGAATCTGCGGTAGAGAGGGACCAGTCTTTCCAAGATACACTGGCTGTTACTCAAAGGCTTAATCTACAACTGGATCAAATTGAAAGATTCATCTCTTTTTACACAAGGTTTGCAAAGACCAAGAGCCACGCTGAAATGGAGGAAGTTCAAAAGGAAATCCATCGTAGAAGGCAGGACATTGAACCTGACAGTGACATATGTTTCAGGAGTCTTGTAGACAACAATTACTGGGGGGTCTTGCGTCCAATCCTTACAGTCGCAGTCGAAGTAGACAAGATAACAACATCACAGTTATTCTACAACATCTGCATAATGCATGTTGAATTTGAAAGTAGCAGTGTTCAGCCAGGCAGCTCGAGTGAAGCTGACGATGATGCATTGAGTTCGGACACTTCAAGTAAATGTGAAGAAATCACAACTGACACCGATAAGAAAGCAGCACCGTTGACTGCATTTGCTGAACTTGTTTCAACAAAGTGCCTGCCGCTTTTCAGAAAGCTTTGTTCTGACGTGGCTCTGGGATGTCAAATTGTAACAGCAGGTGATATCAAATGCATGTTCGACAGTGTTAGCAATGATAAGCTTCCTATGGAGCTTGATAAAGTGTCGAAGTTCATTGGCAAACGCATCAGTGACAAATCCAAAGTTTACTTAAAAAGTTGGGCGAACCTGGAGATAACCAGACAGTATGCCAGACAGCTGGAGTGTCTCTTTCAAACATTTGAAGTACCCGATCTAGAGACGTGTGTCCTCCTGCGAGATGTGCACAAAGTGGTTAATGTATTTGATGCTGCAAATGCGATGATACCACTTCGAGAGCTTCACCTCGCTATTAAGAGAATAGAAGACGTAGACAAGAAGTTTAACGATGAAGACTGGGAAACTATTAGCGAGCTGATACATTCTAAGCAGTTGATTCAGTTCCTGAAGCCCATCATCAATGAGGATCTTCGCAACCTTACTGATGCAGTGGAAGAGAGGTCAGATTCGTTTGTCAATGAGTCGACTGTGTCAGATCTGATTGAAGTGCAACGGTACATGGGGTCTTTCTTGAGAATTGAGATCTTGGACACACCAGAGAAGCTCATTGATGCCATAGCAAGGAGTAAACAGCTGGGCATCAAGGATATCTCCAAGAAGATCAAAACCTGCAACCAGCATTTCCATGCTCTGAAGAATCTGTACACGAATATTGCTCAGCGGGGAGAGATGACGAAGAAGATCATCCAAAGTGCACTGCTGAATGGTGCGTACAAGTTTGTCTTGAAAAAGGATGAGGATGTTTGCAAGGTGTCCATGAGCTACACTAGGGATGATGAATCCGTGGCTACATTTCAGCAAGATGAGCTGAATGACTTTCGTAGCAGGGCTCTACTGATGGTCAACTCGAGGATGTCTTACCAGCCAGAGAGCCATGTTGAGGTGATGGATGAGAATCTTAATGCCGATCAGCCCCAGAAATTTATACAGTGTGTTAATGAAGTGAATGGGATCGTTGAACTTTGCTCAGGGCTGACAAATGCTGGTCATTACAATTTTGAGTGTTTTCAAAGAAGTATTGGTAAGCTGGCTGATCTTCTTCAGCTTAAGGAGCACCTGAAGGCAGAGTTTGATAACTGGACTAGAATTCTAGAGGCTGCAAGAGGTAAATTTTACTTCTTAAACTTCTTCCATTCAAAGCAGCTACGGATGCTTGATCACTTCTTCAGAGGAGAGATTGACAAAGATGTAGAGATTGTCAATCTCTTTCATTACGTGAACCCTGGAATTTGTGTGGACAGTCAACTGAGACAGCATTATAAAGAACCAAATGCCACAGATGGCGTAGAAGCTCGTTTATTTCAGACAGGCAGAGCTCTAGACAGCATCTTTGCAGACTCCATTCCTGTAACGAGAGAGATCACCTGTCTGAAATCAAGCCAGAAAGCTACTATAGACAACACAGTCAAACCTGGTAGTGTGTTTGTAGCACAATTAGACGCAGACAGCACAAAGTCGATTCCAGTTCTGATGATGCTGTTGAAAAATACAACTGGAAAATACCCTCAGGCAAACCACATTCTCTTTTGCCACCCGGACACAAGTTCAGAAGAAGTTTACCTTCTGCTACAGAGATGTCGCAATGCATCACAACGGGGTTCAAGTGCCCTTTATGCTCTCATCAGTGTGGAACAACTTGCAACAGAAACCCAATTTATGTTGGTGGATGAAGTAAAAAGACTCCAACAAGACGATCGGTCCTTTTTGTTGGCTACCATATGCCGCGGGGGATGTCATCACCACATCATTGATCAGTTTTCTCCACACTTTACTCACCAAATCCAGGGAATGACAGCTAATGAGATGAGAGATTGTCTAGAACAGGGATGGCCAAATGTGGAAGTGATTACATCTGAAGTTCCTGGACTGGGCAAGTCCGAGTACGTTGTTATTAAGGCAGCAGAGAGAGGGAAGAATGCTGTTTGTTTTGAAGTAGGAGGGCCCGTGACAAAGACAGACTTGGTGCGACAGCTACTCCGAAAGTCTCCCACTGGCTTCCAGGTACTGCATGTAGATGTAAGACCTACGTCTGATCCCAGCCTTGTTGATTCCTTCATTTTCGAGCTCCTAGTTGTCGGGATTGTAGTGGCAGGCACAGACTTGTGTGAGTTAAAGTACAACGAGGTCTTCATTGAGATTGCCAATACTCAGCAGCACCACCTTCGCGATTCTCTGACAAACTGCAGTAATTTCAACAGGCACCACATAGAATGGGACAACTATAACAGTTACCTGGTAAGCAAGGAGATGAACAGTCCAGTTCAAGTTGTGTGCCACTATCTACAAGCAGTCAAAGATGGAATACTGGATTCAAAGGAAATACATTTGACTGGGCCATCGAAAAGCAAAATCCTCTCTGATGACCAATGCAGGAAGCTTCTATCGGGCCACTTCTCCCCAACGTCAAAAATGGCATATACCACTGTCGGTATGTTTCTTAAGGTTCTTGCTACAGAACTGAAGAAGATGTCTGCATCTCACTTTTTTACTATCGAAGGTCTTCGCACCATGACAGGACCAGGCCAACATCGTGTACGGTCTGATCTTTTCAAGGCCCTTGATGCAGTGGCCCAGGAGTTTTCCTCACGTTCCACGGTAGAGTCAAGTGGAACACAACCATTGACTGGTAGAGATGCAGCCCATGCCCTACAAGAGCTTGATCATGGTCCATCTTTTACTGCAGAAAAGATAGTAGAGCGTGTAAAGGGTATGGTGCAATGGGCTGACAGTAATCATTTGATGGTAGTATTCAATCAACAGGACACTCAGACACTATCACCCCTGTACCGTCTGCTCAGCCAAGTTCCTGAAAGTGTCAAGGATCTGTTTGAAAAGCAACTAAATAGAAAACTTCCAGATTATCAGAAAATGGAACAAGCCCAGCTACAGAATGTCTTGGAACGAATATGCAGAAACACCCGCGACACCTTTCTAAAAAGCAAGCTTGGCCACTTGGAGACAACATATGCTCTCACACCCGACAACCTGATGAAGATGGTGCTTATTCACATGAGAGTCAAGTCGCGAGTCCCGGTCGTCATCATGGGTGAAACTGGATGCGGCAAGACAACCCTTATCACATATCTAGCTCGGATTTGTGAGATTCCTTTCGAGGTTTTGAATTTCCATGCTGGGGTGAGTAAAGATGTGATCACGGATTTCATCAAACAAATGCGAGGAAGGGCCGAGGCTAACCTTGATCAACAAATATGGTGTTTTCTCGATGAAATAAACACATGTGATCACCTTGGCCTACTGAGTGAGATAATTTGCCATCAAAAATGCCTTGGTCAAAAACTACCATCCAACTTGGTTTTCCTCGCAGCCTGCAATCCTTATTCGTTGAGGAAAGGAAAGCTCCACACGTCCGGTCTTACAGGAAAGCTTGATATTGATGAACAGTCAAAGTTAGTGTACAGAGTTCATCCACTTCCTGAGGCCTTGATGGACTACGTCTGGGATTACGGAGCACTGACTGCAAAGGATGAAGTGGCATACACTCGGCGGATGGTCAGTGATATCAAAAGTGACTTAGTACACCTTTTTGTTGACCTCTTGATAATGTCTCAAAATTTCATCAAAAGTAACATGGAGAACAAGTACTGTGTAAGCCTTCGTGACATCAATCGGTGCAATCATCTTGCTGCATGGATGAAGAACATGCTGCAGAAAAAAGGATTGGCCAAGCTGCATCTCTTCAATCGAATTTGTGGGGATCGTAACATCAGAGCTATAATCCTTGCACTTGCCCACTGTTATCATTCACGGTTGTCCTCTGCAGATGACAGAAAAGCATACAGAAAAGAAATGGCCAACGTCTTTCAAAAGAAGCAACTCACTTTGGCAGAGGAGGACATTGAGGAAGTCATCAGAGAAGAGCAGCTGGACATTCTCAACAGAATGGAGCTCGAGGAGGGACTAGCCAAGAATGAGGCACTCAGGGAGAATGTATTTGTCGTCCTTACTTCCATCCTCAACAGGATTCCAGTATTTTTGGTCGGGAACCCGGGCTGCAGCAAATCGCTCTCAATGCAGCTTATCCGCAGTAACCTCAGGGGACCTGATTCAAAAGATAAGTTGTTCAAGACAATGCCAGCTGTCTATGTCGTTTCCTATCAAGGATCCGAGTCGTCCACTTCTGAAGGAATTATCAAGGTCTTTGAAAAGGCAAAACGCTACAAAGAGCATAACCCAGACATCATACCAGTAGTACTCCTAGATGAAATTGGCCTTGCAGAACATTCTTCCTTCAACCCACTCAAAGTCCTACATAGCTTGTTAGAACCTAGCACAGGAGACTTCCCTGAGATGGCTGTTGTTGGAATATCTAACTGGGCGCTAGATGCTGCAAAGATGAATCGAGCTGTACACCTGTCCCGACCAGAGCC
This sequence comes from Hippasteria phrygiana, assembly GCA_037893225.1. NCBI lineage: Eukaryota > Metazoa > Echinodermata > Asteroidea > Valvatida > Goniasteridae > Hippasteria > Hippasteria phrygiana. The sequence continues at coordinate 2,900,229 of JAZGUH010000202.1, forward strand.
GAATGCAGAAGATCTGTTTGAGACTGCAAAGTCAATCCGAGATGAGAGTGCAAGGCGAAGAGGCAGTCAGACTGATGGTTTGCAAATGGAGAAAAATGACCTTCAGTTGAAAAAACTTGCCGACACATACCACGACTACCAGAATCAACAGACACATGCTAACTTCCATGGCTTGAGGGATTACTACTCTCTCATCAAAAGCATGGCAATGCCAGCAACTACACAAGGAGGGCCGAGTTCATTAGAAAGTGGACTTCGTCGTAATTTTGGAGGAATTCGATCAGATATGCCGAGTATCATAAACACCTTCATGGATGCAGTGGGCGTCGGGCAAAATTCTGAGAAGCGTCCGTCAGCCTTGAACCTGATCGAGGACAACCTACAAGATAAACATGCCCGCCACCTTATGCTGATAACCAGTGGAGACTCGGGCTTGAACATCATCGAGAAGGTATTGCAAGATTCAATGAGGAAACACATAATTCTGCTCGGAAGCAGGTTCGATGACGACATCTCTGAAGAATACAACTACCGTATCCTGAGCAAGATCATTCTCTGTATGGAAGAAGGATACATTCTAGTCCTGCGAGACCTGGAGAATGTGTATAGCAGTCTATACGACATGCTCAATCAGAACTATACCTACGTGGGTGGGAGGCGACACTGTCGTGTAGCATTGGGGGCCTACAGCAACCCAATGTGTCAGGTGCATAAAGATTTTCGTTGCATCGTCATCATTGACCAGCAGAATGTTGACTATTCAGATCCTCCCCTTTTAAATAGGTTTGAAAAACAGACCCTGACATTCATGGATATCGTCAGTGATGAGCAGAAGCAGGCGATTGACAGTTTGCGCAAGTGGGTTGAGGACATATCTACAATTGAAAACATGCAGTTTACTGCAAGTCAAGCTTTCCTGGGCTATCACAGTGATACTCTTCCTTCTCTTGTCGCTTTTCGTTGCCAAGAAGTGAACACTGAGAGTATGGACTTCAAGGAGATTGCAGATATCTGTAAGAGTGATTTGTTGAATATTGCTACAGCTGATGCAGTCTTAAGATCGTCAAAGTCCAATTTGGCGAACTACTCAGAAGATGAGGTTGTATGCATCCAAAAGACATACCTTGAACTTCCACTAAATGGTGGACTGAGGCACTTTCTTCAACATGTCATCTTTGACAAAGGACCCTCTGCATCATTAGAGGATGGCGAATTCCAGACACGTCCATGTAAGCTGATAGTGTATACGTACAGCACTATCCATGTTGATTTGTGTTCATTTGTTGAAGGCCTGTTGATGTTGCAAGCTGCAAAACTCAGTCAATTCAAGTCAGAGAGACAACTGACGGAATCACTTCAACGATTCACCAAAAGCGAAGATCAGCTATTTATTCTCCAGTGCAAAACGTCTCTCGATGCCCAGCATATGCTCTTGGCCAAATGCCAGATTGACAAATGTTTTGAAGATTACACCAAAGAAGGGTCTCCCAGAGGAACGAAACACGTCTGTGTGATAGTACACATAGAAAGGAATCAAGATGTTGGGGGTTTGACTGCCACCTTTCCCTGGCAGTTCAACTTCTTGTGCGGATGGCAACAAGTGACACTTGATTCACTGGAGCAACCAAAGATCCAAATTGATGAAGTCATCCAGATGTCCATCTCAGATATCTGCTCCAAGACCATTGACATTGAATCAGTCATTAAGAATAAGCTTCTGTGGTGTTTCTCGTGCATCACGTACGAGGGTCAGTCTAAAGATGTCATTGAGGTTCTCCAGCTGATCAGAAGGGTTACAGAGTCTCCCAAGCTGCTTGAATGTTTCTCCAGAAAAATCTTAGCTGACATCCAGGATGGAGTTGTTGGTGGGTTTTTCATTGACCAAAACAGCTGGCAGGTAGCTGTGGCGTGTGAACATGAACTACTGTTTGAGTGCGCCAGTTTCATTTTTGCTTTGATTGAGCATGTGAAGCGCAGAATAAGTCAGCCCCTCTTTAAGATTGTGTTCTTTCTAGAGAAGAACAATGCGTGGGGCAGCTTCTTGAACCAAGAAGATTGTCAAGCCACCTGGGAATCCATGTTCATGAATCCGTCACTCTGTGATGTTCGGTCAACATCTCTTCCCGAACCAAAAGGGGTTGAATCATGCAAAATAGAGAGTTTGCCACCTGCTCTGAATTTCCCTTTCTTCCACAAGCTCTACATCATTGTTGAGGACCATTTGAAGTGCCTTCGGACAGAAGCAGAGGTAAAGCTGGTCGCAGAGCAGTCTTCTTTCGTTGATGCTGATGAAATGACATCGAAGTTGACCAACATCTTGTGTAACAGGTTAGCAATTGTAAAATCATTTGGTGTCAATAACTTTGCGGAGGGCCAAGTTAGTGCCTACTCGAATTCAATGATATATGACAATTTCTTGCAGCTTATAAAGATGCAGTAACTGCTTCCAGATCCTTAGAAACATCTTATTCGTGATCACCAACCAGTTAAATGCAAAACTCATAATGTACATCGAGAAAACAATCCTCTCCCAGTCTTTGGAGTGTAAATTCCCTAGCTTTGTAAAATAGATAATAATCGCGTTATATATAGCACCACAAGCTAATTTCCTTGTGTAATTATTCGTCAGGACAAACCAGTGTTTTTCCTTGTAAAACTGGTAACAAATACTAAGTGCCAAGCTATTCTCAAACACCATGTTTATAGGATTCTTTCAGATACGCCATGTTTTTGTTTATGTTTATGCCAACTTAACCTTTCTTATTGACTGCCTTTAGAAACACTAGAAAAATGTTATCTTGTTTACCACTGAAGGTGAAACTGCTTTCCATTCACTACATCCATACCCCTTACGCTCATTGTCCTGCAAGTACCCAATCTTTACACTTATATTAATTACAAATCTAAAACGGCTCTCAAATGCTTGTGCTTATGATTGTTTCATTGTTTCCTTTACAGACTTCCCGATGCAATCACCTATGACATGACGCAGGTTGTAGACATGACGTTTTTACAACAGCACCTCCAGCTATATCTGAATGATCTCTGTAATGCCTTCTCGTGCATGTATGCCAGCCACATGCCACAAGAAATGCGGGTCAGTACCACCAGGTTGCTTGTACAGGGTCAGGTTTTGGGTCTGGGTAATGTGTCTCCTGCATATGAAGAACTGTCGAAGTGGCACGTTGCACTACTCATGAATTCTGAGCTTGTAGCCGCCGAGCTTCAGCTTTTGCACATTTACTATCAGGCGACGGGGAATGATGCTGTGGAGCTGCTACTGTCATTCATGGAACCCTACTGCAGAGGAGGTGCTGCCAGTATCTTGGGACTTGAGAAAACCATGGCGCCTGATGAAGACGAGCTGAGTGAAACATCAGATGGGTTTCTGGACGCAAGTGCTGAAATTCCAGAGGACCAAGATTCCGACACGGAATCTTTTGAGTCAGCACTTGAAAGTTACTATGGTGACACCGAGGGGAGTGAGTCTCTGCATGAAGAGAACGAGGAAGACTCAATCAAGTTCCGACTGGTCTCATCTGTATGCAAAACCCTTCTTCCTACCAAAGTCATTCTTGATAAATTCCACGGTCAAGAAATCTGGGTTAGGTTTGTCAACAACATTCTGTTGGCATTAGCAAGCATTGAGGTCAGGCCAAGGGAGCTGCATTACTTGCACTTCTGCAAAGATTATGTCAACTTGCTATCTTTGCCAAATGATCTTTCAGATCATTATCTAGCCAGACTGGGTGAGCTGATTGTTGCTGGAGATGACATTTTTGATGGCGAAGCTATTTTCGAGATAGTACAGGAGACCATTCAATTTATCAAACAGGAACACAGGAAACAGTCTGATGATATAACCACGCAAAATTTGTTTCTGACCAAGTATTTTGGCCGCTGCATTAAAGCAAATGTTGAAACACCATTGTTAGCAAACATATTCAGATCTTTGGTAGCTGATGATGGATGTCTCATTGAAGGATCTCGACTTGTGATGTGGCTTGTCATAAGAAGTGAAATCGACAACATTGATGAGCAAGATACAGTCTACACAGAGCTTATTCGTGAAGGGGTAAACCATCATAGACATTCAAGCAATGTGGTCATTTTAGACCAGATCCTGCAAAGCCAACCAGATGGACTGAACTCTCATTTCACAACCCTCTGTTGTGATTTGATTGAAGGGTGTGGTTTCAGCAATGTAACAAGTCATAGATTGCTTGAAGGTTGTTCTGGGTTCATGACTACTGCAATCATTGCAAGCCGGATTGTTGGTACCTCCCCTGAATGTTCACTTCAACTTGTCTGTGCAGTAGCTTTTCTGAACAAGCTCTTTCAAGTTTTTGCTGAGATCTTTATTGAGAATGGCAACACTGGTCACTTCCCTCAAACTGAGGAAGAGTTTTCACTTATTCAGGAACTAAAAGGCTTGGTTGACTTCTTAGATGGCTGTGATAGGCCAGTCAGTGTTCAAAGATGGGTTTTGAGATATATGTCTCAGCAAATTGGCCCGTTTCAATTGAGTCAACTGATGTCTTTTCTCTGCAAGTTGGGCGTACACTTCCAGAAGATCAACAGCAAAAGTCTTTCGAACTTGGTCACTGGTTACGGTGCAATGAATTACATTGAAAAGTACAGTGCAGTGAGAGATGCCCTAGCACAATTGAAAGCACAAAACAGTAAAGTCAGCATGAACACTGTGATCAGTAAGCTCGACACCAGTCCAGAACATCGTCTTGCGCTAATGGCAGTCCTTGTTGATTACTATTACTTGGCTGCAATATCTAGAGAACTCAGTGACTCGGAGAAGTCCCATGCTCAGTGGATAATCAAGCAAATCGAAGGCACAAGCCTGCACAAGACAGCATGGTATTACCTTCTGAAACATGTGTCAGGGGTATTGGACTTCAAGGGAAAACTACAACTGTCAAGGAAGTCTGAAATCCAGGATGTTCACCTAGCTTCGCTGCTGATGCATCTCGCCACTGTTGTACTAAGTCAACTCCAACCTGGTAAGCTAAATACATTCCAGTTGCTCTTCTACCCTTCTGCAGCCGACACAGAGATATTTCTACCAGGTGCAGAGAAACCGTCTGAAACTAAGGCAACGCACACAAGAGTAGCACTTTGCCACTGCGGTCAGCAGTATATACAGAACCTGCAATATGAAAAACAACAGGAATGCCCAATTTGCGGTAAGGTGATATTTGGGCCAGGGACCCAGGTTGCAGATGAGTCAATTCAGTCCCAAGATCCAACTGGATACAGTTATCCACCTGTACTTGAGTCGTGGAACACCCTGGAGGAAACCGGAGGCATGTCAGTCGCATCGCGGTCAGTTATAGACTTCATCGTCCATGGATGTCTCTGTGTCGCTGCTGCGATATTTCCAGACAAATTGCAGAAGGCTTCCTTTTGTAAAGTTGAGACGGTTGAGGCAAGATTGATGGAGCTGTGGTCACTTTTGCCAACAGTACTCAGGGTAAATTTCCAAGACGCATCAGTGCTTCTGCACTGCATCATAAAAGAAATTTCTCCAGTTCTATCATCAACAAAGTATGCAAGTACCTCAGCTTCAGACAGAGATCATCAGGAGATTCAGATTCATGGTGCCATTGAGAAGATACTACAAAATGCCACACAAACCAAGCAGCAATTTCTGGAAGATTCGTGTACAACGTTCAACATACCTGCTGAATCCATTGAGCAGCAACTGCACGAGTTTGATAACATCGACGACAGTTCATGCAAGCTTCTGCCAAGATCATCTCGTCATAAAAGTCAGCCGTCACTTGAAGATCTCCGAGCGTGTTTTTGCAATCACAGCAGCCACAATGCAGAGAATTTTCCATTTCTCCACTTAGTGCTGTCGCAGTACGATGCTCTAAGGTACGTTGGTTTCCTTCCTACCTTGCTTGACTGGAATTTGCTGGTGAGTAGTCGCCTGAGTCATCAAAGGGCCAAACGTAAACAGGGCGACAAGACAATCAAGTCATTGATTGATGCTCAGCCAAATATGTCGGAACCCTGGTCCGCTTTCATGAAAGCTTTCAATGAAGTCTGCGAGGCATGGACTGAGCTTACTGGTGAAACCACCTGTCCAGATTACATCACCCTTGACTCCGAGGTCAACGAGTGCCTCATGCCCAAAGCGACTCAGGAAAACACTTTGAGACAGATGATAAAGGCTCTCCAAAGAATTCAAAACAAATTCCTCATACGAGCACTCGAGATTGCTGTTACTTCAGACTGTGCAGCAATCAGTTTTCTCATCAAGGACAGTCACCTTGCTGCTGTGACAACGAAACCTCTGAACCTGGCAAAAAAGAAGGACTTAATTTCACCCCCGACTGAAGGTTGTCTATGCTTTCATGACGTCAATACAGAGTATGGCCATGGAACAGAGATCTCTTACGACCTTAACCAGATTGAGATGGATGTGACTCTAAGCACCGTTCTTAACAAAGTGATTCTCACTGACGGAAGCACCTTCGAAGGTTTTATCTTTGCTGATGACTTATACTATTCATCAACAACTATTTTAGAGGATGTGGCATCCAAAGTCAGACAAGAATCCTTGCCGAAGGACACAGTCAACTTGGTCATTCAAGGAGATAGAAAAAGGCACGGTACGTCTACTAATGACTTGCTCCAAACTGTAGAAGTACTCATGGGTCTCCTCAAGAGAACCAGCGGTGACCCAGAGGTTACTTTGCAAGATTTCTTCAGCAGATGGAGCTCAATTGTCTCAATTGAATCCCATGACCTGTTAGGGTCCATCAAGCTCAAGCACATAGTTGCCCTTTATCAGCAGTTGGAGGTTCTTCTGTCAGCTGCCACCGTGCAAACTCTTACCAAAGAATATCGCATGAAGCTACCCACGAAGTCCCAACATGAACTGGAAAAATGTTGTGCGGACCGTTCCCCAGAAGTTGTTGCACAGTTTAGAGACATCCTGAAGCGGTTTGTTTTCCGCTACCTCAGACCCAGACAAGACTTTTCCCCAGACTGTAATGAGCGTCTTCAAGACCTTCTCAGGGGTATGGCTGGATATGACCGTGTGTGCCCTCTCCTTCATAAAGACACAAAGCTTTGCCACATCGTTTGCCTTCTGGATTTTTTCGACAAGACAATCAAGGTAATTTTTTATTCAATCAGGTAATTTGTCAAATTAATGTGTATATTTATAAAGTGCACATGTCTACCATGAGTACGGTACTCAAGGCACTGCATTATTACACCCTGCTCATCAGGCCTATCAAACATTCCTAAAACCTCAGTTCCCTGGAGAGCATGCAGCCTCGGCTTCAAGTTAAGCACAAATGGACTGCCTTCATAGGTGCCCATTTACTCCTGGGTGGAGAAGAGCAATTTGTAACAAAGTGTCTTGCTCAATGACAGAAGCACCCTGCTCCATTGGCTGGGCTCGAACCGGCAATCTGTAGTATCACTGAGATCTTTAGTCCAGTGCACTATCCACGAGGCCACAACATATTCCGAAAACTTTCAAAATAAAAAGGTGATATTGATGGCAAAACACTAAACAGTGGCAAATGCCGGCGATGCACAGTTGCAAAATGAGATTATAAAAGGATAATGTTATCATTTTTTTTGGTCTCAACATTTCTGATATTTTTGCTTTCTAAGGGTGTGGTAACATCATTTGTTTAATATCATTGTATCAAAGACCCAACGAGCACAATAGTCACCTGTTTACATCCTTTAAGGTAATTTAATCAGTAATGTAAACTTAATTTTCTGATGTCTTTTTTTCTGAAGCACAACGAGGACAAGGTACTGAAGGGAAAACGCAGAGTGGGCAGGAAAAGAGCGCCTTTGGATGGATCATCATACTAATCAAAAGGTTTGCAAAATTCTGTTCCTCCCTAATTTCATTATTCCCCACAGAATACTCAGTGCCTCTACAGAAGTAATTTTACAAAACATGATTTGATTTTGGTAATGATGTATGGCTGAAATTTTGTCAAGAGACTCGGACTGTAAGCACACCAAGTGTGTCTTGTCTGTGTCTATTTAGTGGTTTAATGCTCTCTACAAATCTTTAACACTAGCAAATAAATTTTAATATCCCAAGCTGGGAAGAATGTGCTCAGAAAGGGTTTTCGTGTGCAATATTTGTCTGTTAATGGACAAGCAAATTTTTAATTGGCACTGGGAGTAGACAGAAACTTTGATTCCCAGATAAAACCCTTTTTCTTGTTCTTTACTTTTATGAACGTCTGACGTTAAAGACAACATTCCTAGGTGAGACTATATTTTTTGTTCGGACCATACTTTTGTGAACGTCTGTTGCTTTTTATTACAGGCATATTTTCAAGCGTCCAGGAGGAACTTCAAGCTTATCCACAGAAGGACTGAACTACCAAGCCATATCAGCTACCTTGTGTTGCAGATCAAGACTTCACTGAAGATTGGGGCACCGTTTCATTCTACAGTGAACTTCCCCAAGATCGCGTCTCTTAGGTAGACAAACTATGTTTGTAATTGAAATTCAGTTTAGAAAATGCTGCTATTTTAGCCACACCATTGATAGATTTTGTAACTTTTGAGTATATTTTATATTATGATCTCTTGTGCATAACTGATATTCATGAGGTCATGTAGTTGATGGCTTTCAGAGTGAAGCCATTTACACCATTTATCATGCATAGAGTATATACTTGTATTTAATAAATACAGGTGATGTTGACTTGCAGTGTCTATCATTTTGCATTGGCTGCATACAATTTGTTTTATGACCCAAAATACAGAACTTTAGTATTTCTTAATATTTGGCCATGCAGTTGATGGCTGTTTCATACGGTTGCATTATTCTCAAGGGAATTTTTACTTTTATTTCATTCCTTCATGTTGTTGTAAATAATTCAAAGACTTTGACAACTGAAACAAAATGTACATGTTTGACAAGATGTATTGATGTCAACTCTAATATTTAGCTGTAGTTTTGGGGTAAACCAAAGTCATAATTTTTGTTATGTACATACGCCATGTTCAATATTGATATCGACTTTGGAAGGCCAAAATATAGCAGCTATGCAGATGATAGTTTCAAGATATTTTCACTGTAATATGGATAATTGGCCAATTGACTTATTTTCATTTTAAAGAGACCATGCAGGTGATGGTAACTCTTACATTGGCTAATTATGTTAATCCTTTATGCAACTATGCAGATGCTATTTGCATGAAGTAAAATTGGGTTACTACATGTTTGTGTACTAAGAATAACCCGATTTACTGATTTTAATTTCTGACAAATGCCATGCAGATGATGGCTACTCTAATTTCAACTATCCGTTCTATGCTTTATGACTGTTGTATATAAAGAAAAATTGTACTTATTGAATGCATTGTTAATGAGCCAAGGTACTGGTTACATTATTCAACCAGGCCTTGCAGTTGATAGCAACACCTAAGTTGTTCTTTGTAGAAATATGCATGTGATAGTTGTGTAAAGTGACATCACGGCATTTTAAACTGTAGTATGAGTCATGAATAATAAAGGTCAAAATGTTCATTTCAATTTTCACTGAGGCCATGCAGTTGATGGCTTTTGCTGACTTTGTGTAAAGCAACAATATGATAGTGGTTGCATCTTGATGATTTGTGAAATGTCACTTTAAGAAAGTTGTACAAGACCATGCAGTTGATGGTTCCTTATGTTTTTAAACAATGAATGTATACACTGATGTATGGTTGTGCACTTTACATTTTTTTTTACTTTCTGTTATTTTTTTGTAGCACCTTAATGGTAAATGCTATGGTATTGTTTGCAGTTATGCAGATGATGGCTGCATAATACTGAGTAGAATATATTCATAGGCATGAACTATATCTCATTAATCAAAAACTTAACTATTTAAGGTCAGGCAGTTAGTGTTTGTTTGAATTTTCTGAATCTTATTTCCTGGTACCAATTCAATCCAGTTATTTCAGGATATTTGTGGCAAAGTGATTTGACGGAGGTTGTTTATGAAGCAGCCAATTATATGATAAAGTTTCATTGTATTTCAGGAAGAACTATTGTATTGCGTAAATGTGTATCATAATTATAGCCTGTTAGTGTTAGCTTTTGTTGTAGTCATGCAGATGATGACTCCAAAGATATATAATCTTAAACATTCTGTATCTCATTATTCCATACAGTTGTACATTTGATGACTGTATGAATTTTCTGGGTTTTTACTGTCAACAGCCATGCAGATGATTACTGCAGATCGAATCATTTCAGGATTATAGTAAAACTTAAAAGCTGCATTGACCTAAATATTGCTACCAAATTATGGTAGATGTGTATTTTATAACCTATACCATTTAATGCATAAAGTTGTTGCAGATTATAGGAGCATGATGTATTGAATTTAGATTGTAGAAGGCCATGAAGTGTATGGCTGATTTCATTTTTCTAATATTTTGTTCACTTTCCGAAGCCATGCAGATGATGGCTGGATTCAACTTATTATTTCACTATTGTAAGGAATATTCATGTGAAATTTGAGTTTACAAACTTGAGGCCATGCAGTTGATGGATCCTCAGTTCGTAGCATGAGAGCAAGCTAAATATTGCTAAAATAATATTGTTGTGTGCGCAATTGTGAATCTTCTACAAGTATTTGTGGTATTGATCAGTTCAATCATGTGGATGATATGATTGCACTAAAAAATTAACTTGAAGTGTGCTTTGTGAATTTTATTTCACATTTTCCTGAAATGGGATTGTATGCCTTAGGCCATGCAGTTGATGGCTCTTTTAATGTTTCCTATTTTGTTAACTTTAAACAGCCATGCAGATGATGGCTGGATTCAACTTAATCATTTTACGATTGTAAGGAATATTCATTTGAAATTGCAGTTGATGGATCCTCAGTTTGTAGCATGAGAGCAATCTACATGTAAATATTGCTTAAAATATTGTTGGGTGTGCAATTGTGCATCTTCTACAAGTAAAAGGTAAAACCTGTGATACTGATCGGTGCAGTCATGTAGATGATGATTGCACCAGAAAATTACCTTGAAGTGTACAGTCATCATGCATTGTATTTAAGGGGATTATATGATTAAGGCCATGCAGTTGATGGCTATTTTAATGTTTCTTATTTTGTTAACTTTAAACAGCCATGCAGATGATGGCTGTATTCAACTTATTCATGTTACGATTGTAAGGAATATTCATTTGAAATTTGTGATTACAAACTTGGGGCCATGCAGTTGATGGATCCTCAGTTTGCAGCCTGACAGCATGCTAAATATTGCTAAAAAAATATTGTTGGGTGCGCAATTGTGCAAAAGATAAAACGCGTAACACTGATTAATACACACATGTTGATGATTGCACTAGAAAATTACACAGAAGTATGCATCGTGAAGTCGGTTTTATATTTTCATGAAATGGGATTATATGCCCAAAGGCCATACAGTTGATGGCTCTTTTCAAATCACTTATTTTGTTAACTGTAAACAGTCATGCAAATGATGGCTTTAAAACTGGCAAGGTTTTGTTTTACTTCATGGAGACAAACACGAAGTTGCTGCTCATTTTGTAATGCATCAGCCTAACAAGTGTATCAAAAATAGTACAACATACATGTAAATGCAGATTACATTTTATCTGCTGTGGAAAAAGGATTATATGACACTAGGGAATTAACAAAGAATGGCAAATTGATTAATTAATTGTTTTTAACTTCCGTGGTGATTATGGAAGTATGGCGCACATGTTACACAGTGCAAAACAGTTTTCTGAACTTGAGCGGAGGTCATTTTAAAAAGCTGCCTTTGCAATACTTACTGATAATTGATTTTCAAACTTTAAAGAGGAAGTTTTAACCCGTAACAAAAAGTCTCATCAATAACAAAAACGTGGAATTAAGATTTTGATGCTGTGATGCAAATAATATGCATGTTTTATCCCAAGCTTTGCAGAATAGTAAACAGTGAAAAATAGAGTTTAAAGCAGAGTTAGGCTAATGCCTCAAGCTCTGTAAAAGTTTTCAACAAACGTGTTAGAGTTGAAAACATGAACTTCATTTTAAAATAAGTTTTCAACTCGGTGAGAAACAAAGGTTCTGCCTATGATATAAAGGGAAGCTACAAAACAAACAAATTACAATTATTTTGGTCTTCGATTCATGTAGATTTTTTTAATTAGTATATCAGTGGTGTATTTAACATTACAAATTAAAGATTAATGTCAGAAATGCATGAACTTACCACTGAGATATCTAACATTACAGTCGGTCTGAATTAGTGCAGTCAGCATTGATTAAATCTTGTAATTAAAAAGATGCTAAAATATAAAATGTGCTGCTCTCGCTTGCAATAATAATGGGATAAGCTATCAGTGTAGAAATACAACAGTACCGGATAAGTATGTAAATCATACTTTGCAAAGGATTAAAATGATTATTATTGTTAAAAAAAAAAACTCCACAAAGGTTTATCAATTTTGTTGTATTAAAAAATGTGTTAATGTTCTTGTTTGCAATTGCATAGTGTGGAAATGTTCACTTCATTTCATTTTCCCAACTTGTTTTTTTTTTTTACATTGAAACTAAATCTAACCCCGGTTCTTCACTAGGCTTACATTTGTTTTTATTTTATGGACTAACACAACAATTAAAACTAACAACCTGTTGGGCCAGGGAGACTAGACAACCCCTTTCACTACAATATATTATGTACCCAACCGGCGCCCGCCTGTACTCCAGAGGTGCCCGTTTTATAATTCTATTTTTTCTTCACTGTGATGTACCCAACCGGCACCCGCATGTATGTACTCCATGGGTGCCCGTTTTATTTTATACATTACACATAAAGTGAAAAAAAGAGGGGTGACCGCAGGCTGCTCAGGCAGCACGCACAACAAGGCTATCAGCAGCGCCCGAACTTGCTCACTGATGTACAGACTTCGTACGTTGAAGTGTTTAATTGTTTGTATATTATATTTTGACTGTGATGGGGATGAGCGACATGAGGTCTTGATAATAAGCCAGTTTGGTATTTTAACTGCGCATGCTTATGTGCACAATTCCATTAAAATGTTTATCCCGAATGACCCGCGTGACCACGCAAAAGGTGGTCGCAAAACGAGCACGTGTGAAATTCAATCAGAATGGGTGTTCGTGTAACATGGCGTGACATTACGTCGGCAATTTTATCCCGGATAACCTTTGACCTTTGACATACCGAACTGGCTTATTAAATCAATAGAAGCGTAATTACGGGAGAGGTGATTGACACGCCTTCTTCCCATGCAAACGGGTCTTGCAGGCTACTACCTCCGGCGTTTGAAGACAATTAAGCGCGGCGTTTATACTAATGCATGGTTTTTGCTTATGGAGGAAATTCCTTCCTCCATGCTTGACACAAGTTCGGATCACGGAAAACTCTGGAACACCCAATTCCCCACAATGTCGCTTCCCATGTTGTATCGTAAAATTGGGTGTGATCCCTGCTATACGGCATTCTGGGTTTATGACTTCTGACTAGCGCCCACTCGAACAAAGATACTGACAATTTGGGAGACCGCCAACATAGGGCAAGATAGCTCAGTTGGTAGAGCGCCGGTACGGTAACCCGGAGGTCGCAGGTTCGAATCCCGCTCGTGCCAGTTTCTTTGTTCACTTTGAAAATGTATTCAAATTTACCTAGTCAGTTTCCCTTGTGGATTGTGTGACGAATTATAAGTTAAAAAGTCGTATCCTCATTGAGTGATCTCCACAATGTCGCTTCCCAGGTTGTATCGTAAAATTGGGTGTGATCCCTGGCTACACGGCATTCTGGGTTTATGACTTCTGACTAGCGCCCACTCGAACAAAGATACTGACAATTTGGGAGACCGCCAACATAGGGCAAGATAGCTCAGTTGGTAGAGCGCCGGTACGGTAACCCGGAGGTCGCAGGTTCGAATCCCGCTCGTGCCAGTTTCTTTGTTCACTTTGAAAATGTATTCAAATTTACCTAGTCAGTTTCCCTTGTGGATTGTGTGACGAATTATAAGTTAAAAAGTCGTATCCTCATTGAGTGATCTCCACAATGTCGCTTCCCAGGTTGTATCGTAAAATTGGGTGTGATCCCTGGCTACACGGCATTCTGGGTTTATGACTTCTGACTAGCGCCCACTCGAACAAAGATACTGACAATTTGGGAGACCGCCAACATAGGGCAAGATAGCTCAGTTGGTAGAGCGCCGGTACGGTAACCCGGAGGTCGCAGGTTCGAATCCCGCTCGTGCCAGTTTCTTTGTTCACTTTGAAAATGTATTCAAATTTACCTAGTCAGTTTCCCTTGTGGATTGTGTGACGAATTATAAGTTAAAAAGTCGTATCCTCATTGAGTGATCTCCACAATGTCGCTTCCCAGGTTGTATCGTAAAATTGGGTGTGATCCCTGGCTACACGGCATTCTGGGTTTATGACTTCTGACTAGCGCCCACTCGAACAAAGATACTGACAATTTGGGAGACCGCCAACATAGGGCAAGATAGCTCAGTTGGTAGAGCGCCGGTACGGTAACCCGGAGGTCGCAGGTTCGAATCCCGCTCGTGCCAGTTTCTTTGTTCACTTTGAAAATGTATTCAAATTTACCTAGTCAGTTTCCCTTGTGGATTGTGTGACGAATTATAAGTTAAAAAGTCGTATCCTCATTGAGTGATCTCCACAATGTCGCTTCCCAGGTTGTATCGTAAAATTGGGTGTGATCCCTGGCTACACGGCATTCTGGGTTTATGACTTCTGACTAGCGCCCACTCGAACAAAGATACTGACAATTTGGGAGACCGCCAACATAGGGCAAGATAGCTCAGTTGGTAGAGCGCCGGTACGGTAACCCGGAGGTCGCAGGTTCGAATCCCGCTCGTGCCAGTTTCTTTGTTCACTTTGAAAATGTTAAATAATCAATATCTTAGTTTACAAAACGTAGTTACTTTGCTCCTTGATATTGTAATCGACCAACGTTGGCATGGTTATACTGAAAACGTCACAACAACCACATTGTAGCAGTTCACATTTAACGTTTCATAGTCGACAAATAAGTGAATCGTTGAAACGATGTTCCGCACTCTTAAAACAAAAGTGCTAAATACTGAGTGCTGAGACCGCCAACATAGGGCAAGATAGCTCAGTTGGTAGAGCGCCGGTACGGTAACCCGGAGGTCGCAGGTTCGAATCCCGCTCGTGCCAGTTTCTTTGTTCACTTTGAAAATGTATTCAAATTTACCTAGTCAGTTTCCCTTGTGGATTGTGTGACGAATTATAAGTTAAAAAGTCGTATCCTCATTGAGTGATCTCCACAATGTCGCTTCCCAGGTTGTATCGTAAAATTGGGTGTGATCCCTGGCTACACGGCATTCTGGGTTTATGACTTCTGACTAGCGCCCACTCGAACAAAGATACTGACAATTTGGGAGACCGCCAACATAGGGCAAGATAGCTCAGTTGGTAGAGCGCCGGTACGGTAACCCGGAGGTCGCAGGTTCGAATCCCGCTCGTGCCAGTTTCTTTGTTCACTTTGAAAATGTATTCAAATTTACCTAGTCAGTTTCCCTTGTGGATTGTGTGACGAATTATAAGTTAAAAAGTCGTATCCTCATTGAGTGATCTCCACAATGTCGCTTCCCAGGTTGTATCGTAAAATTGGGTGTGATCCCTGGCTACACGGCATTCTGGGTTTATGACTTCTGACTAGCGCCCACTCGAACAAAGATACTGACAATTTGGGAGACCGCCAACATAGGGCAAGATAGCTCAGTTGGTAGAGCGCCGGTACGGTAACCCGGAGGTCGCAGGTTCGAATCCCGCTCGTGCCAGTTTCTTTGTTCACTTTGAAAATGTATTCAAATTTACCTAGTCAGTTTCCCTTGTGGATTGTGTGACGAATTATAAGTTAAAAAGTCGTATCCTCATTGAGTGATCTCCACAATGTCGCTTCCCAGGTTGTATCGTAAAATTGGGTGTGATCCCTGGCTACACGGCATTCTGGGTTTATGACTTCTGACTAGCGCCCACTCGAACAAAGATACTGACAATTTGGGAGACCGCCAACATAGGGCAAGATAGCTCAGTTGGTAGAGCGCCGGTACGGTAACCCGGAGGTCGCAGGTTCGAATCCCGCTCGTGCCAGTTTCTTTGTTCACTTTGAAAATGTATTCAAATTTACCTAGTCAGTTTCCCTTGTGGATTGTGTGACGAATTATAAGTTAAAAAGTCGTATCCTCATTGAGTGATCTCCACAATGTCGCTTCCCAGGTTGTATCGTAAAATTGGGTGTGATCCCTGGCTACACGGCATTCTGGGTTTATGACTTCTGACTAGCGCCCACTCGAACAAAGATACTGACAATTTGGGAGACCGCCAACATAGGGCAAGATAGCTCAGTTGGTAGAGCGCCGGTACGGTAACCCGGAGGTCGCAGGTTCGAATCCCGCTCCTGCCAGTTTCTTTGTTCACTTTGAAAATGTATTTAAATTTACCTAGTCAGTTTTCCTTGTGGATTGTTTGACAAAGAACAAAAATGCGTTGACATACTGTAAAACGTACATGTATTATAAGGGCTGTATGATTATTTTAAATATGTCATTTTTTTTACGCTTTGCTTGCATTTCGATGTAAAACGTTAAAAACCAATAATTTTCTCATGTTTTGCTTGAATTCCGTTCATTTTCGGATTTACGATTTATGAAATACGATTGTACTGTTGATTTTTGATTTATTTTATTGGTTTATCAACATTAATATTAATTATATACTGCGTGGAGAGTGATCAGATTTTTAAAAAGACCAGGAAATCTTTCCCGCACATTTATGGCTTACAACCTTAAAATATTAGTTGGTAAGCAGAGAATCATTCCAAACACACCAATCCTCTCAACAACTCCCAACAGCAAGAGTCAATACACTTTTGGACAATAGCAATGCATTTTGTAACATTTCACTTTACACCCACCCCCATATTCAGCTGTGCTGCACATCCCCCAATTGCTTAATCATAACAAATGACACATCACTGTAAAGAAGAATAATAGGGCTTTCCAATGATACCAAATTCCAGGAAAATGAGTTGGTAACAAGAGAGAAATCGTCTGTCAACTTGAGTTTCCGAACTTTTTTTGAGAAGTTTATATATATAACAAGATTCAATTGTAAAATTGTTTTTAGTGAAGAAGGACCATTTATGGCGAGTATATAAACACTTACAAATGACAGTGGGAAACATTAATTGCAATATTCTTATTTCTAAAATCAAATCTGTACATGTGCGTTGAGCCTATAGTTTGTCGACTTAGCAATTAACAGTACCGATTAATTAGCTTTCGAAAACGCCCTGTTAGATCTACTAACAAAAAAGTATGACAGGTGGTAACTTCAGCAAATATATTTGGAAGCAAATACCATTATCTCTTTATCTTCAAGTCCTAAATTTTTCAATGTTTCCATTTTAATTATAGCCTATCATCTGCAGTGTCTCATCATAAAATGTGAAAAGTGCAGCGTCCATAAGATCTCCAATAAATTCCCGCCAAAGACCTTGTTGGAGTCCTGCCAACATGCTGCCCTACACTGTCTCAGGGTAAATATACTTCGTGTATCTGCAAAACTTCTTTTAATTATCGGAAGTTTTTCTCATTTCATTAAGTTGAGAATGTACAAACTGCCCTATAAATTGCCATATAATAACTCTCACATATTTCTATTTGTAGTGCGTTACAAATCACGTGGAACAGCACGGCAAGTGCCCCCAGTGTGAAAACCAAGTCAGCAAATACTGTCGACGGCTGCAGCAATGTTACGAGCAGCTGCGAGCTTTATTTCCCGAGTACGAACCGACGTACGTCCCCAAGACAGATACTACGTCTGATGAGAAAGGCTACGTCAGTCTGGCCATGTTGAATGGGGACAGCACGAGAGAGGAGCTGGACTCGACCATAACCGTAGCCAGGGTGAGAGAGATCGTGAAGGAAAAACTCGGAGTTCCCCCTCAGAGCCAACAGCTGATTTACAATGGCAAAGAAATGAAGGTATTATAATTTCTGTCTTGAGCCGCTGTCAAAACTTTACATCCTCGTACTACAAACTTTCCTAAATATACAATATCCATACTCAGAAACTAGAGATTTTATTTCTTTAGTAGTATGGGAATCGCCGATCCCATGTTATTTCATTTTATTTCAAAAATCTCTCCAATTTTGCTGTGGGTATATACACCAAATTTTTTGAAATTTTGAAATTCCAAAATCGTCTAAAAATCGCCTAAAAATAAATCTAAATTTCTCTAAATTTTGCTGTATAGATATACAGCAAAATTAGTAATTGTTCACGCAGATACTTTTCTACCCAAAATAACATAGCCTAAAAAATAAATAAATAGAATTGTTATAAGCCAAAAAAAAAACTCACCTCTACTGAGTGTAGAGGTGAGGGTTTTTTGTGTTACGTAGATCTACTGTACGTTTACGACTATAAGGAGTATAAATAACTACGACTATTCTTCATACGGAGCGCTAGGCCTAGGCTGTAAACTCTCATAATTAGGTGGCTCGCCTATACTCGCGTAGCTACGCTCGTACTCTTTACATATTTCTAATCTAAAGTTGTAAGTTTTGCGATAAGATCTTTTTTTTCTTTCTCCATTCTCTCGACCACTTTCTTTTCGACCTCATCGTCTATTTCTTTTTGATTAGAAACAGACTCTTCTCTAGCTTTCGTTTGAGTTCTAATGGCTTCTTTCATTCCGTAAAACTTTCTTAATTCTTCGTTAATCAAAGCAAATTCTTCGTGACTTACATCGCCATCGTCTACGGCCTGAGACACTAATTCATTTATCGTATTTAATTTTGTTTCGGCTACTACTCTAATTTCGTCGTGTTTCTTGGCTTTACCTCTAAACTTTTTACTAAATCGTTTTAATACTAAACTTACACCCACGCATCCTATAGCTACGCCTTCTAGCACCACGCCTATAGGTATACTAATGACGCCGGCAACGCTGGCTATGCCTATGGTGCCGGACACGGCTCCGAAACATTCTATAACGGTCTCTGCGTTAGATAAACAGGTAATAATTTTATTATACTTTTTGTGCAACCGTTCTCTCTTATCTCTCTCGGCGGCTATCTCTTTTTGCACTTGTTCGATTTTATTTAACCTAAAGACTGAAGACTCGTCCGTTTCTCTAGGAACATCGGGCAATTTAGGGTAAATAGATTCTGCGGTCATTTTATAAAGTCGTATATTATTTTAATTTTTTTTGCATGTATACGAGAATCAAAGTACCAACACCTACCAATAACGCCCACACGTGTTCCGCCAACCAACCTACCGACTTACTTAATAGATTAAACAACCAACTCGCGATACCACCCAAAATACCGGGTAAAGCGGCTAATAACTTACCCCCGAGCTTTTTTAGTAAATTGGCCAATTTTTTTAAATGATTACTTATCCAATCTTTCACGTTACCTCCGGGCTTAGGCGTAGGAGTAACGGGGGTAGGAGTAACGGGAGTCGGAGCAGGAACAACCGCCGCACCACCGCCACCAACAGCTGCCACCAAAGAAGCAACGATCGTACTTATAGCAAAAGCAAACGCGGCTAATATACTTAATACTATCGTCACGCCCTGTTCTCGAAACAGAATTCTAATATTTTCTCCTAGCGAGATATCGCTTCCTAATATTCTATTAATAGTTTGTTTGATTCTATAGAATTGGCTTTTGATATTTTTCATATTGCTTTCTATGGCCTCAGTTCTAGCCGATCTTTCATCTCTGAGACCTCTTCATTCATCAAGCAGAATACTTCTCTTGTAATCATCTTTTTCTCCACCTAAGGCTACTTTTATTTTAGCAATTTCATCATTTAACCTACTCTTTTCAGCTATATTTAATTCTAAACTACCACTGAGCATTTGTAGTTTTTCATCTAAACCTTCAAGTTCTCTGTAATTTAGCCCCTCAGTTTGCGCTTGAGCATCTACTACTTTTGGTTGAGGGGAAGGAATTGTATATCTACCGGTTTCAAAATCATAATCGGGATCAATTTCGGACCCAACCATTCTTTCTATGCGATCGTGCAGATTGTTAGCTAACTCACCGAGTTGTTCTGGAGTGACGTAAGTAGCAAACGCTTCATCTATCGTTTGTTCAGCATTTAGCAAATTATATTCATCGACCGTTAATAAACCCAAATCTTCTTTAAAAAATCTATTAAAGTTTCCAGACGGATACTTCTCTTTAAAAAATTTTTTTAACGTCGCTTCACATACAAACACATCGGTATAACGTTTATCAGTCAATCTAACACCGTCGAAGTAAATACCATTTTCATCTTTAGTAAAAAGTTCATACCTAATGAGTTTTGGTTTAGTTAAGCCTTTTTCTTCCATAAAACCATAAAATTTATTAGCTATACCTTCTTTATATATATCACGACGTGTATCTATAATATCACCAGCTTCATCAATCGTCGTAGGTGGTTGTGGCTCAGCCGGTCTGTCTAATTCAAAATCATCGTCGCCATTGGCATCTTGATAATCATCATCATCGGCATCATTTTGTTCGTCTTCTCGACCACGGTCGTCCATTTCGAAATCTTCTCCACCTTCAGCCATTTTAATAAGTCGTATATTTTATATTTTACGTAGTATTTACTACATTCTGAGGAATTACTCCTTGACTCACCAACCAAGTCTGAGTAGCTAGAGCACTACCTACCGTAGCGGTGATTTTAACCGTATCTTCTACGTCTAACTTTCCTAAATCGGCGGGCTTAATTTTCAAAAGTTTTTTACTCAACATAGTATAACCTACGGTCAACAAACTCAACACAGCGCCGTGATAAAGAGTATTTGCAACGTTCTTAGTATCCATTTTACTTGTACTAACATTTTATTTATTTTATTTATTCCATTTCTAATAGTTCTTCAACTTTAGGGGTTACGTTCGTACTCGCGTAGCTACTCTCGTAGAGAGTAGAATGTACTTTTTGCTGTGGATCTACAACGTCTGCCGCTGGTTTACTCTTTTTAAGAGCGAGATATCCAATTCCTAAAACAGCAAAACCAATTATCGCGTATCCCCAGCTCGGAATGTGCCCCATCGTAACTGTTTGCGTTTGCTGGGGAGCTTCTTCTTCTATACTTTATTTGTTCTTTCATCTTGCTGTTTCTTTCGGCCAGTCTCTTTCCTAATTCTACTCTTTTAGGGTCTTTTACTCTTTTTTTTAGTGACTCTAGCTAGAGCCGGCTGAGCCGGCTCTTGTGGAGGTTGGGGAGTCTCTTGGGGAGGCTGAGGAGTCTCTGCTACTTGATCCGTCGTTGTCGTTTCTGGATTCATCTTTTATAGTAATACTACTATTATTTGTAATGCTATTATTTGTAATACTATTATTACTACTATCTACCTGTAAATGTTTAGCCGTGATCAACATACCCACCAAAGGAGATAAATAAACCCCATAATTGTAATGCACTTCGCAAAGTAAACTGGACATACTGCTTGAAATAACGGGATCTTTTTCTAGGTCATTAACGAGGGCTTCTTCAGAATCTAAACAAAGCTTATAACCGAATGGCGAAGCCAGCGGCAAAGTCACGCCTATAGCTTTTGCGTAAAGAGTCAACACGCAACCTCCCAAACTGACTATCATTTCTTTACCAAGCTTGGCTTCGTATCTTTTATACAGCTTTTCTTGTTTTTCCGTAGTTAAATTTTCTATTTCATTAACGGAGTATTCTTTACCGAAATATTTTTTAGAATCACCACCAGCAAATACGCCTAAAAGTCTATTTTTAGGATCTGGAGACTCGCTCGTACTCGCTAAGCTATGCCCTATGGGCGTAGCAGCTACACTTTGAACCTTGGGTTCTTGAGATAACGTGATTAGAGATTCTATCGATTTGCTCATTTAAAATAGAACTATATTTTTTAATCTTATTTCTACAAGACATATAATCGTAAGAAAATAAAGATAAATTGACGGCTATTACTAGTTTTAATAATAGGTCTAGATATTCTATCATATTTTATAGATGACTAGATAATCTATAGTTCATCTATAGATTATCTATAGTTCATCTATAGATCATCTAACAGTTATCTAACAGTTATCTAACAGTTATCTATAGATCATCTAACAGTTAACTGTAGTTCAACTATAGATCAACCGCCAACAGACTTGAGGATCAGTTTTTACCAATAATTTACTAAAAGGCACATCTCTTAAAATCTTTTTAATTCTCGATCTTTCTTCTAAAGGCACCGCATCATTTTCATCGAGACATTGATCGAAACTATTTTTATCTTTGCAATAAAACAATACGACAAATGCAGTTTGAGCTCTAAAATCCGTCATTACGCAATTATACTTTTGAGTCATCAACCAACAGTAGTGATTGTCGTGCCTACCGCTAAACGCCAATTTCGTTAAAACGCAAGTATTTTTCCCGAACGTCGCCTTACGATATTTTATTTCTTGTTCCGAGCTACAATCGTCTATCAAAAATAAAACGTGCGATCCTTTAAATCGAGCTCTATAAAATTCTAAAGCTTCGTTGAGAGACACCTTTTCTACCTCTAAATCGCATAGGTATATCTCGGGATCTAACCACAACCAAAGTCTCTCGCGATAAGTCTTGTTGTTGCTCAACGTAGGACAAATAACTACAATATTTTCAAAGTGATCTTTATACTCAGTTTCTAATAGATCTAAAATATATTTAGTTTTACCCGAATTAGTCCTACCGCATATTAGCGCGCAGTGTGGTGTTTTTGGAAACATGTTTATTTAATAGTAAGGACTATTTTTAAGAGTAACTACCGCTAAATCTTCCATCTTCTAGAACCAACTGGGCATCCATCACCAAGAAAACGTAACACGATAGTTCACCGGCTGTCTCAGCCTTTCTTTCTAAATGGAGAGAAATACCGCCACTTACTTCTCCTATTTTCCTGCCAGAACCGTGACTTTTATTATCATCAGTCACCCTCGTATCTAGCCAAAGACCGTAACTAGTGCTTAAGTAATCTCCTAGCGTCATATCGTGTAAGTCTAAGTCTTTGCACACACTAGCACCAAATTCTGTATTAGAGTCGCCGAAAAACTTGGTAATCTCATCCCAGTGTTGATAACGCCTCATGCCCTGACTATACAATTGATTTGGCTTACCCTCTATCGTAACGTCTACTTTTTCGATCTTTGGATTATAAAAAATTTGAGGATCTTTTTCGCCCGATTCTTTAAATAAAAGAAGTATACCTTTGAGACTTCTAATGGCTTGATTGAGATTAATGTTCCAAGTAGTATCGGACTTGTTTAATTTTATGAACGTATGTCTTTGAACTTTTTCGTATAGAAAATGAGTTTTACCTCGATATTTTTGTCTGATACTATCGGCCAATGTTTTATTAGTCACCGTTTCAAACTCGAGATCTAACCCCAAAATTGTATACTTCGCGTTAGTATCGGTAGGTTTTACTACGCTCGCGTGATCGTTAAATGTAAATTCGTAAGTTAGTCTATCTTTGAGCGTCGATGGACTAAAAGGCTGATGATCCGTAAGCATTTCAAAATCTAGAGGAATGTAATATCTATTACCGTAAGCGTCGGCTATCGCTTTGTCTTTTCCATCATTCTCGCTAGCATCCCCATCGCTAGCGCCGATTCTGAGTTTCGTGACGTTACTAGATTCTAGTCCTCGATACGCATCGTTCGCACTGGCTGGTCGCCACAAGTCTTTATAGCGTTATATACATTGGCATCCGTAAACTCTACGAACTCTTTACCTTCTAGTTTGACTCTTACGCCTCTATTTAAATTTCGTGCGACGTTATAATATAGAGTTCTTTCATCATCGGCGCTAGTGCCTTCAGATTCTAAGTCTATATTAAAAGCTAATCGTACAGTACCCGGCACGACTACATCGTCTTGACTCAACATAGGAAATTGAACGACTAACAGATCGTTAGCCCCCGCGGTACTAGGAGTATGAGTAATAACCGTCGATTGTCTCAACCCCTTCAACGCTCTAAGATTTGTTAAACTTCTGTGTGGATTCAGTTTGCTTCCATAAATTGCGTTCATTTTACTTAACGAAACAAAAAATGAATTTATTTTAAATTTAAGCAAAAACTTAAACATATTTATAAACTAAATAACCTAAAACAGCACACTATGAACATGTAACAAAAGAAAACCCACGCAGTCCTTTGTTACAAACAAAGGACTGCGTGGGTTTTCTTTTGTTAGATGTTCATAGTGGCAGTGCCTCCTAAGATAAATGCAATTTCACCATCTTTTTGACCTTCGCTGGGTACGTAAAAGTCCGACAATACAGGTTCGCGAGGTAATCGCAACTCTTCGTTGGTTACTTCGTTATATTCTCTCAACGCCTCATCTACATTTTTTAAATCTTTTTGAGCCCTGGCTTCTTTATGTAGTCGATCGTTTAGATAATCTAGAACCTTGGTTCTTTGTTCCACCCACTCTTGTTTAGCTTCAGTTAATCGTTCTAAAGCCAAATCATGTCGTTTACGTTCTCCGTC
Source organism: Hippasteria phrygiana (assembly GCA_037893225.1). Taxonomy (NCBI): domain Eukaryota; kingdom Metazoa; phylum Echinodermata; class Asteroidea; order Valvatida; family Goniasteridae; genus Hippasteria; species Hippasteria phrygiana. The sequence goes on from JAZGUH010000202.1 coordinate 2,924,788, forward strand.
CGACGACCCACCCATCTTCGAAAATAAAAAACTTGATCCTGTAAACGCTACAGCATTTATTATAGCTCCACCAATCATCATTAATGCACTCGCCATTTTTTTGTGTGTTCGTTTATAAAAACCTATTATAATATGGAAACAAAATTAAGTAAAATATTTTACAGTCCTAGAGGATATTGGAAAGGTGCAGGCGCCTTAAAAGAAATTTCGTTTAAAGCCAATGTACTCGAGCCAGCCGTTAGAAATTGGTTAAGAAAACAAGCCATGTGGCAAATTTATTTACCGGCCCCCAGTAATATACCGAGACCTACGAGCCTCAATAAAGATATAGCACGACCCAATGAAATGCATCAAGCGGATCTGTTATATCTACCTCACGATGTAGTTAGACGAAAAACTTATAGATACGCGTTGACGATTGTTGATGTGGCCACTCGATATAAAGAAGCTGAACCCTTGACGAATAAAACGAGTACTCAAGTTGTAGAGGCGATAAAAAAGATTTACAAAAGATCGGCCTTGTCTTGGCCTAAACCTATAAAAGTAGACCCCGGTACATAATTTATGGCCGAATTTAATACTTTGATGCGGACTAAAAATGTAGTAGTACAGAGAGGCGAGGTTGGTAATCATAGAGCTCAAGGTATAGTAGAAAGATTTAATCGTACTTTGGCCGAAAGATTATTCGGTCATCAATACGCTCAAGAAATGTTAGAGCCTACCGAGCGTAGCCGCTCGTGGGTAAAAAGATTGCCCGATGTTATAAAAGCGTTAAACGACGAAGAAACTAGATTGATATCCACTATAAAAGGCAAACCGTTAACTCCTAAATTGGCTATGTCTCAGTTAGAAATAAGACAATTGAGTTCTTCGGGGCTCTTGAAACCGGAACAACTTTTAAGCGTAAATGATGATATCGTTAGATATCTTTACGCTCCTGGAGAGCTCGAAAAAGACGTTAGAAGAAGAGCTACCGATCCTATTTGGAGCGTAGAATGTATACGATAAAAAAAAGAACGACGAATCCTGGGCAGCCCGCATTGTACTGGCTAAAAGATGGCCCCAAGAGATCGTTCGTTAATAAAGAATTAATGGTCGTTCCGCCAGATACAGAGTTACCACCTTCTTCAATTACGTAAAATATCGTAAGCTAGATACCCAACCCCAGCAGCGGCCATTAAACCAACGACTAAAGCAGTTTTTTCTTGTTCGTGCGAGTCTGGAGGTGGGTCTAAATTGTCTAAATCGTCAAAATTCTGCTGGGTTACTGTACTCGCGTAGCTACGCTCGTAGGGCGTACGACTCTTTTTTACGGGGGAGGGTGGGGGTGGTGCAGGGGTTGGCGACATAGGTGTTGGTGGGGGTGTAGGGGTTGGAGGGTCTAAAGTGAGCTGGGGTAGTGCAGGGGGTGTTGAAGGGTCTAAAGTGGGCTGGGGTAGTGCAGGGGTTGGTGGAGGGATCGGTGGCGGGTGTACGTCTGAGTTCAAATTGATATTTAATCCTATCGATGAATCTGGCGTAGCTATCTGTATTATTATTATAACCTCGATGAATACCGACTAAAAGCTCCATATTTGATGGAATCAAGTATAATCCAGGGCTAATCACAAAGTTTAACGAGCTTCTAGCGTACTGTAAAGAATCTTGAAATCTGGTTATAGAAGATTCTAAGTCCGTAGGGCTATTTATAACGTCTTCTACTATATTTTCAAATTGTCTTTGTGCATCTAATCCGGTACCCGCAGTTAGTATACTCGTTTTTGTTTGGGCTTGCGCACCAAGTATGGCATACACGTACGTTCTCACGCTTTCGTTTATTTTTTCTATACCAACGTCGGTAAACGAGCTCTTCTGCCGTATAAACTTTCTAAAGCCAAATCGTACAACGTCCGCGGATTGCCTGATCCGCGCGATTGTAATTTTACTATAATGTTTCGCATCGCCCGACTCTACAAACCCCATGTAGGTGGCGCTTGGGTTCATAGCTTCATAATCGTATTCCCACAATTTATTATGCGTCACATATTCACCCGTACTCGGTACATATTCAGCCGAACCCTTGTAAAGCTTAATAGGGTTATAATTTTTGCTGGGTACGGGTAAAGTTATACCCGATGTTTTTGAGTCCTGGTGTTCGTTAATCACATAAAAATAAGCGGTACCTAATCCTCCAGAAGTTAAGTCTACGGCCTGTTTAAAACTCACGTTCGGATCGACATTAAAATGTACGACAAATATTATTATAAGCGCTGTCGTCTATGTTATTGTTTAGATCGTCGAATACATTATCTCCCGGAAGTGGACATTTTAGAAAGTAAAGTATCTTTCTCATCGTAAAATATACGTGAAACTTGAATAAAACCGATATTACAGGGTTTTTATGAAGCAATATTAGTCTAGTCCTATGCCACAGCCCGATGTTGCGCACCAAAATGCGAAGTTGAGTTGATTTTGATTAAACGTCATGGGGTCTGATTTATAGCGTAGTATTTCACTATCATGTTTTATGTCGGACATTTTATAAGCGCTAAATATGTCTACTAAATTAGAGGTAAAAGATCCGTTGTTGTTGGCGTTTACGATGATGTTAAGTCGACTAAAGTTCATGTTTAATGGGGTATTCTTCGAGCGAATTGCTTCGTTCTGGTCTGAAAATTTAGAAATCTTATCGTCTAACGCAGAATCGTAAACTCCAGCTTGCTTCAGGATAGATCGAGCATTTTTTATATTTTGTTTATTAACTTCTAAAAATTTTAAAAATTGAGCGCCTTCCATTTTAATAAAGCGTAAATAAGATTTAAATATTATTTACGCTTTATTAAAATGGAATCGCACGTTTTTGAAATGTTTGCTAGCGAACAAACTTTTAGTTTATCAAAACCTGTAGATAACTCTAATAGAGATTACAGTATGAGTTTAAACAGCGCGATATTTACAGCGGGGTTTTATAATATACCTAGTAATAGCGAAGTTCTCTATTATATAAATCAAATCGATCCAAACACAGGGCAAAAAACAGGTAGTACGGATGGAAAAATTGATATTCCGGCTGGATATTACGATATAGATTGGATCGGAGATAGACTTAGTAAATTAGTTTGGTTAGAAGTCTCTGTAGATAAACTTAATAAAAAGATATCTTTTTATATAACGGAAGAAAATAACGTTCTACGCTTCGATAAAAACATTAAACAATTGTTGGGGATATCAGAAAAAAAATTGTTTTTGGCGTAGATTACGTAGGGCAGTATAATACAACGCCTATAGATACAATTTTGTTACATTGCGACCAGTTATCTACGTCTAATAATTTCTATAACGGAAGGAGCACGCACTTGTTACACGTTATACCTATAACGAAAAGAGATAATACGATTATCGAGCGTATAAGATTAACCGCTCGTAGACTCGCGGGCGATAAGATAAACCAACTTAGCTTTAGTATCAGAGACCGCGACGGCGCTTTAATAAATAATCGAGGAAAAAAGATAAGTTTTAACTTGACGATCGGTAAATTTTAAGCGATATTTAAAGATTTTTTACGCTTTATTAAATGGAATCGCACGTTTTTGAAATGGTCGGTAACGAACAAACGTTTAATTTATCAAAACCTATAGATAACTCTAAGGGAGATTACTGTATGAGTTTAAACAGCGTGATATATACCGAGGGGTTTTATAATATAGCTCAACGTATGAGAATAGGATGGTTACTAGTTTATCGACCTGATAACACAGATATTAGAGGTGTAATTGATATTCCAGCTGAAAATTATAATATCGATGAGATAATAGTCGAACTTAATAAATTAACCATCATCAGAGTTGTCGCGGACAAGATTAATAAAAAAATTGTTTTTAATGTCGGTATAGTACCGGAAAATAACTACGTTATTCTTTTTCCTCATCCATATACTCAAAAAGTGTTGGGTCGACGGTATAGGTGGAGCTCTATACTCGATGGTGGTGAGTTTGTAGGACATTATAATATTAATTACGTGAATACAGTTTGTTTACATTGCGATCAGTTATCTACGTCTAATAATTTCTATAACGGAAGGAGCACGGACTTGTTAGACGTTATACCGATTATATATACTAACCCTAATTCGGATGTGATCGCGACGTTACAGAATAAAAGAAAAACTGTCATACCGCTAATTAAGAGTAAAATACCCGAACTGAGTTTTTCTTTCAGAGACCACGACGGTGAGTTATTCGATTATCGAGGAAAAAAGATTAGTTTTAACTTTACGATCGGTAAATTTTAAGCGATTTTTTGAAGATTTGTTACGCTTTATTAAATGGAATCGCACGTTTTTGAAATGGTCGGTAACGAACAAACGTTTAATTTATCAAAACCTATAGATAACTCTAAGGGAGATTACTGTATGAGTTTAAACAGCGCGATATTTACAGTCGGTTTTTATAATATAACTCAACGTATGACTATAGGATGGTCAAAATCTAATACCAGCGGTAGAACTCGCGGTGAAATGGTAATTCCAGCTGGAAATTATGATATCGATGAGTTAATAGTCGAACTTAATAAATTAACCATCATCAGAGTTAGCGCGGACAAGATTAATAAAATAATTGATTTTGCTTACGGTATAGTATCGGGGCTTATTGATGCTGTCATTAGTTTCGATCAATATACTCAAAAAGTGTTGGGTCTACCCCCTTTTTGGTCCCCCATAACTGATCGTTATCTTGAAGGTCATTATGATATTAATTACGTGAATGCAATTTTTGTACATTGCGATCAGTTATCTACGTCTAATAATTTCTATAACGGAAGGGGCACGCACTTGTTAGACGTTATACCGGTTACATCTGAATCGAATGTAATCGCGACGTTGCAGAATCAAAGAAAAACTGTCATACCGCTAATTATGAGTAAAATACCCGAACTGAGTTTTTCTTTCAGAGACCTCGATGGTACTTTAATCGATAATCGCAATAAGAAATTTATTTTTCGAGTAGATATTTATAAACATTCTTGTTCTAATCTTTAGTCTATAGAGCGGTGACCAAAAGCCAGAGTATTAACACCATCTGGTAAAATATATCTCTTCGTATCTAAAGGATTTAACGATTGCTTGACTTGAGCCTCCGTGTATATCATGTGATGTTTGGATCCAATTTTTATCATATTGTTTGAATAGCACTCGCTCGCTAAAACACAATTTTTATAATTTTCGTAAGATAGATCGTTGTTTATAACCGTTTTGTTTACGCCTTTGGCCTTCTTTATACAGTCGTAGCTACTCGCGTAGCTACGCTCGTAGGGCGTACGATCGTAGAGAGTAATATCGTGTTCTCCGTATAAAATCGAGTACATCTTTGATCTGATGCATGTAGCTTCGCTTATAACTTTTCCTCCGCACTCGTTTTTTAAATTTACCGATGACTTTCTTGTTAGTCTCGTCGTATAAAAAGTGACTTTTCTCGTAGTTGCTAAAATCGTACGAGTCGGATTGTTTTTCCATATCTAGATAAACGTCTTTCGTATAGATTATCAAAAGCAGCGAGTCGGTGTCTGTATTCATCAATCTTACTTTATCGCCATACGTCTTTTTTAATTGATTGTAATAAAAGTCGTACATTAGAGATTTTGCAATGTCCAATATACTAACGCCTCCATAAATCGGTTTATTTAAATACGTTTTCTTTTTGTACGATTCCACGAATGATAAATCACATTCTTCAAAAGCGGTAGTAGACTTATAGCTAGGTTTAGAAACTATTTTTTCGTATTTTTTCACTTGATCGTCTCGCAATAAAACTCCATCTATTCTATTTCTGACATTTTCCATCGTTTTACCGAATACGGAATTATTCATCAATTTGAATTTGTTTTCTTCAAAATCTGACTTTGCTTTCGTTCTTAGTTGCGTGTTTTTATCGATGTACGATTTCATCGAAGGTTTTTGTTTAAATTGTAACGCCCTATGTACTTTAGTTAGTTTTAGGCCCATTTTTAGACACTGTTTCAAATTGACGTAGTGCAATACATATTTTTCTTTGCGATATAACGTACCGGTTAATTGTTTTACCTTAGCGCTATCTCCTATATCCTTTGATAAATTTAGTTGATACTCCGATAACCATTCTTTAGGTATGATTATATTTTCAGCGGCTAAAGGATAATCGTTGTGTAGATCGTGTAGTTCGGTTGGATATTCCAAATCAACTTAAAAAATGTATCCCGTTTTAGTCTCATCTTTTAACGCCATGATACGATCGTGGGTAAATTGACTAGGGACGACCCAATTAAATCCTCCGTAGGATAAATATCGACTCATGGCCCATCCGTAGAGGTTGTTGGCGTCTAGATAGAGAATATACGAATCGGGTTTATCGGAATCGTAATCTTTCAGATACTTATTATTAGCCTTAAAATATCTCGCGCTTCCGACGCTCGATATTCCTCCTCTTTTTGCTTTTTCCAAAAATAGATGTTGATCTATTTCGGTTAAAAGTTCTAATTCTATTTTCGTATGTCTTAATAGAGCGTCCCAACTTAACCCCGGTGCTGTGAAGTAGTTGGCTGGATCTAACTTGTAATTTGTTCTACACATTTGTCTAAAATTCTCAAATACGCCGGCTAGTAATAGAGTATCTGTGGTTACGTATAAGTCGTGGTATTCACCCATGTTTTTAAATCAAGACCCTCCATACTCGTTGGGCGCGTGAGTAATCTTCGTCGCTTATATGTTTATCTTTTAGCGCGCTGTAAAAACATTCCTTAGGCGGTAAACTAGTCTCGTTAAATTTCTCAAAACTGTCCATATACTCGTACGGATAAACGCCCTTTTTTAATAGGATGTCTGCATTCTCTTCGCCAAAACGCTTCAGGAGCAAACTAAAAGATTCTCTCGGGCAAGACTTTACCAAATTGTCGAGAGCGCTAGACATAAAATGAAACGAGTCGATAAATCGATATTGACCGATCGAAAATGAAATGTATTTTTCTGAATTTTTGGGTATACACCAGATATCTTCTTTATACTTTGAAATACCCTGCATTATCAAGTGCGCGTCATAATTTTCTAAGTTGTGAAAGACGACTGGTATTGTCGTTTCACCGGGTTTTTACTCGTAATTTAAGATTACAGTAAGCGTGCGCAGCGCCACGATATTTACCGGTAGTGTGACAATGATCTCTTACTTTTCTAAATTTGTTAATTTTCTTGTTACACTCCATACACTTTTTTTCTACGTACCCCTTTTCGTTTTTGTACGAGTATTTTTGTTTTTCTTCCTCTATTTCCAAATTGGGTTCTTCCGGCTCGTCGCATTGACAATTACACGAGTAATTAGGATAAATTGGTTTTTCGCAAATCCAGCACTCGTTTTAGCGTATATATTATCGGCTTAATGCAAGTGAATAAGTCATTAATCTTAGGTTCGAGTTCTTGCAACGAGGTTATAAAATTGTCTACCGCGCGTATACCTCTATAAGTCTTTCGCTTCATTTTACGGCCATCGCATCTAACTACAACGTACGAATTAACCGCATGCTTTGTGAATATGAGTTTTACCCTCAGTCGTTGTTTTTTCTAATATTGATTCAAAATCTGCGTATATGACGTAGGGTGCGTCTTGTAAATTTTTAAAGTTTTTAAACGTTAATTTGCTTTTGTCTAAGTATTTGTTCGCGTTTTCATGCGGCATTTTGACGGTAGATAAAGCAGAGTCTATTCCTTCGCAATCTTTTATGTGTATGTCTAATTTTTCTTCTGAATGAAAATTCGTTAAACATCTCAAGCAAAACATTTTACGATGTTGACTATTGGTAACGCCAGATAAGAATCTAGACAAGTTATTTATCCAACAATAATGACCTTTATATAATAGCAAACTGATAGTTTTTGTATCGTACGGTCTTTTAGACAAATATAGTGGATATATCAAACCGAAGAGGTCGTGGTACATTGTTTTTTTATTGGGCTTTTCGTATCCTAACACGTTTATACTTATATCGTTTTGTCTTTCTATTTTCGATATCTGATGTATGGGCGTGGGGAAGTCTACGCCGGTAAAGTCTAAGCCATCGTCGGTTTTATAAGTAGATGGATTATTTCCAATAAATTGGTACTTTGGGTTTGTTGCTATTTGATTTTTAACTCTATCGGTATATATACCCAAGGCGGCTCTTATACACCATCTTATACACTCTCGATCTTTGTTTTTGATGTTAAATGTTGCGCGTTTGTTAGTTATATAGTCGGGTAGTTTTACGTAAGAAGCACCCGCGAGTGTGTTAGCTCTGTTTATGTTGATATAAAACGCAAGTATTTTATCTACGATCCAACCGCTTCCTTTATTAGTATATTTATCTATCGCAGACATTATCGTTTCAAATTGTTGTCTTAGATTTGTTTGTATATCGCTCTCGTTTAAGACGCGATTTTGATGACTAAAATTAGTTGCCGTTACAGTCTCACCATTCGAGGTACTCTTTTTATACTTTACTTTCATAGCGATCTGAAGTTTCATCGTTCTTAGTTCTCTTAATTCAGCGGTTATTTTGCTTTTGATCATCGACGCGTGTGTGTTGTAAAATTGTTCCGGATCGTCGATAAACAGATTCGGAACAATTTCCCAATCTTCTCTTCTCGAAAAATATTTGGAGATTTAAATCTTTTTATAGCCTCGACGTAATCTTTTTCAGCGATTGACCATTTCTACCCGTGGGGGTAACTTGAATATTTTTATCGCGTATGATTCGCGCTAGACTTTCTTTAGTTTTAACTCTCAAATTTTTAAATTTGTTTTCCTCTTTCTTTATAGCGTTAATATAATCTCGCCTGATATACGTATTACCGCGTCCTGTTGGTGTTCCTAAAGATAAGTTATACTTATCGATATATTTTTTTAAAGTAATTTTGTTCCATCTATCGTATCCATGAATCAAAGGTTGATTTTCCATCTTTATAGTAACAACTATAATATTTTTAAGGCTATATTTTTTTTAGGCTATGTTATTTTGGGTAGAAAAGTATCTGCGTGAACAACGAAAAAACACTTTTTTACTAATTTTGCTGTATATCTATACAGCAAAATTTAGAGAAATTTAGATTTATTTTTAGGCGATTTTTAGACGATTTTGGAATTTCAAAATTTCAAAAAATTTGGTGTATATATACCCACAGCAAAATTGGAGAGATTTTTGAAATAACATGAAATAACATGGGATCGGCGATTCCCATACTACTTCTTTAATCACAGCATTCGAAAAAGACTCTTACAGCGTATTTTGCGCAATATTTAGACGATGGTATTTACTAATGGAAATAAGTCTATGTTTCGCGGGTCAGATTTTTGTTTTGTAATCACTACTCACTAATTACCAGTGTTGTAGTACTCGTACACGGTACTCGTACGAGTACTACCCGAGTACCGTTTTTATCGTACTCGTACTCGTACTCGTACTCGTACTCGTACTCGTACTCGTACTTGTACTCGTACTTGTACTCGAATGTCTAAGTACTCGTACTCCAACTGACGGTACCCGTACTCCAACTGACGGTACCCGTACTCGGGTAGCAGAGTACTTGAACTCGACGTCTCGAAATTGTACTAGATCATCAAGGTACTCGTACTCGAATAGCAATACTCGATAAAAAAACCTCACTGATTATTGTATCTGTACTTTCAAATGGTTGATTGCGGAGAAATCGACTTCCTCTGCGCACCGTCCGGACAAATTCGTTTGTACCGCCCCCCCCCCCCCCCCCCCTCGCCCTGCAAACGGGGCGCTGGGCATGGGAAGGGCTGATGTCGCTTCACAGAAATTTGTGAAGGAAGTACGGATGGCATTATGGGTAACTTTATCATGACCTTCGCATGCAGCTAGCGCGCGCTACATGATAAACAGCTGTAGCAGTCCAGTTTGTGCGCTGCATGCTACGTCACAGGTCATGCAAAATTTGTATAATGAGAACTCAAAGATACCAGCCCTTGCATGCCACGCGCTAGTCTTGGTTCCAAGACGTCCTTAGCGCGGTGCGACCATAGAGTTATATATTATGGGTGCGACGTACAGCGCCCTCTAGCTACACACACACACACACACAAGCAGTCATGTAAACGGGTGCAATCGTGGACCTCCCATTGTTCCTCTTTTGTTTATACTCTAACTTTTTCGGAAGGCCTCCCATTGGTTTTGTACACGATTTTCAATCGTGGACGTTAGGTCAAACGTGGACCCCTTTGTCTACGCTCGAATTCTTTTGTCCTAGGTCCACGATTGCCGGCATATACAAACTTACCCATACATGTGCACCAATGCACATTGAGGACATACTTAGTATTCTATCAAATAGAGGCCATTTCTATCATGCGAGTGTTGTCTATCAAATTGAGGACACCATACAAAAAATGGCATGTTTGTGAAAAATAGAGGCCCTTTAGGCGTATGACATCATGTCTTATCATTTGATTCCCGATATTGTCTTTCTGTACGAAAGGTACTTCATGTCCTATTTTAATAACTTATTTCAACAGATTATCGCGCTCAACTGATGGTCATTGTTCTCCTAATCCAAATAGGCACGAGACTATTAATTGCCTCCCAGCCAGCGCACAAGATGGCCTCAATATGATACATGTCTGATGGCTTTCAGTTTCGTAATATCTTCTGAAATCAGTGAGCATCCCTAGCTATGTGGTGCACACTTTGCATTTCTTAAGTGGTTGCCTGTATTGAGCAACTGAGCACTAATTCTGCTCCGACAAACTTTTTGAGTGTCCGTTCACAAGGCCAAGAATACCCTTAACGTTCACTAGAACGGCCATTGAGCTTCATTGTGTTCCTGCAAAAGTCTTTAATGTTCCTCCACGTTCGAGTCTGAAGTGCCACAGGACAGCTTGCTTCAATGTCAAATTTGCCAGGAAGTGTCCTCATCAAGAAGAATCTCTGTAAGCCCTCCGTGACGTCTCTCTTCTCCCGTGCAGTCCAGGGACGCGGCTTCACTCGTCCAGATATTGGAGGTGGCCGACTACTGGATGGAACACTGGTATCACACGGTCCTATAACGCACAGAAAACATGATAATTAAGGCACTTAATCCTTCACTGTTGGCGCAGCCACCTTATACAGACAGACAGCCAGACTGACAAATGGAGACAGAAAGACAGACGAAGACAGCCAAACAGACAGACCAAAACAACTTACTTCTATCACTGGAATCATCATTCGAGTCGCAGTAGTCCGAGGTATCGCTGCAGTCCTCAGTCTTGAAGCCTTCTACAAATATAAAAAGAAAGGATCAATGCATTTTTTGAGGGCAAGTTTGCAATTTCATGGGGGGGGGGGGGGTAGGATAGGATAGGGAGTATAGAAGGGGAGGGGACAGAATGGGGAAGGGTTGGAGGCAGTTAGGGCAGGGGTTGGAGGGAAGGTCGGAGAGGAGGGTCGGGGGGAGAAAAGGTGGGATAGGGGAGGGAGAGTGTCTGCCAGCTAGACAGTATTTACCTCTAGTCACGGGTAACTCTTGCAGTGATTTGTCAGGCCGGGATGCCACGTCTCTCTTCTCTCGTGCAGTCCTGCGACGCAGCTTCATTCGTGCAGATATTGGAGGTGCCTCACTAGTGGATGGGACACTGGTTACACCCAGTCCTATAACACAGAAAACTTGAGAATTAAACTACTGTAAAACATCAATTTTTGGCGCAGGTACCTTGTTCCATCAGACAGACAGACAGACAGACACAGACACAACTTACCTCTTGCACTGGAATCATCATTCGAATCTGAGTAGTCGGAGGAATCGCTGCTGTCCTCATCAGTCGTGAAGCCTTCTGCCAATATACAAAGAAATGATCAATGCATTTTTTGAGGGCAAGTTTGCCATTTCATTCGGGAGGGGGGGGAATAAAGGGGGAGGGGTGGAGGGAGGCAGGCAGGCATTAGGGCAGAGGTTAGAGGGGCACGGGGGGAGGTTCATAAACGGTAAGATATTTACCTCCAGTCACATGTAACTCTTGCAGTGATTTGCCATGCTGGGATGCCAAGTTGCCCCTCTCCAAGCTCAGGAACAGTCGTGACAGTTGGGTGACCCTCTGGACAGTATCTGGCAACTAGTAGTATTCACGATGGACCCGCAAATCATGACCCATGAAATCTGCAAGTGTTTCCAGCTGATGTTCCTTCAAGGCAAGAATCTGTGATGCGGTCGCTACATGTTTCCGAAGTTTTGTAGAGCGGATGCTGTCGGCATTCTCAAGGCCTGCTTCAGTTGCATATGCTCGGAGACAGTCACTTCCTCGTATATGGCCCGGGCCCCCATAACAACACCGTGCAAACAAGTAACGATTATCCTGTGCTACTCCCGCTTCAATTCTCTTGGCAACCAATGCATTCAACCAGGTCATCGCCTCAGTGCTCAGAAGTACCGGAACAGTTCTTCCCCTCTTTTATAATACCGACAATTTCAACAACTTTGAACATTTTGCATAGATGCCTTTCTATATCAGTGAGCACACAGTCCCTATTGACAACAGCTGCACTGTGCTTGGTGAAATCCTCCACCGTCATCTTGGAAACCTCCCCCTGCCTTCTGCGGTTGAACATAATGAGGTGGCAAAGTGTGACCTCATTCAATTTCTTCCAAGGTGCTCTTATTCGTTTCCCCCGGGCAGCTTTAAGGCTTTGGAATTCTCTGTCACCAACGTCATGGATGAACGACGACATTTTGACCACATCAGCATTTGTTGGGAGAATGACAGGTTTGTTACGCTTTCCTTGGTGAAGTGTTCTGTGCGCGTGGGTGGAAACACTTTCTTGCCATTTCATTTCATTTCACACAACTGCAGAAACTGTTCGGCTTGTTCGGCTTTCTGATTTAGACCACACTCTAGAGCATCTCCTTTGACTATCAGGGCACACTTCTTGATGGAATGTCCAATCTTCAGTGCTAGAGATGGAACATGATACAACTGGTTGACTTCACTGAATCCTGCTATATCACGAACGGCAGTGACTATGTCGTTGAGGCGGTGGGGATGCACAAATGCCTCAAGTGTTGCATTTGGTTGGTTGGTTGGTGTTTTTTCGCAATTGGATGACAAGACGACCCAATTCCCTGACTTTGTTTCGGATGTAGCCATGTTGACATGTCGTGGCCAAGTTTCAGGTATTCACGTTTGGCCACTTTGATAATCAGTGGATCGTTCCGGACTACAAGAGCCACATCATCTCTCTTCATTGGACTTAGAACCTGGTTCAACTTGAAAGAGACTCCAGCAGGGGGAGGTTTCAATAAATCACTCTTGTGAGCTACACGTCCGCGCACACGATTTGTCCTACTGTTTTTATTATTCTGTGCAGGAAGGGCAGGCTTCAGTGGGCACTGGTGTCTCCAAAGATCGCTACGTACATAATAGCCAAAACAACATGCACGGTCCATAGGCATGTGGATCTGCTTTATGATTGGGCCTATATCCTACAATGAGAACACCCTCACCCTGTCGAAGGACTTGGCAGTTGTGCCTGTGATTACCAACATTGCGTATTTTCAACAGAAGATTTTTCCGTGCACTACGGTCGGTCTCAGAGGCAATCTCTACAACTTCTCTTTCTTCCTTATGACAAGACTGGAGATGACGGGGCAACTTGGACTGAGGTTCATCACAGTAAAAACAAAAGTGTTTCTTGTCCCATTTTCTTTGACCACCCACATTACTTGTCTGCATGACTGTCACACCACAGTCCTCAGTAGGTTGTACTTCGTCAGGTGACCTGTGTGACTCGTCAGTGAGGCAAGTATGACATGCCGCGGCTGGCTGGCCACCGTCATCCCTGCAGCTGGTCTTGGGGCAGACACACCTCAAAGGAGCAGAACTACTGCACTGTGGGTCACATGATGGTAGCGCCAGCTAACAATAAAGACAAAAAATTAATACATATATTTGGGTCAATCCACGAGGTTGACATCAGTCTTTGGATGGGAAAAATTTGAGAAAGTTTAAAATCATGCAAATTATATTTTACCCAAAATATGATACAAAATGTGTAAGTTGGACATACATGTAACCAGTTTGACCAATTTTCTGATGAATAATGAAGCCAGTCTCTACATAACCTTTAGTACTGACATGGTGGGACCTGAAAAATGCAAATTTCCTGTTGTAAGATTTTAAACACTTCTAGAAATATACAAACTGCAACACTAAAAACATTTGTTATGGTATTCAATATCAAAATGCAGCACAACAGCAGAAATACGTGTATGGTCATGGTCTATCATGGTGTCCATGTTACGTCTGCACAGATTCTTCAAACTCTTGCTATCTCTGCAACATGTGGACACTGACTACATTAAAAGAGGTGTTTTAGTGTTGCAAAGTGTGTCATTTAATTAGTGTACGTAATCAATTTCCCATATTAATTTATTAAAGTGTTAAAACACATAACAAAGGAATTGTTGGACACAGTGTGCACGTTATGTCTATTTTACAATGTAAAATAGACGTAACGTGCACACTGTGTCCAACAATTCCTTTGTTATGTTTTTACATTTAAATAACACATTTTTAATCATTTTTTGTTAACATATAACTTACATGATTGAAAACTCTCAAATAACCCGACACCCAAAGATGGATGTTACATGAAATAACTGAATTAAATGTAATGATAGTTTTAACCCTAACACCCAAAGTGTGTTGTGGAAAATCCTATTGACACCATGTCCCAACCCTGTGGACTGACCCATTTATGACCATTGTCATATCTGTTATATTATCGATAACATTCAAATAATGGTATTCTTTAAAAAAATTATGTTTGTGGATTGGATGCGTGCTATTCTATTTTGTCTATGGTTGGGGTGGTTGGGGTGGATGGGGGGGGGGGGGGGGTGGAGTGGATTGGGGAGTGACTTAGGGCTTGTTGGGGGTGGAGGGGGGCACACAGGCACTGGGTGGAGCTATGCCTGGGGTATGGGTCAACTCATACGCGGGTTAACTCATACCCGAGTCAACTTGTACCCCAAAATTTACACCCAAGTCATCTCTGGTGGCGTAACTACCATTATTGTAGACATTTTGATGGTAAAATTAAAAGATTTTGTTGGAACTGTCCATTCATACTCCATTCAAAAGGAGGGAGTACCAGTTGACTCGGGTGCGAGTTAACTCGGGTACGAGATGACCCAAAATCATCATGCCTGGTGCCCAAACCCCATTTCTGCTGGAGTACTTACTTTACGGCCTAATTTTGTGTCTTGATCCCTGCATTCCATGTTGTTAACCCAATTTCCATCAGTGGCATGTAGGAACACATGGACAGACTGAAAATAATCAATCATACAAAGCATACGTATTACTTCTACATGTAGGCCTAGTATTAAAACTTGAAAGCAGGAGTGGAAAGAGTTCCACAGCCGCAGCCAGCCACCACTTATTTTCCCTTTTTTTTAAAGTTGGCTTATGACAACTACCCAAAATTGAACATGTGAAGAATAAACACCAATTTAGGAGGGCAACATTTACACATTTTTCGTGCCAACTAATAAGCGACTTTTTCGGTCATGGCTTATAGCATGGAGGTAGGAAATACCTCCATGCTTATAGACTTTGTGCACGAGGTTTTAGGTGGTGGACGGATTTATGCACTTTTATGTTTTATTCCTCCATTGGTAACACCATCATTTCTGTGGGCGTTAACGTTATTTCTGTAGCGTGTCGATTGGGCTTTGATCGGAACACAATCATTGACAACTCAGGCAATTAGATTTCTGCTCGAACCTCGCTTTATTCACAATTTACGGTACAGAACAAAACACACTTCTTTGCATAGCAAGCTCCAAACATGTGACTGACTGACGCTATATAGCAACAACAACAAGATGGCTGCCGAGCCGGGTTGACCAGTCTGTTTTCCAGGGTTCTTAGTTCGCACCATGAAAGGTGTAGAGCGCCCTCAGTTGTTAGCCGGTCCACTTCACAGGGGCTCCAGTTCGCACTGTGGAAGGTGTAGAGCGCCCTCCGTTGCTAGCCGGTCCAAACGCTACACCGCCCCCTCCGAGGACTCTTATTTGCCCTCAAATAAGTTCGGGGAAGGCGGCTAGATGTGGTTCCTCCATGCTCGTAGCCGCATCCAGGGGTGGATGTTGTCCAGCGGGAACCTTCTGGGAAGGTAATACACGCCGCAGTGGGGGCATGCTGTCCTGCCTCCGGTGGCGTTTGGCTGAAGGTGCCCTCGACGGTGCCGGCCGCGGGCGGCAAGTCCCAGCTGTGGACTTGGTCTTTTGCATGGCGCCGGTCCAACGTCTTTTTCGGCCGCTAGACTGGCCAGCTTCGGGTTGAGGGTGGTCCGGACGGGGAGTGGTGGTGCGAGGCCGCTCCCGTTGGCAGCTGGCCTCGGTTGTCAGTTTAGTCGCTGGTCGGTGAGTGGCACGAGGCCGCTCCGAGCGGCAGCTAGCCTCGGCTGCAGCCTTCGTCGCCGGCCGGTGAGTGGTGCGAGGCCGCTCCGATTGGCAGCTGGCCTCGGCTGTAGGGTTGGTCGCTGGTTGCTGAGTGGCGCGAGGCCGCTCCGAGTGGTAGCTGGCTTCGCCCCCGACGGGATGGCACTCCATACCTCCTACAGTGTTGTCCATGAGCTCGAGTTCTTCGTCGCTGGCAGATAACTCGAGCTCATCCTGCAGCATGGACCCCACTAGCTGGACCCCACTGCAGACGCGCTCGTGTTTAGCCCGGATATCGGACCGGTAGAAGGCCTGGCCACAGCCCTTTCCGCATTGGTAGGGCTTAGTTGGGTGCGTCTTCTCGCAGGAGGTCCGTCGATGACGTCGAGGGTTGGTCTTCCTTGTGAAGGTCCTCCCGCACTGTTCGCAGCGTACCTCGTCCATCCTGCAAGGGGAAGAAGAAGAAGGGTTATTTAGTTGGTTGCAATATCTGTCGGGCTTAACCACGGGCCGGCCATGCCTTGTTTTCTGTACGGGCCCAGCAGCAACCTCTGTTGGTTCAGGGTCTTTCACCCTAACGCGTTTCCGTCTGGGTACATCCACCCGCGGTGGACCAGCAGGTTCTACGTTCCCCCTAGTTGACGACTCTCCCCCATCCAGGGGTTGAGGTTCAACGGTTTTAGTTCTGGGCACAGCTTTGGTCCACCAGTCCTCCTGCACTTCCCCCAGGTAGGGCTTGAGACGGTTGTAGTGCACCACCTTCGGTTTGAAGCGAGGCGACTTCTGGATTCTGTAGGTCACATCATCAATCTTGTTTAGCACGATGAAGGGCCCGTCCCACCAGCACTGCAGCTTGGGAGCTCGTCCCAGCTTCCTTTGGGGGGTGTACAACCAGACCGGACTTCCTGGCTCGTAACCACTTCCGTGCAACCTGCGGTTATAACACTTCTTCTGGTGCAGCTGACTCGTTCTGAGGTGGCCTCTAGCAAAGGCGTGAGCATCCCTCATTTTCTCCTTCAGCTCCTGAGCATAATCGTGTAGGTCCACGGGACCATCGGTGTCCTCTTCGGAGGCTCCAACTACCAAGTCCAAGGGTAGACCGATCTCCCTGCCAAGCATTAGCATGTTCGGCGTCATCTTCGTGCTCTCATGCTGGGCAGAACGGTAGGCCATCATCAGGTATGGCAAGTGCTCATCCCAGTCGTCCTGTTTCTCCCTGACGAAGACACTGAGCATGGTCTTGAGTGTGCGGTTGAACCGCTCCACCATACCATCAGACTGGGGGTGGAACGGCATCGTACGCGTCTTGTGGACGCCCAACAATTGACAGACACTTTGAAACAGCGCTGCCTCAAACTCCCGCCCCTGGTCGGTGTGGATCTCAAGAGGAGCTCCGAATCGAGTGATGACCTGCTCGACCAGAACTCGGCCTACAGTCTTGGAGGTCTTGTCGGGGATGGCGAATGCCTCGACCCATTTGGTAAAGTAGTCGGCAACGACCATGATGCTCGTGTTGCCCAGCTTGGTACTTGGAAGTGGTCCGGTAATGTCGATGGCAATCCGTTCCATGGGAGCCCCCACCATGTATTGTTGGAGAGGAGCTCGCAATGGCTTGGGGGGAGACTTCTTAGATCCACACTTGTGGCATTTTCTACACCACTCCTCGGCCTGGCGCTTCATTCCTCTCCAGTAGACAGGTGCTTGCCGGAGACGGGCCACTGTTCTGGCTGTCCCGAGATGACCGGATGTTCTGTTGTCATGTGCTAGGTGCAGGACATCGGCAACCTTGGCCTTTGGAACCACGACCTTCCAGGCCGAGCTATGCCCCTCAACCTCCTCCCACCTGACCTTCAGAACCCCATCTACTAGTCCAAGTGTGTCCCACTTGGCCCACCAGAATTTAGTCCCCTCATCCAGCGCCGAAACTCCCTTCCAACCTGGTCTGGGACCCCCGTTCTCCAGCCAACGCAAGACATGCTGCAACTCTGTGTCCTCTTCTTGTGCCAACCGGATTTCGGGAGCCTCCCATGCTTTTACAAGCCCATCAACACCCTCGACCTCCCTTCCACCTGTTGCATCAGTCATGTCCTCCTCGCCCTCAACTTCCCTTGTTGATAACTGCCGTTGACACTTGGCGTTCTCCCTGCTCTTCTCCTGGTGCCGAAATACACAGCAAGAGGCGGTCGTTTCCTTTTCTGATTCCAACCTCCGGTAGCGCTCCTGCTGTTCGCTGTCACCCGAAGCTGGTCTCACTCCCCTGCCATTCTGTCTGTTGGCACTCCCTCCGAAAGTGGCCACGTTTATGGCAGCGAAAACATTCCCTGTTGCTCTTATCTTGGTAGGGAGTTGGCGCCCTCTGATGGTCCCTTCCATCTCCTTGTGCTGTTACCACTCGCACATCTATAGCCCCTCGCCCAGCTTTCCTGTTGTACATCTGGGATTCCAGGAAGGCCTCCATTTCTGTAGCCAGTGTAACTGCTTGAGCCAAGGTCTTGGCTTTTCCGGCAAACACATGATGCTGAAGTTGTTCATCTCCAAGTGCATTGCGGAATGCCTCCACCGCCAGGTCCTCCCTGGCCTCAATTGGCAGTCCTGGGTAGCTCTTGGAGACGAGCCGACGGATTGATTGCCCCAGATCACTCAGAGGCTCCTCCCTTCCCTCGTACGCATTGACAATTGGGCCCGGTACAGCGGAACCTGCGCACTGACTCCAAAGCGTTGCTCGAAGTGCTCCAAGAACGCGGGAAACTCCTTGCGCTGTTCTGATGTCATGTCGGACAGTGCCTCTCGAGCCACTCCTCTTAGGTGTGAAGCAAGGAACATCACCTTCTCGGCTTCACCCCACCCGTTCACCATCGAGACACTTTCAAAGTGGATAAGGTAGTCCTCCCAGGATGATGTGCCGTCAAACTTATCTGGGAGCATCACCGGTCTCCTGACCGCACCAGTCTGCCTAGGGCCATGTGGTCCCATGTGATCCACCTCATAGGTTTGTGCATGGCGGATCCTCTGGGGGGGATCCGCCCCATTGGCTTGTGTACAGCGGATCCTCTCCGAATGGTAAGGATCCACCTCATTGGTTTGTGCACGGCGGATCCTCTGGGGGGGATCCGCCCCATTGGTTTGTGTACAGCGGATCCTCTCCGAATGGTAAGGATCCCCCTCGATCATTGGTTTGTGCACGGCGGATCCTCTGGGGGGGATCCGCCACATTGGTTTGTGTACAGCGGATCCTCTCCGAATGGTAAGGATCCACCTCATTGGTTGGTGCACGGCGGATCCTTTGGGGGGGATCCGCCCCATTGGTTTGTGTACAGCGGATCCTCTCCGAATGGTAAGGATCCCCCTCATTGGTTTGTGCACGGCGGATCCTCTGGGGGGGGGGGGGATCCGCCTCATCGGTTTGTGTACAGCGGATCCTCTCCGAATGGTAAGGATCCACCTCATCCGTTTGTGCATGGCGGATCCTCTGGGGGGGATCCACCTCATTGGTTTGTGTACAGCGGATCCTCTTGGGGGGATCCGCCTCATGTGTTTGTGTACAGCGGATCCTCTGGGGGGGATCCGCCTCAATGGTTTGTGTACAGCGGATCCTCTGGGGGGGATCCGCCCCATTGGTTTGTGTACAGCGGATCCTCTCCGAATGGTAAGGATCCACCTCATTGGTTTGTGTACGGCGGATCCTCTGGGGGGGATCCGCCCCATTGGTTTGTGTACAGCGGATCCTCTTGGGGGGATCCGCCTCATGTGTTTGTGTACAGCGGATCCTTTGGGGGGGATCCGCCTCATTGGTTTGTGTACAGCGGATCCTCTCCGAATGGTAAGGATCCACCTCATTGGTTTGTGCACGGCGGATCCTCTGGGGGGGATCCGCCTCATTGGTTTGTGCATGGCGGATCCTCTCCAAATGGTAAGGATCCGCCTCATTGGTTTGTGTACGGCGGATCCTCTCCGAATGGTAAGGATCCACCTCATTTGTTTGTGTTTGGTTAGTCCCTTCGGGGAAGCATGGGTCCGTCACGTCGTCACGCGTGCCGCCGTTCCCGCCAAAACCGCGCAGGTCAAGGTCACGTGGGCAACTGTTCCCGCCAAAACCAAACGGGTCTGTTATATTGCTATGGACTGGTTTGCGGGGAGAGGGAAGGGGTGTACTCGTCGTTTTCTGGCCCCTACTGTAAATCGAAGTGGTTTCTCCCCGCGGGTATTCCTGGGTGGGAATTTCCAATTCCTGATTGACGGGCTCCCTGACTGGCCTAGCGAACTCTGTCCCTAAGTGCTGACCATCATCACGCCCCCACAGGTCAAATTCCCACTCCTTTGCTACCCTCCCCGGAGTAATTCCCCCACTAGATTGTGGCCCGGGGGACAAGAAAGATTGCAATTCATCTATCGTCACATATGTTTTCAGGGTCTCATGCGCGCTATGTTCAATACATGTGGCCATAATGCCGATCCGTGTTCAAGCCACCGAGCAAAACAACAGCCAAAAATACCTGAATTTCCCGTCCAGATCATCCCACCGCTGCCACCAGTGTAGCGTGTCGATTGGGCTTTGATCGGAACACAATCATTGACAACTCAGGCAATTATATTTCTGCTCGAACCTCGCTTTATTCACAATTTACGGTACAGAACAAAACACACTTCTTTGCATAGCAAGCTCCAAACATGTGACTGACTGACGCTATATAGCAACAACAACAAGATGGCTGCCGAGCCGGGTTGACCAGTCTGTTTTCCAGGGTTCTTAGTTCGCACCATGAAAGGTGTAGAGCGCCCTCAGTTGTTAGCCGGTCCACTTCACAGGGGCTCCAGTCCACACTGTGGAAGGTGTAGAGCGCCCTCCGTTGCTAGCCGGTCCAAACGCTACATTTCATTTGAGAGCATACATTTCTCAGAACATCGCCATTTTAACACTTTTAGGGCGATTTTCCACACACAATTAATCAGTAATAAAATGAAAGCTTGCAGGATATGTACTCACCAAAATTCAAGATGCGTGTTCACGAAGAGCATGGAGGAACGCGAAAGAGATAGAGGACGCGTTCCGCTTGAATTCATTTGATAAACTTTAATTAAACGCGCATCCTCCCTCACGAAGAACTAGAGAGGGCGCTCTTTACATTACCGGCCACATCTGAAGCGATTCTCCGGGGTAAAATGAGGGCGTGTAAAGTCACACTCCGCGTGTCACTCCCGTACACCGAGGACTGCTTTTAAAAGTGAAATATTTCACTAGTCGTCATTACTTTGCATGAAGTGTCAATTTTTAACGTTATTGCAAATCGAGGACGACCTCGATTTGCAACGCGTCCTCGAAGCGTGGCTTCCCAGTCACATAAACGAGCTCACTCTGCACCATTGACGCGTACACACCACTGATCTCTACTAGAGATCAGTGGTACACACACACGCCAAGGCCAAATCGCTAAGAACGTCTTGGGCATTTCGCAAGGGAGCGCGCGCGACCTGCTTATGCATAATTTAACAGGCGGGTCAAACGAATAATCGCGCTTGCGCACTGGAGGGAACTCGTGTTTAAGTAATAACTTACTAGTCAGTTAACGTTCTGAGCAGAGTGATTCTGGACTGGCAAACAGGATTGAGAAATTTCGGATTGTTCCAAAAATGTGATCTGGAATATCAGACGTTATCTCTGCCAATTCCAGTCCCAGATGTTCAGCACGATGTAACTGATCAACGGCCGGCCAGAGATTTCAATGGCACGACGACAATAATCAGCGCTTTCTCCTGTTTGCATCCGGTTACTGCGTTCATGGAGGTAGGAAACACCTCCAGTCCATGCTTCGTTCAAGAAATCTAAGACCAATGGAGCAGCTTGAAAAATTACACTCTTGCCAAATCCCGTTGGTAAATTAACAAACAAATCATGGCCACGTACAAATTGATGAATGGCACTGATCTGATGACTTTTTAGCTTTCCAAAGCCCAGTTTTTTTGCTGCTGTAAAATCGATCGCTTGGTCCACGCGGTCAGACATTTTTTCCAACAAACAACGAATGGCTTGGTACTGCGCTGCACGTACACGTAAACCCGACGCGAGTACAGACACTAGACTAGTGAGTGTTGGCTATTTACATGCGATAATGCAGCTACGTCACACGCGCATGCAAATGCCACACATTTCTGCTCGCGATTTCACGAGCAGAACTTGCGAAATTCCCAAGACGGGGGTAGCGATTTGGTCTTGGCGTGTGTGTGTGTAGCGAGAGGGCGCTGTCTGCCGGCCGTGCACGCTATACGTCGCACCGCTAAGGACGTATTGGAACCAAGACTAGCCACGCGCCAGCGTCCTGTTTGCAAGGGTAAGCACTTATCCAGAACCACCAAAATGACATCGTCGCGCGAATCGAATCGCGCCTTGTGCCTATTTAATAAGGAAGGCACTGTTTCAGAACAACCAAAATGACATCGTCATGCGTTATGAATATTTGATTAAATCTTGAATATTCATTTATAACATATATCCGCCCATACTGGTTTTTGGCGCGCGCGCTGGTGTTTAGTTCAAAATCACACTTTCTTGACCATAATGTGTAATTATTCAAACAATTTTACATAGAAATATGGATTTTTTGCAAACATAGGTGAAAACTTGTATTAAATACTCCTATTTTTATTCAAATATTGTAATTATTCATGGAAAACTATGACTTCATCATGGCAGGAAAAGTTGAATATAAAAGTAACTCACGACAATGCCTCGTTTGTAGTGTGTGGTAGGTTATCGTATTAGTAATACATGTACATTCGTGGCTTCATCGTATCTTTGCATATAAATCCAATCCCAAGTGGGGCCCTGGTGGGCAACTGAGTGGTCCTAATTGGGTTGCCCATGCAGTTTTGGCTGATGGGGCCACCTAAGGGCTAGCCCAGACCTGCCCAAAAGGGTCCCACATTGGTGTAATAAGTTACTTCTATTTAGTCTGGTTTCCCACTCCATTCATTTCTGTAAATGTGCACTTACTATCTGGCAACGTAGCTTAATTCCAGTAAATAGACATTTAGTTAGTGTATAAGTTTTTAATACTTTTTTATGTTCTGGGAAAGTTCTTAGAACGTCACAAAGTTACGTCACAAAGTTACATTTTTAAAACGTCCAAAACTGTCCACAAACTTTCGTCCAAAAAACGTTTTTGGAAACGTCCGCAAAACATAAGAAAATGTGCCGAAAACGTTAAATGGTTTGCTGGGAACCGATTAAAGTCAGGACGTGTGCGCCAACCAACCAAAATGACAGAACCAACCAAAATGACGTGTGCACCAACTAACATGACATACTCTGTAAACCAACTAAAATGACGTGTGCCCCAACCAAAATGACATACTCTGTGAACCAACCAAAATGACGTGTACCCCAACCAAAATGACATACTCTGTAAACCAACTAAAATGACGTGTGCCCCAACCAAAATGACATACTCTGTGAACCAACCAAAATGACGTGTGCGTTAACCAAAATGACCTTTGAAGCTTTGACTGGCATCCCCTAGTACCCATTGACTTGATTTTTTTATCATTTTATAAATTTGCCTGTCATTTTTTAACTACTGTAATGTGCTCAATAAAGAAGACTTAATTGAAAAAAATGTGTTTCATTTAAGTTTAGTTATGTCTTTCAACAAGTTTATGTTTGGAGGCTTTCTTTATTTATTGATTGTTATTGTCGCAACTTTCAAAGACTTATCGAAAATATATCGAAAAAGTGATAAATGCTCAAAATGACATTTCCCATTCCCCCCAACTAAAAGATGACACGTTTCCCTCTAAAATTACGTTTTCCCATCAAAATGACATTGCCAATTTTACCAACCGTATTGTAATTGATAATTGTTTATATGTACTCTTTACATGTTGTGACCAGTGGTGTAGCCCAATGGGGGGGGGGGGGCACATTTCTTCCAAAAATTATCGGTGCCCCCCTCCCAAGGTGCCTCCCCATCCCACCCAAAAAAGAAATGATAGCCCCTTTTCCTTCCCCAACCAAAAAGGGTAACTTAACTTAATACTTGGGCCTGAGAATGTTTGCGGCCAAAAGACAGACTCGACAAACTATAGAAAGCTCATGGCCCCCCTTCCCACGAGATAGTGATGTTTCCCACGAGATAGTGATGTTTCCCCCGTCCCTCACTGATGGCACTGGTACATGCGGACATGTGAAATTTATCGTACCGTACATGTGTACACTATAGCCAGTCTATTTTGGTGTTTATAAATATTTATATTGACGTCATAAACATTTACATATTTGAATATACACAAGGCGTGACGATGTCATTTTGGTTGGTGTTTTTAAGTGCTTACCATTTAATAAGGCCTTGTGCATTTTCAGTAACTACATGACGATGTCATTTTGGTGGTTCTGGATAAGTGCTTACCGTTTGCAAGGCGGGGGCCACGAGCGAACCGGACAATAATATCTAGCCGTGAACCCGTAATTGGGCCAATCATGTGAAACGCCGAAGTGTTCTCAAAATGGTCGTTCGATGGTTTCGTGCGAAGTTTCGGCGCGATCGAACTCCGCAGGAGGTGGTCTTTAGATCTTGCCTCGTTTTCCATAGAATTATTTTCTTGCAATTTCCGCAAATTGTACCTCACGGTACCCTCCAAAATCCCAAGCCTCCGGACAATATCGCAGTTGGAATTCCCCCTCCCCATGCCGATGCCAGGCTTGGATCATCCCTTTTTGGTGGTCGTTGATCTTACTTTTGAGTGGCATTGGCGCTTTCTGTTACAGGCATTTAAATTCAAATTACCCACCCTTATAAGGCCAGGGGATTCTAGTTTCAATATTTATGAATGGTCATGGCGATTGACTGTTAAATATTAATAACACGGCCCGAAACACAGCACGCCTTTCCCCCCTATTTGTTTAAATACCAACTTTAATGCTTCATGACTATAATGAATACATAATGAGGCAATTCAAGATGGCGGTTTAACGTTGACAGTCGCGCAGTCAGTGATGCACGTCGGGAAGTGGCATTTTTTCCATGAAAGAGAGAGTGTTTTTGTGTTGGAAACCATGCATATTACTGACTAAAATAATGACAAAGACACAGGTTTGGAAAATTTATTTAACATCCACGTTTTCAAAGATCGTAGATTCTTAAAACTTGAAGGTAGATTGCATAAATACAAGGTCCCATTTTTGAAATTTGAGTTCCGTTTAAACGTTTGGACAAATTTCTAAACGGATTTGCATTTTTTTCTCTATTAAACGTGTAAACGTCCCATCCTTACTTCAAGCACAATGTACTCGGACTCGTACTCGTACTCGGAAATACAAGTATACTCGGACTCGGAGACCTGTACTTGTACTCGGTTGGCAAAGTACTCGGAATTGAATGGTACTCGGCAATCTAAGTACTCGGCAGTACTCGGTACTCGGAAAAAAAGTACTCGACTACAACACTGCTAATTACAACACATTATACGTGTCTTTTTGCATGAACAACTCTTATAAAAGATAAGGAACATTTCCAAACAGCAAAATTTCATGACATTTGAAGGCAATGTGTCCCTTTTAATTTTCTAGTGAACATCATCAGCGTCTCAGTACATATTCTGACGTTACTGACATTTATTTTAAGAGCTTTTTACAAAGTTGTAAAATCGGTTCGACCGCAGGGCCATAACTATCTTCCGTACGTTTATTTATTTATTTATTAAATTTCTTCACCCAGGGTATGCCGAAACAGTTTAAAACTGGTTTCCATTGGGGCCCTGCATATTATTAGTTAAAACTGAATATTTACACATTCATACAAAATATTTAAACAAATACAATAATGTTTACACAAATAAATCAATTTTCGGTTAACTTTTCAACTCTCCAGAAGCCTATTGCTGATTTACGGGATGGGCGAAAAACCCGCGAAAAAAACCTCTTAGGGTGAAAAACAAGGGGAAATTCCCATCCGGCTCCAAAGTATTTTGGCAACCAAGTTTATAACTCCGCAGATCAGCGTAAATGACAGAAATATCGCTGATAGATGGCTTTACGTAGCTCCGATTTAAATGTACTTAAGGAGTTAATTGTGGTTCTCATTTGTTCAGGCAGATTATTCCATATACTGGCACCACTCACAGCGAAACTTGTCACGTACGTAGCATTCCTTTTTGGCGAAAGGAACTTTCAGTGCCATTTGGGTCGATTGTCGTGTTTCACGAATCACTGTAATAAGTGGTGTGAACAGATTTGTCATGTACAAAGGAGTCATTTTGTTAAGGCTTTTGAAAACAAGGATAGCCTTTTTGGACTGAACTCTATCATTAAAAGGAATCCAATTTAGTCTGGCAAACATATCAGCTGAGGGGGTGAGGGAGGTACATTTAAGGATTATCCGTGAGGCTCTTTTTAGACATTTGTTGAGGCTATTGTCGTGAGATATGTACCTTCCTCCCCACACCGTACAGCAATACTCTAAAGATGGCATAACTAAACTTACAAAGAGTGTGTGCATGCAGCTAGTCTTGGTTCCAAGACGTCCTTAGCGCGGTGCGACGTACAGCGCGCACGGCAACGCCCTCTAGCTACACACAAACACACGCCAAGGCCAAATCGCTAAGAACGTCTTGGGAATTTCGCAAAGGAGCGCGCGCGACCTGCTTATGCATAATTTAACAGACGGGTCAAACGAATAATCGCGCTTGCGCACTTGAGGAAACTCATGTTTAAGTAATAACTTACTAGTCAGTTAACGTTCTGAGCAGAGTGATTCAGGAAAGAGAAATTTTCGGATTGTTCCCAAAATGTGATCTGGAATATCAGACGTTATCTATGCCAATTTCAGTCCCAGATGTTCAGCACGATGTAACTGATCGACGTCCAGAGCTTTCAATGACACGACGACAATAATCAGCGCTTTCTCCTGTTTGCATTCGGTTACTTCGTCAGGTAGGAAACACCTGAGCAGCTTGAAATTACACTCTTGCCAAATCCCGTTGGTAAATTAACAAACAAATCATGGCCAGGTACAAATTGATGAATGGCACCGATCTGATGACTTTTCAGCTTTCCAAAGCCCAGTTTGTTTGCTGTAAAATCGATCGCTTGGTCCACGCGGTCAGACATTTTTCCCAACAAACAACGAATGACTTGGTACTGCGCGCGCTGCACGTATACGTACGTACACGTAAACCCGACGTGAGTACAGAAACTAGACTAGTGAGGGTTGGTATTTACATGCGATAATGCAGCTACGTCACACGCGCATGCAAATGCCACACAGAACTTGCGAAATTCCCTAGACGGTAGCGATTTGGCCTTGGCGTGTGTGTAGCGAGAGGGCGCTGTTGGCCGGCCGTGCGCGCTTTACGTCGCATCGCTAAGAACGTCTTGGAACCTAGACTAGCATGCAGCCTGCTTTTGGGAACGTAATCACGAATTCTGTTTAACACACCCAATTTAGACGAAACAGTCTTCCTTACGTATTCAACATGTGTACCCCAATTTAATGTTTCATCAACAACTACACCCAAGCATTTACAAGATTTCACTTTTTTCGATAACCTTATCAGCAATGCACACGTTCAGGTCGACGTTGGATATTTTCTGCCTTGAACCAATAAGCATACATTTGGTTGTTGGCATTTAATGCTAGTTTGTCTCTTAGGCACCAGTTGTGAAGACTATAAGCAAGAGCTACATTCAAGTTCCTTTCTATTTCGTTAATACTAGAGGAGCTACACGTTAACGTGGAGTAATCTGCATACATAAATAAGTTGCAATTTTGGGGTATACAAGATGGAAAATCACTACTATAAACAATGAATAAAAGTGGCCCTAAGATCGACCCTTGTGGAACGCCTATGTCTATGGGCAAGACCTTCGATATTGTGCCCTTAATATTTACAGACTGACTACGACCGCCTAGGTACGACTTAAACCAATTAATTACAGAAGATGACAAATTCAGCTTCTTCAATTCGCCTAGTAGGATTACATGATCCACACAATCAAAAGCTTTACTGAGATCTATGAACACGCTACCTGTGCTTTACCTTGCTCCATATAGCCTCAAAACACTTGTTTGTTAAATCGTGTGAGTGCTTTCAGTTGAGTGCAGGGGTCTAAATCCCGATTGGCAACTAGTGCCGGTTTCACACTATGCTCTTACCCGGGTAATTGCCGGGTTAACGAAAAATTTAACCCGGCAATTACCCGGGTAATGTGGAGCGTTCACACTACAATTCGCCGGGTTAGAAATTCTCCGGGTTAACTGCCCAAAAACGCCACTTACCCGGGTAATTTCTAACCCTGCTCGCGAGGTGGGTTAACCCACCAATCTCGGGGTTAACGATGACCTTGAGACGATTCTCCGGGTTACCATCAGTAGTGTGAATGCCCGCCGGGTTTTCTTCTACCCGGGTAGGTACGGGTACGTGGGTGGGTGCGTGCGCTTTGTCGTGTTTTATCGGCCAACTTTGCGAAGGTGACGTAATTTATTAGTACGGCCTCCGTGGCTGGTACTTCGCCTTAAGTACATTGTACATACACTTAATGCAAGGCACCAGTCTAGACCGCACAGTTGCAGGATGACTAGACTTGAAATCAAGTCGGTAATTAGTCGGCATTAGTCCGACTGCACCACCCCGCGTATTATAATACTTATTTCGCACTTTGCAGGGGTTACGTGTAGCGAGCGGTATAATAACATGTGGGAACGTTCGTGCAACCTTGGCCCCAAGATGCGTGTGTGTGTGTCGACTGTCCAATTACTGACTGGTATGAAGGAAAGAAGACCTGTCGGAACTTCACGAAAGGCGGGCATATTATTGCGTACCGCGCTGGTAAATGCGGCGCCTGCAGACAAAACACGACTGTCTAAACGACTTGTCTTTAAGTCTAAAGGATGACGCGTGCACGCTACATGTACCAATGCTGATCTGATTTGTTTAAAATTTGCATTGCATGCTCTCGCGCCGCTCTCACTTCGCTCTTTTACGCCGACGAAACAATGGCTAGGGCAGAGATCAAGCAATGCACATTCTCCGGGTTACCATTCGCATAGTGTGAATGCAGCTACAAGTTACCCGGGTGCGCGCTAAAGCGGGTAAGCAGAATTGCAGGGTTAATTTTGTAGTGTGAAACCGATTCTCCGGGTTAGTTTCTACCCGGGTAATTACAACTACCCGGGTAATAAATTACCCGGGTAAGTTCAGTGTAGTGTGAAACCGGTATAGGTATCAAATTGTTATCATCGAGGTAGCTATATACTGCCGAGTGCACCCAAATCTTTCTAGAATCTTAGAAATAATTGGCAGTATAGAAATAGGCCGATAATTACTTGTACTACATTATTTTGTCTCCTCCCTTGTGAATTGGTGTTACCAAGGCGTGTTTCTAATCTTTAGGGTATTGCCCGCATCTTATGGAGAGGTTAAAAATATAAGTTAAAGATTTAGTAATATAAGGTGAAGCAATTTTAATCATTTTAACACTGTGATGCCATCACGTTGTATTCTTCGGGATATTAAGTACATGTACGGACTCGCTTTCCTGCATGCCACATACACCGTATAGACTTCGGACCGCACATTTCTCATCTGGGGGAAAACCAGAGCTGAGAAATCCAAGGACGTTCCTATTTATATAGGAACAGGCAAACCAGTGTAGGCAAACCCATTGTCGTGTGTTGTATCGTGTTGGTTAACTCCATTGACCTTTGATCAATTATCGGGTGGTGCCTCCAGCACTCTGGCTGCTTATGATGAGCACTACCAAGTGGAATTTTCAGGACTGCTTGATTTGAGCCAGACAGAAATTGCTGCAATTATAATACATTGTATTCAAATTGCGTGGCGCACATTTCTCATCTGGGAAAAACCAGAGTTGAGAAATCCAGGGACTTGGTTCTTTGGTTACATGTAGCTATATAGTTGGCAAACCCATTCATACTAGTTTACTCCTTCGACCTTTGACATTTGTTCAATTTTCGCGTGGTTCCTCCCAGAATTCGGGCTGTTATGAGCACCGCTTTGGATTTTTCAGGACTGCTCATCGATCCAGACAGAACCTGACTGCAATTAAAATATTCAAATTTCTGGCGGTCCTTGCCCCCGTTTGGCAACTATATCAAATTGTTATCATCGAGGTAGCTATATACTGCCGAGTGCACCCATATCTTTCTAGAATCTTAGAGATAATTGGCAGTATAGAAATAGGCCGATAATTACTTGTACTACATTATTTTGTCTCCTCCCTTGTGAATTGGTGTTACCAAGGCGTGTTTCCAATCTTTAGGGTATTGCCAGTGTGGCAGGGCCAAAGTATATTGCCTTGTTATTTTTAGAGAGTTGCTCCCCTGCTTATTATTTTTAACATGTACTGTGGTTTATTTAGTTGTGTGTCCCCCTGGCCCCAGTACCAGCACCCCACCCCCCCCCCTTCCCTTGACCACAGTTATACTTGTGTACAGAGTTTTAGCTTGCCTTCACTTAGCAGACCGGCGGAGAAGAGTTTGTATATGCCGGCAATCGTGGACCTAGGACAAAAGAATTCGGGCGTAGACAAAGGGGTCCACGTTTGACCTAACGTCCACGATTGAAAATCGTGTACAAAACCAACGGGAGGCCTTCCGAAAAAGTTAGAGTATAAACAAAAGAGGAACAATGGGAGGTCCACGATTGCACCCGTTTACATGACTGTGTGAGTGCACATGTGCCTCTTTCACACTCCTTTGAGTTGTGCGACCTGCAGTAGCCTTGTCTTTCGTCTGCTACAGTGCCCTGGTTTCAATCAGAGTGTACCTAAGGTCCATTATTTGATACTCTGTGTTGGTTTTAAGCTGTTTTAGTTTGTGTTTGGTTTAAGCTGTTTTAGTTTGTGTTGGTTTAAGCTGTTTTGGTTTGTGTTGGTTTAAACTGTGTTATTTTTTGTTGGTTTATAAGGTTTTAAATAAGTTTATATTTCTTTTTTAGGTTTTTGGGTTGGTTTTGTTTTTATTTATTTAAACTTTTTCTTGGGTTTTAACTTCAAGGTTTGGGTCACAAGTTCACTTCATTCTTAAATCCTTTTCTTAATAAAATAGTTCGCGACTTGTTCTTCAGATCCTGGTATTGCTTTGTCTTTTTTTGTGTCGAGTAAAGTCCCCATGGTGTGTCATTTTTCCAGGTTACACCCGCATCTTATGGAGAGGTTAAACATATAAGTTAAAGATTTAGTAATATAAGGTGAAGCAATTTTAATCATTTTAACACTGATGCCATCACGTTGTATTCTTCGGGATATTAAGTACATGTACGGACTCGCTTTCCTGCATGCCACATACACCGTATAGACTTCGGACCGCACATTTCTAATCTGGGGGAAAACCAGAGCTGAGAAATCCAAGGACGTTCCTATTTATATAGGAACAGGCAAACCAGTGTAGGCAAACCCATTGTCGTGTGTTGTATCGTGTTGGTTAACTCCATTGACCTTTGATCAATTATCGGGTGGTGCCTCCAGCACTCTGGCTGTTTATGAGCACCACCAAGTGGAATTTTCAGGACTGCTTGATTTGAGCCAGACAGAAATTACTGCAATTATAATACATTGTATTCAAATTGCGTGGCGCACATTTCTCATCTGGGAAAAACCAGAGTTGAGAAATCCAGGGACTTGGTTCTTTGGTTACATGTAGCCAATTGGCAAACCCATTCATATTAGTTTACTCCTTCGACCTTTGACATTTGTTCAATTTTCGCGTGGTTCCTCCCAGCATTCGGGCTGTTATGAGCACCGCTTTGGATTTTTCAGGACTGCTCATCGATCCAGACAGAAACATGACTGCAATTATAATATTCAAATTTCTGGCGGTCCTTGCCCCCGTTTTGCATGAGTGGGAAAACCCGCGATTTTTGTGAAATACGTACATTTTTTTTTATGGTTTTAGGGTGTGTAGATCGAGCCAAGTGCCCAAAAATAATTGTGGCAATAGAAAGTCATGTGCGTAGAGGTACCCCACAAAATGGCGTGTCAAGTGTGTACATTGTATGCTAAGTGTGAGAATATGCTTTTAGGTGGCATGTATACAATACACACTATATATACACAGGGCGTATGTCTCCAGTTTAAATGCATCAATTACCTTCATTAATAGCAACACAACAGACCGACGTAGTCCGTGTATTCTATGCTTACTGTTTAACCAAACAGACGGAACTCGACTGTGCCCGCAGATCCAGTATCGAGGTTAATTGTTAACATGTTCACCATGTTCAAATCCTACATAGTTTCTATATTGTAAGTCTAATTAGTAGTGACCGTACCCCGCCTTAGCCTTATGGTTTTCTTGCGTTCCAATTTTGTTTTGTTTTTGTTATGATGTTTTTTCCTGCTTCCTCTTCTTCTTCTTCTTCTTTTTATTTTAGTTCTATCCCAAATCCCATAGACTTTGTACATGAATTTTGTCGGCGGCACTTTGTGGGCATTAAACAATCTCTGATCTTAATCAAAATTAACATAAGCATAGACCCCAATCTGAAATTGTGCGCCGAAGTGTGACGTCACGATGACGTCATCACGTGTCACGTGACGTCATCTTAAACGTGCATTTTTGAAGGGCCCATACCTAGAGAACCGTAGGTCCGATTGCGTTCAAATGAGGTATGTTGGTAGACCAGCCCGTGCCATAGATAAAAATGGAGGTGACGTCATGATGACGTCATCATACGATTTTATAGTAATTTTCAAGTTTTTGAACTTTAAAGTTTCTTAAAGCCATCTCATCAACAGAACATGCTAAATTCAAAATTCTTTTTTAAATAGCTTTGTTAGCTCCTATATTCTTTCATATCAATGTGAAAAATGTGTGACGTCATCATGACGTCATCAAAAATGTGCTTTTTAATACCCATATAAGGGTAGGTCCGATCATCATAAAAAATGGTCGGTAGGTAGATAGTGCCACTAGTATGTAAAATCGGAAGTGCCGTCATGATGACGTCATCGGCCGATTTTCTACGAATTTTTAAATTTTTAAAATGTCATTGTACTCTCAAAATGTTACACTGTCATTGATCAGATTGCCTCCAATCTTGACATAGGCCAATACCACGCTTCAATAATTGTTTTGGCAAGTAACGTTGTGATGACGTCATCACGGGTCACGTGACGTCATCTTAAAGGTGCATTTTTGAAGAGCCTATAATGTAGAGAACCGAAGGTCTGATTGAGTTCAAACTTGATATCTAGCTGGCCAGCAGGTGTTGTAGATAAAAATTAAAGTTACGTCATGATGACGTTGTTATACTACGATTTTTGTATCATTTTCTTAGCTTTTTAAACCTTGAAGCCATATCTCATCAACACAACATGCTAAATTAAAAATTGTTTTCTTGCGTTCCAAATTCTAAAGACTGACGGTACACTACGTATAAGCCTTTCAAATCCTACGTAGTTTCTATTGTAAGTCTAAGTAGTGACCGTACCCCCGCCTTAGCCGTATTGTTTTCTTGCGTTCCAAATTCTAAAGACTGACGGTACCCTACGTATAAGCCTTCCAAATCCTACGTACTGTTTCTATTGTAAGTCTAAGTAGTGAACGTACCCCGCCTGAGCCTTATTATTTTCTTGAGTTCAAAATTATTCTACTGACGGTGTCTTACGTTTAAGATTTCTTTAAGACATGGCTTTGTTTATAAGCGTACGAATTTGTTGCTGCTCAAATTGTGATTATCACAGATAACTTTATCTTTACAAGTTTTATAATAATAATTGATAATAAGGCTCACTACTTATTTAGACCCAACGTTTACTAAACAAAATTAGCTGGCCTCCGGCCGTTTCAGTCTTAAAGGGACACATTGCCTTCAAATGTCATGACATTTTGCTGTTTAGAAATGTCCCTTATCTTTTATAAGAGTTGTTCATGCAAAACAAATCAGTGAGTATAGTGATTACAAAACAAAAAATTGGCCGCTGACCCTTGACATCTGACTAGCGAAACATAGACTTATTTCCAGTAGTAAATACCTCTGTCTAAATAATGCGCAAAATACGCTTTAAGAGTCTTTAGGCTGGCGACTGGAAATACGACTGGTGAACACGGTCCGCCATTTTGTGGAGTCAAACATTTGGTTCTACAAAATGGCGGACCGTTATTTGTCACCAAATTAAACAAAAACCACGCAATTTGATGGGATAGTTATGTGAATCTTTATATTCTACATTTATAAAAGCTTTCCAACCATATCCATTTCATTTTTATAGCCCAAATCGCAAAATCCAAAGCAATGTGTCCCTTTAAGTAAGACCTTCATCAAAGATAAAATGTATGCTTGACAGAAATTACTGCAATTATAATATTCAAACTTATGGCGGTCCAACCCCCCCGTGTTTCATGCGATGTGGAAAAACCCGCGATTGTGAAATGAATGTTTTTACGGTTTCAGGGTATGGACAGCCAATCGTACATAATATAAAATAATTGTGGCAATAGAAAATCATGTGCGTCTATGCCGAGTGCTTTCAGGTGGTACGTGTACACACACAGGGCGTATCGTTGAAGGCATCAGGCCATAATACGTACCCTTCATTGGCGGCACAACAGACCGACGTAGTATATTCTTTACAGACTGTTTAAACTGTTACAGACGGAATTCAGCTGATCCAGTATCGAGGTTGATTGTCCAACATTTTTACCATGAATTGTGGCAAGTGTGGAGTTCAGAAACTGTCCAACGAGTTCCCGCCATGGACACTGATGGAGGCGTGCAACCACGCTGCACTGCATTGTCTCAGGGTAAATATGTCAAGCACTTTGTCTTATAATTGAGAACAATCTAATCGTGAAGAAAAACCTGAAGTGACATATGACAGTGGTCTTTCCGCTAGCGTCTATACATGAGTGTGGTATTTTCCTTGTTTTTAAACAGGTAATCTTTTTACTTGTAAAAAAATACATGCATGTTGTGTAATAGATATTAATGTAAAATACACATTTCAATCAGTATACAATGTATATAAAATTGAATTTGTCATTATTTTATGTACAGTGCGTGACATCACATGCCGAACAACACGAACAGTGCTCTCAGTGTGCGAACAAAGTTAGCCAAGACTCCAGTCGTCTGAAACAATGCTACTCTCAGCTGAAGGCATTATTCCCCGAGTACGAGCTCACATTTGTCCCCAAGGTATACACCGCGACTGGTGAGAAAGGCTACGTCAGTGTGGCCATGTTGAATGGTGACTGCACCAGTGTGGAGCTGAACCCGACCATGACAGTCGCCAGGCTGAGAGAGATTGTCAGGAAGAATCTGAAGGTGCCACTTGAGAATCAACAGCTGATTTACAATGGAAAAGAAATGAAGGTATGCATTCGCGATGATGCCCAATCTACAGGTCCCTATACCTATACAACCCCCCACCAAAAACAGTTCGTCTAGCTTCCCCCACCCCCCCCCCCCCCCAACAAAAAACAACAACCCAAAAAAAAAAATGTCTATAATGTGAAGATGGAATTGAGCATTTGACCCTCACCTAGTGTCAACAAAAGTTGTTGGATGTGTTTACGAACTTTTGACCCCACAAAAATGCCAAATCAAAGTGTAAATATTCTTAAAATTGGGTGCTCGAAATTGGTTATCGCCTGCATTGAATTACTTTTGACCCAAGGTGCTTTATGGGCTCTATGATAACATCAAAACATAAAACATTTTGTTTCTTCATTTTGTCGTTTTAACAGGAACTCACCGAAGCACATGCCCAAGCTACCCTTGGCTTCTATCAGGTTTCACCCAAAACGACCATCCATGTCAGACGGCTTCTGTACTCGGTGCCAACCGGCTTGGACAAGGTTGTGTTTGATCTGTACTGGGGATATCCACCAAGCGGCAAAGACTATCTGGACGCCAGTGTGCTCATCTTTGAAGGGCTCAAGTTTTCAGACGTTTTAGATTACAGGCACATGCAACGAACTGCCATGAGGCACTCGGGTGATGTGATGGACAATTATAAATGCATTGGACATCATTTGATCAATGTGAATCTCGAAAGCATTCCAGGTAATATCACTCACCTGTTCTTCACCCTAAGCGCTTGGAACTCACCCACCGTCTCCAAGTACCCTAACCCCAGTCTCCGGTTTTATAAGGAGTCTAACCCTGGTAAGATGCTGTGTAAGGAAACCATCAAGAAACTGAACTACTCCCAGGCCATAGTCATGGGATGGTTAGCGAGGCAAGGAGGACACTGGTGTGTCTTCAGCGCTGGCAAGGCATCTGCCGGAAATGCTAAGGACTATACCTGTCTGATCGCCACAATACAAGGCATAATAACAAACGGATTGTAGAACATATAAACATGAACCAAACAAAATACGAATCAGTTCACTCAAGGAGCAAGCATTTTGTTTGAAGCTGCACACACCATATATAGGCCCTACTTCAAATCATTCACGTTGACCGCCTATTTCATTTGTTTTATTTCAGGAAGGCAAGGCTTACCAATTTCAAAATTGTCTACATCGAAAGTCTTACAAAGAAATAAGAATATAATATTACAATTATATTAAAAACCTAAAAGCCACATTGTAAAAACAAAAAGAAGAGTAAAACTGTGACAAAAATTATTGAGAAAATGATAAGTTCAGATAAAAGACACAGGTACACAAGCTCCAACATACTCGGAGAGTTGACGGTGTCAACCGTCAAAGAATTTTCTCGCTACCCCTATATGAGTGTGAACTGTTATAAGGCCGACTCGGCGTCATTCCTATTCTCCGAAAACAACTTTTAATAGTGTCATCGAAATGTTTAAACATTTCGACCAATTTTTATCCATAGCACACAGTGCCATTTTGTGTGCTGGACTATGGCAATTGTATATGTCCAATTAATTAATTATCCACACGCATATTGCCCCAAAAGTGCACAAACCATAACGCGTGTTCTATGTACATGTATTCTTGAAATGGCCGTTTTAAAACCTTTGTTTTGAATTTGGTTTAGCGTGAAGGGAATAGTGTACACTCTAAAGTGTAATTCGTCATTTTTACTAAAACAAAATTGTCCAGAGCAATGTCTTCTACGACTTACCTAAATTAGTCACAGTGTATTGATGGCCAACTGAATTAGTCAAAACTCCGACTAGACAAAATAGTCATATGACAAGGATAGGATCATGTCTCATACGACTAATCTCTTAGTCAAGCGACTTTCGCAATCTGTAATTGAACTTTCGACTAACTGAATTAGTCAAGGTCCTTACTAGACAAAATTGTCACATGACAAGGATAGGATCATATCTGATACGACTAATCTCTTAGTCAGGTGACTTTCGCAATTTGTAATTGAACTGACTAATCACACTGTAGTCCAGTGACTAATGGGTTTAAAGATTTACCATTAATCTGACACATTGAAATTAGTAGCAGTGGCAGATCCAAGTGGCACTGTGCACATCTCCGAGTAATTAGGACATCTGTACTGCAGCCAACTTGTGTCTTACTGATACATTTTGTAGTTGATGGCCTACATTGGATTGGGTCACAGTGCCCGTGTTTAGCTCTTTGGATCTACCACTGCATGATCATAATCACACCTGCAAGAGAATCACAAAGAGAAAAATCTGTTTTCATTTCTTGAATACTGTTTATTTCTCTCATCATCTCTGAAGAAGATACAATATTTTTAAGGCTATTCCAATAGCTTTATTCCAACTCCAATATTTGAAAACTGTGATCGGTCTTAAAAATGATGAAAAAGGTCCACTGTCTTCTTTTTAAATGTAGTTGTGTGATTCTTAGTTTTTAAAATGCCAGAATTTTGTTGAAAGCAACTTCTGCGTATGATTTGAGAGCATCCGTAAGAAATATGGTTCAAATTTCTTCTTTAAAATTGGTTCATATTGGTCATTCAACAATTTGTTTTTTTTCAGCAGGCACACACAAATCCTGTTCGGGGTCATTTTAGGCTGTACATAATTATCTTGATGAGCACATTTTGAACATTAAAATATTTCATCAAGTCCAAGTTAGGATAATCGAATACTAAATTATTAGAAAAATGCACAGCCCTTGGAGCCCTATAAATTTTATATCTATACAGAGTGGAAACCAACAAAATAATGTGTTTAACAGGGAGTGTCAAACACTATTTGCAGTGACTAGAAAACTGAACTCTAAATCAGTCTATGAAAACGTAGGAAAAGCAAGGCGTGGTTGCTGACATTGCACTTTGGATTTGGTACTCTGATTGTATGTAAAGTTTGTAAACATGATAGCAATTGCAAATAGAGCCAAATCCTTTAACAAAACTGTTAGGATAATCTAATACTAAATTATCAGAAAAATGCACAGCCCTTGGAGCCCTATAAATTTTATATCTATACAGAGTGGAAACCAACAAAATAATGTGTTTAACAGGGAGTGTCAAACACTATTTGCAGTGACTAGAAAACTGAACTCTAAATCAGTCTATGAAAACGTAAGAAAAGCAAGGCGTGGTTGCTGACATTGCACTTTGGATTTGGTACTCTGATTGTATGTAAAGTTTGTAAACATGATAGCAATTGCAAATAGAGCCAAATCCTTTAACAAAACTGTCATGGTTAATAAAATACAATTTCCATTAGTGTCAATAAGTGCCTAATTATCTAGACAATATAAGCATGAGCAAGGTGTATGGGGATTTAATTAATCTGATGCTGATATACATGTACATGTAGAGTGCTTTTATAAGAATGTATATGTAAGGCATAAACAGTTGTTTTTTTCAGTCGTAAAAAGTCAACCTAATTACCATAAAGGAAATTTGTATGTGCCTGTGTACACATTTTATAATTATACCTTACAACAATTTTCACTGATAATTTATCACTTGCAGTACTATGTTGCTCCAGCAAATGTTGACCATTATTATGTGTGAAAATGATTTGGTCCAAAATTGGTTTACAATGAGAAACTTTGCAGGTGCCACTGATAAACAGAAAATATTGCTCAGTAACAGACTGTTGTGTTTGCCACCTTGGTGAAAAAACAGGATGCAGACATCCAACATTTTAAGTGCTAACAAGACTTTAAGATATAAAATTCATAAATTATGTGCTACATAATAACAAATTAATCTTGATTTACAGATGTTTAACTCACATCATGTTGGTGATCAGCTCCTTCAGCAAGCATGGTATGCCCAGGGCAGCAGCACTGCAAGTTGCTCTGTTAAAAAAAAACAAAAAAAAAAAAACATATTCACTACAAATGAAAACAATGGGCTGATTAGAGAATCACCCAAAACAAATCATGGACCCTAAACTCATTCTAAAAAGTTCATTATATTTATTACTGCCAATTGGAATGACCTGAAATTATAAATGATAAATATACCAACAAAATGAGTCACCAGTTGCCAGAGCTACTTTTGAGTTACAGGCCCTTGAACACGACTTATACAATGATGTACACAGAATGATAAGCTCAGGGATTACCATGATTCTACATGAGAAACTGCTTCGGCTCATATGGTTGGTCAATGAACCACGACCTCCTCCTTAACTTAACGTTAAGCTCTTTTCACAGCCTTTCAGCCTGGGTCAAACTCAAACCATGGAGTTTTTTTCCAGAAAATAATGATTGCAAAAAGGAAAACAAACAAATAGTGACAGCAGAAATATTACATTTTGTTTTTAATATTACATTTTGTTTTTAATAAATAGGGTATTGAGAAGTATTCTCATAAAGACAGAAAAAAAAATGATTTCTTTTTTTATATACAAACTTTAAAGTACCGGAAGTAGGGGCCCAATAACTTGAGAGATTATGCCAGTGTGAAGGCTTTAACTTAATACAGCAAAATGGACATGACCATTAAAATTTCAAACTGAATTTACAAAAACTGTTTTACCTTTTTTCAGTTAGGGAACCTAACCCTTATGAATGTGTATATATCATCAAAATTTGTTGTTTTTCTAATTTGTTGTTTAAATATGTATACATCGTAAAATTTTAAGAAAATGCCACTGCGATCAAACCAATTAAATGATCTTACTCATTCCATATTAAAAGCTAGTTTACGATGGGCTACATTATGACGTACAAACATTAAATTCCACCAACCTCGTCTTTATCAAAAAGCCAGGGATTGGTTTTTTGAATTGTCAGGATTGAGGCACCCTCATTCGTGATGAGTTGTCGGTGATCATCAAAAATTGTTTTCTCATATTTAATCTGGGAAATAAATGTCTCTGGACACAAAATATAATTGTCAAGATAATACTTTATTGTTTTAAGCAGGAATAATGCAATATAAATCATAAATCATGTTTCCTTTAAGTTGACAAGGCGCGGCGCACTACGAGAAGTGTCCTTGTATGTACTATGTACTTGTAACAATGGCGACGGTATAAACAAAACGACGCGTACAATCCCGCCTAAATGTAATTAACCGACTGAAATGACAAAGCTCAAGTTGGTCAGAACATAGAGAGCAATGCTCTGTGGTTAGAAATAGTCAATGTACAGCTAGAGACAATTGACTTTGCAAAATTAGTCACTCATCTTAATTAGTCAAGGGCCTTTTACAACTGACTAAGGAAATTGGTCAAAACCTTTACATATGACTATTTCATTTAAGTCACGGATACTTTGAAACAAGTTACGAATGTACATCAGTCAAAAGGACGTTTCGTTTTAGTCATTTCAAATGATAAATTAGTCGTCCTCACGTATTAATTAGTCATCAAATGAAAACCAATCAAAGTTAGTCATTCTGACAAATTAAATGGCCCGAATGACAAATTAATTCTTAGAGTGTAGTATTTAGTTCTTGACCTCTTTCAATCTCTGTACCTTTCAACCAATTTAAATGCATTTTGTAGATTTCATTTTTGTTTTTGTACCCACTTTTATTGTTATAAATAACTATTTATGAGCTGTCCACATAGCAATTCTCCTGTACTGGATATCACGAGTAAAATAAAATCGAAATTGTTGAAATGTCCTGGCATGCTATTATATGGCTTTGTATCAGGGAGCAACAAAAATAAATAGATCAATGGCAACAGCTTCAATTAGTCAACACAATTTATGCATAGTAGACATTCATTTTATGTAATTTTGCCCCTAGCTTATTATTACTTGATGTCAAATCTAATTTTATTCCAAGCAATATTTCAAAGTAAATAAATGCCGACTGAAAATATGTTTCAGTGTGTTTTCTTGTAATGCCTTTGCAAACCTCTCTGTAGTTCCACAGACCCTGAATGTGTTGATTGAAGTTTTAATTATGTGCGGGACGGTTGAAAAGTGTCTAATAGGAACTCCCACGTTCACATTTGGGCATAAATTACAGGACCTTTCTGAGAAAATGGTACAATTATGAAAGTAACTGACAAACTGGGTTATTCAGCCACCCCCAGTGACACTATTCCGATAGTGTAGTTTCTATATTCCCTACCTTGTAGAGACGCGGAGAAACACTATGCGGAAATGCTTAAAAAGAACGGAGGAAAGAACAATGCCAGGCGTGTAAAAATCGGGTGTAAAATAGGGAATGTAGAAAAAAACTTTTCCAGCTTCTTATAAGTGAGTTTTAAAAAAAAATTCATAATTTTTGAATATCTTGTTATAAACCCTTGCGCCGGGCTGTTATAATGGGGTGTCGGTATGCCAGACGGGTTTGAGCAGCCAATTAGCGTAACGCACACAATAGGCGAATAATGGAATGAATACGCGGAAGAATGCGGGTATTGATTAAACCAGGCAGGTGTTTTTTTGTTTTTTTTTAAACCGCGGCTATAGCCGTCATCTGTATATTCAATCATGGAGGAAGTTTCTTCCTCCATGATTCAATCATCTTGATCGCCAACGTTTTCATGTCCACAGTAAAGTGTGTGTGCGCATGATGTCGGGTTGTTCCATTATGGCGGTTGCAATTACATCCCCGGGCCCGTTGCACATGCCGCTACGCTTTTTAGAACAAAAATATGGGAATTTCCAGACTATTGCGAAATGTGCAAAGTGTGTGTGGGGGTGTACGAAGCCTCGCATTACAACACAGTACATACAGTGTACTGCAATGACGTACACGGTGCGTGGTGACCGGTGCGACGATCGGGGTGCAAGAGCTGCATTCGACTAGCCTAACCAGATCGGATTACATGGATCCATTCTCGCTCCCATGCACGACGAAGGAACATCACTACCACGGGCAAAGATCCACGCGTGAAATTTTGAACAAAACGGAGAGGTATCAAGCTATGTAACAAGTATTGTGCATGGGCCATCAGTGCAAGCAGCGGGAGCCATGAAAGTAGTATCATGGAACAAATGCTCCATACAGCCCCATGCCAGCAATCGACTTTGTGTTGCATGCTCGGTCTTCAACTTCAACTTGAAGATCCAAGCTTGAGTCACAGTGATTGCACGCACGTGCTGGGACGACGTCTGTGAATGCCCAGACGCCACGTTTTACATTTCACAAGGTAAGGTTTCGCATGCTTGATAAAATTTGAACCGTGTATTATGATGCTTGGCTCTATTGCCCATTAAAATGTGTCGGGGCAAGATTGCTACATGATATTGTGCAGGGAATACGACTTTCCAGAAAAACGACATGAATTTTCATTTTGTATTTTAGAAAGTGTGTTTATATTTAATCGTTCATTTCAAAGATGAAATAATAACAATACAAATAATTTAGAAGACACTCTAAGATAATACAAATCATTGTGTGAGTATGTGAGTACGTAAATACCGGCACTCGTGGACTTGAGACAAAAGGGTTATAGGGCATAAGGTCCACGATTGACCCATGTTTTATTTCTCCATGATTATAGTTACCGAACGTCCACGATTAAAATCCGTGTACAAAATATATGGGAGGTCTTCCGAAAAAAAGTTAAAGTACAAACAAAAGAGGGACAAATAGGGAGTCCGCGATTGCCGGAATATACACACTTGTGTGTGTATGTTGGGGGGGGGGGGGGGGGGGGGGAGTGGGGGTGCAGTTTCTGGTGAAAAAAATGGCAATGGCAAAATGTCGCACTATACCTTGATGAGGCTTGCTGCATACGTCACTGCTTGCATGCCAATCTATTGAAAAGTATAAACTCTGTTTTTCGCGTAAAAGAAAAAAAAACAATGTGTACTTAGGCATGACTAATTTTCACATTTATGTGAGGGAAACGTCATAGCAGAAAACATCAATTGGTTGTATGATGCACACAGAAACATTTACGTTAGGCTTGAAACAAATCGAGGCTATCTAAATTATCAAAACTTGTACAATTAAACTAGAGTAATTTTTGCATCTTTATTTTTGGGCAACTCCTGAGAAAAGGTCCTCATGCAGTCCCATATATGTAACGCACTTTTTCTTTTATTACACAATCATCCCAAGGGCAGTTTTGTGGGGACTCTTCTTGCAGATGCCCAACATTAAAATTACAAACACTCAAATCAATGACTTAATTGCTTTAGTTTTAAGATACGTTACATCCATTTTAGTAAGGCGAACGGCCTAAAGGTGCAATTTGACAATGCTCCATGTGTTTTTATTTAGGCTGTCCTGTGTGGCAATGTGGAAAAACTCGACAAAATGGCGTCGAATAATCCCCATCAAGGCCAAGCAAATGTCGAGAGGCGTACTGCGGCCGAGAGAGGAGTGAGTACCTTTTGTGATAGTTCCTCAGCATAATGTGCATGCCACAATAAATGCTATAACATAAAACATAATGACTTTCAGTTTTGTTAACAACTGTCGAATCGATGTCTTATCCAACCAAATATCATTTACTTAATACTGCACCTTGGTTGCTTTTATCTGTATGGGTGTTTTCATGTCATTTGTGAGTAAAGGGCTGACAAACGTGAAGAAAGTCAGAAACGAGTAGATAAAGTAACAAACTGTCGGGGACATATTGGGTACCATTCTGATTTTGAAGTAAACGGATTTCGTGCTCAAATGTACTTGGTAAATTTAAGGTAAGACCAATTGCATACTTAGAGACTCTCCCCGGCCGGTGAGTAACGTTCACTATAGTAACATATATACGTACATGTACGTAGGCATACACGTAGTTTGCTACCTCAAGTTTTCTTTTTTATTAAACTTGGCAAAGCCTTCGAAAACGTATTTTTTGTGCCTACGAGTGACGTAATTAACTCATTATTACGTAGTCGTGTGTCTCGTGACAATGCCATAAATTTAAAAAAAATTTGCAGAAATTTTGGATCATTCAATAATTCTTACATCAAACTATACAGACCCTATGTTTCATTTTCAAAAAATCATACAGAAAGACTCGTGATCCCAACAAGTAGACCTAATTGCCTATTTTATAGTGCCTAAACATTTTTTCAAAGCGCAGGGGAGCGAGCGCGCGGAGCGTGGGTGAGGCTACTCACAAAAAATTACATTTGTGTATTTGTATGTTGAAAAGGAAAGGCTTATGCACCAAGATTGTGCAATACTCTTAGTTTAGCACA
The DNA here is from genome assembly GCA_037893225.1 of Hippasteria phrygiana. Classification (NCBI taxonomy): domain Eukaryota; kingdom Metazoa; phylum Echinodermata; class Asteroidea; order Valvatida; family Goniasteridae; genus Hippasteria; species Hippasteria phrygiana. The sequence goes on from JAZGUH010000202.1 coordinate 2,969,641, forward strand.
AGAAATGCGATTGTGTCTTCGAATATAAATACGAAGAAATTTGGTCAGACGCAACTTATAGAAGAGCGGCGAACCTGAGAAAAGAGCTCTATTTTAATGCAGTTTAATGCATCCACCCTACACACACCTACATCATACATCATTGGACGGCTTAATATCTCTACTTTACGGTTAGGCTTGATGTGGAATTGCCATGTTGGGCCAAATGTGTTTTTTGGGCCATTTTGGTCAAAAACAATCATTTTTGGGCAAAATATGATTTATGAGGTATTGTTATATTTGACATCTATTTACTAAGCCTCATCCATTCAAAGAGGTTTTGGACTTATCTGGCACTCCAATAGTGCAAAATGGGCCGTTTAAAATTACAAAATGTACAGTAAGTATAGGTGATACCGAGTAAATATGTGTGTCTTTCTGAAAATCATATTTCTGAAAGCAAAATTGAAGTAAAACGTTGGTTGCACATTTACATTATCCATGTTCTGTACATGAAATAAATGTTAAACACTTAAGATACAATATACATTCAAGTAAGTCACGATGTGGAGCTTCAAAATGTTGCCAAAGGTGTTTTTGGGCATGTTTTGTAAAAACACTCACTTTTGGGAAAAATATGATTTTTAAGATATTTGTATTTTTTACATCTATTACACAAGCCTCATCCATGGAAGTATGTTTTATACTTATCTGAGGTTCCAATAATTCAAAATAAACATCTTAAGATTACAAAATGTACAAAAAGTATAGGCGTTATTAAGAGAAAATGTGTGTTTTTTCAAAATCACAGTTCTGAAAGCTAAATGACAGTTAATTGTTACTTATAATTAAAAATGCCCACGTTTGATGAATCAATGAATGCCCAAGTACTTATAGATACCATTTACATTCAGATTATGTATCATGAGAAGCTGTATTGTCGGGCTAAATGTGGTTTTGGGTCATTTTGTTTAGAAATAATTATTTTGGGGCAAAATATGAGTTTGAACAACTCCACAGGGAGCTACCTCTATGAAAAAAGGGCAGTGAGGAAGTCGAGACCATCACAAGACCCTGCAAGACTAACACAAGACCACTGATCACTATAAAATGTACTTTGCTTGTTTACATAGTTCTTATGGAGGTGTCTGTAAAATATACATGCAGGCTTCAAGTTATCATAAAACAGTTCAGGTCACATGCATGTATTGAAAACAATTTGTATGATGTACCAAACAAGAAGATTTGTTAAATGTATATCAATTAAGTTAACAAAATGTTGATCACGTTTTAGTCCATATCATATTCGCAATCATCATCATCATCTCTGATTGTTTTGTTTGGGTAAGTGATGGCGCTATCCCATCTAGTGACACTTTTCTTCTGTTGATTTGAGAAACTTAAAATCGAGCTCGTGTGGAGTCGGTTTTAATTAATTAAGTATGAATCTGTGCTTGTTATGTCCGTAGCATGGTGGAGATGGGCGGACATAAGGGAGATGTGACCAAGTTAGGTCTGGTGGTTGGGGGTGCGAGTAGAGGATCGTGTTTGCAGATCCTCTTACGAGCAAGAGCATGCTTTCGTGTCTTGGCGTGTGGCACTCATCAGTTGCTATGGGTAATTAAAAAAATGAATTGATGCAAACTCGCAGTGTTTTTGATAGGGTGTTTCTCAATCAACTGAAACGTGACATGAATTGCGAAATTTAGCCGTGATGTTTTAGTTGGTTTCATTTTGTTCCTCTAAAACGGAAACCAATATTTCTAAGGTTTTGTCTGTTCCACTTGATTCATCGACTCGAAAAAGCCCGAGTCTGTTGTGAGTGGTTTGAGCTCTTGATTTTGGTTTGGTAGTTTGGCTCGTACCAGTTTTTCCCGTATGGTTTGGGCTTTTCTGAAGGCAATGAACGGAGGTTTGGAAAAGATTTCCGAGAGTATAGTTTATTGCCTTGGATTAGGTGCTAGTGTTTATTTATCGCTTTGTTTAGGTCGCAGTGGTTTATGGCTGGGTTGTATGTTGTGTGAAGACGAGAGGAGTTTGTTTAGATTTTGTTTCATCCTCTGTTTTAGTTTTATGGAAGTGGGTCAAAGGTAATTCTGAGTGTATTTGTCGAAGTAGTACCATTTCTATTAGTGTGTTATGAACCAGAGTTATGGTTTGTGGGGTAATATCTTGGTCCAGTTGGGTGTAGTGTTCGGACTCAAGATGGCGGTAGCCCACTTGTAGATAGTCCCAAAGGTTCATTATGCAGATAGCTCTACCCTTTCAGGTTGTTTATGGCGGATATTTCTTATGAATTCACATTGTTTTGCCGATTTCTTAGCCTGATGTGGGCCAGTTCAATTTTGTTTGCTTCCGAGTATTCTTCTAATGTTTGTGATTTTGGATGCCATTTTGAGAGTGGTTTGAAAGGATGATTTTTGGTTTGTTTATTGTGCATTAGGAATGCAATTCTCATTCTTCGGTTGAAGGTATTTATGTCACATAAAAGTGTTTTACGAGATGGTTTAGCAGTGGGAACTAAGTTTAGACCTTTTAAAAGTTTTTTAAAGCGAGTTTCTCAGTTTGAGAGATTCACTTTGGATAGGTTTGTTATGACATGTTCGTATTGTGCTGCTAATAGGGATAGTTGATTGGCTTTGGTTTGCTTGGTTTTGGTTTTGCATTTACCAGAGAAGCGGTTGTATTTTTGATGATTTGGGGAGCTCTTAATCTCTTTATTGGATTTCCTTTTGGCCATGGTTAGGAATATAATGGTAAGTTGGGATAGGTTATATTCAAGATTAGAACGGATGGCAATTGGATGTCTCTTTTGAGAAGATGTGGTGGTCTTGAAAAAAGACTTTTTGGTTTGTGTTTGATGAGAGATCTCAGGGATGTTTTCTCTTGAAGCCTGCTAATTGTCTTGGCCGTGTGAAGAACCCGTAGAGTTGTTGGGCGGTTCGTTGGTCTTGGCCTTGAAACTGTTCAGCAATGGTCTCTTGTGCTGCTGTTCTTGCCTTGACCAGCTGCGTCTCCGTTTGCTCTTCGTACTCCTCAAAAATAAGCGATGACTTGGCTTGGAGATTGCTCCAACGTTCCCTGAAGGATCCCCGAAATTTCAGGGATCTGTGTGGGCAGGTGGACGTATTTCGACATCCAGATAGGGTGGTGGTGTGGCGGTTTTGATGGCTCGTGACAGTTGTTTGATTATTTTAGTGACGTGATCCTTGGCCAAAGTCAAATTGTTGACTTTCTCTGCCAGGGATTTCACTTGTTGAAATTTGTCGTCCGGGAGTCGGTGTAATTCCACACCGGGTGCTTTTTGTGAGTTCTGGAAGTTGATTGTCTACACGTTGGTTTTGATTCTAATTCTAGAGATAAAACCAGAGATTCGTTATCGCTAGTATCAGGTGACCGTTGTGCACATGGAATGCTCAATGAGGAGGAGCTGGATTGGGTCTTGGCCTTGGTCTTGCTTGATCTGCTTATATAGCTTCGACATCATGAGAATGCTTTACATGAAAAGTAACTTGAATTACAACAATGTTTTTGTGTGCACGAGTTTGTGAGCTAAAATGCACTGGTGATGGCATAATATGTCATTATGTTTTAGACATCCTGTCAGCTGATATGAAGAAAAAGAAGAAGATTGAAGTTGGTATGGATAATATACATCTATATCTACCTAGAGTGTCTTGACTAATATGCACTATGTGCAACAACGAGTGATCTATAGTATATGGATATTGAACAGTCTTGAACTTGGGACAGCATCTGAAAAATTATAATAAAAGACGACTAAAATCATACCAATTTGTTTATACTACCAACTGTGTACAGGAGTATGAGCAATTGGTCATATATGTATAGAACAGCAATAGCAAAATTAATATCGCAGATATATAGTTTCGAGAAAACACACATTTTCTCTTAATATCGCTTTTACTTACTGTACATTTTTTTATCTTAAGATGCTTTTTTTGAGTTAATGGAACATCAGATAGATATAAAACATACTTCGATGGATTAGGCTTGTTAAATGGATGTAAAAAATACCAATATCTTAAAAATCACATTTTTTTCTCAAAAGTGAGTGTTTTTACGAAACGTGCCCAAAAACACCTTAGGCAACATTTTGAAGCTCCACATCGTGACTTCTTTGAATGTATATTGTATCTCAAGTATTTAATATTTTATTTCATTTAGAGAACATAGATATTGTATATGTGCAATCAAAATTTTACTTCCATTTTTGTTTTAGAAATATGATTTTGAGAAAAACACACATATTCACTCGGTATCGGCTATACCGGTACTTACTGTACATTTTGTAATTTTAAAATGCTTATTTTGCAGTAATGGGGTGCCAGATAAGTCCAAAACCTCTTTACATGGATGAGGCTTGTTACATAGATGTCAAAAATAACAATATCTCAAAAATCATATTTTTGCCCAAAAATAAGAGTTTTTTACCAACATGATCCAAAAAACACATTTGGCCCAACTTGGCAATTCCACATCATGCCTAACTTTAAAGTAGACACATTAAGCTATCCAATGATGCATGATGTAGGTGTATGTAGGGTGGATGCATTAAGTCGCCCAAAAATGTGGTTCCGCCGCTCACCTAATGTACTTGTACAGGTACATGTATGTATTTGTATACTTGTATATAGCGGCTACAGTAATAGGGGCTGAAGTGCTTACAGGAATGTTGCTGCATTGACTTTTGCCATGCCTTGTATCACGCTCCTATACAAGATGAAGTACTAAACATGTACATGTATTGAGTAGCATTGTCTTGATACCCGAACTAACGGAATTTGTGGTGTTTGAGAAGACAGAAAGTAAACACAGCTTGCACACCGAAAAAAATACGGAAACGAAATACGATTACGGGACTGAAAAATTCATATAGCTTAAGTTTTGGTTTTGTCTGTTAACATATCATACAGATTTGCCGTAGGCTTCACCACAAGTTTACAAGATCTAGGCTATTGTTATACTGACAAGCACGTTCAACCAGTTAGGCCTATTGTGCACGTGAACATCCCCCAATGACAAAGTGTATGAAAATTGTACATGCGTTATGTTTGTACTTGTTCGCCAATTTGATATAATTTGTTTTCTGACTAGATATAAACACGTGAAAGCAGAGTGAAAAATACGGAAGCCGGATAGTGCCACTGAAAAGGGATGGATATATTTTTTGCAAACGCGCGAAAACATTTTTTGTACGTTTATCTGGCGGCCGCCACTTAATTATCTGGCGGCCGCCACTTGTTTGGTAACAGCTACATAATGATGGAATTGTAATTCAGACTACAGTCAACTCGTGAAATCAGAACGACAGGAAATATGAATCCCTCAAAATGGAAAACCCTATTTTCCAATTTTCTGCAAGCAGACTTTCGGACTTTTTAAGTCGCAGAAACTGTTTTCAAAAATGTCAGTTATACCCAGCAAGATATGGGACCAAGGGGTACCCCACCCTCTCTTATCTTGGTACCCTATACACATTCCAGACTATTTTTACCCCCCCCCCCAGATATCTGAAAGGAATTCCTGAGATTCCAGGAACACAATGACCGACACAAAAGAAAGGGGGGGGGGTCCAGTGTCCCATATCTTGCTTCAAATGTTTCTGGAAACAGGATTTATGATTTTTTTAAGTCGCGGAAACGGTTTTAAAAATTGTTAATTTTCTGCAAGCAGAAATTTGGACAACTAACAATTCTATTTTTTGTTAAGACATAACGCCGCACCCCTGCGTTAGAAATAGTTATCGTCGTATACCGTTCGCAGTTCCTCTAATCCTCGAAAACTGCAGCGTTACGTCTCGTCAAAGAAGTAGGATTTTTAGTTGTCCACAGTGGCGTAAACCCGTTTCGTCGAGGGGTGGGGGTGACCAAAATCCCGGCCGGTCAAAGGAAAACCGGGGGGGGGGGGGGGGGGGGAGGGGAAATTGTTACTTATTGAGTCAATATGACATAAGGGGTGCTGTTTTTAAACACAAAATGTACATGATAAAGGTACATACAGAGTGACCATTTACAAAATTTTCTGCTAGATCAGGCATTATGTTTTTGAATAAACACGGAAAATACCAGAAAATCTGTTTAGGAAACTTTCCAATTTATTTTTATAACGTATCAAGTCTACATTTGCATGCGAGTATGTGTTTATTCCGAGTAGGCCTAAGCCTATAGGCTTAGGCCTACTCGGAAATATATATATTTTTATCAATAGCTGAATTTTGAAATGCATCGGGCAGAATTTTGCGATTTTTATCTGGTCACCGTGTGAAACTGCACGCTATGTCCCTAAACCTGACAACAATGGTGAATTTAATTTTTGTTTTACTGTTTTACAAGATAAACTCGAAATTGGCATTTTTGACTTCTCACAACACAATCTGGGAAGGGGGATGATCTTACATTTTAAACATTTTTTAGAGGTTTGCGCGACTTCAAAAAATCATAAATCCTGTTTGCAGAAACATTTGAAGCAAGATATGGGACAGAGGGACCCCCCCCCCCCCCTTTTGTGTTGGTCATTGTGTTCCTGGAATCTCTTTCCTGAATTCCTTTCAGATATCCGGGGGGGGGGGGGGTAAAAATAGTCTGGAATGTGTATAGGGTACCAGCTAGGATAAGAGGGGGTGTGGTACCCCTTGGTCCCATATCTTGCTGGGTATAATTGACATTTTTGAAAACGGTTTCCGCGACTTAAAAAGTCCGAAAGTCTGCTAACTTGCAGAAAATTGGAAAATAGGGTTTTCCATTTTGAGGGATTCATATTTCCTGTCGTTCTGATTTCACGAGTTGACTGTGGCCTGAATTACAATTCCATCATTATGTAGCTGTCACCAAACAAGTAGCGGCCGTCGGATAATTAAGTCGCGGCCGCCAGATAATTAAGTGGCGGCCGCCACATAATTAAGTGGCGGCCGCCAGATAATTAAGTGGCGGCCGCCAGATAAACGGTACAAAAAAGTTTTCGCGCGTTTGCAAAAATATATCCGGCTTCCGTAGAAAAACGCTTGAGAGAACCAGGGACCAATAAATTGTGATCGGTTTAGTAACATGTATTATTAATCTTGCACGGACGGTGAACACTGAAAAAGTATGGGGATTAAATTTACCTAATTATGTGTGGAAAATGCAACTACCCAAAATTTTGGTAAGTCTATCTGAACATAATCGGATGAGAGTTTGTTCAGATAGGCTTACCCAAAATTTGGGTAGTTGCAGTTTTCACCACAAATGGGTAAATTTAGTAAATTAAGGTGAAAAAACAGCCCATACTTACAAGGCACAAAGTGGGATAAAAGACACAAAAGTGTCCATAAAAGATATAAAAGCACAAACACAAGATATATAATTTAACTTAAATAATAAAAACGCATTTCACTTAAATTATTTAAGTGAAATGCGTTTTTATTATTTATCTTTTTTCTTTGCTTTCGGCGACTGCTGCGGTCTACTGTGGCGGCTGCGGCGGCTGGGGACGCTGCTGCGGCGGCTGGGGACGCTGCTGCGGCGGCTGGGGACGCTGCTGCGGCGGCTGGGGACGCTGCTGCGGCGGCTGGGGACGCTGCTGCGGCGGCTGGGGACGCGGCTGCGGCGGCTGGGGACGCGGCTGCGGCGGCTGGGGACGTACGCGGCGGCTGGGGACGCGGCTGCGGCGGCTGGGGACGCGGCTGCGGCGCCTGGAACCGCGGCTGCGGCGGCTGCTGCGGCATAATCGCCTTGGATATATAACAAGTAATTGTTAAACAGACGCATGCTCTGTCTGAGCTCTTTAGAGAAAACTGGCAGGTAGTTTGTCTGTCACGTAATTTAGATGACCCTCATGGCTCTGTCTGCCAATCTCATGCAATGGCAGCCTCCCAGGGTAGCCTCGTGGAAGGGGTATGTTGTAACCTTCTGGAACTGGAGGTGCTTGAGGGTTCACCGGTGGATCACCACGCGCGGCATACCCCATATCCCTCAATCGTTGGTCTTCACCAGCGATTGAGGGATATGAGGTATGCCGCGCGTGGTGATTCCTTAATACATGTATAAAGAAAGCCTATACGGGGTTAACCTTGCATCTAAATAGCAACAGGCCTCGACGATTGACCCCGTACTCTGAAGAAAGCATACACAGGGTTAACCGTGCATCTAAATAATAACAGGCCTCGACGGTTGACCCCGTATTCTGAAGAAAGCATACACGGGGTTAACCGTAGTCTTGGTTCCAAGACCTTCGTGTTTCTCAGTAAATCGACTCGGCAATGTATTCGATTCTAAAATGTTTTATATTACGCGCTGTGTTAAGAATCGATTCTACGGTTCTTTGCTCTGTTCTTTACTTCCACGAAGGTCTTAGCCTAATAAACTTGGTCAAGGCTGTTCGAAAGTCTGCATCCGCTGCACACAGTGGCCTCGCGCGCTTTGACTGTACTCACGTCACACGTACGGGTCCGGGTAGTACACACGTACGTACACGTATACGAAGCGCAAACAGCGACCTCACGCGGCTATATGCTGCAATATGCAAATCAGTTGAGTCCGTCTCACAGCCTTGGAACAACCGTGTGCTTTGGCTTATGTTTTCTGTATTTTTGGATCGGATTTCCAGAGACGACCTCGTGTGCGAATAATAGATGATGTAGGCGGGACTAATGTATGGGATGTCTAATCCCCAACGAGAAGCCGTGACGTCATCAAATGTGGCATTTAATCCTCGAAAACATGGCGAACCTTCCACATCTTTTGTCTTCACGACAAATCTTAGTTTTTGTTGCCTGAATAATCTGCTGCGGATTCATTGAACATTTTCAACCCGAACAGCGGAGAGCCTTGGAAAACTTTCTTCAGGATCACCACGCGACGTTGTGTTTGCAAGCCCAGAAGCCTTGGCCCAATTCACTGGCCGGCGGCCGCGGCAGAGCGATGTGATTGTAATCGCCAATAAGTTGTGTGGGATTTTCGTGGACGAAAGCCATGTGGGTCAGTATCTGAGTAGGAAAGATTTTACAACCCCTCCCCCCCCCCCCCCCCCCCACCACCACCACCACCACCACCACCACCACCACCAAAATCAGTCAGGAACTGGAAATATTGGAAAATATCTATCCATCTGTATTCAGAATTGTATAAACACTTGGCACAACCTTTAAATTAGAAAAATTTGGGAAATTTTCGTGAAATAGGGTAAGAAAGTTTGTGTTTTCTGTGTTGTTATTAATCTTGGCACAGTGTTTGGTATGAGCCTACATGTTGATTTCCGCCTCATTTTTTTTACAGATTTTGCTGACATAAATCCTTAAATAACAGTTTGTTTCACATGTTCAGACAGTTGTTATCAAGGAGGGTTGGTTATTTTCTAGCTTTAAAATTCCAGCTCTAGGCTCATGACGTGAGATTCGCCATTTAGAGCTGGAAGGACTTCTATAGGGTTCGTTAGGGTCGGTTTAGATGTTGCCGATATCTTCCGTTTCCCTGAATATATCAACCAAACACTCACCTTGCCGGCAGAGTAGTCATTCATGCAGCTTGTCATCCCCTCAAAATGAGAATATGCTTAAGTTTAAACCCGAAAAAAGGTGAATTTTCCGTGCAACTTCGGTGCATGCACAAACCAGCTGTGTACAAAGTAATGGAGCGGATTTTTGATCATGAACGATGTTTTCCGATCGATTATCGGCCAGCGGCGCACTGCGCGCGCCTCGGGGCTCGATATACAATGGCTGTTTGCTGATCGCTGTCAGTATTTCAGTTTCTAAGCAACAATCAACCAATCAAAAAATCACTGTCGGAGGTCAACTTGGCGTATTAGCCTAATGAGCACCACCCCCAGATCTTTCGCACACGGATGTTCCAAGGCGTTAGACGAGCACAGACTGATTTGCATATTATTCACGTTGCCGCGTGTGGTCGCTGTTCGCGATTTCTTTTTGTAATGAGCCTGAGTCGAGAAACACTGATCGCCAGGCTGTCCGAGTCGAGGCTCGCTCATCATCACGGCCGCTAGCGTCGAACGCCTTGACCAAGGCTACGAAGGTCTTGGATATTCCTCCAAGCGGGTCTTAACTTTTTCTTTACTTTTTCGATTATTCGCCCCCGACTTTCCGGGGGAGCCAATCAGCGATTGAGTTTGACCTTGATAAATGAATTATTCATAACTTGGCTCATGCACGATAGTACGGCCGGTGCGGTCACCCTGGGTGCAGTTTTTTGTGTACGTGTGTTGTATTATCTGGAAATTTGAACCGGGCTCGATGCGTCGACGCGACCGTTGAAGGATTGCGCGATCCGCGTTAGTATGGGGTGATAATAGGGATTAAAACCAAAAATTTGGAATATGCGGATTACGTCCACTTCAAGGGTGATGCATTGGGTCATTTGGGAGATATTTTGCACAGGAAGTGGGTATCTAACATGAAAATACCCCCCACCCCGGCCAAAAAACGAATCTGTATTATACGCACTGGATTATACGAAATCTGTATTATACGAAATCCGTATTACACGCTCAGTCGGTATTAAAGTGCTAAATATGAATGACTTGTTTAGCCCCTTGACCGAACATTACTGGAATATGGGAAATTCCAGCAAAGCCTTGACAAGCTGGCATCTTCCTAAGTTTTATACATGCCACTGTGACTCAAATGTAGCAGTTTTGGGTGTTTTTGGCGTTAATTTTGAATTTCAAGGGGTGGGGGGGGGGGGGGGGGGGGGTATTTAAGAGATACAGCATTACTTTTGATGTCAAAATGCTTGTATTGATAGTGTTCATAATTTCCCAAATGGACGTCTTCAAATTTTGACCTTGGAGTTTACTACCCCCCTACTACCGCGTGACCCAGTTTGTCATGTCTTTTTCTGTGGGAAATATTTTTTAAGTTGACGTGCATGCAGGCACGACGTGTCGTTAAACTCCGCGGAGAAAATTTCTGTAGTGCAGCTGATTTCTGTTGTGCAGCTGAAGTTTATTTAAACATCAAATAAGTGTATACAAATATTTGTGCGACACTTGTTATACTTCTTCAACATTCAAAAATGAGGATGATGAGTGAACATGTGAGGTATTTTAATACTTCCGAATGTAAATTATAAAGTATAACCTTGGATGACAGCCAGTGTGTTTACGTGCTTATTATTCCACATTTCCAAAACTTCCACATATAATAGAAAAAATACATGCAGTAGTCGGTGTATATTGGTTAAAAGAACTACATCACATTTCATTAGTCATAATTGATCTGTTTCAATTTATTTGTTCAAAACAACAATTTTCATAGACAAGAAAACATATCAGAAACGATTAACAAATGGTGATACATGTGTACAGCCCAACTTTTATGGTTAATAATCCAATGAAAAATTGTCGACATGTTAAGAAGTGTTGATAAGTGAAGGCAAAAACATAGATTCCGGGAGAGTAGGGATGGGGAATTTATCTCCACCCACACACACTTTATAACAAGATCTGGTCGTAAGGGCGTGATACGTAAGGCATTGAACAAAGATGGCGAATGCCACTTGACATTTAATCCCTGTACAACAATGCCATAGCTTTGCAGAGGAACGCTGTCTGAGAGTGGATTTGTATAAATTATGGTATACTGAATAATGTATGTGAACGGTCGTCAGCTGATACACCATTGGATGGGGCCCAAGTGGGCGGGCCCTATTGTCCTGCACGATGTTTTGATTGGATAGGACGCGTATAACATTGACGGTGCAGTGGGAACCGTTTAAAACGAAAGAACACTAACAGGGCCGGTAAACCGGTTCATTTTAATCCTCCCAAACCGGGTTCGATACCGTCCGAGCCTCTACTGGAAGGCTGGCCCTGTTCGGGAGTCCATTGTGTCCAGTTCCTGGGCTGGTGAACTGCTTCTAAATGCAGACAATGGGGTAACTATAATCCGATAATAATCTTCCACGGGTTAACAATTAAGGCCCTTAAACGTTTGCTCAGTTTCAAAGAGTTTGCCGCTGGACAGATCTGACCACACAGTATTCACACTTCAGTAATCACCTACACCAGTCAATAATTAAACTCCCCATTGTAGACACTCGGCAGGGCCATCAGGTGGCTTTGAAATGCCGACGATCAAGTGGACTTGTACCGTCCAGGGAGGGGTATAATACCGGCCGCGGTTTAAACCGGTCTGATACCGGGAGCCGGTATGCAGACCGGCCCTAAATGGACTTAGGGCTTCAGACAGATAAGATGGGGAGCCTACGGGAGGGGAGGTGTGATCGTCTGATGGAATCTGCCCAAGAAAACAAATTACCTAAGAGAAGTGTTCCCGATGGTACAACCATTGCCAAACATAAACAAAGTTAAAAGGATTCATAAACATCAAAAAATTAGCCGCCATGTCAACATACAGATGCCCAAAAAACCAAAACCAAAACCAAAACCAAAACCAAAACCAAAACCAAAACCAAAAACCAAAACAAAAACACTGTCGCCCCATGAATTTGTAATTATAGCAAAATCGTTTTACCAAAAGCGATTATTTAATGTTCATGTGGGCAACCATTTTCTGTTTTGCTATGGGGAAACGGACGCATTAATTTCAAACGAGTTAAAACATATGGGTTTGATGCAGTTATCTTCATCTTGACCAGGGTGGATACAGTGCACAGTGTGCTTGTTGATAGACGGATATGAGGTGGTTCTTTGGTTACCGGGCAAATAGTTACACGAGCTTGGTAAGCAGGTATCATTTAAACAATATTAAATAAGTGATTGCGTGCATATATAATCGGTGAGTGTGATGGAGAGAGAGTGAGTGAATGGGGTATGTTTTGTGACTTTACAATGTATCTGATCTTTCTGAACAAATTTGGCGTATATTCTCTTGAAATATTTAAGAGGAATTGTTGAATTCTTGTTCACTTACAGTAGTCTACCATTATACGTGAATCGTATTAGGTTGCACCTGGCAAATCAGAAATGAGGAAATTCACTAATTTCTTGAAAGTTATTTTTTGTCCAAACACTGGCTAAGAATATGTCATTCTTAAAATATTTCCAATTGTCGATGTTCGACTATTTATATCCAGACACACTTAAACAATTTCAAGACATCGTCTTTCGTGAACAATTGTCGAAATTGTTGTTGTCAAACTTATGACTTCACCACAGCGTGGTAAAATAAATATAGAACCGAAACACGTTTTCATGTAAATATGTAAAACGGGTTCTTCAGCCAGTTGCATAATTTACAGTGTCTTCAGTGATAAAGTTTGTAAGCAGTTTCCATTAAGTCTATGACTCGATGTCCATTCATGACTCAGATAAATATTGAAGGTAGCACGTTAAAGACTAACAACTAAAATTTTAATGATTACGTTATTTCTATTTTCGCAGCTACAGCTAAATTAAAATTATGGCAGAAGTTTCTGCAGCTATACCTCACCAGATGCATTGAAGAGTCACCACCAACCTTTTTTTGAACTCTTCTTCCAGTAACTCTGACTTTGGTATAATCTCTTCAATGCAACTGATGAATTAGCTGTAGCTACGAAAGCTTCTGCCATATTTTTAATTTTATCTGTATCTAGCTCACTAAAACGGCTGTAAGCAACTTCATTCATGACTCGTATGGATTGTATCAATTACCTATGTATGGGTAGAATGTAGTTATTTTACCTTTATGCCACTGAACTTTACACCATCTGAACTGTATAAAAGTAATTGGCTTGTACTTTGTAACCTTAGTTGTGACGATAAAATGAACTGAATGTTGATATGTTATCTATTAAATGCGTATCGCATGACACGCTGTACAAATAAACAAACCACTTAATATACGAAACACAGTGAGCTGATGTTTGTAGGATTAAGATAAATATAAAATAAATTGTTGCTGTCTCATGTAGCAAAATAGCGTCAACAATTTCAATATTCAATATTTCAATTTTAAAATTCACGTCCCGCACTCCGCTCGCAAATATATAGGGACCATTAGATTTGATACGCGTACGGGATACGTATGCGGCTCGTAAAAGATCGCTTATTAAATCACCATTTTGTGTGATAATTTCATCCGTTTTACATTATACATTTCAACATTTTTATATGAGATGTAAATTGCCGATAGTGTACCAGATGAAATCACAACGCAAAATGGTGATTGAATAGGCAATTTTTTCGAGCCGCATACGTATCCCGTACGCGTATCAAATCTAATGGTCCCTATTCACGTGAATATTCACGTAAAAAAATTCACGGGACGTGAATTTTTTGACGCGAATATTGACGTGAATATTTGTAGCCGGAAAGCGGGACGTGAAATTTTTGACGTGAATATTTGTGGCACGAGAGCGGGACATGACATTTTTTACGTAAATATTAACGTGAATATTTGTGGCCCGAGAGCGGGACGTAAAATTTTTGACGTGAATATTGACGTGAATATTCACGATTTGGGGAAAGTCGTGAAATTTTGTCGTGAATATTGACGTCAATATTCACGATTTCCGGTGTCCCTTTAGGGCCACCATAATGTGTTTGGCTGACAATATTATGATAGAGCCATTTTCATTTATAATATTATAAATAAGGATGAGATATGCTTAAACTGTTAGTTGATTGTTTTTGGTGTAATAAAACAAAATCCCCCATGTTTTAAAACAACTAGTCACACGTGAAAGTAACTGCATGCTTGCAATAGGACCTAAGCACTTAATTTAGCTTCAAACAGATCAGCTTTTTGATTAGCTTGATTTCTTTTTTATTGTTAACTCAAAATGTTACTTTATCACGAAAATCATTACTTTAAATATTTAAATTGGTTCTTGCAATGTTTGTTCGTAAATAACACATGCATGTTGTGAAGGTTATAGATATCTTTCTTAGCGTTTTCTCGAGATTGAAAGAAAATGAATGAAACCCAGTTGTTGTTGTTGTTCACAATGGCATGAAAACACACCTTGTAGCCCAGCCTATAACAGATGTGATGCAAAAACTGCATTTTCCTAAAAAAAAAAGACATTGGAAATTACCATGTTTTCGGAAATTAAGCCGGAGCCAACTTATGTTCGGGGCGTCAAGGAGGGTCGTTTGGTCGAAGAAAATTATCTTAAAAATCTAGGGTAAAAAAAATTCTGTATTGACCGCATAGGCCTATGCCAAGTGTTTAATGTGTGACTGTCTTTATCTGAAGTAACTTTTCTTTAAATAATTGGGGAAAAACATCTTTAGCAAATTATGACATAATTGAAATGAACAAAATATAAATCTTCTTTGGCAACCGTAAAAATACAGTTGTGCTATATAAATACCTGTTTCCCGTGCTGCACCACACTTTCTGTGCATAAATTTTAAAACAACCCCAAAACCCAATTTTGGCAACAAAGTTAAATGAAATAAAAAAAAGTGGACATCTTAGGCAAATTGAGTATTTTGATTAATTACCAGACTTTGGTTTTTCATTTTTTTTTAAATAAATAGTAATTAATTATGCGTTACTTGTAATGTCAGTTATATGTTCAAGATAAATTAATTGGTTTAAAGACTTGAACAAGTTGAATACACGTTGGCCCCGATGGTGGTGGTGTGGACCATCATTGCACTGCTTTATACGGTGTCTGCTGTTCATGTCCATAAGTACAGGTATGTTGTGCACAAAAAACTTGGTATAAATACTTATGTTCGTGCCGCTGTAAATACAAGAGGTACATGTACATGTACATGTACGTTATATTACACATTGTTTTCAGTATTGTTCTTACTTTTTTCTTTGGTCGGGAACCAAAAATAGGGTCGGTCCCCAATGAGAACTAAAGAAATACAAAGGGACGCCCTTATTTATTTTAGACATCTCTTATGATTTCTAATTATTTCGCCAACATTTTTTTCCAGAAGGGTCTTGGCTCAATTCACCCCCACGGCCCGACCATCAGTTGAAATTCCTGCTAATACATGATGGATAATTGTCAGCAAGTTCCATCATTGCCACTTGCCGCATAGTTTTAAACTGTTACATGCTTTTCTTGTTGCCCTCGCAGGTGTCATTCCTCTTCCACACCGGCGCTACAAATCTAACACAGGTCGAGATTTGCTCCTACTCGGGAAGTAATTGCCGAATGGTGAGAGAAAAGTCTAACATTTGGTCTTGCCAATTAGGTCCACCATATCTGTATGATTATTACTATCGGTGCTACATAAACGGTATCGTCATTTATGAAACTGAAAGACCTCGTAGATCACTGCCGTCCAGTACTTATCCTCATGTCAATCGTGACATTTTATTGAATAATCTTCCGACTGCCTACTTCTTGGGGTTGGTGTATCACCTACAGGACATATATGAAAGTGTCGACGAAAGAAATTTCATAACCAGAGTAACCGAAATGAGACATTTCCTGCATCCCTATGGTGTATCGAAACTTGATGTTGAAGGATATCTTCCGGTCAAGAAGGCTGAACTAAAGGCGAACACCTTGGTGCTTTGGATCAGTTCAGCCATCGCTTCTGCAACTTCAGACAGTCAGCTGAATTTACTGGCAGTGCTTGTCGCTCATTTAGGCAACGAGTTGCTTCATTCTGGCTTGGATATTATCGACATGATTGGGGATGACCAACTTCGGAGACTCATAAGCTGTATACACACAACTCCCCGTGGTCTCAATCATTACGACAGTGCCTCTGGAGAAAAGTTGAAGACACTAGTTAACAAAGTGTTGATCAAGCTTGGTGAAGCCCACTGGCTCTTCCTTGTGCTTTACTGTTATCCCTTCTTTGAGCCACTGTACATTGTGGATTTCACATCAAAGTATCATGATAAACCACCGCCACGGAAGAGAATTTCAGACGACATCCTACCTCGTCTGCAAAAACATACTAACAGCATCGCTGACACACAGAAGATCATTTACATGATAAGAGCGTCATATGGAAAAGAAATAAATGAATGTAGACCTGCACCTGCTGAACCTGCACCTGATTCTACGGTGAGTCAAAGATGTTACCGGTAATTATTTTGAATATAATAGTCGACGGGGTACATTTACGAATGTTTAAGAAACATCTCCCAAAAGATTTTCTCTTCCCATTTCAATTTTTACTGTTAATGATTTGTACACTTTCTGCACGTACACACAGAAAAACTCTAAACAAGCTGACTTCCTTGGCTGTACGTAATAAGACTGCAAAATAGACGGGCTCCCTTTTAAAGAGATTTTCATGGCTCACCATGCCATTGTATTTCATCGGATTATCTAGTACAGTTAATGATAAATGAATAAGCGTACTTATACGACTATTTTCTGTTGCATTTAATGAATTAAAAATATACAACTTTACGGACAATGTCATTCTTCAGCCGGTGAGTGAGAAGCAACAGAAGACGGCTGCCCACGAGGACAGACCAGAATCAGAATCACGACAAACGGGGACTTCCTCAACTGATGAGGGGAGAACATCGCGAGAGACTCCCGATAATGCTGAACTTCAGGTAATAATCTTGAGTTTCTTTGTTTGCCTTTTCTTTTTCTTCTTTTTTTGTTTGGATGGGAGGGAGGTCTTTCCATTTAAATTGTCTCCCATAATTCGAATCTCACCGTAAAACTGGAACTGATAGGGAAGTCATGGTGATCCCTGTAAACACCATGGTAGCGCATGTGAACAGCATGGGGAAATTTTAAGACACCATGAGTTTCCCATGGGACGCCATGGGAAACACATTGGACTGATGGCCCAGATAGCACAAGTCGTTATATTAACGTTGAAAAATGGTTCATTTAGTTGATATGTGGTTAGGGTTTAATAGTTAACGTTAAACGAACGTTTACTTTTAGTTAGTTTTGTCAATGTTGTAAATTTGTTGATTTCAGTACGTTGTTTTAACGTAGATTTCATGTTACATGCTTCTCTGAATTTAGGGGTTAATTTTTCAACATTGATTGACAATAAATAACCTTTTGAGCATGCGTGTTGTGTCTAGCGAGTAAGTTGTTTGGGTGACTTTAAATCATGCAACACCGAAATTCATAGTTGGGTTTCGCCTGCGTGTAGTAAAGAATACCCGTGTATCAAGTCTAGTAGCTAGACACGCATGCTTACCCGCAATTGCAAAAATGTTGGAAGCTCATCTGTCATATCGACAAGATTCGCCCAAAAGTGTCCACAAAATCCCGCCGATAGCCAACAAACAGTTCGATCAACAAGGATTTCAATCAAAGTTTTCGACAAATTGCCTTTAGTCAAGGCGCGGGTGGCTACCCGGTCGAGTGGCGCGCCCCGGACATGCTGGCATTCGGGGCGCATCACGCGTCCAGGTAGCCACGCGCGCCTTGACTAAAGGCTATCATCCGCCCGACGGTTGCAAACGGGCCCCGTTTTTCTCTCTCTTTTTTTACGCCATCCAACAACGCAAAACACAAAACAGGTAAGTGAAACGATATTTCTATAAAATACTAAACCCCAAATCCGCCCATTTCTGAAAATTGCAACAATGACCAATCATTTAAGAATTCCCTGCATCACGGTGAAATAGGGATGGTACCGTGGTATAAAACATAGGATTTGAGAAAATGCACGGACATCACAAACAAATAAAATTCACTGGAAACCAGTAGCGTATCCAGCTTTTTGTTCCAGGGAGGGCAAACAACGTCTGCATCGCCTTAAAATCGTCTTAAAAACACCATTTCGTTTTGTTTTTTAGTCCCCCCTGCCCCCCCCTGCCCCCCCCCCCTGCCCCCCCCCCCCCTGCCCCCCCCCCCCTGCCCCCCCCGCCCCCCCTGCACCCCCCCCCCCCCCCCCGCACCCCCCCCCCCCCCCCCCCCGCTGGATACGCCACTGCTGGAAACGATGGCATTCAGTGCGGCTGCTTGCTCTTGACCAAGGCTAGCAAAAAAGCATCGCGCACGCGCAGATGCGCTTTAGGGGGTACCCTTATTGAACAATTGCTCTAACCCCCTCAGGTCCTAGTAGCCTTTTCTCAAGGCGGAGTTCGGAACACGTTAGCTGAGTGTACGTACATTTTACATTGGGAATAATACGGTAGCATTCAGTGCGGTTGTTTGCACTTGACCAAGACTACACCAACGATGGAATCTCGTATGCATGCACGCACGTGCGCTATATTGAAACGGTGCGGACTATACTCCGGAGAAGTTATGTCGGGGTTTAGAAAACGATCAAAGAAACGACACATTTAATGTATTTTTATTCCTCCATGGAACATCATCATACGTTATGTATTATTCTGTCATCAAATTTATTGGAAATAGCTGGAATTTCGAGTAAGTTAATCTAGACTAATCCACACTTAATACACACTTAGGCCTAGTTAGAGAAATCTTAAACGCTGCGAAAAGCAACATATCGCGATATTCTTCGGTATATCGAATTCCCCAATACAATATTACGGGGTTTAAAAAATAATAATACGAGGGGCACCTTTACCAGTTACGAAGGCATCGATGGTAAACTGGACGTCGAACGCGATGTTTAACTGTCAATAAACAAACCCAACTTCTGCCAGCTTCGACCGTTACATTACAATTTATTGATAGTTGATAATCACACGATACAAAAGAGTAACAATAGAGCAGAGTTAATGAGCTGGGCAGACGACTGCCCAAAAAAATTCACGGCGTTTTCACGGCGTTTTCTTGGCGATAAAATCCCGAGAGTATTTCACGGCGTTTTCATGGTGTTCTCTCGCCGTGAAATTGCCGTGAACTAAAAATGTCACGGCAAAACGGATGTTCACGGCATTTTCAGGGCAAAGTTTGCGCCGTGAAATTGCCGTGAAATTTTATTTCACGGCAACACGGATTTTCACGGCAAAGATTTTCATATAGTGTTAGTACCAACGATTCATTTTTCGTCATCCTTCCAACGTTAAAAAAACGTTTACATTCGGTTTGTAAGGTTGGTTCAAGAATGGTTGACTATATAACGTTAAAACATTGTTTGAACGTGGTTAGCAATGTTGGCCAATATCAGTTCATTGGATAACGTTAAAACAGCGTTAGCAGAAGGTTGGTGAGGTTGATTGAACCGTGGTTCACGGAACAACGTTAAAGCATCGTATTCGGGAGGTTAGCGAGGTTGGTTGAACCGAGGTTCGCAAAATAACGTTAAAACAACGCTTATCGACGGTCAGCGAGGTTGGTTGAACAACCGTTTACTAAACAGCGTTAAAGCATCATTTGCAGAAAGTTGGTGAGGTTGATTGAACCGTGGTTCACGGAACAACGTTAGAGCATCGTATTCGGGAGGTTAGCGAGGTTAGTTTAACCGAGGTTCACTAAACAACGTTAACGCAGCCTTTGCAGAAGGTTAGCGATGTTGGTTGAACGGTGGTTCTCTGAACAACGTTAAAGCATTGTTTACAGTAGGTTAGCGAGGTTAGTTAAACGGTGGTTCACTTTAACACGTTGAAAAAATCGTTGGTCGCAGGTTAGCAATGTTCGTTGAATTACGGTTAATTGTATAACGTTAGAGCATCGTTTGCTGAATGTAATGATGGTCGATTGAAAGGTAGTTAATTGAACAACGTTAAAGGGCCTGTCACACACTACCGATGTACCTCGCCGGGACTAAACCGGAGCACAAAATTAACAACGGCGAGAAAATCGGCGGAGCTCCGGCGAGAAAGCACTTGAAAAATCAAAATTGGCCGTAGCAATACCGATGTAGTACCGGCGTTCCCGTTGTTTTACCGTTGTTTTACCGTTGTCCTACCGATATAAGAGCCGATGTGCTACCGAATACCACTTTTCTGTCACCTTAGTGTTACCGATGCGCCGCCGATGTTATACCGATGCGCCGCCGTTGTTCTACCGATGTGCCACCGTTGACCAGAGCTATAGCGGAGTGATACCGTACGGTACACATTGAGGCCACCGGAGAGCCGCCGATCCATTACGGGCCGCTACCGGTGCTCTACCGACATTAACGAGGCCATACCGGAGTACTGCCGTTGTACTGCCGTTGTAGTCCCGTTGCTCGCTCCGGCAGCGCAACGTTAGAAATTTTTGAGCATGTTCAAAACTTTCTATCGTCGCCTGCCGTTGCTAAATTTTTCGCCGATGTCCTGACAATGTACTACCGTTCTTAGCGATGTGATACCGTTGCGCTGCCGTACTAGTACCGATCCCCGAAAATCGCAAAATTTTTGCTCCGGTATAGCTCCGGCGAGCCAAATCGGCTAGGTGTGACATGCCCTTAAGGCATCGTTTTCAGTAGGTTATCGAGGTAAGTTGAACGGCGGTTATCTGAACAAGGTTAAAGCATTGTTTGCCGTAGGTAAGGGATGTTAGTTGAACGGTGGTTCTATAAACAACGTTATAGTATCGTTTTCGGAAGGTAAGCGAGGTTGGTTGAATGGTGGTTCACTTTAAAACGTTGAAAAATCGTTGGTCGAAGGTTAGCAATGTTAGTTAAATTAAGGTTTATAGAAAGACGTTGGATCATCGTTTGCTGAAGGTTAGCGAGGTTGGTTAAGGTATTGTTACCTGGATAACGTTAAAACGTTGTTTGCTGAAGTTAACGGAGGTTGGTTGATGGTGGTTAACTGAACAACGTTAAGGCATCGTTTTCAGTAGGTTAGCGAGGTTAGCTGAACAGGGGTTCTACAATCAACGTTATACATGTAGTGTCGTTTTAAGAGGGCGAGCAAGGTCGGTTGAATGGTGGTTAACAAATCAACGTTAAAGCATCGTTCGGCGAAGGGTTTCAAAGTTAGTTGAATGGTGGTTCCCCAGACAGCACGCAAACGTAGGAACAACGCTAAGTGAACGTTTGCCGCATTACTACTTTAACGTTAAACGTCAACGTTGTGGTTTGGTGAGTTTGCTCATTGATATTATGTTGCATCAACAGTGACAAGGTAATGGTAGAATAAACGTCACAACAACGTTAATAGAACATTTCAATGTAACGTTTTTTAACGTTTATATAGTCGGAATATAACCAGCACGGGAATGTTGGAACAAAGTTACATTAGCGATAACCTATAATTACTAACATGTTAAATAATCCGTCACACAATCCACAAGGGAAACTGACTAGGTAAATTTGAATACATTTTCAAAGTGAACAAAGAAACTGGCACGAGCGGGATTCGAACCTGCGACCTCCGGGTTACCGTACCGGCGCTCTACCAACTGAGCTATCTTGCCCTATGTTGGCGGTCTCCCAAATTGTCAGTATCTTTGTTCGAGTGGGCGCTAGTCAGAAGTCATAAACCCAGAATGCCGTGTAGCCAGGGATCACACCCAATTTTACGATACAACCTGGGAAGCGACATTGTGGAGATCACTCAATGAGGATACGACTTTTTAACTTATAATTCGTCACACAATCCACAAGGGAAACTGACTAGGTAAATTTGAATACATTTTCAAAGTGAACAAAGAAACTGGCACGAGCGGGATTCGAACCTGCGACCTCCGGGTTACCGTACCGGCGCTCTACCAACTGAGCTATCTTGCCCTATGTTGGCGGTCTCCCAAATTGTCAGTATCTTTGTTCGAGTGGGCGCTAGTCAGAAGTTGTATCGTAAAATTGGGTGTGATCCCTGGCTACACGGCATTCTGGGTTTATGACTTCTGACTAGCGCCCACTCGAACAAAGATACTGACAATTTGGGAGACCGCCAACATAGGGCAAGATAGCTCAGTTGGTAGAGCGCCGGTACGGTAACCCGGAGGTCGCAGGTTCGAATCCCGCTCGTGCCAGTTTCTTTGTTCACTTTGAAAATGTATTCAAATTTACCTAGTCAGTTTCCCTTGTGGATTGTGTGACGAATTATAAGTTAAAAAGTCGTATCCTCATTGAGTGATCTCCACAATGTCGCTTCCCAGGTTGTATCGTAAAATTGGGTGTGATCCCTGGCTACACGGCATTCTGGGTTTATGACTTCTGACTAGCGCCCACTCGAACAAAGATACTGACAATTTGGGAGACCGCCAACATAGGGCAAGATAGCTCAGTTGGTAGAGCGCCGGTACGGTAACCCGGAGGTCGCAGGTTCGAATCCCGCTCGTGCCAGTTTCTTTGTTCACTTTGAAAATGTTAAATAATCAATATCTTAGTTTACAAAACGTAGTTACTTTGCTCCTTGATATTGTAATCGACCAACGTTGGCATGGTTATACTGAAAACGTCACAACAACCACATTGTAGCAGTTCACATTTAACGTTTCATAGTCGACAAATAAGTGAATCGTTGAAACGATGTTCCGCACTCTTAAAACAAAAGTGCTAAATACTGAGTGCTGAGCAAGTGCGTACACCTAACGTGCACAAGTTAGCACCTCACGTGTTAAACTTGACTCCAAAAAAGCCTTTTACGGTAAGTGCTGAAAAGGAGTGCTGAATACCGAGGATTCCTTGACTGCACCTTAGGTGTAAAATTACATAGCAATTGCACGACCAATCAGAAATTAGGAAATTTGTGTTTACAAAAGTCAGGTTAAATTGCAGTTTTTAGTCCAGAAATACACTTTCTCGACCATAATATGTTTTATTCAAACAATTCCACAATAGAATTTTGATTTTTTACGATCATAGGTGAATAATCTCATTACATCGCATTCGCATTCAAATATTGAAATTGTTCATGAGAAGCCATGACTTTATTAAGGTGGGATAAGTTGAATATAAAGCTAAAGCACGACATCATTCAGTATGTAGTATGTACGTAGGTTATAGTAGCAAGTGTATACTCTACCATAGAAATGTATTATAAGCTATTTCTGTTTAGTCTGTTTCCTACTTCATTTGTCTCCGTTAATTTGTAGTTAATTAATGTCAACCAAACTTTCAGTATATACATGTATAACCCTTTTCACTTTTCTCTAGTGCTTTATTTTATTTGTATCATATGAGTTGTTGAAAATAGCACCTGAAATGCTTTAGTTTAGCTCTTTGTGGGTGCTATTATTATAGCACGCATGCTTGTGCTAAATCAGCATGGCACGTGCAGTCACTATACAAGCACCTAGAAGTGCAACATTTTAGATCTTTAAGTGCTAAATTTAGCACCTCTGTTTTTAGAGTGCGTGAACCACGGTTCAATCAACCTCACCAACCGTCTGCTAACGTTGTTTTAACGTTATCCACTGAACTGCTATTAGCCAACATTGCTAACCAAGTTCAAACAATGTTTCAACGTTTTAGTAAACCATGCTCGAACCTTTATTCAACATAATACCAATCATTTGCAAAACCAAACTTCATTTTTATTACATGGTAAAGATCACATTTTTTTTAACGTATCCATGTTCGGCGTTTTATAAAGTTTAACGTTCAACCATGCCTACGTTTATTCGACAATTAGCAAAATAACTAAATCGAAAGTTTCTTCATTAATCCTGTAAACGGTTACATTTGTTCGATGATTCCATCCACGTTGATTTTAAAACGTTAGATGCAAAATGCTGCAATGGGGTGGTTGTAACGTTTTCAGCATTACCAACATTGCTTCGAGTTAATATCAATAAAAAAGTATATTACTTAACATTAGCGCAATAATCAGGTCACCTATACTTTGTTCCAACGTTACCTTTCTGATTATTTACCGACTAAATAAACGTTTAAAATCGTTACATTGAAAAAGTGCAATTTGGTTGCTTTAACGCTTTCAACTAACCATGTCAAATTTTATTCCACATAAAATCAATGAAGAAAGCAACTAAACTTAAGAAACCATGAACGTTATTTACCCTCAAAGCAATAATTTGGTGACCGTAATTGTAACGAAATAATGTTCCAACATTCTGTCCTGGTTATTTCTCAACAATGTTAACGTTTAAAAGATGTTACATTGAAATGTTACAATGACGTTGTTGTAACGTTTTTGAATAACCGTGCCAACGTTGATTTAGCTAGCATACCACCAATGAGCAAACTAACCAAACCGAAAACGTTGATATTTAACGTCAATGTAATAATACGGCGAACGTTCGTTGTATGCTATCTGGGTAGCGTTGAAAAGTGTTACATTGAAATGTTACAATAACGTTGTTGTAATTTGTTAACATAACCATGCCAACATTGATCAAACAGAATATAAATGAGCAAACTCTCTAAACCGAAACGTTGATTGTATTCCTAAAAGTTAGTGAACCATGATGTTATAGACGACAAAATGTTGTATGTGTAAACGTAATATGAGTATACTAACCAAACCAAACCAAACCATTCAGATAAATGTTAACGTTCGGTGAACATTAATTCAACTTTCTTCCAACGCATACGTTTTCAGAATTACCATGCCAACTTTGGAGCAAAGATATCAAGGAGCAAAGTAACCAAACTAAAATATTGATTGTTAGCAATAATTTGGTAATCGCTAATGAAACTTTGTTTCAACATTCCTGTGCTAAAATATTCATTATTTAACATGTTACTAATAATTTGGTAACGCTAATGTAACTTTGTTCTAATATTCCCGTTCTGGTTATTTTCCGACTATATACACGTTTAAAAAACGTTACACTGAAATGTTACAATAACGTTGTTATAACGTCATTCTACCATTACCTTGTCAACGTTGATGCAACATAATATCAATGAGCAAACTAACCAACGTTAACGTAACAATGCGGCAAACGTTAACTTAACGTTGTTTCTACGTTTGCGTGCTATCTGGGGGGTGGTCATGGTGGTCCCTGTAAACAAAAACTGACCACATCCTAGTTGCATTCATTCATTTGCTATAAATGAAGTGCATTTCACCTGCAACTTATTTTTGAGGAAAGCATCAGCAGAACATAAGGATCGAACTCTATAATTATAATAAATTCAACATTGCTTGAAGAAACAACTGGGTTCTTTTTTTTTAGTATACTGGCAAAGACAAGAACCACGGAGCATCGCTGTCAGATATAACGGAAAGCGTTGGTACAGATTCCCAGTCTTCACCAAGCGACACCGTCCAATGGGTAACTATTTTATTACAGCTCCACTGCCATCTACAAACGCCACTTGCACAAACTATTAACAAACGCAATTAATCCAAAAAGTATCAGCAGTAAAAACAAACAAAGCGGAACATATTTTGACATTTTTTGTGGCATAATTACTAGAATCGGACCTTCGGCAAATCGGATTTCTAGTTGAAAATCTACCCTGGCAAAATACTGGCATTATTTAGACACGCACCTTGCATTAACTTGTACAGACGACCAGACATACCATGCCATCTTATACAAATACAAAAGACACAAAACATTTTCGTATTGCCATCAGTGTCATGTATACAATCCAAGACTTTAATGAAATCATGTCATTCCCGTCCATAGAGCTATGTTCCCGTCACACTGATAGCCACGACATGATAGGACTGAGCAAAGTATTTGTATCATTCCAATATGTTTGATACTGAAACTGGTATCGTGTTCAACTTTCTAATATCGGTTATTTTGATACAATATTTGGCGAATATATTTAACTGTATCCTGTTGATCATTGTAAACATTTTTTATATCAATTTTGATCCAGAAAACCCACACGTTCCATGTTTTGCACCAAGCTGAAAAGCTAAAGGGGATTCGCCTCCGCATCTATGAGGATGGCAGTAGTTCCCCCCAGCTGATGATTCCTATGGCAGTGGATCAATACAAAAACCCAATCGATTTAAATTCAAAGGCAACTTGGTGGATGGCAGTGATTGATTTAGAGTTGCCGGTTGGGCCCTCATACAAATACAAGTATATTGAAATCCAAGACAAAGGGTTTCTTGGGCGCATAACTCGTTTCTCAACTTCTTCAGAGGCACAAGAGAGAACAGTGAATGCAACTGTCCATGAGGATGTCTTTATCTACGGGTCCTACAAAGCACTTGTAAAGTCGTTCATTGGTCACGTCCTGTATGAATTGGATATATACAGCCACGTAAACAGCGAGAACTTGGAAGGGTTGCTCGGCGATGATCATGCCCTTGTGCTGCACACACAGAAAACGAAAGTAGACAAAACATGTCTGAAAGCTGTGCAGTCACACATTATAGATCTACTCGACAGCAGCAGTAGTTCAGACGCCCAGAAGATTTTCCTAGCAAGGTTGTTAGGCAATAGTTACCTAAGTGGGGTGATGCCAAGTCTGAAAAAGGTTGCGAAAAATATTTTGTCAGCCTTTACAACTTTAATTCATGAAATCCGTCCGTTTCTCCAGTTGGCAGATACCAAAGAGATGTCAAACGATCTCGTAAACACAATTTTAGACTCGGTACGATCACTACAATTGAGTTGGCTACATCTTGTCGTTTACACCTATCCTGCATTTAGTGCAGAACAGTTGTGTGTGTATCGTCAACAATCATGGGAAAATGCAGCTTTGCAGCCAGCTTTGGAGGAAGAAGTCCTGTCTACTTGCTGTACCAACCACAGTCAAAAAGATGCCGAAATACTTCTCTGCCACGTTTTTCAGAGCGTCACACATGTAGAAGTACTGCTGCGAGTTTTGAAGCAGCACGGGGAGTCCCCTCTCTTCCAGGACGAACATGGTGGTTACAAACGGTGGGTGAAAAGTGCCATTCAAAAGCAGATCCAGTCTCTACAACAGGAAAATGCTGAAAGCATCCATAACATTTGGAAAATGGTCGCTGAAATGAATATCCTTACAATGGAATTGCTGACAAGAGAACTTGTACTTAATGCTCTCGCTCACAGTGACAAATGGTCTGAAGATGCAGTAAAGTTTGTGGAAACTTTGTATGCCGACGACACGTTCTGGGAAACTACTCCAGATGGTCCCCTTTCCAGCACCTTTCTCGAGGTCTTGAAGAAAACACTAACTCAGAAGAAACGACAAGTTGGCGTTGACGTCTTCCTTACCGTTGTGTCAAAGAGATGGGTTACCAACTGGTCAAGCCCTGAAAATCTTCAGAAATTAGTTGAAGATGGCTTCGTGCAGCAGCTGAAAGTTGGGACACAGCCTGCACTCACCATACGTAAAATGTACACCTTTCTCGGCACACTGCACTCCACCAGTTGGCTTAAAGAGTTGCCAGACCTGATACAATGTATGCACGAAAAGGCGATAGAATTCATCCTTAAAGAGAACCAGCTCGGCACACTCCTCGATATTGTATTTAGGAGTTCATCAAAGGACAAGAAAGAAACCCTTCCAGACGAAGAAACAGAACTGGTGACAAAGCACATAGTCTTGACAATAAAGAAAAGAAAGATGACGCCCTCCGCCATTTGTACACTAATGTCTCCATATGCAGCAGAGGGCCAAATACACCTAGAGTCAAAGTAAGTTGGAACACTGCTATCCTGAGATACATATATAAATACGTTTTCCCTGGGTACCTCGATCAGAAAGGGGAAGGGATGCATTTAATATTGATCAAATTGACACCGTTAACTCAACAGCTACGGATATACCCCTTTCCCTTCTATCACTCGGACATGGGCAGCCGTTTTAGCCTTTGCCATTTCCCATGACCTGATTTTGCAGTCACGAGACAGATTAATTTTATGATCATAGACTTTCAGAAGACTGAATTACTTTGTGCCACACCCTTTCATTGCAACACCTGTGCTTATTGTACTTATTGTGCTAATTGTACTTATCTATTTTTAAATAATACAATTTTTTTCAGATTTGCAGTGGATGTAATCTGGGCCTTCCTAGACAGCGTACCGCCAGGCCAAGATGTTTTCAAAATTGTTGAGAAGTTTGGCTTTTGGAAACTCATTTTCCAGGCTACAGGAAAAGCTTGTTCGGGGCTGCGAAACCATGAGAGTTACAAAGCAGCAACCCATGTACTCGGATCGGTTGAGAAGTTGTTTTTGGATAAAACAGTCACTGTGCAGTTTTTCAACCAGCTTTTAAAAGCAGAGTGTTTCAACAACTTACTGTTGCTGTGCCAAATAGTCAATTATCATCAGGACGAAGAATCTGTGGCAGAGAGGGACCAGTCTTTCCAAGATACACTGGCTGTTACTCAAAGGCTTAATCTACAACTGGATCAAATTGAAGGATTCATCTCTTTTTACGCAAGGTTTGCAAAGACCAAGAGCCACGCTGAAATGGAGGAAGTTCAAAAGGAAATCCGTCGTAGAAGGCAGGACATTGAACCCGACAGTGACATATGTTTCAGGAGTCTTGTAGACAACAATTACTGGGGGGTCTTGCGTCCAATCCTTACAGTCGCAGTCGAAGTGGACAAGATAACAACATCACAGTTATTCTACAACATCTGCCTAATGCATGTTGAATTTGAAAGTAGCGGTGTTCAGCCAGGCAGCTCGAGTGAAGCCGACGATGATGCATTGAGTTCGGACACTTCAAGTGAATGTGAAGAAATCACAACTGACACCGATGAGAAAGCAGCACCGTTGACTGCATTTGCTGAACTTGTTTCAACAAAGTGCCTGCCGCTTTTTAGAAAGCTTTGTTCTGACGTGGCTCTGGGATGTCAAGATGTAACAGCAGGTGATATCAAATGTATGTTCGACAATGTTACCAATGATAAGCTTCCCATGGAGCTTGATAAAGTGTCGAAGTTCATTGGCAAACACATCAGTGAAAAATCCGAAGTTTACTTAAAAAGTTGGGCGAACCTAGAGATAATCAGACAGCATGCCAGACAGCTGGAGTGTCTCTTTCAAACATTTGAAGTACCCGATCTAGAGACGTGTGTCCTCCTGCGAGATGTGCACAAAGTGGTTAATGTATTTGAAGCTGCAAATGCGATGATACCACTTCGAGAGCTTCACCTCGCTATTAAGAGAATAGAAGACGTAGACAAGAAGTTTAATGAAGACTGGAAAACCATAAGCGAGCTGATACATTCTGAGCAGTTGATTCAGTTCCTGAAACCCATCATCAATGAGGATCTCCGCAACCTTACTGATGCAGTGGAAGAGAGGTCAGATTCGTTTGTCAATGAGTCGACTGTGTCAGATTTTATTGAAGTGCAACGGTACATGGGTTCTTTCTTGAGAATTGAGATCTTGGACACACCAGAGAAGCTCATTGATGCCATAGCAAAGAATAAACAGCTGGGCATCAAGGATATCTCCAAGAAGATCAAAACCTGCAACCAGCATTTCCATGCTCTGAAGAATCTGTACACGAATATTGCTCAGCGGGGAGAGATGACGAAGAAGATCATCCAAAGTGCACTGCTGAATGGTGCGTACAAGTTTGTCTTGAAAAAGGATGAGGATGTTTGCAAGGTGTCCATGAGCTACACTAGGGATGATGAATCCGTGGCTACATTTCAGCAAGATGAGCTGAATGACTTTCGTAGCAGGGCTCTACTGATGGTCAACTCAAGGATGTCTTACCAGCCAGAGAGCCATGTTAAGATGATGGATGAGAATCATAATGCCGATCAGCCCCAGAAATTCATACAGTGTGTTGATGAAGTGAATAGGATCGTTGAACTTTGCTCAGGGCTGACAAATGCTGGTCATTACAATTTTGAGTGTTTTCAA
Source organism: Hippasteria phrygiana (assembly GCA_037893225.1). Taxonomy (NCBI): domain Eukaryota; kingdom Metazoa; phylum Echinodermata; class Asteroidea; order Valvatida; family Goniasteridae; genus Hippasteria; species Hippasteria phrygiana. Next base: position 3,000,027 of record JAZGUH010000202.1, read on the forward strand.
AGAAGTATTGGTAAGCTGGTTGATCTTCTTCAGCTTAAGGAGCAGCTGAAGGCAGAGTTTGATAACTGGACTAGAATTCTAGAGGCTGCAAGAGGTAAATTTTACTTTTTAAACTTCTTCCATTCAAAGCAGCTACGGGTGCTTGATCATTTCTTCAGAGGAGAGATTGACAAAGATGTAGAGATTGTCAATCTCTTTCATTACGTGAACCCTGGAATTTGTGTGGACAGTCAACTGAGACAGCATTATAAAGAACCAAATGCCACAGATGCCGTAGAAGCTCGTTTATTTCAGACAGGCAGAGCTCTAGACAGCATCTTTGCAGACTCCATTCCTGTAACGAGAGAGATCACCTGTCTGAAATCAAGCCAGAAAGCTACTATAGACAACACAGTCAAACCCGGTAGTGTGTTTGTAGCACAATTAGACGCAGACAGCACAAAGTTGATTCCAGTTCTAATGATGCTGTTGAAAAATACAACTGGAAAGTACCCTCAGGCAAACCACATTCTCTTTTGCCACCCGGACACAAGTTCAGAAGAAGTTTACCTTCTGCTACAGAGATGTCGCAATGCATCACAACGGGGTTCAAGTGCCCTTTATGCTCTCATCAGTGTGGAACAACTTGCAACAGAAACCCAATTCATGTTGGTGGATGAAGTGAAGAGACTCCAACAAGACGATCGGCCCTTTTTGTTGGCTACCATATGCCGCGGGGGATGTCATCACCACATCATTGATCAGTTTTCTCCACACTTTACTCACCAAATCCAGGGAATGACAGCTAATGAGATGAGAGATTGTCTAGAACAGGGATGGCCAAATGTGGAAGTGATTACATCTGAAGTTCCTGGACTGGGCAAGTCCGAGTACGTTGCTATTAAGGCAGCAGAGAGAGGGAAGAATGCTGTTTGTTTCGAAGTAGGAGGGCCCGTGACAAAGACAGACTTAGTGCGACAGCTTCTCCGAAAGTCTCCCACTGGCTTCCAGGTACTGCATGTAGATGTAAGACCTACGTTTGATCCCAGCCTTGTTGATTCCTTCATTTTCGAGCTCCTAGTTGTCGGGATTGTAGTGGCAGGCACAGACTTGTGTGAGTTAAAGTACAACGAGGTCTTCATTGAGATTGCCAATACTCAGCAGCATCACCTTCGCGATTCTCTGACAAACTGCAGTAATTTCAACAGGCACCACATAGAATGGGACAACTATAACAGTTACCTGGTAAGCAAGGAGATAAACAGTCCAGTTCAAGTTGTGTGCCACTATCTACAAGCAGTCAAAGATGGAATACTGGATTCAAAGGAAATACATTTGACTGGGCCATCGAAAAGCAAAATCCTCTCTGATGACCAATGCAGGAAGCTTCTATCGGACCACTTCTCCCCAACGTCAAAAATGGCATATACCACTGTCGGTATGTTTCTTAAGGTTCTTGCTACAGAACTGAAGAAGATGTCTGCATCTCATTTTTTTACTATCAAAGGTCTTCGCACCATGACCGGACCAGGCCAACATCGTGTACGATCTGATCTTTTCAAGGCCCTTGATGCAGTGGCCCAGGAGTTTTCTTCACGTTCCGTAGAGTCAAGTGGAACACACCCATTGACTGGTAGAGATGCAGCCCTTGCCCTGCAAGAGCTTGATCATGGTCCCTCTGTTACCGCAAAAAAAATTGTAGAGCGTGTAAAGGGTATGGTGCAATGGGCTGACAGTAATCATTTGATGGTAGTATTCAATCAACAGGACACTCAGACACTATCAACACTGTACCGTCTGCTCAGCCAAGTGCCTGAAAGTGTCAAGGATCTGTTTGAAAAGCAACTAAATAGAAAACTTCCAGACTATCAGAAAATGGAACAAGCCCAGCTACAAAATGACTTGGAACGAATATGCAGAAACACCCGCGACACCTTTCCAAAAAGCAAGCTTGGCCACTTGGAGACAACATATGCTCTCACACCCGACAACCTGATGAAGATGGTGCTTATTCACATGAGAGTCAAGTCGCGAGTCCCGGTTGTCATCATGGGTGAAACTGGATGCGGCAAGACAACCCTTATCACATATCTAGCTCGGATTTGTGAGATTCCTTTCGAGGTTTTGAATTTCCATGCTGGGGTGAGTAAAGATGTGATCACGGATTTCATCAAACAAATGCGAAGAAGGGCTGAGGCTAACCTTGATCAACAAATATGGTGTTTTCTCGATGAGATAAACACATGTGATCACCTTGGCCTACTGAGTGAGATAATTTGCCATCAAAAATGCCTTGGTCAAAAACTACCATCCAACTTGGTTTTCCTCGCAGCCTGCAATCCTTATTCGTTGAGGAAAGGAAAGCTCCACACGTCCGGTCTTACAGGAAAGCTTGATATTGATGAACAGTCAAAGTTAGTGTACAGAGTTCATCCACTTCCTGAGGCCTTGATGGACTACGTCTGGGATTACGGAGCACTGACTGCAAAGGATGAAGTGGCATACACTCGGCAGATGGTCAGTGATATCAGAAGTGACTTAATACACCTTTTTGTTGACCTCTTGATAATGTCACAAAATTTCATCAAAAGTAACATGGAGAACAAGTACTGTGTAAGCCTTCGTGACATCAATCGGTGCAATCATCTTGCTGCATGGATGATGAACATGCTGCAGAAAAAAGGATTGGCCAAGCTGCATCAGTTAAATCAAAGTTGTAGGGATCTTAACATCAGATCTATAATTCTTGCGCTTGCCCACTGTTATCATTCACGGTTGTCCTCTGCAGATGACAGAAAAGCATACAGAAAAGAAATGGCCAAAGTCTTTCAAAAAAAGCAACTCACTTTGGCAGAGGAGAACATTGAGGAAGTCATCAGAAAAGAGCAGCTGGACATTCTCAACAGAATGGAGCTCGAGGAGGGAATAGCCAAGAATGAGGCACTCAGGGAGAATGTATTTGTCGTCCTTACTTCCATCCTCAACAGGATTCCTGTATTTTTAATCGGGAACCCGGGCTGCAGCAAATCGCTCTCAATGCAGCTTATCCGCAGTAATCTAAGGGGGCCCGATTCAAAAGATAAGTTCTTCAAGACACTGCCAGCTGTCTATGTCGTTTCCTATCAAGGATCCGAGTCGTCCACATCTGAAGGAATTATCAAGGTCTTTGAAAAGGCAAAACGCTACAAAGAGCATAACCCAGACATCCTACCAGTAGTACTCCTAGATGAAATTGGCCTTGCAGAACATTCTTCCTTCAACCCACTCAAAGTCCTACATAGCTTGTTGGAACCTACCACAGGAGACTTCCCTGAGATGGCTGTTGTTGGAATATCCAACTGGGCGCTAGATGCTGCAAAGATGAATCGAGCTGTACACCTGTCCCGACCAGAGCCGAATGCAGAAGATCTGTTTGAGACTGCAAAGTCAATCCGAGATGAGAGTGCAAGGCGAAGAGGCAGTCAGACTGATGGTTTGCAAATAGAGGGAGATGACTTTCAGTTGAAAAAACTTGCCGACACATACCACGACTACCAGAATCAACAGACACATGCTAACTTCCATGGCTTGAGGGATTACTACTCTCTCATCAAAAGCATGGCAATGCCAGCAACTACACAAGGAGGGCCGAGTTCATTAGAAAGTGGACTTTGTCGTAATTTTGGAGGAATTCGATCAGATATGCCGAGTATCATAAACACCTTCATGGATGCAGTGGGCGTCAGGCAAAATCCTCAGAAGCGTCCATCAGCCTTGAACCTGATCGAGGACAACCTACAAGATAAACATGCCCGCCACCTTATGCTGATAACCAGTGGAGACTCGGGCTTGAACATCATCGAGAAAGTATTGCAAGATTCATTGAGGAAACACATAATTCTGCTCGGAAGCAGGTTCGATGATGACATCTCTGAAGAATACAACTACCGTATCCTGAGCAAGATCATTCTCTGTATGGAAGAAGGATACATTCTAGTCCTCCGAGACCTGGAGAACGTGTATAGCAGTCTGTACGACATGCTCAATCAGAACTATACCTACGTGGGTGGGAGGCGACACTGTCGTGTGGCATTGGGGGCCTATAGCAACCCAATGTGTCAGGTACATGAAGATTTTCGTTGCATCGTTATCATTGACCAGCAGAATGTTGACTATTCAGATCCTCCCCTTTTAAATAGGTTTGAAAAACAGACCCTGACATTCATGGATATCGTCAGTGATGAGCAGAAGCAGGCGATTGACAGTTTGCGCAAGTGGGTTGAGGACATATCTACAATTGAAAACATGCAGTTTACTGCAAGTCAAGCTTTCCTGGGCTATCACAGTGATACTCTTCCTTCTCTTGTCGCTTTTTGTTGCCAAGAAGTGAACACTGAGAGTATGGACTTCAGGGAGATTGCAGATATCTGTAAGAGTTATTTGTTGAATCTTGCTACAGCTGATGCAGTCTTAAGATCGTCAAAGTCTAATTTGGCGAACTACTCAGAAGATGAGGTTGTATGCATCCAAAAGACATACCTTGAACTTCCACTAAATGGTGGACTGAGGCACTTTCTTCAACATGTCATCTTTGACAAAGGACCCTCTGCATCATTAGAGGATGGCGAGTTCCAGACACGTCCATGTAAGCTGATAGTGTATACGTACAGCACTATCCATGTTGATTTGTGTTCATTTGTTGAAGGCCTGTTGATGTTGCAAGCTGCAAAACTCAGTCAATTCAAGTCAGAGAGACAACTGACGGAATCACTTCAACGATTCACCAAAAGCGAAGATCAGCTATTTATTCTCCAGTGCAAAACATCTCTAGACGCCCGGCATATGCTCTTGGCCAAATGCCAGATTGACAAATGTTTGGAAGATTACACCAAAGAAGGGTCTCCCAGAGGAACGAAACACGTCTGTGTGATAGTACACATAGAAAGGAATCAAGATGTTGGGAGTCTGACTGCCACCTTTCCCTGGCAGTTCAACTTCTTGTGCGGATGGCAACAAGTGACACTTGATTCACTGGAGCAACCAAAGATCCAAATTAGTGAAGTCATCCAGATGTCCATCTCAGATATCTGCGCCAAGACCGTTGACATTGAATCAGTCATTCAGAATAAGCTTCTGTGGTGTTTCTCGTGCATTACGTACGAGGGTCAGTCTAAAGATGTCATTGAGGTTCTCCAGCTGATCAGAAGGGTTACAGAGTGTCCCAAGCTGCTTGAATGTTTCTCCAGAAAAATCTTAGCTGACATCCAGGATGGAGTTGTTGGTGGGTTTTTCATTGACCAAAACAGCTGGCAGGTAGCTGTGGCGTGTGATCATGAACTACTGTTTGAGTGCGCCAGTTTCATTTTTGCTTTGATTGAGCATGTGAAGCGCAGAATAAGTCAGCCCCTCTTTAAGATTGTGTTCTTTCTGGAGAAGCACAATGCATGGGGCAGCTTCTTGAACCAAGAAGATTGTCAAGCCACCTGGGAATCCATGTTCATGAATCCGTCACTCTGTGATGTTCGGTCAACATCTCTTCCCGAACCAAAAGGGGTTGAATCATGCAAAATAGAGAGTTTGCCACCTGCTCTGAATTTCCCTTTCTTCCACAAGCTCTACATCATTGTCGAGGACCATTTGAAGTGCCTTCAGACAAAAGCAGAGGTAAAGCTGGTCGCAGAGCAGTCTTCTTTTGTTGATGCTAATGAAATGACATCGAAGTTGACCAACATCATGTGTAACAGGTTAGCAATTGTAGAATCATTTGGTGTCAATAACTTTGCGCAGGGCCAAGTTGCAGTAGCTGCTTCCAGATCCTTAGAAACATCTTATTCGTGATCACCAACCAGTTAAATGCAAAACTCATCTTGTACATCGAGAAAACAATCCTCTCCCAGTCTTTGGAGTGTAAATTCCCTAGCTTTGTAAAATAAATAATAATCGCGTTATATATAGCACCACAAGCTAATTTCCTTGTGTAATTATTCATCAGGACAAACCAGTGTTTTTCCTTGTAAAACTGGTAACAAATACCAAGTGCCAACCTATTCTTAAACACCATGTTTATAGGATTCTTTCAGATATGCCATGTTTTTGTTTTTGTTTATGCCAACTTAACCTTTCTTATTGACTGCCTTTAGAAACACTAGAAAAAATGTTATCTTGTTTACCACTGAAGGTGAAACTGCTTTCCATTCACTACATCCATACCCCTTACGATCAATGTCCTGCAAATACCCAATCCTTACACTTATATTAATTACAAATCTAAAACAGCTCTCAAATGCTTGTGCTTATGATTGTTTCATTGTTTCCTTTACAGACTTCCCGATGCAATCACCTATGACATGACGCAGGTTGTAGACATGACGTTTTTACAACAGCACCTCCAGCTATATCTGAATGATCTCTGTAATGCCTTCTCGTGCATGTATGCCAGCCACATGCCACAAGAAATGCGGGTCAGTACCACCAGGTTGCTTGTACAGGGTCAGGTTTTGGGTCTGGGTAATGTGTCTCCTGCATATGAAGAACTGTCAAAGTGGCACGTTGCACTACTCATGAATTCTGAGCTTGTAGCCGCCGAGCTTCAGCTTTTGCACATTTACTATCAGGCGACGGGGAATGATGCTGTGGAGCTGCTACTGTCATTCATGGAACCCTACTGCAGAGGAGGTGCTGCCAGTATCTTGGGACTTGAGAAAACCATGGCACCTGATGAAGACGAGCTGAGTGAAACATCAGATGGGTTTCTGGATGCAAGTGCTGAAATTCCAGAGGACCAAGATTCCGACACAGAATCCTTTGAGTCAGCACTTGAAAGTTACTATGGTGACACCGAGGGGAGTGAGTCTCTGCATGAAGAAAATGAGGAAGACTCAGTCAAGTTCCAACTGGTCTTATCTGTATGCAAAAGTCTTCTTCCCACAGAAGTCCTCCTCGATAAATTCCATGGTCAAGAAATCTGGGTTAGGTTTGTCAACAACATTCTGTTGGCATCAGCAGGCATTGAGGTCAGGCCAAGGGAGCTGCATTACTTGCACTTCTGCAAAGATTTTGTCAACTTGCTGTCCTTGCCAAATGATCTTCCAGATCATTATCTAGCCAGACTGGGAGAGCGTATTGTTGCTGGAGATAGCAACATTTTGGAGAGCGAAGATATTCTCGAGATAGTAGAGGAGACAATCCAATTTATCAAACAAGAACACAGGAAACAGTCTGATGATATAACCATGCAAAATTTGTTTCTGACCAAGTATTTTGGCCGCTGCATTGAAACAAATGTTGAAACGCCATTGTTAGCAAACATATTCAGATCTTTGGTAGCTGATGATGGATGTCTCATTGAAGGATCTCGACTTGTGATGTGGCTTGTCATAAAAAGTGAAATCGACAACATTGATGAGCAAGATACGGTCTACACAGAGCTTATTCGTGATGAAGGGGTAAACCATCATAGACATTCAAGCAATGTGGTCATTTTAGACAAGGTGCTGCAAAGCCATGGACCGAACTCTCATTTGACAACTCTCTGTTGTGATTTGATTGAAGAATGTGGTTTCAGCAACGTAACAAGTCATAGATTGCTTGAAGGTCGTTCTGGGGTCATGACTACTGCAATCAGTGCAAGCCAGATTGTTGGTACCTCCCCTGAATGTTCACTTCAACTTGTCTGTGCAGTAGCCTTTCTGAACAAGCTCTTTCGAGTATTTGCTGAGATCTTTATTGAGAATGGCAACACTGGTCACTTACCTCAAACTGAGGAAGAGTTTTCACTTATTCAGGAACTAAAAGGCTTGGTTGACTTCTTAGATGGCTGTGATAGGCCAGTCAGTGTTCAAAGATGGGTTTTGAGATATATGTCTCAGCAAATTGGCCCGTTTCAATTGAGTCAACTGATGTCTTTTCTCTGCAAGTTGGGCGTACACTTTCAGAAGATCAACTGCAAAAGTCTTTCGAACTTGGTCACTGGTTACAGTGCAATGAATTACATGGAAAAGTACAGTGAAGTGAGAGATGCCCTAGCACAATTGAAAACGCAAAATAGTAAAGTCAGCATGAACGCTGTGATTAGTAAGCTTGACACCAGTCCAGAACATCGTCTTGCGCTAGCGGCAGTCCTTGTTGACTACCACTACTTGGCTGTAATATCGAGAGACCTCAGTGACTCAGAGAATTCCCATGCTCAGTCGATAATCAAGCAAATCGAAGGCACAAGCCTGCACAAGACGGCATGGTATTACCTTCTGAAACATGTGTCAGGGGTATTGGACTTCAAGGGAAAACTACAATTGTCAAGGAAGTCTGAAATCCAGGATGTTCACCTAGCTTCGCTGCTGATGCATCTCGCCACTGTTGTACTAAGTCAACTCCAACCTGGTAAGCTGAATACATTCCAGTTGCTCTTCTACCCTTCTGCAGCCGACAAAGAGATATTTCTACCAGGTGCCGAGAAACCGTCTGAAACCAAGGCAACACACACAAGAGCAGCACTCTGCCACTGCGGTCAGCAGTATATACAGAACCTGCAATATGAAAAACAACAGGAATGCCCAATTTGCGGTAAGGTGATATTTGGGCCAGGGACTCCGGTTGCAGATGAGTCAATTCAGTCCCAAGATCCAACTGGATACAGTTATCCACCTGTACTTGAGTCGTGGAACACCCTGGAGGAAACCGGAGGCATGTCAGTCGCATCACGGTCAGTTATAGACTTCATCGTCCATGGATGTCTCTGTGTCGCTGCTGCAATCTTTCCAGACGAATTGCAGAAGGCTTCCTTTTGTAAAGTTGAGACGGTTGAGGCACGATTGGTGGAGCTGTGGTCACTTTTGCCAACAGTACTCAGGGTAAATTTCCAAGACGCATCAGTGCTACTGCACTGCATCATAAAGGACATTTCTCCAGTTCTATCATCAACAAAGTATGCAAGTACCTCAGCTTCAGACAGAGATCATCAGGAGATTCAGATTCATGGTGCCATTGAGAAGATACTTCAAAATGCCACGCAAACCAAGCAGCAATTTCTGGAAGATTCGTGTACAGCATTCAATATAACCGCTGAATCCATTGAGCAGCAACTGCACGAATTTGATAACATCGACGACAGTTCATGCAAGCTTCTGCCAAGATCATCTCGTCATAAAAGTCAGCCGTCACTTGAAGATCTCCGAGCGTGTTTTTGCAATCACAGTAGCCACAATGCAGAGAATTTTCCATTTCTCCACTTAGTGCTGTCACAGTACAAAGCTCTAAGGTACGTTGGTTTCCTTCCTACCTTGCTTGACTGGAATTTGCTGGTGAGTAGTCGCTTGAGTCATCAAAGGGCCAAACGTAAACATGGCGACAAGACAATCAAGTCATTGATTGATGCTCAGCCAAATATGTCGGAACCCTGGTCAGCTTTCATGAAAGCTTTCAATGAAGTCTGCGAGGCATGGACTGAGCTTACTGGTGAAACCACCTGTCCAGGTTACATCACCCTTGACTCCGAGATCAACGAGTGCCTCATGCCCAAAGCGACTGAGGAGAACACTTTGAGACAGATGGTAAAGGCTCTCCAAAGAATTCAAAACAAATTCCTGATACGAGCACTCGAGATTTCTGTTACTTCAGACTGTGCAGCAATCAGTTTTCTCATTAAGGACAGTCACCTTGCTGCTGTGACAACGAAACCTCTGAACCTGGCGAAAAAGAAGGACTTAATTTCACCCCCGACTGAAGGTTGTCTGTGCTTTCATGACGTCAATACAGAGTATGGCCATGGAACAGAGATCTCTTACGACCTTAACCAGATTGAGATGGCTGTGGCTCTAAGCACCATTCTTAACAAAGTGATTCTCACTGACGGAAGCACCTTCGAAGGTTTTATCTTTGCTGATGACTTATACTATTCATCAACAACTATTTTAGAGGATGTGGCATCCAAAGTCAGACAAGAATCCTTGCCGAAGGACACAGTCAACTTGGTCATTCAAGGAGATAGAAAAAGGCACGGTACGTCTACTAATGACTTGCTCCAAACAGTAGAAGTACTCATGAGTCTCCTCAAGAGAACCAGCGGTGACCCAGAAGTTACTTTGCAAGATTTCTTCAGCAGATGGAGCTCAATTGTCTCAATTGAATCCCATGACCTGTTAGGGTCCATTAAGCTCAAGCACATAGTTGCCCTTTATCAGCAGTTGGAGGTTCTTCTATCAGCTGCCATTGTGCAGACTCTTACCAAAGAATATCGCATGAAGCTACCCACGAAGTCCCAACATGAACTGGAAAAATGTTGTGCGGACCGTTCCCCAGAGGTTGTTGCACAGTTCAGAGACATCCTAAAGCGGTTTGTTTTCCGCTACCTCAGACCCAGACAAGACTTTTCCCCAGACTGTAATGAGCGTCTTCAAGACCTTCTCAGGGGTATGGCTGGATATGACCGTGTGTGCCCTCTCCTTCATAAAGACACAAAGCTTTGCCACATCGTTTGCCTTCTGAAGTTTTTCGACGAGACAATCAAGGTATTTTTTTTATTCAATCAGGTAATTTGTCAAATTAATGTGTAGATTTATAAAGCGCACATATCTACCATGATTACGGTACTCAAGGCACTGCATTATTACCCCTGCTCATCAGACTTATCAAACATTCCTAAAACCTCAGCTCCCTGGAGAGCATGCAGCCTCGGCTTCAAGTTAAGCGCAAATGGACTGCCTTCAACTGCCTTCATAGGGTACCCATTTACTCCTTGGTGGAAGAAAGCAATTTGTAACAAAGTGTCTTGCTCAAGGACACAAGCACCATGACCTGTTGGCTGGGCTCGAGCCGACAATCTGTAGTATCACTGAGATCTTTAGTCCAGTGCACTATCCACGAGGCCACAGCATTCCACAGCACTCCATGCTTGAACAGATGTATTCCGAAAACTTTCAAAATAAAAAGGTGATATTGATGGCAAAACACTAAACACTGGCAAATGCGGCGATGCACAGTTGCAAAATCAGATTATAAAAGGATAATGTTATCATTTTTTTCTTGTCCCAACTTTTCTGATAATTTTGCTTTTTATTTTGTTTAATACCATTGTATCAAAGACCCAACGAGCACATTACTCACTTGTTTACATCCTTTAAGGTAATTCAATCAATAATGTGAACTTGTTTGTTTGTCTTTTTTTTTAAGCACAACGAGGACAAGATACTTAAGAGAAAACGCAGAGCAGGCAAGAAAAGAGCGCCTTTGGCTGGATCATACACTTACACATGACTTACTAATGGAAAGGTTGGCAAAATTCTGTTTCTCCCCAATTTCATTATTCCCCACAGAATACTCCGTGCCTCTACAGAACTAATATTTAAAAACATGATTTGATTTTGGTAATGGTGTGTGGCTGAAATTTTATTGTCAAGACGCCCAGACTGGTAGTGGTAAGCAAACTGAGTGTGTCTTGTCTGTGTATATACAGTCGACTCTCGTTAATAAGAGCTCTGTTAACACGAGAACTCGGTTAAGACGAGAATTTTCGTTGGTCCCGACCGAATTGTGTACATTCCTATGGGAGAAAATGTCATTAATACGAGGTCTGGTTACGCGAGAACTCGGCTAAGACGAGCATTTTTTTGCGGCCCGATTGAGCGCGATGTTATCTATTTTCCACGAACATTTTAGGGAAAACAACCTATCAATCAGCGAATCCATTAAATTTGAAAAGCTATTGTAATTAATGTTTGTTAATTATGCAGTGCGGTTTTCACTCTGCGTACACATCACCTGTCTGTGTCTCATGTCGCTATTATGATAATTGCGCAGTCATAATTCTCGCTAATCCTGCACTGTGGTTTTCACTCCACGAGACATCGGTTGTTTCTCGAACGTGCCGCTAGAGGGGGCTATTAAAAGGTGGACAATGGGCGTTTGCGGTTCTCTTGCCGCTATAGAGGGGTTTGTTTATGGCGGCTTTCATGCCACCGGAACGCCGAAACTTAAATAATTGTGTAAACTAACCCCGAAGTGCGAAAACAATACACTTGCTTTCGTTCTCCTTCCAGCCAGCCAGAAAAAAATAACCCAACCACGCCAAAGCAGTCATGAAAAGCAGAATGTTTGGCTCCCTTTTTTGTTCAGTAATAGTAATTTACCCCATGATTAAAAATTTATTTTAGAGCTTATTAATCCCCGGCAGTCGCACCCCAACATTTCGACAAATTTTACTGTAAAAACTAATCATTATTGAAAACCCCCACGATCAAGAAACGCCTTCTGTTGTCCACAAAAAAATGCACTGGTTTCCTTCTTTGTGTGCCTTATGCTAGTTTCCGTGATGGTTACCAACTAATAAGAGCCCCATCAAGATTTATGTGCGTGATTGAAATACTGACGTGCGTGTAGCTAATGCAGTGGATTGGCAGTGATCTTGGCATCTCAAATCGCCCGGTCGGCGAACTCCATCCAGCGGTCTTGCTCTTGTGCTCAGGTGTTGTTTTATTAAATATTACTTCTTGTTTTATTAAATCTGCTTGCAACATTTTTTATAACCAATATAAAGCAACACAATTTTATCGACACGATGTGCGTGGCGTTTACATTGGGTTTGGGACCTATCCACACGTCACATTTTATACACAATAAAGTAGAAAACCTGCAGGCCGGATAGAACGAGAGCACGGATAATACGAGATATGTGTGTAAAAGTCCGAAGGACTTCGTATTAACGCGAGTCGACTTTATGCGGTTTAATGCCTTCTACAAATCTTTAACACTGGCAAATAAATTTTAATATCCCAAGCTCAGAATGAAGCAAGGGTTTTAGTGTGCAATATTTTGCTGTGAATGGACAAGTAAATTTTAATTTTGCACTGGGATCGGAGTAAACAAAGCATGATTCCCAGATAAAAACCCCTTTTCTTGTTCTTTACTTTTATGAACGTCTGACGTTAAAGACAACATTCCTAGGTGAAACTACACTTTTTGTTCGAACCATACTTTCGTGAACGTCCGTTGCTTTTTTATTACAGGCATGTTTTCAAGCGTTCAGAAGGAACTTCTAAGCTTATCCACACAAGGACTGAACTACCAAGCCATATCAGCTACCTCGTGTTGCAGATCAAGACTTCACTGAAGATTGGGGCACCCGTTTAATTCCACAGTGAACTTCCCCAAGATATCGTGTCTCTTAGGTAGACAAACTATGTTTGTGATTAAAATTCAGTTTAGAAAATGCTACTATTTTAGCCACACTATTGATAGATTTTGTAACTTTTGAGTATATTTTATATAATGATCACTTGTGCATAACTGATATTCATGAGGCCATGTAGTTGATGCATAGAGTATATACTTGTATTTAATAAATACAGGTGATGTTGACTTTCAGTGTCTATCATTTTGCATTGGCTGCATACAATTTGTTTTATGACCCAAAATACAGAACTTTAGTATTTGTTAATATTTGGCCATGCAGTTGATGGCTGTTTCATACGGTTGAATTATTCTCAGGGGAATTTTGATTTTTACTTTTGTTTCATTCCTTCATGTTCTTGTATATAATTGAAAGACTTTGACAACTAAACCAAAATGTACATGTTTGACAAGATGTATTGATGTCAACTCTAATATTTAGCTGTAGTTTCGGTGTAAACCAAACTCACAATTTTTGTATGTACATATGCCATGTTTAATATTGATATCGACTTTGGAAGGCCAAAATATAGCAGCTATACAGATGATAGTTGCAAGATGTTTTCACTGTAATATAGATAATTGGCCAATTGACTTATTTTCATTTTAAAGAGACCATGCGGGTGATGGTAACTCTTACATTGGCTAATTATGTTAATCCTTTATGCAACTATGCAGATGGTATTTGCATGAAGTAAAATTGGGTTACTACATGTTTGTGTACTAAGAATAACCTGCCATGCAGATGATGGCTACTCTAATTTCAACTATCCGTTCTATGCTATTATGACTGTTGTATATAAAGAAAAATTCTACTTATTGAATGTATTGTTAATAAGCCAAGTTCCTGCAACCAGGCCTTGCAGTTGATAGCAATACCAAAGTTCTTTGTAGAAGTATGCAGGTGATAGTTGTGTAAAGTGACATCATGACATTTGTTACTGTAGTATGAGTCGTGGATAATTGACAAGGTCAAAATGTTCATTTCATTTTGCCGACTTTGTGTAAAGCAACAATATGATGGTGGCTGCATCTTGATTTGTGAAATGTCACTTTTAAAAAGTTGTACAAGACCATGCAGTTGATGGTTCCTTATGTTTTTAAACTGTGAATGTATACACTGATTTGTTTTACTTTCTGTTATTTTCTGTTGTTTTGTAAAGTTAAATTAGCCATGTATAACTGATGATGACTGCATTCAGTTTTATGACAGATATTAGTGGCAGTCACAATTTGAGGCTTTTTGGCCCTCGACCTATGACATCAATTCAAGTGAACGTTGCATTCATAATTTAAGTATTGTATTTGTAGCACCTTAATGGTAAATGCTATGGTATTGTTTGCAGTTATGCAGATGATGGCTGCATAATACTGAGTAGAATATCCATAGGCATGAACTATATCTCAATAATCCAAAACTTAACTATTTAAGGTCAGGCAGTTGGTGTTTGTTGGAATTTTCTGAATCTTATTTCCTGGTACCAATTCAATCCAGATATTTCAGGATATTTGTGGCAAAGGGATTTGACGGTAGTTGTTTATGAAGCAGCCAATTATATGAAAAAGTTTCATTGTATTTCAGGAAGAACTATTGTATTGCGTAAATGTGTATCATATAGCCTGTTAGTGTTAGCTTTTGTTGTAGTCATGCAGATGATGACTCCAAAGATATGTAATCTTAAACATTCTGTATCTCATTATTCCATACAGTTGTACATTTGATGACTGTATGAATTTTCTGGGTTTTTTTTACTCTCAACAGCCATGCAGATGATTACTGCAGATCGAATCATTCCAGGATTATAGTATAACGTAAAAGCTGCATTGACCTAAATATTGCTAACAAATTATGATAGATGTGTATTTTATAACATATACCATTTAATGCATAAAGTTGTTGCAGATTATAGGAGCATGATGTAATGAATTTAGATTGTAGAAGGCCATGAAGTGTATGGCTGATTTCATTTTTCTAATATTTTGTTCACTTTCCGAAGCCATGCAGATGATGGCTGGATTCAACTTATTGTAAGGGATACTCTTTGAAATTTGTGATTACAAACTTGAGGCCATGCAGTTGATGTATCCTCAGTTTGTAACATGAGAGCAAACTACATGCACATGAAAATATTGCTGAAAATATTGCTTAAAATATTGTTGGGTGCACAATTGTGAATCTTCTGCAAGTATTTGTGGTATTGATCAGTTCAATCATGTGGATGATGATTGCACTAAAAAAATTAACTTGAAGTGTGCATTGTGAATTTTATTTCACATTTTCCTGAAATGGGATTGTATGCCGAAGGCCATGCAGTTGGTGGCTCTTTTATTGTCTCTTGTTTTATTAACTTTAAACAGCCATGCAGGTGATGGCTGGATTCAACTTATTCATTTTACGATTGTAAGGAATATTCATTTGAAATTGCAGTTGATGGATCCTCAGTTTGTAGCATGAGAGCAAACTACATGTAAATATTGCTTAAAATATTGTTGGGTGTGCAATTGTGCATCTTCTACAAGTAAAAGGTAAAACCTGTGATACTGATCGGTGCAGTCATGTAGATGATGATTGCACCAGAAAATTACCTTGAAGTGTACAGTCATCTTGCATTTTATTTTAAATTTTACTGAAAGGGGATTATATGATTAAGGCCATGCAGTTGATGGCTCGTTTAATGTTTCCTATTTTGTTAACTTTAAACAGCCATGCAGATGATGGCTGGATTCAACTTATTGTAAGGAATATTCATTTGAAATTTGTGATTACAAACTTGGGGCCATGCAGTTGATGGATCCTCAGTTTGTAGCATGAGAGCAAACTACATGTACATGAAAATATTGCTTAAAATATTGTTGGGTGCGCAATTGTAAAAGGTAAAACCTGTGATACGATCGATGCAGTCATGTAGATGATGATTGCACCAGAACTGCACCAGAAAATTACCTTGAAGTGTACAGTCATCATGCATTTTATTTCATATTTTACTGAAAGGGGATTATATGATTAAGGCCATGCAGTTGATGGCTATTTTAATGTTTCTTATTTTGTTGACTTTAAACAGCCATGCAGATGATGGCTATATTCAACTTATTCATGTTACGATTGTAAGGAATATTCATTTCAAATTTGTGATTACAAACTTGAGGCCATGCAGTTGATGGATCCTCAGTTTGTAGCATGACGGCATGCTAAATATTGCTAAAAAATATTGTTGGGTGCGCAATTGTGCAAAAGATAAAACGCGTGACACTGATTAATACAATCGTGTTGATGATTGCACTAGACAATTACACAGAAGTATGCATCGTGAAGTCGGTTTCATATTTTCATGAAATGGGATTATATGCCCAAAGGCATACAGTTGATGGTTCTTTTCAAATCACTTATTTTGTTAACTGTAAACAGTCATGCAAATGATGGCTTTAAAACTGGCAAGGTTTTGTTTTACTTCATGGAGACAAACACGAAGTTGCTGCTCATTTTGTAATGCATCAGCCTAACAAGTGTATCAAAAATAGTACAACATACATGTAAATGCAGATTACATTTTATCTGCTGTAGAAAAAAGAATTATATGACACCAGGGAAATAACAAAGGATTTGTTAACTTCCGTGGTGATTATGGAAGTATGGCGCACATGTTACACAGTGCAAAACAGTTTTCTGAACTTGAGCGGAGGTCATTTTAAAAAGCTGCCTTTGCAATACTTACTGATAATTGATTTTCAAACTTTAAAGAGGAAGTTTTAACCCGTAACAAAAAGTCTCATCAATAACAAAAACGTGGAATTAAGATTTTGATGCTGTGATGCAAATGATATGCATGTTTTATCCCAAGCTTTGCAGTGTAGTAAACAGTGAAAAATAGAGTTTAAAGCAGTTAGGCTAATGCCTCAAGCTCTAAAAGTTTTCAACAAACGTGTTAGAGTTGAAAACATCAACTTCATTTTAAAATAGACAAGTTTTCAACTCGGTGAGAAACAAAGGTTCTGCCTGTGATATAAAAGGAAGCTACAAAACAAACAAATGACAATTATTTTGGTCTTCGATTCATGTAGATTTTTTTAATTAGTATATCAGTGGTGTATTTAACATTACAAATTAAAGATTAATGTCAGAAATTCATTAAGTTACCACTGAGATATCTAACATTACAGTCGGTCTGAATTAGTGCAGTCAGCATTGATTAAATCTTGTAATTAAAAAGATGCTAAAATATAAAATGTGCTGCTCTCGCTTGCAATAATAATGGGATAAGCTATCAGTGTAGAAATACAACAGTACCGGATAAATATGTAAATCATACTTTGCAAAGCATTAAAATTATTATTATTGTTAAAATTATTTTCCACAGAGGTTTATCAATTTTGTTGTATTGACAAATGTGTTAATGTTCTTGTTTGCAATTGCATAGTGTGGAAATGTTCACTTCATTTCATTTTCCAACTTGGTTTTTGTTTTTTACATTGATACTAAATCTAACCCCAGTTCTTCTTTAGGCCTACATTTGTTTTTATTTTATGGACTAACACAACAATTAAACCTAACAACCTCTTGGGCCAGGGAGACTAGACAAACCCCCCCCCCCCCCCCCCCCACCCCCACCCACCCACTTGGGCACTGCCCAATTCACAGCACTCTGATATTACCCAATTCACGGATGACACTGATAGTTACAAAAAGGTCGGGAAAATCACATTTCTTACTTTGTGATTTAAAAACTTTTTTTTGCCGGGCCAAGCGTCACCTCGATTAAGTTGTCATGTTTTTGTGGATAAGCGCTATCTGGGCTTTAATCCGGTAGGGCGATGAATAATACAACGTATGACGTATGAATAACCATATACCTGACCGCACGCACGTACGCACATGTACAACCACCGCATGTACCGTTTATTATGGACTTGGGACGGGCCCTAGCATAGCGCATGTACGACCCGGTATACCACCCAACCCGTTCCCGCCTGTACTCCAGAGGTACCCATTATATACTTCTTTTTTCTTTTCACTACAATATATTATGTACCCAACCGGCGCCCGCCTGTACTCCAGAGGTGCCCGTTTTATAATTCTCTTTTTTCTTCACTGTGATGTACCCAACCGGCGCCCGCATATATGTACTCCATGGGTGCCCGTTTTATTTTATACATTATACATAAAGTGAAAAAAGAGGGGTGACCGCAGGTTGCTCATGCAGCACGCACAACAAGGCTATCAGCGCAGCAGCGCCCGAACTTGCTCACTGATGTGCAGACTTCGTACGTTGAAGTGTTTAATTGTTCGTATGTTATATTTTGACTGTGATGGGGTGAGCGACATGAGGTCTTGATAATAAGCCAGTTTGGTATTTTAACTGCGCATGCTTATGTGCACAATCCATTAAAATGTTTATCCCGAATGACCCGCGTGACCACGCAAAAGGTGGTCGCAAAACGAGCACGTGTGAAATTCAATCAGAATGGGTGTTCGTGTAACATGACGTGACATTACGTCGGCAATATTATCCTGGATAACCTTTGACCTTTGACATACCGAACTGGCTTATTAAATCAATAGAAGCGTAATTACGGGAGAGGTTATTGACACGCCTTTTTCCCAAGCAGACGGGTCGTGTAGGCCTACTACCTCCGGCGTTTGAAGACAATTAAGCGCGGCGTTTATACTAATGCATGGTTTTTGCTTACTGACACATGGAGGAAATTCCTTCCTCCATGCTTGACACAAGTTCGGATCACGGAAAACTCTGGAACACCCAATTCCCCACAATGTCGCTTCCCAGGTTGTATCGTAAAATTGGGTGTGATCCCTGGCTATACGTCATTCTGGATTTATGACTTCTGACTAGCGCCCACCCGAACAAAGATACTGACAATTTGGGAGACCGCCAACATAGGGCAAGATAGCTCAGTTGGTAGAGCGCCGGTACGGTAACCCGGAGGTCGCAGGTTCGAATCCCGCTCCTGCCAGTTTCTTTGTTCACTTTGAAAATGTATTCAAATTTACCTAGTCAGTTTCCTTATGGATTGTTTGACAAAGAATAAAAATGCGTTGACATACTGTAAAACGTATGATTATTTTAAATATGTCTTTTTTTTTACGCTTTGCTTGCATTTCGATGTAAAACGTTGAAAACCAATAATTGTCTCATGTTTTGCTTGAATTCCGTTCATTTTCGGATTTACGATTTATGAAATACGATTGTACTGTTGATTTTTGATTTATTTTATTGGTTTATCAACATTAATTATATACTGCGTGGAGAGTGATCAGATTTTTAAAAAGACCAGAAAATCTTCGCCTGCTGAGGGAGGACCGCTTTAAAAAAGAATCATGGGGCGCTGTTTGTTAAAGGTTTAATAATTGGACCTCGGAATTGTGTTGAGGGCGCACTTTAACAAGCCGTTAAAAACCCGGGGCGGGGGAGCCGCCGATACTGGAAATTCCCAAGTGAAAAACGACTGCGTGGTCAAGCTCCCTGAGCTGCCTGCGTGAACGGCAATGAAAACGAATCATGATGTAACGTGTGCGGAAGTTCATTAGCAGGCACGTGGGTGTGTTCATATACGTGAGTATTCAAAGCCCTCCAAGCAACTCTGGCAACTTATTCTGTAGCGATAGCCTTGTCTCTCCGCTCGACTCGCGCTCGTGCAAAAATAAAAGTGACCCAGGTCACAGTGCACAGTAGTTACCAATGTATTCGCAGCAAGACGACGTTTGGCAAACCGTGGAGAAATGCATCCATGGGTAAACCACTGTTTGCACAGTGGCCGCAGATGTTTACTGTCATACTTAAAGGAACCATGCTTCTCAAATTGACCGGATCACATTTTATTTCATAAATAAATTAATTTATATGTATTAAATGTGAATTAAAAGCCAAACTGGTTCAAGCAAAGTTTTGGTGTGATTATTTGCCGTTCAAAAATTGACCCCCCCCCCCCCCCTTTTTGAAATTTGTTTAGACTCAAATTGAGGGCGCTGTTCGTGACGTAGACCGAGGCACCGAAATTCATGGATGGACTCGATAGTCTGGACCCGGCCCGTATACACACACTAGGTCTACACGTGCAATTCTACACAACAACTAACATCGAACTTACCCTGATTTTCTCCCTTTTAGCGAAGGCTCCTCAAGGAATGGGCCGTTTAACTGCTTTCGCCTTTATCTTACTCACATCTGGGAACTTTGTTGGGATGGCAGTGGACTTGAGCATATTTTTAATGGTCATCCCAAAGGATTTGAAAATACCAGTAACGAAACACGACGGCTCAAATGGTCGCTACATAACGCTGAAAAGCTGCTCTTGTCACCTTCACTTTCGCCGTCCGAATTCTCCGATATTTCGCTTCAGTTGGAAATAAATGAAGGCTTACTCCACCCGTCGTTGTTTTGCTGCACCCAGCAGCCACACACCTTGTCGGCATGGCCGAAAAACCACTATATTTTGCTTAGATTTTGGACGAAGAATTTTCGCCGTACAATGTACACACAATGCATACCCGTGATGAATGGGTAATGTGCCTCGATCTACGTCACACACTTATGTTAATGAGGGTCCCACTCAGGGGGCGGAGTAGCTTGGACAAACATTTTCAAAAATTGTTTTCTCATATTTAATCTGGGAAATAATTGTCTCTGGACACAAAATATCATTGTCAAGATAATACTTTATTGTTTTAAGCAGGAAAAATGCAATATAAATCCTATATCATGTTTCATTTAAATACTTCCAGGAATTTGTTAGTTTTTTATGCATGCACTATGCATTCGATGTAATCAATGTGGTCTGTATGCACACAATAGTTTACGAAGAAAAAACAAATTGTAAGTGTGATGACAAACATGCATAACAAATAGAAGTTGGAAATCCTACATGTAGACTTTAAAAACAAAGATAAGCCGCCCATACAATTTTTCATTTTTAAAATTGTCTTTATTTAATTCATTTAATTGTAAAAGAGTGATATTTAAACATCTATTTTTCATGTTAGATTAAAAATGAATATTGTGTACTGCAAGCTTACCATATTTGGAAAAAAATATGATGGGCAATTAAATCAGTCGTAATTCATGCATATAAACTCCAAACATTTTTTTCGGAAACTCAAGTTTGACAGACGATTTCTCTCTTGTTTCCAACTCTTTTTCCTTGACTTCAGTATCATTGGAAAACCCTGTTATTCTTCTTTACAATGATGTGTCATTTGTTATGATTAAACAATTGGGGGATGTGCAGCACAGCTGAATATGGGGGTGGGTGTAAAGTGAAATGTTACAAAATGCATTGCTATTGTCATACAGTGCATTCCCCTTTTGCTTGGAGGATGGGAATGTGCAACAGATCTGCAACAGATCCTGATTGATGGATGGGACGCCATCCCACAGCATGCAACGTGTGACCCCCGGCTCGTGAACAGTATGAGGAGGAGCTAGGTGCCAGGCTGTTGTGGCTGCATTCGGATCGTCCACCCGCTACTGAGGCTCTTGACTTTACATTGTTCAATGAAGAAACTTTTCAATGATTAAACCAGAAAAAAAGACTTTCCTTACGTCTTGTTTTTTCTTTTGTTAGTGATAGAGTGTTGCATTGTACTGTGAGAGAGACTTCTTGTTACTGATGGATCATTTACTGGGTGTTTGAGTGCAGAAAATTACAAATTATTTTACTCTGTTTGAAACGCAAGCACAACAGAGTTGCTATCCCGGAGGCAATTTATTGTGACAGGCCATGTGGATTTCTAAACTTTCCCTGCACATTTATGGCTTACAACCTTAAAATATTAGTTAGTAAGCAGAGAATCAAATTCCAGGAAAATGAGTTGGTAACAAGAGAGAAATCGTCTGTCAACTTGAATTTCCGAACCCTTTTTTGAGGAGTTTATATATATAACAAGATTCAATTGTAAAATTGTTTTCAGTGAAGAAGAACTATTTATAGCGAGTATATAAACACTTACAAATGACAGTGGGAAACATTAATTGCAATATTCTTATTTCTAAAAATAAATCTGTACATGTATTTATAAAGGTGCGTTATAAGCCTATAGTTTGTCGACTTAGCAATTAACAGTACCGATTAATTAGCTTTAGAAAACGCCCTGTTAGATCTACTCAAACAAAACTATGACAGGTGGTAACTTCAGCAAATATATTTTGAAGCACATACCATTATCTCTTTATCTTTAAGTCCTAAATTTGTCAATGTTTCCATTTTAATTATGCACGTAGCCTATAATCTGCAGTGTATCTCATCATGAAATGTGAAAAGTGCAGCGTCCATAAGCTCTCCAATGAATTCCCGCCAAAGACCTTGTTGGAGTCCTGCCAACATGCTACCCTGCACTGTCTTAGGGTAAATATACTTGGTGTATCTGCAAAACTTCTTTTAATTATCGGGAGGTTTTTCTTTTTCATTTTATTAAGTTGAGAATCTACAAATTAGAAGAAAAAAATCATAATGATTGATACAATTGTGTTTGATTCAACAAGTGGCACCTTGCCCTATAATATCTCACATATTTGTATTTGTAGTGCGTTACAAATCACGTGGAACAGCACGGCAAGTGCTCCCAGTGTGAAAACAAAGTCAGCAAGGACTGTCGACGGCTGCAGCAATGTTACGAGCAGCTGCGAGCTATATTTTCCGAGTACGAACCGACGTACGTCCCCAAGACAGATACGACGTCTGCTGAGAAAGGCTACGTCAGTCTGGCCATGTTGAATGGGGACAGCACGAGAGAGGAGCTGGATTCGACCATAACCGTAGCCAGGGTGAGCGAGATCGTGAAGGAAAAACTCGGAGTTCCCCCTCAGAGCCAACAGCTGATTTACAATGGCAAAGAAATGAAGGTACTATAATTTCTATCTTCAGCCGCTGTCAAAACATCCTCGTACTACAAACTTTCCTAAATATACAATAGCCCTACTCAGAAACTAGAGATTTTAGTTCTTTATTCACAGCATTCGAAAAACAGTGCAAACGTTAAAACTACAAGGGAAAAGAAACATGATTTTATTTTTCGTCTATATTGACACAAACTCCTTTTAACATCAAACTACATGTATACTCCCCAAATTGTCTGGAAAGGTTTGAATGTGCGTAACTGTTCAACTTATTCTATTTATTATTACTCACTTTGCCAACACTCAGCTACTACAAAGTGCTGCCAGAAACAACAATCTACGTCAGGCGCCTCCTGTACTCGGCCCCAGAAAACAACCTGAATAAAGTGGTGTTTGACCTCCACTGGGGCTACCCGTCAACAGGTCGAGATTATCTGGACGCAACGGCCATCATTTTCAGCGGCACCCAACTCGTGGATTACCTGGATTACAGAAAACTATCCCACGATTCACTGAAACACTCGGGGGATCGCATGGATAACCGCAACAGAATAGGTCATCACTTCATGACGGTGGACCTGCATGAGGGAGGTACCAAGTTCCTTCACCCACATCTTCTTCACGCTAAGCTCTTGGGAGTCGCCAACCATTGCCAAGTTTCCGAATCCGAGTCTGAGGTTTTATGAGGAGTCTGATCCAGGTACGATGCTGTGTGAGGACACAATTACGAAGACGAATCATTTCCCGAGGCGATTGTGATGTGTTGGTTGTCGAGACACAAGGGCAAGTGGTGTTGTGTACAGCGCGGGCAAAGCGTCAGCTGGAAACTCGGAGGACTATGAACCTCTGTTGGTGCTGACAATTTCAGGATATCATTGCCAATGGACTGTGACATGTGAAACAATGTGATACACACAAATTGATAGTCTGCAAACACCATTTATGAGATAAATGTTAAGTCAGTGGCAATATTTTTGCCTGCGTCGTATACAAAGAGAGCTATTTTACCACAGACACTTTACGGCTACACCATATGAAGTATACTACATGAAATGTCGAGTTCAGTTAAATCTGCTTCTCATTAAAGAACGAACTTTCTCTTGTGAGTTAGTTGCTTCACATAAACGTATCCGCTAAATTTCTATCTAGTTGTACTCTCCATCATGGCGGGCGGGGGTGGGGGGTGGGTGGGGGGGGGGGTAAATAACTCTTCACAATACTGTGGTAATACAATTTCTTTAGTAGAGGATCTCCTTCACTATTGTATATATAAATGCCCTGCTGTCCCATAGTCCACAAAATAAAGGGTTAGTGCACGGAATGTTTTAAATTGTTTCCCTTTTATTGACGACTGTTCCCAGTTTTATTAGTTCCCAGGTTTATTAGTACACTATGATGTGATCTGGGAAAACCCTTCACATGTTCGCAGAACCCTGCATTGAAGATAATGGCACGATAGTCCCCTAGACTTTGTTTTTTTGACAATTTGAGTTTCTGCTACCATAAAACTTATTAATATCTAAATTATCATTCCCTGAAAATATTAACTAAAAATTCCATAATTTTTAAAAAATGTAACAATTTGCAATCTTTCAGTCACTTTTTGTGCAAACTCAATGAGTTACACAGAAGTTTAAAGCTTGATTTCTCAAAATGAAGTCGGGTGGTTTTCTTAAATTCCTGACAGCATAATTCAAGTTACAGACATTCTAGAATCATGAATAAAACACTTTTGAAAAGAACACAGTGCCTTCATTATTGTTATGCATATACACAAGAATGATAGACTTAATTCACCATGTGAAGGGTTTCCCAGATCACATCATTTATTGATTCACTTTCACAGAAATCTGATGGTGTAATGCTAATTTTCTAGTGAATATCAGAGTCTCGGCTCATCGTTTGACGTTATGGTTTTTTTATTTTAAGAGCATTTTTACAAGCGGTGTAACTTGAGTTCGTCGATTATGCTATCTTTGTTTCCCGGGATCGCTTTTCCTCATCAGCCACTGCACCGTATAGACTTGGAAACAAGTCTAGTAATAACCGCGTATTTCTCATCTGGGAAAAACCAGAGCTGAGAAATCGACGACATTGTTTCTATAGTACGTTGAATAAGTACTTGGCCAAAGCCATGGCCAAGCTCATTGTCGTATGTCGAGGTAGTCGACCTTTGACATTTGATCAATTATCGCTCGGGTGATATGTTGTGTGAGCATGGTGTGAGCACTGGAGAAATGGGGTGAGTAAATAAGCATATTTACAACGGTTTAAACTTGAGTTCGTCGATTGTGTATATAGGGCCATAGCTATAAGCTTTGTTTCCTTATAGGGCCTAAGTACAGTCATTTTAAGTACGGTGTTCCACACGTGTGCTGAGCACCGCTTTGGAATTTGAATTTAAGCCAGACATGAATGATTTCAATCACAATATTCAAATTGCTGGCAGTTTCTTGCACGTAATGTGCACACAATATATTAAAGGGACACATTGCCTTCAAAATGTCACGAAATAGTTGCTCGTTTGGAAATGTTCCTTATCTTTTATACAGAGTTGTCATGCAAAAAAACACGTATAATGTGTTGTGATTAGTGAGTAGTGATTACAAAACAAAAATTGGCATCTGACCCCTGACATCTGACCCGCGAAACATAGACTTATTTCCAGTAGTGAATACCACCGTCTAAATACTGCGCAAAATACGCTGCAAGAGTCTTAGGCTGGCGCCCGCAGTCAGTGGCCTTGTAAACCTATCAGATGATCGTCAGGTACCATTCTCTACCTCGCGACACATCGCCAGTGCTGCGCTGCGCGCCGTGCCACAGGTACATCAAAATGGATAAACAAAAGTAATTTGAATATCACAAAACAGACGGTTAGTAGTATATAATAATGCCCAGACGTACTTCGATCAACCAGCTGCGACTGGAAATACGACTGGTGAACCACGGTCTCGACACACTTATGTGGAGTCAAACAATTTCTGGTTGATCTACAAAATGGCGGACCGCTATTTGTCACGAAATCTAAACCAAAAAACCACGCAAGTTGATGAAGGGAGTAGTTATATGAAACTCTTTATATTCCATTTAAAAAAAGCTTCCCAACCATATCCATTTCATGTTTATAGCCCAAATCGCCAAATCCACAAGCAATGTTGTCCCTTTAAGTTTGGCACAGGAAGGACCGAGATACCAGAGAACTCTTCAGTACGATCGCAGTAGTAACCTGAGAGAAGTACACCCTCCATATCAATGCCACGCGGTCCGCTGCAGTCACAAAAAAGTTGTGTTTTTTTACGGAATGTGTTAATTGTTTCCTTTTAGTTGCTTTGATGACTTGTTCCCGTCTTATATTAGTACCATCGGAGAAGGTTCCTTCCTCCATGTTCAGTACTTACCACTTTTCAACGAGCGTTGCCAGAGGATTTTTGTCTAGAGGGGGGAAAACACTCCCCAGAAAGCACAGCAAAGGGAGAAATCACCGCCGTGGAAAAAATCGAAGGGGGGGGGTGGGGGGGTGTGCGGGGGTTCTGGACATGCCAGTGACTCGACCCCTTTGTTCAAGAACAGCGATACCTATTGTATATAGCCGCCCGCAGGCACCTTTCAACAGTTTTAGAGTGTTCTATACATGTACATTCAATTAAGTACGAAATTGACTTCGACACCTCGTCTTCTTATTTTACTGTATTTAGTCTGCTTTCTTTGCCCCTGAATTTCTGAGGGGGGGGGTGACCCCCCCCCCCCCCCCCCCCCCACCCCCCCCCCCCCCCCCCTTCCCCTCGCGACGCCCATGCCACTTTCAGCATTTGCATTTCTCCACTAGCCCATGATAGGCCGTAACTGATAATCGGGACCCATCTTGTGTTGGGTTTTTCTGTGTGTTTTGATGTCTATGATACAAACGTCATGATGGTGTACATTAATTTTCTAGTGAACATCATCAGCGTCTCAGTACATAGTCTGGACGTTACTGACAGTTATTTTAAGAGCTTTTTTTACAAGGATGTACAATCGGTACGACCCCAAGGGCCAAGACTATCTTCCGTACGTTGTTTTCTTCGGGATAAGTACATGTACAGACTCGCTTTCCTGCCATATGCACCGATATAGACTTGGAAACAAGTCTAATTTGGACGCCGCACATTTCTCATCTGGGGAAACCCAGAGCTGAGAAAACCAAGGACGTTCCTATTATGAGAACAGGCAAATTCATTGTCGTGTCGTGTTGGTCTATAAAACTCCCTTGACCTTTGATCAATTATCACGTGGTGCCTCCAGCACTCTGGCTGCTTATGAGCACCACCAAGTGAAATTTTCAGGACTGCTTTGATTTGAGCCAGACAGAAATTACTGCAATTATAATATTCAAATTGCTGGCGGTCCTTGCCCCCCCCCCCCCCCTCCCGTGTTGCATGCAATGTGGAAAAACCCGCGATTGTGAATGGATGTTTTTACGGTTTCAGGGTATGGACAGCCAATTGTACAAAATAGAAAATGATTGTGGCAATAGAAAATCATGTGCGTCTATGCCGAGTGTAAGAATGCTTTCAGGTGGTACGTGTATAATATACAGGGCATACCTTTGAAGGCATCAGGCCAGAATACGTACCCTTCATTGGCGACACAACAGACCGACGTAGTGTATATTATATGCAGACTGTTTAAACTGTTACAGACGGAATTCAGCTGATCCAGTATCGAGGTTGATTGTCAAAAATTGTCACCATGAATTGTGGCAAGTGTGGCGTTCAGAAACTGTCCAACGAGTTTCCGCCATGGACATTGGTGGAGTCGTGCAACCACGCTGCACTGCACTGTCTGAGGGTAAATATGTCAAGCACTTTATTGTCTTATAATTGAGAACAACCTAATCGTGAAGAAAAACCTGAAGTGACATATGACAGTGGTCTTTCCGCTGGCGCCTATACATGAGTGTGGTAGGCCCATTTCCCTTGTTTTTAAACAGGTAATCTTTTGACTTGTAAAAAAATACATGCATGTTGTGTAATGAATATTAGTGTAAAATGCACATTTCAATCAGTTTCCATATATATAAAATTGCCTTTTTCATTATTTTATGTACAGTGCGTGACATCACATGCCGAACAACACGAACAGTGCTCTCAGTGTGAGAACAAAGTTCGCCAAGACTCCAGTCGTCTGAAACAATGCTACTCTCAGCTGAAGGCATTATTTCCCGAGTACGAGCCCACATTTGTCCCTAAGGTATACACCGCGACTGGTCAGAAAGGCTACGTCAGTGTGGCCATGTTGAATGGTGACTGCACCAGTGTGGAGCTGAACCCGACCATGACAGTCGCCAGGCTGAGAGAGATTGTCAGGAAGAATCTGAAGGTGCCACTTGAGAATCAACAGCTGATTTACAATGGCAAAGAAATGAAGGTATGCATTCGCGATAATGCCCAATCTACATGTCCCTACCTATGCAACCCCCCACCAAAACAGTTCGTCTAGCTTCCCCACTTCCCGCCCCTCCCCCTAAAAAATAAAACACCTTTCTGATGTGAAAATGGAATTGAGCATTTGACTCTCACCTAGTGTCAACAAAAGTTGTTGGATGTGTTTACGAACTTTTGACCCCCCCCCCCCAAAAAACAAAAAAAAACAACAATGCCAAATCAAATTGTGAATATTGTTAAAATTGGGTCCTCGAAACTGGTTATCGCCTGCATTGAATTACTTTTGACCTAAGGTGCTTTATCGACTCCATGATAGGATTAAACATTTTGTTGTTTTAACAGGAACTCACCGATGCACATGCCCAAGCTACCCTTGGTTTCTACCAGGTTTCACCCAAAACGACCATCCATGTCAGACGGCTTCTGTACTCGGTGCCAACCGGCTTGGACAAGGTTGTGTTTGATCTGCACTGGGGATATCCTCCAAGCGGCAGAGACTATCTGGACGCCAGTGTGCTCATCTTTGAAGGGCTCAAGTTTTTAGACGTTTTAGATTACAGGCACATACAACGAACTGCCATGAGGCACTCTGGGGATGTGATGGACGATTATAAATGCATTGGTCATCATTTGATCAATGTGAATCTTAAAAGCATTCCAAGTAATATCACCCACCTGTTCTTCACCCTGAGCGCTTGGGACTCGCCCAATGTATCCAAGTACCCGAACCCTAGTCTCCGGTTTTATGAGGAGTCCAATCCGGGCAAGATGCTGTGCGAGGACACAATCAAGAAACTAAACTACTCCCAGGCCATAGTCATGGGATGGTTAGCGAGGCAAGGAGGACACTGGTGTGTCTTCAGCGCTGGCAAGGCATCTGCCGGCAATGCCAGAAGCTATAGCTGTCTGGTGACGACGATACGGGGTATAATAACTAATGGACTGTAAGGTCCCCTCACCCCCCCCCCCCCCCCAAAAAAAAAAGAAGGAATACACATATTGATAAAAAGGAAAAAATACAAACATTTTTTTAAAAGAAATCTGCACCGTTCAGTCTCCCTCCTCCCTATTGAAGCATGCTCCTGTATCGTCCTCGTCTTAGTGCCCAACTGAAACTGTTTATTAATCACGAACCGTATAGTTTCATACTTTTCGATGAAAACAGATTGTCCAGTCTGAACTATGAAGTGGCCCACTTCATAGTTCAGATTTTGGACAATCGGTTTTCATGATTGCTTCATGAGGTTATCGGTAATATTAAAATATGAAACTTTCAATACGCAGTGCAGGAATATATAAGAATATTGTAAAGAGTTCATGTTTAGCCTAAATAAAAAAATTACAACATTGCTATACCCGTTTGGTTTTTTCATAGTTCTTATTGAAACGACCATTTTAAACATGTTGAATAGTAATTGCAACTAAAGGCATACATATTGTAAAGTTAGCGCTGAGTTATGTTAAAAAAACATGAAATATTCCATTATTGAGTATAGTACCTGTTGTTTGCAAAAAGAATTGAAGGAAAGGAGCGTTATAACCTGTAGGTGCACAGTGAATTTATTATTTTGTTCAGTCAGAAAGTAATTTTTAAAACCAGTTATTAATGTTTCTTGAATTGTCTCTGAAGATGAAAACAGCTCTCTGGCCGATAACAACGCCGTAACTGTATAACGCGTACGCCGAATGTTTCTATCTTGTGCTTTTCAGTGACTGACCGTCGGAAGTCGGTACCACGTATCTTAGCGATAAATAATGACCTTGAGTTGCCAAGTTGCCTGGTTGAAATTACCCCCATGGGATGTTCTGGCTTTATAATGATCTGTGACCTCTAGATATTTTGTGAACAATGAGCGGGGTCAGCTATGATTTTACTTCTTTTTTTTCGGGAAAATCTACGATTTTTTTATTTGTCTCTTGGAGCAGTACATGCGTACGAGTTCATGTACGTGTATATTGTAATTAATGACTACATCTCTTCCATATTCCTGTGTCTGCCTAATCTCCCCATGCCTATAAATCATGGAAACAGGTGGATAAATTGAGAGCCTTTTCTCATAAACGCATGTGGATTGTCTTATATTGTTCCATTGCGTATGTTGGTATTGTTGAGGCCTCCCACATTAGGAGATATACATTTACCATGGAGGAAGTCCTTCCTCCATGCATTTACAGTCAGACGTTTGACTACTTATATGCCTCCACACTGTATTTGCACATATATGTACTCACAATTTGCATGCCTTTTGTCTTACCTTAGGCTTTATAATTCAGTTTGTTGTCATTAAACTAAATTGTAAAGGCGAAGTAAAAAAAAACGTTTAGCGTCCCCGCCCACTTCCTTTTTTTGGGGGGGGGGGGAGGGCGCCTGGATTTGTTACCAGTGCAGTAGAAAGTAAGTAAAAAAGAACCAAAAAAATTCAACCGATCCTTTGGAAATTAAAATACTTGCGAGTCAGAACTTCTAAAAATATTAAAAGCCACTGTAAACATGTTCAACTCTCTTGTCTCTTTAATTTGTGTGTCTTTGAACAATTGAACAACTTAGGGTTATCGGAAATTTAAAAAAGAATGGCGGCCATCTTAAAAATAAAAAGCCAGCCAGCCCCCCCCCCTCCTCGGACGCTAAATATATGTTTTTTGTTACTATTTAGGAGTTTTTTGGCCTTGTGAAATTCATTTTCAGTTTGTCTGGCCTAATTGCGGAAATACATGACGTTCTCAACCAACGTACCCAAACAGCTTCACCATTTATCTCCATTGTGTGAAACGATTTATGCCCCGCCCTGCAACAATAAACATGAGTATGCGTCGCGAGGAGGGGGATCAGGGGAACCCCCCCCCCCCCCCCCCCGGAAATAAAAAAATAATAAAGAAGACGAGGTGAGAAGTCAATGTCGTACTCAATTTAATGTATATGGGTCTGCCTGGGCTTAACGCACAATCTCCGGTCAACCTGACCGTCTGTGCACGGTGAAATAATTTTGTCCGGCGTGGATGGCTGAAGCACATCGTATATACGTATACTGTTTGTGTGCAACTGTAATCCTCTCGTGAATGACATTCTAGTATTACGGTATTTTCACTATTTTGGTGCTGAAAAGAAAAATATACATTGTCTAATTAATGCTGAGTATCACTTCAGAAAGTTCAGTTTTTTTAACGAAAGGAGTGTAATACTAGTCATTAAAGAATTGCAATTCTTAAACCACCATTAGGCCTACATTTGACATGTTTTCTTCAGAGTGTTCAAGCAAATAAGCCCTTCGTCAAACAATAATTTGGACCTCAAAATATCCTATATATAGCTTTTGTACGATGACTTTGACACACCATTGTTGACTTTTCATAATTATTTGGTCAAAATATAGGCCTATATCATTGGCCTGAATTAAATAATAATCAAAAACAAATTTGCAAATGATCTTCAACTAGTTCTGCAACATCAGGGGCGGTTTTACATCTACACCAAACAATTTTGAGGGCATTATTCTTGGGAAGATAACATTCTTTAAGTTTTGGAAACCTTTAGTTTATTGTTTCTTTGGGGGGGGGGGGGGGGGGTTAAGCCCCTTCGTAGAATCATGTCTGTTTACAATTTTGGAATGGCCACATGAATGGAATTTATTGTGTTTTTTTTAAAGAAATCTGAATGTGTTATTTTATTTAATTTCCTTTAGGATTTTCGTTTTTCAGTTTTGTTTTTCATTGTTTATTTTGTTTTTTTGGGGGAAGGGGGACTTAACTCTTTATTTTGTCTCGCATCCATACACGCTACAGCTTAAAACCATGGTTTTTTGCCACCAAAAGAGTGAAAATACCGTAATACTAGAATGAAATTTCACGAGGGGATTACAGTTAGTTGCACACCTCAGTATACGATGTGCTTCAGCCCTCCACGCCGGACAAAATTATTTCACCGTGCACAGACGATCAGGTTGACCGGAGATTGCGCGTTAACCCGGGCCGCCCCACGCGAAAATCACGCTGCGGTAGTCAGCGGCAAAAAGCTTAATTCCTTTGGCCTCGTGCGCACGGGACGAACACATTTTTTAAGTTTTCTATTTTGAACCCTCCAAAAAACATTTAGACCAGAAAGTAATACCTATGACGATTTCAGGTACTTTTCCAAAGCCAAATGGGACAAATCTTGGAGAAATTGAGAGAAAATGACAAAACTGTTTGGACCCCTGTACATTTTCAATGGCCGATTTCGCTATTTGCCAGCAGGGCCCATTTATGCGCATGCGTTCATAAATTTGAATTTATTAGGAAACTGGTCTATTGCTGCAATGCATGCAGCGCAACGGTCACTGAGCTCGAAATTCTGAGCAGCTACCCACGGCCACGTAGAGCTAGGCAGGTACGTAGTCTACAGGATTGCAGGACGAGTGCTAGCCCCACTAGTGTGCCCTGTATGCTGCGCTATACAAGGCCACACATCGAGACACGCATTTTTTGGTTGAATACTCTTTCCAATCTGTGCGCATTTGTCCAAGGAACTTGCGAGTTGCAATTATACTGGATGTATTTGGTAATCTCTCAGCTTTTATTATCTGGAGTTTACATTAATCTTACCTCAAAATTTTCGAGAAATTTTGGCATCTTTTCTAGGCTGCAATTTTGCCGTCTGATCCTTCTCGATCTTCTTGCTTGTCGTGGTCTGCTAAACAACACATGATACAAGAACCGTTTTGGTGGGGAAAATGAATTCTTCACATCACGCCCCAGATCCAACACGTGGGAAACAGGCATTCCCCGGCCCCTATGGTAGAAGTGACAGACGAGGGGTAAGTGCCAACTTTCTTTTGGACAGTCATTAATGCACCTATCAATTGTTTTCACCCTCCCCTTCAACCCTAATTAACCCACAGGGCGGCTATCGGGATGGGTTGATTTTTGTCGTGCATAAAGGTGTAGCTTGAAAATTCCAGCTCTAGGCTCATGACACATGTGAGATTCGCTAAATGGCGAATGAATATGTCATGTCATGAGCCCAGAGCCGGAATTTTCAAGCTAATAAGGGTGGGGATTTTGGACCTTCTTTGATTGAGTGGAAATTAAAAAAACAAAATACCAAAATAATTTTTCATTGGTACAGCCCAGGCATGGAGGAAGGTTGTGTTGCTTCAGAGGTGAGCATGGTGAGGGCTTGGTCACTTTTAAAGTGGCATTCCCCTAGCTTGAAAATTCCAGCTCTAGGCTCATGACATGTGAGATTCGCCGTTTAGCGAATCTCACATTATGTCATGAGCCTGGAGCTGGAATTTTCAAGCTACCCCCGTAGCCATGTTGGAAGTTTGCTCGAAGTAATATGTGGCGTTCCATACAAGCACAAGCAGACAGTTACTCATGTGGGGAATCCCCGAGCATGCAATCCTTCGTCTCTAGACTGGTTCCCTGTCCCTCCAGTATCGGTCTGACTTTGGACTGGACCAGTAGTGGGTAATATTAATTAGCATGTCCTCCAGGTGTATGCCAATTGGGGTGTTTATGTCAATATACATATAATGCATCGCATGCTCAATGGGAAAGAGTTCCATATCTGGACATCACTTATTTTCCCTTATTAATATTACTTAAAAACTACCAAAAAGTTTAAACCTGATGAAGAAACACGAATTTAGGAGGGACAAATTTTCAACTTATTCTTTGAAAATACTTCGACTTTTTCTGTCATGGCCCATAGACTTTGTGCACGAGGTATAAGTGATGTCCGGATATGGAACTCTTTCCGGGGGAGGGGGACCAGTTGGGAGAATCCACGAAACAACCCTGGGCACATGACGCTATTTCAACGTTGAATGTTGATTGAAATGTTGATCACAACGTCGAAATACCATAAAACAACAATTGTTTCAACGTCATTTTGGCGACGTTGGTTTTACGTTGCAGTTTAGACGTTGTGTTTAACATTGGATAATCATGGAAATTCCGTTGCTATATTATTAACCTAAATTCAATGTTTATCTGTTGGGCTGCATGGTGACGTTTCACTTTACAAATTTCGACTTTTATCCGTTGAATAATTGTGGAAAGTACGTCGCGATATTATCAACCTTAAATTCAAAGTTTATATAACGTTAGGCCGGTGACGTTTTTTCAACATACAGATTTCAGTATTTCTCCAATGTTGAATAATTGTGGAAATAAGTTGCAAAAGTGGTGTTTCTACATTGATGTTATGTTGACATTTCCACGTTGATTCAATTTGGAGGTCCAACAACTTTCCAGCATTTTGTCAGCGTAGAAATGTCTACATTGATTCAATGTTGTGATTCCCATGCACACAGTGGGGCGTTTGTGTACAAAGATAGGGAGTTTAGGGACGTCTGGAGGTAAAAGGGACACATTGCTTTGGATTTTGCGATTTGGGCTATAAAACTGAAATAGATATGGTTGGGAAGCTTTTTTAAAAGTAGAATATAAAGATTCACATAACTATCCCTTCAAATTGCGTGGTTTTTGTTTAATTTCGTGACAAATAACAATCCGCCATTTTGTAGAACCAAATTTTTGACTCCACAAAATGGCGGACCGTGTTCACCAGTCATATTTCAAGTCGCATCTGGTTGAAGTACGTTCTGTTGATCCATTTTGATGTACTGTGGCACGGCGCGCAGCACTGGCGATATCATAATTATGAAGCACGATATGTGTCGCGAGGTAGAGAATGGTACCTGGCGATCATCTGATAGGTTTACAAGGCCACTGGCTGCGGCGCCAGCCTAAAGACTCTTACAGCGTATTTTTCGCATTATTTAGACGGTGGTATTTACTACTGGAAATAAGTCTATGTTTCGCGGGTCAGATGTCAGGGATCAGAGGCCAATTTTTTGTTTTGTAATCACTACTCACTAATTACAACACATTATACATGTTTTTTTGCATTAACAACTCTTATAAAAGATAAGGAACATTTCCAAACAGCAAAATTTCATGACATTTGAAGGCAATGTGTCCCTTTAAAGCTTCAGGTTTTTCTAGGGCATATAGGCATTGTTCGAGGTGTAATTTTGCCTCATAAATCATTTAGAACAGGTTTCAAAGCCCCTAGGGCAATAGTTGGAAAGATTTTACTTTAATACCCCCCACCAAAATCGGTCAAGAACAGCAAAATCTTGGAAAATAACCAAACCTCCTTGATTACAACTGTCGATAAACATGTGGCCCAACCTGTTATTTCAAGATTTATGTCGGCAAAATCTGTAAAAAATAAGGAAGAAATCAACATGTATGTAAAACTTTGAGTGACTATATACATGGTGCCAAGAACTTCTAACACAGAAAGCACAAACTTTCTTCCCCTATATTGCACTAAAATGTCCCAACAAAATTATCAAAATTTAAGGTTGTGCCAAGTGTTTATGCAATTATGAACACAAATGGATGGTTATTTTTCATGATTTGCTGTTCCTTACCGATTTTGGTGGGGGGTATTAAGATAAAATATTTCCATTGAAACACACACAAACTGTGAGAGTTGGTGTAAACAGTTTTTGATAGGCTGTGATAGTTATAAGTATAGGAGGGATTAATAACTTTGAAATTATTAAAAACGGTATGATGAATTCAATTTCGTGATTTTCGCATGCAATTTTTGCCAGATTTTTGACGAGGGCCACTTGGAAAAAAAATTCTCAAAAATGCAAAGGTACGCGAAGACAATTTTTTTCATATGGTCGCAGTAACATGTCGGGGAACAAGCTACAAGCATTCCCAGGTGCCCCACCGTACTCTCTGCCCATTTTTACAAACTTTTAGGATTTTTCCATCAAATCAATGCCCAAAACCAATTCTCCAATAATATGATCTGTGGAAATTGTAGAATGCCAACAGATAGTCGTTTTATTTTTGTTTTTATCTTTTGGCCACATTTCAGTAGGCTGTAAAAAATTGTGAAAATTTCTCAATGATCAACATGTTCAGTCCAACGTCTGAGTTTTCTGACCTTACTAAAAGTTGCATAAAATCCCTTCATGATGAAGGGCTAGGAAGCTCATCTAAAAAGCAAAATGACCTCCAGAGTCTCCTATACAACTTGGAAGCACAAATTTCGTAGCGGTAATATTTTTAGCCCATGTCCCCATCATGCCCCAATGTGCCACATTGACTACACGTCGGCTTTTCTATGTTACATCAATTTGCAATCCAACAAATATTCAACGTCAAATCGGAGTAGAATTTCAACATTAAATCAACATTGAAATGTCTACACTGATATATGGTTATTTTCATGTTAAACGTTTGTATTTCTATGTCAGATCAATTTGCAAAACCAATCATCATTCAATGTGAAATCAACATAATTTTTGTAACGGTGGTTTCAACGTGCACATGTCTACGTTGGTTTAACATCAGCATTTCAACGTCAAATCCAACTGTTATTGCAAATCCAATTGTTATTCAATGTTGAATCAACATTGAGTCAACGTTAACGTGTCTGTTGATTCAATGTTCTTATTTTCACGTTGGTTTAATGTCAGCATTTCAATGTCAGACCAATTTTCAAATCCACTCATTCAACATTGAATCAACGTAGATACTTCAATGTCTATTCAACATTGAAAACTCTACGTTGATTCGACATCAGCATTTCAAGGTTAGATCAATTTGCAAGTCCAACAAATATTCAACGTCAAATCAACGTAGATTTTTCAACATTAAATCAACATTGAAATTTATACATTGATATGTATACATTGATATGTTATTTCCACGCTGGTTCAACATTAGCATTTCTACGTCAGATCAATTTGCAAATCCAATCGTTATTCAACGTTGAATCAATGTAGATATTTCAACTTTTAATCAACATTATAAGGTCGACGTTGATTCTATTCAGCATTTCAACATTATATCAATTTGAAAATGATTATTCAACGTCAGTTCAACAGAGGTGTCTGATGTTGTTTCAACGTTAATTCAACATATTTCGCCCTATGGGGCTGTACCATTTTGCAAGTCGTTATTCAACGTTGAATCAACGTAGATATTTAAACATTTAATCAACACCGAAATGTCAACGTTGGTTCGAGGTCAGCATTTCAACATTAAATCAATTTGCATATATATCTAATTATTATTTAACATCAGTTCAACGTCAATGTCTGACATTTCAACGTCAATTCAACATATTTAGCCTGATGGGAATGGCCCATTGAATCGCGAGTTAAATAAAAACTTTTTTTACAGTTGTTCACTCTAATTTTGTTTTAGTCTGTTTAAAGTTTGTTAATAGTATACAATTATACTTATTATTTTTTTTTTTAAATCAAACCCACGCCCAAATCCCAATGCATACTAGTACAGAGGTCTTAAAGCACCCGTCTACTGAGATTTTGATTCAAGCCTAGCATAGCAGAGTACCCCCATAATTATGTAAGAAGATTCGATTTCCGCTGAACCACTGGGGGAAAATCCACAGCCTTCGCCGGGTGGGAGCAAACACCACATTGGGAAGGGCAAAAATCCCATTTTTAATTTACATCATCCCTGACTCCTTCTCCTGACATTGTTTGAAAGTTGGACTAGCTTGGCCAAAAACAAAAATAAATCTAATTCGTCAAACAAACCACAAGGGTAACTGACTAGGTAAATTAGATTAATCTTTATTAAGTGAACAAAGAAAATGGGCAGGAGCAGGATTCGAACCTGCGACCTCTGGAACACCGGTTTGAATCCCTGCTCCCGCCAGTTTTCTTGCAAAATAAATCTAAAAATAAATTAAAAGTACTGCAAGAATTTACCAAGCACGCAGTATTGAAATATTGTAATCTGTACATGCAATTCCTTTGACATGTCCCCGATACAATGTAGATTTCCTGGCTGAATTAATTTGTTAAGCATATTCTGGCGCGAACTGCCACGAAAACTACATGTAAATGTGTTTTTAAACATCGGTGTAACTGTGTGAGCAGTGTTAATTTCGTTGGACTTAATCGCCTTCACCACTAAAGAGCAAATTTTGACATTTGTTGGCGATTTGTCTCACTGTGTTGTTTTGCCAAATCTAGTGTCTACAGATTATAACTGTACTTTTTTCCATTGCCTTTGTAGGTAAAGTTCCTTCTTCATGCCGGCTCTGTCGATGCATCCAGAGTCGAAATTAAGTTTAGATCGCAAACAAACTCCCTGGTGAAACACGGATCAAGCAATTTATGGTCCTGCGAAATATGTCCTCCACTAGAGCAAATGTATCAATACCAATACTACTTCAATCCTTCTGCATCCAATAAAACAGACATTTTTCAGCAGCTTCCTTCTTGGCCACGTCACGAACACCGAGATTTCATCTTAGAAAATGTCCCCGCTTCCTCCTTTGGGAGCATGGTGTTCCACCTTCAAAACTTGTATGCAGGCATCGATAAGAACAACTTTGAAACAAGGATAGCTGAACTGATGCATTTACTGTACCCAAGAGGTAGATCAAAACTCGACCTTCAAGAATACTTTCCAGATCAAAAAGATGAACTGCAAAAGAACTCCTTGCTGTCATGGGTCATCCATTCGATTTTCGTTGCTAGTCGTACTAGTCAACTGTTGTTTCTCGCTGTTCTCGTTGCCAATCTGAGCCACCACAAGCTTAAGGGAAATTTGGATGTAATCAGCGTTTTTGGCAATGACGACCTTCGCAAACTTGTAAGCAGTCTTTATGAAGCTCCCCGAAGTCTTGTTTCAGATTATGACACCGAGCCAAGGTTGAAATCACTTGTGGAAAAAGTTCTGAAGGCACTTGGTGAGCGGCACTGGCTGTACGTTCTACTGTACTGTTATCCTCTCTTCGATAACGTACTTGGTTACACATCGAAGTCTAGTGATCCGCCACCAGCTGACGAGTGTATCACTGGCACCCTTCTTCCTCGTTTGGACAAGGACAGCCATGCTCGCAACACCAAGGAAATCATTAGAAAGATTAAACGATTTCAGGAACGCGAGGGAAAGAAAGGCAACACTCTAACAGGTGGAAAAGATTCGGTGAGTTACTTGGATTGTTTATACATCTTTGAATGTATTGTTTTGACGACATTGGTTATATAGCTACACTCTAAAAACTGTGTTTAGCAATTAAAAACAATCTTGCTATCAGTTTGTAAACATTTTCAAAGTGAACAAAGAAACTGGCAGGAGCGGGATTCAAACCTGCGACCTCCGGGTTACCGTACCGGCGCTCTGCCAACTGAGCTATCTTGCCCTATATGTTGGCGGTCTCCCAAATTGTCAGTATCTTTGTTCCGGTGGGCGGTAGTCGGAAGTCATAAATCCAGAATGCCGTATAGCCAGGGATCACACCCAATTTTACGATACAACCTGGAAAGCGACATTGGGGATCACTCAATGAGGATACAACTTTTTAACTCATAATTTGTCAAACAATCCACAAGGGAAACTGATTAGGTAAATTTGAATACATTTTCAAAGTGAACAAAGAAACTGGCAGGAGCGGGATTTGAAACATGTTTAAAAGCTAAACATTAAGTGTATAATTCCTAAACATCAATGTTCAATGGCTAAACATAATACTCTAAACAAAACGTGTTTACAAACTCATAGCAAGAAAGTGTTTAGAAAAGTGGTTATATTGCTAAAAACAGTTTTTGCAGTGTATGCAGTCAAAAGTGCAACAAACACATCAACTATATGGTTTGAAATAGAGGGTGTCCAAGTAAGCTACCCGAGAATCCATTTTATACAATTTTGGACATCTTTTTTTGGTTATTTTTCAGTTTACTTAAATGTTGACTCCCCATTTTCAAATCCTAGCTAAAATACTATATCATGTCCTATGTGTAATCTCATTTAAACTATCAATGCAAAAAGGAATTTAGATTGTTGGTACATAAAATGATTGCTAAATTCCATCATGAAATTCACTCGTCATAATGATCTGAGGAAATGGCATGATACATTTTTCTGATTTAATTTTTTAAAGTATTTTTCCTGATGAAATTGATTGTTTTTGTTGAAATATTAACTCTACTGATTTTGATCACCACCTGGTTGTTTTCTTTAAATGAAAAAAGAACCAACGGGAGGACGATCAGAGAAAGATTTGTGTCGTCGATTCTTCAGAGAAAGACAAATCCACCACTACCACAGATACTTCACATCCTACTGTACAATCGGTAAATGCATCATTTGTGTGTTTTGTAGTAACCCCCTATTTTATCTCTTTTTTTCACTGTAAAAATGAATGAACATAAACTTTGAAGGCATTATAATCATCATATTACCTTTAGATTCGTGCCGCAGATTCTTCAAAGAAAGACATTTCCACCACTGCTGAAGAGGAGTCGCTCTTGCCATTAAACGAGACACGGACGACTAGCACATGTACTGTAGAGCCTACCGCAAAATCGGTAAATACCTTGCATGATTCTTTCCTTAATTTGTTTGAATTTCTATTATCTGTTTTTCGATTCTGTTAAATGAAATTAACTCTCCTGTTCTCAAGGCCAAAATGGAGCCAAGCTACCCTATATATCAAAACCTATCAAGTGACAGGTTGAAACACACACAAACTGGGAGAGTTGGTGTTTAGGAGGGTGAAATACAAGGCTAATAGTATTATAAATAAATTTCATTTAGATTCATGTGGCAGATTCTTCAGAGAAAGATATTTACACCACTGCTGCAGAGAAGACACTTGCGTCAGTCCCTGAAACACGGACAACTGCACAGCCTACTGCACAATCGGTAAATACCACTTTGTTTTCCCATTCTGCAATTTTTTACTCTGTTAAAGAGGAAAGAAAACCAATTTGCATTTTTCTACTTTCGTGGCTTTTCTGAGAGCTTATGCCTCCCCAAACCTAACAAAGTAGGTTGAAGAGTTTATGCATGGATTTGGCAATTTTAGAGAAGTTTTACTTTGGAGTCGCTTTCGCTTTCGCTTTCGCTGGCCTTCAGTGCTACAATTTCATCTTCAGTCTTTCGTAAAATGTTCCTTACATATGTAAGACCATTTCGTCAGCCTAAAGTCAGATCGTGTTGTTTCCACAAACCGGACCCACTGCCATCGTTGTTTTCCATCAACTTTGGGGAATCTTAGAAAAGATAGGTTCGGATTTTTGTCCGTATTTCTTGTGCAGCCACCTACCACACACGTTCTCGGCATAATACTTATTAACTTTAATACATTCGAGCTCCGAATAACTCCAAAAGTAAGCTAGGAAGGCCGTGAATTCGGCAAAAAATGCCAAGAAAGTACGACCAGCTGACGACGAAAATGTCATAAAACACACACATGGATGATAGTGCCAACACGCTGCAGACGTGGTGGCTGCACGGCCGGGTAAGCGCACACACGCCATAAGGTCATATGCATACATTTGCATCCCTAATGACCTTTTCAGGAATTGAGACCAAACGCTCACTCCAAGGGGTAATTTAAGTCCATTTTTTTTTCAATGCAATAAATTTTAATCGTTCTTTACCAATTTGTATTCGGTTAGAAGAATATACAAGCTATCTGAAAAGCCAATATAGTGGAAAAATGAAACTTGTTTTTCTTTCCTCTTTAAAGTGAACTGGAAAATAAACTCAATGGTATGATACACATTATTTCTAGCTGAAAGACGCTGCTACACCACACGGGACTTCGGCACCTGGTGAATTAAAAGCAGATATAAGATCTTCCGCAAGTTCTGCCGCTCTTCTAGAAGATCCTCTCATGACCAAGGAATATGACGTACAATGGGTAATATTTCATACATTTTGACATTTGTTCATTGCATTCTTATCTTTAACTTGTCACCTACTCATAATTTAATCTATTTCCATTTTGACCAAGACAATTTAGTCTATCATGAAAAAATCTACCCCATAGATAAATTTTACAAGGACGAAAGTATAGCACCGATCTGCGCACCTCCGGTTTTGAAAGCAAAGCTCAGTGCTAAGTAAACAACCCATGCCACATTCATTTATGTGCAATTTATACATAGTGAAATCTTTCAACATTCAAAAGTCACTGATCGAGTCATCCAAAAACAATCCAATGCAAGTAAGTTTATATTATTGTTCTGTGAAGTGGTTGAAAATTATGTCGATTAACCCTAGCCCCCCTCAGTCCTCCAAAATCCTCTATGCGGTTTTGGAGGATTTTGGAGGATTGAGGAGAAATGGTGATTTAGTACCGGTTGATTTTAGAGGATTGGGGAGAAATGGTGATTTTAGTACCGGTTGATTTTGGAGGATTGAGGAGAAATGGTGATTTAGTACAGCATCATCACCCACCATATACATTTTCCTATTGTTTATACATGTACTTTAACTTTTTGGGAAAAACTTCATAGGTTTTGTACACTGGTTGATTTTGAAGGATTGAGGAAATGGGGAACATGCATCAGAACACAAGTCCTAAATTTTAGAGGAATATGAAGGATTGAGGGTGAATGCAACTTTTTTTGGGGAGAAATTGGAGGCTTTTGAAGGATTGAGGAAGGTTCCTAGCAAAAAGGGCCTAGTGGGTTAGGGTTAATGTAGTAATGTATTTGCCACTGATAGCCTTGCTTTTAACCCGGAAGTGCTTTCAACCCGAAAGTACGGGGCTAATGTTAAAAATTCGTCTATGAAGCAAATAAATTTGCCTATCATAACTATAGCATTCAGTGATAATCTTTTTCCTTTGAACTTCATTTTCTTTCGTTTCTGTGTAGGCCTGGCATAGGTTCCTGGTTCTACTTGAAAGTAAAGAGGCTAAAGGAGTGTTCCTTTATCTCCACGAAGATGGCAGCAAAAAGACACACAAAATGGTGATACCTATGACTCTTCAAGTCAGTTACACTACGCTTACTAATACAAGTTGGACCAGGGCATGTGCGAATGTAAACCTGCCAACTAAACAAACATATACATACAAATATTCTGAGAAGCACAGTGGAGGCTTTTTAGATTTTTTTAAATCTATAGAGACAAAGGAACAGGATGAAAGAACAGTAACGTCCTTGGTTAGTGAGGATGTCTTTGTGGACACATCATCCAGCCTTGAAAAGGTATTCATAGGCCGTGTGCTGCATGAATTGAAGCGATGTAGCTCTGTCAACAATGACAACTTGAGAGAGATGCTTGACAGTGATCACGCCAATGAGTTGCACTCGTTAAAAGGCAACATCCAAGATCCAAAGATTCTTAAACATGTGCAGACACATATCACAGTGCTTATTGACAGCAACAAGTCTGATGCCCAGATTGTCTTTCTCTCACGATTGTTGGGCAATTGCTGGTCAAGGGGGACAATGCCTAGTTTGAAGAAGGTTGCAGAGATCATACTACAGGCCTTGCAGAATTGTAAAGAGGTGATCCAACCATTTCTAGAGCAGGCAAAAAGCAAAGACATGCTCTCTGATCTGGTTAACGTTATCGTGCATTCCCTTCGGACTGTCCAAGCAAGTTGGCTGCATCTGGTCCACTACACCTATCCTATGGCAATGAGCGCAGGAGAGCTGTGTTCTTTACACCAGAGTTGGAAGACTGATGCTAATGCATCCAATGTCCAATTAAAACCAGTGCCCTACGAAGACCTCGTGTCTGTCTGTTGTAAGAGCAGTGCTTCTGAAGATGCCGAAAAGCTACTTCGCCTTGTGTTTCAGAGCAACATCCCTGTAAAGGTGCTCCTGCAAGTGTTGAAACAACACGAGAAGTCTCCCATCTTTAAAGATGAACATGGTTACAAAAGTTGGGTAAAAAGTACTTTGCAAGAGCAGATACAATCCCTGAAACAGGAGAACCTTAAAATCATCCTTGAAGTCTGGAAAATGGATGCTGACAGTACTCTCCCTATGGAATTGTTGACGCGAGAGATACTACTTGAGGCTCTTGCTCAAAGTGACGGTTGGACAAACAATGCAGCATTGTCTTTGTTTTCAGAGACCACCCTTTGGGAAACATTGCCTGATCAAAGCCTCTCTAGCAGTTTTCTAACCATCTTAAAGAAGATGCTGACACAGAATGACAGACAAGCTGGCATTGACA
Organism: Hippasteria phrygiana; assembly: GCA_037893225.1. Taxonomy (NCBI): domain Eukaryota; kingdom Metazoa; phylum Echinodermata; class Asteroidea; order Valvatida; family Goniasteridae; genus Hippasteria; species Hippasteria phrygiana. Next base: position 3,044,392 of record JAZGUH010000202.1, read on the forward strand.
GTTTCCTAACAGTCATAACCAAGACGTGGATCACCAAGTGGGCAAGTCTGGATGAGCTGAAGAAGTTGATCAAAGAAGGGCTAGTTGGGCAGCTGGAGACAACATGGAAAAAACCTATACACATTCTGCAAAAGATGTACATATTCATCGGCACAGTGTACTCCTGCAAGTGGCTGGAGGAGTTGCCAGACTTGGTAGAGTTTATGGACAAAAGGGCTGTGGAATATATCCACGAAAAGAACCAACTTGTTGATGCACTTCTCAGAATAGTTTTTGAGAGCACATCAAAAGACACAAGTGAAACCCGCTCACAAAAAGAAGAACTGATGACGAGGCACACAATCTTGACAATCCAGAGCAGAAAGATGACACCGTACAGTGCCTGCAAGCTGCTGACACCATATGCACCTAAAGGTCAGCTAGGTGTGCACTCAAAGTAAGTCTCAGTAAAAAATGTAAAAAAACAATTTTGCGCATCAAATATTCACTAATCATTTTTTAGGCTGCTACTTATTTTCTAGATGTAGATGATATTTAAAAAAAAAAAGACAAACATTTTATGGGGAACCGCACTACTAGCATGCCGTCATCAGACAATTTGCAAAAAATAACAAGAAAACATTTATTACTACACAGTTGGGTGGGGTGCCAATGAGGATTTCAGGGCATATACTTTAAACACCCCATCGTGTGTTTCATTTTCTTTTTCTTTTTCCTTTAATGCAGATTTGCTGTCGATGTCATTTCAGCTATCCTTGAGGCAGTATCAGAACACCAAGGTGATGTGTTCAGCATTCTTGAGAATTTCAATTTCTGGGAGCTCATTTTTCAGGCAACAGGGGAAGTTGTTTCAGAAGTGCAGAGTCAGGAGAGTTACAGAGCAGTCATCAAGTTATTGAGTTCCATAGAGCAGTCGTTTTTCGACTTGTCTGTCTCAGTAGAGTTTGTATGTAGGCTGGTACACAGGAAGGCTTTTGACCATCTCAAGAAGTTGTGTCAAATGGGCATTCAACATCCAGATGAAGAATCTAAGAATATGCAAGGTCAGTCATTCGATGATGCATTGGAAGCATTGGAGAACCACAAATATCACCTGGAACAAGTCGACAAGTTTCTGATATTTTACAAGAAGTTTGCAATGAACGCTAGTCAGGCTGACCTTGAGGCAACAAGGAAGGAAGTTGACCTTCGACGGCAAGATTTGGCAGCCGACAGTGACACATGTTTGAAGAGTCTTGTTGCTGCAGATTATTGGGGTGTTCTACAACCGATCCATGAAGTATCCTTGGAAGTGTCTGCAATTACAACTTCAAAGATCTTCTTCAATATGTGCCTTCTTCTGATCGAGAATGAAACATGTGACACCGAGGAAAGGAAACCTTTAGAAGTTATTTCATTCGCTGAATTGGTTTCAACAAAGTCCTTGCCAAACTTCAGAAATCTTTGTTTAGACATTGCCCAGGGGTGTCAATCTGTAACGGCTGGTGACATCAAAAGTGTGTTTGAGGGGGTGCTTGAAAGAGAGCTTTCTTCTGAGTTGGACATACTATCGCGCTTCATTGATGAACCAATCAATGAATTTTCAAAGGTTTTTCTGAAGAGTTGGATGAAGCTTGAACAAATCAGACAGTATGCCAAACAACTACAGTGTCTTTTCAAGACATTTGAAGTGCCCACTGACGCTAGTGTCCTCATTCGGGATGTTGAAATGCTGCTTAATATAACTGAACCAGCTAATGCCGGGATGTCATTACAAAAGGTACACAGCGCAATAAAGAGAATTGAAGAAGTTGATGGAAAGTTTACAGACGAGGACTGGAAGACAATACATGAGCTGATACATTCAGAACAGTTAATTCAGTTCCTAAAGCCAATCATAGATGACGATCTCCGAAACCTCACTGATGCGGTTGAGGAAAGGTCAGATTCTTTCGTTAATGAATCAACTGTGTCAGATCTCATTGAAGTTCAGAGGTACATGGGCTCGTTTTTGCGGATGGAAGTTTTGGACACTCCAGAAAAACTGATTGAAGCCATCGAAGAGAGTAGGGAACTAGGCATTAAGAACATTTCAGATAAGATCAAGACCTGTAATGATCACTTCCATGCTCTGAAGAACCTGTATAACAATATCGCTCAGCGAGGAGAGATGACAAAGAAAATTATCCGTAGCGCCCTTCTTCGTGGTACGTACACCTTCCTCTTGAAAGAAGGTGGGGAAGTTTGCAGCGTTTGTATGAACTATAGGAGAGACGATGAAACCATGGCTACATTCGAGCAAGATGAACTGGATGACTTGCGAAGTAGAGCTTTACTGATGGTGAATTCCAGGATGTCTTATCAGCCAGAGAACCAAGGGGAAGCCCCTTCTAATAAGGAAGCATCCATGTCCAGTCTTCTTGAGGAATTTATACACTGTGTAGATGAGGTGAGCAAAATTGTTGAACTTTGCGCGGCACTGGCAAATGCCGGTCATTACAATTTCAAGTGCTTTGAGAAATGTCTGGCTGGTCTAGAGAATCTCCTTCTCCTCAAACAACATTTGGAGATGGAATATCACAGCTGGACTGAGATTCTCGAGGTAGCCAGGAGTAAATACTACTACCTGAACTTCTACCACTCGAGGCAACTGTGGATGCTTGATAGATTCTTCAGAGGAGAAATCCACGATGACGTAGATATTGTCAATCTCTTTCATTACGTATGCTCAGGCATCTGTGTGGATAATCAGTTGAGACAGCATTATGAAGCTCCAGAAGACCTTGCCGACATGCAAGATCGTGTATTTCAGACGGGCAGAGCTCTCGACAAAATCTTTTTCAACTCTGTGTCTGAACCTAAGGACATCATTTGCATGAAATCAAGCCAGAAAGCATCCGTAGACAACACAGTCCAACCTGGCAATGTTTTTGTTGCAGAATTAGATGCCAACAGTACGAATTCAATTCCGGTTCTTATGACTCTTCTCAAGAACACGACGGGGAAATACCCTCAAGCAAACCATGTTCTGTTTTGCCACTCAGAAACGGATTGGAAAGAAGTATACCTACTGCTTCAAAGATGTCGCAATGCATCACAAAAGGAAAGAGACCTCTACGTCCTTATAAATGTGGAGCAGCTAACAACAGAAATTCAGTTTATGTTGGTGGATGAAGTGAAGGGCCTCCAGCAAGAACACAGTTCCTTTTTGTTGGCTATCATTTGCCGTGGGGGGAGTCATCACCACATCATTGATCAGTTTTCTCCACATTTCACTCACCAAATTCAGGGAATGACGGCAAATGAGATGAGAGATTGTCTAGCGCAAGGATGCCCTGACGTACACGTCATCACATCTGAAGTGCCTGGACTCGGGAAGACAGAGTATATTGCTTGTAGGGCAGCAGAGAAGAGAAAGAATGCAGTTTTGTTTGAAGTTGGAGGCCCCCTGACAAAAACGGACCTGGTACAACAGTTACTGCAAAAGTCTCCATCTGAATTACAAGTGTTGCATATAGATGTAAGACCTACCTCTGATCCCAGCCTTGTTGACTCCTTCATTTTCGAACTCTTGGTTGTTGGAATGGTTGTGGCAGGTACGCACTTGTGCGAGTTAAAGTCAAGTGAGGTGTTCATTGAGGTTTCAAACACTCACAAACACCACCTATGTGACTCTCTGACAAACTGCAGTAATTTCAAAAGGCATCACATAGAATGGGACAACTACGATTGTTACTTGCTGAGTCAGGAGGTCAATAGCTCAGCTCAGGTAGTGTGTCACTATCTGAAAGCCATCCAAGACGGGATGCTTAATTCAACGGAGATAAACTTGACTGGGCCTTCAAAAGTCAAAGCCCTTTCAGATGACCAATGCAGAAAGCTTCTAGTTGACCATTTCTCTCCAACATCCAAAATGGCATTTACAACCATCAACATGTATCTGAACGTTCTTGCTACAGAACTGAAAAAAATGTCAGCCTCCCACTTCTTTACGACTGAGGCTCTTCAAGACATGTTAGGGGTAGGTCCACATTGCGTAAGATCGGATCTTTTTAAGGCCCTTGATGCAGTGGCACAGGAGTTTTCATCCCGTTCAGTTGACTCAAGCGGAACACAACTGACTGGAAGAGATGCAGTGCATGCCCTAAGTAAACTTCATCAGGAACCCTCTGTGACTGCAGAAAAGATGGTAGAGCGTGTCAGAGGCATGGTGCAATGGGCAGACAGTAACCACTTGATGGTAGTTTTTAACCAACAAGACACACAGACATGTTCAACCCTTTATCGTTTACTCAGCCAAGTTCCTGATAGTGTCAAGAATCTATTCGAAAACCAGCTGGACCGCAAACTTCCTGACTACCAGCAAATGTCACAAGATGAGCTGCAGACAGTCTTGGAAAGAATATGCAGGAACAGCCGTGATGAATTTCAAAGAAGCAAGCTCGGCCACTTGAAAACAACGTATGCACTGACACCTGACAACATGATGAAAATGGTGTTGATTCACATGAGGGTTAATTCACGAGTTCCGGTTGTCATCATGGGTGAAACTGGATGTGGTAAGACCACCCTCATCAGATATCTGGCTGGAGTTTGTGAAGTCCCTTTTTATGTCCAGAATTTCCATGCTGGAATAAGTAAGAGCAACATCACTGACTTCATCGCCAAAATGCGGAAGAAGGCTGAAGCTGACCTGAATCAGCAGATCTGGTGTTTTCTAGATGAAATAAACACATGTGATCACCTTGGGCTGCTTACTGAGATAATCTGCCACCAAAGCTACCTTGGCGAAAAATTGCCATACAATTTAGTGTTCCTTGCAGCCTGCAATCCCTATTCGTTACGGAAGGGGAAGTTCAGCACATCGGGGCTAACAGAAAAACTCATCCTGGATGAGCAATCAAAGTTAGTGTACAGAGTTCATCCACTACCGGAGGCCTTGATGGACTACGTTTGGGATTATGGAGCACTGAATGCAAAAGATGAAGAAGCATACACTCTGCGGATGGTCAACGACATCAGGGAAGACTTGGTACCACTTTTTGTTGACCTGTTGATCATGTCACAGAATTTCATCAAGAGTAACGTGGGTAACAAGTACTGTGTAAGCCTTCGTGACATCAATCGATGCAAATATCTTGCTAAATGGATGACAGACATGTTAAACAAAAAAGGTCTTGCAAAACTCGACCTTGTGAACGTCTTTGAGGACCCGTACATCAGAGCTATTGTCCTTTCACTGGCTCATTGCTACCATTCTCGGTTGTCTTCAGCAGATGATAGAAAGATGTACAGAGAAGAGATGGCAAAAGTATTTCAAAAGAAGCATCACAAGGTGACCGAATGGGATATTGAAGAGGTCATCAAGAATGAACAGCTGGATATTCTCAACAGAATGGAGCTCGATGAAGGAATAGCCAAGAATGAGGCCCTGAGGGAGAATGTGTTCGTCGTTCTCATTTCCATCCTTAATAGAATCCCTGTGTTTTTGGTGGGAAAGCCAGGTTGCAGCAAGTCACTCTCAATGCAGCTCATCCGCAGTAACCTCAGAGGACCCGATTCAAAAGATAAGTTCTTCAAGACTTTGCCTGCTGTCTATGTCGTTTCCTATCAAGGATCTGAGTCATCCACATCTGAGGGAATCATCAAAGTCTTTGAAAAAGCGAAACGGTACAAAGAACATAATCCAGATATCATACCAGTAGTTCTCCTAGATGAAATAGGACTGGCAGAAAATTCTGCCTTCAATCCACTCAAGGTCCTTCACAGCTTGTTGGAACCTAGCACAGGAGATTTCCCCGAAATGGCTGTTGTTGGAATATCCAACTGGGCGCTAGATGCTGCAAAGATGAATCGAGCTGTACACCTGTCCCGACCAGAGCCAAATGCAGAAGATCTGTTTGAGACTGCAAAGTCAATCCGAGATGAGAGTGCAAAACGTGGAGGCGGTGAGACTGATGGCGTGCAAATAGAGAGAGATGACCAGCAGTTGAAAAAACTTGCAATTGCATACCATGACTATCAGAATCAACAAACACATGCAAACTTCCATGGCTTAAGGGATTACTACTCTCTTATCAAAACTATGGCAATACCACCAACCGCACAAGGAGGGCCGAGTTCGTTAGAAAGTGGACTTCGTCGTAATTTTGGAGGGATTCGATCGGATATGCCAAGTATTATGAATACCTTCATGGAAGCATTTGATGTTGGGCAGCAGACTCCTCAGAGGCATCCATCGGCTTTGGATCTGATAAAAGACAACCTGGAAGATAGGCATGCCCGACACCTCATGCTGATAACTAGTGGAGACTCTGCCTGGAGCATCATAGAAGATGTACTGTACAAGTCAAACAAGAGGCACATAATCCTTCTTGGGAGCAGATTTGATGACGACATATCTGAAGAATACAACTACCGTATCCTGAGCAAGATCATTCTCTGCATGGAAGAAGGATATATTCTTGTGCTCCGAGACCTGGAGAATGTCTATAGTAGTCTGTACGACATGCTTAATCAGAACTACACCTATGTGGGCAAAAAGCGTCACTGCCGTGTGGCATTAGGGGCCTACAGCAACCCAATGTGCCAGGTACATCAAGATTTTCGTTGCATCGTCATCATTGACCAGAAGAATGTCGACTATTCAGATCCACCCTTGTTAAACAGGTTTGAGAAGCAGACACTGACGTTCAAGGATATCGTCAGTGATGAGCTGAAGCAGGTAGTTGACGGTCTGCACAAGTGGGTTGAGGACATATCCACAATTGAAAACATGCAGTTTTCTCCAAGTCAAGCTTTCCTCGGCTATCACAGTGATACCATTCCTTCACTGGTTGCATTTCGCTGCAAGGAGATAGACACTCAGAGTATGGAATTGATGGAGATTACAGACATCTGTAAAGGTGATTTGTTGAATGTTGCTACAGCTGATGCAGTCTTAAGATCGTCAAAGTCTAACTTGGTGAACTACGCAGAAGATGAGGTTGTATGCATCCAAAAGAAGTACCTTGAACTTCCACTAAATGGTGGATTGAGGCACTTTCTTCAACATGTCATCTTTGACAAAGGACCATCTGCGTCATTAGAGGATGGCGAGTTCCAAACACGTCCATGTAAGCTGGTAGTGTATACTTACAGCAGTATCCATGTTGAGTTGAGTTCATGTCTTGATGGCCTGTTGACGGTGCAAGCTGCAAAACTCAGTCAATTCAAGTCGGAGAGACAACTGACGGAAGCACTTCAACGATTCAGCGAGAGCAATGGTCAATTATTTCTTCTCCAGTGCAAAACATCTCTAGACGCCCAGCATATGCTTCTAGCCAAATGCCAGATTGACAAATGTTTGGAAGATTACACCAAAGCAGGGTCTCCCAGAGGAACGAAACACATCTGTGTGGTAGTCCACGTAGAAAGGGATCAAGATGTTGGGAGTCTGACTACCACCTTTCCTTGGCAGTTCAACTTTTTTTGCGGATGGCAACAAGTGACACTTGATTCACTGGAACAACCAAACATCCAAATTGATGAAGTCATCAACATGTCCATCTCAGATATCTGTGCCAAGACCGTTGACATTGAATCAGTCATTAAGGATAAGCTTCTGTGGTGTTTCTCGTGCATCTCCTATGAGGATCAGTCTAAAGACGTCAATGAGGTTCTCCAGTTGATCAGAAGGGTTTCAGAGTGTCCCGAGCTTGTGGAATGTTTCTCCAGAAAAATCTTAGCTGACATCCAGGAGAGAGTCGTTAATGGATTTTTCATTGACCAAAACAGCTGGCAGGTAGCCGTGGCATGTAAACATGAACTACTGTTTGAGTGTGCCAGTTTTATTTTTGCTTTGATTGAGCATGTGAAACGTAGAATCAGCCAGCCCCTCTTTAAGATCGTGTTCTTTCTGGAGAAGCACAATGCATGGGGTAGCTTCTTGAACCAAGAAGAGTGTCAAGCCACCTGGGAATCGATGTTCATGAATTCGTCAGTCTGTGATGTCGGGTCAGCATCTCTTCCGGATCCAAAAGGGGTTGAATCATGCAAAATAGAGAGTGTGCCGCCTGCTCTGAATTTCCCGTTCTTCCACAAGCTCTACATCATTGTTGAGGACCATTTGACATGCCTTCGGACAGAAGCAGAGGCAAAGCTGGTCGCAGAGCAGTCTTTTGTTGATGCTGATGAAATGACAGCGAAGTTGACCAACATCTTGTATAACAGGTTAGCAACTGAAAATCATTTAGCGTCAATAACTTTACAGAAAAAGACCAAAATAATTAGTGCCTACTCAGATCCAAATGATATATGGCAATTTCTAGCAGTTTAAAAAGACACAGTAACTGCTTGCAGACCCTTTCAAGCTTATTATTCTTGATCACAACCAGTTAAATGCAAAACCATAGTATAGCATCGAGAAATTAATTACATCTCCCAGTCTTCGTTGTGTCAATTCGGGATCCCTATCTCAAATACATGTGTGTAATAATAACGTTATACATTCACCACAAGCGAATTTTCCGTGTAATTATTAGTAAGGACAAACCACCCTTGTTTAAACTGGTAACAAATACTAAACCCCAACCTAATCTCAAACCCCATGTTTATAGGATTCTTTCAAATTGTTTATTATGGTTATACTAATTTCAGGAGTTTTATTGACTGCCTCTGGGGAAACACAATACAAAATTATCTTGTTTACCACTGAGGGTTAAACACAGTGCCTTCCATTCACTATATCCTTATACCCCTTCATCACGCTCATTATTTCCCTCATTGTTAAAACACAATAAACGCATTTGAAATCAAACAGTTTCCAAATGCATTGTGATTGGTTTGTTTCCTTTACAGACTTCCCGATGCAATCACCTATGACATGACGCAGGTTGTAGACATGACGTTTTTACAACAGCACCTCCAGCTATATCTGAATGATCTCTGTAATGCCTTCTCGTGCATGTATGCCAGCCACATGCCACAAGAAATGCGGGTCAGTACCACCAGGTTGCTTGTACAGGGTCAGGTTTTGGGTCTGGGTAATGTGTCTCCTGCATATGAAGAACTGTCAAAGTGGCACGTTGCACTACTCATGAATTCTGAGCTTGTAGCCGCCGAGCTTCAGCTTTTGCACATTTACTATCAGGCGACGGGGAATGATGCTGTGGAGCTGCTACTGTCATTCATGGAACCCTACTGCAGAGGAGGTGCTGCCAGTATCTTGGGACTTAAGAAAACCATGGCGCCTGATGAAGACGAGCTGAGTGAAACATCAGATGGGTTTCTGGATGCAAGTGCTGAAATTCCAGAGGACCAAGATTCCGACACTGAATCCTTTGAGTCAGCACTTGAAAGTTACTATGGTGACACCGAGGGGAGTGAGTCTCTGCATGAAGAGAACGAGGAAGACTCAGTCAAGTTCCAACTGGTCTTATCTGTATGCAAAAGTCTTCTTCCCACAGAAGTCCTTCTCGATAAATTCCATGGTCAAGAAATCTGGGTTAGGTTTGTCAACAACATTCTGTTGGCATCAGCAAGCATTGAGGTCAGGCCAAGGGAGCTGCATTACTTGCACTTCTGCAAAGATTTTGTCAACTTGCTGTCCTTGCCAAATGATCTTCCAGATCATTATCTAGCCAGACTGGGAGAGCGTATTGTTGCTGGAGATAGCAACATTTTGGAGAACGAAGATATTCTCGAGATAGTAGAGGAGACAATCCAATTTATCAAACAAGAACACAGGAAACAGTCTGCTGATATAACCACGCAAAATTTGTTTCTGACCAAGTATTTTGGCCGCTGCATTGAAACAAATGTTGAAACGCCATTGTTAGCAAACATATTCAGATCTTTGGTAGCTGATGATGGATGTCTCATTGAAGGATCTCGACTTGTGATGTGGCTTGTCATAAAAAGTGAAATCGACAGCATTGATGAGCAAGATACGGTCTACACAGAGCTTATTCGTGAAGGGGTAAACCATCATAGACATTCAAGCAATGTGGTAATTTTAGACAAGGTGCTGCAAAGCCATGGACCGAACTCTCATTTGACAACTCTCTGTTGTGATTTGATTGAAGAATGTGGTTTCAGCAACGTAACAAGTCATAGATTGCTTGAAGGTCGTTCTGGGGTCATGACTACTGCAATCATTGCAAGCCGGATTGTTGGTACCTCCCCTGAATTTTCACTTCAACTTGTCTGTGCAGTAGCCTTTCTGAACAAGCTCTTTCGAGTTTTTGCTGATATCTTTATTGAGAATGGCAACCCTGGTCACTTCCCTAAAACTGAGGAAGAGTTTTCACTTATTCAGGAACTAAAAGGCTTGGTTGACTTCTTAGATGGCTGTGATAGGCCAGTCAGTGTTCAAAGATGGGTTTTGAGATATATGTCTCAGCAAATTGGCCCGTTTCAATTGAGTCAACTGATGTCTTTTCTCTGCAAGTTGGGCGTACACTTCCAGAAGATCAACTGCAAAAGTCTTTCGAACTTGGTCACTGGTTACGGTGCAATGAATTACATGGAAAAGTACAGTGAAGTGAGAGATGCCCTAGCACAATTGAAAGCACAAAATAGTAAAGTCAGCATGAACGCTGTGATCAGTAAGCTCGACACCAGTCCAGAACATCGTCTTGCGCTAGCGGCAGTCCTTGTTGACTACCACTACTTGGCTGTAATATCGAGAGACCTCAGTGACTCAGAAAAGTCCCATGCTCAGTTGATAATCAAGCGAATCGAAGGTACAAGCCTACACAAGACAGCATGGTATTACCTTCTGAAACATGTGTCAGGGGTATTGGACTTCAAGGGAAAACTACAACTGTCAAGGAAGTCTGAAATCCAGGATGTTCACCTAGCTTCGCTGCTGATGCATCTCGCCACTGTTGTACTAAGTCAACTCCAACCTGGTAAGCTGAATACATTCCAGTTGCTCTTCTACCCTTCTGCAGCCGACAAAGAGGTGTTTCTACCAGGTGCCGAGAAACCGTCTGAAACTAAGGCAACACACACAAGAGCAGCACTCTGCCACTGCAGTCAGCAGTATATACAGAACCTGCAATATGAAAAACAACAGGAATGCCCAATTTGCGGTAAGGTGATATTTGGGCCAGGGACTCTGGTTGCAGATGAATCAATTCAGTCCCAATATCCAACTGGATACAGTTATCCACCTGTACTTGAGTCGTGGAACACCCTGGAGGAAACAGGAGGCATGTCAGTCGCATCACGGTCAGTTATGGACTTCATCGTCCATGGATGTCTCTGTGTCGCTGCTGCGATCTTTCCAGACGAATTGCAGAAGGCTTCCTTTTGTAAAGTTGAGACGGTTGAGGCACGATTGATGGAGCTGTGGTCAATTTTGCCAACGGTACTTGGGGCAAATTTCCAAGACGCATCTGTGCTACTGCACTGCATCATAAAGGAAATTTCTCCAGTTCTATCATCAACAAAGTATGCAAGTACCTCAGCTTCAGACAGAGATCATCAGGAGATTCAGATTCATGGTGCCATTGAGAAGATACTTCAAAATGCCACGCAAACCAAGCAGCAATTTCTGGAAGATTCGTGTATAGCATTCAATATACCTGCTGAATCCATAGAGCGCCAACTGCACGAGTTGGATAACATCGACGACAGTTCATGCAAGCTTCTGCCAAGATCATCTCGTCATAAAAGTCAGCCGTCACTTGAAGGTCTCCGAGCGTGTTTTTGCAATCACAGCAGCCACAATGCAGAGAATTTTCCATTTCTCCACTTAGTGCTGTCACAGTACAATGCTCTAAGGTACGTTGGTTTCCTTCCTACCTTGCTTGACTGGAATTTGCTGGTGAGTAGTCGCCTGAGTCATCAAAGGGCCAAACGTATACATGGCGACAAGACAATCAAGTCATTGATTGATGCTCAGCCAAATATGTCAGAACCCTGGTCAGCTTTTATGAAAGCTTTCAATGAAGTCTGCGAGGCATGGACTGAGCTTACTGGTGAACCCACCTGTCCAGGTAACATCAACCTTGACTCTGAGGTCAACGAGTGCCTCATGCCCAAAGCGACTCAGGAGAACACTTTGAGACAGATGATAAAGGCTCTCCAAAGAATTCAAAACAAATTCCTCATGCGAACACTCGAGATTGCTGTTACTTCAGACTGTGCAGCAATCAGTTTTCTCATCAAGGACAGTCACCTTGCTGCTGTGACAACAAAACCTCTGAACCTGGCGAAAAAGAAGGACTTAATTTCACCCCCGACTGAAGGTTGCCTGTGCTTTCATGATGTGAATACAGAGTATGGCCATGGAACAGAGATCTCTTACGACCTTAACCAGATTGAGATGGATGTGGCTCTAAGCACCGTTCTTAACAAAGTGATTCTCACTGACGGAAGCACCTTCGAAGGTTTTATCTTTGCTGATGACTTATACTATTCATCAACAACTATTTTAGAGGATGTGGCATCCAAAGTCAGACAAGAATCCTTGCCGAAGGACACAGTCAACTTGGTCATTCAAGGAGATAGAAAAAGGCACGGTACGTCTACTAATGACTTGCTCCAAACTGTAGAAGTACTCATGGGTCTCCTCAAGAGAACCAGCGGTGACCCAGAGGTTACTTTGCAAGATTTCTTTAGCAGATGGAGCTCAATTGTCTCAATTGAATCCCATGACCTGTTAGGGTCCATCAAGCTCAAACACATAGTTGCCCTTTATCAGCAGTTGGAGGTTCTTCTGTCAGCTGCCACCGTGCAAACTCTTACTAAAGAATATCGCGAAAAGCTACCCACGAAGTCCCAACATGAACTGGAAAAATTTTGTGCGGACCGTTCCCCAGAAGTTGTTGCACAGTTCAGAGACATCGTAAAGCGGTTTGTTTTCCGCTACCTCAGACCCAGACAAGACTTTTCCCCAGACTGCAATGAGCGTCTTCAAGACCTTCTCAGGGGTATGGCTGGATATGACCGTGTGTGCGCTCTCCTTCATAAAGACACAAAGCTTTGCCACATCGTTCGCCTTCTGGAGTTTTTCGACAAGACAATCAAGGTATTTTTTTTTTCATTCAATCAGGTAATTTGTCAAATTAATGTGTAGATTTATAAAGTGCACATGTCTACAATGATTACGGTACTCAAGGCACTGCATTATTACCCTTGCTCATCAGGCCTATCAAACACTCCTAAAACCTCAGCTCCCTGGAGAAATGGACTGCCTTCAACTGCCTTCATAGTTAACCATTTACTCCTTGGTGGAGGAAAGCAATATGTAACAAAGTGTCTTGCTCAAGGACACAAGCACCATGACCTGTTGGCTGGGCTCGAACCGACAATCTGTAGTATCACTGAGATCTTTAGTCCAGTGCACTATCCACGAGGCCACAGCATTCCACAGCACTGCATGCTTGAACAGATGTATTCCGAAAACTTTCAAAATAAAAAAGGTGATATTGATGGCAAAACACTAAACAGTGGCAAATGCCGGCGATGCACAGTTGCTAAATGAGAATATAAAAGGATAACGTTATCATTTGTTCTAGTCCCAACTTTTCTGAAATTTTTGCTTTTTAAGGGTGTGGTAACATAGTTGTTTAAAATCATTGTATCAATGAGCACATTAGTTGCCTATTTACATCCTTTAAGGTAATTGAATCAATAATGTGAACTTTTTTGTTTATGTCTTTTTCTAAAGCACAACGAGGACAAGGTACTGAAGGGAAAACGCAGAGCGGGCAAGAAAAGAGTGCCTTTGGCTGGATCATACTAATGGAAAGGTTGGCAAAATTATGTTTCTCCCCAATTTCATTATTCCCCACAGAATACCGAGTGCCTCTACAGAAGTAATTTTTAAAAACATGATTTGATTTTGGTAATGATGTGTGGCTGAAATTGTATTGTCAAGACGCTCAGACTGGTAAGCAAACTGAGTGTGTCTTGTCTGTGTCTAAGTGGTTTAATGCTCTCTACAAATCTTTAACACTAGCAAATAAATGTTAATATCCCAAGCTGGGAAGAATGTGCTCTGAATGAAGCAAGGGTTTTGGTATGCAATATCTGTCTGTTAATGGACAAGCACATTTTCAATTTGCACTGGGAGTAGACAGAAACTTTGATTCCCGGATAAAACCCTTTTTCTTGTTCTTTACTTTTATGAACGTCTGACGTTAAAGACAACATTCCTAGGTGAGATTATATTTTTTGTTCGAACCATATTACTTTTGTGAACGTCTGTTGCTTTTTATTACAGGCATATTTTCAAGTGTCAAGGAGGAACTTCTGAGCTCATCCACACAAGGACTGACTGAACTACCAAGCCATATCAGCTACCTTGTGTTGCAGATCAACAAGACTTCACTGAAGATTGGGGCACCTGTTTAATTCTACAGTGAACTTCCCCAATATATCGTGTCTCTTAGGTAGACAAACTTATGTTTGTGATTGAAATTCAGTTTAGAAAATGCTACTATTTTAGCCACACTATTGATAGATTTTGTAACTTTTGAGTATAGTTTCTATTATGATCTCTTTGTGCATAACTGATATTCATGAGGCCATGTAGTTGATGGCTTTCAGAGTGAAGCCATTTACACCATTTATCATGCATAGAGTATATACTTGTATTTAATAAATACAGGTGATGTTAACTTGCAGTGTCTATCATGTTGCATTGGCTGCATACAATTTGTTTTATGACCCAAAATACAGAACTTTAGTATTTGTTAATATTTGGCCATGCAGTTGATGGCCGTTTCATACGGTTGCATTATTCTCAAGGGAATTTTGATTTTTACTTTTATTTCATTCCTTCATGTTCTTGTATATAATTTAAAGACTTTGACAACTAAAACAAATTGTACATGTTTGACAAGATGTATTGATGTCAACTCTAATATTTAGCTGTAATATTTCGGTGTAAACCAGTCGCAATTTTTTTTAATGTAAGTATACGCCATGTTTAATATTGATATCGACTTTGGAAGGCCAACAAAGCAGCTATACAGATGATAGTTGCAAGATGTTTTCACTGTAATATGGATAATTGGCCAATTGACTTATTTTCATTTTAAAGAGACCATGCAGGTGATGGTAACTCTTACATTGGCTAATTATGTTAATCCTTTATGCAACTGTGCAGATGATATTTGCATGAAGTATAATTGGGTTACTACATGTTTGTGTACTAAGAATAACCTGCCATGCAGATGATGGCTACTCTAATTTCAACTATCCGTTCTATGCTATTATGACTGTTGTATATAAAGAAAAATTCTACTTATTGAATGTATTGTTAATAAGCCAAGTTCCTGCAACCAGGCCTTGCAGTTGATAGCAATACCAAAGTTCTTTGTAGAAGTATGCATGTGATAGTTGTGTAAAGTGACATCATGACATTTTTTACTGTAGTATGAGTCGTGGATAATTGACAAGGTCAAAATGTTCATTTCATTTTGCCGACTTTGTGTAAAGCAACAATATGATGGTGGCTGCATCTTGATTTGTGAAATGTCACTTTAAAAAAGTTGTAAGACCATGCAGTTGATGGTTCCTTATGTTTTTAAACAATAAATGTATACACTGATGTATGGTTGTGCACATTTTTTTTACTTTCTGTTATTTTCTGTTGTTTTGTAAAGTTAAAGTAGACATGTATAACTGATGATGACTGCATTCAGTTTTATGACAGATATTAGTGGCAGTCACAATTTGAGGCTTTTTGGCCCTCGACCTATGACATCAATTCAAGTGAACGTTGCATTCATAATTTAAGTATTGTATTTGTAGCACCTTAATGGTAAATGCTATGGTATTGTTTGCAGTTATGCAGATGATGGCTGCATAATACTGAGTAGAATATCCATAGGCATGAACTATATCTCATTAATCCAAAACTTAACTATTTAAGGTCACGCAGTTGGTGTTTGTTTGAATTTTCTGAATCTTATTTCCTGGTACCAATTAGATCCAGTTATTTCAGGATATTTGTGGCAAAGTGATTTGACGGAGGTTGTTTATGAAGCAGCCAATTATATGATAAAGTTTCATTGTATTTCAGGAAGAACTATTGTATTGCGTAAATGTGTGTCATATAGCCTGTTAGTGTTAGCTTTTGTTGTAGTCATGCAGATGATGACTCCAAAGATATATAATCTTAAACATTCTGTATCTCATTATTCCATACAGTTGTACATTTGATGACTGTGTGAATTTTCTGGTTGTTTTTTTACTCTCAACAGCCATGCAGATGATTGCTGCAGATCGAATCATTTCAGGATTATAGTAAAACTTAAAAACTGCATTGACCTAAATATTGCTACCAAATTATGGTAGATGTGTATTTTATACCCTATACCATTTAATGCATAACGTTGTTGCAGATTACGCATTTATGGGAGCATGATGTATTGAATTTAGATTGTAGAAAGCCATGAAGTGTATGGCTGATTTCATTTTTCTAATATTTTGTTCACTTTCCGAAGCCATGCAGATGATGGCTGGATTTAACTTATTCTTTCACAAGTTTCACTATTGTAAGGAATATTCATGTGAAATTTGAGTTTACAAACTTGAGGCCATGCAGTTGATGGATCCTCAGTTCGTAGCACGAGAGCAAGCTAAATATTGCTAAAATAACATTGTTGTGTGCGCAATTGTGCATCTTCTACAAGTATTTGTGGTATTGATCAGTTCAATCATGTGGATGATGATTGCACTAAAAAATTAACTTAAAGTGTGCATTGTGAATTTTATTCCACATTTTCCTGAAATGGGATTGTATGCCTTATGCCATGCAGTTGATGGCTCATAATGTTTCTTATTTTGTTAACTTTAAACAGCCATGCAGATGATGGCTATGTTCAACTTTTTGTAAGGGATATTCATTTGAAATTTGTGATTACAAACTTGGGGCCATGCAGTTGATGGATCTTAAGTTTGTAGTATGAGAGCAAACTACATGTAAATATTGCTTAAAATATTGTTTGGTGCGCAATTGTGCATCTTCTACAAGTATAAGGTAAAACCTGTGATACTGATCGGTGCGTTCATGTAGATGATGATTGCACCAGAAAATTACCTTGAAGTGTGCAGTCATCATGCATTTTATATCATATTTTCCTGAAATGGGATTATATGATTAAGGCCATGCAGTTGATGGCTCTTTTATTGTCTCTTGTTTTGTTAACTTTAAACAGCCATGCAGATCGATGATGGCTGGATTCAACTTATTCATTTTACGATTGTAAGGAATATTCATTTGAAGTGATTACAAACTTGGGGCCATGCAGTTGATGGATCCCTCAGTTTGTAGCATGAGAGCAAACTACACGTACATGAAAATATTGCTTAAAATATTGTTGGGTGCGCAATTGTGCATCTTCTACAAGTAAAAGGTAAAACCTGTGATACTGATCGGTGCGTTCATGTAGATGATGATTGCACCAGAACTGCACCAGAAAATTACCTTGAAGTGTACAGTCATCATGCATTTTATATTTTACTGAAAGGGGATTATATGATTAAGGCCATGCAGTTGATGGCTATTTTAATGTTTTTTTATTTTGTTAACTTTAAACAGCCATGCAAATGTGATGGCTTTAAAACTGGCAATGTTTTTTTTTTACTTCATGGAGACAAGTGTATCAAAAATAGTACAACATACATGTAGGCCTAAATGCAGATTACATTTTATCTGCTGTAGAAAAAAATGGATTATATGACACTAGGAAAATAACAAAGGATACATGGCAAATTGTTAAAATTGTTTTTAACTTAAAATTGATACTACTTTTCAGTCTTCCGTGGTAATTATGCATATGGAAGTATAGCGCACATGTTACACAGTGCAAAACAGTTTTCTGAACTTGAGCGGAGGTAATTTTAAAAAGCTGCCTTTGCAATACTTTAATTATACTGATAATTAATTTTCAAACTTTAAAGAGGAAGTTTTAACTCGTAACAAAAAGTCTCATCAGTAACAAAAACGTGGAACATGCAAATGATATGCATGTTTTATCCTAAGCTTTGCAGTGTAGTAAACAGTAAAAAATAGAGTTTAAAGCAGTTAGGATAATGCCTCAAGCTCTGTAAAAGTTGTTTTCAACAAACGTGTTAGAGTTGAAAACATCAACTTCATTATTTTTAAAATGGACAAGTTTTCAACTCGGTGAGAAACAAAGGTTCTGCCAAGGTATGATATAAAAGGAAGCTAAAAACAAACAAATGACAATTATTTTTGTCTTCGATTCATGTAGATTTTTAAAATTAGTATCAGTGGTGTATTTAACATTACAAATGAAAGATCAATGTCAGAAAGCATAATTATGGTAAATTCATCCATAATTGTTCATTTGAACTTCAAACTGACGTTATCAGGTTGTGGAAAATACGTATTTTGTAGTGAGCTGACAAATTCATGAACTTGAACACTGAGATATCTTACATTACAGTCAGTCTGAATTAGTGCAGTCGGCATTGATCTTGTAAATAAAAAGATGCTAAAATATAAAATGTGCTGCCCTCGCTTGCAATAATGGGATAAGCTATCAGTGTAGAAATACAGCAGTACCGGATAAGTATGTAAATCATACTTTGCAAAGCATTAAAATGCATATTATTGTTCAAATTATTCTCCACAAAGGTGTGTCAATTTCGTTGTATTGACAAATGTGTTGATGTACTTGTTTGCATGGTGTGAAAATGTTCACTTCATTTCATTTTCCCAACTTAGTTTTTTTTTTACATTGAAACTAAATCTAACCCTGATTCTTCAATAACAGTTAGGCCTACAATTTTAAATGTTATGGACACTAAAATTAAAACTAACAACCTCTTGGGCCAGGGAGAGTTAGACACCCCCCCCCCCCCCCCCCCCCCACACCCACGGCCGTCGTGCGCGTACACAAAGCCACTGCGGTTGAAATTATTCAATTAGGTCAGCATGTTATTCACAAGGCATACGTCATACGTTGTATTATTCATCGCCCTTCTTCTGGATTGGAGCCCAGGGTTTCTCAAACCCTGGCTTGGGCTTGGGCTTCGTCTCCAACTATATTCCCCAGCCCCATTGCCAATCTGAAGCCTTGAATACGTAAATAAATAAATAAACAGGCTCAGGCTCTGGATTAAAATATAAGATTTTGATGTACATATAGCAAAAACAGTGTCCAAGATCTTGCCAAATCTGGGGACACAAAATTACGCGAAGCCCGAGCCCGGGCGCGAGCCCAAGCCAGGGGTTTGAGAAATATAGCGCTTACCGTTTTTGTGGCCCAGCGCGGCAGACAACATTCCTCACTTCAACACCTCACCAAACCGAGAAATGTTTGAACAAGAATTGAGCATTTTCGAAAACAAAGTATTTCCTGTGATCCACTTGAATTTTGCAAACAACTGTGGAAGTTAACCGAATTAAAGAAAGTTTATTTTCATTTTCTAAAACTCCCTGAGGAAGGAAGGAAGATCGGCAAAAGAGGGCGCACTTCTAGTGCGCGAAAATGAAAGTAGGCCAACACCCCCAGTCATCAACGGAATGAAATAATAATGCTATGAATTTTACAAAATTATGATTGATAGAATTACACCTGACCAAAAACTAAGCATGCAGTCGATCATTAGTCTCGTTTCGTGCTGTGAGTGTGTGAAATTGAATGAAGTCTTTAGAAAGTCATCAGTAAAAATGGTTCAACGGCCCAGTCGAAGTCCTCCATGGTTTAGGTGATCGAGCCATGGTGACAGGACATGATGGAAGTATACTTCCTCCATGGGTGAGCTAAAAATAAGCCTTATATAGCCTAGGTTGGACGACGTCGTTTACGTTGTACCATGGAGGAAGTAACATGGTTGTACACACAACGGAGGAGTCCAATTTGGGCTAGTGACAGCCCTACAAATGTCGCACATGTAATGGTGACAGTAAAAAGCCAGAAGTTAAAAAAGAAACCACAGCCCTATTTAGGGCTAGGCTAGTGATACTGATAGCTTTAGTTAGAGCTGGAATTTTCAAGCTAGTGATGCTGTGGCAGCTCTTGGCCTAGCCTTTTACGCTCATCACATGTGAGATTCTCCATTTAAATGGCGAATCTCACATGTCATGAGCCTATAGAGCTGAAATTTTCAAGCTAGGCTTTGCCATATTTTATCCGTTTTGTTTAACATTAATCTTTTAACCCTTATCAGGTCCGAATCTACTGCGGCCCATTTTTACACCTTGAAATTTGCAAATATAATCTGCCACGTTACACCATCCTACATGGCCATGGTTACACGTAGTCCTAGTCCAATTTTAAAAATAAAGGCTTTACACCACCTCAAAAAAAAACAAATAACGAAAAACCTGGTTTTAAAAACTTTAATGAAATAAGGAAAGATTTTACTTCAAGTTTAATATTACCCCACCAAAATCAGAAACAGACGGGAAAATATTAATCTGACAAAACAATCCAAAATCCATTCAGAATTGTATAAATACATGGCACAACGTCTGAGTTTGAGACTGTTGTCAGGAAATAAATAAATCTTGAAATAACAGTATGTGCCCAGTTGTGTAATTAGGATGGGGGGGGGGGGGCCTGAGCTGACATCCGTGTGTAATAGGGCCTACATGTATTTTTGTTAAAGCAGAATGAATTGTAATCCCCCGCTCATCCCAATCAGGCACAGGGACTGGTTGATGGTTGTGTTAGAAAGATTTACATTCCTGATAAGTCTTTGGTTTGGTTCACAGATGAACCTTGATACATAGTGGCCCAGCCATAATCATTGATAGTATCAGTAATTGTAAACTACATCAACAAGAAGGCAAAGGTCACTTCAAACCAGTCTTGTGCTATATATATGGTACACTGTACAGTAACTTTAAAGTTCAACAAGAAATATTTTTTCATAGCTGCAGTATAGGCCTACTTAATATGGATTTCTGCTGCATAAGACGTTGCACCCTGCATTGTTAAGTTGAACAGCTTTGTGTGTATTTTGCTGGAACGGATCCTGCAGAGGTGAGTATGGTGAACTTTGTCTTCATCAGCATACAAGTCAGATAATTAGGAAATCCCCCAGTATATGTAATATTTTGAGTTCTTACCTGACTGTTCTCAAGTTCTCGATCCATTTTGTCACTGAGATGTTTGGAATAAACATGTAGAAATACATGTAGACGTCTTCACAAATGCCGGATGTGAGTTCCCATGTCAAAACTTTGTAATTCCACCATGCTATTTCTATCCAACATATAAAACAAGTCTGTCACCCCAAAGTTTGGCAGAACGTCTTGCAAAATTGCTTAATATCATAGGGCTAGCTATATTGTCTTCAAAATTCTTCATTACCCGAACGACCCCCGATAAACCTCGCAATAAGTCTTTATGCACAAAACCGTCGCTCCTGATGGTTTTGTGCACAAATGAAAGAACCAATTGGAGCAAGAGTAACAAGGTGACTCGTGCCGGTTGACGAATGAAAACACGGATGCTTGTAAGTAGTATGTAGTGGGCGGGACTAACATCTGCTTTTTGCACACGGCATTAATGCGAGGTTTTATCAAGACAGTTCAGATAATGTTATTTCATTGCATCCTTCAAAAGTAACGGCATGCATTTCGCTTTTGCCCTTTTGTTTCTTATTACTCGAAGTTTAGACCTGAGGTTGACAAAGATGGGCGGTGTGGGATACGACAGTCCATTTGAATGGTTCTGTGGAGGAAACTTCTCTCTCTGGGAGACCAACGATGCTCTGCGAACGCTCTGTCTCGTGGATGCTGTGAATACCATCCTTCACACGTCATATTTCACCCTGTCCTTGCTAATTCTCTTGATTTTAGGATACTGTTCACACCGCAAAGCATGGGATACACGCTATTTGAAAAGGTACACAACAAATATCTCCCAGTAGTGGTTGTAGAAACTCAAATTGAAGACAAACTAACTAAGATGCTATTTTTTAGCCCCAACAAATGTTTTTGGCAAGGGGTCACTTAATCAAATGTGCCGAATTGGTTATATATGAATTGTGTTCCAAGTGCAACATTTATGCATATGTATGCAACAGACACCACTTATTGTAAATGTGATGTTGGCTCCTAATCCCCCCCCCCCCCCTCCCCCCGCCCCAACCATATCTTAACCCATGAGTACGGTTTATAGTGAGGTGGTGGGGTGCCCTGTGCAGCCAAGCGAAATGGACACAATGTGCTTGTGCAGCCAAGCGTAATTAACATACACAATAATCCAACAATGGATTGAAAATGCAGAGATTGCATATATAGACGTCATCCGGCCTGGTGGCAATTTTTGTGTGTGTCTGTAGTGTCATCCGGCTTCAAAGGGTTAAAAAAAAAAATGTTTAAAAGCCCTTAAAATCCTGTGCAAAAAAACACAAGATGTGTTGCATCTTTGTGGAACTCTCTGCCCGATGCAAGCTTTCCTTCATCATATAATTTGCCTTTTTAAAGAGAAAACTGTTTATTGAAATACAATTAGAGTAATATTCATCTTTTTGTTCCAGATTTGTATGTTTCATAATGAGCAATCAGGCTTGAAAGTTTGACTCTTCCTTTAGTTTTGATTTGACTTGATGGATTTTTTTTCTCCAGATATCCTTTACATTCGGCTCAGTGGATCCTTATGCTGGCCGTCTTCTTGCTGGAGCTGTTCTCCATGTCAGAAGGTCTCCTCACGGATCAAACCTTCCGCTTCAACAGCCTCATCGGAGTCACCTACCCCACCCAGCCGCACCTCTACGTCCCGTCTGTTTGTGGTCTGGTCGCGACTTTCGTGACCATGCTCTACTATCACCACATGGAGGTTTGGAGGCTGCCACAATTGGCATGGCCCCTCCTGATCTATTGGGGCCTTGCCTTGACCGGGGAGACGCTTCATCTTCATAGTCTCCTCCAGACCGAGGAGAGACAGAGGTCCATTAACATGTTGCGGCTTGACCTATCTGTGATCTCAATCATCGTGTACTTGGGATTGTTTGTCTTGCAAGTCAACATCAGGGTGAAGGTAGGGTAACTTTTATTATTTTCAGTTAAGCAGTTCGCGTCGGAGGACGTGTTAACACGATCTGGCTGTTTTTATACACGGGCACGGCTGACAGGTTAAAACGTCAAGCTTGCCTCGACTCACCTCTGGGTGATGTCTCAACACACTAATCCCTCATTTGTTTTGTACACACAATAAGTCCGAGAAGTCTGTGGAGGCGGACCGTGTGTTGAACTTGAACTTGGCCGCTGTGCACGGCCTGTTGTTCTACAATTTACGCTCCGGTGGGCGCACCCGGGGTATTGAAATATATGAGGTTTCGGCAAGAAATATTGTACAAATACTGTTAAAATGACTCTTGCAAATCAGTATTTAGCTGCTATATTTTGCCTTTTTTTAAAATAGAAGTTTTCGGCAAAAATCATTTTGGTGAAGCAGTGCATCTAAGACAAAGTTCTCTATGTAACCCCGTTTTTTGGGAGGTGGCATTATAAGGGTGTCATGAAAGTGATCCACGGTCACAGCAGGCACACTGATGACAGCTCACAATTAGGCCTAGTTGCCTTGGACAGTGTTTGTCACAGCGACTGCAGGTAGGTTTGGCTACTGGTGGGCACCGTAGTTGGTTATTTCACCTTCTCTCTGCCGTGGCACTGGCACTTCTATCAAGGGCGGAGGCTGGTTCTCTAATCTTCGACAGAAAACAACTAAAGCTGCTCTCTAAAATTGAAAGTTGTCACATTCAAAGTGGGATATTCTATAAAAATATACCCTTTTTTATGCAAATTGCCCATCACAAGGCCAAAGGCCACTTGAGGTGTGGGCTACAGAGGAAAGTGTGGAAGAACCAGCCCCTCACTGAAACAAGATCGACAAGATAATCTGATCTCTCCACAGTATGGATAGGGTCGGGATGGGTAACTTGTCCACTGCAAGGCATGAATAATGCCTCTACCCATATTAAGCGTAGAAGTGCTACAGCCCAGGACTGGGCTCGAACCCACAACCTGCAGAATTACCCGCAGACCACTAATTCAGTGCTCCAAACCACTAGGCCACGGCACTTCCACAAAGTTAGTTACCACTCCAGCTTGCACTTAAAACCCCCTCTGATTCACCCCCTCTGATTCACCCCCTCATCAGATTTGTTGCTCCAAGCCAACAGCCCGCAAGATGGACTCCCACATGCCTCCGAAGGCCATGAAGTTCAACCAAGAGTTTGCAAGCTTCATGTCGGAGATAACTTACTGGTGGCTGAACTGGGTCTTTCAGCTTGGCTACAAACGCCCTCTGCAGATGGAAGACCTTGGGCAACTCCCACAAGTCCACACTGCAAGTTACGTCCACGAGAAGTTTAAAGATGCCTACCAGAAAGAACAGGTTAAGTTCTGTTTCCCTCAGAGTTCAGTTCCTAATAACGACAGTCCGCGGGATTATTTCTCTTTAGTGTGAGGGAGGAGAGTTCTTGTTTTTGATACCGATGTAGTACCAGGCACAAGTTATGGACCATATATTTTGGTACGACTGACAATCAATTTCAGATGTTTGCAATTTTTGAAGACATGATTGTGGTGTGAACAAGGGAAAGTTAGTTGAGTTTTGTGCTGAGTTCTGTCAGTTTCCAGGAATGTGAAGTGTCAAGAGTAAAATGCTCTCTGTGACCGGTGTCCCTTTCATAATTCCTGCTTCATAACTGTTGGGAAACCATTGCACCTCCTAGCCGTTCATTGTACAGCTGCTTACCGACTGACCTCCCCGAGCCTAAACCCTTCCCCTTTATCTTGATTAGGAGCGAGCAAAGTTCAAAGGTCGTAAACCCTCCCTGTGGAGAGTCTACTGGTCAGTCCATGGATGGAAGATGGTCTTTGCATTGGTCCTGAAGTTGGCCGGCGACATGTGCGGCTTCGTTGGACCTTGGGCACTGAACGGAATTATCCTGTGGGTGGGACGAGTTCGGAATGGATCACAGGTGAAAATTAATTTGTTTGTTTTTTTAGCTGGGGGTGGGGGCGTGTTCCCTGATCCTCACTCCCCGCATGCACCCCCCCCCCCCCCCCCCCCCTACATCACTGGCTGTATTCAATTATTCGGAGCAAGCTACTGTGGTCGAGTAGAGGAAAAACTGAACAGCAATGATTGATAATAAATTGATGGTTTTGAATTTTCAAACTCTTTCCCCCCAGCAATCAAGTGAACCGCATTTCATCAAAGTGACGGAGTTCTTTCAGCATGGCTTAGTTCTTGTCTGCATTACGTTCATTGTTGCGTGTATCCGGACCTTGCTGATGCAGACGTATGAGTACTGGTGCGCTCTGGTCGGAATCCACTTTCGTTCGGCAATACAGGTGATTTTTTACTTTTAATTGTTCCATCATAACAGTGCAGTTTGTTATTTTAAATTCTAAATTGATTAACATTTTGAAAAATGTTAAAGCTGAAATTTATTCTATAAAGCGAAATGTTCAGTTCCTGAGTAAACTTCAAATATTCATTAGACGCAACTACGTTACATTACATAAAATTACTTGATTTTAGGCAGATTTATGCAAATGTCGACACAATCTTGTTATATGGTGTCATTTTAAAAATGTTTATTTTTTATTTTTGTTAACCCCGTCTTTGCGGCTGTTTTTGATTGGATGCTGGTATGCCAAGACAGGCTTGTGTAGCCAAATGTAACAATAGGCAAACAATGGATTGAGTACGTGCAGGAATGTGCGTATCAGGGCTGTAGTCGAGTCCCTGCAAGTCCTTTCACAAGTCTAGTCACAAGTCCTTTCATAAAGCCAGTCACAAGTTACTGGATGAACAATGACAAAGGAATGCCTTTGTCAAAGCTCATTTGAATAGCTTGTGATTTAATTAGGACTGGAGGGTTTGTGATGGACTTGCAGGGACTTGCAGGGACTTGCAGGGACTTGTGATGGACTTGTGATGGACTCGACTACAGCCCTGGTGTGTATAGACAACAGGTAGTGTTTTTCAAACCATGGCTATGGCCGTCGTCCATATTCAAGACGTTAAATGGAAATCACCTATTACAAGATTGTTATGCCAATGTACTTCTGATTTTTTTTTTTTGATTTTTTTTTTTTTGTTAAGACGATGGTGTTTGAAAAATCTCTTCGCTTGTCGACATTCGTCATATCAAGCGGAGATATGACCATGGGACAGATAACCAATCACATGTCAACAGACGCCATGAACGTCTACAGCTTGATGGAGTACATCTGCTGGATGGTGACTGTGCCAGTACAGGTAAATAGTGGGGGGTCACTTAGAATTTGTATCACCCGCTTTCCTCCAAGATTGACCCCGTGCGCAAAGTAATTTGGTGTTCGGCAAATATTTACCCCACTGGGTTCATGAAAAGTCCCATTGCTTTTACACTGCTTCCTTGTCTATCTCATTGATCCATACTACTGAAACCAAATTAAAGTTTCAAATTTATTTATATATATATAAATAATTTGTATATAAATATATTTTTTACCCCGCCAGTTAACTGGACTCTGAAACACATCACTGATCGAGCATTTGAGCTATTGCCGTTTATAAGCATTAGCCAATCATACCGTCTGTTGAATATCGTGTGACATTCTAAATCTTGGACAAACAACAAATATCAAACACATACAAATGCCAATATGTCTGTTATGTTTGTTGAAACGCAAAACGTGAACACACATCAAGAGCATAATGTGAGTCAACTGCAGGCATGATGTGGACCGTAATTTCATGCAGTCGTAACACCAGTAAGAAAAGTGCAACTGGACAAAATCCGGTCAGTGACACGTGTATGCATCGCGCCGTTATACGCTACATTGGAAAAAGGGCACCGATTTCATTTGTGGTGGTGTTCTTCATAATGTAACTGAGAGTAAATCGGAACCTATTTTTCAAATTTTCATTTCATGAGTTATAATTCTGACTTGATTGCAACTTGGAAAGAAGAGGTATTCTCAACAGTTTTACCAGTATGCTTTAGTCAATTTCAGAAGAATACTGAGATGCCTTAGCCCAAGAATATAACAATAACCAGAGCTACATTATTACAAAAAAAAAAGTTTTTGAAAAAATGGCAGACATTTGACGGTTTCAAAAGTATCCGTGGAGATAGAGCTATCTAACAAGAGATTTGATTGGCTGGTTGTGGTTACAGATTGTTGTTACCATGGCGCTGCTGGTCCTTTGGATGGGATATTCGGCATTCCTTGGCATGGTGGTGTTTGTGTTTATTATTCCTCTCCAAGTTGCCATGGCAAACTTCATGGCAAAGCTGGAAGAACAAACACTGGTAAGATCAGGAAACGTACTACCAACTCAGAAAGACTTGCGCAACCTGTGCGATATATATATCCTACCGACAAATCAACACGTTCCAATTTTCAAAACATAGTCTATTAACCCTGGCTGTTATTAATGGGGTGCTGGTTTGCCAAGTGTAAATAGGCAAATAATGGATTGAGTATGTGCAGGAATGCGCATATAGATCGACAAAAACCACGGTTATAGCCATCGTCAAGAGGTAAAAAAGATCGTTTTTATGCAAGTTCACCCAAAACAAGGCTAAAAGCCACTCGAGGTACAGAGCTACAAAAGGAAAAAAAAAGCAAAAAGATACAAGATGTAGGAAGTAAGACTCCTCTTGAAGCAGAAAAGATCGTAAGATTGAGGGAGAGATTGAAGAGAAACTTTTAGTTTGATTTGAAACTAATTTGAACGACGAAAGGAATCGACTGATTTGAATTGCTGCTATATTCTGCATGTTTGCCCAGGGTTATGCGGACGAACGTCTTAAGCTTTCCAGCGAGGTCCTTCAGGGAATCAAGCTGCTCAAGATGTACGGTTGGGAAGATCTGTTTGGTGAAGCCATCAAGAAGATACGACGCCTAGAGATATGGGCAATCTGCAAGATGATGGTGTGTTACGGGGTTATAGGTGAGCCTTGCACAGTTGTGTAGTCATTTTTAAAGACAACTTGCTAGACCACCTGTTTCTTCATTTGTATAGTTTATAATGAACAGAATTAGCTGGCCTTTGCCGTTTGTCTTTGAGAAAGAACTTTGCTTTCATTGGGCCAGCTGTTAATTTCTATATGTAAGTTTAATCCAGTCAGTCAGCAGTTTGAAGCAGTTTAATTCATTTTGTATTGTGATGTAATGATAAAGTTTGTACATTCATTTGTATTTTGGCAATTAAGACCCTTAGAAATTATGTTCATGGTATTTTAATTTTTTAATTTTGTTTTGGGAGGGGGGGGGGGGGGCGGGGGGCCTATATTGAAACTATCCCCATCCAGCCAAAATGGGAGTGATTTTTCTACCTCGTCAGTTTAATTCATTTTCAAGCTTATTATGAAATTAAATCCAATTGCAACTATAAAGTGCTGATGTGGTTGGGATTTTTCCAGGATTCGTCCTACCCGATATGCCACATTGGAAAAAACAAATCATTCTTGATGTTTTCTGTTATCAGGTTCGATGACTGAAGCAGCACCACTCATGGTGACATTAGTGGTAAGTTGTTTTTTTATTTTGGTTAAAAGCAAAATTGTAGAGGAGTGATATCACTCTCACCCTTCAACTGATCCTTCAAAAATGTGCCTATTTTCAATAAAAAATTGTAAAACATTTTTAAAATTTGCCAAAAATGGGGATGTGCAACCAAACGTAAATGCAAATGAGTGGTCCTATTCATCGCACTTGGAGCCCCCCCCTTTTGTGTGAATGAAAGCTTTCTTTGAAAAAGCTCCATCTATTCATTACAGTCCTATACAAGAACAATATAGTTGAAACATGAATGGATTAAGTACGTGCAGGAATGCGCCTATCAACATAAACCGGCCAGGTGGTCTTTTTCAAACTGCGGCTGTGGACATCGTCTGTATTCAAGATGTTAATTTCCAAATCTTCAGTTCTCGGACACTTTCCAAATGGGTCCTTCTCCACCCATCTCCAATGATTTCAGTCCCGAGTGCTCCGTCGTCGGTGCTTGGTCAACTTTGTTGTCACCCATCTCTGATTTTTGTTCCAGTCATTTGGCACCTTCACAGCCTTGACGGGAGAAGTCCTTACCCCCGACATCGCCTTCTCCTCCTTGTCTCTCTTCATGCTCCTCCAAGACCCTCTGTTCCTCTTTCCCATGGCCCTGTTTAATAGCGTCAATGGGGGAATCAGCACTGGCCGCCTCTCCGCTTTCCTTGCTGCTCCCGAAGTCAACATGAAGACGCTGCATGCCATCAAAGGAAAGCAGAAGTCACCTGAGATGCAGAGAAACAGAACACACATGGTTAGTGGTTCATAGACACAAATTGAAATAATATTAATTTAACATTCAGAGTTTATTATGTGCACCAATGAGCGTATCTTTCTTACATACTCATCAGGACCCTGAAAATAATTCTTCAACCAGTTCACGCCGGGATTATTTTGACATTCACCGGACCCAGGCGCGGGATTATTTTTCATAAACCTCGATGCCAGCCAGGTTCAGGCAGAATCGGGCCGCAATCTGCGGGTAGCACACCATGATATTTCCTGCCTCGCTCGATGCGAGCGGGTCACGTACTGACAGATATTACCGGCCTCGATCGAGTGCGTATTTATAGGTCATCCGCTCCGAATACCGCAAAACCTTTGCTTATGAACTCGTCATCCGACCTGAACTGGTTAACCCCTTGTGTCCGGCTGTTATTGATGAGGGTTGGTATGCCAAGAACGGGCTGTGCAGCCAAGCCAAGTAAATGCAAAAAAATAGTCCCAAAACTAAATAGAGTGGTCTTATTCATCGTACTTGGAGCCCTCTTTCCTGTGAATGAAAGCTTTGTTTGAAAAAGCTTCATCTATTCATTGCACTCCCATTCAAGAACAATATAGTTGAAACATGAATGCATTAAGTACGTGCAGAAATTCGATGACAACGGGCGAAATGGTCTTTTTCAAACCATGACATATGAAGTAGTTGTTGCTGTGAAAGCTTATATGCAAAGTTTCAAAGTGCTACGTAACTTTTCCAGACTTAAAGTATGTGCAAGTTGACAGCTAAATCCAGGAAGATTTTGGTAGAATACGTACTTGAGGGCACCCCCGTATAGCAGCTACAGCATGTGTGACATTTATTTTGCAGGGTTATTGTGCTTTCGGATTTAGGCTGTTGTGGTTGTAGGAAATATTGAAGAATTTCATTTCTGAACTTCTGAATTTATCATTTACATTACTATTGGGTCAAGATGAGGAGTCCGTGAATAGACTGGTCATTGTTTGGTGCAAAAGTGATTGTGATAAAAAGTGATTGTGAAAATTGAGACTTGCACACTACACTTTAAATTGTAGAACTTCTGGGATCCAATTACATTGTGACACCTTTTGCTGTAGAAATGTAAAAATTATGTTAGAGTTTGCCCTCTAATAAAGCCCTGTCCGCACTGGACATATTTTGGTAAAACTTACCGAGACGATGGGAACTTTTCTAATTTAAGTCCAGTGCGTACAGCCTAGGACGTTTTCCTCTCAGTTACATTTCCTGAGTCCAGCGGTTACTTCTACCGCCCAACTGCTGCCCAGGAAAACTAACCAGGTAACTTTTCCCGAGACGATAAAAGCGGCTTCACAGGGAAACCACGCATGCACTTTACATTGTTTTACCGCGGTGTGGTGCACGTGGCAAGTTTCCAAATTCCAGTGCGTTGTTCCTCTTTTGGTCGCAATCATGGTAGATTTTATTATTGATAAAAAAAGTCGGAAGTTTGATTGGTGCTAAAGACGTAGGCCTGCGTGTACACATCAACCGAAAAAATGAAAAGGCAGGCGTGATTTGGGTCAATCGCGTCAATGTAGAAAGGTCACGCAAAGCGCCCTCATGAGTCGTTATATTGACAGCTCAGTTACTTCTCCCACGGTCTCGGTAAAATGCTCCTGTGTCGAAAGTCCAAGTGCGGACAGTGGTCACATTTGACCATATTTCATTTTACCATCGTCTCGGTAAAACCTTCCAAAAAAAAAAGTCCAGTGCGGACACGGCTTTAAGCTCTCTTCTGTTAAATTATTTTGCATAGACCAGCAAGGACAACGATGTTTATTTCAGTGACGGCAGTCATGAGACGCCGCTACTGAAGACAGAAACGGACTCTAGCAGCTCGCTGCATTCCACCGGCTTGCCGCATTCCACAGTCGGTCAGGAGACCAAGAGCTCTTACGGCTCCCTGCTGATGAAATCATCCAGTCTGGACTCGCCCACGGTCCTTCAAAATCACATAGCAATCGAGGTATTACCCATTTAGATTTTGCTCTCTCGCTAAAAACTTTTAGAGCGGGCTTTAGTATAATTCTCGTAATGTTGTCTATCTTTGCCATCAAATCTCAAGACCGTCAAATTTCAGTACTTGATCGCTTTATATAAGAACTTTTGGCTGAAAAACAAGGTGTCTTTAAGCTTGTGAGCCACAGCTCATATATGCAGTTTAAGTTTTAGGAATCCTTGATTTCATTTCGAGAAAAAAAAATTGAAAGGACCATATTCATGAAAGTACCATAACCTCTTGATTGAATCTGACCCTTCACGAAGAAGATTACGAGGAACATGATGATGAAAAAGTCGGTTTTCAAAATCCTCAATGTAAAAGTTGTCCCTTTTTCATTTTTTAATCAGATTAAGAACGGTTGCTTCTCCTGGGATCCTGAAAGTCTTCAGCCGACTCTTCAAGATCTCAACGTTACAATTCAAGCAGGTACAATAGTATTTTTTGACCAAATTGGTTTTTATCTTTGCCCATAACCCCCTCATACAGCTTTGCCATATGTGATGCGATCAAGCAAAATCAGTCAGAACTCGGCAATCCTTGTTTTGAGATATGGGCCAAAATATGTTCGTAGTGGAGAAATCAAAATTTTTTTTTTTTTTACAAAAACAGAAGGGAAAAACATTCTTCTTTCACATGAAAATATGACGTATTATAAATGTGCTAAAAATGACTCAATTAAAGTACTGTAACTTTAAACGTGATTTTCTCAGTTTCTTTCCTTTTTAATGTGCCAGTGTTCAAATATTTGTAACTTTTTAACCAAAGATGGTATTCACATGGGGTTTTTCACTAATATGGAGCTTGATGTACGCTACAAATGAATATGTAAAAATACCAAAATTGACCAGGGCCTACATCATTGCTTGATCGCATCACGTATTGGAACAAATGCAAGGCTGTACATGCAAAACAAAAAACTCTGCCAGATCCGGTGCTAAGCTATGACGTAGGAATCCAGTCGAGTAGTTGAAGCTTGCCTGTAAACCCTCCCGTTCATCCCAATCCTGCAAGAAGCTCATTGAACTAGCACTTTGCACAAGCCTTGAGGACATTGTTACAGGCTACACGGACAGGATTTATACCCAGTACTCAGGAAAGGTGTGTCCGGGTCCGCCCAAAAAATTGCCAGTGAACCCATCAGCAGCCCATGTCTTTTGCCATTCCCCCTCCCCATCCCCTTCCCCCATCCCCTTCCCCCCATCCTCTTCCCCCATCCCCTTCCCCCCATCCCCTTCCCCCATCCCCTTCCCCCATCCCCTTCCCCCCATCCTCTTCCCCCCATCCTCTTCCCCCCATCTCCTTCCCCCCATCTCCTTCCCCCATATCCCCTTCCCCCCCACCCCCCCCCCATCCCCTCCCCATCCCCTCCTCATTACCCCTCCTCATTACCCCTCCTCACACAATTCTTCCATTCGCCCAACCCACTTCATGATACCTATATACTCCCATAGAATCCTTTTTTCTGGGGAAGAGCTAATTTTTTGCCGGAGTGTTAATTAAACTCAAATATGTGACAATTAACATTGCAGGAAAATTGACAATGGTCGTTGGAACTGTCGGAAGTGGGAAATCGTCCCTTTTGTCGGCTATCTTGGAAGAAATGACAGTGCGGAATGGAAGCATACTTATAAATGGGTAATTGATTTAATACTTAATCCATATTTTATAATAACGGCTTAACATATAGACAAAAATAATTGTTATTGTGTGACATGCTCACCAGTATAATATTTGTCAAACACATTTGAATTTTTAAAAAAACTCATTCATAATTCAGTTCACTTGTATTTTCTTTGCTCATATTTATTTAAAAATTATTCAGAATCATTGGATTTGTAATTTTAGGAGCCGGAATTCCATTGCCTATGCGGGGCAGAAGGCATGGTTATTGAACACATCTTTGAGAGAAAACATCTTGTTTGGCCAGCCCTTCAACCACAACAGGTGCGTTTAATCACGTCGAATATTAAGGAGTGAGAATTTTTGTATTTTTGTCAGCAATGTATTTCTCACCAGATTTATCATTACTCTGAGCTTACTCTACAGATATAAACGAGGAGGGAAAGGGATTCCATGCCTTGCAGTAAATCCATTTTAAACAAGGAATATTTTTTATATCCAGAAAAAAAATAATCAGTGGTTGATGACGTAAAATTTTGCGACTGCAATCTTTTAGGTATCATCGCATCATCACGGCCTGTGCTCTGCAAGCCGATATTGACGTGCTGCCAGCCGGGGACCGGACAGAGATCGGAGAGAAAGGTATCAACGTAAGTGGGGGACAGAAGCAGCGAATCAGTGTAGCCAGAGCGATGTACTCCAGGAGGGATATTGTACTCTTGGTAAGAATATTGAGAATAGAAATTCATCCGAACAATTGATAGTTGAATATGAAAAATGAAAGAATATAATTTGTTATTTAGTTTTGGTCACAGTTTTTAAGTTAATTTGTTTAAATTCCAGGCATATGTTGTTTTATGGTTTGCTTTTATGCCAAACAAATAGTTAAACCCTCCTGTTCTCAAGGCCAAAATGGAGCCAGCTACCCTATATATCAAAACCTATCAAGTGACACAAACTGTGAGAGTTGGCGTTTAGAGTTTTTGATAGGCTGTGATAGTTATAAGTATAGGAGGGTTAATAACTACAAATATTCAATAAATACTTAAATGTCTAAGATATCTGATTCAGCTCTAACAATTGAGCAAATAAAGAGGAATTAAAACAAAAAATATTATGAGAAGCTGTTTTATATTAACAATTTTTTTTTAATTAGAAACAGTCTGGACAAACTGGGGGGGAATTTGTTGGAACAAAATTGGGGAAAAATTATCGATGCATTAACATCAAGCAAAAAATACCTTCCTGCCGTCCAAGGTTTTGGTTCTTGTAGGGGCATTTTATTACCATATATCCTAAATCTTTACCAGGACGACCCACTCTCTGCCCTCGATGTCCACGTTGGGGGTCATCTGTTCCAGCACGGTATTATGGGTAATTTGCGGAAGAAGAAGAAAACGGTCATCTTGGTGACTCATCAGTTGCAGTATCTGGCGCATGCTGACAAGGTTTTGTCCAACTTTCCTTTTACTGTACTACAGATAAAATGTTTAAGAACAGAAAATATCTAGCTTCAACACTGACATTCAAATTGACTGCCTTGCTAGAAAAAAGGAATATAAAATAGCAAAATGGAAATTTTTTACAAAAAGTTTATTGCAAATTCTTATTGACACTTTTGAAGATTTTTTTTTTTAGAGTGTCTGAAATTGGTGGACAATTATCAACAATTTCAAGAAATCTTTCATAAATCTCATATTTTCAAAATTGGTTTTTCAAAAAGATTGGTTAACTTCAAAAAAAGAAATTGCCTGCTCTCCCCAATTTTGTCAAGAATAGAGGCCGATTCGTCATCAGTTCACCAAAACACTTTCTGTTTACACGTCCTTTCCAACAGATCCTATTGATGAGAGAGGGAAAGTTAGCCCACGAGGGAACGCTGGAAGACATTGCAGCCGCCGAGCCAGACCTCTACAGCGGCTACGAGAAAGCCGTTCAGGAACTGACGGATCTAGAGTCCGAGACGGAGACCGATGTGGAGACCAGGAATCAGGAACTGATGCAGATCAGGAGGCAGCTTTCACACCGGCAGTCTCATGTCGGCGACGAGGAGGCTGTTGATCATGAAACCTATGGTAAGACTTCAGAAACCCATTCCACACCCATTACACACTTGTTCTACACCCATTCGAAACCCATTAGACACCCATTGACTCCTATTGACACTCATTTGACATCCATTCCACACCCATTAAACACCCATTTGACTTTTGTTCTACACCCATTCAAAACCCATTCTACACCCATTTGTCTCCCATATAACACCCATTTAACTCTCCCATTTGACATGGGAGATGTCATTAGTGTTTCTGTAATGTTTGTGGCCTTGGTAGTTTTCAAATCGTCTTTTCTCGTTCCAGGTGAGGAAGGTCGCCTGATGGTGGCAGAGGAGCTTGAGCGAGGCTCCGTGTCTTGGAACATCTACTACTACTACGCCAAGGCCATCAAACTCCCTGTAGCATTCCTGATACTCCTGGTGTATCCAGTTCAAGCCGGTATCATCGCTGGTAGCAACTACTGGCTGTCTGAATGGTCCGAGGCAGGGCTTAATCACGGAAACGTAAGTAGAGAGTTGGATGAATTAATTGGTTTAGTTTGTTTCCCATAGCATTTAATCCTGATATATCCAATACAAGGTGGCCTCATATGGGTGTCTAGATGGTTTGATGTTGGGTTTAATAAGCCAGTTCGGTATCTCAAAGGTTATTCGGGATAAAATTGCTGACGTAATGTCACGCCAAGTTACGCGAACGCCCATTCTGATTGAATTTAACACTTGCGCGTTGCGCAGCCACCTTTTGCGTTCACACGCGCACGTTAGGTCACGCGGGTCATTCGGGATAAAATGTCCTTGTGCATATGCACAGTTGAAATACCGAACTGGCTTATTGCACAAATATAAGTGGACAATCTAATGTGGTGGCATGGGTGGCTTGTGCGTAAAGCGCTCGCCTCTCACCAATGTGGCCTGGGTTCGGTTCCCGGCTCGGACCATTATGTGAGTAGAGTTGTGCGTTGGTTTTCTCCTGTGCCACAAGGGTTTTTCTCTGGGTCCTCTTGGCTTTCTTCCCTCCGGAAAAATCAAACACTTTTGATCTCTGGCTGTGCTCTGTGGTTATATATGGGTCGATGTGGCCGCCTGCCAGAAGCGCCTTTATGTGCCAGCGACTCGACCACGTTGTAGCCGCGTCCTTTGCAATTCAGCTTCTCAGCTGCGAGTAAGGATGATTAGCCTCCCAAATTATTAATTATTATTAATGTCTTGTTTTATGCTAAATCTCATCTATTGCTACAGGGTTCAGCTGTATAAGTATGTATATTTCAGTTGGACTGGCCCGTGTTTTTAAGTCACCAATTCATTGAGTTTGATCAATTTCAAGTGATTGATTAAATGGAACAAATTGATACAAAAGGATTGATTGGCAAGAGTAAATTAATTAAACGGGATTGATTAGAAGGGATTGATTAGATGGAATAAATTGATTGGAGAGGATTGGACAAATTAATTGGAGGGGGTTGATTAGATTGATAAAATTGATTGGAAGGGATTGATTAAATGGAACAAATGTATTAAAAGGAATTGATAAGATGGAACAAATTGATTAGAGGAGATTGATTAGATGGACAAATTATTTGGAGGGTATTGATTAGATTAAACAAATTAAAAGGAAGGGGTTGATTAGATGGTGGCAGGGATTAATTGAATGGAATAAATTGATTTGTTTCCCCTTGTTACAGGCCACAGACACTGACTACTACATCAAGGTCTATGCAGCTATATCAGCTGCTGGTATCTGTAATTCCT
The DNA here is from genome assembly GCA_037893225.1 of Hippasteria phrygiana. Classification (NCBI taxonomy): domain Eukaryota; kingdom Metazoa; phylum Echinodermata; class Asteroidea; order Valvatida; family Goniasteridae; genus Hippasteria; species Hippasteria phrygiana. The sequence goes on from JAZGUH010000202.1 coordinate 3,081,041, forward strand.
TCATCACTACATTAACCACAGTTACAGGCCTGCTCGTTGCTGCTAAACATCTGTTCAACCTCATGCTAAGTAACGTCATCCACATGCCAATGCGGTGAGTGTCATCTTTGTTACAAGGAGCAGTTTTCTAGTAATAGAGAGGTTTCGTTAGCGCACGGTTAGAGAGACGACTACGATTAGTTCGAGCTACGTCATCAGTTTTTGCGCTTGTTTGACGTTTTCCTCACTCATCCTGAACGTAATCACCTTGTTTACACGGATAGCGGTCGTACACGTAAGTAAGAAACGGATAAAAACCAACGATCATTTTTTACAAATTTTGGTCGCGTACCGTTTACAGCTAATTGTGGGCATACGCACTAACCGTGCGCCAACGAAACCTCCCTATTGTCTAAAGACATTTTTAGTTTTTGTATGTGGACGTACTTTCAATTAATCTCAGTGTGTGTTTTGTTTCTTATAACCCTGTACCTTAAGTGTTTAAAGCCTGGTTCAAGGTCGAATTTGAAACCCACAAAAACCTTTAATGAAAAAATATGGTCTTCATTATGGTATTAAAATTTTCTTTTCCGTCAGCTTCTTTGACACGACTCCAATAGGCCGCATCATCAACAGATTCTCTGCTGACACACAAATTATAGATATGGTAAGGAATATTTCAGTTTACTTTTTATCAAATTTAACTTTTTAACTTCTAAAAACACAGTCTACCCTTCTCAGAAGTTTTACTTTCAAACACATTTAAATATCAGTTGCCATACCAACAAATTGATCAGCCAGTGATTCAGTCACTCAGTAAAGCTGTAATTCCAATCAATCAACAAAAAACACTTGTTGATTTTTTCCTATTTCAGAAACTGACGTTGGCATATGACACTATCTTCTTCTACCTGACGTCCATCCTTGCTGCATTAGTCATCAATACTTACATCAGTCCAATCTTCCTTGCTGTCATCTTGCCTTTTTTCATCTTTTACTACTTCATCCAGAAAGTCTTCATCACAACCACCAGGTAAAAACCACGAATAAAATCTTGATAATTGTTAATCTTAATTTTGAGAAAATATTTTCTACCTTGTAATTACCAGAACTGATTATTTATCAAGAACTGAGTGTGTTTTTAACAGGAATGGTTTTAAAGTAAAAAAAACAACTTCTAAACACACTACAGATGACTCGGTTGGAATAGGAAACAAGTGCAAACCAAAAACCAGTATCTTTCTTAGTAATGGCTGATCAAAGATACTGCATTTGATATGATCACTCGGTTCATTTTGATGTTGCCATTCAGAGAACTGCAGCGACTGGACAGCGTCTCCAAATCTCCCATTTTTGCCGCCTTTTCTGAAACTCTGGGCGGGCTGTCAACAATCCGGGCATATCGGTGAGTTTGCAACATCCAAATCAAGTTGTGCTGACAATAGCAGCAGCGTGCTCACCTCAGCGGAATTGCACGTCCGCGTCGTGTTTATGCCCTTGCAGGGAGTTTCCGTTGTTGCGTCACTGATTTAAGCAGCGAGCTCTTTCAAGGTTCACACATGGAATTGCAGACTCCTGGAATTTAAAGCTATCATGAAAAAGTCACGGAAAAGGCACGGAAAAATCACGGAAAAGTCACGGAAAAGTCACGGAAAAGTCATGGAAAAGTCACGGAAAAGTCACGGAAAAGTCACGGAAAAGTCACGGAAAAGTCACGGAAACGTCACGGAAACGTCACGGAAACGTCACGGAAACGTCACGGAAAAATCACGGAAAATTGATATTCAAGAAAAAAGTCATGAAATTTGCTCAGAAAAGCTGCAAGTTCTCAAAGTAATTTCTGAATTGTTGCAGGAAGCACCAGACCTTTTTTGCCCGCATCGTAAAGCGAGTCTCTACTAACAACACTGCTTATCTCTACATGCAAGCAAGCATGAGATGGTTGGCTGTCAGATTGGTAAGATATCCTCGCCCTAGTTACACAACATTTATGAGTTATAAGGATGCCATTGTGTTGATTTTCTAACTCCCATAAATATTTTTTTTAGAGATGACGGAGAATTTTGACACGTTTTTTTTATTGGAAGGGACTTAAAGTGAACTAATAAAACACGTTTTCTCATCAATCCAGCATCGATTTCAAATTGTTTAAATTGGCTGTATTGTCTGTATATATTGTCACACTTTTGACCTAACTTAGCTTTGCCATTATCGCACTGGGAAATAGGGGCTGTCCCAACCAGTTTTTGTACAGAATTAGCTGTGATCAAAGTAATATTTAATGAATCAATTTTATGAAATCATTTCTGGTATTACATTAATTTCAGGTGACTTTTAACTCGGAAATTGTTGTATCGCAAATTACCACTAACAAATGCAGCAGTCTTTTGTCCATTTGTTTTCTGTAGGACTGGCGCGGAATTAGTACAGGGTTTGTCCAATTTTGGTTTGTCAAATTTTCGTTTACGTATCTTTGTTCCATTCGTAGGATTTAGTGGGTGCTTTCGTGGTACTAATTTCCGGACTAACAACCGTGCTGGGGTCCATCTATGGCTCTGTGGATTCGAGCCTCGTGGGTCTCGGCATAAGCTATGCACTCATGGTCAGTAACAGGCCTCTCGTCCCCACAACAATTCTGTCCAATTGACCTACTGCTCAGTCATGCCCTTTAGACGACCCTATATAGATAAAGTTTTTGCACACAGTCCCTGTGGAATCAGAGTTGATGCGATTGGGCAATATTTCACGGACTGTTTCAATGCGGTTCAACCTCATATATTCTGAAGTGTCTGTACACATGTTTTTTGTTGACAAGAAGCTAATTACTAACCACTAATTTTCTACCCTTTTTCATGTTGTTTTCCTTTTGTTTTGAAGGTCAAATTCAACACATTTTTGGTGTGGTAACTTTTATCAATTTCTTACTTTTGTTTTCATCGACTAGCTCTTAGTTTTAAATTCCTTCTTTTCCTGCACTGCACGGGCGATTGATTTTAATGCAGAAGCTAAAGTTTTGTACAGCTAATTTTTTAGAATCAAAACAAAATTTTGCATTTTAAGTGGTTGATTTGTCGGACAGGTGTCTGTGTACCTACAACAGTTGGTGCGATACATGGCCCAGGCTGAGATGCAGATGAACGCTGTGGAGAGAGTCAAGCATTACACCACGCTCACAACGGAGTCCTATGAAGGTAAACCATTAGGAGCAGGGGCGGAGCCAGACAATTTTGCAGAGGGGGGGGGGGAGGGGTGTTATGGCCCAACAAACTTTTGTTTTACCCGTAAAACAAAACAAAATGGTTCCTGAGTGGGCCTTGTGTTGAAATTGTTAGAGTAATATTAAATCAAAATGGAACCCGTCTCTGGTAAGACATTGTAAGAAATTGCGAAATCAAAGCATGTCCCGTTAACAAACTATAACCAAGTAGACCAAAAGTGTCTTGACGATACACCAATCTGCTCATTACAAGATGTAGCAATTTTGCTGTGGTGTCCTGGCATTTTCAGCATCAAGCTTTAATTTTTTCGTCAAAGAACCACAAGGAAATCTTACTATTTTATTTGAATGAATTTTTAAAGCGAACAAAGAAAACTGGCAAGAGCGGATTCATACCTGCGACCTTCGGAATACTTCGGTGCTCTACCAACTTGGCAAGATAGCTTAGTTGGTAGAACACCGGTACGGTATTCCAGAGGCCGCAGGTTCGAATCCCACTCCTGCCAGTTTTCTTTGTTCACTTCGAAAATTAAATTTTTTACCCACGTACTAGATGTGTTCACAGTTTTTCAAAACGCAGACCTCAAATTTAAGAATACGTACTGGATTAAACGTGTTATTGACAGGGATGGAGCCGCCGTTTGATTGGCCATCCAAGGGAGCAATCTATATCGAGGACGTCTCGGTGAGATATGCGAGGGAGCTTGAACCAGTTCTCAGGGATGTGACTGTCCACATACCGGCCGGGCAGAAGGTAAAAAAGATGACTAAGAAATGTTGTCTAAGATGTTTGGTACTCTCTGCTGAAATAACATTTTAATAATCACTTTATTGAAGTCATTGATTTTTTTTTTTTTCCTAAATGTTCCCTCCATATTTGTAGACATTTCATTCCTTGTAAATAACACCTCTCCATCCTCGATTTTATTGGATACCCTTCTTTCTTTATCTTCTTTCTTCTTAATCTTCTGCCTTGCCTTTTCTTTTCTTTCTTTCTTTAATTATTTCACCTTCTTTTTTTTCTGTCTTATATTTTGTGTCCTGTTCCTCTCCTATTCCTGTTCATATTTCTGCTACTTTTATCTTCCTATTGTCTTATTTGCATTTTTCCACTTTTTTTCTCTATTGCTCTTTTCTCTTTTCCCATTCACTTTTCCAAATCTTTTCCTCTACCCCTCAGGTTGGGATCTGTGGGCGTACAGGCAGTGGGAAATCCTCCCTCACATTGGCTCTTCTTCGCATAGTAGACACTTACAGAGGTAATTATTCCCGGTTTTTCCCCAGAAATATTGGTACTGATGACACTGAACTGTTTTTTGGTTGGGTTGGGTTGGGTTGGGGGCTGGGTTGGGCTGGGTTTTGGGCTGGGCTGGGCTGGGCTGGGCTGGGCTGGGCTGGGCTGGGCGACATGCATAAACATAGAAAGCATTCAATCAAAATGTTTTTTTATGTAAATATATTAAAGATAAATTAAATTGCCCGATTTTGGAGCATAATTAAATAGTTTTATTGTAAACTGAGTTTTAAAAAGACGAACGACTATCTGCCATGACAGTTACCTTTCACTATTTATAAATGTTACTCATGTGAATATTAATAGGTTCCATACTAATTGATGGTGTCGACATAGCCAGCGTGCCGCTAACAACCCTCAGACGACGCCTTGCCATCATACCTCAGGATCCCGTGCTCTTTGATGGAACCATCAGGTGAGGTCAAAGGTCAAGTTCCTCATTGAACTTGATTTAAGGCCAGTGCATTTAATCTCGGACCAGTAGTATTCAGTCCTGGTTTTTTTTTTCAGTGCTATTTGAGCTAAAAAGACCCATATGTTTTCTTAGGTTTTTTTTCTTGGTTTGTATCATAAATTGGGTGTCCCTGGCTACACGGCATTCTGGGTTTATGACTTCTGACTAGCGCCCACCCGAACAAAGATACTGACAATTTGGGAGACCGCCAACATAGGGCAAGATAGCTAAGTTGGTAGAGAGCCGTTACGGTATTCCGGAGGTCGCAGGTTCGAATCCCGCTCCTGCCAGTTTCTTTGTTCACTTTGAAAATGTTTTTTTCACTTGTTAATGGTTTATTCTCTTTTGGTAAAACTGAAATTAGAAAGGTTGGAACAAGTCTATGGGCCGATTTCATAGAACCGCTTAAGCACACAAATTTGCTTAAGCATAAAAAACCTTGCTTATAATGGTAAAGTCAGGTTACCAGCCAAAAAAGTCTACTTGATTGTTATGCTAAGCAAACAACAGCTAAATACCAGTCACAAGCAATATACATCACATAGAGTTTTGGCTGGTAACCTGATTTTACTAAGCAAGGTTTTTGTGGTTAAGCAAATTTTTGTGCTTTTAGCCCTGTCCGCACTGGACTTATTTTGGTAAAACTTACCGAGACGATGGGTACTTTTCCCATTTTAAGTCCAGTGCGGACAGCCTAGGACGTTTTCCTCTCAGTTACTTTTCCTGAGTCCAGCGGTTACTTCTACCGGCCAACTGCTGCCCAGGAAAACTGACCAGGTAACTTTTCCCGAGACGATAAGTCCAGTGCGGACAGTGCGAGTCGGTAAAAGCGGCTCAGGAAAGCGTACATCCTGCCCGAGCGCAAGGTCATGCTACACTGGGACACCACGCATGCGCTTTGCATTGCTTTACCGCGGTGCGGTGCACGTGGCAAGTTTCCAAATTCCAGTGCGTTGTTCCTTTTTTGTTTGCAATCATGGCAGATATTATTATTGATACAGTCAGAAGTTTGATTGGTGCTAATCGGTGTAGTCCTATGTGTACAAATCAGCACGAAAAATGAAAAGGCACGCCGTGATTTGGGTCAATCGTGTCAATGTAGTAAGGTCACGCAAAGCGCCCTCACGAGTCCTTATATTGACAACTCGGTTACTTCTCCCACGGTCTCGGTAAAATTTTCCCGTGTCGAAAGTCCAAGTGCGGACAGTGGTCACATTTGACCATTTTTCATTTTACCATCGTCTCGGTAAAACCTTCCAAAAAATAAGTCCAGTGCGGACACGGCTTAAGCAGTCACCCATGCATATGTTGTGTGAATACCAGTCATTTTCACTCGTTTACCAATGATAATTCTAATTATGTTTGTTTTTACTTTTGCATAAATTACATTAAGATAATGTTTTTTCAATCTCAGGATGAATCTTGACCCCGAGTGCCGACGGACCGAGCAGGAATTGTGGGATGCGCTTGAGATAGCTCAGCTGAAGGAACTGGTGACGCAGATGGAAGAGGGACTGGGTAATAAGTGTGTGATGATTAATTTTTTTTATTCACCAACAAACTACAAGGGAAACAACTAGATAATTTCAATTTTCAGAGAACAAAACTGGCTGGAGTAGGATTTGAACCTGAGACCCCTGGATTACCTTACTGGATAAAGTTGGGGCGTTACCTATGGCTATACAACATGTTGAGTTGTCGTTTACCTAACGTCTGGATCCACAGCTACTTCATTTAACAATAGCATGTTCTTTTTATGTTCAGATTCCCAGGTGTCCGAGGGCGGGGACAATTTCAGCATTGGTCAGCGGCAACTCTTCTGTCTGGCTCGTGCCTTCCTACGCAACGCTCGTATACTGATCATGGACGAGGCAACAGCGTCTATTGATGTGGAAACTGTACGGGGATAAGTTGTTTGTTTGTTTGTTAATGTGTGTCTGTAAATTAGAACAGAGATGTTTTCTCTTTTGCCCTGTCCCGACGTATACATGTATATGAAGCACTGTATACTCAGTGCTTTCCGAGAGCCTGTGTGAAAAAATTCACAGGCGTACTCGGGCGGGATTCGAACCCACGACTTCCTGCTTACTAGTGCAGACGTCTTGATCGAATGTGTGTCCGGTTGGTAATGAAGTTTGTTTGTTGGTGGTGGCTTTAGGTGGTAGATTGTTGATGGGTGGCTGTGGCAATGGGTGGTTGATTGTTGATGGGTGGCTGTGGGTGGTTGATTGTTGATGGGTGGCTGTGGGTGGTTGATTGCTGATGGGTGGCTGTGGGTGGTTGATTGCTGATGGGTGGCTGTGGGTGGTTGATTGTTGATGGGTGGCTGTGGGTGGTTGGTTGTTGATGGGTGGCTGTGATGGTTTTGGATGGGCAGATGGTTTTGTTCATTTGCAAATTATTTAACTTTCTCATTTGTTTCTCCATTTTCTCATTCTCGGTGTTCTCAATTGGAAACTTTCCCATTTCAATGTTACAGGACAGAATTCTTCAGCAGGTTGTCGCCACAGCTTTTGCCACAAGAACTGTTCTGACCATCGCAGTAAGTAAAACATCAGATTGCCAAAACTTTAAAAAATAATATATATCAAGGCAACAGCCCTGCTTAAATTTCTTGTACAAGGAAAGTTGGTTTAAAGAAAAGAAAAAAGACTTGAAATGTACATTGATGCAAGATCATTTAATCTATTAAATAGATTAAATACGGACCCCAGTGGCATATCCAGTGGGGAAAGGGGGAACTTCCCCCACCCTTGGTGACATTTCATCCGAAAATTGTTGCTGCAAACAAAATCGGTCACCTGTTAAACAAATTTTACCTCCACCACCCCCAACCGAAAACCTGGATACGCCACTGATAGACCTTAGTTTGTCTGCAGTTGAAGGGTGCTGGAATTTGCAATGGGAAAATAGGCACAGCTTGGAAAAACTTCCCCTTATAAATGCTGAATAAATTCAGAAATGTTCCTTTAAAATTAGCAATAAAAGAATCAAGCCTACATGAATCTCTTTGGGTGTTTTTTACACTTTCGATTTTTCACTTCTCAAAACTACCAAGGTAATAACAGTCTACTTGTTTTTGTTTACTTCCTGCAGCACCGTGTGGCAACCATCTTGAAATCCGACACCATCTTGACCTTAAGTCAGGGAGAGGTCATTGAGCACGATACTCCCAAAAACCTCCTGGCCAATCCAGACAGTGTATTCGCTTCTCTTGTCAACTCTGACCAATAAGAAACTTGGGATCGAATCTGACCAATCGGGATTGGGCACTGTCCTTGATGTACCAGGGACGAATAAAAAAAATCTACTTATTTGATCTGATATAGTGGTCTTTCTTCAGCGTAAAACACAGTTTGTTTAATTGGAAAATGAGCTTTGTATATTGTTAAACCTTAGACACTAGGCTAATTTGATGTGTTTTCTTTTCTTGAATATAACCTGGAAAAAATGCTGCTGTTAGTTATTTTCTGGTTTTGCAAAAATCATTTACCATCTCAAGGGTGAGATTTGTTGGGATTTTTCCTGATTTTAGGATTTTTTTGGTCGGGATTTCAGAATTTTTAAAGAATTTATTTTGTAATCTGGAATTCCTGAGGTGTTGTCCTAAAAGGTGTTGACCTGTAAAAGGGAATAAACGGATTTTTTAAGGGGGTACCTTAAGGCAAATACAAACTATATTTTGATCTGGGGTCCTCGTGGATTTGTTTGTGGAATTCTTGTGGATTTCGTGGATTTTTCATTTTTGGCCAATCTCGCCCCTACACCAACAAACGTTTGGGAGCGAAATGCATTTTGCTATTAAACAACCAGTTAAATCGGAGGGCCTGAATGTCGGGTAAATTTCAGCAAAAGCTGGAGCTTTTGGAGCTGTAAGCAGTTTTGCAGTTCTGAAATATGTATTTTTGAGGGGCTTAGGCAAACTATTTGAGGGCTGTAATCTCCCACCGTCACCCCTGACAGAATCTCACTTGATATTAATGTGTAAACACTACCATTATGTTTTCTTTGTACCTACATAATTGCAGAATACATTTTTCAAATTTCCTATTTCAAGAACTCTTGACACTTGTCTGAAATACTTGTCCATATGGTGAAGTCTAACCAACAATAGTTTAAATTGTTGTAAAATCTCAGATAAAGGAATTTTTACATTTTTATAATTTTGTACGGAATCAACTATTTGTCTGTGTGTGATTATTTTGTATGATTATTTTGTACATGCCTTGAAATTGTAATTGGAATTTGTGCAATAAATCTACCACGATTATAACACTATTCAAAATGTATCTGCTGTCCTTATTCATTTAGAATTTGTAAAACATCAAAATATAAATATACCAATAAAAGACATGTCTTTGCTTACTGCTTTGGAAATAACCAACGTTTAGCTTCTATCTTATACTTGCACTTATTTCCAAAAGTAGGGAGGGCTTATGATTATCGTCGCAATGTTTGTTCATAACTTCCTAAAAGTATTAAAGTGGTGCATTCCTTCTGACCACCTGACTGTTTCAATCCGATTCTTGTTAAACGGGGCTAAAATGTTTCCAACATTCTTTATTAATGGGGGGGGGGGGGGGGGGGTTAAAAAGGTTTCAGAAACACTAGGAAACTTGTCATTTGAAAACAAAAATCAAAGGAAAATCATGATTGGCTAAGATGGGTAAAAGTGCAATAAATATATTCAAATAAAACAAATTAGACAATTTATTTTATTTGTAATGTTTAAGATACAGCTAAACTTTAACATCCGAGAAGAGTATTTTACAAGGAGGAACATTTTATTTCATAACGGGGCAAATTGTCGATTAAAGTTATTATACTTTGAAGGGCGCAAGCGCTCTAATTTTTGGCCATAAAAAATGAAAAGTTTGTGAAACTTTGTTTACGTCACGAGAGGGCGCTATCTCGTAGCGCAAAAGCAGATCCAAATCAATCAATCATTAAACAACCAACTTTTTTATAGGCGTATTTGGGAAGAGCAAAAAAACGGAGAATTTGTAACATTTGACCTTATTTCACTTTTTACAGTCAGTGCTGTAAATTAATAGTTCGTGTAAGTTTTCTCTTGGCAAAGTTTTCTGTTCAATTGTGCGCTATACTCGTCAACATTTGCTCTTTCGATCGCCCAAATTTGTGCAGGTGTTATTGGAGAATTGGGCGCGTTTTAAAGGTCAAAGTCTAGCACAGTGCACGACGGGTGGAACTGATCTGATCACCAAAAAATCAGGAAAACTCGATATAACTTTTCGTCTTTTTTAACCAGACCTGACGTCAGTGAGAAGATGTACTTAGTAGAGGACATTGCTGGACTACAGGAGGTAACAGCATGCTTCAGAATTTTGACAACCAAACCAGTTGTAAAGCAAGAACTCTGACTCTGAGAAAATTGTGTAAAATCAATTTCGCGATCGAGCGGCCATTTTCTTCCATATCCTGCCTGTGAACTGTGTGTACAACTTCCGGAAGTTAGTTGTTGTGCAGAAAACCGCTAATGGGGTCGGTAAGTTATAATGATAATTACAGAAATATAAGGTAAACTGATGCATTTTGTGGCCAGTTTTGTTCCAAGATTGATCAGATTTCTTCAAAATTTCCTGTTATTGTTTATGATGACACAAACCGATAAGCCAATTCGATGTCTCAGGCGCGCAGGGAATTGTGGGACAGAAATTGGATAAACAAACCCATGTACGTGGGCGCGCCATTCGTGTTGTGCATAGCGTACTCAAAAGTAGTCAATTTCAAACAGTGATAATAAGTATTAGCATGGCTCTAAATCAATTAACAAGTGCCCTGATATCAAAAGGAATATTAACTCTTTCGATCCATGGTGTTTATATAGAAACTTCATTAATTTTGGCAGGAAAATAAAATATTAAAAAAAAATTGCTTTTCACGCGTCGGTGCTGCAACGTTCATTGAAATCACATTTAATTTGTAAAATCTCTTTGACAAATTGTAACTTTTTTCAAATGTAACTTTATAAATAAAAGGAACCCCAAAAAACGCCTAAGCTTCATACACATGAAGTCCAAATTATTATAAACAGGGTAATATAAAACGAGACATCTTGCGTGGCGGAAACCAGACTGGTACCATATGCGTATTGTCTGTGGATGCCATAAGTCCATTGCCAGACTTAGTCTGGCTCGCGGTACGCGATGCATGTTCCGTGTTGCTGCGTTGTGCGAAGCGAGATTTGGAACTAATTTTGCCCGTGTCTCACGGGCTGGACGTCCGGTTGGCCCGGACAATGTGCGGGGGTTCAGGAAACTAAATCACAACTTTTTTGTTCTGAGCCATAAAATGCTGATTCCAAAACCAAGTTATAGTTAATTTAATGGGGTTTCCTATGATGGCAAACATTTCGACAGGTTTGGAAAATTTAGACTTGTAATACATGTAATATGAAGAAATCCAAGCTGAAATGGAAAAACGCGTGTCCAAGACGTGCGTTGCTATGGGGCGGAAAGGTTTGTTTATCCAAAAAAATCCGGTAGTCAGGGAGTTGGTGCATGCGCGAGTGAAACATCGAACTGGCTTATTGACATGATCAGATGGTAACAGGTCAACTCGTACTTTGGACAACTCGTACCTTCGCCAACTCGTATCTTTCCTGAACTCCTGCAGAAGTACAACAGGAATCACAAATTGTCAACAGTGGTTCACCAGTGATGTAACGCCTCGCACAGCGGCAACCGAAACCCCTGGCATCAAGTTCGATATTCCCTAGCCTACCTTGAGGACTTGGGCAAGGCCCTTTTAAACTGCCACCATGACCACGCCCACCATGACTGAATTCATGGCGGACTGGACAATCAAGCGCGTCAAGGCCCGGTACGACTTCAAGGACGATGGGGATGACACTCTGTCATTCACCAAAGGGGAGGTGATATCTGTGACGCAGATCGTGGACGGGGGCTGGTGGGAAGGTATGATCAACGGGCAGGTTGGATGGTTTCCAAGTAATTTTGTCAAAGACCTCAAACCAGTCGGTAAGTGAAGTCCAGCATTCCCTCTGCATATGACATGTATACTGTTTGATTTAGAAAGTAGTATAGAGAGCAACAGGCAGACCCTTTTTGTGGATAGTCCGAAAGTGTATAGTGTAGGTATAGGTGTACGTTTCACTGCATTTCATGCAGGACAGTTAATACTATATTTTGTACACAAAATCCCATGGGTGGGCTATCTCTAAAAGGGTCCATGGTGCATTGCCATATTAACCCTAATCCTCCAGGACATTTTGGCTAGAATCCTGCCAGACTCATCAAATTGCATACTTTGTCACATTGACTTGTGTGCAGAGACCAGCAAAGTGGAGCTGTCAGCACAGATGCACTGTGCTGCGTCTGGCAGGGTTAGGGTTAAGTGGACACAAGTTCTCTAACTAGGTTTGTGCTCCTGTTCATACTCAAGTACTTGTCTGCTGTTCTTTTTATGAAAAACAATTTTCTAAGTGAACAAATAAATAGGAGTGGGATTTGAACCTGTGACCTCCGGAATACCATACCGGCACTCTACTAACTGAGGTACATGTATCTTGTCCTATGTTGGCGGTCTCCAAAATTGTCAGTGTCTTTGTTCAGGGGCGCTAGTCAGAAGTCATAAAACCTACAATACCGTATAGCCAGGGATCATGCCCCAACTTCACGATACAACCTGGACAATTACATTGTGGAGATCACTCAATGAGGATACGACTGCTTTCAAGTAACCCTAACTCCCAAGGGTGTGTGAAAAATCATATTGAAATTGGAGGACTTGGGACTGTTAAAGAACAATTAAAACCAATTCTTTTTTACTTTTTGGACTTTTCCGACAGTTTAAATACTCTTTTAACTGATGGAGATTAGTTTGCAGACGAGAATTTTTTTTAAATAAAAAAGAAGGGTTGTTATTCTGAACCATTTATCCTGTTTCGCGAAAGCTCATTATGTATGTAAATGTATGTACGTGACCCCGTGACGTACACGTGTAGAGTCGGTTGATGCTACAGCCAAACACTATGCATGTACGTACGTGGAGTTGATGCTGCTGGAAGAGTTTTTGTCGACATAACTCCTCTGTTTTCCCGTCTATTTTGTCTAATTTTGATATTATTTCAGTATGAGCATGGTTCTGAGATAATCATTATGCCTCGATCGTGTGTAGTTGGGGGTTGCACGAGGAACAGCGACAAAAACCCTGACCCTAACCTTACTGCGATTCCTAGTGCTGATTGGAGTTCAAAGGCGACAGTGGGTCCGCTTTGTAGACAATACTATATCTGATTTTGGGCTGTCGAAATGGTCGAAAATATGTGCAGAACATCTCGCCAAAGACTGTATTGATGATAGTTTTAGTATGAAAACTCAGCTGGGTTTGAAGGCAGAATTCTGTTTGAAGGCTGGAGCCATTCCAACTCTAAAGGCACCGAGCATTCCAATCCTGTCCCGGACTCACGCGCCCCAGACCTCGACGATGTTCCCTGCAGTTGCCGGCTCGAGCAGCCAGAGCCCCGGCCGTCTCCCTGTCCACGCTCGCTTGACTCAACATGCATTGTACACGTATGGTACCGCATGCACTGCATGCGATTGAGTCTGGTACCTTTATAACAGAAATTGTGTGTATAGTACTGAGAAGGTGCGGGTCCTTAAGAGGGCTGCATAAGCAAAGTCGCCAGAATAGAGTATAGCATCAGCTCACACACAACTCACCCACAGGTCCCAATAAGAGCCGACTGCAAACAAAGGAAAGTATGACTCATAACTAGCTTTTCAGCAAGAACAAGCCTACAACCCCAATTCAAAATGTGTCTAACAAAGATGTCAACACTTTAAAATATGTTTACCGTACTTTTCTGAATCGAGTCAAAGTGGCTCAGAAGGAAAAGGCTAAAAAAATGTTGGTTTTTTTCAGAATCATGAAACTTGTTACATTAGTTTTGGGGAGGCATAAACTAGAAGATACATGTAAGTCGTTAATCAGTTAATGTTTCAATCACCGCAGTCTATGGGATGAGAATTGTAAATGGCTTGTGTCTTATCCATTTTTGTTTCTTGTTTATAAATGAAACAATTGGCCTGAATTACTTGTAGAAAATATGTATACAAGCTAGCAATGGATTTTTCTCGGAAAGATTTTACTTTAATACCCCCCCCCCACCAAAATTGGTCAGGAACAGCAAAATCTTGGAAAATAATTAACCCTCCCTGATAACAGCTATCTACATTATAAATATGTGGCACAATCCGTTATTTGAACCTATTTCAAAATTTATATCATGAGAATCTGTAAAAATGAGGCAGAAATTAACATGTACATGTATACATGTGCACACTTTGAGTGACCATACACTGTGCCAAGAACATCCAACACAGAAAACACAAACTTTCTTCCCCTATATTGCACGAAAATTATCTAACTAAATTTTTAAATTTAAAGGTTGTGCCAAGTGTTTATCAATACAATTCTGAACACAGATGGATGGGTTATTTTCCAGGATTTGCTGTTCCTGACCGATTTTGGTGGGGGTATTAAAGGGTCAATGAAATAGAAAACAAAACACTGAGAAATGGAATAATACATCGTTTAGAGTTGTAATCAATAAATATTTAATTGAACTTTTGCATTTGTATTGTTATACAAACCATTTTAAGTGCAAAATTTCGAGCCGATCGCCCTGCCCTTAAAAATTCCCACTTACAGTACACAAGTACAGTGTAGCCCGGATGTCAAAACCGTGACGTCAGCACTAGAACAAGTGGAAGGCCGGCCAGCCAGCAATGCATGCGCGATGTGTATAGTGCGTGTACGACCAAACAGAAACGTGGCAAAATCATCAGAAGTTTTCAGAAGGAAATTCGTCCCTATCTGACACAGAAAAGAATGAACATATGGGGATGAAGTCGGTATAATTGTTCCCTACATGTATGAACCAGAAGTCCAGAAAGACGGCAGCAATAACAGAGATTGAGGACAGCACAATTCCTGGCATGCACAACTTACGCGTATCCGGCGATCGATGGAGAAGTTCCCAATCAAATTTCCCAATCAAAGTTCCCAGGCAGCAGCAAAGAAAAATCTTTTTGCTGGAATGACATTTTCTTTTAGCTTTAGGATTATCGAAATCCCAAACTGGGAGTAGAAATTGCCAGCAGTGAAATGATCGGAAATATCCACATGCCAGAAATGTATGCATTGTAGAGGCCAGTTTGGACTACATGTACGTACATGTACAAGCATGGCAACGCGGCCCGACAATTTGCTGAGGGAGTTTGCTCTGTTCAGACGGACTTTTGAGGCCTAAATTTTCCACAATCCCTCGTCTTTGGGGAATGTACAACTTCTTTGGGTATATTACTGAAGCCTGCAATGACATACCTGGCCTACATTCTGCATGTAACGTGTCAGAATACGGCTGTAATTTGTTTCCACTTCCGATGCTCACAGCTTCAGAAAATCAGAAATATCCACTTGCCAGAAGTGTATACATTGTAGGCCAGTTTGGACTACATGTACATGCATGGCGATGGCCAGACCCAGTGTGCTCTGTTCAGTTGGATTTTTCTAGGCCCAAATTTTCAACAATCCCTCGTCTTTGGGTTACAAAATGTATGTACAACTTCTTTGGGTATATTATTGAAGCCTGCAATGACACACCTGGCTGACATCTTGCATTTTACGTGTCAAAATATGCCTGTAAATTTGTTTCCACTTTCGACGCCGGGTCACAGCTTCGGAAATTTCCATTTGCCACTGTGCATTGTAGGCCAGTACATGTACATGCATGGAGACGGCCCGACCCAGTTTCCTCTGTTCAGCCGGACTTTTGAGGCCCAAATTTTCCACAATCCCTCATCTTTGGGAATGTATATGTAGGCCTACATCTTCTTTGGGTATATTACTGAAGCCTGGAACGACACACCTGGCCGACATTACGTGTCAAAATATGCCTGGAATTGTTTCCACTTTCGACGGTCAAAGCTTCAGTCGGAAATATCCATTTGCCAGAAATGTCTGCAGTTCTAGGCCAGTTTGCACGACACAAGTAGGGCTGTAAATGATTCCTTTTTTTAACTTATATCTTTTTACGGTCACTATGATGACAGTAAAAGGACAAAAGTAAAAAAGAACTATTTACAGCCCCATTTGTAGGGCTAGCAATACGTGTTTTGTGCACAAATCTATGTACGTGCCCGATGCGCGGCCGGCCGGCCCTTCTAGACGTGACGTCACAGGGTCACGTGATGCATTACATCATCCTTTTGCAATTTTCGAGCGGATTTTGTGGGGGGGGGGGGGGGGGCTCGAAAAGAGGTAGAAAAATAGCGTAAATGAGCCAAACAAATCGGAATTAAGAGAAAAAAACAGCAAGTGTTGTTTTTTAGTAACAAACACATTTATTAAGACCAACATTGTTTTCTATTTCAGTGACCCTTTAAAGTAAAATCTTTAAAGTAAAATCCCACAAGCTGGGAGAATTGGTGGGTAGATTTTTTTTATAGGCTGTGATAGTTATAACTATAGGAGGGTTAAACATCAAAATAATTCACGATGCCCTTATTTCAGAAACATACTGTTATGCATAATTTAGGCTGCTAGCTACTAGCCACCATTAGGCGTGCTGGTGTATTGAAAGGAAGTGGTTTGACACCTACATGTACGCCAGCAACCAAAAGGTCACGGGTTCAATCCCCACCCATGTTGGCATATCCGCATGGCTCTCATGCACTTGGCAAGTTGGCATCCTGAAAATCGGTTTCGGATTCACTAAATTTGTGATATTCTTTCAGCGTTAAAGATCAAAGCAACTGCAACATGCTTATCCCATCGTTCACAAAATATCATCTGCATGTAGATTTGATGGGGTCCCCCGAGTAACCATGTGTTAAATCATTTCTTAAAGTTATTGAAAAACTCGGTACCAGACCTTTTTCTGCAACTCAGACATGTTCTGTACACTTTACCTACCAGTATTATGTATGTAGTTCAGTTTTACTAACTAAATTTTTAAAGAGCAACCAAAACGCTGATTACAATTTTGACTTTTTGGACTTACATGTATCTGATAGTTTATGCCTCCCCAAAACTAATATAACAAGTTTCATGAGTCTGAAAAAAACAAAAAATTGTTTTTGAGCCTTTTCCTTCTGAGCCAATTTGACTCGATTCAGAAAAGGCCGAGGTCACCTGCGTGCCGTATCGCGCGAGTGATGACGTATACGTTTAGAAACATATGACGTCACTGTATTATACAACAATGTTTTACGTAGAGTCTGTACGTATTTTTTTGTCAAAGGGTAGTATTACTTGCTGTGCTTTTTGCACGATGATTCATGTGTAACACCACAGAAACATATTTTAAAGTGTTGACATCTTTGTGAGACACATTTTGAATTGGGGTTGTAGGCTTGTTCTTGCTGAAAAGTTAGTTATGAGTCATACTTTCCTTTGTTTGCAGTAGGCTTTTATTCGGACCTGCGCGGCGAGTTGTGTGTGAGCCAACCTCGTTACCATGGGTACGATCTTGCGGCGCCATGTTTTCCCACCATGCCTTGCGTGATCTTAACCCCTGGAATTGTGTAATTACCATATCCCACATATGGAAAATTAGGACTGCAGTCGATGTGTATAACGCGCGACGCAGTGCTTTTAGTAAGAAAGTTTTCATTTGTAGAATCATATCCTTTGGAAGGATGAGATTAGCTCCTAATGTTTTTCCTAACCAGAGGTAACAGCTGGCCTGGTGGATCGGGAGGAAGGAAAAGTATGACGTCCGTCATGACCATTTTCGCCCATTATCGCCGGATGTCAGTTGTGTCATTTTCCGAATGTTTTGCTCAGCTGTTTTCGCAAATTTGTCAAACCTTTCGATGCATCTTCTGCAGCGGCAGCAAACACTGTCATTGAGAATGAGCTGCTTTCTTGAACTGGATATGAGTAATTTACTAGCGATTGGAACAATTTAGATTTCTGGCCTCGACTCGAATTTATAAGTTAATATGTGTGCCTTTTCTATCTCCGTTTAAACATAAAATACATGTATTTCCTTACCAGAAAAAATCCATATCGTTTATCGTAGCCACCAAGACTAGTGGCCTTGTCTTGATAATGGAAAAATGTGCTCAGAGTCGTTTTGCTAATGTGACATGACGAACAGGATGTTAACGCGGGCGCGAGCGCACACAGGGCATTCAACATTCGGATTACGCGCGCAGTTCACTTTCAGTACATAAATATTCATTTCGAATAGCCAGTCGGCGTCGCTTACGTATTCCTCACGGCCAGGGGTTAGTGAAGGAACGCACACGCGCCCATGGAGTCGAGGATGTGTGTGAGCTGATGCTATACTCTAGTCTGGTGACTTTGCTTATGCAGCCCTCATAAGGACCCGCACCTTCTCAGAACTATACACACAATTTCTGTTATAAGGTGCCAGACTCAATCGCATGCAGCCTATACGGTACCGTACGTGTACAATGCATTTTGAGTTTATAAGCGAGCGTGGACAGGGAGACGGCCGGGGCTCTGGCTGCTCGAGCCGGCAACTGCAGGGAATGTCGTCGAGGTCTGGGGCGCGTGAGTCCAAGACAGGATTGGAATGCTCGGTGCCTTTAGAGTTGGAATGGCTCCAGCCTTCAAACGGAATTCTGCCTTCAAACCCAGCTGAGTTTTCATACTAACACTATCATCAATACAGTCTTTGGCGAATTGTTCTGCACATATTTTTGACCATTTCGACAGCCAAAAATCAGATATTGTATTGTCTACAAAGCGGACCCACTGTCGCCTTTGAACTCCATTCAGCACTGGGAATCGCAGGAAGGTTAGGTCGGGGTTTTTGTCGCTGTTCCTCGTGTAACCCCCAACTACACACGATCGAGGCATAATGATTATCTCAGAACCATGCTCATACTAAAATAATATCAAAATTAGACAAAATAAACGGGAAAACGGAGGAATTACATCGACAAAAACTCTTCCAGCAGCATGAACTCCATGTACGTACATGTACATGCACTCGTGTTTGGCCGTAGCATCAACCGACTCTACACGTGTACGTCACGAGGTCGCGTACATACATTTACATACAAAATGTGCTTTCGCGAAACAGGATAAATGGTTCAGAATAACGACCCTTTTTGTTTTAATAAAAAAAATCCCTCTCGTCTGCAAACTAATCTCCATCAGTTAAAAGAGTATTTAAACTGTCAGGGAAAAGTCCAAAAAGTCAAAATTGTAATCGCCGTTTTAGTTGCTCTTTAACATGCTCAGTAAATGTCAGTTACACCAGAATAAGAACATTACATTGTTTCAGAATAGATAACTGTTTCTGTTCCCAATGTGTCATCTTAATTTATAAAGGGTCTGCATATGATACTCAGCAGTTTATCAAGCTTGTCCTTCAAGTGAACACTTGCAGCATCTGTTAGTCATATAATTATTTTAAGATGGTCATAAGAGCATTCGTCCATTGTACATGTACATGTACATGTACATGTACATGTACATGTACTGTTATAGTTTCATGTAAGCAGGTTGGTATTTAGTTGTTGCTATTAAATGGAAAACACATGGCAAGAGTATGTATGAACTGAACATAAACAGGCATAACCAGTACATATTCTTCCTTTCCTTTCATCCCTTCACAGCTGCATCAAAGGTATAATAAAGTTGTAATTTTATTATAGTTTATAAATGTACGGTACACGATGCTGGTTGAGGTCTACAACACATTTTTAGTGTACAGTTATATATCTTATTTCACATTTTTTGTTTATCTCCTGCCATTGGACGTACTGTACACATTGTGTACTGTACACACAAACGTGTATCGACCTCCCAGCGTGGACGTCCTACTGTTCCCTCTTTTGTTTGTACTTTATCTTTTTCGGAAGACCTCCATATGTTACACACTCCCAATCGCGGACGTATGCTGGGAATCGCGGACGATACTGTACTCTTTTGTTCTCTAACATTTTTTGCCACTGTTTGAATACCCCAACGCCCCCATGTACATGCACTTGTACCTACATGTATCCAATAATGCTATTCATGTCTGTTGGAATTTGCGCACACCCCAGTTTCTGAATATTCTACTTTATTCTACATTGTATAAAGTCCATAGAAATGTGTATGAACTTTGTTCCTGCATTAGGGTCTCCACTGAATTCAAGTACATGTAGAAACTACAAGTACTCCTAGTCCTACAGACATTTACATGTAGGGTAATTAGCTGCAGTCCAGTGGCCTTGGACTCAAGTTGACAGGCTACACAATATGCTATGACGGAATCTAAATATAGAACTTAATAGTTGTACAGACTGTGTAGTTTTGCTCTCCATGTCTTCATTATACATGTATGTACATTACACTGTACACAAAAATATACATTGTAGGGTACAATTGTACATATTATGTGGTGCTTATAATCTCACCTATGCAAACAAGCTCACTCACACAATTCGCAGTCCTAATTTGTCTTCTTCCTTGAGCACCATGAACTGATTTTTTTTAAAGGTGGATATTGGCTCTGTACGGAAGTTTTATTGTGTTATACATGTAGTTTGGCTTGGTATGGCGGCTAAAGAATGATTCAAATCTGAAAACCTCATTGCGCGGCCATTCTGTAACTGCAAGTGTCTTTCACGCGCTTCTGTAAAACATCCAAAACTTTTATTAATTGGGAAAAAAAACATTGCTGTATTTCCACACTTCTGTTAAGAATGCACATTAAATTGGCACGGTTAACTTGCTCAGCCAAGCCCATTGATGAGATATAAACAATGTATTTTTAAACCCACGAAAATCAGTGTAAATGCGTATACATTTGTATGCAAATAGCCATACAAAATCCGTACTAAATTTTTATTTTTTTGTTTATGCAAGTTTGCAAGTTATGCAAGAATGCACATTAAATTGGCAGGTTTAACTTGCTCAGCCTAGCCCATTGATGAGATAAACAATGTATTTTTAAACCCACGAAAATCAGTGTAAATGCACATACATGTACATTTGTATGCAAATAGTCATACAAAATCCGTACTAAGTTTTGATTTATTCTTTTTATGCAAGTTTGCCCCAAACGAGGCTAAAAGCCACTCAAGGTATGGAGCTACAAAGGAAAAAACGAACCAAAGAATTCAGGGTTTCCCCTTAACTTTTTTTTTCACTGGCCGGCCGGACTTGTTAGTTGGACTTTTAACTAGTCCGCCAGCATTTTCACTGGTCCACTTTTTGTTCAAGTACTTTTTTAATTATGAGGTGGTAGAAAAAGCTCCATAAAAAACTAGTCCGCCACCGTTTTAACTGGCATTTGGCCAGCGGACCAGTGTTAAGGGCCGAACCCTGCAAAGAGTACATGTTTACCCCTACTGGGTCTATACATGTACATGCAGGTCTGAAAATTGGGATAATTACTCTAGAATCTGTTAAAGAATTTAGATATGGGCCCAGGAAAACCCCAAGGGTTGGCAATTTAAAACGTCGCCAACCCTCTGATCATAACCCTTCCCCTATATACATGTACATTGTACGTACAGGTATATGTAGAATGGCTTTTACATAGCCTAGTACATTTGTATTTAAGGTGATTTCAATTTTAAAAATAGCATGGATTACGTACTGCCATGTGTATGGATTTTTACCAATTTTTATCAAAATCATATAGTATGAGACATGCACTCTTTAACCTACCAACTCTCACAGCTTGTGCGTGTTTCAACCTGTCACTTGATAGGTTTTTTATATAGGGTAGTCGGCTCCATTTTGGCACCGATAGAGGGAGGGTTTTAAGGAATGAGGAGGCCTACTTTATTTACTAAATGGAAATTGTTTATACACACATGTGTAATTCCCCAACCTACATTGTACATATGTACATGTACAGTGTACATATGGGGATTAGTCCTACATGTATGATGCCTGCCTGGCCACAGGACTAATGGATAGTGCATCACTCATTCACATCCTGCAGTAGTGACCATACACTGTGAGGCCCGAATACGTGAAAACCTTTTGTTGGAACGAAAAACGTGAAAAGTGAACAAAGGGCAACCTTTTTCACGTAATAAAAAACGTGATAAGTTCACTTTTCACGTTCGTCAAAGTATCACGTATTTTTCGGGTTGGCCGGTTGCTAAGGCATATCTTTCACGTACTAAAATACGTGAAAACTTCGCTCGCGCACGTGCCCATTGTTGGCGGATTAGCGGAGGTGCTATAAACAATCTTTTGTTCTGCAACGACTGGTATGTAGGACAGCACTACACACGTTTCCATTGAAGGTTAACGACCGTTTTCCGAACCATCGCGAGGTAAGTGTGACCTAAAATGAGATTAGAAAGGCTTAGCTTTAAACTTATCAAGGGGTTTTCTTTTCTTTTTTTAGAAAAAGACATGTTGAGTTTGGGTAATTACAAAGTGGGTGCTAATTGGTGTAGGCCTAAATCGATATACCGGAGATTGTTAACCCACTGCCAAATGCATGTAAAACACGGGGGTTGACAACTTGAAATACTATCGCCCGATGCCGGGGACAACCAAATCGGGCGTCGGGCTCGTTTCTTGTCCGACGGACAACCCATTTTTTTTTCTAAATCGGGCTTATATGAAACGTATAATAAATTTATAATGATTATCTTTCTGATTTTGCAAAAGAATGCAAAAACCAAACGTCTCAGATTTTTGTTAATGAATGCGAAAAGTAAACAAAAGTCAACTGAACTCCAACTCCCGAGGATGCACGATATACTTACCGCGCCGATCTCGTAGGCCTTTGACTGTTTGACGGCAACGCGGCTCAGCTCAGCATGACGTGTAAAGAATTTCTCAAGAAGTGCAACGATTTAATTCACACACATGCGCGGGGCATTTTGTTACACAGGAATTCGCCGAACAAAATGAGAAGCCATTTTTACGGTGGTGCCGCGCCCGCGTGCAGGCTGCCCGCGTTCTTTAATTTGAGTCGCGTGCGCATTTTGGCAAGTTGTAAACACCCTGTTGGTTGAAGCTGCGTCGAGCGCGCGCGTCTAACACGTACGCGAGCGCCTCGCCACCGCAGTAAATGCTTCTAATGTTGGTCGCCGGATCGGATTAGTCTATAGTCTACATAATCGGGCCACCCCGCAACTAAATTCTCATTACGTTCCGTAGACTGCATGTTCCGTAGACTCATTCCTCCATGGTAGACTGTTCTATAGTCCGTAGTTAATTTTTGTGTGTGGACTGGTGCTTGAAGAACGTATGTAGAACGAAATGTTTTTAATTATAGACTGAATGTAAAGTCTATTGGCAAACAGACGTATTCGGCGAGCACAAATTTGGATGGAGATTTTATCCGCAACTGGGAATCGCATTAAGCATAGGCGTAGCCAGCCGGGGGGGGGGGGGGGGGGGGGGTAATAGTGGGGGATATCCCCCCCCCCCCCACAAAAAAAAATATATATATATTTTTCAGAGTTCTCTTTTTTTCACCCCAAAATTTCCCACAAGAAAATCAAAACCCTGCGCCATATCTACGACATACCTTTAGTTTGGTAACTAAGTCCAATAACTTCAAAATGATTTTTGTTCTCTTGTAGAAACGGGGCCCGATACATAATCGTTGCAACATTAAAATAATTTCCTTCATGCTCAGTGGTGGCCCCAGTGTGCCCTCGCTGGAAATTATAGTGCCCACTGTGCCTGCTCCAAAAATATCGGGCGCGCTCGCGTTGACGTTCGCGTAAAGCCCGGTTCATACTTCATGCGAAGCGAATTTCATGACGTCAACAATTGAAGTTTCATTGTGACGCACACCGTTACCATAACGAATTCGCTTCGCATACGTATTCGCATGAAGTATGAACCGGGCTTTATAATACGTGCTGCTAAACCTCTCTAAAGTGGAAAGTTATTGTTGGGGGAAAACTGCCCTCTGTAACAAATGTAGCCTTCTTTATTATACCCAGCACGATACGGGGCTTCCCAGTCGTCTTTTATTGCTGTGACAAACTGCAGCAACGCAGTTTGAAACTATTTTTAATGTTGAAAAACGTATCGCCCAACGCGCTAAAAAATGGCGCTGCAAATGGCAGATCAGAATGCGCGTCTCTAGCTGTACGTGCTGCCCAGCTAGTCTTTATAATTTTATATCTATGGCTGGCATGATCCGGGGCGCGTCACGCGTCGAAGTAGCCACGCGCGCCTTGAATAAAGGCTATCATCCGGCCGACGGTTTAAAACGAACGCCGTTTTTCTCTCGTTTTTTGTTTCGCCATCTAACAACGCAAAACTTGAAACAGGTCAGTGGAACGATATTTCCTATAAAATACCCAACCCCAAATCCGCTCATTTCTGAAAATTGCAACAATAGTGCATACCCTTGTGTAATTGAGTGGGCTTTTCGGATCATAGATTCTTGCCAAACAGTTTTTTCTACTTAGTACATCATAAAATTATCAAAAATTGTTGTTGGCATTTTTTTGGCGGCCATCTTGAAATCTGAAGTCAAAAAGCTCTGACAACTCTTTAATATATTAAATCAACAACTCATAACCCAAGATGGTTCCTGAATTCAAAATGGCTGCTATATCATTACCTAGATGGCTGCCAAATTCAAAATGGCGGCAAATGTTAGTAGTTTTAACATCCAAAAATCAGATTTGTCTAAATATTTTATATTTCTTTACCTCATTACTTTGTTATGATCAATGATCTCAGTAAAATAATATGCACATTACATTAATTAAAATATGCTTCAAGATGGCTACCAAGCTCAAAAATGGCTGCCACGTGCTTTTTTATATTTTTCAGCACTTGATCTTGATTTAATATAGGCTGGTTGTTCAATGTGATATATTTTCAAACTTTCTTGGGTTATGAGTATATATTAAAGAGTTGTCAGAGCACACACAAAATTATTTTCACAAAGAAATATGGAAAATAAAAGCAAATTATTGAGCAAAATAAAGCTTTTTGACATCAGATTTCAAGATGGCCGCCATTATACCAAGATGGCCGCCAAAAAAATGCCAACAACAATTTTTGATAATTTTATGATGTACTAAGTACAAAAAAACTGTTTGGCAAGAATCTATCCGAAAAACCCACTCAACTAGATATTGTGACATAAGGGTATGCACTACAAGACCAATCATTCTACAAGGACATTTTTCAAAGGTCAGAAAATTTGTAAAACGCCTAATATCTTGCATGGCGGAAACCAGACTGATAGTCTGGTGTCGTATGTTTATTTTGCACAGCTAGCATAGGTCTGTTTTCAGGCTTAGTCTGGCAAGCGGGATAACAGCGACTTCGCGTACGCATCATGCGTGTATCAATGCACTGAAAGCATGGAGGAATAAAACCCAAGTAAACCATGCCTTGGTCCTTTGTTCTCAATCTTCTCGCCCCCTAGGATCAATACAGTGTACAGGCCAGAGGATTTGCATACTTAATGAGGCCCTTAGGACTGTGCAGTATCTTGTAGTTTACGATGGCTTAATCCCTTATACACCCAGTTGGAAACTTGGAGTAGGCCCTGGCTTTCAGTGGTTTTGCACATTGAACTGGAGTTTCACAAGAGTTTTGTTTTATAATAACTGCTTTTAAATTAACATTGTCCGTTTCTCTTGTTTTATATTTGCAGGATTAGATCATTCTTGTCCTTTGATCGTGGCAGAAACAAGTTTGAGTTTGGCAGTTTTGCCTCAAAGATTTGTTTTGATCGGGGATTAAGTAATAAAGGTTGAACCTGCATAGTGCTATACTGCGGTTAATTTTCGAAACCTTATTACAGGCGTGTGCTATAGGCAGACATTTTGGTATAAAAAAATATTAGTGTAGTTCAAAGGTCAATGATTCTCTGGACTCTGAGGACAACTTATTAATGTATAAATCTAGTTATTTTTTCCTGTTTTATTACCTCTTTGATTTGTGAGATTTTCCTCATCTTTCTTGAGATATATAGTTTTAAGCCTTTTCCTGAACTTTGAAATTTTTGATGAATGCTAAGTTTTCTTCTGAAGCTTTTGTTCATGTTAAACATTTCGAGGTGCCTTTTTTTCTGGGAAATTATTAAAGTTGAGTAATTTTCCCTCCACTTTTTTGTAATAATATGGAATTTTAACATGCCGAATTAAGCTTAACACCTCCATTTGATTTCCATGTATAAGTATTTATGTGTCAGTAAATCCACTTCCTTGTTAAGATGTCTTTTCTTGTATCTTCACATTGTACATATAGAAACATTTGGGTGTTTTCGAAACCCCGTTCTCTGGTAACTCGGCCGGGAACAGTGTTCTCTGGTTGCCGATTACGAAAGCCAACTGTAAGAGCGCCCGGCCTCTGGACGAAAATTCAAGATGGCAGCCACCGTATTAATACTCCAAATGAAAAGAAAGACAATTATCTTATACGAACAAATTGAAATCCTGGAACGTACAGCAATAAAAATTGGCAGTCCTACTATTTATGATCACTACGTGTAATGTTATTTTCTTATACTGTTCCTGCTGGACTGAATGAATGCCCCCAAAAATTAACGCAAACTCTGTAATGCCTTAAGACCGCCATCTTTGTTCTTGCCGTTCTCATGTTGTTCACGAGCACCGTTCATCAGTCGCGGGTTCGTTGTCTTCATTCAAAACGCTCTTCGCGGCCGGGTTCATTCAAAACCAGAACAGGGTTTCGAATACATGTACCCCAATAGCCACACAGTTAACTTAGACCATGGAGGGATGCTTAGAATATGCAGGAGTCCTTTGTTCTTAATCCACTATAGCCCTTAAAATCAATACTTTACTGAATGTACACTGGCCAGAGGATTTGCATACTTAATGAGGCCCATAGGACCGTGCAGTATCTTTACGATTGCTTAATCCTCTTACACGGGTGGGAAACTTGGAGTTTTTCCCTCTTAGTAAGGTTTGCACATGAACTGCACCGAGTTTCATAAGAGTTTGTTTTTTTACCTTTAAATTGCCATTGTTTCCCTTTTATTTTATTGAAGGTTTTTAGATCATCCTTGTACTTTGATTGTGGCAGAAACAAGTTTCAGTTTGGCAGTTTTGCCTGAAAGATTTGTTTGAGTGGGGATAATTAATAAAGCCGGGTGTGAACCT
The DNA here is from genome assembly GCA_037893225.1 of Hippasteria phrygiana. Classification (NCBI taxonomy): domain Eukaryota; kingdom Metazoa; phylum Echinodermata; class Asteroidea; order Valvatida; family Goniasteridae; genus Hippasteria; species Hippasteria phrygiana. The sequence goes on from JAZGUH010000202.1 coordinate 3,108,079, forward strand.
GCGGTAAATTTTTGAAACATTATTATTATTATTATTATTTGTGGGGGGAAGGGGTGTGCTCAATATAGGCAGGCATTTTGGTATCCAAAAATTTAAGTGTAGTTTAAAGGTCAATGATTCTCTGGAGTCTGAGAACAACATATTTATTAATATATAAATTTAGTTTTGTATTTTTCATGATTTATTTCTCATTGTTTTTTCTCAGTTTTTCCTCCCAACATCTTTTCTTGAAAATCTTGGGATATAGTTTTAAGACTTTTCCTGAGCTTTGAAATTGTTGATGAATGCTAAGTTTTCTTCTGAAAATCACGCTTTTCATGTTAAATATTTTGAGGTGCCTTTTTCTGGGAAATTATATCCTCATGTTTTGTAATAATATGGATTTTTAACATGCCGAATTAAGCTTAACAACTCCATTTGATTTCCATGTATAAGTATGTGTCAGTAAATCCACTTCCTTGTTAAAGGGACACATTGCCTTCAAATGTCATGAAATTTTGCTGTTTTGAAATGTTCCTTATCTTTTATAAGAGTTGTTCATGCAAAAAAGCACGTATAATGTGTTGTAATTAGTGAGTAGTGATTACAAAACAATAAATTGGCCTCTGACTCCTGACATCTGACCCGCAAATCATAGACTCATTTCCACCGTCTAAATAATGCGCAAAATACGCTGTGAGAGTCTTTAGGCTGGCGCCGCAGCCAGTGGCCTTGTAAACCTATAAGATGATCGCCAGGTACCATTCTCTACCTCGCGACACATATCGCCAGTGCTGCGCGCCGTGCCACAGTACATCAAAATGGATTAACAACGTACTTCAACCAGCTGCGACTGGAAATACGACTGGTGAACCCAGTCCGCCATTTTGTGGAGTCAAACATTTGGTTCTACAAAATGGCGGACCGTTATTTGTCACGAAATTAAACAAAAACCACGCAATTTGAAGGGATAGTTATATGAATCTTTATATTCTACTTTTAAAAAAGCTTCCCAACCATATTCATTTCAGTTTTATATAGCCCAAATCGCAAAATCCAAAGCAATGTGTCCCTTTAAGATGTCTTTTCTTGTATCTTCACATTGTACATATAGAAACATTTGGGTGTTTTCGAAACCCCGTTCTCCGGTAATTCGGCCGCGAACAGTGTTCTCCTGTTGCCGATTACGAAAGCCAACTGTAGAGCGCCCGGCCTCTGGACGAAAATTCAAGGTGGCAGCCACCGTATTAATACTCCAAATGAAAAGAAAGACAATTATCTTATACGAACAAATTGAAATCCTGGAACGTACAGCAATAAAAATTGGCAGTCCCACTATTTATGATCACTACGTGTAATGTTATTTTCTTATACTGTGCCTGCTGGACTAAATGAATGCCCCCAAAAATTAACGCAAACTCTGTAATGCCTTAAGACCGCCATCTTTGTTCTTGCCGTTCTCATGTTGTTCACGAGCACCGTTCATTAGTCGCGTGTTCGTTGTCTTCATTCGAAACGCTTTTAGCGGGTTCATTCAAAACCAGAACAGGGTTTCGAATACATGTACCCCAATAGCCACACAAGTTAACTTAGACCATGGAGGAATGCTTAGAATATGCAGGAGTCCTTTGTTCTTAATCCACTATAGCCCTTAAAATCAATACTTTACCCAATGTACACTGGCCAGAGGATTTGCATACTTAATGAGGCCCATAGGACCGTGCAGTATCTTTACGATGGCTTAATCCTCTTACACGGGTGGGAAACTTGGAGTTTTTCCCTCTTAGTAAGGTTTGCACATGAACTGCACCGAGTTTCATAAGAGTTTGTTTTTTTTACCTGGAAATTGCCATTGTTTCCCTTTTATTTTATTGAAAGTTTTTAGATCATCCTTGTACTTTGATTGTGGCAGAAACAAGTTAAAGTTTGGCAGTTTTGCCTGAAAGATTTTTTTGAGTGGGGATAAGTATTAATAAAGCCGGGTGTGAACCTGCGGTTAATTTTTGAAACATTATTACTATTGTTAATATTATTATTATTATTTGTGGGGGGAAGGGGTGTGCTCAATATAGGCAGGCATTCAGTTTTGGTATCCAAACATTTAAAGGGACACATTGCCTTCAAATGTCATGAAATTTTGCTGTTTAGAAATGTTCCTTATCTTTGATAAGAGTTGTTCATGCAAAAAAACACGTATAATGTGTTGTAATTGGTGAGTAGTGGTTACAAAAAAACTAAAAATGCCGATTACCCCTGACATCTGACCCGCGAAACATAGACTTATTTCCAGTACTAAATACCACCGTCTAAATAATGCGCAAAATACGCTTTAAGAGTCTTTAGGCTGGCACCGCAGCCAGCGGCCTTGTGAACCTATCAGATGATCGCTAGGTACAATTCTCTACCTCGCGACACATTATCGCCAGTGCTGCGCGCCGTGCCACAGTACATCAAAATGGATCAACAGAACGTACTTCAACCAGATGCGACTGGAAATACGACTGGTGAACATGGTCCGCCATTTTGTAGAGTCAAAAATTTGGTTCTACAAAATGGCGGACCGTTATTTGTCACGAAATTAAACAAAAACCACGCAATTTGAAGGGATAGTTATGTGAATCTTTATATTCTACTTTAAAAAAAAGCTTTCCAACCATATCCATTTCAGTTTTATAGCCCAAATCGCAAAATCCAAAGCAATGTGTCCCTTTAAGTGTAGTTTAAAGGTCAATGATTCTCTGGACTCTGAGAACAACATATTTATTAATATATAAATTTAGTTTTGTATTTTTCATGATTTATTTCTCATTGGTTTTTCTCACAGTTTTTCCTCCCATCTTTTCTTGAAAATCTTGAGATATAGTTTTAAATCTTTTCCTGAGCTTTGACATTTTTGATGAATGCTAAGTTTTCTTCTGAAATGCACGCTTTTCATGTTAAATATTTTGAGGTGCCTTTTTCTGGGAAATTATATCCTCAAGCTTTGTAATAATATGGAATTTTAACAAGCCGAATTAAATTTAAAAGATCTCCATTTGAGTCCATGAATATGTATGTAAAATCCACTGCCTTTTTAAGATCTCTTTTCAGTCTTGTAGGCCAAAAATGCCGATACCCAATTACTGATGCCCAAGTTGGAACAATGATTAGCCAATACAGGCTCATCATAAGTTGGTCAGATTCCAATATGGGCAATAGAACATGTCACGTAAAACCGATGCAGCGAACTTGCTACTTTTATTTTACCCTTCTTTTGTTCCCTTTGTTTGTACTTTAACTTTAACAGCTCCCCTAAGGTTTGTACACGAAATTCTCCCGAGGACCCCGCCCAAGTCTTCGGTGTCATTGTTATCCCTAATCCCCCGTTGTCTTAAGTCCTCTCTCGCTAACCCGCTCACACATCCCCCGTGTAAACACACACACTTGTTTAAAAAGAAAGCATTAGGCTGCTGCATGCAAGGAGGAGGGATGCTAGTACGTACGTTTTTACTTTTTACTTGCAAAAACGACGTCGATGATTATTCCTCCATTGTAGGAGAAAGGCTCAATGATAGTCGTTTGACCATAACAAAACAGCAGGAATACAGCAGGAATACAACAAAAATAGAAAACACACGTCAGAGCTCGACAAATTTTTTATTCAACTGGCAGTCCACCGGACTATACCACACTGAGAAAAATGGTAGCCCAATGTTTGAAATTGGTAGTCCTGTGCGGCCAAACCCAAACCTACAAATAACAAACGCAAACTTTATAAAATAGTATTATTTATGGACTGTGGAAATAAAACTGAAGTTCTTTTTTAGATTCTTGTCAGACCCAGCACCACCATATTTAGATGAAATCAGAAAACGTTTCATTTTCACTTCTGTTTTGTCATAGCCAAGCAGAATACAGCGTATTTACTAAATTATAGCGTTTGCTTGTTCCACACAATATCCGAATCCAGCGCCCGGCCAAAAAAAATCAAAACTTTTCACCCTATAGGTACAGCTCCCCAAAGCACGCGAATAATTACATGCCCGCTGAATGTTTATAATACCCGTATATGTGTGTGCAGACTGGTTTCGGCCTCTATTACGCATTTGTATTTTGTATAGCATGCGGCAGGAACTAATTCAGCACATCGTGATCAATCGAGAGTTCCCAGTCCCTCCATCATTTTCTAACTAACGCAAAGTAAGCGTGAGTACATGTAGTTTGTTCAAGCCAAAATAAATTACTAACCTGTGAAATACATCCCTGATAGTAAGCGCGAAATGTTCTGCTATAATTATTATTTAGCGCCGATTTTTTGTTATTTTTTAAGCCAAAAGATAATTGGAAGGATCGGGAACAAGTCTATGAAAAGTGACTGACATCATGTGCACGCGCAATCTGTTTTGCGGTTGCTGGTTGGTTTCGTTCAACTATTGCACGGCCAGCGCGCGGTACCAGTGGCATAAAGATGGCAGCTAGCTCTGTGCAAACGAGTATTTCACTTATTTTTCTCTGAATACGAAGTCACTGAATGGCGATGATATTAAACTTTATTTGTGGGTGAATGTTTAATGTTATTTTTGCTTGTACCTGCTGATATGTGTAACTGTGTTCTGGTCCATGATTATGAAGTTTGATTCTCTGAAAAACATGTGCAATACAGTTGGTGGTCCGGCGGGCTCTAGCACGGGAAACTCCGGTTGCCCGCGGAGGCCTGGCGTGGTTGTCCCAGGCGTCCGGGCCAGGGATTTGTCGAGCTCTGACAGTACTTTTAATCATTTTAAATTCAGTAATGATTTTAAAGAACATACAGAGTGCATTAGTAAGCTATGACATTTTAAATTAGTTTTATTTATATTTTCATGTTGGCCTAATCTGTACCACAATCATGATCGTTGGCAGCAGCGTATGTACATGTAGTTCATGTACATTAAAAACAGTTAGCTCCGACATCAGTTTTACCTCCTGTCAATCAGTTGTCACGTCACCAGAATCTACACTTCCAATAAAAGAAAAGGATTAATGTCGAATAGCAAATACATGTACATGTACATGTGTGTACAGTATATGATTCTTCCTTGTTTTTTAATAAGCAATTATTTTTTAATAAATCCATAGAAAGTTAAAATAAAAAGACCTCTTTTTTGTAATTTAATGAACTGTAATTAATTGCGCATGTAGCCCTAACCGTTCATGTATACATCCATATGTGCATACATTTTGTGCACAGTCATAAGGGCCCCCTAGGCCTCAATTTATGATGTCCAGCCCTGCTTTTCCCTCCCTCCTCCACCGCCCGAAATGTTACCAAGAAATATCCCCATGTACCTAATTAATTAAAGGATGAAAATTTACCTTGTATGAAATCTCAGTCAGACCATGGAGGAAGGTTAGTGTTCCTTCCTCCATGGTCAGACGGTTGTAATTGTTTGTACCTTGGAGCCTCAAGGAAGGGTCGTACTCGCAGTCGTAGTCGTACTCATTCGATTGCGGCATCATTCAGCTTAGTTTTTATCGATATCGATTTAAACGCAACGCACCAAAACTCTGGAAATGTTTGCTAAATCCATATCCGGTGATTTGAGGAAATTACTTTACCCATCTGGGTCCAAAGTATGCACCTGAATTGTTAATAAATGAAAAAAAACCAAGACGAAAGCTAGCGATTGCATGCAAGCTGGCAGCACGTGCGGGAAGGGAATTCCCCATGGTGAGAAATGGCCAGTGCAATACAAAAAAGAGGGTACCAGCGTGTCAACACTGTTACACACGCTGGTACCCGATTGCCGAACTAGTGCGTGTATATATACATGTACATGTACGGGTATATAGCGCTCAGCGCTGGGCATATAGCGCTCAGCGCGCGCTGTGTAACTTGCGCTGTGGAACTGTACGTGTCGCAGTTGTTGATTTCCAAAGGTCGTAAATGAAATACTACATCCTTTATTAAACGTTTTTTTAAGAAAGAGCAAGGTGCTCAAAAATCCTTACAAGTCGTAATAACGGTTATTTTATCACCTCATCCACAGATTCTGTGTCTTGATTGGCCGAGAGCGAGTCACATGGCATTTTCTATTTTTGCTATCTTCCTGTGCACGGCCAAAAGTACTGTACCCGTAGCAACCAAACAAATGGCGCGGTGGTATGTGTGTGCAGATGTGCGCGCGTTGAGCGTAACGCGTATTGTTCCAAAGTGCCAGCGCTGCAGAGCTGGGTTCAAACATTTCGTTAAGGGGTGGTTTTGAAAAGAACAAATAAATCCCCCCCACCCGTACGCATGGCACAGGGGCCTACACAGTGGCTCCAACCCCCTCCCCCTGCATATGAATTTGTTAACCCCACTTTTGTTCACTTAATTTCACAGTTTAAATCTCGCGCGTAGAGTATACCACAGAGGTCTAGGGTTATTAAATTGGATTAACGCTGGCCCTGTGTAGCTGTGCGTTCGGCCCTGAAATGTGGCCAGGCACACTCCATTCACAAAATGGGTAAAACAAAACATGTTTGCACGAGGGCATGCATAAACACAGGCACTGGTTTATAGCTGCAAGTAGGAAACAAAGATATAGTTAAGTTTAGTAATTGTTTAATTTTCTAAACATTACATAATCTCAATTATTTTGGAAAAGACATACGTATGTGGGTGTACATGCATATATATACTCCCCACATACAAAATGGTACGGCCCAATAAACAAGTGTACGTTCTTTGCATCACATAATTTCTGTAGCTGCCTTGAATGAACAGTATTCAGTTCCAAATTTACATTATTTCAAAATGAAATTAACTCCTCAAAAGAACACAGTTTTAATCCCAGATAACTGATTCACTAATGGATAGTTTTTAAATGTCTTAGTTACAGTAAAATCGAAGAAAATCTGTCTTGTAAAACGGGTGATGAGCAGAGTCCAACATCATATAACGCGTGGTAAGCAATGGTAGATCGATGTAAGTCTCGAACAATGCCTTATCGATCGAAAGTTGTCATTGGCCACTTTTTTCTTTGTGAAAAGTACGTAGGTGTTTTTCAACCAATCATAACAGGTTTTACATGTAAGGAAAGAGGAGGATCTAAGCTATTCGATTCCGTTTAACCCCGTACGATTCGATACTCCAATAAGGAGTTACAGTCGAAAGAGTCGACGCGAGGGCGCTCAATCGGTGCGTTTACACAGAAAAATGATGAAAAGTTCACATTTTCAAAGCCGAAAGTACGTGGATTTTTTTTAAGATAAAATATATGTATATATATCACGAGAACGACAAAGAGTTAAATCGTATAGAACCGTTTAACCCGGTGAAAAAGACCGCATGGTTATCAAACTATGACTCGAAACGTCGAAAAAAGGGTAATTTTACGCGGATTTTCGCCCGGAAATGGGCCCCGCACACAGGTTTGAGCTTAAGTGAACACAACAAATTCATATGTACGCATACGCATTCCACATATCTTTTTGACTTCTCAGACTACCCTTATTCTAGCATCATTAAACGTCACAGTACACCTGTAGTACATGTATAGTATGATTGGCACGTCGCCTGACTGAAATAAATCACAAAATGTTGACAAAAAAGGCCAACATTTTTATTAACGGACCTGGAAATGATTGAACAGTGATATATTTTGAACCAAAACAGCAGTCAATGATGACATGAACCAAAAGTATGTGAAAAATAGTGTATCTGGATATTGTTTTCCTCTTTTGGTTTTGACGTTTCACGAGTGGTTTATTAAGGGCTATGGAGTGAATAACGCGTTTCACGAAAATATGTGTTTGAACTCGAGGCAGTTGATATACCCATGGAGGTATTAAAAGAGGTATCTTCTTTTTTTCTTTTTTTACCTCCAGTACATCAGCGATTTTGGACAGTACGCGACGCTGGTGAAATTGATACAAGTGTTATAAAGCGGGTCTTTTTATTGCAGTCAATACGTAAACAACTGTTTGCCAATAGACTTTGCAATCAGTCTTTATTTTAGCATATTTCAACAATGTTCTTCATGAATTCAAGCACCAGCAGTCCACACACAAAAATACACTACGGACTAGAACATAAGTCTACGGAACAGAGTCTACAGAACGTAGTGAGAATTTAGTGGCGCGGTGGCCTGCGGCATATATACACTTCAACAAATACACTGCTTCCGCAGTGAATGGCCCGCGCAATGTGTAAATTGAATCGTTGTACATGTACTTCTTGACAAATTCTGTATACGCCATGCTGGGCCGCGTTGCCGTCAAACAGTCCCAGGCCCAATCGTGTATACAGCGCTAGCGGTACGATATCGGCGTGGTAAGTAGGCTATCGTGCATCTTCGGAGTTCAACTGACTTTTGTTTACTTTTCGTATTCATTTAAACAACTTTCAGAGACTTTTGATTCTCGCATACGTTTGACGAAATAAGAAAGATAATCATTATTAATTTATTAATTTATTATACGTTTCATATAAGCCCGTTTTTTGAAAAGGTAGGTTGCCCGTCGGACAATTGTCCGCCACTAACCGTAGCCCAACGCCCGATTTGGTTGTCCCCGGCATCGGGCGTCAGTATTTCAAGTTGTCAACCCCGTTTTTTACATGCATTTGGCAGTGGGTTAACGAATCTCCGTTATATCGATTTACACCAATTAGCACCCACTTTGTAATTACCCAAACTCAACATGTCTTTTTCTTTAAAAAGAAAGAAAGAAAACGCCCTTGATAAGTTTAAAGCTAAGCCTTTCTAATCCCATTTTAGGTCACACTTACCTCGCGATGGTCCGGTAAACGGTCGTGTTGTGCTGTTCAACATACCAGCCATTGCAGAACAAAAGATTGTTTATAGCACCTCCGCTAATCCGCCAACAATGGGCACGTGCGCGAGCAAAGTTTTCACGTATTTAAATACGTGAAAGATATGCCTTAGCAACCAGCTGGTCCGAAAAATACGTGATACTTTGACAGACGTGAAAAGTGGACTTATCACGTTTTTTATTACGTGAAAAAAGTGCCCATTGTTTACTTTTCACCTTTTTCGTTCCAACAAAAGGTTTTCACGTATTCGGGCCTCACAGTGATACATGTACATGTCATGTCATGTACGTGTGTTGTATGTACATTGTAGGAACACACTTCAGGTACATAGATAGAGATAGATCTACAAAATGTATATACATATGTGTACAATGTACGTGTATACATCATGAACATTGTACACTCATCAGAGACTTGGAACTTCTCCAGCCAGCAGCCACTGATTATGGATATTGCATTCAATGCATTGGTAACAGAAATATGAGTAATCATTCTCGGTATCTGGTTTCTGCATTTGAATAATTCCATCATTTAAAATACTCATGTAACATTTCATTTTCAATGGATGACTGTTTAAGTCATTACATGGTATACATGGCTTGAATTTTCTACAAATATCCGCTATACATGTACCCCTGGACCAGTACTATACAGGGGATCCATTAGGCCAGAATAATTTCTCAGTAAATTTTTGTTTATCAAAATTGGGTTTTCTAGTGCAGGTGTGCTTAAATACATGTACATCTTGCTTGTCTTACCAATAAAGACATTTTCAGTGGAATGAAAAAAGACATTTATTAAGTATAAAATGTGAGATTCTTTAAGAAATAAGCAAATTTGGGTTTATTTGAAAGAAAAGTTACCAGCCTACTGGTCTTGATTGGTGTTTTTAATCCGGCTAGATTAATTTAACCCTCCTATAGTTATAACTATCAGTCACAGCCTATTAAAAAATCTACCCACCAACTCTCAAGGCTTGTGTATGTGTTTCAACCTATCACTCAATATGTTTTGAAATATAGGGTAGTTGGCTCCATTTTTGCCCTGAGAGAGGGAGGGTTAATGCCTAATTTGTACTGAACTCGGTCCACCAGTCTAGGGAAAATTTTGAATTCTGTCATACATGTACATTGTAGCTGTATTGATGTACTGTACAAGATGTACAATGTTATAAATGTACAATGTTATGCACATGTATATAATGGCGCACGCCAAAACCAGGCTGGGCGCATTTAACGAATGGCATTAAATAGAAGAAAAAATCTTAAACATTCCATAAGTTGAGAAATACTTTACCTACAATATACAGACCCGGTGAGGTCTACACTCCTTTAAATGATGGGCCAAAAAAATCCACAAATTTGGTATTTTGAAGTGCCTAGTTTTGGCATGGGGTGTCACATATTTTCCCAGTAAAGCACTTCTTATTTTCATCCATTTTTTTTTACCATACGCGTATGTGCACGCATACATGTCAAACAGGTGTATGAGGCACACCTGAGTTGTATTCTATGAGCATTAAATCAACTTCCTTGTTTGGTCAAGTGACAGATTGAAGCACGGTTGATCGATGAAAGCACAACATGTATGTCAATCAGTCAGTCAGTCAGATGAAATTAAATCCAGATCATGTTTGCAATTTAGGGCCCAAGGCATTTCCTATGGACACTGTCTTTGAAGACAGTGCTTGGAACTATACTATACACTGTACAGTACTTCAGGAAATGACATGTACTGTGCATACATATAAATGTACATGTACATTGTACCTAACCCCCTTGATTGATGGTACACTACAGGCTTGACAAAAACCTGAACCCAAATATTTCACCCATATTTTACCCATGTATCATTTTTAGAATTTGAAGATTTGATACTTAAAGGAAGTTTAAAAATGGGATACGATTGCATGCCTATATAATTTTAATTGTCTTATGCAAGAAATTGTACTAAGTTAGAGAAAAAAATTGGGTCCTTTTTAATTTTTTTTATTAAACTAAACCGGTGTGTACAGTGTTCAGGTAAATGAATGGTGTACATGTGTACGTGCACTGTATATATCTCCGAGGACAAGAGAAGAAAGGAAACACAAAGAAACCTTTCAGTCCTCGAACGTAGAGTCTTTTGTTGAAATCGAACGTAAGGATACGTGCTTAGTCTATGGGGGTTGGTTATATTAAAGGAACAATAGGAAACACAAAGCATTGTCCTCGGACGTATTGGGGAAGTACGACTGCGTGCATGTACATGTACATATTGATACAGTGTGTATACATGTACAGGTTCTGTATATATTACATACATGTATCTCCCAGGACAAGAGGAGAAAGGAAATACAAAGAAACCTTTCAGTCCTCGCACGTCAAGTCTTTTGTTGAAAACGGTCCTCGCACGTACAAGTACGTACTTTGTCTATGGGGTTGGGTTATATATTAAAGGAACAATAGGATACACAAAGATTTGTCCTCGCACGTATTGGGAAAGTACGACTGTGTACATATGTACACTTCACATACAGTTCAGATTGGCCCTCAAATCAAGCTTTCAATTTCATACAAATTGTCAGGTAAAAATGAACACAAAATTCCACAAAGTAATTCCTGAAGGCATAATCAGAAGAAAAAAAAATTTGCATTTTCAAATATTGTGGAGACATTTTTTTGTATCCTTCATTTACTACATTTGTACTACATTTGTGTGTCTTTGCTATTTCATAGAGGATTGTTGACACAGTCGCATAAACTGCAGTGAAACCTAAACTCAGGAAATATCTGTAAAATCCAAGACCTGTTATTTTTTGGTGTGATTTAGTTTCCCTTAAATTGTTTTTCTTTTTATTTGACAAGGACCTTTCTCAAGGATAAGGATATATGTGTGTTTTGAAGGAAAACACTGCTGTTTTGTGAGCTACGTACATTTGTCTTGGGACAAGTACATGTAAAGTACACTAAAAAGTCAGTTATTGTTCCCACCAATATACTCTAGCTGTACCTAGATGTAGAACAAAAACCTATGCCAATAGATTTTTCCCTCGTTCTGTATCTCTATGGAATTCTTTGCCTGGTGCATGTTTCCCTTCATCTTACGATCTTTCCTGCTTCAAGAGGAATATTAATTCCTACTTCTGGTACATGTATATTTGATTCTTTTCCTTTTGTTAGCTCTGTACCTCGAGTGGCTTTTTTAGCCTTGTTCGGGGTAAACTTGCATAAAAAGTATTATTTTTTTGCACACAATAATTTGGAGCCAAAGAGGATGTTCGTTAGACAAAAAAAAAAAAAACAGTTTACATGTAGCTTCCCTGCCCGTTTCCTTTTTAGCAGCGACATTTGGTTTTATTTTCCTTCTTTTTTTTATTTTTTTTGCTTTTCACTAAAAAATGCCATGAAAGTGCCAATGGATATGAGAGGTAATATCTCCCAGTCTACATGTTGTACATTTATACAATCAATTTTGGAGACACCAGCGTCAGAGAAGGTCATCTTAAAAAAAAAATAGTGTGGCCATCTTTGAAAAAATATTGCCATGCATAATATATAAATAGGATTGTCCAAGTCTGATTTGAAGTAACATGACTGGGAAATCTTCCACAAGCTTGCAATCATGTGATTCCACCACGATAGAATTTAAACTTCACACCACATTACAACTTGTACAGTAAGAGGCTCCGATAAGTCAACACATGGACATATTGGCAGTCATCTGCTATGACTAGAGGTTCCAGCAGGGACACTTGGTTGTCTGTTGTGTGAATCACACACCAGGAATGTTTTGTGTATAGGTATGCATGCATACATACATACATACAACTAGTATACATGTGTACATGTGCATTGTATGTGTATAGTGCAGTGTATACATGTATGTACATGTCTGTTACATGTACATTGTACACATTGTACAGTATGCAAATAATGAATGTTTATGAGTGCGATGGTAAGAATAATTCCATGAGGTGACAGATTTAATGTTCCATTCCATGAGGTGAAGCCGAATGGAATAGGGCATTCCATCTGTCACTGAATGAAATTATTCTGACCATTGAGTTCCGAATCAGTTAGAGCTTCAATTATTATTCCTGCGTGTTTTGCAAATTCCTCTAATCGTTTGACTACGTATTTGATTTGTCTCTTTGTGTTAGCAGCGTCAGCATCGCCTAAGAGTTCCAATATTTCGTCGTCTGTTAGCTGCGGTTCGCGAACATCGTCTGCCATTTTGTATGCGCGAAGTTACATTACACGCCTATTGTGTAATGTAACTTCTCGCGGCGTGCGATGGAACAAATATTTCAATGCACTTGATCCAATCAGATGGCGGGGATTTATTTAGACGTTGTATAATACAGCATGTACAATGTATATCATACAATAGAAAAGGTACATTGTATGTGGGCCTTTAAAAAAAAAATGTATGCAAGTCTTGGAACCAAGTAAAAAAAATTACCGTACATTTTTATTAATTAACATACCGTAATTTTCGGAATATAGGCCGCGTGGAGTATAAGCCGCAGCACGCAAAAATCTGTAAATTAAGATTTAAAGTTGGCGTATTAGCCGCACCGGTGTATAAGCCGCGCTGACGACGTCCAACCACAAGTCATCATGTTGCATGCTGAAGCGCTAGTCGGACTCCCTATTAATTATCGCGGCAACTCTTATTATCGCGGCATCGGAAATTACTCCTTTTTTTGCGTTGCCAACCGTATGGCGATTGTTCATCCAGTTCATCAGGCATTAAGGACTTCCTGCTAAGTTGTATAAAAATGACGATTATAAAATGTTGTGTCGGGACTTTTAATGATTTTTAATAAATTTACGTTTTCCAAAACTTGTTTGCCTCACCGTGTCTGCTAAAAAGTACCGTCTTTATTTTAACATAAATCTTCAATGGTGGTCTGTCCATGGAAGTGCTATTGTCTGGTTCTCATTCTACAGCTACATGTACAAATGCAAAATGACGCCGAAGGACGATATTTCCACCGCGAAATCGTAAAAACTTACGGGAACAAAATGACAGCGCGGTAAAAAAAATAAAACGCGTAACGCGTACGACGCACCGTGTAAAGTGAATGGCGCCCCCAATCGTCCATCAGTAGACTTGTCTCAGTGAATTTTGTCGCCTTCCGGGGCCGGGGGGACAGGGTGTTAAGAAATATCCTGCAGGCCTAATCGTCTTTAATCAACTTGAACTTGACAGGGAAAATATCGTACTTTATGAATAAAAAGTATGAATAAAAAGTTGAGATCATTGTAAAAACCACTTCCAGTACCGCGATAATACAGAGTCTGTACTCCGCCGAGAACGGCGAGCATGTCTATTTTCACCGGCATCGCGAAGCAAATTCCCCTATGCATTATGCATCATGTATGAGCACGTGTCGCTAGTCGTTGTTTTGATTGGCCAAAGTAGATTTTGTTGCACGCTTACACGCTTACGATCTACGTGCTGGCAACCATTCATAAATTTGGGGGCCTTGCTAATTCATGCAAAGGGATGTTTATTGGTTTCGGCTTAAGATTTCAGTATAAAAGTAATTTTTCTTTAAATTTGATATAAAGCAAATACGCCTGGAAGCAATTAACTTCTTTTTCAAACACAAATATGATTTGTATTTCCCACATTATCATTTACTCCACTTGACAAGGTTTTCGGAAATTCAACAACATCCCTCGTAGCATATTTGGTGCAATCCAAAACTAGGCATGCTCATTAGATCTGAAGAAAATAATTCGTTTTGCTGTAAACGAAAGATGATTTTTGTCTGGATTTTTCTCCACTTCAGGGAACATACGAGGACGAAATTAAATCGCCAGAATGACAATTAATAAATAATAAATATATATGCAGACAGATGAATATATTTTACCGAAAGATTTCAGCGGATTGCAATGGATTGTAATATTTCGGTAAAAATTCTCCTAATGTGAAAATGAACGTCGCATGGTGCCCGCGCGCAATTTTGTTACTACGGACAATACTGGTACCCGCGCCCCGGAAGTACGTGACTTTTCCGCAAAGATGTGGCAACAAAACATTATTGCAACAATATTTTGTTTACTTTAGAGGACGCTGGAAATGGAAGTTGTGTACGTATTAAAGCCTACAATTATTGTAGGCTTTAATACGTACACAACTTGCATTTTTTTGTCACATTCGCAGACCGCAGATGCGATAGATTAAGCCTCAAAGCGGTGAAGGTATGTGTTTATCATGATCCCTAATACTAATAATAGTTGACTAGCGCTTCGTTTAGTCCCAGAATTTTGACATTTTGACATCGAATATAATCGATGTTGGACCTCCGATGTATCGATTATTGAAAATTCTGATAGCCGGACTCTACATTAACCAGTGAAATAATAAACAACATGGATAAAACATGGATAAAACAGACAAAACAGACAAAAACGAACAGACGCACCACACGATTTGTGAGGTGTGAACGGTACTTACGGTACATTTGCAAGTCTATTCGGTCCCTGGACTGGTTTCCTTTATTTCCAACACGCTGACATGCGAGCCATCAAATATTGATTTAACACTTGCTCCAGATGTCGTTGTATATTTAAGAAATTTTAATGGACAGTTTTTGCATTAGTTTGTTCACACTCAAACTGTACTATACAGTGAAACTTTGAAGAAAAAAAGGAGACATATTCTGCGATAAAGGGCAAAATGACTGATTTTATTCTTCAAATGTTGCCGTATAAGCTGCCCGGAGTATAAGCCGCATGGACATTTTTTTGCGTGAGAATCAACGTATAAACCGCGGCCTATATTCCGAAAATTACGGTACTGTACAGACATGTAACAGACATGTACATGTATACGCGTAGTCACGTACAATTTCTAAAGGTAAAAATGGCCATCAATCTCATTAACAAAAATGGCTTCTAACCTTGTGTTTTTCAAGATCAATACTATTTTCCATAAAAAATTGCTGCCAGCCAGGCATGCAGGTTCAATTAGCTCTTACAATCTTTTCACCACAAAGCTGATTTCAGATTGTACATGTGTACACATGTATGTATACAAGCAAACATACTGCAATTCTCATACATTTATGTACATGTATTATTTTTCATTTAAATACAAATGACATTTCTCAAAATGTCCATGTACATGTAGCTGTGTAATAATTGGGTTGGAGTTGCAGTGACAGGAGGAATGATTATGATCCTGACATGCGAGCCATCAAATATTGATTTAACACTTGCTCCAGATGTCGTTGTATATTTAAGAAATTTTAATGGACAGTTTTTGCATTAGTTTGTTCACACTCAAACTGTACTATACAGTGAAACTTTGAAGAAAAAAAGGAGACATATTCTGCGATAAAGGGCAAAATGAATGTTCCTAGTGGTCTCTTACACGTCTACAATACAGCTTCAACTAATCATGGAGAAGTTCTTAATTTTAATATTAAATGAACTGATCAAGCTTTGAAGTGGATAGTTGGCCCCCTGTTCCCCCCTCTTCCTCCCCTCGCCCGCCCCTCCCTGTCCTCCTCTTCTCCTCCGTCCCCCTCCTCTCCTTTCGCCCCTTCCCTCGAAGGCTTATTTACATGAATAAATGCAATTAAGGGGAACCACTGGATTCATTCAACCTATTACCTAAATATAGCTCTCTACACTCTTGCAAGGGAGCCCTCTGTTGGCGGGATATGTCCATTTCTTTGCATCTGTGCATACAGGAAGTGTGCACAATTGTGTATAGTACATGCATTATGTGCACACAATGCTCTGATCAAACCCAATGTGCATCACACATATCAGATATATATGAAATGTTCCATCATTTTCTGATTGAGGTATTGCTCGTCATAATTCCTTGGAACGAATCTCCAAGGAATTGTGAGTCTTAGACCCATGTCTGAATGAAGTCGGGGTGATATCTAGAATGAGAATGGGGGGAGGGGGACACATTTCTCGATGATGAGTAGATAAATGGACTTTCCTTTGACACCCCGTGAATCACCATTGGAGATGTCTATAAATACCCAATTGGCTAAGCTGATTGTATGGACTTATTGGCGTCTGTGGGCTGATCTTCACTCATTACAAGGCTGAAAGCCTCACGACATGTACGACATGATACCGATAGAGCTGCGCTACAATGAACCTTTTACTCGGTATCGTGCTAATACAGATAAAAAATAAATAAATAAACCTCCAGTGACGGCATTAGTTTAGAACGTGATCGATTGATTAATTAGCCATTTGGGGATGTGCACTGTCAGGTTGAAGAGTGGGAAATGTCATGCCCTTAACCCTTGTGTACGGATGACGCCTGTGGGCGCAAAACAGTGTCACCAGGCCGGATGACGCCACTGGCCGCTGTTTTTGCAGTTTTTAATCCATTGTTGGATTATTGTGTATGTCATGCTTGACTGCACAAACACATTGTAGCGGTTCGATTTGGCTGCCAGAACCGCTGCATCCCCCCGACGTCTCCGGTAAAATACCGTGCCCAAGGGGTTAACAGTCTTTGAAATTCACAAGACAGTATCATTGTTAACTCATTCCTGCATGGCAAACAGATCGTTGTGAATGGACTGTTTATATTCCTGTTTAATCATCAGATACAGTATGAATGCACAAAAAAAAATCAAATACAAATATGGAACAAATTTAAAGTGTTTTATTGAGTGATTTGCATATCAGGGCTCGACCTTAGCACTAGCCCGGCGTACAATGTCTAGTAAAAGCTGCTCCGGGCTAGTGAAAAGCACTCTTTAACTTGCCCGGCGGGCTAGTTAAAAAAGCATACCTACCTGCTTAAAATTGTCACTGTTGCTTGATATGAATCAAACAAACGTTCTTGGTAAGTTTGAGTGAATCTTCTTGTTTCATTTAATGACCGAGTACAGCGCTACGGCGTCCCGCACAGTCAATACTATGCCGAGCCGCCGCGCTAGCGCTATGCATGCCGCTCGCTGTCTCACAGCAGCTAGCTTGTGTCCCGATGGCAACATGTGTACGTGCGTACATGTATGCCATTCATTGTGCGCGTGATGCCACAAGCGCACGCACATGACTTGTACAAGGTTGGTTGTCTCATATCAAGTCCAGAGTGTGTTGTGCACTTTTTTTTGCCAAATGCTGTACGCATGGGACTGGTTGGGTGTGGGAAGAAAAGTACAGTGAAAGTGCACACAAAAAAGACTATGGATCTTTTCTCAATGCTCGGCTTCGATACGGCTGACACTGAAACATTTTTATTTTGTACATCATCATTGTTTGAAAAAAATGATTAAGGACCGTTACATTTTTGGCCCATGTAAATTTGAAGGAAAACGCCAACTAATATTGGCGGAATAATGTCATGAATGTCTAAAAGACGCAGCGAACCGTACGCCGTACGCGGTGCTATACAATCTTTGGTACGTCGAACTGAAGCCAACTTTGATTAATGGGCCCAACCGGGGAATTCCACGTGCATACTGAGCATGCGCATCGGCACTTGACCTCAGCGATTCCATGAGCCATGCATGCAGTGCATGCATGAAAGAAGCCATGAAAGGTACGGGGCGCGCGTGCGAAGATTTGTGCGTGTGGCCTGTACTGGGCTGGTGTACGTGGTTGGTGAGAAGTTTTATTCACTTGGGTCTTAACATTTTCCGTCATGTGGCGATATCTAAATGTATCCAATCCGTCCAAAAAAGGAAGCAAAAGAGAATACGATGCAAACTAGAGCAAAAATAGAAGACAACGTGTCTACAGACAAGACTGGGAGCGGGACTTTGGCTGGCTTAGCTACGATGGAAATACGATGTTTTGCCGTGTTTGCCGCGAAATGAAACTGACCGGAGGGAGTGGAAGGAAACATATTACCTTATCATTCAGTAATTTCTTTTCTATTTTATAGTTTGAAAAATCTCTTATTAGTTACAACTCTACTGAATCCTCCTGAATTTTAATACGATATTTCGGACACCGTAGGGAGTTTATCGTTAATGGGATATTTACAATGTCCATTAAATGTGGGCTAGTAACAATTTCTGCGGGCTAGTAAAAATCCCAGTTAACTTGCCCGGTGGACTAGTTAAAAAAATGCTTAAGATCGAGGCCTGCATATACATCAATTGATTATTTGATTGCTTTCAAAACATTCAAAATACAATGTACGTGGCAGTTGTACAGTTAGAACTTGACATACATGTACATGTAAAATAAACACATTCATCATTTAATGTACATGTATTTTACTGATGAAAAGTTATGTTGCTTTATTTAAAGGCTTATATTATTTCAGAAAATGTTGGTGTCCGGATATTTTTTTAAATTTATTTATTTATTTATTTAAAAAAGAAAATTGTGGGGGGAGAAACCAATAGTAAAATCAATCTGGTGTGCTAATGTCCAATATGTCTAGGAAGTTGATGATTATAAGGTGAAGTTCATCTTTGTTCCCGACTGGAGGCCTCTGACAGACATTATAGATACATACATGTACATCATCAAACTTTATGAATCACCAACTTAATTCCCTCTTAAACCATTACTTTGGTGCGCGTACATAATGACATTTTTAGAAACCTGATCTAAAAGTAACCCTTGTCATAAAGAATCGTGACTGAGTTTCACTCAAAAGTCTGATGTGAATAAAACTGTTAAGTCTTTATGTAAGTACTTGTTGGCCTACTTTATCCAACAAGCAGAGTTGTAGTCGAGTCCCCGAAAGTACTTTCACAAGTCCTTTCGCAAGCCCAGTCAGAAGTCCTTTCATAAAGCCTGTCACAAGTAACTGGATGAACAATGACAAAAGAATGCCTTTGTCAAAACTCATTTGAATAGCTTGTGATTGGGATTAGGACTGGAGGGCTTGTGATGGACTTGCAGAGACTTGTGATGGACTCGACTACATCTCTGCCAACAAGTAGTACTACGAGGTTACTCGTAATTTAACCATGAGGAATTTATAAGAGCACCTTCCTCTGTGATTCTGCTACAAACTTTGTGTATTTATGGCTGTGCTATCCCCATCATGAATTATTGATGAGAATGTGATACCAAGTTGTGAATATTCATCAGGCCCCAGACGAACTTTTCGAGGTCACCTAGTTCCACCTGTTTATTAGAGAAACCCATGGTTTCACCCTGACATCACCTGTTTTTTTGTTTTTTTGGGTTTTTTTTGCCTTGGTGTACACATTCTATGTCTGCTTGCTTTCCTGCTTGAGAGTGTGTTAGTGTGTTCTCCAGGTATTGTCTATTAGTGGTGGTGGTGGTCGTCGTGGTATGCTGATCATGAATGACTCGGAGCCTTGAAGTGGGTAGCCTAGAAAATGGCATACCAGACCTTACAAACTGGTGGCTTGGTCACCAGGCGTGCAAAGTCAAGATCACTCACCGATGGATGTCACTGGTTGAGAAGCTTTGTTGCTTATACATGCACCGGCGGCGGGCCCACGCTACAAAACAGCAAACAAATTGAATTTGTACAGCTTTGTCATTTAATCCCGTGTCCCACCAGTGGAGGCCCACTCGATGTACATGTCAGCATGTAGGAGATGAGGTCGTGAGACATTCTCAGCAATGATTGCTGTGCACACAGGAGTCTGCTACTTATCTTGCACATTTGTCTTGACTTTTCACTGTCGGAGGGACAGTTGTGACTTTGTCTTCTTGCTGCGCCTACAAAATTTGTACACTTTAAATTGTATTGACAACCCCATGTCAGAGGACTGCAAGAAGCTCCTGAAATTATTCATCTGACAAGTTTTTATTTTTTATTTTTTATTTATTTATTTTTTTTTTAAATTGTTTTTTTTAAGTACAGCCACATTGTGTCCAACTCGCTTACTCTGGAATCTTGTTTTACCTTGTGTTGATGTGATATTGATGCCTGGACTGAATACGGAGAAACTGAACAAGTGAAACGTTGTGAAAAGGGTGATGATGATCCCTATTGTGGTGAGACGGGAGATGGTGAATGAAGCTTGTCCGAGGTGATTCTCTCCACAGAGTTTCTAAGAACTGGAGCCTTGTCAGAGCATCGATGTGACTACTCGGAAATAAATGAGGGTTATTGGGAAAACTGGTGACACTGGTTCACAAAAACATCGATTTGAGGTGAAATTTGACAATGTTTCTCGGGAGATGAGTCGCGTCTACTTGTCACATGATGCATGGATGTTATCTGCCCGTCAGTTTTCTGCAGTACATGAAATTGACATGTAGATTAGAATACTCTTAGTCTGCTCTGTTATGGAGTGAACAGCGATCTTATCTTTTAAATACATACATGTACATAATGTGGTATTTTCGCAATGTACTGCCCATCATCTACCTGAGGTGGAATTTGATGAAGTTTCCTGGAGATGGGTTCCGTCTGCTTGCCACATAATGTACGGATGTTTTTGGGTTGTCAGTTTGTTTTTGCAGTGCATTGAATTTATGTAGAATCGAAGACTGTTTGCCTGAACTGTTGTGGTTTAAAGTTTGAACAGTGAGTTGCTCTAAAGTACAAAGGAGTGTTATGTTTACATCTGTACTACTGTGTACTATTGCACTATGCAGTTTATTGTACAATAGAACAAGGAGACAGAGTACACGCATTACAAGCCTGTTTCTCCTGTATGAATATTGAAGCCTCCTGTTTTGGAGCGGCCGCGTTGTGAGTTTCTTGAGGCATCGAAACATTGGGCTAACCCCCCTCCGTTTACCCATGAGAATACCTGTATGTGACTCAGTCAGGGGTAATGCCATGATGAAGTGTTGTCTCTGCTCCTACTCTACCAGTCCCCTTGACCTGGGGCCCGGCAAGAAAACCTCGTATTTTTTTAATTGTAAGTTTCGCTTTCTTTCTGTAGTTTGGCCAGGTATTTGTTACAGGTCAGTTAATTGCGTCGATAGCCTTTTTTAATGGGTTTGTTCGTCTGGCTTTTGGATTTGTTTTTCTTTATTTTCTCACATCGCTGTTGGTAATAGTTAATATCACTGTGATATATTTCTGTATAGTGTTACAGGTATAAGCTTTTGGTGTGAGGGAGTATTTTTTTATTTCCCCCCACCAAAAAAAAACAAACAAAAAAACATTTAACAGCCATTTAAATTTTTTTTTTTAAATGTAAAAGCCCTTGATTGAATACATAATTGCACTACGAAAGCTGACCGTGTCATGGTACATGTATACTACATGTACATGTATGGCTCTACCCACTGTGCATGTACCACATTGCAAGTGAACAACATGTGGTCCAACATGTGCACATGTGCTACGTGCATGCTCAGCATTGAAATAAATTCTTTATACTGAAACATGGAAATGAATTAAGCTGCTGAAAACTGCTGACTGGATAGACCTGAAATATAAAAACTTACGCTAGCCCCTTTACGCTAGCCCTGTTGATTTCCTTATACTGTACTGGGATTATTATCTGTGGAGCCCACTTTTTACATCAAATCTATAGGCTGATACAAATCCTGAGAATGTTTTGAAATTTCTTTTTGTTAAACGGGTTACCAATTTCTTTTGTCCGTTTGTAGATGGCCCGGCCAAATCTAAAGAAGACACTCTGGAGGAGAAGGAAAAACTGAAGTACTATGAGCAGGTGAGTAGATGCCAACGTTGACAGACTTGGATTTTAATTCCTAAACGCTCTTTACACATTTCTAAAAATCCCGGTTAATTTCACTAATTTATATAAAATGGCGACTGCGTCGGGAACAAGTTTTTGATAATCACGCAATATATATATTTTAATGATTTAAACCTTCTGAAATGTTATAGTACAAGGCAGGTGTAAATTCTTTAAATTGCCCTGATTTTGAAGCATTACATGTACACATAGAATAGATGAAGGTTGATACCATCAAGAAACAAAATACTGTCTCTGAATAGTTGCACACAGAGTTGGAGTCAAGTCCCTGCAAGTCCTTTCACAAGTACTTTAGCAAGCCCAGTCAGAAGTCCTTTCATAAAGCCTGTCACAAGTAACTGGATGAACAATGACAAAGAAATGCCTTTGTCAAAGCTCATTTGAATAGCTTGTGATTGGGATTAGGACTGGTGGGCTTGTGATGGACTTGCAGGGACTTGCAGGGACTTGTGATGGACTCGACTACATCTCTGGACTTGCACAGGTAATAAAAGTGAACTGATTATTTGTTTGATTTTTTGAACAGGTTGTACAATCGCTGCTAGAGTCGGAAAGAAAGCATGAGCAAGAATTGAGATCACTATTGACGACTTATTTAAGGCCACTAGAATCAGCTAATGTGTAAGTCTTTCATTCTAGGCACTCTTCTCATTCTTTTCTCTAGTGTCCCCCCCCCCCCCCCAATCCTCTTCCATGTACATCCCCTCCAGCCCAGAAAGAAGCAAACCGTTGTTGCTAGAAATGAGTGTGTTATCACTTGATTAACTTCTTGTTTTTGTCCTTTTGTGACTTGTGTTCTTTTGCTGCTTTCTGCTGCTCTTGTTCTGCTAAACACTGTAGCCTGATCTTGAAGCTCCGCCCCTCGATGTATTGACTAATCACAGCAGTGCATGCTGATTGGTCAATAGATAAAGATTCGGGGCGTAATAAATCAATCTATTGTTTTGGTTCTGTTCTGCTTCTGTTCTCCTGTTCTGCTGCTGCAGTTGTTTTGCTGCCGTTCTGCTGCTGTTGCAGTTGTTTTGCTGTCGTTTTGGTGCTGCTGCAGTTGTTTTGCTGCCATTCTGCTGCTGCTGCTGGTGCTGCAGTTGTTTTGCTGCCGTTCTGCTGCTGCAGTTGTTTTGCTACCGTTCTGCTGCTGCTGCAGCAGTTGTTTTGCTGCCGTTCTTCTGCTGCTGCTGCAGTTGTTTTGCTGCCGTTCTTCTGCTGCTGCAGTTGTTTTGCTACCGTTCTTCTGCTGCTGCAGCAGTTGTTTTGCTGCCGTTCTTCTGCTGCTGCAGCAGTTGTTTTGCTGCCGTTCTTCTGCTGCTGCTGCAGTTGTTTTGCTGCCGTTCTTCTGCTGCTGCAACTTTGTTTGCAAGTACATGTATGTAAACCACTGCTGACAGGGGTAATTCTATTATGAGCGTCTCTGCAGATAGTCCATGCTTTTCATATCACTTTTGTTGTTGGTCCTATTGTTATTACTTGAGTTCAAGGATTCTTCTGTCGTAGCACTGAACTTTCTAATTCATCCAACAGTGCTGTTGTGGTTGTGATTTTTTGTTTACATTATTTGTTGTGACACGTACACAGTAGGAGCTAAATGTAAATGGTGTAAAGTCAGCAAAGAACGTGACAAGGTTTCCCCTCGTCCCTGTGTTTTGGTCAAAGTGCTTTGGCCCTGTGCTAGGCTACTGTTATTATATGCTTAGAATTTTTTTTTGTATATTTGACTTGTGGCCCCTTTCATAGCTTGAAGGCACAGTCAAAACAAATATGTGTAGCTTGCTTCTAGCAAAATCCAGTAATTGTAAGATTAGAGAAAATAAATAGTTTCCCACCGGTCAGTGTTGTGCTTTGAGAAAATATTCTTTTGTCAACATGGGAAAAAATCTGCTAATCCTTCCCAAGGAAAGTGGTGTTATTGTGTGACAGAATTACATGTAGTTAGCAACCTTGGACAAATAAGGAATGTTGTTTCACGTGGTGTTTTGGAAAAGCTGGTTCAAATGTTATTCTTAGATTTTTGTTGTGATTCTCCTTTTGTTGAGAATTTCTTTGTTCCTTTCATTATTTTGGCATTGATGCTTCAAGTTGGTATATTTTTATGATCAAACAATTACTTTTCAGCCCTGGGTTGACATTTTGTTTATGTGTTTAACATCTGTTTGACAAATTACAGGGTCACAAGCATTTGTTTTTTTCCCGTTTTCAAATTGAAGTTGAAGGAAACCTCCATTCCTTGGTGACTAAGTATGTGGAGGCAATACAATTTGTGAACTTAAAAGTGTCTCACTGGCAGTGACATTAAGGAAACAGGCTCTGAAATAACAATTGGGGGACTCAGGTCGGCATAGTAATACTTTCATCGCCATCCACCACTGTGACCCTGGTTCGAATCCCGCCCGGGGCCGACATGTGGATTGGGTTTTCAGTCCCTACCTGATTCCGTGGGTTTTCTCCAGAATTATTCTCTGGGGTTTTCCTCCCACATCTAAAATGGTAATTACCTTCCTCATCTTCTATCAAGGGACCCCACTGGCAATAAGTCGAAAGACTTTCGTAGGCCGTCTTGGCTGAATGCTAAATAAATAATAAATCGATATAATAAGACCGTGAATGCTGATGGACAGGTTTTTCAAGCATTTCAAATTTAGCACCAGAATGTGAGCAATTCCCCTTTTTATGGAGGTTTATTTTGGGATTTCTATGTCAAGCTTTTGTTTGATGATTTGTTTATCGCAGCTTGTCAGCGAGCGAGTTTGCTCAACTGTGTGGAAACATCGAGGAGTTGTTAACGTTTCAGCAATCGTTGCTGGCGTCGCTAGAGGACACCGCAAAGTGAGTGTAGACTAATTACTTCAGTTATTTCCAGACATAAGCATGGATTCCTAATTAATTAGCGAGTAATGTTTGTTTTATCTTGATAAATTGATACAATTTTCCTATGTGTTGATAACCCCTTCACATAAAGCTTCATGGATATTCTATGTTCAGTATTTATAAAAAAAAATACAGATCGTTATATAGAAACAAGATATCCTAGTTTTTCTCCATAAAATTTATTTTTCTTTAAATTAGGTAATGATTTTACAAGTTGAATATAATAATTGGATGTTAGTACAATTGTCTTTGGCTTTTCTGTTAAGTTGGAAAAGACTTTGAAAGAGACTGTTTTTTTTTACCCTAACCTACATAAATCCATCAAAATCCTAACCCTGTTTTGGAGGATTTCGGTAGATTAAGGATACCTCCATATTGAAAACTGGGGGATTTTGATGGATTGAGGATTGTAGCCTAGCGGTACTGCAGGATTTTGATGGATTCAGGGTACATGTACCTCCATATTGAGCAGTCACCAAAACCAACTTTTTGTGCATGACAAAATAGGTGGATTTTGGCGGATTCAGGATACTTTTCTAGTCAAGTTACCCAAGGGGTTAGGGTTAACCCTAACGGTCCTGAATCTTCCAATTTCAATAAAAAATTGCACACCATCTAGGGAGTTGGGGTTAATATATTCTCATTTCATTTCCAATTCTCTCCGGCCATACTGTGGTTATGCCAGACCTCTTTAATTAATTAAGAAAACAAATGAACAAAATATTACAATATTACAAAGATTTATAACTCTGCATTCCAAGAAAATAATTTGTCACGGTTCAAGTGTGGTGTGTAGGTCCACCCACACTAATGCACCCACACCAATGCATACAAAGGTTCGGAGCCTCTGGCTTGGTGGCAGACGTGGGAGTAAGAGTGTGTACTTTAGAACCAGACTTATGTATTGTGATTATTAATTGGTATCATTCCATGCTGGGACGAATAATTCAATGCACGTGATCGACGATCCACCAATCGAATGGCTGGGATTTATTCAGGTGTTGTATAATTATAACTATCACAGCCTATTAAAAAATCTACCCACTAACTCTCACAGCTTATGTGTGTTTCAACCTGTCACTTGATAGGTTTTGATATACATGTATAAGGTACATTTACATGAAGTTGGCTCCATTTTGGCCCTGAGAGAGGGAGGGTTAAGTTATGTCTTAATTGGCTAAAGTTCTGTAAATTGTGTGCTTACCAAATTCTTGAATTTGGTTGTTTTTGTCAAGCTGATGCAGCTGTTAAAAATATATGGGGTTCAGAGCTCTTACAATTCTGTTTTGCCCTCGGAGCTTTACAACATTGAAATGGTTACAATAACTGAGTTTAAACATCGGTCTCATGTAAGTTGAATGAACTTAATAATAAAAGCCATTTGATTGTAAGGTATTAGTCATTAAAGTCTGGTCACCACATCCTTTTTATGTTTACCTGTTATACTCCACTGAGCAGTCCGGTTACTGGTATGTTTGTGGGGGGGGGGGGGGGGGATGTAGCAGCCAAAAACCTCACAATACCCAAACTGTGTTGCCGGAAGCTGTGTATTTTGATTTATGTGTGCTTAGCGTGGGATTGTGTACATGTGTGCAAAGTTTAGAAAGCTGTGAGAGGACTGTGACTTTTCACCCACTGCAGCGGAGAGGCTCCAGTGTGCGATAAAAGACCGCAGCCTATGAACAAAATAAATTCAAATAAGCCTGCGGCAAGAACAACCATTTAGTTTCTAAATGAGTTAATATCAAACTAGTTCCTATTTTCTAGCCTACATGTACCTTCTAATTACTTATTTCTGTAAGAATAGAAGTGGCAAATTGCCAAATTACACTTTTTTTAATCTTAATAGTGATTGACCTTGGTTCTGTACATTACTGTAAGAAAAGTTGGCTGCAATTGTATTATTTCTTTAAAAAAAAAGAAAAAATTCAAAATTTACCTAGTCAGTTTCCCTTGATGAATTATAAGTTAAAAAGTCGTATCCTCATTGAGTGATCCCCACACTGTCACTTCCCAGGTTGTATCTGGGTTTATGACTTCTGACTAGCGCCCACCCGAGCAAAGATACTGACAATTTGGGAGACCGCTAACATAGGGCAAGATAGCTCAGTTGGTAGAGTGCCAGTACGGTAACCTGGAGGTCGCAGGTTCGAATCCCGCTCCTGCCAGTTTCTTTGTTCACTTTGAAAACAAATATTTGGAGGATGATTTAAGTATGGGAAAATTTGTCCAAATGATTTCCATCAGTAAAACGTAAAGTTACATGTACATGTTGCTGTCATTGCATTCCAGTAACATTTTAGTAATTGGGCAAATTTGTACACTGCGGTTAAATGTATATACATGTATATCAAGATTTCAGGTTCTGGTCAAGAGAGGGAAAAAAAATTCACCTTTACATAATTAATATTGTTCCAGTTGATAATTTGTCAAAGTACATGTACAATGATGTACATAACTACATGTGTGTGTACATCTGTTTAGTCCCTGACAGGTGTTCAAGTGTTTAAGGGAAAGTCCCCTTTTAAATTCCCCAGAAACACGTACAAGATGTTTCACTTTCTTCTAAATTTGAGAAGAATTTTGATAAAAGTCAAAAACCTCCAAATACATAATGAAGTAACTCTTACAAGCTACTCGTACTTTTATAAAATAATTTTTGTCATTACTGAAAACCATCCCGGGGGGGGGGGGGGGGGGGGGGGGTGTTTAGTTTAAAGTTTAAGGCCGCTTTACACGGTGTTGATAGAACTCCGGTACCCCCCCTTTAACGGGGTTATCTGCCCAACACATGTTCAGGAAACACATCTACGCACCCCAGCTTCCTCCAGCCTAACCACGTTGGTAGGCCTGCGCTCACTCACCCTCCACATTGTCTATATCCTGTTCCAAACTAAACGCCCTGCAATTTTTTTTGCTGATCAGATTTTTTTTCTTCTTCATTTCCAGTCAAAATGGAGTACTGCTGGCCACATGCCAATTATTGTATTAAAGGGAGGCAAGGGGACAGCTGTCCTTTGAACTCTTAATTACATGTACCCCAAGCCTTACAAACTCCAACAGCAGGTTGTGTTGAATTTTGATGGGTTCGGGACTGTAGCGCCTTGGCACCATTACTTTACATGGAGCTATGATACCCAAATTTGCCTAAGTACATGTATACTGCACAGTGTTGGATTTTGACAGGTTGAGGACACTTCTTAGTAAAAATGCCTACTGAGTAATGTAATAATTTCCCAAGGCAGCAGATTTATAGTTTGTACGTATAGATGTAGAATTTAGAAAAAAAACTGAGTCCTCATCAGGGATCAAAATATCCATTGGACCGCTGGACCGAGTCCAGTGATTTGAGCGTTGGTCTAGTGAACTCTTGACCGTACTACATTGTAGTCCGGTGGTCTAGTGATTTTTTTCATTAACTGTGAAATGCTATCACTAATGTCCATTTTTTTTCTAAATCTGGTGAACTGAAAAAGCCTCATAATTTCTGGAATGGCCATTATTAGTTTTGATGCAGGGAGTTTCAATAAAACAGCATTTCTAACCCCTCCCCCAACAAGGTCGGCAAAGGGGAAAAATTGAAACAGCACACCCATTCAAAACACTGTGTGTTCTTATTTTTACCATTAGTCTTGTGAAATACCTTCCGGTCTAGTAAAATTTTTGTGCTACTAGCCCAGCTGTCTAGTAGATTTTTACCTGAAATTTGATCCCTGCTCATACATTTGTGTTATTAACTCGTAGACCACGTCAATCAGAAAAGAAACTATGGATGAGTTATTTGTGCATTTACAAGGTTTGTTATTTAGATAATTGTCAGAGTGTTTGGTTTTTGTTTTATTTGGGAAAGACATTTTAAGGTATGGAACTTTTTTTTAAGTGTGTAATAAAAACTCACAGAAGATATATGTGATGATGTCAGGATGATGATATGGTGATGGTGGTCATGGGGATGGTGATGATGTGGTCATGGTGATGATGTGGTCATGGAATGGTTAATTGGTTGTTATTATAGCGATGTTGACGATGGTGGTGATGTATTCATGGTGGTGAGATGGTGATGGTTTTAGTGGTGATACTGATGATGTTACACAATGATTATGGTGACAATATTAATAATGGTACAGATGACTGTAAAATCCAAATCACCTGCAGTGTATTAAACCTAACTACCCCTAAGCCTTACAAACTCCAACAGCAGGTTTTATCTAATTTTGATGGGTTCAGGACTGCAGGGCCTTGGCACCATTACTTTACATGGAGCTACATGTATGATGCCCCAATTTGTCCAAGTCCAAAGAATGTGTCATATGTTTACTGCACAGTGTTGGATTTTGACAGGTCGAGGAAGCCTCCTAGTAAAAATGCCTAGGGGGTTAGGGTTTTAAACCACTCATTTATGATGAAAACAAATCTGTATATTTTGAATTTCTTCAGATTGGAAAGCAAACAGCAGAGAGTGGGTGCATGTTTAATGAGAGCAGCGACACAGTACAAGTCCCTGTACTCGGCCTACTGTGCAAACCATCCCAAGGCTGTCAATATCTTAACAGAACACAGGTAAGAAAAATCGGGATTTTCATTCAACAAATTGGATGATTCTTCTTCATTTCACCCTAACTCGGGGCATTAATTTTGGGTGAAGACCTGTGTACTATGAAATACTACTTAGTATTCTGTAGCACTGAGTCTCTCTCTGTCTTTGATGATTGAGTGTATCATGACAGCAGTCAAGATACTTGCAGTTACAAAGTTTTATGTAATACAGTTAAGTTACTGTGTACTACCATTTATTAAATTTTTGTCAGTGAATTGGATGGCTAAGATAAACAAATAAAATTTTATCGTCTCTGAATACCAGTAGTTCATGCTGTTTTCGCCTTAGATGATAACAGACTTTTCCCCTCCAACCCCAGCAACAAACAGTAGTACTGCGAATTTCTACTTACTTTATTTGGGGTGAAGTACCGCATACTTAAAATTACTACAAGCATTGTACACGAATAGGGGAGAGTACTGCATACTGCAGTTTACTACTACAATGTCGTAGTATTTTGTAGCTTTGTGTGAGGTTAGGGTTAAAGTATCGGTGCTGTGTTTATAGAGTTTATCGGGTCATATTTTTTTTTTTCCCACAGTGAGGATCTGGGGAAGTTTATGGAGAGTAAAGGAGCGCCAAGTCCGGCCATCATGTCGTTAACAGTCGGTCTGAGTAACCCTTTCAGAAGGTTAGAGAACTTCATCATCTCTTTCCAGGAACTGGAGAGACATATACTAGTAAGTCCGGCAAAGTATTAGGCAAAGTCAAAACAGAAAATAGCAGAAAAGGAAGGAATAAACTTTTTGACTTTTATTTTTGGGGGGAATTTCCTCTACTGCTTTAGCAGTTTTGACGCATATTTTGAGAGCAAAAATATGGCATTTTTAACAAAATTAATCCGAAAGTGTCAAAGCTGGTTTTAAATTATAAGTTCCCCTAACATGAATTTATTTCATAGAAACCCAAAGGAATTTTAATATATTTTATTGCCGCAATAGTGTTGAAAGGGTGAAGACCTAAATGATAAACTGATTATTCTACATGTACATGTAGCTATGAAGCATTTCATAAAAACAAGCTGCGTTTGTAGGATCTGACCTTTGGTCATCAACTTCAAACGTCGGTGCAGGTTAAGAGGGATCAGAGCTGCCAACCAGTACGGATTTTCCGTATTTCGTACGGAAATTCACGAAAAATACAGAAGTATGATTTTGTTTTTCATAAATAAGGATTTTGTGAAATCCGACCATAATATTTTCTCATGCATATTATGCTATTATACTCCGCGTGTCCTGGCTGATTATTGCAATCCCAACCGAACGGATGCGACTTTACCTTTGACAATTAAAACAAAATAATAAGGAGACGCTCCATCTAGCTTGTGGATTTGTTAAACTCAGCAGGCACGCGGTGCGCACGCATAGCATGAGCTCAGAAAAAAAATCTGATTTTTAGGTAAAGTTTAAATTTAATGAAAAATACCGATTTTCTCAGCAAAATACAGATTTGTTTTGCTTTCTGAATACTGAAATGAGATTGAAAAGGTTGGCAGCTCTGATAAATGCCTGAAAACTTGGTAGCTTGGGGAGTTCCACTGGAAACACTGTCGATTCTCATTAGGAACACATGCAGTTCCAGATTGGGACCAGCCCGAAATACCTCCTGTTAGTAGTTGTGCATGGTCAGTGGAGAATAAACCTGTTCATGTTGAGATCTATATTGGAAACATGGGTTTTCCATGTTGAGATAAAACCATTTTTACCACAAGGAAGGGTCCCAATGGACAATTACATGTACAAACTTGTACATTCCAAATTATGCCTTTCTTACGGTCAAGCGGGTCATAGGATATCGATCGGAACGTGTCATCGGAATGAAATTCATCATTCTGACAAGATTGGAAATCAAGAATTTGATGAAAATTTGTGAGCTGTGATTTATTTTGTTTTTTTTGTTTACAGGGTACCCATACAGACAGAATAGACATTCAGACCAGTGTGTCTGTGTATAGAGATATTAAGGTGAGTGCTCTAATAATATTATTATAATAGTAATAATAATTACAATCATTTAGAACGCTCCTTGTAGTTCAACTAAATCACAGCGTTTACAAATTATTATGACCCTAACAATCATTCCTGAAACCTTCTCAGCTCCCTGGGAAATATACAGCCCCGGCTGCAAGTTAATCCCACATGGGCTAATCAAACACATAACCACCACTGCCCTCACAGGTACCCATTTACTCCTGGGTGGAGAGAAGCAACTTGTGACAAAGTGTCTTGCTCAAGGACACAAGCACCATGACCCCCCAGCCAGTCCGAATCACCGCGATCTTGAGTCCGATACGCTGAGCCACGGGGCCACAGCGCTTCACAACAAAGTTTTTATCTTGGATTAAGAATCTGCTAATCTAATCCAAATGAAGATTAAACACCACAGCCTGGTCACTACAGGTGAAAATTAAGAAACTGCCCGTCCACTTCAAAAGAACTAAAAAAAAAACCTACCTGCCTCCATCGTCAAATTTTTCCACTCTGGTACATTTGTTTTAATCTCCCAACCAATGCATCCATATTTAAAATATTTGAAATATTTGCTGACCAAGCTATACAGGTGGGTCATTCCATAAATTTTGAATCCAAAAGTGTGACATTTTTGGTGTCCCTGTTACATAGTGACATGTATAAGATTTTGCAATTCCAGACACATTCTTTAATGCCTTCTATCTCCAAGAGTGATTGTGTAAAGCAAAGTGCCAAACAAGTAAAACAAATAGTGTGAAGTCAATTTTAGTTATATTTGTTGGAAATTACACAGGTCAGGTGTAACAGGGACTCCAAAAAAAAGGTCACACTTTTCGACCCCAAATTTATGAAATGACCGAGATATGTATGCACTTGGCCCAGAATAAAAATTGTGGAGCGAACTGATTTAAACAAAAAAATTGCATCCATATCTCTGTTTCAAAGACCGACTTTGACCCTTCCAAATGCCTGAATCCACACCCACGCTTTGCTGGTTTTAACTCTTCTGGCTGGCTGTTACTGATGGGGTGCTGGTATGCCAAGACGGGCTTGTGCAGCCAAGTGTAATGCACACAACAGGCAAACAATGGATTGAGTATGTGCAGGAATGCGCATATAGACAACCAGCCAGGTGGTCTTTTTTCAAACCGCAGCTGTGGCTGTCTTTTGTTTTCAAGAGGTTTGGAGCCCAGCCAACCATGACTTCACATGGGGCTTGATGTCCCTTGATTCTCGATGTAGAAAGAAATGGCCATTGCCTGCATCCGTCGCAACTCCCAGGGGAGTTTACACAGCCACTTAAGGCAGCATTAGGCACAAAAAACATGCATGCAATTACACATTGCTGTCACGGGTTCCTATAATATTCCTGGGTTGGGGAGGAAGAAGCAACTATGGTAAAGTGCCTTGCCCAAGGACACAAACACTGTGTCCCGTACTTGGATTCAAACTCACGTTCTTTGTAACCCAGAATATGACAAGAATATGAACAATTCTTCCTGAGTGGTAGTGTAGTTCCTCGCCGTCTGTCAAGCGAACACTTATATGTGAATACTAGGGGTGTGCATTTACGGGTATTTAATAGAACTGGGTACCCGATTGAAAAAAATACGGGTACACGGGTACCCGTTAAAGAAACCCAACCCAAAACTTCCAATCCCGGAAGTTGTAATAATATCTTTCTGTGAATTCAGACAAAATTCTGAAAATCTCCAGTCATGCCTGTCCAGTAAACATGATCACTTCTCAACCTTTGCGTGTGCCGGCACGCGCATGCACCGGCATCATCACAAAAGACTTGTCCGGAAGCTTTATACAGTTGTATTTATTGTGGATTGAGGCATGCTATTATGTCTCGTCGAGGCTCTTATCCATACCCAGACTGCAAAAACCAGGACCAGTAATTTCCCTTTGTCAACTTCCGTGAGCGTCATAAACGTGAAATCTGTGCTGTTTTCCCACATAGTCCAGTTTTAATTATGAAAAATACCGACAAATAGCATTCAGAACCTTTCTTTTTTCATTGTCTGGGAAGTAACTATGCGACAATGTAAAGTTGTACGGGTACTCGATTCCATAATCGGGAACTGGTTCCTGACATGAACAGTCAGGTACTCGGGTAACCGGTTCCAATGCACACCCCTTGTGAATACAGAAACCGCTCAATTTTAAGCGTTCAGCTTCGGACCCATTAGTAATGGATTTGATTCAAATGTGCCAAGTAGCGATGTCACTGCGACACTGCTGGATTAGTCACCGGCACCAATAACAAAGTCCTTTTGTCATTGGGTTTTGTAGAACCATTGTTTACGAGTCAGGAAATTGAAGGAGGCGGAGCTTCAGATCATGACGGGCACGATACAAGACTGGGAGGGGGAGGTGAGTCACCCGTCCTAAGTCCGAGCGAGCTATTTTGGACAATTGACCTTTGCCAAAAATAGATAGCCCTATTGTTAGACTGCCCTCAAGATCTTTCTACTTTGAAATGACAACCGAATGGGAAAATCCATGAAATGTGGCTTAAGTGGGTGACGCTGATAACTTGTGACGTGCATCAGGCCCAAAAGAAATAGTTGTGTTGCCCTCCGCAACCGACCCTAAAAGTCACAAAAGTCGGGTCGCCTTTTTTTTTTTTTTTAAAGGAATTTTCAAAATCTCGCCTTTTCCCACACAATCTAAACAGCTACGACGACACAATCGTGCATTTCGCCATCTCGCTTTTAAATAAGCTTTTTGCCTCCCGACTTCCAAGTTATACGACATGTAGTATTTGTTTTGATGTTTTCATGGATGGTTAAAATAAACAAAATTGACTGACCGACCCTCCCTCCCGATTTTTCTTATTTAAGGGCAACACAAGTTTTTTTTTTTTTACCTCATTAAGGTGCCACAGAATTGCCCAAAGAATTTGTCAATATTTTTTAAAAAGGGGAAAGGGGAAGAGAACGTTATTGTCAAACAGTTTGCATTAAATAGAATTGTACGTGAAACTTCCATTAAAAAAAATAAAATATGAATGCCTCACAACTTCTTGGCTATGTCACTGTTTTTCGAAAATGCCAAGAAAGACACTTTTGTAAACTAAAGAGGGATGGTCATTGTCATGGTATCAGCACTACAACATAGTACATGTATGTACAATCTTAGCTTTTAATTTTAGAACCAACATATTAAGCCTATATTTCTGTGTGTTTTTATTCCGTACCATTATCTTCTAAGTCGAGGCAGGAGCCATCTTGTTAACATTTTTCTTTTAATTCATTAAGGGCCGGTTAAACCTGCTGGTTTTAGGAATTTTAATTTATTTATTTTTATTGTTTTTTAAACTTACGCAATTTGTATTATATATCTTATATATCATTTTTATGTATTTCGTATTTTCTGAATGTGGAGTGAAATAAATAATCATAACATTGTCCAAACTTCTCAGTTTGGGCAACCAAACATGACTATTGGTCACCTTCAGTTTAAGTTCATATTTGCCCTGGGACAACCCACACTTTTGAGGTCTCTAAAAATACTGACAACCAAGTAGTTAAACCATGCGTCTTTCTTCATGACCATTCAACAGGCAATTGATACGTATGGAGACGTCATCAAATTCATCAACGCTGCTGTTGTGGTCGACGGCATCAAGAAGGAACGCTTCTTGCTTCTGTTCCCCTCCTGCCTATTGGTACTGTCCGCTACGGCCAACATGAATGGCTACATCT
This sequence comes from Hippasteria phrygiana, assembly GCA_037893225.1. Classification (NCBI taxonomy): domain Eukaryota; kingdom Metazoa; phylum Echinodermata; class Asteroidea; order Valvatida; family Goniasteridae; genus Hippasteria; species Hippasteria phrygiana. Next base: position 3,143,582 of record JAZGUH010000202.1, read on the forward strand.
TCCAGGTACCTGGAATCTTCCATTATATGTAGAAGGATTTTTTTTCTTTTCTTTTTTCACATTTTTGCCGGAAATTTTGATTTTCAAAAAAGGCAAAATATAGCAGCCAACATCTGATATACAGCCAAATGCCACAAATGCTGATTTGCAAGAGTCATTTCAACAGTATTTGTACAATATTTCTTTCTAAAACCTCATATATTTCAATACTCCGGGTGCGCCCACCGGAGCGTAAATTGTAGAACAGGCTGTGCACAGCGGCCAAGTTCAAGTTCAACACACGGTCCGCCTCCACAGACCTCTCGGACTTTGTGTGTGTGTGTACAAAACAAATGAGGGATTAGCGTGTTAAGACGTCACCCGGAGGTGAGTCGTCAACCGTGCCCGTGTATAAAAACAGCCAGATCGTGTTAACTGGCTAAGAGTAAACAAAACATTAGCAAGAGTGGGGCCTAAACTTGTGTGCTGCAGAATACTGCAGATGAGCCAAGGTGGACAACAGTCCTTAATATGCTAGTAAAGGTCTTCAATTCATTTTCTTGGGTCCTGGGTTCGAGTCCCACACGAATAAGCCTGTGAATTTTTTCCCACAGGCTCTCGGAAAGTACTGAGCATACAGTGCTTCGTGCACTACGTCGAGAAAGGGCAAAACAAAAATCTGTCTTCCAATTTACATCATCCCCGACTCAAATTCCGTCTGATTTTCTTTCCTTCCAGTCTAAAATTCCACTCGCTGTGATCAAGACGAGTCGACAGCCGGACACCAACCCCAACTATGTGGCCTTTGACCTGAGCGGCGGTCCCCTGGAGAAGCAGACCATTGTCTGCGGCAGCCTGATGGATCGCGAGGACCTACTAGATACGATAGACGAGCTGCAGAACAAGGATAAACCCCCTCCTACGCCCACCACGCCCATGTCGCCCGCAATGCTGCCACAGTCGCCCACATTGGGGGCGATGCAGAGCAAAAGCAATGTAAACAGACAGTCTTGTACTATTTGGGAAAATTGTGTTGAATGTTTTATGACATGGCTCGTTAAGATAAAAAAACTGTCACGAATTAGATTAATAACGATATGAATCATGTGGTCATTGTGTATGACCAGGTGATTCCCAGTAGACAGGTGACCACTTGACTGGGATGTAGTCGAGTCCATCACAAGTCCCTGCAAGTCCATCACAGGTCCTCCATTCCTAATTTCAATCACAAGCTATTTAAATGAGCTTTGACAAAGGCATATCTTGGTCATTGTTCATCCAGTTACTTGTGACGGACTTTATGAAAGGACTTCTGACTGCACTTGTGAAAGGACTTGTGAAAGGACTTGTGAAAGGATTCGACTACAGCCCTGCCACTAGGGCTGTGCATCAGAACCAGATACCCGAGTACCCGACTGCTAATGTTTCAGACTATGGAATCGAGTACCCGTTACCGAGTTAACATATTACTTAGTGATTTCTCAGACAATGAAAAAGAAAGTTTTAAATGTCATTTGAGGGGAATTTTCAAAATGAAAACCAGGGTACATGGAAAAACATTAACATCTATGACGCTTGCGAAAATGCAATTTACACCGTAAAGCAATAGAGCTCACTGTACACACTTTCATCTTGAACAGCAATTTCTGAGGTTTAATTTTTGGGATTGGCTTTCTTTAACGGGTACCCGGGTACCCATGCTTGTTTTCAATCTGGTACCCAATTCCTGTACTACCCGTAAATGCACACCCCTAACCCGGGTACCCTTGCTTATTTTCACTCGGATACCCAATTCCTGTACTACCCGTAAATGCACACCCCTAACCCGGGTACCCTTGCTTGTTTTCAATCCAGTACCCAATTCCTGTACCACCCGTAAATACACACCCCTAACCCGGGTACCCTTGCTTGTTTTCAATCCAGTACCCAATTCCTGTACCACCCGTAAATGCACACCCCTAACCCGGGTACCCTTGCTTGTTTTCAATCCAGTACCCAATTCCTGTACCACCCGTAAATGCACACCCCTAACCCGGGTACCCTTGCTTGTTTTCAATCCAGTACCCAATTCCTGTACCACCCGTAAATGCACACCCCTAACCCGGGTACCCTTGCTTGTTTTCAATCTGGTACCCAATTCCTGTACTACCCGTAAATGCACACCCCTAACCCGGGTACCCTTGCTTGTTTTCAATCAGGTAACCAATTCCTGTACTACCTGTAAATACACACCCCTAGTACCCGGGTACCCACAAATTAACATTGTGTAAAACAATCAATAATTAACATTTACCTTCCCCTCTTCTACCAGTCACTGTCCAGGAGAGAGCGGAACAGCTCCTCCACCAGCCCCACACGGACCAAGGACTCGCTGACCTCAGCCTTCAACAAGGTCAAGTTGAAGACCATCAGCTGCCTACGACCTGGACCACCGGTCAGTCCGATTACCGTCTGGGCTTTGAAGGAAGGACAGGCTAAGAGTCCCAAGAACAAGAAGCGTATGCTGCAGACTAGCCGCAGAAAAGGTCAGAAGATGGGTTTATTAGTTTATATTGGGTTCAGTGCCCCTGGAAAAATAGTATTGCATTAACCCCTTGCGTACGGATGATGCAAATATGCGGAAAAATAAGTGCCACCAGGCCGGATGACGCAATTGGCCGCCGTTTGTGCAGTTTCAATCCATTGTTGGATTAAACAGTGCCACCAGGCCGGATGATGCCATTGGCCGCTGTTTGTGCAGTTTCAATCCATTGTTGGATTATTGTGTATAGGTTACGCTTGACTGCACAAACACATTGTAGCGGTTCGCTTGGCTGCCAGAGCCGCCGCGGCACCCTGACGTCTCCCGTAAAATACCGTACTCAAGGGGTTAACGGGGGGAGGTGAGTTGTTTTCACCAATGTTGGGAGTTACCCCTCCTGGGTCTATAGGGCTGAAAATTTGGTATAATTTCTCTGGAACTGTTGAAGATTTATCCTCTATTTAGATCTGGACCCAGGAATACCATAAAGGTGGTAGGGCTGGCAACCTCAAATGTGGCCGACCCCAGCACCTCTGTTGTAGCCCTTTACCTAGAGTGGATTTTAACTTTGTTTGGGCTACTTGAAAAAAATTGTTGGATTTTAGCAGATTCAAGGTTTCTCGTAAAAAATTCCAGGAAATTCGTTTTTGAATAAGAGGTATTTTTGTTTATCGATTTTTGAACTTAAAAAAAATACAGTGGACTTTCTTTGTTGATTCTGTTATTTTAAATATGTAACTGTTCTTATTTATTCGATTGATTCAGTTACTTTTGATTTATTTTGATCGTAGGCTTTTGTGTGGGTTTGAATGATTTGATTATTGTGGAGGGAGTCCATCAAAAATTCTACGGACGTATTTTGACTTTTACAACAAATACCCTCCCACAAGAAAAATTAAATATACACAAAGAAAACTGACAAGAAATGAATTCAAAATGTATCACATTGAATAGAGAGAAAATCTGAATTAAATTTGTCCCAATTTGATTTTTGTTAATTTTGATTTGTTGAATTTGTGATTTTGTGATATGACACCAAACGGTATCAGAGACTTTTCCTCGTTCTTGCAACAGATAAGAGCAAGACCCTTCCCACGGACAGCTCCACCCACAAATGCATCGACAGCCAAGCCCTTGAGGAGGACAGTCGCATCCTGAGAGTGATCGAAGCGTACTGCACCAGCGTTGGTTCTAGAAACACCATCAACTCAGGTAGGCGCATCGGTCTGGCTCTTGGGCTCTGCTCTTGGCTTGTGCTTTCATCAGGATGATGTACGCCGGGTTCCATCCCTACCCTACTTTCTCTTTGTACCTAGCTGGCTCTCATTATAAACCAGGAATGTCTGAAACGCTTTCATCGGTGTTAAAATGACTGAAACGTGAAGGGCGGGCTTACGTTGCAGATATTTGATGTCGAAAACCTGAGCAGAGTTTATGAGTCCGACATTTAAAATGTCTGCAACAATTGTCAGACATTTTAACATCTTGAATACGGATGGCCATAGTCACGGTTTGAAGAAGACCACCTCGCCTGTTGATGTACATAGGTGCATTCCTGCGCTTACTCAATCCATTCATGTTTCAACTATATTGTTCTTGAATGGGAGTGTAATGAATAGATGGACATTTTTCAAACAAAGCTTTTATTCATAGGATGAATAGGACCGCTCTATTCAGTGTGGTAACTATTGTTTGCATTTACGCTTGGCTGCACAGCCCGTCTTGGCATACCAGCACCCCATCAGTAACAGCCGGACACAAGGGGTTAAATATCTAAAATCGTAATCCAACCTCACTTTTGAGACATTTAATGTCTGAAATGTATTAAGCCAGTTCATGTTTCAGACTTCTTCGCACAACTTTTCGGACATTTCCTGGTTCATGATGTCTGTGAAATGCTGTCGTAGTAAGCAGAGTTTGCAGAATGTCACCGTTGGTTTGCAGAATCACTGGCGAAAGAGTTTGCAGTTTGTAGAAACCTTCGTGTCAGATGCCTCATGCTTCATCTTTGTAGCCATTGAATTGTTTGAGCTGATAGTGATAGTTTGACAGGGATAGTGTTTAGTGTTAGCTGGGAATGGTTTGCCATGTTCTAGGCACAGGAGAATCCTATGGTTTAGGCTAGTGAGGGTATTGACGTATTGCGGTAGAATCTCCTAAATGCACTTTGTGAAATATTGTCCAATCACATTAAGCAAATAATATTGCATAAAATTCCATAGGGTCGTGTAAGGGGTGTGGTTAAGTTGCAAGCAACGACAGGTCAATTTACTGAAGACTTACCAATATGAAGGATGCTGCATGTAGCATGTCATATGCCAATTCTTTGCTTCCATTACACCCAATGGCATAGTCTTTGTCCTTAATACACAATCAAGGGGCATCAAGTCCCATATAAAGTCATGGTGCAGAGCTGCAAACTCTCCCAGATTTTGCCGACTTTTATTAATATTCAGACAAAAGCAGTTTAAAAATACAGGTAAATAAAGAAAAGTATGAAAAATTGACAATCCGGAAGATTTTTAAGTTGTGTCGGTTGTCGGGAGATTGACCACTTTTTCGGAAGTCTTCCGTAAAATCCGGGAGAGTTGGCAGCTCTGCATAGTGTGCTCTTCAGTCCTCAATGCATCCAATAGAGTACCGAAGTGATGACGTCAATGCAGTGTTTGGAACCAGAATACATTTGCTATTTTGTGTCAATTGTGTTTGCATGACTGGCTGTTAACAAAGGAACAGTCGAAATCTCCATTTGTTTGGAGCCAGTTGTCATGCCAACTGAGGTCAGACTTTGGTACTCTATTACAACCAAACCAGTGTCCAATTTTATGGGAGTGCTAAGCACAGAATAGTTATGCTTAGCCTGTGACTGGTACCCGGCTCATTTCTGCTTAGTGTGAACATTTAGTAAGCAAGTTTTTTTTGCTAAGCGGCTTCTTGAAATTAGACTTGGACTAGTCTTTCTCCCAATTTGTCACGTGTAAGTTCAGCATTAGGAAACAACCGAGTATCTCATTGAATCAAGACTAGTTTAGAGTGTCTTAGCATGAGTTGCAATTGTTCAAATATACACAGTAGTCTCGTTTCCAGTGCATGAATCAATATTCCATTCACGTCTGTGAGGAACACTTTTCACACAATCTGGTATACCTTCCTGCACGTACTGCTTTCTTAAAGATGCTGTTTCCAGGCTTCTTAGGGCATTGCAGCCCCAAAAAATAAATTTTCAGAATGACTTGCAGGGGTGAGATTTGTCAGGATTTTTTTTGTCGGGATTTCAATTTTTTTTTTAAGAATCTCTTTTGCAATCTGGAATTCTTTAAATGTTTTCCTAAAGGTGTTTTTACCTGTAAAAGTGGATATAGACCAATAAAAAGGGATATTTTAAGGGGTGCCTTTAGGCGAATACAAACTATAGACCTTGATCTGGGGTCCTTTTCATTTTTGGCCAATCTCACACCTGGACTTGGTATTTTGTTAGTATTACAAAACAATAAAGTTTCGTCTGAAGATCGTGCGTTATGTGTACACTGTATGTAGTGGCATACACCCAATAGCAATTTTTACACATAAAGTACAGGGAGCTCAAACTCCCGACATGATTTTCATTCTGTCTGAAACTATTCAAACACTATGCAACTTCAGAAACATGGAAAGGTACAATCTCCCCAAAATGCTGCTCTTGTTGCAATATCTTTAAAAAACACCCACTGAATGAAATGTTGTAAGATCGTGTTTTTAGGTTACTTGACCCATTGCGTTTTATCAACGAGAAATTCGAAACTCATGCTAGATTCCATTGACAGTATTATTTGCTACTTGCAATTAATCTGGGAACTCGTGACAAATGCCACCTGAGTTTCAGGTAGCCTGGATCCCAAGGAAGTCTGTAATTGTTTAAAATCGTGTTTCATTCAACTAAGTGACCCACTATTAATAAACAGAAATGACCGTCCCTCAATCTTTTGTGTTTTTAGCAACTCGGGCTTGCATATATGAATTTTTGCATGTTAACTGGATACGTGCACACATCGTACACGATGACTCATATAGCAACCAAATGATACATTGAGCATGCGCGTGTCCCGTAGACGCGCTTAAGTATACAACATATCCGTGCACCGTAACATCAATGTAATTGATTACGTTTGAAAACGTCAAGCCATTCGTGCACGCAGCAAGTGTACTCGACAAGAGACATGGTATCGCAGCCGTGATTGATATGAGATTCGTTCTGTACAAAGTTTTTGTAATAAGATAAGTTATAAGTTATATTGGAAACAATGACATTACACACCAAATTGACCGATGATAAGTAACAGCGTTAAGTTTATAATTAGTAGTTGTATGCTCCTATTCGTACAGTATTAATGTATAGGGCAGTCTGCTCGTTGGACATAATAATGGCAGACAACACATTACAGAGTATGGTCGGTGCTTCTTTTTTGGTTCAAAAATAGTATAAAAAAAAAAAAAAAAATAGAAACCCGTTGAATTTAAATTTCCAGTCACAGCACAGACAGTGCCTTTAAAATACGATATCGTGAATTACCAAATTATTCTACTTGGGTGACAAAATAATTGGACAAGGTGCGAGACATTTGTGGGCATTTTTAAATGTTAGAAATTGGAATCTTTCTGTGAATCTGTATGTTTTGTTTCGCTTCAGCATCTTTGATTTGTTTTCTCTTCGATTTTATTAGCTGTGGTGGTTTATTGTTATTCTTTTTCAGCATTGCTGCAAATTTGTTAAACTGCCATACTTTCACTTTTACGTAACACACTTTCTTGCAGTTCTTTCTCAGCAAATTTCTGTGCTTTGTTTTATTTGAATTTTTTATTATTTTTTTTTTTTTCACACCCTGCACAAATCTCTTAGTACTTTAGCTTACAGTAGAAATCAAATTTGTGGAAATCGTTGCTTTGCTGTTAATGCGGGAAGAACTTATTGCCCGACTGAATTCACTGATATGTGCTTAGCAGGTAAAATGACTGAGGCCTGTTTGTCCCTAAGGCAATATTCTGCTTCATTCCTCTGCCATAATAGTCACAACTTTTAGTTCATGCTATAATATTCACAGATCCATTTCACTCGGGTAATTTCCGCTGCTAATTTTTCCAGGGAAGCTGTCTAAAGACTGCTTGAGAGCAACACAAAACAACACATTCTTTTTAATTTGAGATTTTGTTTCAATAATCCGAAAATACTAATTAATGCATAATTGAACTTGATTCAGCCGTACCAGCCTTTTGTAGGTCGTGTAGAATGCTACCTTATTGTGTTGGTTGTAAAAATCAACAAAGATGTATATATATGTACCTCTTTAGCCGAGCTATTCCTTGTTTAATGATTTTGTAGTTATTTGTTCACATTTTGGCTACCAGAAAAAAGCCTCTTTTGCCATATTTGCGATCCTTTGTGGTGTTGCATAGCCGGGGTACAGAATTGGTGACTGGTCTTGCTTCAAAACCCCCCAAAAATGCTAAAGACATTTCTAGTCAATTAATGCCAATTTTAAGAAATCCTCAGCCTTTTATTTCTCCAAAGAAAAATAACGTGATCAATCGATTGTTCTGCCTCTTACTGATGTATACAAACGGCCGTGTATACAATTTGAATCCGGAGATGCTCCAATCCTCGACCCTGCAAGTTTTTTTGTTTCATGACCATCCAAATCTTTTTTTTTTTTTTTTTTTTGGAGACAACTTGATGACTTCCTTGGTTTGTTACCTTTGAATCCCTCCCTCTCTCTTGACTTGCTGCAGTGCCGGTAGAGCCCGCTCCCCACGTCTTTTTGGCCGAGGAAGAGAAGATTATTCACGAGGAGACAAAAGGGAATGAGACAATAGTCGAAGAAAAGTGAGTGCTTTGAAGACCTCATCCCAAAATCCAAAAAACAAAATCCAATTTCATTTTCCCTCTTTTTTTTCTTTTTTTCATCGAGAGTATAATTAGGATTTGTTGTTCCATTAGTGTTTTGGTTGAGGAAGAGTTTAATGCAGCAAACAGCATTTCACATTTAGGATTTGGCTAACCCATTTCTTCTTCTTCTTCTAAAAAAAAGAAAAAAAGCAAAATTGGTGTGCACATCTGCTTACAAACTCATTTAAATGTCTGTGCTTGTGAAGTTGAAGGATTAACAATTTGTTTCCAGCTTTTCATGTTTCAGAGTAATTCTGCTTTTCAATATTGATGCATCTGTGTTTGTTTGTAACCTTTTGTTCCTGTGATCCCGAATTTAGTACAGACTGGGTTGGAAAATTGTGTACAGAACAGGACATGGGTTCTAGATATCAACACGGTGTAGAAATTTCTATCCGCATATGGTTGAACCTCCAGTGATGGATGTATACACTCTGTGATAACATTTTTGCTCATTTCAAAAATTACTCCAGCATTGATCAAAGTTTATCTTTCACAAGTTTCCAAGTCAGACATTCAGATCCGAGCCCCTTCAGTCAGAGTTTATCCAGTGACTCAAGATAGACATAAAAATCCATGGCCTATGACCTACGTGTCTGGCTCTCATCAAGAGGCCCATCGTGCATGATCAACCACCCATTCCCTGGGCCTGCTCCAGGGCTATCATTAAAAGTGTTGGTTATTTGAGGCAAGAAGCACAAGACTTCCAATACATGGGATTAAAACATACTTCAAAGTGTAGTACATGTCTGATGGAATTATTTTTCTCAGGGGAGTGGAGGGTTGTTAGAATTAAGCACTTTACGTGTAGTTCATAAACAAATGGCGGAAAGAAACCTAGTTTACCATCCGAGACATCGTGTGTCTTAGTCTCTCTCTCTCTGTGTCCGGCCTGATCCTGTTTTTCAGCACCCCTCCACCCTCTTCGCTCTCTCCCCACAGTGTATGGGATGTCTTCATGCGCACCTTCAATCGCGCATGTCGTTCACCTCCCTTCCAGGTAACGCTTGCATGATGCATGCATGATGCACCCACATACCGTCTCTAGTCTGGTCTTCGTTGCATCTTTTTATTTTTTTATTTATTTTTTTTTTTTTTAAGATTTGACTTTGGCTTTTATTTGCTTAGATTTATTTTATTATACATAATTTGGCATGCGAGTTTGTAGTTTGTTTTAAAAGCAAATCGAATAAACCACATGGAAAACTGACGAACTTCAGTGTAAGCATCATCGGATCCATCATTGTTTGGTAGCATGGTCATTTGGTTGTAGTGAATAAAGGATTAGGTTGAATACAACCATTTTGGGAGCCGCAGCCAGATGTTTGGTATAGTGGTGTGTGATGTAGCGAAGTTCTGCCGCATAGATTTGTAGATAAACAAGGGGAGGGGAGTTAGTCTCACTGACGATGGAAGTTACCCCGCCTGGGTCTATAGGTCTGAAATTTGGGATCATTTCTTTGGTATCTAATGAAGATTATTAACCTCTATTTAGATCTGGACCCAGGAAAACTGTAAGGATGGTGGGGCTGGCAACCTAAAAAAAAATATATAAAAAAATATTAAAAGAAATACAAATTCAAATTGACGAGCCAGCATCTCTACCAACTCATAAATCTTGCCGTCTCCAAATTTATCAGCATCTCTGTTCAGGGGGCACTAGTCAGAGGTTGGAAACTGGCCCCAATTTTACGATACAGCCTGGGAAGAAATGTTGAGGGGACAACTTTTTGTGCTGGGATTTGAATGCAACATTTATGCTCAATTTTATCCTGATTTTCGGGGGTGGAAGTCTTAAATTGATCACTATTGATCATAGGATTCATGTTACCGTAGAAACTATATACATGTACATGCAAGTATTCTACCTCAAAGATCTCCCGTAATGTAGGCTCTTGCTTTAATTGTCGGCATTAAGCATCCCGTCAAATGCATTTTGTACTCGCACAGCAAGCCGTTTTAGCATGGTGCTTTGCATAGAAACTGCTCGGGTCAAATCTTGGTTGCTTATGGTAACCTTCCCACAGTGCTAAGCACTTCCTGTTTGTGCCGAATCTGTATATGTAGGCTTGCAAGAACATACTGAGGAACGTGAAACGACGTCACCAGGTACGTAGACGCACGGCACAGAGAGTTGACCGGAGGAATTTTGGCCATCTTGGGCTGGGCTGTCTCTAACGATTTGCCTGGCCGCTTTGGACACTGAGCCCCCTGCATTGCTTGCTGATTTGCATATTTCGTTAAAGATAGATATATATAAAGCGGGGACTGTTTGGCAGAATGCGACGAAACCGGCTAAAGCATGATGGATTAGCGTAGATCGTAACCCTTGCTGCCTCATAACCAAGATAATCGGGTTATGTCGGATGCCTTCAGATCCCGCAAGTATGTGAGATTTGAGGGTCAATTTTGTGTGTTCTGGGCACTGAAATGGTCGATTTTTTTTTTCTCACAGGATGTTATCTAAGTATTATACAACTTATGAAATCTAGAGATTGACTGCTACAAACTGCATGCCAGCTGGAATGACTTGCTACTCACTATCTTTCCTGCCAATTACATCTTATAAACAGCCAGGTTTTTCAATTTAAGCGTCATAGAATGGAGAACTAGATTCCAGGTCAAATATCTCAGCTTTGTTAAAAATAGACATTGTACAGGGTGAAGTAACGTAGCTTGGAAAGGGCTGTCAAAATTTGTATTGACTTTTTTCCAATTCCCAAGATGTCGTTCCTGGTATGGTCAGGCAGTTTATATCAGTAGAAATTGTTGAGCCATTTCCAGATATGCACTGAATTATTTGTGTGGATTTGTTACCTCTTTTCCTTTCTTCCTAGGAGTCTGATTGATACTGTCTACGCCCTTCGTGACCAAGTCAAAGACCTCGTCGACGAGACCAAACGACTCAAGCGGGACTTAGATGATGAGAGAAGGGCGCGTAAGAAGTTGGAATCCACCGTGCGTAAGTCCATGAAGAGTATAGATATTAAGCTGGACGACGGGAGCTTATGACAACCAAAGTGCGGGCAGAACTAACTCTATATTGTCTGCACGAAATAAAACAATTACAAGTTTTATATATATATATATATAGATATTATGTTTGGTTGGGAATTAAGAAAGCCTTAACTCAAATTGTTTTTGTAATTTTTTGGTCAGTTTACTTTTTGTGTTGTAAACCCCAATATACTCCGTCAGTAAGCCTGATTTGACTGTGTTTCCTAGTTTTAATTAATGTAGGCATTAGACTTGCCTGAAGTATTAAGAGTCTGCAGAATACTACAGAATGTATACAATTTTGTAGGCTGCAGAAAACTACAGTCAATAGTGTACATACTGAGTGTACACAATTCTGTAGGCTACAGAATACTATAGTCTGTTGAATTCTGCAGTTTACAGAATAACGCAAAGTCTACAAAGTTCTGCCGAGTTGACAAAATACTGCACCATCTGCAGGATTCTGCAGTCTTAAAGATTTCTTGGCAAAGGCTAACTTTTAGCACAAAATGTGTTTAGTTATCAGGCATCAGATACAAGGAATATGATATATATTTTACATTTTCTGAAAGTTTATTCTTAAAAGCACCACAAAATTCAACTTGTATTGAGGCTCGGAAGATAGACATGTACATGATAAATGTAATGCTTTAAACTGCCTTTTGACTGTTTAAAGTTTTGGTTAACCCAAGGTTGTGACGTAGATAGCAACTTGATCGACTGGTAAAGTACTTCAGTTGTGGAATATGAGGAGCATTGTGATACCTTTAGAATGTGAACCACTCACTGGACACAACAGTTAGAATGGCATAGTGGAGCTTGTTTTCTACTTGTGTGGCCTGGGTTCACATTCCCACTGTATCAATGTGTTTATGTGAATACTTCACGCTGGTATTGTGTAACTTGACCCTCGATTGCAGTGACCCAGGTTCAAATTTGACGTGAGTGTATGTGTGTTATACTGTCCAATGTCCTACGTCCTACCTGATAATGTTGAGGTACTCGCTTCCGACTTCCGACTCTGTCCTGGGTTCAAACTCCACTCTGGTCACTTTGGATTCAGTCTTCAGTCTCCCTCATTAATATTTGGTCAATTCCCACTTAGTGTCAAACAAAAAATGCACCATTCACTTCATTAATGCTACATCGTTTTATACCTTGGTTCTCTTTGTTCAGTTGACAAAGGTTGATCAAGTTCAACACATTTCCCTTCTGTTTACTATCAGCCGTCTTCCTCTCTTTACTCCACCGCGGTAAATTTTGTGAATTTGTACAAAGTAGATTGCACAATTGTCATACAAATATTACTAACATCTTTTTTCCCCCTGTACCTGTGTATATTGGAGTATGAAGGGGTGGGTTGGTGTATGACTAAAATATTTTGTTGTATTTTTACAAGATGTTTCCTTGAAAAAAGTTTCTGAGCCCGAGAGAGGCAGTTCATATTATGTTGGCCACTCATAATGTTTCATGTAATGTTATCCTTATTTGTTCAAACCTGGTTGTCTTGTTAAGATCTTTGATCCCCCAATTTTAAACCCTTTACAGATACTGCCATGTTTGAAGTTCCCACAACTTTCAATTTATTAACAAAATCCGTAGAACCATAGTAAGGATGGGACGTTTACACGTCTAAACGTTTAAACGAAAAAAAATTCAAATCCATTTAGAAATTTTCCCAAACGTTTAAACGGAACTCGAATTTTAAAAATTGGACCTTGTATTTATGCAATCTGCCTTTCAATTTTATTTACAAAGAATCTAGGATCTTTGTAAATTTATTTAGTTTACAAAGAAATACAAACCCCTTTTGTAGTACATTTGTACACAGTGTATACAATTGTTTTGTGTTTGATGTTTTCAATACGCCGCCACTGGGCCACGATCAATGCTCGACGCAGACGGGCACCTCTCTTACGTCCTACACAAATACTGGGATGGGCGGCAGCCTTTTTGCAATTGTTGACTAAACGTTTAAACGCTACGGGAAAGTTTTGCTAAACGTTTATCAAATTAAACGTAAATTCCCATCCTAAAGCCCTGTCCGCACTGGACTTATTTTGGTAAAACTTACCGAGACGATGGGAACTTTTCCCATTTTAAGTCCAGTGCGGACAGCCTAGGACGTTTTCCTCTCAGTTACTTTTCCTGAGTCCAGCGGTTACTTCTACCGGCCAACTGCTGCCCAGGAAAACTGACCAGGTAACTTTTCCCGAGACGATAAGTCCAGTGCGGACAGTGCGTTGCGGTAAAAGCAGCTCAGGAAAGCGTACATCCGGCCCGAGCGCAAGGTCATGCTTCACAGGGAAACCACGCATGCGCTTTGCATTGTTTTACCGCGGTGCGGTGCACGTGGCAAGTTTCCAAATTCCAGTGCGTTGTTTCTCTTTTGGTCGCAATCATGGTAGATTTTATTATTGATAAAGTCGAAAGTTTGATTAGTGCTAAAGACGTAGGCCTGCGTGTACACATCGGCCGGAAAAATGAAAAGGCAGGCGTGATTTGGGTCAATCGCGTCAATGTAGAAAGGTCACGCAAAGCGCCCTCATGAGTCGTTATATTGACAGCTCGGCTACTTCTCCCACGGTCTCGGTAAAATTTTCCCGTGTCGAAAGTCCAAGTGCGGACAGTGGTCACATTTGACCATTTTTCATTTTACCATCGTCTCGGTAAAACCTTCCAAAAAAAAGTCCAGTGCGGACACGGCTTTAGACCATAGTGAGTCAGTCATTTGTTCCCGTTCTTAATCTGAAGAAGACATCTGACCGTCGAAAAGAAAGTGATATTTTTTTTCCAGAAATGTCCATTTCTATTTTGATTCAATTTTGGTTTCAGTTTCATTTGGGGAATTTTTTTTTCCTTTCCATCTTGAACCGTTCTCGTGCATTTTAATTCTTTTGCCGCTAATGCCCGGACTACTGTAAATGTAATATAATTTATAGATGCCAATTTTATTTTTGTTGAGAGCTAGATTTGCAAATTTAATTTGAAGGAAAAAGACGATTGTTGCCCCATCTATGCAGATGATGTGATCCTTTGTGTCAACCAAAAAGTGGCAACCCAAAACTTAAAGTGTTTTCCTCACATGATTTAATCAAACTCGTGTTAAAATAACAAAAAAAAGTAATGAAATTGAAGTAATAAAATGCCCCTTTTTAAATAATCTTACAAAGTTTCTGTGATTGAGTTGTACTTGGGTTTCATCCCTCCTACTCTTGAGGCAATTTATAAGAAAGTTTATTCACCATACAAAACCATACAGTGAGTCACTGAGTGTACAGCAGGTATACCATACAAAATAGGTATGGTGAAATAGTAGGAGGGTTAATGCAACCATTTGTTTTGATCAAGAATTCTTTTTCCAGGAGCCTGAAACATTTTTTTTTTTTAGAAAAGATATATTATCCATGTGATCTCTGTTGAAATAATTTTCTCTATAGTTGAAAAAAAATATATAGAGGGATTGTTGTATAATTCAAAGTGAATTGATTAATGATTTACAAAATTGGTATTTCCTCATTAAAAAAAAAAGTACGCCATTGTGTAAATAACCTGTAAAATATTAACAAAATATATTTAACCTCCTTATTTCGTTATGAAGTTCACTCAGAATTTTCCATTGTAACTTAAAATGTCGAAAAAGAGACCTTAGTGGTAACTTGAGTTAAATGTGTACACAGTTAGTTTCTGTGTCACATGGGTCGTGAGTGACACCCTCATGAATATTTATGAAGTGTACAGATCTGCATAGCCACACCCCTAATTTGATCACATTGCAAGTTTGTGTGGTTAACTTCCAACACGTGTTCAAACGTCTGAGAATACTCCATTTTGTTCTTTGGTCAACTTATCAGTGAATTTTTAAAACAGTAAAAAAAATGGACGGAAATAGTGGAACGTGTACTTTTAAAAAAATCCACCGAGGGAAACAAAGACCAAAACAATGGTTTGAGGAAGATATATCACCCAAATTTGCACCAGTTTTTTGTAGGCTAATTTAAGCCCAGTTCTGATTGGTTGGTACGTTGAACTTCTGAAAAGTGTTAATTTGGACCAGTTCGGTCGATTCACAACTCGGTGCGCCGCCAGCGGCAAGCTGGGGAGATGCCAAAGCATCATGGGAAAAAGTCGACATCGGTTCTATCAAATCATACTTCTTATTAGATCCCTTCTCTGCTAAATCTGTCAACTCCTCTCTCTTCTTTCCCGCACAAGGTATTCCCCGATTAGTCAAAAATTGCTTTAACTCATCCAATCGCATTCGCGCGAAATCCATACTGCTGTACTTTCCAAAGTGATGTCGACCCACTGATCTCTATATAAACTGGATAGCTCATTGGTCATTGCGCACTGTACAAGCAACTGAAGCCAGCACCCGCCATATTACCACTCCCAATTTACCACTGATCGCCATGTAAGGAGAACGAGGGTGAAAGGAGACCCCGGGGACAAGGTTGGAAAACCTGTTGTATTGGGAGTGATAACATGGCGGACGGTGGCCTCAACTCGAACAGGCGATGCGCTATCCAGTTTACATTGAGATCAGTGTGTCGACCCCGAAAGTGGGAAATTGGCCTTTCCCGGCTTGCCGCTGGCGGCGCACTGAGTGGTGAATCGACCGAATTGAAGTGCAGCCATGACAAGTGAACCAGTGTGAGAAAACATATCAACAGCTAGCCAATCAGAATGCAAATGTCAACAGCTAGACCAATCAGAGTACAGTAAATATTTTTTATTTGGCTTTGAAAATTGAGGTCGGGATCACATGAATGAAGAAGTTTGTACATTGTAGATAGATATATAGAAACGTAATAAATAAATGTCTCTGTTGGTTATGAGACTCGTATAACATGAAATCGTGCAACATTGTATTTTGTATAAAGACTCATTTTGGGGGCCCAACATTGATTAAAAGAAAATGGCAAGGGGTATGCCTTTTTTGGGGGGGGGGGGCACAAAAGAAGTCCAGAAATTTGCTCCAAAAAACAATTACTCTTTAGAAATGCGACTTCATTAACCTTTTAAATTAGTTTCTGGTACTCCTCAATAGGATAAATTTCAAACAATTTCAAAGAAATCTGGAAAATTTCATTTTTGGACCACAATTGACAAAAATGGCAAGGGGTAAACCTTGTCATTTATTTTTGGGTCAAAATGTTTCCTTCAAATTTGCTACAAAAACAATTATTCATTTGGAGATGTGACTTACTGATCTTTTAAACTAGTTACCAGAGTAAAGGCTCTAGAATAAATTTCAAACAAATTTGGAAAATTTCATTTTTGGACCAAAATTGACAAATGGGGTAGGGTAAACCTTGTCATTTTTTGTTTTTGTCAAAAAAAGAAAAACGTTTCCCTCAAAACAATTATTCCTTTGGAGATGTGACTTCAGTGATCTTTTAAATTAGTTTCTGGCACTCTTAAATAGCTCTAGAATCAATTTCAAACAAATTTGGAAAATTTCATTTTTGGATTAAAAATGGCAAGGTTTACACCTTGTCATTTTATTTACTAGTCAAAAAAAGTTGTCCTCAAATTTGCGACGAAAATCAATTATTCCTTTGGAGATGTGACTTCATTGATCTTTTAAATTAGTTGCTGGCACTCCTAAATAGCTCTAGAATAAATTTTAAACAAATTTGGAAAACTTCATTTTTGGACACAAATTGACAAAAATTGCAAGGGGTTCGTACACCTTTTTATCATGATGTCCTCACATTTGCTCCAAAGAGTAATTATTCTTTGGAGATGTGACTTAATTAACCTTTTAAATTAATTTTAAATAAAATGAGGTAACAGATGACATTTATTTCAAACATTTATTTCATCACATATGCCTTAGTCATTGGGTGCTGTTGCATACATAAACCAAACATTGTTCAAAATAAACAAATGTATTCATCGTTACGTTAATTGAATCTGCATGGTATACATAACCAGGCCTTACACAACCAAACAAAAATACAATGTTAACCATAACAAAAAAAATCAACATTCATTGTTCCAAACTAACGGTGAATGTAATAACCGAGATACAGCAGTCAAAAACAAAGTTTTCCTGAAAGCAATCTGCGATTAAAAGATCTAAAATTCATGTTGGCCTCAAATATATTTTATTAACATGGCTAATAAAACTTACTAGTTTCCCCATAGAGGGCAGTGCAATGCTGATTTTTCTGAAATGTTCCGAGGTTCAGCATGAAATATTCAGATTTGAAAATGCATCAGGTTTCTTCTTTTTTTTCGGACGAGAAATTCTAGAAACCTTAACATGGGCGTGAAAACATAAAACATTCATTCTATTTCATCTGGAAGACGCAATCCTACTTCTACATTTAGTCTACTTTTGAATATTTGCATTGAAATGGCATTGCCAGTTCGAGTAAACAACCATCAAAATGATTCTTACTACGGGTGCTAAAATAATCTAATCCGTTCCATCTACTCCGACTATAACTACATTTATGTACTACTTGTAAGCTACAATAAATAGTTCGTAAAAATGGGGGCATGAAACCAAGTGATTTCCTTTTTACGTTCTCTAAACATACGAGTAAAAACTATGGCCAATTGACGTTCAAGTGAACTGGGGACGTACAAATACTTTTGTTTTATTGGGGACAAAAATTCAGATAACTTGACAATGTAGTGATTTTGTTGTTCTTCGCTTTTAAAATCTCTTCAAAGGACCAGAATTCTTGGAATTCTTGGAATTCGGATGCTTGATAGAAGCAAGCAGCTGGTTTCTAATGAACATATTTCCTGTTTTAACTTCTAGGAACAGTGCTAAAAACACACATGATAACTGTCTATTCTTAAACACATTTATTATCATTTCCCAAAACTTCATCTTTGAAACTCAACTACTGGTATGTGCATTTGTTCTTCAAAAACCACACAAAAAAAAAAAATTCTATATTGAACATAACAAATTGTCTACTTGTGTTGACCCAAGACCATGTTTAGGCAGTAGTAATCTCAGTCACCACCCTCCTTTGATAAAGAAACATTGCTTGATTTTGTTTCGCTAAACTAAACCACTTCCTTTTGACGGGTGAGATTGACCAAAAATGAAAAATCCACGAGGACCCCAGATCAACATCTAGTTTGTATTTACCTAAAGGCACCCCCTTAAAATATCCGTTTTTATTGGTCTATACATGTATTATTATTTACAGGTAAAAACCCCTTCAGGACAACACCTCAGGAATTCCAGATTGCAAAAAAAAAAAATTCTTTAAAAATTCTGAAATCCCGACAAAAAATCCTGAAATCAGGTAATATCCTGACAAATCTCACCCCCGGTTTTGAAGGTCATCGTCACGTTCACAATATGTTACGTAATTTAATTTGTGCGATTATCAGTCTGTTACTACAAATCACACAACCTGAAGGAATAAATACAATCTTTCAAGATGTAGACAGGTTTTTACCAAGTTCTAATTTTCATTTCAATTCCAAAGCCTCCATGAATTTGTTTCTGTTGTCCCACATCAAAAAATAAATACAAATAGAAACAAAACAAAACCTAATTACTCGGCAGTCGCACAAAATTCACTACCCATTCCAATATTTTACATTTACGCTGTATTTAAAATATATTCTAAATGCTTTACGCTTTTCAACCCATAGAAACTCTGAAATGTAGTGCAAACTTGGTCATTACTTGACATCTTTCCAAATTTTATTTAATTGGCACTCTGAAAAGGTGCTTTACATTTCCCCATTTATGCAGATTATTTTTACTGATAATTATTTCCTAAATCTCACGTATTGTCCGGCTCCCTTTTGACAGAACAGTTTGCATTGCAACTGTTGATAATCTTTTATATTTCTAGCACTGACAGGATAGGTGACGTGACAGAATGTTAGGATTCCGTGAATAATTTTCTACATAGAAATATTTACATATTGACACACTGGAATCTTAACACCCTTACTTCGGAGAATTCATGAATATTAGAAAAACATCAGTGCCTATTCAAAAAATGATCACGAATGTCCCATAAAGATACTGAAATCTGATTGTTTGTAGTTAAACTGGATTTGTGTATTTATTGTGAAGATATTTCAATTCAAAGCACCATTTCAATCAAGATAATCACTACCTCTATGATCGACAAGAGGAAAGTTTGTTCAGTATTATTTGTGATCTGCATAGACGAACTTGCTCACTCGACTCGCTCCAACGATGAAAAATAAATACTATGCTATGTCACACACTCAACCACTTCTTTCGGGACAATTCCAGTGAGCAAATAAGTGTCTAGTTATTCATCAGATGCATGAAAACGACCTTAGTCACTCGGCAACCATCTTGGTTTGTTCAGCATACAATTTTATGGAGCTCAATGTCAGGGGCCAATATCACGGCGATGCTAAGCAAAACAATTTGCTCAGCATGGAAAGTCTTCCTTGGTAAATACATGATTACCAAGCAAATTTTGATATGAAGTGTATCGCTTGTGTCTGGCATTCAGCTGTTGTTTGCTTAGTGTGAGAATCCCATGGCCTTTTGGCTGGTAACCTGTTTTAAATAAGGAAGACTTTTTGGTGCTAAGCACATTTGTGTGCTTAGCAGCTCCGTGATATTGGCCCCAGGTCATTTACTAAAAAAATAGTCGGGTACCAATGATGTAATGACCAACTACATGACGCAACATATACTGCCGAAGGATACTAAACAAAGATGGCTGCTGAGTGGAAACAATTTAATAAGGTCAAAACTGTATCGATTATCCTTGGTTTTTTTTGTAGAAAAGTTTAACAGAGGGGATGATTAATTTGTTGTATATTTGACGATAATTTTCTCTGGATTGGAATGGTGCCGGCCTTTTTTCTGGATACCTTAGAATCCGAGCGGGTGGTCGGCCAGCAGTCCCCCCGTCTGGACCATCGCCTTGGAGATCTTAGGGATAGCGTCAAAGTTCTCCTTAGTCTGTTTGTTCTTGAGGGACTTCAAGTTGTCCTCGACGCGCTGCGAGGCCTCGTTACAGAAGAACTGGCACATTGTCTTCTCATGGTCGGCCGAGGGGACTTTGTTGCTCAGAGAACGAGAGGCCCTGAAAGAATAAATGTAAAAAAAAACATTATTTAAATTGAATCAATTATTTGGTCAAATCTGATCCTGAAATTTAAATCATTGACATCATCACCGTTTTCATGAAGGGACAGGAATGCCGATGTGCAAAAAAACCAACTTTTTTTTTAAAGATAATTGCACAAGAATTTCCTTTTATTTATAAACAGCACAAAGTATGAGATTAAAATAATTGCATGCAGTATATGATTCTCTGAAAGCCAAACGTTTGTATGATCACATTAATTATCAAAATAATTAGTGAAAGATGCCTGCTCTTTCCTGATGATCAGAGCCGTTTACAAAACTCACAGTGCGTGTGTGTGCAGGGGCGTGGATAAACCGACCCCATCACAGATTATTTTTGTAGGCGGGGACACACTCCATAATTTCCCCTGTACTGGCTCCGACATCGCTTGTAAAAACATTTCTTGTCTTACCCATGCACACACATGCACCAGAGTTTTGTACACTACTCCACACATCGGGGTGACAGCAATCAATGCTTTTATACCACCAGTGTTAACGAAAACCATCCCACCGTGCACAATACCACATCCAACGTACCTAGACAGCGTGGCAACCATAGCGTAGATGTCGATGGCGGCGTCGGCCAGCCGCCACAGCTCCAGCTGTTTATGGACCACGTTCTTCCCGTGGGTGATCAGCGTTTCCTCCACGGCGGCCGAGAAGTCGCTGATCGCCTTGGAGGCTTGGTCGGCCGAACCCTGCAGGTCTGCGTGGCAGTGTTCGCCCAGTGACGGTCCCGAGCTGATACCCACCATTCTCTTGGCTCGCTTGTTAGCTTCCTCCATGATCACGCCCAGGTTCATGGCCGGGTTCTTTAGGGCTTTCTGAAGCTCTTTCAGACGCTGGCCGGCATTCTGTCGATGAGAAAGCAACAGAGGAGAGATTTGAAGAAAATGACAAATCCACATCCGGAGGCATTTAATTTGTGTGGCATTGCTGACAAGTGCATAAGACGACTACATTTTCTACCAAAAGATACGGTTTAAAAATGGCAACAAATACGGTCATTAGAATTACAAGTTGCAAAGGTTGGAATGATAACAATTTAAGGACCAAAAGATCTTCTGAAATCTGGAAGATGTCTCACCAAAACTCAGGAAAAAATCCAGAGAAATATCACCCGGTTTTTTATCAATTTTCCTGATGCTTAAAACTCTGCGGTAGCCTTTTGGAAAGTTTTTTTCTGCCGAAAAACGGTGCCAATTTGTCAAAAGAATCTGAGAGGGTTATATGAAAAGTGGTTTGTCTGACCATGAGTCCAGTCAACGAGACGAAGAGACGCAGGATGTCGTTTGTTCCCTCGAAGATGCGGAAGATGCGAAGATCCCTCATCACACGCTCCAAACCAGCATCCTACCAAGGAATGAATATAACCAATCACTCAAAAGACATTCTCTGGTTGAGACATCTGCACAAACATACAGGGAATTCTGGGTTTGAATCTCAAGTAGCCCGTTTTTTTTTTTTTTACTGGGAATCGTAGAGTATTCAGTCATATGACACAAAATATCTGTTGTATGGGAAGTGTCTAGACAATGACCAATAACACACACACACACACTCAAAAATTATATGCGAGTCCTGACTGTCTTGAATGGTGCTAGGTATGTCAAAGGGCAGATAGGGTTCAAAGGTCAGGATAATTAAGGTCAGACAGGGTTCAAAGGTCAGTATTACCTTCATGAAGCCCATGCCTCCACACAGCTGAATGGCTTCATCTGCTACTTCCCATGCTGCTTCCTTAATAGACAAGGAAATACATAGGTCAGACATACAAATGTTCCTCATCAATGACCCAAATCAGAATGCAGCCCAACTCAGAAAACAACCCAACTGAGAATTTAGCCCAATTTAGATTTTTAAAAATGGTAATTCTACCACAAATTAGTGTAAATGTTATAGTATGTACACAGTTTCACCCCAATTTGTCAAAGTTAACCTGATTTGTCAAAATGGTAAAGATGTGATATATCTTACAATCTGCATAATTACTTTAACTAAAATGAGCAACCGAATGCATTACATTTCCTTAAACTTAAAGGTCCAGTTACTCCTGTTTGTACCCAAAATGGCATTGTGACATGAGTCAAAAAATGGCCACATAAAGATCCAGCCCCAATTAGAATTAAGAGCTTTTCACGCCGGCAACCCAATAAGGAATACAGACCGATTACCAATTTGCCCACAAACTCACCGATGCGAAGATTTTCCCGATGGCAGCCTCGATCTGGAACTCGGTGGCTCCGGCGTCCATGTTGGCACAGATCATGTACGCCATGCACTCCGTCACGTACTGCTTGACGGCCATGCGGGCAAGTTTCTCCTGAATCGCTCCGAAGGATTCCAGTTTCTCTCCAAACTGTGTGCGGTTAGCAGCGTGTTCCACCTAGTATAAAAAAAGTACGATCCAAAGTTTTATAGATCATACTCAACTTTGGGGAAAAATGAAGTGCAAAAACTTACCTCTTGTACACGAACGGACATAGCTACAGTTTGAAAAAGATCTCTGTTGGCACACTCCTGTGCTTAATCATGTTTCAACTATATTGTTCATGAATGGGAGTGTAATTAATAGATGGGACTTTTTCAAACCAGTCTTACATTCGCACGAAAGGGGGGGGGGGCTCCAAGTGCGATGAATAGGACCACTCTATTGTTTGCGTTTACACTCAGCTGTACAACCCCGATCCTGGCATACCAGCACCCCATCAATAACGGCCGAACAGAAGGGGTTAATGTGGAAAAAAAATTGATGTAAATTTTACGGTCACGAGGTTAAGACTTGGCACGAAAGTTGGCAAGCACAGCATAATTTTTCGTAGAATTTGACACTTTTTTCAAATGGTTACAACTATTTTTCCATAAATTTATATTTACTTCAAGTGGCAAACAATGGGGCCAATTTTATAGGGCTGCTTAAGCAAAAAAAATTGCTCAAGCAAACAAAAATATGTGCTTAGTAAAATCAGGTTACCAGCTAAAACTCCATGTGACTGTCAAGCTAAGCAAACAGCCAAATACCAGTCACAAGCAACATACATGTACATGGAGTTTTTGCTGAAAGCTGGTTTTACTAAGCAATATTTTCATGCTTAAGCAAGTTTTTGTGTTTAAGCAGCTCTATGAAATTGGCCACTGGTTTGGAAATGACTTTGTTAAACTCACAGCCTTTTTGATGAGGCCCTTCATGGTTCCCGACAAGGCGGCTGCCATGCCGAAGCGACCATTGTTTAAAATCTTCATGGCAACCTTGAAACCATCACCAAGCTCTGAGAAAAAATAAACAAACAAAAAATTTGAAGAAAACAAATCACAGATTGCTTGATCCTTAAGCGTTAAGCACACAATCTTCTGCTAAAGGGACTTTTGTCCATATCATGGAGAATGTAAGCAGTAAGCACGTTAACTTCAGAGGCAGAAGTTGCTTAAAATAGTAACACAACAATACAAATCTGGATGCAAGTGCCACAGTTTGTGAAACTGGGACATGAAAATTCTCTTCAATAATTTAGCAAAGCTTTTTGAGTGAGTTTTTTCCCCAAAGTGAACAAAGAAAACTGACAGCAGCGGGATTCGAACCTGCGACCTCAGGAATACCGTACCGGCGCTCTACCAACTGAGCTATCTTTCCCTATGTTGGCTGTCTCCCAAATTGTCAGTATCTTTGTTCGGGTGGGCGCTAGTCAGAAGTCATAAACCCAGAATGCCGTCTAGCTAGGGATCACGCCCAATTTTACGATACAACCCGGGAAGCGACATTGTGGATATCACTTAATAATGGTATTTTGAATAAGCGTTAAGCAGCTTCCTAATAAAACCCCTGCAGAGAAACAAAAACAGAAATAATCGATGAGAGGTATGTTTACCTCCCAGCATATTTTCAGCGGGTATCTTGACGTCATCAAAGTAAACCTCGGCCGTGTTGGATGCCTTTATACCCATCTTCTTCTCCGGAGGACCACTGCGGAAACAATCAAATTTATAGAAAAATAAACTCACAGTGCTTGTTTCATTGACCCCATTTCTTACAGATCCTTCAAAATTAACCATAAGGTTTTGAAGGATTTTGTAGGATTGAGGCCAGTGGAGCCCAAATATGGACTTTGATGGGCTTGATGTCTCTTGATTCTCTAAGTTAAAAAAGTGACAGTGATTGATTTTGGAGGATTCGGGAACATTTCTAGCTAAAAAAAACCTACGGGTTAGATTACTGAAATGTCAGCTAAGAAATAGATCCCGATTGTGGTTCAAATTAGATTCAAAATACCTGTGAAATAAAACTTGCGCATTGTTAAAGTTTTCACATTGTTACTACCCATTTTTAAGCTGTTACCAGTAAGCTTCGTGAGCATCTAAGGAAGGGAACGGCAGGGATGTAGTCGAGTCCATCACAAGTCCATGCAAGTCCATCACAGGCCCTCCAGTCCTAATTCCAATCACAAGCTATTCAAATGAGCTTTGACAAAGGCATTCCTTTGTCATTGTTCATCCAGTTACTTGTGACTGGCTTTATGAAGGGCCTTCTGACTGGACTTGCGAAAGGACTTGTGAAAGGATTTGCAGGGACTCGACTACAACTCTGGGGAATGGTGACGAGATGTGAATTTACAATGTGGAACATGACTACTGAAATAACCTTGGAGCATTTTGCAAAGTCTTTACAGTGAGCAAGTAATACTGGAAGTTATTGAAAGCACGACTAGTGCCACAAGACGACTGAAGCAACTGTTAGCTTGTCTACCTTGAGACTCCTCCAAAGCCTCGCTCCACGACGAAAGCTGTGATCTTGTCCCTTGTGACGCCCTCAGCGTTTGTCACTGGCGTCTGTGCAAACACGGTGAAGACTTCTGCGATTCCGCCATTGCTGATCCTATAAACAAAATGCCAATCGCACTTCAACATTTCTAATCAGGGCCCAATTTTTGCGAAGGCTGCAAATCAGAAAATATTGCGAAGCAATTTTACATGCAAGGAAAAACAAATCATGTGGGAACCAGTCACTAGTGTACACGTCAAATGCAATTTTGGCTGGTCAACAGTTTTGGCTAAGTTTAAAATGGCAATGCTTAACCTCTTGAGTACGGACGACGGCCATAGCTGCGATTTGAAAATGATCACCTGGACGGCTGTAGTCTGTATGCGCATTCCTGCACATACTCAATCCATTCATGTTTCAAGTATATTGTTCTTGAATGGGAGTGTAATAAGTAGATGGAGCTTTTTCAAACAAAGCTTTCATTCACACGGAAGGGGGCTCCAAGTGCGATGAATAGGACCACTCTATTCAGTGTGGTGCCTATTGTTTGCATTTACGCTTGGCTGCACAGCTCGTTCTTGGCACACCAGCACCCCATCAATAACAGCCGGACACAAGGGGTTAAATGGCCTTCCGACGACAACACTCCAAGTAATTTTTTTAACTCGACATAACCTTTGAACTACTCACCACAGCTTGCTGCCGTTCATGATGAAATGCTTCCCGTCGTCTGTGAGCACAGCGCGAGTCCGAATGGACGCTGCGTCCGACCCACTCGCCGGCTCTGTCAGGCAGAAGGCGGCCATCTTCTCTCCCATGGCGAGCGGGGGCAAGTATTTCTTCTTCTGTTCCGGTGTGCCAAACAAAATGATGCCCTTGAAGCCAATGGACTGATGAGCTCCGAGAACGATCCCGACAGCAAGGTCGTACTCACCCACGACCTCGACCATTCTGGCGTACTGATCAGGAAAAGAGAACAGGTGCTTGTATTATGGAAAGGTGTTCAAAGGAAAAAAATCTCAGGGGACGCACATTTGAATAAATACATGAATGGGTGACATAATGAATGACAGAGTAACTGCTGAAGATGATAATAGTGATGATATTAATTCCCGACAATGGGTCATTTGGGAGACATTGCCATAGACGCGTGCACAACATTTTTTTCAACTTTCATGAAGCTGAACCCCACTTTCTCCTTATCCTACCCCCACCAATTTTGGTATATTTATGTTTTGGACCATATCTCTATCGATACAACTCACTTTCGACAGTAAAATTCTGCCTCTAAATAGGAGCTGTGACATTAGGGAGACACCGAAATGTCTCTCTAATTCTACTTGTCTCCCTAAGGTAAAAAAATGACGACAAAGTGTCTCCTTAAGGGTACTTTTGTTGTTATTATAATACTGATAGTGGCGATTCTGATGATATGATGAAACCCATGACTGCAGCCTTACCTGGGTGTTGGTCAGGCCGAGTCCACTCAGCTCCGTGGGGACCTGAAGGCCGAATGCCCCCATCTCCCTCAGGCCCTGCATGGTGTGATCTTCAACCATCTCCAGAGCATCATTCTTTGCTGCATCGTTAACCTCCTACACAAGACCAAAGAAATTACACACAATTTCAAGACATGCTGACCACCCCCCCCCCCCCCCAAGACGTAAACAATGCTACGCCTCATTGGAGAGATCACAGCACATGCATAAGAAACGCTCGACTGATTTATTTGAATAAACACTTCATTAGCACTTCATTGGACTGGTGAGGTTGCAATGAGGGTCTACGAACTGACACTGTTGTGCAAGTTTCTATTACTATCAGATTGTGGGTTTAAGTTAAGCAGGGGGGGTCATGGTGCTTGTGTCCTTGAGCAAGACACTTTGTCACAAGTTGCTTCTCTCCACCCAGGAGTAAAATGGGAACCTGGGAGGGCAGTGATGGTTATGTGTTTGACCAGCCCATGTGCCGGGGCTGTATACTCCCCAGGGAGCTGAGGTTTCAGGAATGATTAATAGGCCTGATGAGCAGGGGTAATAATGTAGCGCCTTAATTAAGCACTATGATCATGGTGGATGTATGTGTGCTTTACAAATCTACATTATTATTATTATTATTTAATCACCACGCAAATTAACAAAATTGGCCTTACATTTTTAACTTAAGGTGGAGTGGTTAATCTCTGGTCCGGCCAGGCTGTTGAAAAGCCTGGCCAAGCCCCTGGAAAGCCTGGATCTTCAGGCTTCTATAATCCCCTGGTTGTACACAATAAACTGTCCATTAATTCTGGAGTCCAGCCTGCTCCCATTGTTCACCCAGACGTGACTGACAGCTGAGGCATCTTTTGATCCTGCCCTGAATGGGTACAGATTAGTGTGGGAGGGGCTACAACCAGGCCTGGACTGGCAGAGGCTGGGCTTTATTGATTAGTTGATGCTCTATTGTTAGGTGATTTGTGGCTGAAGGCCCAGCCATGGCTGGGCTTTTCAAAGGCACTGGGCTGTACTGGGCAGGGCATTCTCATCTTCACCACAAATACACACACCCCTTGCTAAGCACACAAGTTTTTCCTACAGTACTCTTGTTCATAACCTGTCCACTCTAAGCAGTAAACAGCAAATAGAGCCGTGAATTTTCAGCAACAAAGTTTCATAACACGAACCTGAAAGAACTTGTGAGTCGGTTCCACAAGCATCTGAGTTTCCTCAGCCAATTCTTGTGTCAACACTGAAGAAAAAAACCAGCAAATGTTTCAACACTATTAAATACTTTCAAAATATTCAACTCCCAAGGCACGCCTTCAAATATGCTGCCAAACACAGTTTTACATGGCTGAAAATAATATCTGTAGGAAATCAGTTCCTAAATCAAAGCTTTTGACTTTTCCATCACCAAAAGAAGTTAATCTAGATTATTCCCAACTCAACATTTTTGTTTACCAAACATCTGAAAAAATGGCATAAAAATTAGTAACAAAAAAACAGGTCCAACCAAAGAAAATTAGGCCGACTCTAAAATGAACAATCTGCAGAAATCCAGTCTTTACACAAACAGAACCTTTTAAAGAGGTTTGACTCATACATATTGTCATTTTTAACAATGGGTCGAAAGGTCTAAGCTTTAGCCTAGATCCAGGGCATTTAAATTTAATATGGAACCCAAACTGTTCAGATATTAATGTTGCATGTGCATAACAAGTAACACAGGCTGTCCATGTCTACACGTCCGACAGAAATTTTTCTCAAAAATTTATCCTGTATTTAGATCCAGGGCCCAGGAAAACCGTAAGGGTGGTAAAGGTTTGCATCGGAACCGGGTACCCAAGTACCCGACCGTTCATGTCTAGAACCGGTTCCAGATTATGGAATCGAGTACCTGTACAACTTTATATTATCGCATAGTAACTTCCCAGACAATGAAAAAGCAAAGGTTTTGAATGTTATTTTTCGGGAATTTTCAAAATTAAAACCCGACTACATGGGAAGCCAGCACAGATTTCACCTTTATGACGCTCACCAAAGTTGACAACAAAGGGAATTTACCGGTCGTGGTTTTTGTAGTCTGGGTATGGATAAAGAGCCTCGACGAGACATAATGGCATGCCTTATTCCACAATAAATACAAATGTATAAAGCTTCCGGACAACCGTCTTTTGTGATGTGCCGGCACACGCAAAGGTGGAGAAGTGATCATGTTTACTGGACAGGCATGAGATTTTTCAGACTTCTGTCTGAAATCAGACTTTTTGAATCTCAGAGAAAGACATTATTGCAACTTCTGGGATTGGAAGTTTTAGGTTGGGTTTCTTTAACGGGTATCCGGGTACCCGTATTTTTGTCAATCGGGTACCCGGTTCTTTTACTACCCGTAAATGCACACCCCTAAAGGGTGGTAAAGGTAGACAACCCAAAATGTAGCCATACTACATGTAGCTCTGTTTATAGCCTTT
Organism: Hippasteria phrygiana; assembly: GCA_037893225.1. Taxonomy (NCBI): domain Eukaryota; kingdom Metazoa; phylum Echinodermata; class Asteroidea; order Valvatida; family Goniasteridae; genus Hippasteria; species Hippasteria phrygiana. Next base: position 3,172,813 of record JAZGUH010000202.1, read on the forward strand.
ACCGAAAGTGGCCGTTAGCTTTGTAATGGGCAACTACCATAAAAGAAATATCTAGAACACAATGACCATCATCAGTGTAATACAAAATAGCCAAGAATTGGTTAAGATAACACCAAAATAGGGCATTTTGCCTGTAGAGGCTTGAGGTAAACCAGGAAGAATTTCAACTTATACAAAGGGGGGGGGGGGGGGGGGGAGGTTACCCCGCGTGGGTCTATAGGTCTGAAAATTGGGATAATTTCTTTGGTATCTATTGAAAATTTATCCTCTATTTAGATCTGGACCCAGGAAAACCATAAGGGTGGTAGATAGGGCTGGCAACCTAAAATGTGGCCAACCGCACCACCTCTGTTGTAGCCCTTTACCTAGAGTGGCTTTTGTTTTAGTTATCCAAGAATTTACAAGCAGTAAGATCCGACAGAGGTTCCTGGGCGGAGCGACCTACCTTCAGGGAAGGGAAACACCTCTTGCAGGTCGATCTCACCCTTAAACAGACCCATTCCAAACGAATGTGACTCCTGTTTGAAAAAAACCAACAAATATCTTATTGTTTTTAAATTAACCCTAACAGCCCAAGGCTTTTTACTAGAATCCTTCCCTAACCACACAAACTCCAACACTGTGTAGTAAACCAATGGCACATTCTTTGAACTTAGACAAAATCAGGGCATCAAGTCCCATGCAAAGTGATGGTGCCAAGGCCCTACAGTACCCAATCACACAAAATTCAACACAAATGGGGTGTTTGATTTTGGCAGGTTAGGGAAGGTTAGGGTTAATAGACAAAACTACTGCATAAAATAAACTCCAAGCTGCTTGTAACTTTCAAGATATACAGACCACAAATGCATTTGTTTGTTTGTTTACATCTAAAGCACCCTATAATTCTGAACATGAAGAATGAACGGTTATTTTCCAGCATTTTTCTGTTCCTGATTGATTCTGGTGAGTATTAAAGTAAAACAAATCTGATAAAAAAGATTGGGACTGACTACCGTTTTCAACGGAGTTTTTTCGGACGATGCTTCTTGCTTGGGTTCTGCCATGCTGGCTTTGTATCGCTGCTGCACACTCCATGATATAGCACTTGGTCTGTAAAACAATAGAGAATGACAAATTTAAAAAAAATGACAAGAGTTTGTTACCCAAAGTTTGTTTTTGTGAAATTGCTGTCTGAAACTAATGAGCAGCAAAATGCAGCTCAAGCAAAAACGAAGACATGTACCACGACCAATATTAAGTTCTAAAAAAATAAAAAATAAAAATTATGGTTTGTGTAGGTTTTTTGTTGCTTTGTTTGTTTGTTATTGTTTGTTATTTAATTTTTAATTTTTTTAATTTTTTAGTTTAGTTTTATTTTTATTTTCCTATGCCTAAAATTTAAAACAATGTGCTAAATATGACAACATCCACCAAACACGCCAAATCGGCCCAAGTTTGGTGACACTTCATTCACACAAGAATCAAATTTGGTACAAAAATTCTCAGAAAAAAAATGAAAAACTAAAAAGGCAGTCGTGCTAAGTTAATTTCATGAATTTGGAAAAATGTAAACCTTTGTGAATTTGACGGGTAAAATGTTAATGTTTAACCTCTCAATAAAAGAAGTGCACATTATGAAAGAGGTATTCTAAAAATAAAATACACTTTTGCCGGTTTCCAGTAATGCCTAAGTCCCCTGTGACTTCTGGTATTTTTCGTGTCCATGTTTACCGGATCGCGGAAGGGACGACTTTATGTGGGGGCGATTCTGTGCAGTAACAAATACGGGGCGACCTGACATCACGCACGTCGAGCAGCAAATTGTTCACTCAAATGTTTGGCTTCTTATTAATATAAACAATCTAGACATGGAATTTCACCTGATCGCCGACGAACGCAGACTCCCACTTAATGTTTCACGGAGAACTGGTATCAATTTCGTTGATCGAAACATTTTGGTGGAGGAAAACGTGTGTTTTTTCTTCGGCTCCGCAATCGACCTTTCGCCGGTCCCGGTTACGTATGTTGTGATTATTATTCATAAAGCATCACGTGCTGTTTGATTATGACGCACTACTCTCATGCTCAAAGTTCACTTTGATTTTCTTTTAAGAATTATGATATAACAATTTAAACTTCAAAATGAAAATGTAAAACTTAAAATAATGTCAAATAATATTTCAAACAATAACATTAACGAAAATTATTTTTTCGAGTTGCCAAAATGAACTTTGTGTATTCTCGTTTTGTGCGAGATTTGAATGCGGAAGTGTGGCGGTCCTTGCAAAGACATCTATTTTTGGAGGAAAAAAAATGATACTACGATGAGCTGTCAATGTTGCGAAGTTTTGTTGCTTTAACGAATATTATAGTCGATGAAATCCCGTAAAAGTATTAGAGAGATCAGGTAAGTTGTTATAACTGCTACAATCTCTTTTCTGTGATTTGTGTTATGGTTTTTATAGTTTTGTCAAGTCTGATCGATCTGCGATTCCCACCCGTCATGCCTGTCATGTTTTTCAGTGAAAAGTTTTTTGAGTCTTGAAATATAATATCTGATGCATACTATATTTAACTATATATTCATACATTTTTACTCATTCTCTTTTAACCGTGTTAATAGTTAACTGTACTTAGTATATAATGTATTGTACATACAAGCTTAAACTGGTCTTGTTTTAATTATTTAATTATTTTATATTAAACCTAAATATTATGAAATCGAATATAACAATATTAATAAAAATTTACTTGAATGTTTAAAAATTGGATCATTGTCATTGTTTTTATCGTCATCAGACATAATTACCAATCTTTAAAGTCATCATCACTACCGCGTATAATAATTTATACTAGTTGCTTAACAATTATGCATTAATCCCATTGCTGTTTTTTATTGTATTGTATTTATAATGTATTGCACTTGTACATGTGTGTATTCATTTATAATTGTATTGTATGCAGGGCCCCAATGCCAGTTTTAAACTGTTTGGGCACATCAATTTTTATTTTCACGATGATCGTCATTTCTATCATTCTTACCGTCACTAATCATTAATCATGGACGTGTTGTGCATGTATTTTTTTGTTTAAATTCTTGTTCTCCAGTTTGATACATAACAAGCAACTTATATTTTATAAAAATACCTTTGCAATTTTAATTGTTTATCTGTTAATTGAATGTCTTATTGTGTTTTTGTGCAATTTATTTTTGTAAAGGGCTCTCTTGTAAAGCAGTTTTTATAATTTTTGTTTATTACTTTTTCTGAAGATTCCTTAGTAAAAGATTTTACTTTAATACCCCCCACCAAAATCAGTAAGGAACAGCAAATCTTGGAAAATAACCATCCATTTGTGTTCATAATTGTATAAACACTTGGCACAACCTTTAATTTTGAGAATTTTGTTGGGATATTTTTGTGTAATATAGGGAAAGAAAGTTTGTGTTTTCTGTGTTAGAAGTTCTTGGCACCATGTACATGTAATAGTCACTCCAAAGTGTTCACATTCATGTTGATTTCTTCCTCATTTTTTACAGATTTTGCTGACATAAATCTTGAAATAACAGGTTGTGCCACATCCCCCCCCCCCCCCCCCCCACTTTTTGACCAGGTGGGATGGGCCATTGGATCATTCCTCCCAGATTTGTGTGGTGAGAAACAAAAAATGCTGATTTCGAAGTTAGCTTGTACACATAACTTTCCAACGTTAAAAATGTATACAAAATGGAAAAACAAACAGTACGAAAGCTTTAAATGCACCGCTGTGTTGTCGGGCACAGAGACATACAACCTGTACGTGTGAAAGTTTGCATTAGATAGCCATAGGGTGACCAGACCTATGTATCATGAACATTAACAGCACCCCTGGTGTCATATTGTCCCCTCCCTGTCACCCCCCCCCCCCCCCCCCCCTACAATTTCCGAATTTCTTTGGCCGGACGTGATTTTGGTCATCTCCCATCCCCCCATTTGCCCATCCCCTGCCCCCCCCCCCTGCCCCCCCCCCCCCACTAGCCAACACAGATTTACGCCACTGGTTTTGACTGGTACCCTACAGGAAGACCTTTTGTGCTAAGTAAGGCCGTTTCCTAATTACACGGCTACGGCTTGGAATTACACACAAGTCTATGGGAAGTGGCTGCAGCCGCGACCATAGACCTGTGTGTAACATCCAGCCGTAGTCAATTAATTCAGACACTGCCCAACTTTTGTACCAAGCAGGGGCCAATTTCATAGAGCTGCTAAGCACAAAAAAATTGCTTAGCATGAAAATGTCTTGCTTATTAAAAACAGGTTACCAGCCAAAAGTCCATGTAATTTTCATGCTAAGCAAACAACAGCTGAATGCCAGTCAAAAGCAATATTCCACACATGGAAATCTGGTTGGTAATCCAGTTTTTATCAAGGAAGCATTTTCATGCTAAGCAAATTGTTGTGCTCAACAGCTTTATGAAATTGGCCCCAGGTTCATGATAATAACCGCAGGTGGAATGGCTGATGATGCCACATCCACAACAGAAGAATAGACTCACAACTGGTGTCTTTATGTGTACATGTTGCTTTTTGCTGACCAGATACATACCGGCTATGTCTACCCTTGGCTCTGGCACTCCGCTTGCGTATCCCTGGTACCATGGCAGTATCACCAGGTTACAGACTGAGGAATTCCTGATGCGAGCCAATAGGTCGGGATCCTTCCTTGTCAGGGACAGCGAGTCGTTCAAAGGAGCTTACGTTCTGTCTGTTTTGTAAGTTTGAGTTTTGATTTTGTTTGTTAATGTTAACTTATTGGGGTGCTGATGTGTCAAGAGCAAGCTGTGCAGCCAAGTGTAAATTTATGCAAAAAATAGGCACCACACTTATATCTAGTCCTATTTATTGCACTTGAAGTCCCCTTTCGTGCGAATGAAAGCTTTCTTTGAAAAAAACTATATCTATTCATTACACTCCCATTCGAGAACAATATAGTTGAAACATGAATGGATTGAGTATGTGCAGGAATGCCCATAGGTGACAATTACAGCTGTTGTCCGTATTTAAGAGCAAAGAAAACTGACTGAACTAGGGCTTAAAACCTTGAACCCACTGGACTGTTTTTCCAGTGCCCTCCTTTCGTCCCCTTTTCATCCCTGACACCCCTCCCCATCCCTGACACCCCTCCCCATCCCTGACACCCCTCCCCGACTCCGCCCACCCCCCCCCCCCCCCCCCCCCGACTCCGCCCACCCCCCTCCCCCCCTCCAATCCCGACAGCCCTTCCCATGACAAAATTGTTTCCTCACCCGAACAATATGCTTGTTTGTTTGTTTTTCAATTTGTGGTTTCGTAGCAGAAAACATTTTATTTAAACATTTTGTTGGTTTCCTGATATTTTCCTGTCGGAAATTTTCCCAGAAGTGAAACCTCTTGTTTCATTTGATCCCTTTAAAGGGAATATCTAAATAAAATTGTAGCCCAGCATGGGAGAGAAATACCACTGAAAAATCACAAACCACTGTGAAAGCTTCAATTTCATTCTGAGCTTCTTTCAAAGTTATTTCAATCTGATTCACCTAAAAATCCTCTTTTTATCTGGAGGTCAACTCAAAGTGCTTAAATTTTAGGAAATAACACACCTCTTGTACAAATCAGCAAAGCTTTTATACATGTACATTGTAAATCAGACTTGTATTGTGCAGAATTTATACATGCAGGTTTATTGTGTGTATAGAGCTTGTGCGAATGACGTCACTGCCTACAGATCGGCACGTGCATTTCCATTTTGGGAGTCAAATTTGCGTGACGCGCATCAGCCTCCCCGTATTTTGAACAAATTCTGAGCAGCACATACGCGTGTATAGAACATGTTTACACTGCGTACATATCCACGCGATGGCGTATAATATGCAGTCGTGTAATTTAAATGCCATTTGACTTCCAAAATGGCTGTATGTATAGGCTTAATTACCTCTGTGCCAGCAAAACCACTCAAGCAGGAATTTGTATTGCGAGTTTATTTCCTTGTTTGAATTTTTGTACACTATAACACACTGACCCACATTTTAAGCGTACATTACCTCCTATCTACGTGTAACTTCTGACGCTACAACCTTATAAAAAAAACATTAGACTCAAGATCATTGTGCCAAACTCTATGTACATGTATATATGTGTAAAGTGTACAGACAAAATTATATATTTTCCGAAGGTTAGCAACTGTGTCACCTTTTACATGTATGAGAGCTTGCTTTTATCTTTCTAACCAATATTAAATTGTATTATATCCAAGCAAAGCTGAGTAGGGCCCTCTTTTTTCTACTTTCTCAATTGCCATAGAAACTTGTTGATATTTCTATATTCATTTGTATCCGATGGTTACTCAAAGTAGCTACATTTTATTTTAATAAATAGGGTCACAAATTTCCAGGGCATAGTGTAGGACACACATGGTTTAATACATGTATATGTGTGTGGTCAGGTTATTTACTGAAAAATTTATGTTCCAAGAAACCCAGAAAAACTTGTTCAATAGTATCATGTACATGTGGATGTAAAAAAAGAAATCCCATCAGCGGATTAACCAGAATCCATTTTTGGAAGTATCCGACATTTTAATTTTAATTTTTTGATGAGGAGGGTGTGGTGGCTTGGGATATTTGTTGTACGGTATGGTACATGTACAAATTTTCAACCAGACTATTTCTTTATTGCCTTACAGATGTGAGGGTCGGATATACCAGTATCGCATACTACCCGATGACAATGGGTATCTCATTAAGGTAAGGTCAAAGGTCAAATCGCCTGTGTCGTAGGCAACAACAACTGAATATTCATGACCCACCACTGACTGCCAATCATCGAAATCTGTCATTTGTACATGGGTCATTCCATAAATTTGGGGTCCAAAAGTGACATTTTTGGTGTCCCTTACATTCTGTACATAGTGACATGTATAAGATTTTGCAATTCCGGACACATTCTTTAATGCCTTCTATCTCCAAGACTGATTGTGTAAAGCAAAGTACGTACTACCTGCCAAACAAGTAAACAAAATAGTGTGAAGTCAGTTTTATTGATACTTGATGGAAATTACACAGGTCAGGTGTAACAGGGACACCCCCCAAAAAAAAGTCACACTTTTGGACCCCAAATGTATTGAATGACCCACATGTATTGAAACATATACTTGCCACTCCCGCATGTCCAGAGTTGTGTACAAAACTCATTGTGTATAGATAAAACAGTGACATTGTTTTTATCACCGATGACATCGCAGACACCAAGGAGTGTTTTTTTGTGGGCGGGGCACTCTGTGACTTTTTCTGTCCTAAGTTTCGATAAATGTCTATAACCAGTGCTCTCCACGTTCTAAATTTTAAGTTTAGTGTGCAGTGACATGATGACATCTTGCAAAGTGGGTTGGGGTAGCAACATAGAGCTTATTACAGGATTATGTTGGGTCTTTTGTCCAATTCTTATTGAGATTAGGCCCAGAAAAAAACAATCTGCCCCAACCCTTATTTTTTTCTGGAAAAAAAAGTAAAAACAAAAACCCATAAATGCTGTAAATTACCTTTAAACCTTGACGACATGCCATGCATGCAGACACCTACATATGATCAGCACAACAAAAAAACGCTGTCTATTTTTTGTCCGTAAACCTAGAATCCAGAATTATAAACTCGGTGGGCAGATTTTAAAGTTTGGTGGCTACTTGATCATGTTGATTGCAGGTTTGAGAAAACTGAGTATAAGGCCGAGTAAAAAAACAGGTTTAGCGATTCAAAGACACAAAAATTTAAGAGACATGTTGGACAAGAGAATTGAACATGTTTACAGTGATTTTATTAGTTTTAGTATTAAGCTTGTATTTCATTTTCCGGTGGATCGGTTGACATTTTTGTGAGTTTTTTCACCTCATTTTCCCACTGGTAAAAATCCAGGCGGCCCCCAAAAAGGAAGCGGGCCAGGATGCTTTTTGTTACTTCGCCTAACACAAATATATCAAAATAAAAAAAAAAATTAAATTTTTTTTATTCCATATTAATTGTTTTAGAACCATTTGTTAGCGTTATCCTACAATAACCCTAACCCTCCAGACGCATCAGATTGCATACTTTGTCACATTGACTTGTGTGCAGAGTGCAGCAAGGTCAAGCTGTCACCACAGATGCACTGTGTTGCATCTGGCAGGGTTAGGGTTATAAAACCAAATTGCAATTTCTTGGTGTACTACATGAACACTAGTCAGTAAAGTCTGCGGTTTTTGATGTACATGTAATTTCCTTTTTTGAAGTATCCTATATCTTGGTGTGTTAATTTTGTTTCTGTGTATATTTTTTGGCCGTATTTTTTCCTGTTTCCTGCATTCCACTAGTGTCCATTTCCTGTTTGTACTGAGCCATTGTATTGTTGTCGTTGGCAGTGTGGAAAGGAATATATTATCGGCTCGGTTCATTGGATTGCATGTCATCCTTCTTTGCTTTCTGTTTGGATTCCGACAAAATCTGCTCGTCTGAAAGCTTTGTAAAATGCGAGTAAATTTTGATAAGAATGATAAAGCGCTTGAGACAAATGGGGGGAAAAAATCGAGACGAGTTTCTACATTGTAAAAAGTTGAACAGGCTAGAAATTTAGGTAATCCAGAGGATTTCCGTTTGAGGTAATTTCTACATGTAGCTTAAATTCTGTACCAGTACTCGACTGACTACATGTAATTATCTTGCCCTTTGTTTTAAGTCTCCCAAATTGCCAATACCTTTATTGAGGGTAGGGCTGTCCCGAATATTTGAATATTCGATCGTCAACCGAATAATCGAATACCATTTTGCCAGTTCAAATATTCGAAAAGATATATGCACGTACAGATACGACTTAGCAGTGTCAAATGCCGCATTTTTGCCAATCGTAACTTTCTGTGGACAGAGGTTTATTGTTCCCGTCCGTAAAACCCTCGATACAACAGGGGCATGCACAAAAATGCCGATCGAATGGTCCATAATATTACGTACAATATTACGTATAAAGTGTTTTTACTGGCGCGGCATGCAGTGAAAAACTTGATCGGCGAGGATCGAATATTCGGTCAATTCTAGTTTCGAATATTCGAATACTAAATTATTCAAATACTAAATTATTTGAAAATGAACAGCCCTAATTGAGGAGGGGCTGGTCAAAAGTTATAAACCCATATTGCCGTATAGCCAGGAAAGTAGTAGGATTCAAATAAGCTTGAATTACATAAAGAAGGTTTTCAGTTTTGTGACTGCAAAAGATGAACAAAATTACTCGCTACATCATTTTGCCTACATGTAACCTGAATCCTCCAATATCCTCCGATTCCAAAATCCTCCGATTATATACTGGGGGCCACTGCCTGAACCCTGCAAAATCCTCCTGTAGGTTTTAGATAACCTCAATCCTCCAAAATCATCCCGCATCAGATTGGGCCTGATGACCTGGATCCTCCATTTTCCTCCAGAGGCAAAAATCCTCTGATGCCCTCATAATCCTGCAAAATCCTCTGATGCTTTAACTTCCAAAGACCCCTCAATCCTCCAAATTCCTCTATTTGGCAAAGAGGATTTTGGAGGATTTGGGAAGGTTAGGGTTAATACATGTATGATGTTCTTTGTCACTTTGTGTATTTTAACCCTACACTGTAAAAAAAGTTGGGCAAAGTTTGACCAATTTCTTGCCCAAAATTGGTGCAAATATCAACTTCCCAACTTCTGGTCAGAAACTTCCCAACTGTCTTTATTTTAGCAAGAAGTGACCAGAAGTTGGGCAAAAGCGCTCCACCAATTCAGTTGGTCATGCATGTTGTGCATTTTATTGGTTATTTCATTTTGAACAATAGATGGTCTCTTGATTTCCATATTTTATTGGTCAAAGCTTTTTCCCCACAAATGGAGCCCTCTTTTATCATTGATTGGTCTTCTTTTTTTTAAACACATTTATGATGTCTCTTTATTTTGTTTTATATTTCTGTTCAATCAACTCGAAGTCTGGAGAACGTTTTCCGATGCCGTGATGGTTTCTCAAGTTGGCTTTCAGCCTGATAGGCCTGTGCTGATCCCGGGTCTAGTTCGCGTTACTTTCAAATGCATTACAGTCATCTTCACCAACATTAACATCATGATCACGGTGCACAAGTAATGGATGAAAGCCTCACATCAATCAGTTATAGCTGCCTGTAGAACGACCGCCCTAGGCTGCCAGCCGCCTACTCCATGGTACTACAAAGTAGTTGTCATGTTGTCCAAAATACAGATTACCATCGAAGACATGGTGGCCTATGTGAATCACTGATCACCTTATTAAAATATCTTGTCAAACATTCGTAAGCCAGTTCACAAGATGAGATGTTTCAGGCAGTTTCAACTTGAAGTTGAACCGAGACGAGAGAGCGTACAGACAGCTCTACTCACCGGCCATTACTCGATGTGATGTGTGCACGGTAACCCGGCGGACTGATCGCACGTGCATAAGGCGCGCGATAAATGTAACAAGTTATACCACAATACGCGCTACTCTCCCAAAACCCAGAAATTGGTCAAATCCAGACGAATATTTGGAAGCTTTTTTGGAGGACTGCCAAATTTCCTTCCGAAATATACCACTTATTGAAGTGCTCAAGTTAAATCACTGTATAGTTTATAGGTTTAATGAACAAATGTTGGGTTTATTCTCTGCTTCAAACGCTTAGCAGCGAGCCTGAACTTTCTTCACCAAGTAGATTTTGTCAGGTTAAATCCATTGTTAGCTTAGTTTTTCCTAATTCGTCACATTTTAGATCCTCCATCATGACCAAACGTTTGACACAAACAGACCAGTGAAAAGGTAACTGTTGTTCCCTAATAGGTTGTTCATTTTGTTGGGTAAACTGTTGCCCAAACTGACAAACAAAAATTGACTAACTCAGTTGGGGTAATTGAGTTATGAAACATTTGGTCAAATTTTACACATTTTTTTTATTAAACGTATTTCAACAATTTAGAGCACCTGGTGTTGGGTAATATTTTTGGAAAATGACCAACATTTGTACTAAAAATTACCAACCTCTGGGTAAATCATATTTGCCAAATTTTTCCTTGCCCAACGTTTTTACAGTGTAACGTCCTAGGCATTCACTTGGGGTACAGTACACTGTACTACAAAATACTACTCAATTCTCATAGGCCTGTGTAGTAATAGTACTGCATACTACAGTTTACTCAAGTAGTATTTTGTAGCATTCGGTGACCTTCGGGATAAAAAGCTGCACTTTGTTGCATAGGATGCATGATGTTCAAATGTATGATACTCGGAACTTATTTGAAATGTAGTTAATTTATAATTCTTCCACTCAACAGGGAAAAGCCTGTAAATGTTGTGAGGTGCTCCAGGTGTTTGTCACATCGATATAAAAAGCATTTGTTATGGGAACTTCGTGCTGCCATTTCTTAAATTAGATTTTTGGTTTCACAATGGTCAGATACATGTAGCTCTGACTGAAGTTGTACAATGTATAAAAATTCCATTTGTACCCGCGATCTGTGTATTTGTAGATTAAATAGGTCGTCAACGGCTCGTTACAAAGTCCTTCAGTTGACAGTATATCCAGATATGGTACAATCTTTGTTCAGCCATGGTTCATTGATTGGACGGTAGACACAATTTGTACCTTGATCTGTCGATAAAAACTACCCTTATGGCCCTTAAATTGTGGCCGAGTTTTGTCAGTACCCATTGACGTTAAAAACTTGCCAAAAATATTTTGATTTGACTATTAGTTTAGTGTTTGTATTTTTGATGGACTTCAAGTTATCAGCAATGTGAAGTAAAGGATAGATTCGTTATTTATATTCCAGGTTGAAAAAAGGTAGTGCTGCAACTGATCCCCCAGGTTTGGTTCGGTTCGGTTCGGTTCGGATTTTTTTTCTTCCAAACATCGGTTCGGTTCGGGTTCGGAAGTACATATGCATAAAAAAAATCTCTAAAATCGCGATCGCGCTGATCAATATTACTAACACATACAATGTCCTTCCGGGAATTCCCCGGCCCTCCCCACTGCAGTCGTACAAGTTGATTGGCATGTTGCCAAACCCGCAGAGCGCAAGATAGATAATAATGGAACAATGCTCACACCCCGGGGGCCACCGCCGCCGCGCCAATGCTTGACTGTATCTGATTTTCAGATATGCATATTCAGTGTTTGGTCACGATTTCATCGAGTGATTCAGAGATCCATGTGAGTACAGGAACATGATCGTTAGCGCATGTGTGCGTGATAAGCAAAATTGACAGCCATTTTTTGAAATTATGGTGTAAAGTACAAATTTAATTAAGTCAAAACTTTTGACAAAACGTAATTTTATTCTGGAACGTTTTTGTTCTTCAACATTTTTTTGGCGAGCAGAGAAGGACTGGCGCATGGCAGATAAAGTGCTGCAACATATAATTCACAAGGCAGGATTTTTTGCTTAGAAAGGAATGTACATGTAGAATTCTACCACCATTTTCGGGGGTACAATTTTGCAATAAATGTAAGTATTTTTGTTCTAAACTAAAAGGTGTCCATGAGAGAATACCTATTTTCTTAGAATCTCATCCCTGGACTGTGCATCCCCACAAAACGAGAAATGTATATTCATGTTGTGTCGCCGTGTGAACAACCAATCATTGCATACTGGGCGGGGCTCGCTTTCGAGTACACTACATTTTTTAGGCGGTGGTGGAAGGATGGAAACTCGCATGGCCGGCCGGATGCAAGCGGTCGCGACTTGGTCTTTTATGATTTATTTTTTACCTTCCTGGAATGGAAAAGGCTTTATCTTTCTTTTTTTAAATTCTATCAACTGTCTACATTGCATGCAGTACCTGGGCTAATGTAACCGTTTACACGGTACATGTACATGTTCTCGAGTCCAAACCTGCTACAATGTAAGGCCGAAAAAGGGCCTTATCAACAGGTAAATTCAATCATATTTTATTCATTCTCTACATTAATGACATTTGTAATACATCTGACATAATATCATTTACTTTATTTGCTGATGATACAAGCTTAGTGTACAGTCATAGTAATGTAGATGCTGCTATTATTCATCTCAACCGTGAACTTTTAAAAATTAGTACCTGGCTTGTAGCTAACAAACTTTGTATTATTCTGCTTAAATCAAATTATATTATATTCTGTTCCAGACAAAATAAGTATAATCAAACTATCCCTTTAGTTTTGAATGGTACCAACTTGAAGCAACTCAAAACTACTAAATTCCTAGGTATACACATCGATGAAAACTTAACCTGGAAGTATCATATTAATACTATATCAAGCAAAATATCCAGAACTGTTGGGATAATGAATCGTCTAAAGTTTTTTATTCCAAAAAGTATTTTAATCACTCTGTATAACTCTCTGATACTCCCATATTTAAATTACGCAAATCTCACATGGGGCAGTTGCTTTTCTCAATGTGAAAAACTTTTACAAAAAAGGGCTATTCGTATTATATGTAATGCCAATTATCGTGATCGCACCAATCCCCTATTTGCCAACCTGAAACTCTTACGGTTCAACGACCTTTATTACCTAAAGTTAGGTAAATTCATGTTTAAATTACAGGAATAATTTACTCCCACGTTGTTTTAGTACATTTTTTCACTTTAACCTCGAATATTCATTCATATTGTACTAGAAGTGCTTCAAAGAAAAATCTTTACGTCTGTCCTAACAGAACTTCAATGTTGAAAAATAGCTTTGCCCACCTGGGCATTAACTTCTGGAATAGTCTGAGTGACCTAATTAAATCTTCCTCAACATTATCTGTATTCGCTAAAAAGTTAAAAACTCAATTGATCAACTCTTACTTATAAGATGTAATATACACGTATGTCTAATGTTACTCCTGTTTGTTTCATTCGTACTTATGATTGTGTTTTGTCTCTATTGGTTATGTGTATTGTAGTTGTCTGTCTTATAAGGTCAGGGAACAAAAGCTAATTGCTTCACCCTATACCTAACGTTGTTTAATTATGTATTTTGGTGATTCAAATCTATTAGATTCATTTCTTGTTTGATACATATGTACTTATATCAAATTATTTGTTGTACTTTGTAATGTTGAATAAATGTCTACTCTACTACGACTACTTATATCCGTGCCGCCCGTGTGCGCTAATTTTGTCCTATCATCGCATGCATTCCTAGCGCTATCAATATGTGTGCGTAAAGTTTGCCGAACTTCCGAACCAACAATTTTGGTTCGGTTCGGTTCGGTTCGGTTCGGAAGGCCATGTTCGGCCATTTTTAGTTCGTTTCGGCGGTTCGGCTGCAGCACTAAAAATGGCTGTAGATCTGTAATTTAAAAAGTGAAAGTTATAAATACTGCAATATGCCTTTCATTAAGATTGAAGTCTATCCGGTAAACATAAATTGGGAGGGGGGGGGAAAAGACATTTCAGTTTTAATTTTCAATTTTTGAAAATCTCAGGTTATATTTAAAAAGTAATGGTGTTGAAAATTTGAACCTAACTATTCATACACAAGCATTTTGTATACTTTATTCTCTTGATCAGATAGAATATACACACACGGTTTAACTTTCCAAATTGCAATGCATTGAAAACAAACGGTGTACATTTTATTCCTATCCATGGGCTCATTTCTGTACTGAGTCATGTGAGTAGGTTTCAATTTCACTTTTGTTGCTGGAAAGTGAAAGGTTAAATCTCGACTTTATTTCTTACAGTCCTCCGATGCCAGCAAGCAGCATACGTTCACCAGTGTACCGGAACTTATACAGAGCTACAGCATCACCAACAATGGCCTGTGTTGTGCCCTCAGACATCCCACGGAGGCACCCAAAGTAGAGACAGAGGAGGAACAAGACTCAGGTATTGACGGCACCAGACTAAACAGTGTTCGCATTGGATTTTGTGGGGGGTCAAACACACCGAGGCAATGGCTACTCTTCCCATTTCAAGTTCAGTGCGAACAGCTACGTATAGGGAAATGTTGTTCCTGGTTTCCGGTGGTTATTTTCACTGGCTGACTTCTACCCAGTAAAACTGAGTTTGCCAACATTCTGGAGTCGGTAAAGTGACACGGGAAAGCTATACATCGGCCACTGCATGAAGATCACACTACACAGACGCATTATGAATACGATGTGCGTAATTTCTTCAGAATGTCCAGTTTGTCGTTTTCTCATACGCTACACTCATTTTGTGTGCGTATAACCAGATATTATGGACACCATTAGAAATTACTATTGTACTCTGAAACCGTGCATTTATCATTGATATTAACGAACAGTAAGGTCGTACGCTATGACGAATAGGATCGCAGATTACACGTGCTTTAACCGCTTATGTCCAGCTGTTATTGATGGGACGCTGGTAGGCCAATACAGGCCTGTGCAGCCAAGCGTGATGCAAACAATAGGCAAACAATGGATTGAGTACGTGCAGGAATGCACATTTAGACGACAACCGGTTAAGTGGTCTTTTCCAAACTGTGGCTATGGCTGTCGTCCGTATTCAAGAGGTAAAGTTCAAAACGTTAGGCAAGCTAATTTAGTAATTTTGTTAAAACGTTGCCAAATTAAAATCCAAGTGTAAACACTAGTATGATTTAACTATTGGAATTTTTACCACATCTCATTAAATCTCATTTTTTTGCAGAGAGAGCAGAAAGCATTGCTTATAATAATAAGTGCTCCTGTTGATCTTAAAATCAGATTTGGTCTAATTTTTAATGATAAAGATGACGATCCTCCGTTGTCAGACGAAGATGAAATAGGCTCTCCCTTGACCGCCTCGCCAAACGACATAGCCCTCCACATCC
Organism: Hippasteria phrygiana; assembly: GCA_037893225.1. NCBI lineage: Eukaryota > Metazoa > Echinodermata > Asteroidea > Valvatida > Goniasteridae > Hippasteria > Hippasteria phrygiana. The sequence goes on from JAZGUH010000202.1 coordinate 3,188,608, forward strand.
TGCGTTCCCGCTTGGAGTATCTTAACCTCGGTTCCCTTGACAACCAGTTTCTGGAGAAGTTGCAAGAGTACATGGGAAGCAAGGTCACGCAGGATTTTGAGGACATCAGGGCGGGAACGACCACCGCCAGTAATCTGCGACAGCTGATATTGGCTTCCGCTAACGATCTGACGAGGTAAAGTCACAAATTGTAAATGAGTTGTAGTGTATAAAAGTATTATAGTATTACATGATAATGATGACAGTGTGACGACAGCCAACAATGGGGAATTAGGGAGACATTCCCATAGACATGTGTACAAAAACCTTTTCTTTAACCAGTATGTCTTTAAAAGTAGTGTACACGATTGGTAATCCCCCAAAATGTTATTTTCTGAATTATTACGAAATACCTTACTAGACTGTAAGTTAATAGTAGTCTCAATCATCCTGTGAAATGATGGCACCAGGTGTGCTGTCGTTGTCAAGAAAAGTGGAAATTTATATCGTTTTCCAACGATTTCCAGCTGGAAATCGTTAGTCAAGGCGCGCGTGGCTACCCGGACGAGTGGCGCGCCCCGGACATGCTGGTATTCGGGGCGCGTCATGCGTCCAGGTAGCCACGGTTGAAAACGAGCGCCATTTTTCTGTCGTTATTTTCGCCATCCAACAACGCAAAACTTTGAACAGGTCAGTGGAACGATATTTCCTATAAAATGCTAACCCCCAAATCCGCCCATTTCTGAAAATTGCAACAATGACCAATCATGTACAACACTACCTTTAAGGTATGATAGGTAATGATCCAAAATATAAATTTAGTTTTGTCTGAAAGCTGTCTGTTTATAAAGAGGGTACCACAGCCAATCCTTCAGAGAAATATTTCCGTCTGAAATGCTGTCATCGAGAGAAAATTGTATCTGAAGACTTCTAAACTTGCCGTAGCTTATTTTGATTTCCGAGATTGAAACAGGCATATTGTTTATCATCCTGTGACTTGGATTGTGAATTGAGCTCAAACTTTCACAGCTTAAATTGCATGCATGTCAGCTCTATCATTGCTACATTTTAGGGCTGTTCATTTTCGAATAATTTAGTATTCGATTATTCGAAACTGAGTTTGACTGAATATTTGAATATTCGATACTCGTCAATCAGGTTTTTCACGCGTCAGCTGCAACTGCATGCCGCGTCAGTGAAAAGTTGCATGCAAGACACACCGGTGTTTTACGTGCGGCGATCGATGTTTTAAACCGCTCGATCGGCATTCTTTTGCATACATGTATGTGCCTGTTGTATCAATTATCATTACGGTATTCCGATAACAAGAATCCAAACTCCAGCCTGCGTTTTTGCAGTTATTATTTTGTGTGTGTCAACGGATTTACGGATGGGAATAAAAAACCTCCGTCCAAAAAAGTTACAGTTGATAAAAATACGCCATTTGACACTGCTAAGTGCCATAACTTTTCTATTAAAATAACATCAGAGTCGTATCTGTACGTGCATATATTTTTTTCGAATATTCGAAACCGGCAAAAAGGTATTCAAATATTTGGTTGGCGATCGAATATCAAATATTCGGTATATTCAGGACAGCCCTAAAACCTTTATAACCTTTTGACAAAATACATCGCACAATCACAGGATTTTTCTAACTTCGAGTTCTTCGATCTTCTCAAAAAGTTCAGAATTTGAGATACACACTCTGCCAAAACCGGGCCGAATATTTGTACTAATGAGATGTTTCATACATGTAGTTGATACACCTAAAATATCACTGGTTTTTCCCTCTTGACAAGCCACCTTGTGCCAAGCTGTCTTCGCGTTTCCCCCATTGCTCAGGGGATTTCCCAATCAGATCTTAATTTCCTGAACCAATTATATCCAGGGTTTTTTTTCTCCAAGTTATCTAAGTAACTTTACGTTTCGATCACTTTAGGCTTCGCTTGAATGACCTCAGGGATGCCCTGATTGATAAGGTCTCAGGATGCAAAGTTGTTATCAATTTGTTATCAGGTTCCATCAGGTTTTTTTTTTTTTTTTCGGCATGGAGATTTTCAGGACTTAGCATGGACATTTGAAAGACTTCTATTTGAGTCATGAAACCTTGAGTTGGAGTTAGAATTGCTGGTACCGAAACCCGAGTCACAAAGGTTGAGTCTAAGTCACATGTCATATACTCAAAACAAATAAAACAAGAAAACCTAGCAATGTATTTTCTATAAAGCTTTAAATAATAATCATCATAATTAGTCAGGTACCCTTTCCTGTCTTGGTTTTTATCCACAGTCTTATGTCCATGTAGGTAAGGTGATCCTGGGTGCTATACCTCCTATTTTGATACTGACGGATTATTTTATCAAGTCAACTTATATCCTGAAACAAATGAGCACATCAAGATTTATGTCGGCAAAGCAGTATAGCTCGAATATGATTTGCAAGATACATGTACCTTTAATACCAAGGCTATTAATAAACATGTAGATGTACAAAACTTAAGAAGTTGATTGGTAGAGCTGACAAAATAGTTGCAGATTAGTGTTGGTTTGGTTTGGTTTGGTTTGGTTTGGTTTGGTTTGGTTTGGTTTGGTTTGGTTTGGTTTGGTTTGGTTTGGTTTGGTTTGGTTTGGTTTGGTTTGGTTTGGTTTGGTTTGGTTTGGTTTGGTTTGGTTTGGTTTGGTTTGGTTTGGTTTGGTTTGGTTTGGTTTGGTTTGGTTTGGTTTGGTTTGGTTTGGGGCTGGGCTGGCGTTGGGTTTTGGGCGTTGGGGTTTTGGGTTTTGGGGCGTTGGGGTTTTGGGGCGTTGGGGTTTTGGGGCGTTGGGGTTTTGGGGCGTTGGGGTTTTGGGGCGTTGGGTTTTGGGGCGTTGGGTTTTGGGTTTTGGGCGTTGGGTTTTGGGTTTTGGGTTTTGGGTTTTGGGGGGTTTGGGTTTTTTTTCTTAACCTTTTTACAAATTTGCACTAAGTTTGACTGATTTAACGTTCACTCCCACTCACCCTGTAGGCAGTTGGATATCTTCTTGGCTAAGATGGAGGCCCTGCAACAACTTTTTGAGCTGTCATCCATCCCGAATAAGACAAATCCAACAGAAAAGGTAAAACACAAACCAAAGGTGCCCAAATACTTTTTGTAAAAATCACATAAAAAAACGGAGAAATGTCCACTGTTCTCATTTGAGTTTTGCCAGCATGTCTATATAAAGCTTGTATGATTTAACTAGTATTGCATCTCTTTCCCACTCGTAACATGCACTTCAACTTAATGGGAATGCCGCTCAAAATCTATCACCTTTTCTATATTATCGGACTAAAATCATGTTATAGATGGATTTTGCGTGCAAAGCTTGTCGTTGTTTGTAGGACGTACTGTAGTGACTGTTAACCAAACCAACCTCGTAACCAACATGGCTTCTTGCGCATGAAAACTTCTTTGTCATTGAAGCCGCTGATCTGTCTTGACAAAAAAAAACCTAGTTTCTGTGCCTCGTGCAGCAATTTTTCTTCATTCCTAGCATCAAACTAGTACACAAGTGTCTGTAAACTACCCTGTACATTAGGTGTACATCATGGTATTCTTACTGCAATTGCAACCTCTCATTGCGGTCTACTAGAAACGTGCAGTTACAAATGGCTGTTCTCAAACCTTATGGACATGTACATGTACATGTAGTCAGATGAGTCTGAAAAATGGTAGTAAGCTATATACACTTTCCCTGTGCAGTCGTCTAAAATGCCTTGAATCAGCAAGGTGTCCCAGATTATCAGTTTAGAATGGACAGTATGATTAGTGTGTGGAAACTAGGTTATTGATAGAACTCCGCTTCGGCTTTCATATTTGATTAATTACATATTACCTACATACTTTAAATTTGGTTTTGTTAACCAGCGTTGTGGTTAGGGTAAGGCTTTCATGTTAACTTGATTAATTACATATTTCAGCTTCTATTTTGTTACATAACTATGTGCCTTTTTATTTGCTGTTTGTCGAGTTTAATCAAGTCGGGGGTTCTTAACCGGTCAAGCCCTGAGAATTACACCAAAAGGTCTGGTGGCAAATTTTTATGTGGTCAACAGAATCGGGCGTTGACATGTACAAATGCCAAGCTAGCCTAATAACCTTGTGTTTCATACTCCGTTGAAGGCCGGTAAGACGGGCAATGATTTGAAGCAACTATTCAGCCGGTTAGGAGAATGCCAGGCCAGGGTTACTACTTTAGAGAACAAGGTGAGACTTGACTGACCCTTGATGACCCCCATGAACTAACCCCCGACCTTAGTTATTGACCCTCGCATTAGCCCTCGCTGCATTGGCTGGCATTGACCCATTGCTATGAGTCCAAATAGTTTTAAAGGTATGATATAGCATTGTTAGTCGTGACAAAACGGTTGCACAGAGTTTTCATACTTTGCGTGATTCAACTTATACATGGAAACACAAACCTGTACAAATTTGAGCTCAATCCATTATCTGAGCCGTAAGGAAAAACCATTGATGTTGTGCACGTTCGTATGGACTTATTTCGCATTTTTGGATGCAATTTTCTTGAAGATGACGGAATTTCAGTTGACAGCATTTCTCGGGACGATTGGTATTGGTACTGCCTTTATTTGTTTTTTTATCTTTACCAAAGCTATGTCATGCCTTTTAATGTTGATACTATGTACATTTAACTTCTTTGCCTTTTGCCCTTACTTTGGCATTCCGCAAGCAAAGAATGGTCGGATATTTTGCTAAATGCTTTTCATGTGCTGCCTACTACTGTCGTTCATCTGAATGCATCGCTCACAAATGCACATATTGTACACGCGCTTGCATTAAAACAGAGTAGACTTGCCATCCTTTGAAAGAGCTTCAAATGTCGGTATAATTTAGACATTTCTTGTGGGAGTCGCAGGAAAACTGTTTCCTGACTCACCAGAATATAATATGTAATTCCAATTTTCAAAGCTTAACTCTTTCACTACGGTATTATAATGGGGGCTGTGACGTAATTGTTTGACAGAATGTTTACAACGAGCCGCTCTGAGCGGCTTGCCGGCAGGAATAGGCTTTTTTCGAGCCGCTGTGAGCGGTGCGCCGTAGCGGAAGAGTTAAAGATTCCTACAGTATTGATTTCACAAACATGATGCCCATTTATAGTTTTGTAAAAGGGATTTTGTTCTTTACTTTTGAAAACAAGGACAATTGTTTGAAATTCTGGATTTTGCTGGACTTGTCATTCCCATTGCATGCCGTTTGCCACACATGCACGCTTTATTGTCATTAATATTGAATTACCAATGTTGCATTTCATGCCCCGCCCACCAATTTTGTTCTTGTCCCGCCCACCAGGCAGTTGCTACCTTCCTTGAACTCAACAAGGCCTCGTTTCGAATCCCAACCACCGCATCTACTCCTAAGCAGGAGCAGGAATTACCGGAGGTTCCGGACTCAGAGCCATCGACCTACCTAGGGTGCTCATCGTCCATCTACATGGGGGGTCTGACCACCAGTAACGGGACGGACACACTCAAGGCACAGACTCTTCCGAACCTGGCCATGTCGGCCACACCCTTTGAGGTCAGTTTGTTTTTAAACCCCTTGTGTCCGGCAGTTATTGATGGAGTTCTGATATGCCAAGATTGGGGCTGTGCAGCCAAACGTACATTGTGAATGCAAACAATGGCCACCGTACTGAATAGAGTGGTCCTATTTGCCGCACTGAGAGCCCCTCCTTTCGTGCGAATAAAAGCTTTGTTTAAAAAAGCTCCATATATTTGTTATACATCCATTCAAAAACAATATAGTTGAAACCTGAATGGATGAAGTATTTGTAGGAATTCACCTATGGATGACATCAAGTTGGGTCGTGATCCCTGGCTATACAGCATCATGGGTTTATGATTTCTGACTAGCGCCCCCCCCCCCCCCCCCCCCCCCCCCCCGAACACTGACAATTTGGGAGACGACAACATAGGGCAAGATAGCTCAGTTGGTAGAGTGCCGTTACGTAATTCCGGAGGTCGCGGGTTCAAATCCTGCTCCTGCCAGTTTTCTTTGTTCACTTTGAAAATTCATTCATATTACCTAGTCAGTTTCCCTTGTGGTTTGTTCGACGATATGAAAAATAATAGACTGAAATCTTTTTTCAATAATTTCTTTTTAGTCTTTGCGAAAGAATCTTCTAGGATCGAAATGCTAATTTGGGACAATTATATATTTGTGTCATTCTAGTGTCATTCTAGTGTCATTCTAGTGTCATTCTAGTGTCATTCTAGTGTTATTATTTCATTTTACAATCAGATTAAGAATACTATGAATTCAGACTTCTGAGTGGCTATTTGTGCTTTCGCTTTTTGCCAGGTCAAAGTTGAGGGGTTGACAGTGGATGCCCTGAAGAACACCAAAGTGAAATTGACGGTCGACGTTGCCCATGGAAACCTGTCGATAATGAAGCATTTTGGGAAGGACCTGAAGGAGGAAATGACGTCTTACACACACGAAAACAGTAAAGTTGAATTTGTGTTGGGGTTTGAAGCCGTAAAAATCATGATGAGTTTTTACAAGAAGTGATGCTTGTGTTCAAATACATTAAAAAAAATTTCAAGGAATATTTTTGAAATAGGTCTCCTTTGTATTTGACCCTGGGGGGGGGGGGGGGGGGGGGGGGGGGGGGGTGAGGATAATGTTAAAGATGCTGTGTCTATGCTAAAAATTAAATTTTCCAAATTTAATTGCTAATTGGTTAGTATTAAATATGTTATAAGCTTTTCCAATGAGACAAAAATGACCAGAGTTAATAACAGAGTTAATAGGTTTTAATTTTTAACCCTGCGAATTGACATGATACTGTTTTAGTACAGTCCATTGTGCATTTAGTTTTTATTACTCCATCATTTTTTCTTCAAAAAATCTGAAATTATTTAAGTTCTATGTTCAAACATCGTATTAAAACAGGTATACCCCTTCAAACAATTTCAGATTTTTTGTGAATAGAAAATGTCGGAGTAAAAAAATAAAAAAGCAAAATGGACTGTGGAAAACAGTACCATGGCGATTCGCAGGGTTAAAACAGGACACTCCTATCCATACAATGTTAATTTTTCCACATGGAACATAATAAAGGCAGAGTGTAATTAATGCTCTTTTTTTTTCCATTCAAAAAATGATTTTCCCTGATAATTCATTTGCAGGGGGGCAATACGTTTAATTGAAATTTTCAGTTTGAACAAAGACCCAGCGGCTTAACATTTTCCGATGTTATTTCTTTGCCAGTCATCCAGCTGATTAAATCTAGGGGCACCAACACCAAATTACAGATACGATTCTCCAACGGCAAGAAGAAGGAATACAGCTTTGAAGATGCCAAGGTTTGTATGAGGCTTCGTACCAAAAAAATCCTTGAAGCAGGCCTCGACCTTAAGCTTTTTTTTTAACTAGTCCACCGGGCAAGTTAACTGGGTTTTTTACTAGCCCGCAGAAATGTTTACTAGCCCACATTTAATGGACACTTTGTAACATATCTCATTAACCAGAACTCCCTACGGTGTCGGAAATATCGTATTAAAATTGGAGGATTCAATACAGTTATATGTGATTTTCAAACTATAAAATAGAAAAGAAATTACTGAATGATAAGGTTCTGTTTCCTTCCACTCCCTCCGGTCATTTTCATTTCGCGGCACACACAGCAAAACATCGTATGATTTCCATCATACATGTAGCTAAGCCAGCCAAAGTCCCGTTCCCAGTCTTGTCTGTAGACACGTTGTCTTATATTTTTGCTGTAGTTTGCATCGTATTCTCTTTTGCTTCCTTTTTTGGACGGATTGTATACATTTAGTTATCGCCACATGATGGAAAATGTGAAGACCCAAGTGAATTAAACTTCTCGCAAACCACGCACCCGGCTGACACGTACAGACCATGGACACAAAACTTTGCACGAATGTTCTTTCATGCACTGCATGCAGCTACAGCAAAGCTGCATAACGCATTGCATCGCTGAGGTCAAGTGCCGATGCGCATGCTCAATATGCACGTGGAATTCCCTGCTTGGGCCATTAATCAAAGCTGGCTTCAGTACGTACCAAAGATCGTATAGCGCTGCGTACGGCGTAAGCGTACGGTTCGCTGCGTCTTATTTAAGACATTATTCCGCCAATATTAGTTGGCATTTTCATTCAAATTGAAATTGGCAAAAAATGATGTACACTGATGATGTACAAAATAAAAAAGTTTCAGTGTCAGCCGTATCGAAGCCGAGCATTGAGAAATGATCCATAGTATTTTTTTTGCACTTTCACGGTGCTTTTCTCCCCACATCCAACCAAGTCCCCATGCATACAGCATTTGGCAAAAAATGTGCACAACACATTCTGAACTTGATATGAGACTATACCAACCTCGTACAAGCCATGTGCGCTTATGGCATCACGCACGCAATATGAATGGCATGTATACGTACGGACGTGTAGCCATCAGGACACAAGCTAGCTGCTGTGTAACTTTCTACAAGAAGTTTATACAGCGAGCATGCATAGCGCTGGCGCAGTGGCGCGGCATACTCATAGTATTGACTGTGTGGGACGTCGACGCCGCAGCGCTGTACTCGATCATTAAATGAAACAAGAAGATTCACTCAAACTTACCAAGAATGTTTGTTTTATTCATATCAAGCAAATTAAAGTGACAATTTTAAGCAGGTAGGTATGCCTTTTTAACTAGCCCGCCGGGCAAGTTAAAGAGTGCTTTTCACTAGCCCGGAGCAGTTTTTACTAGACATTGTACGCCGGGCTAGTGCTAAGGTCGAGGCCTGCCTTGAAGTGCAAAAAAAAAAACGTACAGAAGTATTAACTTTTATCCAAATGGACAAATACGCATATATTTGTGTATTATGCAGTTTTAGGGATAACTGTTACAGGATTAAGCCAGCTCGGTATTTCAACTGCGCATGTGCACAATGACATTTTATCACGAATGACCCGCGGGACCTAACGCGCACGTGTGTGAACGCAAAAGGTGGTCGCGCAACGCGCACGTGTAATAAATTCAATCAGAATGGGCGTTCGCGTAACATGGCGTGACACTATGTCAGCAATTTTATCCCGAATAACCTTTGACCTTTGAGATACCGGAATGGCTTATTGCATTGGATATGGTTTGTAAGAACCAGATTTGGTGGATGTGAGTTGGTCTCGCCTACGGTGGAAGTTACCTCACCTGGGTCTTTAGGTCTAAACAAAAATTAGGATAATTGTTTGGGTATAGTATTGAAATCTGGAAAACCGTAAGGGTGGTATATAGGGCTGCGACCTAAAATGTGGCTGACTGTTGTACCCCTTTGCCTAAATTGGCTTTTAGTCTAAGCCAGTTCGGTGTCTCAAAGGTCAAAGGTTATGCAGGATAAAATTGCTGACATAATGTCACGGCATGTTACGCGGACGTCGGACATTCTGATTGAATTTAACATGTGCGGGTTGCGCGACCACCTTTTGCATTTACACGCAAGCGTTAGATCACGCGGGTCATTCGGGATAAAATGTCATTGTGCACATGCGCAGTTGGAATACCGAACTGGCTTATTAGGTGAATTCCTTTTTTTTCTTTTTTTAAACAACCATCCAATTGAAAAATAATGTGGAACTTCCTCAAAAGTGGGGATATTTCAGTTGTTAGCTGCGGACATTTACGGCCTTCTGATGAAAAATGTTTCACTTGTCCTTCTGTTTGACAGAAAAGAGAGACATTTTGTCAACTGATACAGTACATGAAAATGGCTCATTCAAACAGCAAAGAACTGGACCAGATATCCGTGTTTATCGGCACGTGGAACATGGGTGAGTACTCACAACAGCGCCCCCTACTGACCCCTCCATACATTTTTTAGGGGGGGGGGGGGGGGGCGGGCGTGGCAAGATGCCACTGAGCGAGTGGTTGAATGTGTTAAGCAAAAGTCAACTGGGAACCAGTCCGAGCAATATTCATCATGCGAAATGTTGGCCGGTCCTCGGGCGTACAAATACGTGCTTAGTCTATGGGGGTTGTGTTATATTAAAGGAACAATGGGAAACACAAAGCATTGTCCTCAGTAGTATAGGAAACACAACTGCATGCTCGGCAAAGAGCAAAAGTTTGGGTGCTGCTTTCCTAGTCCCTTTTGTCAATTTTGCGATTTAAATCACGCATGCGTGGTCTGTTTTTCACGCGAACGCATCTAGTCGATCTACTATACGTCAAATCCAGTTTGTGTAGCAACAACAAACTGTCAAGAATGTCGTCTGCTAATTGTTAACGAAGCCAATGTTTTGTTTTCTCTACTTAACTTTAGTGCAAGAAATAATTCATTATCTTATTGCAAGGGTTTTTTTATTGAACAATTTATCGTAAACGTTTGCAAAACTTGCCCAGTTTACCTATCCTCCATCTTAAAAACCGTGATGTAACTCGCGAGTGACTAGAGAAACCATGGTCCTGGGCTAGGTTGATCCAGTTGGACTAGCTAGTCAAACCACACAGCGTTCGGGTGACATTTAGATCGACTATGGTTAAGTCTAGTCACTCTAGTCGCCCAACCGAACTTGCTCAAAGTGTGTGTGTTTAGCAGCGCTGGCTAACCCGGGAGTCGATCTAGAGGAGGGAGGTTAAAAGAATCGTTTTTGTAGATTTTTCATTTTCCAACTCACCCCTGCATTATATATTCCGTGCTGCACAGGTGCGGTTATGCCACCTATGAACATCACGTCATGGCTCATGTGCCAGGGAGAGGGTAAGACACGTGACCCTAGCCTTGCCGCCATGCCGCACGACATCTACGTCATCGGTACGCAGGAGTTCAAGAGTGCGGCCATCAGCGACAAGGATTGGATCGCCCGCATCAAGGCAGAGATTAGCCAGATGCATGGGCTCACCAAGAAGGAATACGTCACAGTAAAAGAAACTAGATAATTTATCGATGTGATCGGGGGTCGAGGATGCTAAATTGGATCTTGAATCCCGTGGGTTATGTGCTTGTCTCCTTCACATTACCCCCGGCTAGGAGACACAAATCGGAAATGCTGATTGGCTATGCTTTTCTTTACTGCAGCTGTCGAAATGTACAATGTTGTATGTTTCTGATTTCTGAAATTTGGGAAATGGTTTGGCAATTCCATTGCATGGTTTTTTCGTATTAGCCCTTTTTCTAAGTCTATGATAAAAGGTATTTACGAATGGCAATAAAAGTATGTCATGGTCTTTACCGATCAATGATTACCTCAGCAGAGCTGTAGCATTGTAATAGATCTCAGCTTCGCTTCAGTCCATTAACAGAGGTAACACCCCTCCAATCCTCTGCCTTACTTGTGAATGTAGAATTATAGATGGAGGAAACGAGAGGAAATGGATTATCATTTATGTTTCTGTGAATCTGCATGCAGGTAGCGTTGACATCGTTATGGGGTTTGAGGTTGGCGGTGCTCGTCAGTCCAGACCACGAGCACCAGATCAGCCACGTCAGGGACTCCTTCGTCAGAACCGGCATCGCCAATACTCTGGGTAAGCTTGACACGCCGGACACCAAAGACGATTCTGATTGGTGGGTGACAGGTCATGTTGGCATGGCGACAATAAGCTTTAATTTTAGAGATGGTGGCCATGTCACCTCTAGGATGATTCTCAGTGGGTCATCTTTGTGCTGGGGTACCAGAGGCACTGGGGCAAACCCCTGCTTTTTCATGACAGGTGCTCTGGGTTCTTTTACATGCACTGATCCTATACACTAATCCGGCGACCAAAATTAGAAGCATTTACTGCGGTGGCGAGGCGCTCGCGTGCATGTTAGATGCACGCACTCGACGCAGCTTTGACCATCGGGGTGTTTACAACTTGCCAAAATGCGCACGCGAATCAAATTAAAGAACGCGGGCAGCCTGCACGCCAGCGCGGCACCACGGCGAATTCCTGTACAGAGCACATAGGACCTCCGGCTTAACGTCCCATCCGAAGGACGTGACCCTTTTGAGATGAGGAAGGGTGTGTTGTGCCCCAGACCAATGCACTGATTATTACCAGGCTCACAATGCAAGCAATACATGGTGTGGTTCCCAACCGAGTACTGCCTGCAGCCAACGTTGCTTAACTTCGGTAATGTGCCACTTGCTCTTCCACTAAGCCAGCTGTCTGGCACAATCTCCCAGCTTTCGGTGGCTGTGGGGCAGGGTTCCAATCCAACCAGAATCAATTTTAGCCGTCGAGAAAGATGAAGCTAGGATTGAAATGTCAGGCCCAAGCTTTGATGTGTTTTGATTAATAAAAAAAAAAGTTGACTTTATTGTGTCGTTCTGTTGCTAGGCAACAAGGGAGCGGTGGGCGTGTCTTTCCTCTTCAGTGGGACCTCATTTTGTTTCATCAATGCACATCTTACCTCAGGAACTGAAAAATGTACAAGGTTAGAATCCAGCCATGTTCATCGTCTGTGTTTGTTGGACCTCCAATTCACACCCCCCCCCCCCCCAGTTTCATTAGGCTGTCTGTTCTGTTGTAAATCCGTTCATTTGTCCGATTTCTTAACCTCTTGTCCGATTTCTTCAGCCGCAGTTTGAAAAAGACCACCTGGCCGGTTGTTGTCTATATGCGCATTCCTGTGCATACTCAATCCATTCATGTTTCAACTGTATTGTTCTTAAAAGCTTTTATTCACACAAAAGGGGAGCTCCCAAGTTCGAGAGCAGTTTTTATTTTGCATTTTAAAAACTTCCCTGTGTCTTTTCTGTGTAAAAAAAGGAAATTCAGAAATGTTCTGTCAGTTTTTTATTTTGTTTTTCTTAGACGTAACAACAACTACCATGACATCATCCGTGGACTTTCCTTGAGCTCCAAGGGACTTAGTCTCTTTGATCTGACTAATCAGTTTCATCATCTTTTCTTCCTCGGTGACCTGAACTATCGCATCGAGTGGACCGTACCGGTTAGTTCATAAAAAATATCTTGAAAGACGAAAGCTGATGTGTTTTATTCACTTTGAACAAAATATATTTCTTGACAATCCACACATTATAATTTGGCACATTATAACCTGCTATTGAAGACACCGTATCATTACCCCTGCTCATCGGGTCATAGAATAATTCATAACTGCCTTAGATCGTTTTCCGAGCAGAGGGTTAATTAATATACAAATAATGAATGTTTATGAGTGCAATGGTAAGAATAACTTCATGAGGTGACAGGTCATGAGGTCACCGAATTAAATTATTCTTACCGTTGCACGACTGAAACATTCTTTATTTGTTTTATACAACACCTGAATAAATCCTCGTCAGATTGCATGCATGGATATTTTTGTGTACAACATAGGCCTACCATTTTCCCTTCTCAGTCCCGCATAAAACTGTGACAAAAAGTTGTCCAGTTCACAAACAGTTAAAGCTCAATTGTTGTTCCTGCATGTCTTGCAAAGTCATCTAATCATTTAACTGCATATTTAATTTGTTTCTTTGTGTTAGCAGCGTCAGCATGACCTACGAGTTCCTATATTTCATCGTCTGTTAGGAGACCAAACTGTGATTCGCGAAGATCATCCGCTATTTTGAGTGAATGACAGCCGTGTTGTAGCACCACCAATAATGACCGTGAAATTAGGGAAGTTCTATCAAACACGTACCGTTTGATAGAACCATGTGATATAACTTTTTGCGGTGCGGGTTCGCGTCGTGCGATGGGACGAATAATTCAATGCACGTGATCGACAATCCACCAATCAGATGCTGGGGATTTATTCAGGCGTTGTATAAAATGCAATAATGAACTCTTCCCTGATAGGTACCTGTTTACTCCTGGGTGGACGAAGCAATTAGTGACAAAGTGTCTTGCCTAAGGACACAAGTACCACAACACTGCGACTTCGCCTGAACGTATAATCTTTGGCACCTCAGGCCATTGGGCCATTTCTCTGCCTAAAACAGATCAATTTCAATAAAGCCGTCGAAAATTCATATAAAACAATTTAACAACATATTTTGTAGTGGAAGATTTTGAGAAATGCTCACTTTAAAAAGGAAACTTTTTCGGCATGGGTTTGACTTAAGTCTTGTTTGTCTACAAAAACATTTCTTTAGGAAATCATACGGAACATTGAGTTCAAAAACTACTACATCCTCTTTGAGCATGAGCAGTTGAAACGAGAGAAGGATAAGGACAAGATCTTCGTGGATTTCAGTAAGATTCAGATTTTTCTGCTGTTTTTTTTTTCTTTTTCTGTTGGCATCAAAGCTCAAATTAGGTATAAAGAATTTGTGCATTAACTAATACCATTTGTTCGTGAGGTGCATGTTTCCTGTTGGATAAAGTGGACCAGCAGAGAAAAAGATCTATAACTTTGCTCTTTTTCCACAAATTACTTTGATTTCTTAAAGCGCCTGAAAGAACAGTTTTCAAGCAACAATCTTCGTTCAGTTGAAAAACATCACCATATGTGATAAAAAAAAATGTGGTGTGGGATTTAGCTAAGTACAGTAGAATGCCGCTATACCGAACACCGCTATACCGAACATTCGGCTATACCGGACACCATCCTTGGCTCCCAAATTCTGTTTACAAAATTTACCGAACATTGCTGTTGAAAAAAAGGCAACGGATTAAAAAAATGTACTGGGCATTTGGGCTGTTTGTAATTCCCAAACGGCCGCAGCTTTGTGTTGAAGAGTGACAGGTGGCTATTATTTCCACAAGGAATAGAAGGGAAAAGCCAACTGTTGCTTTAGAATTCGGTAATTACATAATTCAATGGCTGGCACAAGTCGACCTTAAGTAACCGGCGGCTGAAAATTGCTATACCGAACAATCGCTATACCGAACAAAATCTGTGGATCCCGCGATGTTCGTTATAGCGGCGTTCCACTGTAGATCGACAATGTGGTACTTTGCTTGGTATTTTGTTTATGGTTTTTACGTTCTCAGACGAGGAAGAAATCACCTTTCCACCGACCTACCGATACAAGCTTGGTACCCGAGGCGTCTACGACTACAAGAAGATCAAGAAAACAATGGTATGGCCGTGGTCATTGGACGACTCCAATATTTTTTAGAGTTGACTTCGAGCAGAAATTGCAATTTCATTTGTATAAATAGACTCGGATTATAATGCACAAAACAAGTTACATCGGCAGCGCGTATCCTTTAATTCCACACAAACTGCTTTAGAATTACTCACCTTTTTTTGAGGTCAGCAGGTCATTAGAATCGCAAGGCATTGGTTTGATTGGACTCTTTGGCAGCCGCAATGTACATGAATGACCTTCGCGCAGCGTATGTGGAAAGCAGGAATACTCGGGATTTAACCTCTTGAATGTACAACGGTCATAGTCGCGTTTTGAAAAGATCACCTGGCCGGTTGTTGTCTATATGCGCGCATTCCTGCGCTTACTCAATCCATTCATGTTTCAATGATGTTGTTGTTGAATGGGAGTGTAATAAATAGATGGAGCTTTTTCAAACAAAGCTTTCATTGACACGAAAGGAGGATGCCCCAAGTGCGCTGAATAGGACCACTCTATTCAGTGAGGTGCCTATTGTTTGCCTTTACGCTTGGCTGCACAGCCCGTTCTTGGCATACCAGCCCCACATTGATAACAGCCGGACACAAGGGGTTGAGCAGCCGGCTCTTGGAAATGCTGTGAGAATTGAGAAGTGTGAGAATTGTGGGGTGGTGCGTGTAGTCCTTTTTTAAATTTTTTTTTTATTTATGCAAATCGCCCATCACAAGCCCTAGGGCTCTCGAGGTGTGAGCTACAGAGGATTATGTGGAAGAACCAGCCCCTCACACTGAAACAAGACCAGCTAATCTCTTCACAGTATGAATAGGGTCGGGATGGGTAACTAGTCCACTGCAAGACATTAATAATGCCTCTACCCATATTAAGCATAGAAGTGCTATAGCCTAAGACTGGGCTCGAACCCACAACCTGCAGAATTACCCACAGACCTTGAATTCAATGTGCCAAACCACTAGGCCACAGCGCTTCCAATGAAGCAAGAATTGGCTTCAAGGAGTTGACTCCTTGAATAGTGATTCCGATTCTGAATGTTCGAGTTGCACAGAGTCACCCGAACCGAGTGGAAATATGTGTGAAATTCAAGCCCTGTCAAGTATTTCTGCCTTCAAATTGGAATTGATAAAATGTGGCTGAATTTGAACTCAACAGGTCCGTATCAACCAACCGTCCTGGTGTGATAGGGTCATTTGGAGGTCGTACCCGGGGACCCATGTACTCAACACGTCGTATGGTGAGACAAACAGCATATTGAAAAATGAACGAACAGGTCTTGGCTGGCTTTAGTGTATCGTTGAATTTACAGAGTAATAAAATATTTCGTTTTAAGAATTTTTATGAGATGAAAGTTTGTGATATAAAAAACATCTTGGGTGACTGAAGTACAACATTTCAGAAAACATCGTTCTCGACAATAATCATTATTGACGAAAACACAGTTGTTAGCACTTGTAAAATTTACCATTTTGATAAGGTTTTGCTCAAAATTTTCATTTAATTGGGAAATAATTAAATGACTTCTGATTTTTTTGTTTTTGATGATGTGATTTTGAAATTTTAATTCAGAAATTTATTTGGTTTTGTAAATAAATAAATGTGATAAGAAGTATTTTATTGGGTCACTCTCAAATTAATAAACTGTAACCCCCTAGAATGCATTGCAAAATCATATTAAAATTGGAGGATTTAGGACCGTTAGGGATAATTGACCGAGTCAGTCTCCCCGTGGTTTATTTGATGAATGTATTCGGTTTGATTTTTAGGATGTACTACAGACATTACAACCAGTGACCATTCCCCGGTGTTTGCTACGTTTGAAACAGGCATAGCTGCAACCACAGTTATTCCCAAGGGTAAGAGATGGAGAGGTGTATTGCCAGAGAGAAAAATTGTCTTGTTAATCTTTTGCAGTTTAACCTTGTAAAGTTGTAAATACACACATAGACCTTTTTACGGATAGACTTGAAATGGGGAGTGATGTTCTTGCATTGAGTTACGGGACAGTTTGCGCTAAACGTTTTACCAAAAATTCAACAGGCTGGCTATCTGTAAAACGGACTTTAGTTTTCACAGATTTCACAGACTTTCTGTCAATGTCATAAAAAACTTTGAAACACCGTAGAAAGTCTTGTGAAACTAGAATTGCCTTGTATGTTTTTCCAATACCAAGTTGCATGTCTGTAAATTATATTCTTTCAATCAATGTTTATGTAGTTTATCTGTTGATCTATTTTTGTCTGTCTCCTTTATCAAACTAATTTCAATCAATTTCACTAACTTTCACCATTTTACCGTCCAATGTTTAACAGAGAGTAGGCAGGGTGGGCGATCTCAAGAGGGTGAGAATATATGCATGCATTGCATAATGGGATAACTATTGCATGATGGGATATGAGCTCTGCATGATGGGATATGGGCACTGCATTATGGGATATGGGCACTGCATTATGACTGATTTTCTTTTGACTGAGCCGGCTCTTTCATGAAAGCTTTCTCCATGCAAAATTAATGCGACAAGCTTTATGTAAAACACATTACTGGATTCTATAGTTGCCAAAAGTAAACAGGCACTAAATTTGTTTTATGCTCATGGTCAGATGCAAGAAAATTGGTGTTTAAAAAGTCGTGAGCTACCCCCGTGGAATTTATATACATGTAAATGCTATTAAGCAGTTCGCGCCGGGATTATTTTTGCCGAAAATTTCTATTTTCAAAAATGGGAAAAATATAGCAGCCAACTTCTGATCTACAGCCAAACGCCACAAATACTGATTTGCAAGAGTCATTTCAACAGTATTTGTACAATATTTCTTGCCGAAACCTAATATATTTCAATACTCCGGGTGCGCCCACCGGACCGTAAATTGTAGAACAACCGGCCGTGCACAGCGGCCAAGTTCAAGTTCAACACACGGTCCGCCTCCACAGACTTCTCGGACTTTGTGTGTGTGTGTGTGTGTACAAAACAAGTGAGGGATTAACGTGTTGAGACGTCACCCGGAGGCGAGTCGAGGCAAGCTTGACGTTTTAACCCGTCAGCCGTGCCCGTGTATAAAAACAGCCAGATCGTGTTAACACGTCCTCCGATGCGAACTGGTTAATATTGGTGCAGTCCTGAAAAGCAATTTGTGTATAAAATGCATGCAAATGCCGAATCTTTGCTTTTTGGCTTTCCCATTTCATCAAATTACATTTTGTTTTCTTATGCAACTTGCAACAGCAGCATTGATAACCAAGAAGTGTAGTTTTCTTTTTTTTGGTCATCTTTATTTTTACGTTCGCTGCATTGACGTTGGCGTCTCTAGAATGAATCTGCGGTGACAAATCTGTCCAATGCGTTTACAATTTTGTGTAAGTTTGAACAAGAACTGGCTACTGTTAAGACTATTAAATGTTGGCCGACCTTGCCTGGTCAACCACGTCAAGCTATTCTTTGCGATCTCGTTTTTCAACTCTCGCTTTTCCTTAGTTTACTCTATCTGGTGTGAGTTTTTAATAGGATCTTTTGTACTGTACTTTGTATTTGGTAAAATGTGAAGTGCTTTGAGACTATGTAAGCGCCACATTATCGTTAGTGATTTTCAATGCAATTTTTAAAAAATGTTTACATGATATTAATATTGAGATATTGAGTAATGTTGTTGCTGTTTATGATAGTACTGATTCTATTTCGTTTTTATCGTTAGGCAGTTGCACCCAGAATGCCAAGATCGTGTTTGTGTCAGCGGAAGCCACAATCAACACCAACATGTGCGGCATATTCTACTTGGAGTTTGTGTCTAGCTGCCTCGAAGGTTGGTTTATTTGTTGCTTTAATAAAAGACTTGATGACGTCGGGTCATTGGCAAAGGTTTGTAGAAAAGTGAGACAAGTTTTGTCAGACGATCTTAATAAGGCCATGTGGTGGACTGTTATTAATTTAATGGGGTGCTGGTATGCCAAGGCGGGTTTGCGCAGCCAAGCGTAATGTAAACAATAGGCAAACAATGGATTGAGTATGTGCAGGAATGTGCATATAGACGACAACCAGCCAGGTGGTCATTTTCAAACCGCGGCTATGGCCGTCATCCGTATTCAGGAGGCCGAGGGCCGATTTTGAGATGGAAATCTTTGGTGCAAAATATAACAGATTTCTTATCTTAACATAAAAGTTTTATCTAGCACCTTGTTTCGATTTTGTTTATTACACGTATTTTGTATCTGACGCCAATTCTGTCAGAAAGGGCATTTTGATATTTTCTTATACTGAACAGCAGATAAGAGCATTGCTACAAGCGCATAAGATTTGTTTTCTTTTTGCAGAAAAGTTTACTGGACAACATCTGATGTAATTAGGAAAAAAAGATAGAATGCCAGTGAACAATTGTCATCTGTTCTTTGTTTCATAGCCGAGTGATGGCTTAATTTCATATTTTCCTATTTCTCCCCTGAAGCTGGAACATGCAAGAGTGGTACCAACAAGATGTGTTCACAGGAAATTATCTCCAAAGTCTCGCAGATCAGGCCCTCGTGGTCACACGAAGAACTACCAAAGGTTTGTTCCTAAGATCACTTTATAGTTCTCTTTGCATCAAAACGAGGATACAAGTAACTGGTGTTCACATAGTGCCCTGGAAAGATGATCAAAAACACAAGGGGTTGGAGTTGCAATGGTATCGGGGTCTGTTGCTGACCAACATCATGCACAGCCAAAGCTGTTGTTTTTTGCCTGCCACTTTTGAGATCAACCAACAGAGGGCATGTCTGATGGGAAAAAATGCAAAACGGGTTAAAGACTTGAAATGTACGGGCATAATGAATCTAACCAGCTGATCTGGAATACCCAAACAGTTCAAAAAGGGCGTTTAATTTGTACTTGTGCCTAGCAAAATTTTATCAGCAAAGTAGCAACCGTGGGTTACATAGCACTGTTCGTTATTAGCCACATGACCTTAAAATAGATCCCTAGACATTTAATGCGGGCGAGCGCAGACCAGACACATTGTAGGCATGAAACTGTCAAACAATGACCTGACCTGACCTGACCTGACCTGACCTGACCTGACCTGACCTGACCTGACCTGACCTGACCTGACCTGACCTGACCTGACCTGACCTGACCTGACCTGACCTGACCTGACCTGACCTGACCTGACCTGACCTGACCTGACCTGACCTGACCTGACCTGACCTGACCTGACCTGACCTGACCTGACCTGACCTGACCTGAGATACTATAGATACATACCATGGAAACGTACGTCCAGGTCAAGTTAGGTTTAGGCCACGTCATGTACGTACAATGCGCTTTTGGATGATGGAATAGTACGGATACACTACCCACGAATATTCCAAAACAACCCTTAGACATGTGGAAGCATTTTAACTGACGACACGAGGGGGCCGGGCACTTGAGCATTCACCGTTCCATCCAGTGTGCAGTTGCATGAACCGCGACATGTCCCGATGACATGAGCTTACCTTTGAATCTTTGAACGTATGATTCCCAGGTCACTTCATTGTCATCGTACGTCTGTACGACCGCGGGAGGCCAGTTCTATGCGTGCATGCCATACGCACGAATATTCATAACATTCGGACATTAGCGAACGGGGTACTTAGTGACTTTTGCTGTGTCTTTGCTTACTAGTTGACGCCTCTCCTGTCCGACTTTGACTATCTAGAGGAGCAGCATATTCTCATTGCCATCAAGTCAAGTGACAGCGAGGAATCCTACGGTATGTTACGTACAACAGTGAGGTTTATGGTTCATGGAAGTCGCCCAATACAAGGCTAAAAGCCACTCTAGGTAAACGGCTACAACAGACGTGGTGCGGTTGGCCGCATTTTAGTTTTCCAGTCCTACCACCCTTACGGTTTTCCTGGGTCCAGATCTAAATAGAGGATAAATCTTCAATAGATACCAAAGAAATTATTCCAATCTTCAGACCTACAGACCCAGGCGGGGTAACTGCCACCGTCGGTGAGACCAACTCATCTCCCTCCTTTAACACCATGTGGTGAATAACTCTCTTGTGGCTAGAAATACGATTCTCAATCACCATTGTTTGTGTACCAGCTTGCTTTCTGATACAAGTAAGGCTCCTTCTCAGTATACCCTAACCAATTGCCTGATTTTTCTTTTATTTCAGTGAAATTAACTGCAGTTTATAGAATGAAAAGTTCACGTGGATTTTTAAGAATTTGAATGGAACCTTGTAAAACTTTGTGCTCGATAACAGGGGAGTTTGTGGTGTCGTTGAAGGATAAGATTAGCTCCACACCAGTGCTGTTCCACGCTGTACTCACTCATCAGGGACACAAAACAGGAGAAATCAGGTGAGTATTATAATCAAAGTGGTGACTTAGGTAGGATTCGAACTGGGGACCCCCTGCTTGCTAGTGCAAACACCTCAACCACTCTGCTGCACAGGTCTGATCTGAAACCTATTACTGTGAACAAGTAACAATGGATGTTGATTGTTAGTGATCCGTTTTTCTTTTGTTAGATGTTCATAGTGTATATTGCATAATAGATCGATTGTTAGAAATGTTTACCCTTCCTAAGATTTCCGATTGCGTGATTTTTTTTCTTTTCTGTTGATAAACAGTGGTTCTGTACATGTCAAAGCCAGAGACGAGAGTTTGTATGGAGAATGTCGAAAGACGAAAACCTACGGTGAGAACAAACTTGTTTACCAAAATGGCTGATATGCTGTACATTATGATGACGAAACATTGAAAATATTAAAACATTTTTTATACAGTGCTAAAAAAATTAAAATACATCTCGTCTGGGCTCTGAATGCAGCACTTTCTTTGCTTTCTATTTCTTCCAGAGCTGGTTTCATTTGAAGAGAAGGAAAAAGAAAAAGGCGACACACTTCTTTCTCCAGGAGATACAAGAGGTAAACGAAGCTTACCTTTTTTGGGGAGCTCATGATTTATTTTTTTTTATTGAAAATTTTCGAAAATTCGAAAACAAATTGAATTTTTTTTTTATCATTTTCGAAATACATGTATTACGAAGAAATGTCGGACATTCGCAAAGAATTCCATTCACTAAAACAAAGTTGGAAAAATACGGTTTTGGGAAGGGTGTGGGGGAAGGACAGTTAGGGTGGAGTGGTTAATCTGTGGTCGGGCTAGGCCGTTGAAAAGCCTGGGCCTTCGGGCTTCTATAATCCCCTGATTGTACACAATAAACTGTCCATTAATTCTGGAGTCCAGCCGGCTCCCATTGTTCACCCAGAAGTGACTGACAGCTGAGGCATCTTTTGATCCAGCCGTGAATGGGTACAGATTAGTGTGGGAGGGGCTACAACCAGGCCTGGCCTGGCAGAGGCCGGGCTTTATTGATACGTGATTTGTGGCTCACAATAGCAAGAGTAAAAGCCTGAAGGCCCGGGCATGGCCCGACCACAGATTAACCACTCCTCCCTTATATCTCACTGTAGAAAATATGAAACTCTCAAGCGGTCAGGCAGACTGAAAAACCAATTAACATTAGCAGAGGTTGAAGACAAGGAAGGAACCACTCTAACCAGGAGCCAATTTCACGGAGCTGCTAAGCATAAAAATGTGGTTAGCACCAAAAAGTCTTGCTTTGATAAAACAAGACTTGCTAAGCAAACAACAGCTGAATGCCAGCCACAAGCGATACACTTCACATCCACATTTGGTTGGTAATCCTGTATTTACCAAGGAAGACTTTTCATGCCGAGTACATTTTTGTGCTTAGCATCGTTGTGAAATTGGCCCCCTGATCTAAACAGCGGCCAGTCAGAGGTGATTGATTGGTTTTTCTTTTCCAGGGAAGGGGAAACCCAAGAAAAATCCGTGGGGGAAGATGACGGGGGTCGACAACCCTATGGCCGACATCGGCGATGCCGTACTGAATCCAGTCAGCAGACGACGACCAAACGGTGAGATCATCATGACTGTTAAACTAACCCCGGATGCGACCCCAACGAGCGGCAGAGAAGAGGATGAGAATGGCGGACCCCCTCCCCCTCTACCCCCGCCCAGAAGAGGAGCCAGCCCAGTCACACCAGACGTCATTCCCACGAGCGAACCAGTCGGCTTCATGCAACTTAAACCTCCAAAGCAGCTCTCCCTCGAGACGATGCTGAATGCAGAGATGGGCAAGCCGCAGCTCCGACCGTGTCTGTCCAGCCCCGTCGATCGCAACGGGGCCCTGTTCAAGGATTCATCACCCTCGCGGGCTAAATCTCCCATGTCGGGTCGGGATGAGCACCACGGTCACTTGGATCGCCCCCTACCGCTCCCACCACCTGAACTCCAGGATGTCCCACCGAGGACAGACACGGCATTGCGCAGTACACCGATCACCGTACCTACTCAACAGGCCAGAGTTCCAAAGAAACCGATGCGGAGGCATTCACCGGGCAAAGTCTTGGCACTGCGGGCTCAGTTCGAGCAGAGGTCCAGCAGCAGCGAAGGCAGCTCTCCGGAAAATGCAAAGGCATCATGCGAGGAGATCAACAAACCAGCTCTGCCGAGGCGGACAGGAGAGGCCAGACCTCTGGAGGATCTACTCATTGAGGGACTACCTCCTCCACTCCCTGCCAAGTCCAAGACACCACCCAAGAGCCAGCTCGCTGATTTGGAGGTAAACAATTTATATGCCTAGCAATATCAACCGAGAACTATTCACCAGTAACATAAACCGTATACATTTGTAGCATTTTGACCACGAACCTGTTTCTAAATAATGAACCGTCTTCGCTCATCAGCAAATTTGTGTTGACTAGCTCCATTAAGTTGCGTCCTCCTGTTGGTGTTAAAGAAAGCTACTCTCCAACTTTAAGTAGGATTCACGCCGGAGTGTTTTAGCACTGTGCTCGGTGCTTTCTGAGAGTCTGTGAGAAAATCTCACAGGCTTACTTGGGCAGGACTTGAACCCGTGACCTCCTGAGGTCAAGCCCTTGCATTGGATTTTGTCAGTGGATTATAGAGTACCGAAGTGATGACGTCAATGCAATGTTTGGAACCAGAATACTTCTATTTTGTGTCAATGTGTTTGCATGACTGGCTGTTAACAAAGGAACAGTCGAAATCTACTTTGTTTGGAGCCAGTTGTCGTGCCAACTGACGTCAGACTTTGGTACTCTATACCGAGTCCTGCACGGCATTAACATACTGCCCTCTATATCAGAGCCCCAAGTACCAAGGACTTGAGAATTTTAAAATGACCGTATCTAATTTCACCGAGTGCACGCATGCATTTCAGTTGCTGTGGAGATGAGCAACAAACACGCTGTCACATACCATCTGGTACAAATAGTAATCTGAATATTCATACACAGAACTTTGGCCAATGATACTACGCTTGCATAATCTCAACCAATCACATTTCTCCTTCCAATATTGGAAGAAGTAGTCATAGGGTGTGCACAAAGTCATTTCAGGTTGCTCAAGTTCTAGGATCTTGGGATCTGGACGCAAGAAGGTGGCATATTAATGTGTGTTATTAGGTTTTATGCATAGGAGTCGTACCGGAATATAACCAATCCGAGGACTTGATCTCAAGTCTACCTGCTTACAAATGCGACCACTCGGCAGTATTCAAATCCAGTATTTTAAAAATTAAAATTACATCCTCAAAAATTCCACCCTTTGTTGGCCCTTCTGATAGGACTATGACAGCTTACGGCGGCCGTCCACGATCGTCGAGTGGTTGATGAACCTGGGCCTACCCCAGTATGGTTACCAGCTTCTCAACAATGGCTGGGATAACGTGACCTATCTAGATAGCTTGACGGACAAGGATCTCCTAGATTGTCAGATTGAAGATGGACTTCACAGACAAAGGATGTTGGACAGCATGAAGAGCATGCCGACACCAAAATAAGAGGCGCATCTGGAGATGCCCCCCAACTGTTCAGGTCTTTGTTGTAATTTTTGGTCATAAGGAATCAAAATGTTAATGTATTTTTTGTGTTGTCGCAATTTATCAAGACTTTGGACAGGCAAAATCTTGGGGCCGTAATCGATCGGTGGTAGAAATATATCTGGGGCATCCCCCGTGATTTAAAAAATGTATCAGTTTATAACAATTGTCCTATTTTGATCCTCTGTGAACCTAAATAATGTTACAACAGTGACCGTGAAAACTCAACGTAATCATATGCAGATTAGAACAGATGACCAACTGAAGAAAAATTGCTTTTTTGAATCGGGACTATTCAAAATTAGGTGTGCTACATTCACAACAGAGATGGCCTTGTTTTGTTTAGTCTTTTATATACATGTAATCCAGGACAATTAAGTCCGACCTTGCTGCACTCTCCACACAAGTCAATGTGGCAATCTGATGCGTCTGGCAGGGTTAATACATGTACTCGGAAGACTTTGCTGTGCTATTTCCCGACAAAAGGATTACAGGCCAATCTAAAAGAACTGAACACAGAAATATTTTGATTTTAAAAGAGTCTTTATTGTAAGATTTCCTGCACTTGGCGGAGAGCTAATCTACTCATTTTTCAACATTTTCTATTGTAAAAATTAAACATGTTATGCAAAGACATGTTCTAAATACATGTGCATAGTGCAACATGTACATTGTACTTTACAGGAAGTATTTTATTTAAAAACAAATTGGTCAGAGCATGTCCCATCAGTGGATATTTTGTTGTCAACATGTATCCATTTTTAGTTTCAATTAAACATGCGTGTACATGTAGTTACATCTGAAATAAGACATTAAGTGTCGTAAAACTTAAATATCCTTTTTGTACTCATCCAACAAAACGGAAGTTAAAATTACGTACAAAGTATTGGAAGATGTAAGCCATTGGATGTTCTAAACACATTTAGGTTTTTAGATGAAACATAACTTACAATAAGCAGCCCAATGTTATATAGACCAAGTCAGCCATTTAATACCCACAACTATTAACAAATTAAAACTAAAAATGACAAACCATTTTCTTTCTAAACTTGAAAGGAATGTTAGCACTGAGGGTGTGATATTGGTTGGCATGACACCTGGGTCTAAAACTTCTATTATAGCCAAGCATTGTTAACAGGTTAAAATAGTTAGTCCCGTAAACATGAAGATTGCTTAACCCCTTGTGAATGGAAGATATTATTGTGTTACGCGACACCCAAACGCTTTCTGTAAATAACCGTACTTGAGGGGTTAATATGGTTCTGAAAATATTCCATGGTGATGTTATCACTTTCATACTGTACAGAACTAAGCCAGAAAACAATATGGTAATTGGTTAGTTGATCAGAACATTTGACAAAGTAACTCCTCTATTTTTACCCAGCTGCTGTACAGATCAAAACCTATCAAATGTCGGATTGAAACACACACAAACTGTGAGAGTTGGTAAGAGTTTTTGATAAGCTGTGATAGTTATAAGTATAGGAGGGTTAATTAGTGAGGGACAATTTTTACTAATATTTTGAGAAATTTGTATATTCTTTGATATGTTTAACACATAATTTGTTACAATGAAAAAGTATTTTTGTAATATACTTGTAAATACTTTTTTCCACATTTAGCAAGCTATGAAACAATGATGAATATTTGGATTTATAAAAGTGAATATGGCCAAAAAATGCTTTGCTTGTTTTGGTTTATTGTGTTGCATATCCATTTGATCCAGACGTCGGGTTGTTGGTTTTTACAACCTTCAATAAAATTCTCTTGTACATTATAAGTTCCATAACTTTTTAAAAATACTTTTTCTGAATTAATTGAAAATTTTAAACTTCAATTTTCAGTGAGGAAATTTTGTTAAGGATGAACCCCGACTTGTGAGCATTAATCCTAAACTGTTACTTCACACAATTTCGAAAACATTTACACAGGAACCAAACCAACGTTAAACAACATTGCTAAAGTCTGTTCAAAATGCAAAACAAGTTACAGAAGCACATGTTGCCAATTATAATAAAACTCATTTTTTTTTTTTTTACCTCAACATGTGACATCTTTTCTGCAAACGATGACATCCACATGTATTCCGTAAATAACCAAAAAGTTAGTTACCATCTCGAGTTTCCTCTCCGTGGGTGTGAACCACCTCTGTGTCCTGAATTGTAGGAACTATACCCTTCATTGTAAGGACCACCCCAAGATCTATAGCGGTTCGGAGGTGAACCGTATCTTCCCCCATAATTATCTCTGTAGTCAAAGCCAGGCCTCTTGGGGGCAAACGGGGCATCCATGAGTGAAGGTCGTTTAGCATTTGGCTCCAAGTCCATTGCCGGTGGGGGCACCTTCCGTTTCATCATTGAAAACTGGACCTTCTTGTGCTCCCACATGGTAGGGTAAAACTCCCCATGAAAGAGGTTCTTACTGTCCATCGGGAGGGTGATGAAATCCTCAAAGGATTCAGTCTCATGTTGCTGGATCTGCGACATGCAGATGTTCCTCCGAGATACAGTTGCACGGGCTACAGTCCGCGCAGAGGCGTCAGCGACCGATTCGATGCTGCCTTGAACCCCATCGATCAGACGCAGCAAGTCCTCTTGTTGTTGGCTTGGCGACTTTTCAAGAATGTTCCGCACGGCGTTGATCATGAACGCAGCATGGGAAGACGCTCGGATGGCCATCCTGGCCGACTCGTCACACTTCTTGAAGCCATTCTCACAAGCCTGCAGCAGGGGATTGCGGATAGCACTGCTCTTCTTGACAAACGGTCGCCTCCTTGGAGGCCCACCGTAGGATGCAGATTCCGTCTTCATGACCTCTTTCTCAACATGGATGCAATACTCGCGATCCACAGTCGAGGACTGACAATACTTCTTGAAATCCGTGTCGCTTATCCAGTATCTTTTGTCGTCCAGTTTGCGAAAGGGGGAAACCTGACTAGACTCCATCAACTCTTTATTGACCTCATCCCACCTCTCTTTCACGCAGTTGGCAATCGGCATCATGGGAACCTGGTACATCATCTTGGTGTTGCCTTCCTTGTGGTCATTCTCGACCAGGACCAGGCCAGGATCGCAGAATTCCGGAAGCTGCTTGATCAGATCTGCCCATTTGGGGTCAAACAATTTCTCCAGCTCTGCTTTGTCGACGGTGCCTGTTATGTCATCAGGACTGATGCTAGATGTTTCTTTGTCCTCGATAGCAATGCCACCATCGTTCTCGGATTCTTGGTCATCTGTGCCATAAGTGTCTTTCTGTTCGAAATCTGGTTGCTCTTCCTCGGCTGACACAAATCTTTCTACTTCTAAACCTTCCTGAGGTTCTTCCCCACTGGGGTCATCGCCCCCTCTTTCAAGATTTGGCCAAGATGGATCTGCAATCTGACTCGAACCATGCCCGTCTCCGAGATCTTGCACATCCTGGTCTGG
Organism: Hippasteria phrygiana; assembly: GCA_037893225.1. NCBI lineage: Eukaryota > Metazoa > Echinodermata > Asteroidea > Valvatida > Goniasteridae > Hippasteria > Hippasteria phrygiana. Next base: position 3,216,913 of record JAZGUH010000202.1, read on the forward strand.
CCAATTCTCAGTCGCAGTCTCTGTTCGCTGCATCACTTCAGGGGCACTGTCCTCGGACACCGATTGTACACTCCTGCTGCTGCTCCTCCCTCTGCGTAGACTTCTTCCCGTTTCCATCTTGGATTTAGATGTTGGTTGGTTGCTTGCCAACAAGTTCTGCTTTTCAGGACTCTAGAATCAATTAAAGTTTTTGTACGATCGTAAAGTTTCAGTAAAGATGTCCGACAGTCACAAAGGGCGTTTCTAGCTCCTTTAAGGTACTGGGCTTCTACAAATAGTCTTGAGTTCGTTCAGTTCGCTCTTGAGGTGCTCTTGGCGATGAATGGCCATCTGGGCATCTTTCTGAGCAGAGTAACTAGACCCTTCATGAGGCTGGCCTTTAAGAAACAAAATCTACATTTTAGGATTATTATTCCATGATCACTATTCTCATAAAAAATAGCCCTAAAAACATGTTTTGGACTTTCGCTCATGAATAAAATAAATTGTGATCCCTGGCTCCCAAGTAACGTATAATGTTCAACTCTTGGCTGTAAATATGTACATTTTGTTCCCGATCTTGTTTGGCAAGATTTTACTTTAATAACCCCCCCAAAATAAAAACATTAAATACAAAAATTGGTTCAGAAACAGAAAAATCGTGGAAAATAACCAACCCTCCTTGATAACTGCCTAAACATGTAGCACAACCTGTCAAGATTTGTGTCTTCAAAATCTGTGAAAAATGAGGCAGAAATATGTGACCCGCTCTACAAAAAAAGGTATTATGTCGCGCTATGGAAAAACACACAGGGCTGTTCTATTTGAAGTGGGCGAATTTTTTTAAATATTTTTTGTTTCTTGGTTTCTATTACATCCATATTTTTTTGAATATATTTTCAGAAATGTTAATATTGATGAATAAAGATGAAAAAACAAATGTTGCTAGAAATTCCTTCTACATGTACATGTACTCATTTCTTTCCACTTGCTATGTTTAAAGGGCTATACATGTATGAGGATCTCTAAATGCACTCTAAAATTTGAGTATGCAAATGTCGGGATATCTTAAAACAAAATGCCACAGGGGTCAAACCTACACCAAAGCTTAGGATGTGACAAATTCATTTTTTTTATTTTGTGACATAATACCCATTTTTGTAGAGTGGGTCACTTATGTGAACATTATGAATGGCCATACACTGTGCCAAAAACATCTAACAAAGTCGACACAAACTTTTCCCCTACACTGCACACACAAATTCTCAAAATGTCATGTGTTTATACAATTGTAAACACGAATGGATAGTTATTTTCAAAGTGAACAAAGAAACTGGCAGGAGCGGGATTCGAACCTGCGACCTCCGGGTAACCGTACCAGCGCTCTACCAATTGAGCTATCTTGCCCTATGTTGGCGGTCTCCCAAATTGTCAGTATCTTTGTTCGGGTGGGCGCTAGTCAGAAGTCATAAACCAAGAATGCCGTATAGTCGGGGATCACACCCAATGTGACGATACAACCTGGGAAGCAACATTGTGGGTATAGTTATTTTGTTAGATTTTGTTCTGTTCCTGGCCAATTTTGGTGGGGGGTAGCAAAGTAAAAACCTTCCCCCAAATTTTTTTCACTTTCACATCTGCAATGTGTGCTCAACTAGGTCGATTAACGCGAACCAGGGAAAGATTTTACTTTAATACCCCCCACCAAAATTGGTTAGGAACAGCAAATCTTGGAAAATAAACATCCACATGTGTTCATAATTGTTTAAACACTTGGCACAACCTTTAAATTAGAGAATTTTGGTGGAAAATTTTCGTGAAATATAGGGGAAGAAGGTTTGTGTTTTCTGTGTTAGATGTTCTTGGCTCAGTGCACAGTGTATGGTAACTCAAAGTGTTCACATACATGTTGATTTCTGTCTCATTTTTTACAGATTTTGCTGACATAAATCTTGAAATAACTGGTTGTGCCACATGTTTAGACAGTTGTTATCAAGGAGGGTTGGTTATTTTGTAAGATTTTCCTGTTCCTGATCTATTTTGGTGGGGGTATTAAAGTAAAATCTTTCCTAACTAATTTATAAGAAATAAATGAGGCTCAAATTTTCAATTAAAAAAATTACTAATTTGGCAATATGGTCACAACTTTTTAACTGAAATTGTCCTCTGAAATTACCAAATATTTATATCAACAAAAATCCATAACTTTGCATATGGTTAACCTATCATGACCATTGACCCCTCATTTAATTTGTATTTTTGTTACTCTTTCCAGTGATATAATATTTAAAAGAATTGAAGCAACTTGAAATTGTTATGAATCTGCCTAGACTTCAAAGTTCAAGCAATCAGGCACTCTGCCATCCTAGGTTTATCCCCCTCCCCAATGGAAGACCCTGTTTAGTATTTTGCGGTAAATGTTATGGAAATTTAGACAAATTATATAACGTCTCACCGGTTGCGACTTGCGTTAGGTAGCTGATCTGCTCCGAGAGTGACTTCTCCACCTTTTCCAGTGTCTTGAGGAATTGTCTCGTGTAGTGCTCCGTCAGGTGTTCATTGGGCTTTTCTTCGCTTAGTTCGTTAACTGCACGACCTTCAAGCAAAGGACAAATTACACAAATTTTCTTGAACCAGCCTTATTTAATGGACCCTTGGCTTTTGGGCTACACTGCCAGAAGTTTGAACCATTCCGATGTTTAAACCTATTATAAGTATTATTTCAACAACACCTTTTAAATTATTTTTATTCTATAGTAGGATAGGCCTATTTTTGTTCTTGAAAATATTCCAAATCCAAGATCTGCTCACGTCTTCAGTTTTGGATGAATGAATTTTCAGAAATGTGTTTTCTACCATTTATGACAGTTAGCCCTATCACTCAATGATACAAAGCCATGCCCCAAAGACAACTATTTTAATTTGTTTTTCCCACATATATAGCAAGCACCTTGTGTCGAGCTAGGCATTTTGTTAAGATATGTTCAAATATTCATGTCACAGTTACAACAATCAACTTCTGATTCTTGGCATAATACACAATTATCCACAACTAAAAGTCTAAATAATGGGACATTCCTCGTCTAGTACTCAAAATCTTTGACTTGGCCCGGACGATAAGTAGTAATCCACACCGCCGACCCACAAGGTCAACTGGAGTCCATCATGGCGTTTAATGTTCCTCTCCGCCCGGAAATTGTACCCCAACAGCTTCCCCATTTTCCAAATTTCACATGATTATCGGCACCTTTTCCCCACACAAATACCATCTTCCGGTGGCCAAATGATAGCATTCTAACAATAGAAACACGGGGAGATGTTTTACCTGCATTTAAGACTACATTCGCGATGTCATTTTCGATGCTCTCCAGTTGTTTTAGACGATTCTCAGTTGGGGAAGTCATTCTTCACGACACGAACAACGCCTGCATACAAAATGTACATTGTACACGTACGAGAAACATTCCGTGCATGCAGCACACGTTATTTAGCAGCGCAGCATGCAAAGGCACGGCACGCAGACACACTATAGAAAACAATCGAGGATGGGGTCGTTGTCGTCTGTAAATATTGGACGGTCGAACTAAAATAATGAGGGGTGTGTATAATATTTTATCACAAAAAGTATTACCCAAATTTAATAGTACAATTTAAATTTAAATTAAAAACAATTTTATTTCAGTTTTTATAATGATAAAGATATTTTGTTTCAATTTTGTCAAATAAGTGCTCATTTATATTTTATATATAAATTTTGTTCCACCCTTAGCAAAATGGTCCAAACCGCGGGAAAATTGATGGCAACTCGGATGAGACTATTTTGTAATTAGGGAAGATGTATTTGTCATGTTTCACATTAGCTTCTGTACTTCATTTGATATTGGTTTTTATTGTTTAAAAATCCTTTCCAAATAAATAAAACATTGTTTTGTCATCTTGAACATTGCATTTGTCTTTAAAACAAACAAGAATACATAATCACTCAGATGAATTACAACTAGTGTGCAATCTTTTACCCTTATAGTTTTGCTACATTCCGTAGGAACTGCACCGCTACACCAATCACAAAGAACGTACCATCAGCCTCTCGGCAGGTCAAATTTGCATGTGAAGTGGACCAATCAAACTTCACGTAGCTGCAAGCCTCGGGATTCAGCAACATCGTTCAAAAAAATCGGAAGCGTAGTACACATTTGTCCGAGAGAATGCCGAAATTTAACCCAACTTTTCAGCATCACCAGAGTACTGAAACGTGAAAATAAGTAAGTATTCAGAAACTTCATATACGAGAGTACTCACCCTGAGATTTTGGTAAAAATTCCTGCTGTAGTGTATCTGGTACAGGAGTGGGAATTTGGTGTACTTTTCAGGACTTGACGCGAGGCCTGCAACGCGTTTAACACTACTGCATTTTGCGTATGGCTTTACTGAATTTCGACATGTTCAATTCTGTAAAATTTATGTGCAGCTCTACGCATTTTAAACTCGGCACTGATAGTGATAGTGATAAATGAACTCGACCTGTGTGTTCTCTGTGCTCAAGTTGCCTTTTCTGTGGTTCTTGTGTTTTTATTAACGAAATGTAGCTTCAGAAATACAGTGATCAGATACTTGATGACTGAGGAGCGGATAGTTCCTACGTGTGAACTGTAACGTTACTCGTTATAGGCCCGCCATAGGCCCTATCCTTATCAATTCGTGTATTTGAAATTGAAGTTTACCGGTTACAGTCAGTGGCTTATTATTTTATAAAGTTATTGATATTAATACAACACACATGTACCTCTATCCCCAGTGTATTATGACCAAAATCTACTTCCAGAACTGTAAGGTTTTCACAAACCTTACAGAGAGACACACTGAACCTGCTGTAGACGATTTTCTTCCATAGTTTTGACCATCAATAACTCTCTATTCACGAAATTTTCTGCCCCAAGATTTCACATGCCTTCACTTGATATGGCCATGTACACATAGGTTAGATTCAATTCCTTGAAATGTAACCCAAAAAGTAAAATTTTACGGAAATTTCGCTTACCAAGACCACATCCATCGCCGACCTGCAGTTTCGCATCCGTTTTTGTCGACTGAGGGTGCCTCAATGCCCTTGACCAACCAGAGCACGGCTTTCATATTAACGCGCGATGCAAAAAACACACCAAATTGACGAATTGTTTACGCAGGAAACTGTCGTCTGAATATTTGTTTCAGGTTCGTACGGCATACTAGCAGCCGCGTTACCGCGCCGCAGACGACTCTTTCCTGCAAAAACTATCCGTAAATGTTGTGGTTTTTTTGCTTGTGTGTTGATATAAAAAGCTGCGCTGTGGTTGGTCAAGAGCATTGAGGTGCCCTCAGTTGACAAAAACGGATGCGAATCTGTGGATTGGCGATGGATGTGGTCTTGGTAAGCGAAATATCCGTAAAATTTCACTTTTTGGGTTACATTTCAAGGAAGTGAACCTAGCCTATGTGTACATTGCCATATCAAGTGAAGGCATGTGAAATCTTGGGACAGAAAATTTCGTGACCAGAGAGTTATTGATGGTCAAAACTATGGAAGGAAATCGTCCGAAGCAGGTTCAATGTGTCTCTCTGTAAGGTTTGTAAAAACCTTACAGTTCTGGAAGTAAAGAAAATCCCCACCCTGGGGCTTATAAAACATGACCAAATCCCTGTCTCAGAGGCGCATAAATCTTTTTTTGTAATTTTGAACAGTTTATTGCAGTAGAAAAATGCAATTTTCTTACGCGCTTTACGGCAGTTGCCATGCGAATCAACCCAGTTTTGCATGTTTACTTTGCGTCACGGTGGTAACCATCTTTATTTTTGCGTTGCGTTTTGTCGTCTTCATCATCGCTTTACCCCAAAATTTCCCTCTGAAACTAAAACCCTGCCCTTTATCTACAGCATACCTGATGGTTTGTAATTTCTCTAACTAGTTTGGCAATTATAATAACCTAAAAGTGGATTTTTGTTCCCTTAGTTATACTCATAGGGAACAGGGCCACACTTTGAAAAATTAACAAAGCATGTTAGATGAACACATTTGGAAGAAAAAAGAATCACATTTGTTGAAGAGCACAGAGTATAATTTACCTAGCTCATATTGCTAGAAGTTTGTGAATTCTGCTTGTGTCCTGCCCTATTTACATTTGTGGCACAGTTTGGGGCATCACTTAATTTCAAGCAAAGGTGTGTAAAAACATAGTAAACTTACATGTATGGGGTGGGTTGAAGCATAGAGCAAGGAACTGTTCCTTGCTCTATAGTTGAAGATACTTCCAGAACTGTAAGGTTTTCACAAACCTTACAGAGAGACACATATAAACTGCGGAAAGAGTTCCATATCCGGCCATCACTTGGACCTCGTGCACAAAGTCTATGGGCCATGATAGAAAAAGTCAAAGTATTTTCAAAGAAAAAGTTGACATTTTTTTCCTCCTAAATTATTGTTTCTTCATCAGATTTACACCTTTTGGTAGTTTTTAAGTCATATTAATGGAAAATAAGTGATGGCCGGATATGGAACTCTTTCCGCACCTGCTGTGGGAGAAATTTTTCAATTTTTTGCAGGAGCCCTAACTCTCTTGTCAATAAATTTTCTGCCCCAACATTTCAACTACTTCCAGAACTGTAAGGTTTTCACAAACCTTACAGAGAGACACATTGAACCTGCTGTGGACGATTTTCTTCCATAGTTTTGACCATCAATAACTCCTCTAGTCACGAATTTTTCTGCCTCAAAATTTCACATGCCTTCACTTGATATGGCAATGTACACATAGGTTAGGTTCAATTCCTTGAAATGTAACCCAAAAAGTGAAATTTTACAGAAAATTTCGCTTACCAAGACCACATCCATCGCTAATCCGCAGTTTCGCATCCGTTTTTGTCGACTGAGGGTGCCTCAATGCTCTTGACCAACCACAGCGCGGCTTTCATATCAACGCGCGAGGCAAAAAACACACCAAATTGACGGATTGTTTTCGCAGGAAACAGTCGTATGAATATTTGTTTCAGGTTCGTACGGATACTAGCAGCCGCATTACCGCGCCGCAGTGTTCTTATAAAAATACATGTATAACTTCCATCATTACAGCCTACGTTGTGTACACTTTTTTGGTGACGGAGGACATTTTAATCTTCCTATAACTTTTGGCTACAACGATGACCCTCTTTGGTTCTCGGATTGTATTTTCACTGCACTCCCCAAAAATCGTTCTGATGTGTTTTGTGGTAGTAATCTCCTGCGAAGAAAAACTGCAATGATTTCCTTTCCCTTATTCCAGATCCGTTCCGTTGCGATGAGTAGCCATCCTGCCCCACTCGGAAGTAGTGGGACTGCCACCACCAGCCAAGCTGGTCCCACCAACCCTGCGCCGTTGAACAGTGCGGACGCCAAGGCCGGCAGTAGGAGTCCGGCCAAAGCCAGCAACCCCAAGGTTGTAGTTCAACCGGTCAACCCTCCAATCAGCATTTCACTGCCTATTGAGGCACAGCAACAGGTCTTCACCTTCACACAGCACAAGCATACCGTGGAGGCAGGCAAAATTCCAACGAGCATCTCCATTGCGGCCACTGTAAGTTCATTTTAAGAAACTGGACAATCGTTCAATCGTTGGTCCAGTTTTTGTTAACCTCTCCCATAGTGCAGATTTCTCTTTATTTTGGACTAATAAACAAGTTTATTTTAATTAGTTCCCTTAGTCATTGTAAATAAAGGAATAACGTTGGGTTAAATTCTTGTTTCATCAATGAAAATTAATTTAAGAATGATAAATCATTTAAAGTATAGATCATCAAACTGGATAAATTCATGATTGACGCTCTCTATTTCCTGCACAGCCTGCTGCCAAACCTTCACAAGTCATCACCCGGCCCGTTGTGTCAAAGATGGTAACTACTCACCCACAACCCACTACCTACATGGTTCCCAGCACCCAGACCTCACTCGGTATACACCAGGCCCCCAGTACCCAGTCGGTACCCAGTACCTACCTGGCTCCCATAACCCACATTGTCCAGAGTGCCCAAGCGGCGGTCCCAAGCACCCATATGTTGGCAACCACACACCCGTTGCCTAGTGCCCAATCGTTGCAAAGTTCCCAAGTGCGTCTGCCTACCTCGGCTCCCGCTGTCACCTCAGCTGGTGGTATTGACCTCCATAAGATCAAGGTCGGCGGGGCGCCTGTCCATGTCGTCACGAGCAGTGCCCAGCCGGGCATAGTGGGTGGGCCAGGGGGCCATCCCATGCAGCAGTACGTCAAGGGACTAGCTATGCACCCTAGTATGATCCCTGGCGCCCATGTTGCATCCGGACAGGTGCAGCAGCACGCTTTTTCGTCGCACGTACCACGAGGTGAGTCTCAACATAGGAAATAGTCTTTAACTTAACTTAACTTTAACGTCTAACCCTGAGACGATTTTCCTGCTCAGTGTCTTTCAGCCATTGGTACTTAACTTTAACAAAATCATGCACATAGTTGGTGTACTTTTTATGGAGTGTATACTTGTGCAAATTATTCAAAATTATGGGAACATCTTGGTTGGGATTTTGGTAAATTTAGGAAAGTTTTTATCCAAAATATCTAAGAGAGGTTCATAATGGAATATAAGTCTGAGATGTTACGATTATGAAATCCCGAGCCCTTGTGTTAGAACACATTTATGGTAAATATCACTTGCCCCTCGAAGTTTAAGATCTAAACATGTCTTTCAGATTCCAGTGGACTTAGTGTAGTCGTAGAACTGTGTATGGAAGAATGATATCACTTGCCAAACCTTAGCTAATAATATAGCACCTTGAGCACCTTGGTCTTGGTGGTTATGTGCGCTTTACCAATGTCCATTATTATTATTATTAACAGTAGTTACTCCCAGAAAGTTTTTGTTCAAGCTCTTTTTATAATCTGTTTAAATTTGAATTTTCTTCCCATCAGCAGTTTCATTCTACTATGATTTCTTGTTTTGATCCTATAACACTATGTAATTCTCGCTGTCTTGATTCTCTTGAAGTCGAGTGTTCCGATTTCATCATTTTTAATTTTGACGATCTCAGGAACAGCTGCAGCAGCAGCCATGTCAGCTCCCAAGAGCGGGATGACGACGGCCATCTTAAGGACGACTGCACCCATCTCCCAGGGTCAGTTCCCAAACACAACTTCTCTTGCTTCATCCGCCATCCAGTCATCAATTCTAGGTCAACAAATACAGGTACACCAATTTACAACCCCCCAGCCCCCCCCCCCCCCCCCCCCAAGCTGTTAACCTAACTTTTATAAAAAAATATTTTCCATGCGTAGCAGATTTTTTGTGTTTCAAGTTGGCTTCGGCAACTCTAATATTCTTGGAGTCGACTCTGATTCCTATCAGGAATGGCGATTGTCTTGAGAATCGGCTCCATACATTATTTACAAAATGGGTGTCGGCGGTGCATGCTTTGAATCCGTTGCGGTGTTGCGATTGATTTCACGGATGAAATGGCTCTGTGAAGTTCTGCGTGCAGTCTTTTCAGGGAATTGGCAAACTTTAAATACTTTTTTTTTCTTCAGAATTTTTAAAGAATCCCTTTTGCAATCTGGAATTCTTGAGGTGTTGTCCTAAAGGTGCTTTTACCTGTAAAAGTGGATATAGACCAATAGAAAGGGATATTTTATGGGGGTGCCAGTCCTTTAGCCAAATACAAACTATCTGGGGGTCCTCGTGGATTTTCCGTGGAAATTTCGTTGGTTTTTAATTTTTGGCCAATCCCCCCCCCCCCCCCCCCTGCAAGTGTGCACAACTTGTAGTAGGCAAAAGTTTATCTAACTATTAACCAGCTCTATGGAATTGGATACTGTTCAGTGACCTACATTTGCTAAGAAAGTATTTTCTATTCTTAGTAGGTTTAGAAGCTTTAGAAAATAAACCCCCCGATTGTTCTGTTGTCCCCCCTTACAGCGTCACCACCAACCTTCCCAGGTCCACGTGCCAGCCCAGCATCACATGCCGAGCCGATTGCACTCTCCAGCAGGCCTGTCCGGGGTGGGTATGTCTCCCATGGGACCACCAGGCATCACTCGAGCCAGCTCCCCCGGCGCGGCAGCCAACATGCCCACGCACCACGCCAGCAGCACAGAGGCTCACAGGTAGGCCCAAACATAACAGGGAGGTTTCTGTATTTGATATATAATATGATCTGAAAATAAAAAGTAACATACCGGGGATAGCCCAGTTTTTCCAACTTAATTCCAATGCGATCCTTTTAGAAAGTTACTTCATTTTGGAAACCAAAATTTAGAGATGTATTTTAACAGTGTTTGTCCATAATGATCCAACTATACAAATCATATCCATAACCTCCTTCTACAGCATGGATTATCGACAATAACATATGCAGTTGACCTCTGACCTGAGATTAAACTCTTGAATATGGACGAAGGCCGTGGCCACGGTTTGAAAAAGACCACCTGGCTGGCTGTCATCTATATGCGCATTCCTGCACGTATTCAATCCATTGTTTGCCGATTGTTTGCGTTACGCTTGGCTGCACAAGCCCTTCATGGCATACCATTAATAACAGCCGGCAACAAGGAGTTTAGCATGTAATTAAACTAGAAACAATTAGGAGACAATATTGGTAAATATGGAAAATCTTTAAAATGTTGGCTTCAAGTCTTCTAATTTCCATTTTGATATTCTAGGACGATGCCTCACGCATCCATGCCGCAGCCCCATATCCAAAGTGCGGGCCACCCCTTCCGCCCGGACATCAAGCAGCTGTCAAAAGTCGACAAAAAGTCGGACGGGAAGCCCGAGCCCAAACCGGCCGACCCGAGCAAGCCAGAGGTCAAGCTGGTTGACCCAAGGACCAACTTCAGCTGGGTGGCTGTCCCTCAGCAGGGCAGTCAGAAGACGCAGCTGACCGGTCCCCCTAAGCACCCCTCTTACATGGGGATGCAGAGGATGACACACCCTCCCCAGGGGGTGGGGCTGCCCACCACCAGCGTCACCAGTCATGTTCCTGCATCGCATGGTGCCGGCCATGTGTCAAGTAGTCTGGTTACTGCCACAACGCTGTCGCACCACACAGTACCCTCACAGAGTAAGAAAATGTTCATGTTTTTTTCTTGGTTCATAATCTGGTATCATGCCTAGATGCAGACGTTGATGGCCATAGATCTCCAGAGTTCTCTCTGTTGTAAGCTGCTTGAATGAACTGGTTGTTTGTGAGATGTGTTAGGGCTGTTCATTTTCGAATAATTTAGTATTCGATTATTCGCAACTGGGTTTGATCGAATATTCGAATATTCGATACGCGCCAATCAAGTTTTTCACGCGTCAGCTGCAACTGCATGCTGCGTCAGTAAAAAGTTGCATGCAAACCATGCCAGTGTTCTACGTGCGGCGATCGATATTATAAACTGCTCGATCGGCATTAATTTGCATGTGCCTGTTGTATCAGTATCGTTACAGGTGCATCCAAACTCCAGCCTGCGTTTTTGCAGTAATTATTTTATAAGTGTCAAGGGATTTACAGATGGGAATAATAAACCTCCATCCAAAAAAGTTAGTTGACAAAAATGCAGCATTTGACACTGCTAAGTGCCGTAACTTTTCTATTAAAATAGCATCAGTCGTATCTGTACGTGCATATATATTTTTTTCGAATATTTGAACCGGCAAAAAGGTATTCGAAAATTCGGTTGACGATTACTCATCATGGAGCTATGATGCCCCAATTTTACGTCCAAAGAATGTACCATAGGTATACTGCACAGTGTTGGATTTTGACAGGTTGAGGGCACTTCCTAGTCAAATTGCCTAGGGGGTTAGGGTTAAACTTAAGTAAGTAAATAAATATTTTCACCCAAAAAGTTTGTTCTATGTCATTTATTGCAAAAAACAACGCCTTAAAGTTTTTCCAATCACAGAATTTGGCTTGGCGGAGTCGCCTTGAAAACTGAATCCAAAAATGTTCCCTACATTTTGTAGCACTGTGGTGAACATATGCAAACAAATCATCGACATCAGATTATATTGAACCTTTTCAATAAGACGAATGTTGTTTTTTCGTGTTGCAGGTATAATTCACAGTAGCATCCGTACGTCGATCACCGTGACGTCATTAAGCACTCAACCTCAGTCCGTCACAACAACGTCAATTCCAGTTGGTAAGTAGAAAAGTCTTACGAATGTACTTTCCTACCTCTTGTATCTTTGATTCTTTTTTCCCCCTTGTAGCTCCATATCTCGAGTTTTAGACTCTTGTTTCAGGCGAACTTGCATAAAAATCCCGACAACATGGAGTTTTCTAGATGTTTAATAGTGATACATTTTTCATTCTTAATCCTGGGAAATATTTACAGTACAAACAAAATGAAGATCGACTGACATTGTCCTTTATCCTGCAAGGGTAAAAATAACTACACGGTATCAATAATAATAATAATAATAATAATCTTATATAGCGCCAAATCCATCAAAATTATGCTCAAGGCGCTTAACAATTAAAAAATTAATTAAAAACCTTAAAAACCATTAAACCTTAAAAACATTTTACAAAACCTGAAGCGAACAAATAAAATAAGAAGATAAACCCAATCATAAATTCATGCAAAACAAATACACCATTTAAGAATCATTAGTGATAAATTATAAGCCCATTAATAAATTCATACAAAACCATTACAACATTAAAAAATCACTAATGATAAAGGACTAATACATTAAAAATAAATTTTAAAAAATCCAATTGTAAGAGTAATCATTAAAAAAAAAATATATATATATATATATATATATATATATATATATATATATATAATATATATGGTAAAGGTGAAACAGTGCTCACCGGATAGTTTTACCCGAGCTTTCGGTGCAATGCACCTTCTTCAGGGGAATTATGGCTTGAAGAAGGTGCATTGCACCGAAAGCTCGGGTAAAACTATCCGGTGAGCACTGTTTCACCTTTACCATATATATTTTCTATGCTCTACAGTGCTACGCAGCATCCCCACATTTGTTATATATATATATATATATATATATATAACTATAACAAATGTGGGGATGCTGCGTAGCACTGTAGAGCATAGAAAATATATATGGTAAAGGTGAAACAGTGCTCACCGGATAGTTTTACCCGAGCTTTCGGTGCAATGCATTAAAAAAAACCCGGGGCAGGATAACTCAGTTGGTAGAGCGTCGGCGCGGTAGCCCGGAGGCCGCAGGCTCGAGCCCCGCCCCTGCCAGCCTACCTGTTCAAGCACTCGTAAGGATAAGTACGCATTCACAAAGATCCAGTTAATATTTTTATCATACTTCCAGTGATCGGCAAATGAGAATGAAATCAAGCTGTGTTCCAGACTTAATTTTTCTTTATCGCAACCAGTCACCAATATCTCCTTCCCTCTCCCCGACCCCTTCATTATAGCTCACGAGCATATGAGGCTTATAATATTCTCGTGAACAAGTTCCGATAGAATGCTAGCCTTTGTTCATGTGACTTTTGTACCTCCCACAGCCAAGGTCTACCCCCGACAACAGATGACCCATCCAGTCCGGCCCAGTGGGCCGTATGTCTCCGAGGGAAGCCCGTACGTCTCGGTTCACAACAGGAACTCCCCCAACGCTTCTGTTGCCACAACGGTCACCACGCTGCCCCCGACGGTGTCCATGAGTGACACACGGGGTGAGAGGCCTCCCCACCCTGGGGCAGTGGCCATCGGGGGTCATGGCTATCCAGCTATGCATCAATACTTCTTTGATTCAATGAGTAAGTACTTCAAACCCCCGGCCAAAAAAAACCCAAACAATTTGACGCAATTTGACGAAATTAGTCTGAAGGATGTTTTTCACCTACTAGTTTTTAGAAAAGACTCGCGTCTCTTCGTTTTGATATGACTCAGTTTGCCATTCTGATCAATAGGGGCAATGTTATGTTGATTTCCATCGTGTAAGATTTGTTCAAGGGCCTGTAACTCAAAAGTAGCTCCGGCAAAATTTGGATTCACTTCTTATTTTTTGCTGATCAAGGAAGAGGTATCTGGATCAAAAAGTGGAGTAAGAACGTGCAGCATTAGGGGAGCCCGCAAAATGCATTCAGTTTGAATTAAAACGATGCAGTAAAACAATGGTAATACCTTTTTGTGGAAGTGCCGTGGCCTAGTGGTTTGGCACATTGAATTCAATGTCTGTGGGTTAATTCTGCAGGTTGTGGGTTCGAGCCCAGTCCTGGGCTTTGGCACTTCTACGCTTAATATGGGTAGAGGCATTATTAATGCCTTGCAGTGGACTAGTTACCCATCCCGACCCTATTCATGCTGTGAAGAGATTAGATTATCTTGTTTCAGTGTGAGGGGCTGGTTCTTCCACATATTCCTAAGTAGCCCACACCTCGAGTGCCGTGGGGCTTGTGATGGGCGATTTGCATAAAAAAAAGAAACTAGAACAAAATTGGGACATCAAACCCCACAGGTTCAAAGTAACGGTACAAAGGTAACTACGATCCTGAATCCTTCAAAATCAAGTAAAACATGAGAGTGGACTTGAGCAGATTTTTGAGAGTTGGGCGGGGCAGCATATAACCCCCCCCCCCCCCCCCCCAACAAAAGAAATTGTTAAAGTTAGCATTTGATGCATCGTTTTGTTTCCCGTGTCTTTTAGATTACCGGCAGCCCATGATGCACTCGTACGGCACGCCCCACTCGTTTGCTTCAATGTCGGCTGCGGGTGTCCGATCAACACTGGGTAGGTCCTGTTAGTCAAGAATACAAATCATATTCCTTATTAAAAAAATGATACTTTCCTTTGTTCCAGTTAATCTTTAGAGCATACCTCTAAACCTGGGGCTAATTTTATAGAGCTGCTTAACCCCTTGCGTACGGTTGACACGAATACGTGCAGATTGAAAATTGTCACCAGGCCGGTTGACTTCTATTTGTGTCAATCTCTGCACTTTCAATTTATTATTGGGGTATTGTGTACGTTATGCTTGGCTGCACAAGCCTCTTGTTTCTGTTTTGCTTGGCTGCATAACCCTACCTGGTGCCCCGGCGCCTCCCATCTAAAACCCGGGGTCAGGGGGTTAAGCACAAAAAAACTTGCTTAATAAAAGCAGGTTATCGGCCAAAATTCCATGTGATGGTCGTGCTAAGCAATACACGTCACATGGAGTTTTGGCTGGTAACCTGCTTTTATTAAGAGGTTTTTGTGCTTAACCCAAACTGCCCCAAGCCTTTGCAAACTCCAACAGCAGGTTTTGTCAAGTTTTGATGGGTTCAGGACTGTACTGCCTTGGCACAATTAGTTACTTTTACATGGAGCTGTGATGCCCCAATTTGTCAAGTCCAAACAATGTGCCCTAGGTATACTGCACAGTGTTGGATTTTGGCAGGTTGAGGAAGCTTCCTAGTAAGAATGCCTAGAGGGTTAGGGTTAAGCAAGTTTTGTGCCTAACCCAATCATGCCTGACGGGACTTTAAAGTCCCAGCCCAATCTGTAACGTAAAATTCAGTGTAAGAAAAATTATTTGGACATGAAAGGGTTAATTAAGCAGCTGTATGGACTTGGCCTCGGGTCAGTAGATCATTGGTGCATGTTAAAAGACATTCCAAACTTGCTTTGTTGCGCCTAGTATTGAAACCTGTGCATTTGAGGTAGGATGTGATTATGTTGGGCTTGTCCTGTGGTCATTTAGTTACAAGCAGTAACTGTCTAGAAATCTTAGGATGTGTGAAGAATTTAACATTTTGTTTGTTGTGGAATGCACTTAAGGTTTTAGATTTGTCCAAGCCTAACAACTACTTCCTTTTTAGGCTGCCGGCATTTTTTTGTTTTAATTGGGGTGGAAAGTGGGCTCGACAAATTCTGCTGTAAGGAGTAAATGCCTACAAAGAGGAAGTGTAATGAATGGCTAACCCCCAGAAAAGCTGGTGGGGGATCTATTTTAAAACCAAAAAGGCCAGGGGGTCATCTTGAAAAAGAAGCCTAGCAGGCTTAGGTCAATGTTAATATTGATATTCTAATTAGCATAATCTGGATATTCATGATGGTCTGAATTATTCATCACCACCAGCAGAGTCCCAACTCAGGCACACGCTGCATGCATCGGCGCCGCAGAACAGCTCGGTGGCGGCGGCCGTGGCGGCCGCGGCCCACGCTGCCACAGCCCACGCTGCCACAGTGGGGGGTCAGGTCCGATCCGTCATGATTGATCCCAGACGACAGCTGCCAATGCACAACACCATAGGGATGGCACCCTCGTTAGAAGGTAGGGGACCAGCTGAAGATTATATTGAGCAAACTGGAAGATTTGTAGTGGTGAAACGAGGGTTCAATTTTCAGGGAGTACGTAATACAGGAAGCTTTATTTGTCTGCACAACTGCATTCTGCAACGGGTCCTCAAGCATCAGCTGGGGGACGTCCCCCCCCCCCCCCTCCACATCCAGAGTTCTGCCCATATCAACTATTTCCAATAAAACTTGACTAGTTGCCATAATTGAAAGATCTCTACCGTTCACAATTTTGTCCACAGCCCAGATGTCATCGAGTTACATAAAATTAATTTTGTGCCGATATTGACTCTACGCCCAAGTTGTACTCCGACCTCGTTATTCCCATTTAGAACTTAGAATTAGACATTTCTGGGCTGTTTTCTGTGGGAATATAGCATTGGAACAGATGGGACTCGTAGAGAAATGTCCCATCAATTCTGAATTTTAAAACACTCCGTTAGATAATCAGATGTTGTTTTGTTTTCTTCTTTTTTTAAATAGATGGTGTCCATACCAGTGTTGCTGCATCACCAATTACATCTCAATCGTTGAGTAACTCCCCCAACCCAAATGCCTCACCAAGGCCTAGCATTCTCAAGAGGAGGATAAATAACGACAGGTGAGACATGCCCCCCCCCCCCCCCTAATCTCTCAACCCTAAAGCAAACTTAAGTAGACACACACCCAGACTTACCTCACATACCTACTGTGCACATTCCTTTATTTTTTATGTAGTTGGGAAAAACGGACAAAAAGCAAACTTTTCTTGCACTGTGAACGCTCTTTCAACCCGAAATTTTGATCGTGATCCCTTAAATGTTCCCCTTCATTTTGTGACTGATAACCCTAACCCCAAAATGGCCTCTAAAGCTGTTTTTCGGAGAGGGGGGAAACGTTCTGTGAACGTGGGCAAGTCCACAAACCGTTCACTCTTCTTAATCTTGTGGACATCTTTTGTTCACAAGTCCACAGAGAGTATGCAAGGTTAGAGCACACACACAACACTAAGCCAAACTACAGCAAATAACCTCTTATTTCACATGAATTCCATAGTGAAGTGTTCGGGAAAAATGCCCCTACTTTTGATTATTGTTTTTGATTGTTATAATTTATTTATTAACCCCTTGCGTACGGATGACGCCAAATGGCACAAAACAAAAATTGCCAGCTGGCCGGATGACGTCTATAGATGCCATTTTCTGCATTTTCAATCCATTGTTGGATTATTGTGTTCGTTACGCTTGGCTGCACAAGCTTTTTGTGTCCGTTTCGCTTGGCTGTGAAGCCAACACGGCACCCCGGCGCCTCACTGTGATAACCGTACTCAAAGGGGTTAATGTGTTCAAATTATTTCTTTTCCGTAGTAATGCGATTCGGAAACTGATACCCACGACTCAGTCTGGCAGCCAGCCAAGCAGTCCTAAAGCGGAGCTAGCCAGGTCTACGTCCAGCTCGCCGAAACACAGGTAAAAATAGATTCCAAATCCGTGTTAATCTCCTGATGACGTCTCCTGATGAAGAACAGGGCATACTGTTCAAAACCTCGAGTTGAAATGACCGGCTCTTCTCAGAACCACACAACTCAAAAGAAAAGATTTGACCGCAAACCATTCCAAACATCAATTTATTATAACTATGATAATTCTACAATTTAGCAAAATCAATTTGGGAATAAGGGGCCTGTCTTTGTTCGTGTCCACTATGCAAACCTGCAAGTCTCATTGAACAATTTTGGACAGTTATGCCGTGAGACGAGGTTGTTTTCGCACCCAATGCATGCGTGGCACTAAAAGGCAAAATGTTTAACTTCATGAGAACAAACAATTTAAACCATTTTTGTTGTAATTGGGTTGTTTTTTTCTCTTAACTGTTGCCAATTTCTTTTCCTGACTTTAAAATCGAGTGCTATTTTGTCAATAATGCCCTGTGTATTTCACTCACATAGCCTGCCAGCAAGTGCGGGACTGCCTTGGAGTGATCGTACTGTAGTATGGGACAGGTTAACCCTAACCCCTGTGGTACTTTTACTAGGAAGTGTCCTCAACCAAAATCCAACACTGTGCAGTACAGTCGACTCTCGTTAATAAGAGCTCGGTTAACACGAGATCTCGGTTAAGACAAGAATTTTCGTTGGTCCCAACCGAATTGTGCACTTTCCTATGGTAGAAAATTTCATTAATACGAGCTCTGGTTACGCGAGATCTCGGCTAAGACGAGCGCAAATACATGTATTGTTATCTATGTTTCACACACACACCATTCCTCGTTCAGATCATGTGATACATGTATACCAGGGGGATTGGATAGTCTGTTCGCGGACTCTCTTTTCGCGGTTTTGATTCTGAATAATAGAGGTGGGAATCCGACACTCCACAACCCAAATTAAAGTCAGGCAAGATGGCGTCGACAGTGACTCCCCCCAACTCTCCCTTTCTTTCCGTTGAGGGGGTACTTCTGCACGGAGCCAATATTAGGTGATATGATACAGATAGTCACTTCACATGACGAGGGTCTATAAGCACAAGTTTTTAGCAAGAAACTTCTATGCCCGAGTCAACAAATGTATTTTCCTGATTGTTCAATTTGCTCGTTTTTTCTTTCAGTGATTCCTTAGCCAGCAGCCAGCACTCCATGGACAGCAATGCCTCAGAGGCTAGCCTGGATGTCCCTCCTCCCACAGTCAAAGTCAAGCAGGAGCATGAGGTGGTCCATTTGGAAGCCAGCGCCCAGGCTACCCTGGGCCGAGATCTGAGTCTGACCAACTCGATCGGCGAGTGCAGTCCCTCTCCAAGGAAGAAGCCCCGCAAGCAGCAGCACAAGTGAGTGCTTGGATTTTTTGTGTCATTTTTGTTGACAATTTAGGAGACTGCCAACATAGGGCAAGATAGCTCAGTTGGTAGAGTGCCGGTACGGTGTTCCGGAGGTCGCATGTTCGAATCCCACTCCTGCCAATTCTATCAAAAGAGAAATAAAAAACTTGGTTATTTTGGTGTATCCCATAATTATTTTTTTTCCTCCTCTCTTGTGATGATGCAGGGTCGCGACGGAACATCACGACATCCTTGACGACCAGTCCACGGATGATGAGACGGAGACTAAACACAAACACTTCCGGGTCAAGAAAGAGAAGAAAGACAAGAAGCCACTGAGTCAGTAGCCTAGACAACGTGACCTATGTGTAGAGCGCCCTCTGTTGATTACAATCGGAGCAGCAAACATTTAATCCTCGGGAAATATTTAATAGAGGAATCCCACAACGAGTTTAGCGCCAATCTGCACACTTCCGCGTTTGAAAACGAGGATCTCAATGTCACAGTAAACAACTTTATGCTGATCGTGCGCCTGCGCTTCCTTTTATGGCCTGATTAATTCATGCATGAATGAATGTGCTGAAAAGCGTTGTTTTGTTTGCCACTGACATTCTCGCTTTCAACCCTGAAGTGCGCAGAAGGGGCTAATGTGAAATTCCTCTATTAAATCTACTTTTTCTGGATGCAATTTTTTTTTTTATCAGTCATAAGTATGGTGCGTGTGTCTGTTTAAATACCACATGTACGTTTGTATCTCTGGGTTTTTACTTCCTGAAATTTGCTGTCTGAACTTCCCGATAAAATTCATCTCAATTTCAACTTGTTATCCCTCATCCCAATGTTCATAGTTTGTCATTTAATTCTGTTAATGAACGAAGATTTTTACTTAGTTGCTTACTAGTATTAGCACTGTGTGCTTATTGCTTACCCAGGTGGGACTCTAACCCATAACCTGTTGCTTACAAGCACAAACGTCTTAATCACTAAATGCCAATTTTTGTTTCCTGTTTTGTTTTCGTTTTATTTCTAGTTTCCGATGTTGATCAAGTGAACGTCGTCCATTACTTCAGGAGGCCGTGTTTCAGGCTCATCGATACCTACCGGCAGTCTTGGAAACCAACTCATAACCACTTCGAGAGGTACTCGGATGTCAGGCCAAAAGGTAAGAAGGTGTTTTCCGTGTTATTTTCTTCTGGATGATGCAAATCATCTACTGAAGACGGTATTAACCCCTTGAGTATGTTTTTTTTTACGGGAGACGTCGGGGTGTCGCAGCGGTTCTGATAGCCAAGCGAGCCGCTACAATATGTTTGTGCAGTCAAGCGTAACATAAACAATAATCCAACAGTGGATTGAAACTGCACAAACAGCGGCAAATGGCGTCGTCCGGCCTGGTGGCACGTTTTTTTTAAAGCCATATGGCGTCTTCCGTACGCAAAGGGTTGAGAACTTCTGCCAGAAATGTTGACATTTTGCATTTGAAGATTTATTGCTTGCATTACTTTGCCAGGATAAACACAGAATGTGTAAGTAAAAAAAAAAAAGTAAAACGGCCAATGTTTCCGTTTCCATATTGCCAAATCAGACTCCCGGCCATATTGATAAAACACTTCCCAGAAAATTTGCACTTGAAATTATAAACCAACCTTACCTATCTCTTGACTTGTTTGTTTAATTCACAAATTCCACATGACAAATTGTCCTTTACCCTGCAGAAGAGAAGAAGACTTCGATTCATGAGATCGCCAACCAGCGAGGCATCGTCAAGAAGACAGATGGATGGAAAGTCCGGCATATAACCTATCAGTTCGAAGACCTGGTAAGTGGATTCCAAGCATCCATGAAAGGTTTGCAGAAATCGGGGCGCATATAGTGTGTGTCATTAGCGGGCTTCAAAGTCTCGATCACAAAAATGAAAATTGGTCTCCCAAACTGATAGGTCACAGCACTCCACAAGAGTAAAGTCCAATTTACACACACATATCAATCGTATATCAATGTGTGTGTTTGCACTTACGCTGAAAAGTCATGCAATGTGATGTGCATTGACTTGTGTGCGTTTAGAAAAGCATGCAACGTCGTCGTCCAACAAATTGGCCATAACACTTGAATATTGTGGAGTACCCAGTATTCCTTGAGTGCCATTAAGTCATGTATGACTCAATTTCTAGGCTCAGGAATAACTCCATTTGGAGATTCAATGATTTCCCGAGTATTTCTGTTTATAACCTGGGAGCCTTTATGCTCTTACTGACAATTATACAGAGTGAGTCCCAAAAAACTCAACCCATGTATTTCCCAATATTTAGTTGAAACTTGATGGTTTTTCTACTGAAGGGAAGCTTATTGGATATGATTTCATGCTTATACGCTTTAACGGTAGTTTACAACATTTTCTTTTGTTGTAATTTTCAGAAATAAACGGATTTGGGGGTTAGTATTTTATGGCGCGCTAGCAAATACTGTAACACTGATCTGTTTAAAGTTTTGTGTGCAAACATGTTGATGCTGGGAAAAAGAGAGAAAAAAAAAATTATGTTCCGGTAGTCTGGTTCCCTGACCCTCAAAGCAAATTATAGAGTCGGGGAATTATCTTGTCGGGGAATTAGACTATTTCCAACGATTGGCGGCCGACAGTCGTTGAAAAACGATATAAATGTCCACTTTTCTTGAAAACGTCAGCACACCAGGCGCCATGATTTCACAGGATGCTTGAGATTGCTTTTTACTTAGTCTAAGTACGGTAGTTCGTAATAATTCAGTAGTTTTGTTTTTGATGTTTGCAAATGTTGTATACTTTAAAAATGACTTGCGTTTGCGGGAAAATTGGGTTGGTTTTTTTTCACTTAACTTTTATATTAGCACAAGTTGTCTATTTAGTAGCAGGGACGAAACAGTAGCAGGCACTATTGTATTCTACTTCCACTTTCAATCTTTGTTTCTAAATACAATTTTCATTTGAAGCATTCGGGATAAATATATTTTCAGTTTCTAATCGCAGTTTGTCTTTTCTCGTCTTATTTTTTTTTGCACTGCAGAGCGGTCTCGAGTTGGACGTCTTCAACGAGATGAAAGGAATTAAGGAGGGAATGGCCCCCTGGCAGACTCCTGGGAAGGAGAGTGATACAGCCAAGATATATGAGCTCATACAGGTGAGCAACCTCCATCCCATCATCAGGGCATGTGATGACCAGTCAGTGTATTGTAGTCGAGAATGGGGGCCGTGTGCGACCTGTGCATTTGAAATCAATTGGAATTATCAGTGATTTTTGCCCTTCTGAACCTAACCTAACCCAACATGACAACACACTTCCTCACATATGCACCCATACGGGGTACCTCTATTGTAGACTTTATTTTCCTTTTATTCTCCTTTGTCCCAATTGAAATCTCAAACTCCATAGCGTTAACTTTGTGGGGTACCGTGGGGTACCATTGTCCCCATTGTTACCCTTTCTTCCCGGTACCCCGTAAGGAAGAACACCGCACCCTACCCCATCCCACATTTTGATTCTGGCAGAATTTTTCTCAAAGAAAGCTGGAGAACGATTCTGATTGGATCGCAATGGCAGGCCCTCCTTATTTATATCAATTATAAATCTCGGGTCATTCAAATTGGCATGCAGTCCATAGCAGTATATTAATATTTCAAAGCTAAAAATAAAATTAAAAATTGGACTCGTGTTCTCTCGTCTTTTACAGGGCAACATCCAGCGAAGCCAGTACGTGATGGAGCATCTTGAGGAAGCCAAGAACACCATGCTGAAGCTGTTGGAACACAAGCCCAAGGTCATGTCCATCATCAAGAATCACGCCAACAAGCGCCATGCCAAGAAGAAGCATAGCCCTTGAAGATCAATCGGAGCAAGCCCCATGCTAAGAAGGAACAAGCCCCATGCTAAGAAGCTCGGCCCTCAGACCTCAGTGAGAACCACAACCCTTCAAAGTCGGTGCTGAGATGCTTGCTCTTCAACGTCGGTGAAAACAAGCCCCACACCAAGAGGCGTAGTTCTTGAATGTCGGTGAAAACGAGGTGCATGCTAAGAGGTAAGCCCTTAATCTCCCCGAGAACTTCAGCAACAAAAAACGATCCGAAGAAGAAATGGCCCTTCGACAACGCTGACAACTTCACTCGGAAGCAAAGCACGCACAACCTTGAAATGATAACTGCAACACAGGAATTACTTCAATAGACATTCTTCGATCAGATTTAGCAAAGTCTTCAACAGACCAAGCATTGACACAGGAGGCACCTTACTAAACTAAAATAAGAAAGCGTGACCCTTACACAAGTAAGTCTCCTGAAGTTCATTGAACATGAGCTTTGTTTTATAAGAGGATTCTTAAGCTGTATTCAGACGATTGTCCGACAATCTGGTCCCAATTTTATAGCTGTGCTTAGGAATTTCGTAGCCGTGCTTGGGAATTTCGTAGCCGTGCTTGGGAATTTCGTAGCCGTGCTTGGGAATTTCGTAGCCGTGCTTGGGAATTTCGTAGCCGTGCTTGGGAATTTCATAGCTGTGCAACTATGAATTCTGTGCGTATGGGAAACGCACAGAATTTCTGGGCTAAGCACGACGTGGTGATCTTACATCAAAGCACGATTCCGTTATTATCGGAGCCGTGCGATTAGGTCCTAGACTGTGGAATTGCATACCATTCGCCGACTTGAAACTTGATTTGTATCTAAATTTTTCTACCAATTCATCAAGTAGATTAATTAATTAACGATGTGTGCCATGTCAAATTCTTATCTGCATTTTGGCGTTGTTCTTCATTTGATATTTTTTCCTCATCGCGTCAGAATTCACATCCTTTTTTTATTTTTTACCATAGCCAAACTAAGTTATGGACAAGATAATATATATATATATACTGTAAATACATAAATGTAAATTTGTTTTGTTTTTGTGTTTTTTTGTTTTTCAAACCAAAAAAATAACTCAGGATGTACAAAATTTTGAATCCCTTGTACGCATGGTCCATGAATAAGAGAAAAAAAATCCTTTTATTTTAGTAAGCCCACTTTGGATTGCATTTTTTTTTTTCCCACAATAACCCCATTGCGACGATCCAGTGGGGTCGCTTTTATTATCGATCGTCTGAATGCAGAAATGATACATCCAAGGTACGATTTGTTCAGAAAAAAAGTGACTGGACCAAGTCGGTGTCAAAATTCCCTCATGTTTATGACCCACCAATACTAAGACTGAAATAGTTGAAAGTAATCGCATATTAAGTGCGGAAGAACAAAAACACAAGTATTATTAGTTCTGGTGGCATTCCTGAAAAGTATTATTTTTTTTTTCCTCCCATTATTTATAACCTGCCTGTTGTCTTCCCCCAACCAGTTTTCTGAAAGGTCAAGAGATTCTGATAAAATTTACTCGCGTCTGCCACTCGACAGTTTAATATGGTCTGCATTCTTTAAATCACACTGCACCACGGAATAGATACAGTAGGTAGATAAGTACCTTTAAGGTTTGACAGTCAAGATTGCTTCCAATTGGGGAAGTCATTTTTGAATTGAGGGTTTACATCAATTGGTCTACAAAAACATTCATCCTGGAATTTCTTATGGTTGACAGATCGTTCAGAACGTAGAACGTAATAATGTCACACCCTTGATAATGTGTAGACAAGTCCATCACAAGCCCTCCAGTCCTAATTCCAATCACAAGCTATTCAAACAAGCTTTGAGAAAGGCATTCCTTTGTCATTGTTCATCCAGTTACTTGTGACCAGCTTTATGAAAGAACTTCTGACTGGACTTGCGAAAGGACTTGCCTACCACTCTGGTATAAATGTGCTGCTTGTCTGAGAATCATGAATGAAAATACTTTTGGGGACAAAGGTCGGTCTGTTGGAAATCCCCGCAGCATGTGTAGATTTTCATCAATGATTTTCAAACAGGCAGAACATTTCCGAGGGATGGTTTGTGTGCATTATTATACTACTTGTCAAAAAAAACATCTACTTTTGATCCTAAATGACTGTCATTTACCAATGGAATTAAACCAAAATTTCAGATCATGTAAATAAGGCAGGACATTTTATGGAGCGAATTTCTTCAGCTTTGTGCAAAGAGGGTGAGATTTAAATGCCATACGAAAAAAAAAACTCGCTTTCAGAATCTGCTACTTTCGACTTGGCGTCCTCCAATGTCGATACAGCGCTGGAGACGGTGGCGGAAGGCATGTGCTGCGGCCAAAAGCTTCTGAAGGAATGCAGGATCACCCCTGATGTCATTGCACACCTCCTCGATCGTTTGGCGCAACACATCAAGAGTTGCAATTGCAAAGGGATGTCTGACATAGACTAATTCCTTGAGATAGCCCCATAAGACGAAGTCACACCGTCTCCAGCGCTGTATCGACATTGGAGGCCGCAAAGTCGAAAGTTGCAGATTCTGAAAGTGAGTATTTTTGTTTCGTATGGCGTTTAAATCTCACCCTCTTGCCCAAAGCTGATGAAATTCGCTCCATAAAATTTGTCATGCCTTGTTTACATGATCTGAAATTTTGGTTTAATTTCATTGGTAAACAACACAGTTATTTAGGATCAAAAGTAGGACATGTTTTGTTGTTTTTTGACACGTAGTATTTTACTTTATGCTCTTTCCAACACTTTTCCAACTCCAAAGCAACATGTTTTGCCGTGCATACCGTCTCACAGCACTGAATGTGGGCCTCATGGATGTATAAATATGCTGCATGAAGCGTCAACTTTATCGGTCGGACAGGATCGTTTATACCACAAGTTTTCGTAATCAAGGTTTCAAAACCTGTTCTCTTGATAACTGAAAGTAAAACCATCGTTTCTGTGTGCAGTATGATTATTATTATTTTGAAAGGGACATTCTTCATACAGTCGGTGAGATTATTTGGAGTGGCGTTTGTTTTCCAAGTCGTATTTTATTATACAAAAACAATCCGGAGTTGGGCAGTATCAATAGTGTAATATATTATACAAGAATGATGCAGATAATGTGCACGTGTCTATTATGTGAGAACTGTAATTTTATTACTGATGAGAAATAAATGTGTACAGAGCTTTACTTGATGTGGCATCTAATCTTTGGAATTTTCTGTCCTCAGTAGGTGCTTTTTATGCATCCAGTTTGTGGCCATGCGGAATTTTTCTCTGAAACGTACGTCGGCCCCAAAATGTAAATTTTTTCTAGAATTTTCCAGTCAACTCACTCAGGAAAACATTGTACACTCGGCCAAATCGAAACATCAAAAGCACTCAATTTTGTTCTATGTAAGCTTTTTCACCACATTCAAGATGGCAGCATCCATCAACTAAATGATGAAATTCTTGCTTTGGAAAAAAACCATTAATATGCACAAATGTGAGAAACGCACGCGATTTCACCAACGACAGATAATATTTATTTTAATTGGACACATATCCACAACAATAAACATATATACTAATACAAATGCAACAGCTTCAGATGTTTACATACACCGTTTCTCACAATTTTCACAAACGTCTTAACGGGGGAAATCCAGTAACTGTCCAAATAGTGGGTATGATACCCAAACTACATTTAACATTTCCTGTAACAAGTCCCAAAAAAAAGACCTAATCCCGTTTTGCATTTCACACAACCAAATCTGGTATAAATATACATAACACTACTCTTTTCTTAATTGCCATTAGAAACAAACGGGCCTGGGGATTCGTTTCAACAAGATAAAAGGTTGATATAATGTACATTCTGTCTGTGCTGTAACCATCAACCTTTTGTACTCGGTGACGAACATTGACATTTCAAAATTGCAGCCCCGACTTACATCCAATTGCTCAATTTACTGGTTATACCTGTACATTTTTCCCAGTGACAGGCAAGCCCTACATCACACCACAGTAAATATACAAGTTAAATATCACTGTACAATATACATTGTTCAAGTGTTTCACTATAACACCATATCCAAGTGCTTAAAATTACAAGAGGTGCTCTTTTGAACACTTTAAACAGGGTGAGCAAGGTGCGACTTCGCTGCAGTACAAATTTAAGCTCAAAGAATGGCATAAGAGGCAGTTTATATCAAGTTCCCTGCATTCCACTTTTAATCATTAAATCTACCACAGTTCGTTATTGGCTTAAAATTTAAGCTGAAAATAAAGCACATCTCTAAATCATACCATTTGTTTTAATCAATTTAAATAATTGTTAAATAATTAAGGTTGGAAAATGTCAAGGTTTCTCTGCAAGGTGTAACTCATTTATTTAAAATCAAGTTTTTACATATATGCAATTTTTCTTGTTTTCTGGCTTTCTCATGTCCAATCCCATACTTTCAGAATTGCAGTAGAAAAAAAAATTCAGCCTTTTTTTTTTTCATCGACAGTATTACCTGGTGGTAATCCTAAAAATCATAACTTTCCTTATTCCCAAACTGAAAATGTTATCCTTTAAGTTGGATCCCCCCCCCCCTTGAAACCCGATTATACCCACTTGGCAAAGATGCTGGAGATTTTGTTTGGTGAGACGCATGAACAGTTAGATGGCCTATTAGTTTCTATGCAAAACAAATTGACAATTTCAATAAGTAAAAGGTTTTATCGTTAATCTGTGCCAAAAGCAGAGTAAATTTATAATCGGCTATATAATGACAGAATTCAGTCTAGGCAAATTATGATATACATCTGACCTGTAATTGATTGGTACCTCTGCATTCGTGCACTTATGCTTACATTAGAATACACTTTTACGGCTGCTTCCCTTTCTTTTTTTTAAACCCTGCTTCATATGGTGCTTAATGCACTTTTCTTTTAAAATCTTATAATGTACAGATAGAATGATTTATACGAATAAGGCCAGCCTGAGATATAAGGGTAAAAGGTAACCATTTAACTAGTCCTTCACATTGTTGAGTTTTAAATATTGGTTTCGTCCTTTGCGTTCGGTTATCGTGCTATGGAACTGCCAATAATTTTTATCGGATGTGGTCACTGAAAACTCGCGTTTGCCTAGAAAAAGGAAGAAAAAGTCAAGTTCGGTCAGATTTTCTTGACAGAGAATATCATTAACATAACTACAAAAATATAAAGGATTTGGAAATACTGGCCATGCTTTTACAGTATTGACAGTCCTTTGCACGGGTGCATGGCTCACTGGCAAAAAAATAACTGATACCACCTTGAATTTCTCAATAGCCCATCAGAGTACCCACACATAGCAGCTAGTAGTCCACCTGCTAATTTCAATTCCTGACGGGCAGTCCCATGGCCATTTGATTTGTTACATTGTTTTAAGCCTATCTTTCTGTTGCTACAACCCGTGTCAAAAAAAGCCGACATCTTTGTTCATTTTGCACAAAGCACAACAGAGATTCCATCACACGTGGATGCCAGAAACAATCCCATGATGCTTTGCGTAAAAGTACCAATAATGATCTGGCCTGATTGGTCAATGCAATCTTCAATCATTCTCATCGACTTCATCCGTCAAAATAATCCTCATAAAAACAGAGTGAGCGTTCACAATAATGACCAACAGCAATACCTGTTCCATGTAAATGAGTACATGACTTAAACATGTGCAATCTAACATGTGTGGAATTATTATCAAATCTGCATTATATGTTCGTGAAATGTGCGTTTTCAGCATATGCCTATCAAGGGGTAGAATTTGAGAACCTACCAATTAATAGAGTTTTTCCTAATATTTTTTTTTACAGTTCTTACAACACTGTCCATTTTAATGCATACTGGTTAAAAATAACAAAAATGCTGAAAGGGGGGGGGGGGAATTCACCAATTAATAAGCTGCCGAAGTTCTGGATCCATTCCTGTGACCTCTGACCCCAGGTTGTCTAGGTCATCGCACTCCTACACAGTTTGGTCACAAAATGCCCTTGTTTTCTACAAAGTTCATCAATATACATACAATATCTTATCCACTTTAAAATCTACAAGCTAGTAAACTGCACTTCAGTTTAATTTATAAAAAAAGAAAAAAAAAGAGGGGGGTTCTTGCAGGCCAATGCAATTCACTACTACTTTTTCATGTAGTGCCAAATATCAGTGCAGGTTTAGACAAATATATGCATATAGTACATACATGAATTATATCATTATTTTTTTTATTTTCTTTAATCTTTGTCTAAATCTACACGAGTTATTTATAATATTTATATTACTCAAACAAAAAAGAATGTCCCCAGCTAGGTCGACAATTAAGCACCACTCCATTTAGCCAACGTAGGCACTCTTTTCCAGAAACAAACCCAAAATGACCAAGAAGGGGGTGATATTGGCCAAAAATGAAAAAATCCACGAGGACCCCAGATCAACATATAGTGTGTATTCGCCTAAATACACCCCCTTAAAATATCAGTTTTTATTGGTCTATATCCGCTTTTACAGGTAAAAACACCTCAGGAATTCCAGATTTCAAAAGAGATTCTTTAAAATTCTGAAACATCTCACATTTCTGTGAATCCAGATAGTTCTTGATTTTGATAGTTCATGTGCACCAAAATTTCTTGCATTTGTTAGCCCTGGACCATTGATAAAAAGATCTGTTTGCCAGAATTCCTGCTTTCCGTTAGTTTTTCCTGAAACTGTGAGCAATGTTGACAAGGAAACGGGTTTTGTTTACACCAAAAACTTGGCCTGGCGATCACGCCAAGAATTGATCCGATTGTTATGGCGACCACATCCAATAAATACTGAAACAATATCACCTGACCGGAATTCAATATATTTTCAGAATCTTTCCGAGTTACGCCTTTGCATGTAAAATCTGGGTTTTAATTGGTCTAGCAAGGAAACAAATTCAAATACCGTACCAGCTGACTTTCCAATGTAAGAGGATGGGAATGGCTTTTTTTATAATTCTGTAAAGAGAATTAACACATTCTCTGAAGTTGGGAGTTTAAAGTTCCAACTTGTAAAGAACAAAACCAATACTGAAATATGTTTTTTTGTATACAATAAGGTGGTTCTATGTATGTCCGCAAATCAAAATAAATTTGAAAAAATATAAATTCCCATGATGCACCAGTGATTTCTGCAAAGAAACATTAACAATACCTGTGTTTTTGTCGCGATACAAAAATGCTTAAAATCCTCTCAGTTATCTCGAAACATCCATCCTCGATGCAAGGTCGTCCACCCTATCCTGTCTAGACATTGGTGCTAACTGTTACCATGGCGACTGTCAGCCAATCAGGCCTCGGTACCCTCGCCCTCCGCTCCCTGGAGGCGGAGCCGGGCAAAGTCCTCAAAGATTAGGTCGTCGTCTTGGGGCGTGGAGGGTTCCACTCCGCTAAAAGGGGTGAGGCAAAAAAAATAATAGATTAAAAGCATTGATGACTTGACTTAATAATCCGTGATGGGTTTTTAAGCCGATTATGTGACAAAATAAAATAAGCCTCTTGGATGGAAGGGAGAGGGTTGGAAAGACCCGATAGTTTCTAGTGTTTCTATGACAACCAGGATGAAACTACAAAGGCAGAAATATTACCAAAAATCAAACCCAGATTTGTTACGATAACGGACTTGACCAGACAGACTTCAAGTTTTACTGCAATCTAATTTAAAGCAACGACTGAGTATAATATAGTTCACAGTTTTTCAAGAATTGTCAAAAGTTTCCCCATCTGCTGAAAAATAATTTTAGCCTCCCAAATATTTCCAAGTTTAGAACTTTTGCTAGGTGTCAAGAGGAAATTAAAGGTGCCCCAGATGTGTTTTAATACTAAAAGTACCACAAAAAGCAGCGTCAGCAAACAGCGAGCTCCATCTTTGAAAGTAGTCCAAAGTTTGGCAAATTTTTTTTCTCCTCAAAGCAATTTTCCAAGCTCAGTTCCAACAAAAAGGCCAGTAAGCATTTAAAGGTAGTAAACATCATTTTCTTTTGCTGTAATCTTCAGAAATAAATGGATTCGGGGGTTAGTATTTTATAGCGTGCTAGCAAATACTTTAACACTGACCTATTTCAAGTTTTGTGTGCATAGATGCTGGCAAAACTGAGAGAAAAGAAATTATGTTCCAGTAGTCTGGTTCCCTGACCCTACTTTAGACAAATCAGAGCAATTTATAGAGTCAGGGAATTATCAGGTTGGGGAACTAGACTATTTCCAACGATTGTCGGCCAACAATCGTTGGAAAACAATATACATTTCCACTTTCCTTGAAAATGACAGCACACCAGGTGCCATGATTTCACAGGATGCTTGAGACTGCTTTTACAGTCTGGTACGGTATTTCATAATAATTCAGTAGCTTTGTTTTTGATGTTTGCAAATGATGTATACTACCCTTAAAGGAAGTGTACACGATTGGTAATTCTCCAAATTTTTTTTTACTGAATTATTACGAAATACCTTACTAGACTGTAAGTTAATAGTGGTCTCAATCATCCTGTGAAATTATGGCACCAGGTGTGCTGTCGTTGTCAAGAAAAGTGGAAATTTATATCGTCTTCCAACGATTTCCAGCTGGAAATCGTTGGAAAACTGCCCTGTAGCCTTTAGTCAAGGCGCACGCACGTGGCTACCCGGACGAGTGGCGCGCTGGAAATGCTGGCATTCAGGGCGCGTCACGTGTCCAGCTGGTAGCCACGCGCGCCTTGACTAAAGGCTATCATCCGCCCGACGGTTGAAAACGAGCGCCGTTTTTCTCTCGGTTTTTTCGCCATCCAACAACGCAAAACTTTGAACAGGTCAGTGGAACGATATTTCCTATAACATACTAACCCCCAAATCCGCCCATTTTTGATAATTGCAACAATGACCAATCATGTACACGGCCTTTAAGCATTACGGTGATATCACAGTCCAGCACTACAGTGACCATACATGTACTTGTGTACACATGGGCATAATCTGAGTACAACACAGACTTGTTGAAATGTTAGGTTTAAGGAGGAAGAAAGAAGATAAGAGGAGTGAAGGAGACGGAAAAGACTGATGGATGGTGAAACATGGTGACAAATTGGGAGGTATGGAACCAGAAATAAAAGACAAGAGATGATTAAGGGGAGATTATAGACAGAAATATTACCAGTGAAAAGGAAAAATGGATGGTACCAGACAGGGTGACAAAATACAGAAATACAGGACCAAAAGTAAAGAAAAAGGGGAAGAGATCAGTTTAATGAGATGAGAAAAATATGCAGAGAGATATGAGAAACATGATGGTAACAGACACGGTGAAAAAAACAAAAAACACATTGAGGTGGGAAAGATGTGAAGAATTTACAGACCGACAAACATGACGAATATCACGTGCCTAAGAATGTTGTTCAAATGAAGGACACAAATGTGGGTGTAAAATTGTGCAACGTAATACATTTTATAGAATCTTATCTTTGAAAACAATTTTAACATGTACAAAGATTTGGGAAATTTTTGAAAAACTTCAGATGTTCTTTAGTTTTGTTATTTTTTCTATTTATTTGTTGTTTTTTTTTGTTGTTTTTTTTGGGGGGGGGAGAGGGGGCAGCACAAGAGTAAAATCACACCTAAACAAACAACATAATCAGAATCACACCCAAACACTGCTCATAGGACACAAGTCCAGTACATGCCTTCCAAAGCATTTGCTACTTATTGCAGAGCGCCAGAGTTAAGCCCGGTTCATACTTCATGCGAATGCGTATGCGAAGCGAATTCGTTATGGTAACGGAGAACGTCACAATGAAACTTCAATTGTTGACGTCATGAAATTTGATTCGCATTCGCATTCGCATTCGCATGAAGTATGAACCGGGCTTTAGTCGGTGCAAAGTGCAGGGGCTGAGTCAACGACAACTAAATTTCCTATTCAGACATGGCATTTCTACAGCCTCGGAAAGACCTACGCACCTGCAGTGCTCAAGAGCCTATGATGCAAGTGACCTATACTATACAAAACGTAAGCATGCTGTCAGGGGACTTGACAATAATGGAATATATGAAAAAAAACTCCAACATGATGGTAAATTAAATTGACCACAGTCCATTTGGGGAAATACTTAAAATTTAAATGGAACAAAAGTACAGGTACCAACATATGTGCATATTATACATATTTATTCACTTTAGGTTTATACTATGGTGTTTACTAATATAACTAAATCATAAAGGTCTATATGCTAGTTGCACTTGTTCCAATATTATTCATGACTACGTGTACTTATGGAGTATTTCGGTCCAGTGGGCTATGTCAAACTCCTGCATTAAAAATTATTCATTTAAATTTTTGCAAACAGCCATGTAATTGTGATGCTTGTGTCCTTGAGCAAGTAATTTTGCAGCAATTGCCTCTCAGGGATGTAGTCGAGTCCATCACAAGTCCCTGCAAGTCCCTGCAAGTCCCTGCAAGTCTATCACAAGCCCACCAGTCCTAATTCTAATCACAAGCTATTCAAATATGCTTTGACAAAGGCATTCCTTTGTCATTGTTCATCCAGTTACTTGTGACCGGCTTTATGAAAGGACTTCTGACTGGGCTTGCGAAAGGACTTGTGAAAGGACTTGTGAAAGGACTTGCAGGGACTCGACTACAACTCCGTTGCCTCTCTCTATACAGGAGAAAGTGAACACCCAGCCAGGGGATCAAAGCACTTCTGTTCTTGAGCAAGACACTTTGCTGCAATTTTTTCCTCACCAGCCTACAGCAGATAAATACCTGTTGGGGCAGAGTTGCAGTAAGAGGTTGATTACACGGAGACAAAACAGTTGGCCATTAAGTCCATTTTCAGGCTTCAAAACAGGCATTTTTGTCTAAGACTATGGCTATGCTACAGCTATACAGTAATGGCAAAAGCTGAAGCCGTAGCCAGAAAACACTCATTTTGGATGCGGCGTGACTCTGTAAATGCTGATGTTACATGTACAGGTCTTTGTCATTATTTTTGCTAAAGCAAAATGAAGTTGGTATATTCAGGTGATATACATTACAGACCACTTTAGAGTCGCCGCTGACAAATTCTTCATTTTCTCGGTCACTGACCAGCATATTGTGTATAGTTGAGTAACTTACAAACTTGGCCGAGAAACTTAATGCCAGTTGGTCATAATGCAAGTCTATGACATTTGAAATTTGAACTTTTTCGGCAAAGCATCTACATGTACCTCTAACTACAGCACCAGACCGTCTTGCTTACAACTTCTGTCCCAAGTTTCCGTTGCCTTCCACAAAACTTCAAGAATCACCTTGAAGAAGTCATCGACTTTTTCCCCCCAGATTTCAAATAAATGGGACTTTGTGAATCACGGATTCCCTTTCTGTGAGTGAGATTTGACCGTACACTCGAGTCTACATGTTCTGCACCATTGGCGGGCAGGCATATCACACTACGGTGTCCTTTCCATGGCCAGAAAAGGACTGATGACCGCTTGGTGTAACCCGACACAAACGCTGGTAAATTGGCAGGTCTCTGCTGATCAGGAGACGACATTTATTTGATCATGACAGAATTGGAAATCTGCCACTGTGAGGCTAGTGGCCCCAGACTTGGACAGCTTTGTGCATTTTGAAGAATTTTTTTTTTTTAAATCGGAGCAACACTCTGGCTACGAAAGTACGGTCTGATGAGTGAATGGTGCAAATTTCTCATCTTGTGCTTCTATCTTAATCTAAAATGTTCCTTTTGTAATACATTTTTATGTTGGCATGTTTTATTTTGTTTTAATGCATTTCCATATGTGGCCCTTTCACCCCTTGTGTCTGGCTGTTATTGATGGGGTGTTGGTATGCCAAGAACGGGCTGTGCAGTCAAGCGTAAACGCAAACAATAGGCACCACACTGAATAGAGTGGTCCTATTCATCGCACTTGGAGCCCCCTTTCGTGTGAATGAAAGCTTTGTTTGAAAAAGCCCCATCTATTCATTACACTCCCATTCAAGAACAATACAGTTGAAACATGAATGGATTGAGTATGCGCAGGAATGTGCCTATAGACTCCAACTGGCCAGGTGGTCTTTTTCAAACCACGGTTATGGCTGTTGTCCGTATCTTCAAACCATTTTGAAGCCAACACGATCTCAAAAGGGGATAGTCAGATCATGCAGGGGAAGGACCATCTGTCCCTGACAGGTGGTACGCTGTGCTGAGTGCATCATTTTCAGAATATTCAAATTTGCAAACTCAAACTGCTACTGTGTGATAACAACACAGGCCTTTGTGCACTTCATGCCTAAAGGTAGTGTACACGATTGGTAATCCTCAAATTTTTTTTTACCAAATTATTACGAAATACCTTACTAAAGTGTATTAAGTTAATAGTAGCCTCAATCATCCTGTGAAATGATGGTACCAGGTGTGCTGTCGTTGTCAAGAAAAGTGGAAATTTATATCGTTTTCCAACGATTTCCGGCTGGCAATCGTTGGAAAACTGCCCTGTAGCCTTTAGTCGAGGCGCGCGTGGCTACCCTTACAAGTGGCGCGCTGCGCCCCAGACATGATGGCATATCCGGGGCGCGTCACGTGCCGAGAAAGCCACGCGCGCCTTGACTAAAGGCTATCATCCGCCCGAAGGTTGAAAACGAACGCTGTTTTTCTCTCGGTTTTTTCCGCCATCCAACAACGCAAAACTTTGAACAGATCAGTGGAACGATATTTCCTATAAAATACTGACCCCAAATCTGCCCATTTCTGAAAATTGCAACAATGACCAATCATGTACACTACCTTTAAAGTCAAGGCCATTTATGAGGCTGGTTGGCTACATGAATGCATAGCTAAATACAAATATACAGGCGGCCACAGTGAACAGACAGCTAGAGTGGCTATAGGTGGCCACAATGACCAGGTGTCACAGTGGATGAGTGGCTGCAATGGGCAGCAAAGGTGGCCATAGTTGACAGGGAGCTACAACAAAAGTGTCCAAAATGGACTAGTGATCATAGTGGGTATAGGAGGCCAAAGTGGACAGATGACAATAATGGACAGGTGGCCAAAATAGACAAGTCACCACAGTAAACAGGTGGCCCCAATAGACCAGTGGCCACAGTGAACAGGAAGCCACAATGGACAGGTGGCCAAAGTGGACAGGTGACAATAATGGACAGGTGGCCAAAATAGACCAGTGGCCACAGTGAACAGGAAGCCACAATGGACAGGTGGCCAAAGTGGACAGGTGACAATAATGGACAGGTGGCCAAAATAGACCAGTGGCCACAGTGAACAGGAAGCCACAATGGACAGGTGGCCAAAGTGGACAGGTGGCAATAATGGACAGGTGGCCAAAATAGACCATGGCCACAGTGAACAGGAAGCCACAATGGACAGGTGGCCAAAGTGGACAGGTGGCAATAATGGACAGGTGGCCAAAATAGACCATGGCCACAGTGAACAGGTGACCACAGTGAACAGGTGGCCACAGTGGACAGGTGACAAAGTATACATTGGCCATGGCTGACAGTAAGCTGACATCTCTCCAGCTGACTATAGTTGGTTTAGACGGTAACCGAGTTGAAAGGAAGATGGAGAAATTAAAGTTGTCAGAGAGGAGGGGTGCATTCCATTCACACTAACAACCTTTGCACAACACTAGCAACCTTTTTGTGTCTACTATCTATTACTGGAAAATCATCTGCCAGCATCATGCAACATTCATGTGGTTCTCGTGATCTGAATGCACCTCAGGACAGTGAAAAGTACAACTTGGACAACATTTTTCAGCTATCACATTCTGTTCGGCTGCTACAGTAGATTAGACAGTATTTGAGTATACTCGGAAAGGATAGGAAACATTCAAATTTGGGCACACGGCAGGAATACGTCAAAGTAAATTTGTTCATCCATTATCATAAGTACATTTGCGAATGTTTGCATGTGTTTTTTTTTAGGGGCTATACATTATTATCTTTCCTTCTAAAAAAAATTATTGAGACAAAAATAATACAGGTGTCTGGAAAAATGGGAGCGGGCAGTGATGTTTAACCAGTTCACGCCAGGATTATTTTTCATGAGCCTGTGTGCCAGACGGGTTCAGGCCTTTATCTGCGGGTAGCACACTTTGGCCTCGCTCACTGCGAGCCGGTCGCCGACAGATATTTCCGCTGGATCCTTGCCTCGCTGAGTGCGTGTATACACGTCATCCGACGCGAACTGGTTAACAGGTTGATTTTATTTGGTCGTAAAGTAAACCAATGGCTCGGCTCGATGAAACGTGAAATGAATAATCTCTTACGTCCCTTGCGGGAATACAATGTTTCCACAGAAGTGAATTTTTCTACATGTTGCTCTAAACCTGTAGGTATGTGACATGCCAATTAAACAGTCCACTACATCGCACACAGCTTGTTTATCCCAGCTGTGCTGATTATGGGTTAATAGTAAATTAATCATCTTGTGCAAGTGGGTCAAAGGAAACAGTGTGTCCAGAGAGACTGGGCTGTAGCCAGACATGAAAATATTTGTTGGAGATTTTTTCGGCCACAAATTCTAAACAGATTTCTACACGATTGTGGAATACAGTTTCCTTATAGTTTTAAATGCGGTTTGGGAGGATTTTGAACCGGTGAATGACCAATTAATAGGCCATCAGCCTCGGTCCAAAAAATGGGCCACCGGTATCAAATGATCGAAAGGAGCAATACTCATAGCGATTTTTGGCAAGGTATGCACACCTAGAGTTGGAAAATGTGTGATAGCATTGCAGCGTGAGCGGTGGCAGCTTTTTGGGTGTTATCATTTTTTTTCAATTTTTTTTCAAAATGGCCGCCAATATTCTTGTTACCGGATTAATTATATGTGGTAACAAGCATATTGGCGTCCATTTTCTTTATTAAGGGTGATAACACCCAAAAAGCTGCCACCACTGCAATGCTATCACATATTTTCCAACTGCAGGGGTGCATACCTTGCCAAAAATCACCATGAGCATTATTCCCCTCATTTGATACCAACTAACCCCCCAGGCTGATGGCCTATAATAAGTGTTGGTTCATTATTCTAAATTTTTGAATGTTTGAGAAACAATTCTGGTGACCTCAGTCCATATTTGTGCTACTCAAATTTCCATTTTGCATGTTTAAGTTTTCTCAAGAATACAAAATGACGTGGCCAACACACATATACCCACATGATGTTGATTCTTTTTCGTTTCCTTTTAAAATATTTAATTCTAACAGTTTCAACTTTGAGATTTTTTGAACTTCAAAATACAACTTTGAAATTTGGAGACGGAAGTCCGACAACTTCGAAAAATAAAATTTGAAAAGTTGGGAATATTTCAAATTCACAATTTCAAAATTGAAATTGTGAACTTTTGACATAAACACGTTGACAAAATTGTCGGGGTCGACTCCAAAAGTCTGATCCCCACAGCTTCGCTACTTTCACACTGTTTTCTCCAGACCCAGGTGTGTTATATCGTAGTGCCGATTACGTGCATCATGAACTACGAGTTATATCACTACCTGGTGTTTAGCATACTGGGCATGTAGGTTGTGCCCACACAATATTTCCCGGCCCGACGGTTTGGATCATTCCTGAAAGGTGCAAAAAGAATCGAAGCCCATGCCAGGCAGGCAACAACAAAAACAACAAAAACACAAAAGAAAAAAAATTAAGAAAGCCGAGATGTTAATCTGGATTAGAAAACATATTAAAAAACAGAGGTCTACAACAAAAAAGCACAATAATCTAGATCATTCAATCGGGTTATTAGGGGTTAAATAATAACCGAGTTAATAATAACCGGGTATAACCAGGTTAAAACAGATTGATTATGCTAGTTATTGGTTTGGAATCTAAAAGCATGCTTTATACAGGAATGGGTTTGTATCATAATGCAGCACTTGTTACTTTAGGTTTTAAGCAAACAGAATCATTTGGGTTTTAAATGCAATAAAAACTATTGCCTTCAGCGCATGCTTTTAATACAAAAATGTATCTGCACAGCACCAACATTTGCATCAAACATACGGATGTTTGTTAAAGTTACCAGAATGATGGATTTGAAGAAAAAAAATTTCCTTAATTTAACCCTAACCCTCCAGGGTATTTTGGCTAGAAACCCTGCCAGACGCATCAGATTGCATCACAGATGCGCTGTGCTGCGTCTGGCAGGGTTTTAATTAATGAAGTTCACAGGTTGTCAGATTTGTCAAAGTAGCTGTTTTTACAAGCTGGCAATTGACAGGAATAAAAAACAAGAAGAAATGACAATGGAGATGTTACGGATTATCCAATTTTCAGAACCCGACTAAAATTACAGAAGTATTTCAGGGTCATGCACAAAATGGACCATTCGGTATGCAAAATTACTTGCTACAAACATGTCGCTTACAAACACACACCAATGGATGCAGTATTGACGAATTCAACCAAGTTTTTATGGGAATGATGAATACGGCCATGATAGGGGGAGGGGGGGGGGGCATTCACATTGTAGTGTATTCAATCACACAAAGCTGCTCAGCACAAAAATCAAATGTTCATGCAATGTTCATCTTAGCGACTGGTATTCAGCTGTTTGCTTGGAATTCACATGGGAGTACTGGCTGTTAACTTGTTTTTTTTTTGTTTCTTTTTTACAAAAGCAAGCTCCATAAAATTGGCCTGTGTGTTTACGACCAACCCACTTTCTTCAAACTGTCGTCAAGGAAAGTTCATGCTCACAAAATGCCAAATCCATGACAGAGCCAAAGATCTCGGCAAGCAATGGGGAACAGACAGCAGCCAGCCCGCACACGATTAGATATACGGGGCGTCTGAAAAGCTCATAGCTGAATTGCAAGCTCGTTTCATGATTTCGACCTTGGGGAACGAAGTAATAGAAAATTGCTATCCCCATCATTGGCTATATTTAGCCAATGCAATCCTACAACAACAAAAAAGACAGAAATGACTCACTTTGTGTCGAAGTTGATCAGGTTTGTATCCAACGCATCTTCAGGCTCTTCTGCTGTGAAAGAAATACCCAAAAGAGAAGAATAAATCCCTAACCCCATAGGCAATTTCACTAGGAAGTGTCCTCAACCTGTCAAACACTGTGCAGTATACCTATGGCACATTCTTTGGACTTGGACAAATTGGGGCATCATTGCTCCATGTAAAGTAATGGTGCCAAGGCTCTACAGTCCAAAAACCCATCCGAAATACACTAACACAACCTGATGTTGAAGTTTGTAAGGGTTAAGGAAAAAGTCCTTTGATTTTGAAATAAAATTTACCCTTTGTGGCTTTGCCAACTTCATCAACTTACCTCAGGCCTAACATTCAACTGTAAAACTCATTTAGCCTATAAAACACATGTCCATCATCATCTTTTATTAAATCAAAATCATATTTGCCCTTTTTGCAGGGGCCTGGAAAATCTGGTTGCCAGGAATTAATTTTCAGTAGCCCGACTAGCAAAAGGGGTACTTTCCAATTCTAATTCATTGTTGTAATCTCATCTTTAGCAATCGCCTAATTATTGTTTTTATTTTAATCTGTAAAGAGTAAACAATGCATGCTCAAATTTATTTGCAACCAAAACATAAAACATCATATGTGACCTGTTCCCACGAAATGGAGATAAAGAAGCCAAATTTGAAAATCAAGATTGTGGTATTTCCTGAAAGTACAGGTGTTGTGGTAATCTCGTTCTGAGCCCTGATACAGCCTTTTAAAATTATCAGAGTCTTGACCCCTTGAGAAAATGAAGCTCAAAGATTGTGATCTGTGCACTCTTCAACCAGAGTTCAAAAAAAAAGAAACCATCCCCAAAAATATTTTGTGAAGAGATTCAGTTTGAAATCTTTGGGATATGATAGAATAGAGTTTTTCAAATATACAGTTGTTAAAATCCCAAAATTGACTTTTCAGTGAAAAAAGATTTTGTGCTGTCAGATCTCATATTTAACATAATAACATAATAAAGTACAAAAAATGTGTGAGATTTATTTTCA
This sequence comes from Hippasteria phrygiana, assembly GCA_037893225.1. NCBI lineage: Eukaryota > Metazoa > Echinodermata > Asteroidea > Valvatida > Goniasteridae > Hippasteria > Hippasteria phrygiana. The sequence continues at coordinate 3,257,817 of JAZGUH010000202.1, forward strand.
AGGTGAACAAAAATCCTGTTCGCCGACATGATAACAATCGTGCCAATTTCAATGGTACTTCGAGGTGTGGCATTCATCAATAAAAAGAGACTGCTGTTTGAAGGTTACCGACCATCTGGTTACTACCGAGTCCATGATCAAGGATGCATGATTGCATCGGCGATTCACCGGTACCCATCTCATGAATTCATCATGTTGGTTTCGGACTGACTAGATCTAGCCACTGGCGCCCATGTGGGCTTTGGATTGAACTCGGACCGTTATCAGCCAAGACTATCTCTAAAGTGGCTTCTTTATCGTGATGGTTGTACATTGGTGCCACCTGCTCTCCGGAGGAGGGGGTGGGTGTCTGTCTGTCTGTCTGTCTGTTAAGGTTTTGATTCAAAACACCTGCTGTCTGTTAATTGATCTCCTCATTAACCATACTCCGATACATGCTTTTAGGCACCAAGGCTTTTTCAAACCTTTTCATACACATTTTCACTAAATGATTGAAGCCCAGCCAATTGTATGTTTCGTGCACTGCCACCCTTACAGGAGAGTGGCTTTTCATAATCCAAGCCCTACCCAGGGATATTTGCTTGTATTATGCAGGCAACAACTGCAGGCAACAACGGCAACAGCAGGCTGACACTAGGTGCACCATCAGGAGAACCTTGACATGAAGTGTTTCCGTGGCAACCGACAGGAGGGGTTAATCAATCATGACAAGTCACAGAATGCACTTTACATGGTTAGACAATTCTGTTGTGTGAACTGATGCAGGCAATTACCGGTCCGGGACATTATTAAAATAATGTCAGGTGCCCACCCATAATTTTCCACCTATATTTTAGCGTTTAGAAAAGTTGACATTTGTATGTATATATTACTCAACACACCACGATGGACATTTTCCACAATCATTTGGCAATCTGCCCATTTTTTTTTTACAGTTACGCACAACATCAAGTATGTGCACATACATGCAGTTGCATTAAGTTCAGTTCACTGATATTAACACATTCGCAAAACCGATGGAAGGGGATAGGAGTTACTGCACTGAATAAATTTGACCCGCGAAGACATTCTTATGCAGATACATGTACATGTACAATGTCTTAAATAAGAAGCTGATGTAATCTGTCCGTACATGTACATGTGACAATAAATGTGTACATGTACAGTCTGCTGTGATGTGGTCCGTGCTATTCGGTAGGGGGTGGGAATAGGGGGTGGGGAATAGGGGGTGGGGAGTAGGGGTGGAGGCAGAGGGCAAATAGCAAGCGAAGCAAAGGGTGTACAAAACCCATGGATAATACCACAAGTTCGAAAACAATTCTTGTTATACCCTGGTGTTCTTTTTAAGAGAGAGGACGACATATCTATTATGCATGCAGTATAGCTCTGGCTTTGTTTGGGTGATGGTATATCCCGCCAGATGGCTCATATAATTCCTTATTCTTGATTTGTGACTAGTATACACCCAGGCAGTTTTATCATGGAGTCAATTAATTACCAAAGAGGTAATGAGATCCCGGCATAATTTTTGACCTCGTGTTTATTCTGCTGTGGAAAAAGTTGGGATTTGCATTCACAAGCCTGGTACCGTTTTGTAGTCCACTGTTCGTATTTTTTATTACTCCGTCATTTTTTCTTCAAAAAATCTGAAATTATTTAAGTTCGAACATCCTATTAAAACATGGTATATCCCTTTAAACAATTTCAGGGGTTTTTTTTTTGAAGAAAAAATGATGGAGTAAAAAAAATTAAATGCAAAATGGACTGTACAAAACAGTACCATGGCAATTCGCAGGGTTAAGGTGGTCCTCCCTCAAGGCTATGCCTCATCAAAATTCCTAAAGCTCACCCCCGTTTTTCAAAATGTGGAAACTTCTGGGAAAATATAATTCAAATTTCATCAAGAACGAATCACAAAAATCAAGTCAACATTCACAAGGAATTTATAATCAGCACAACAGGAAAACTAGGCATTAGTTTATACAACACCAGAGTGCACATTGTGTAATGACAGACCAAATATTCTTAATACATGTATGTAAAATGCCCATGATTTTCAGCGACTTATTAAAAAAAAAAACAGTTGAGATTTTTCTTCATTTTGATTAACGGCAGTTCTAATTTCACCGACAAGCTTAAAACCACAAAATCTATCTATTTTGAAACAGAATAACAACTTTGAATGTCTGATGAAGAAGGCAGTGACAATTCAATATTCGCTATAAACTCGCAACTCGTAATTAATGTCACTCAGATCTCTCAAGCCTCTATTCACTGCTTGAGTGACCTTTCCAGAGGCTTGCTGCTGGAATAATATATTGATCGGCGGAGTGCCTCGCAAGCTTGTGATGTCACTAGCGAGGGGTCAACGCCCTCCAAGTCTGCTCAGAGAAAACAACCCTTACTTCACATTCAAGTACCAATTCCCATGGCTTGCTGCTGAAGACGGGAGGGAAGACCCCCCCCACTACCCCTCCACTCTCACTACAACCAATATTAATCCCACCACCCCACCACCCCAAACCACCACCGCACCGCACCCCACCAAACCACCCCACCCCACCAACCCACCCCACCACCCCACCACCCCACCACCCCACCCCACCCAACCACCCACAAATAATAGGCACCACACTGAATACATTGGTCCTATTCATCACACTTGGATCCTCTTTTCGTATGAACAAAAGCTTTGTTTGAAAAACCTCCATCTATTCAAACACGGATGAATTGAGTATGCACAGGAATGTACATATAAATGACAACTGGTCAGGCGGTCTTTTTCAAACCACTGCTATGACCGTGGTCCGTAATCAAGAGGTTAAATAACCAGTCGACCGGTTTAAGGGAAGCAACTGGCCCACGATGTGATAACGATAATAACGAAGAAGCCAAATCCTCGCCATCTAGGTGGACTCTCGTCTCGGTCCTTTCTACTCAATAGTTGTTGGACAGAGTGAAGCAGATACTTACTCGTTTCTTGCTTCAACTGTTTCTGCTCCGGGGAGGCAGGTGGGGGGTAAGAGTCAGCAGGCTGCTCTGGCTTAGGATGTGTCAAGACGAACGGCAGTAAGACAGACAACGGCCTGATGAGGACCAGAAAAAATACTAAGATGTTTCACTAGAATCAAATCGTGGCAGTAGGCCCTACCTTGCAAAAACAAAACCAATTTTTGAAGACATTTTAAATAATGTGAATTTTGCGTGGGGGGGATGATGTATATTAGAAGAGATTTTGTGTCCTTCCCGGTTTTGTGTATTAAAGATGATGTTGATTGCTGAGAGAAGTCTGCGTCATCTTCCAGTTTTATGTAGATTGCGTATTGTAAAATAAAACAGCCAATTATTTCTGCCATGAAATACAAAAAAAAGTGACTTTTCAGAGCTATTTTTATCAAGTCCCCTCTAGCGCAGCATAGCCCGCTGGGGGCCATTTGTCTAAAAGTCGGCGCTGCGGGCAGCAAACAAATCCGACGTCATAGGACGTACTCTCCTTTTGTCTCTAGTGCCAGTGGGTGTCTAGTAGGTTCGAGTCCTGCCCGAATAAGCCTGTGAATTTTTCCCACAGGCTTTTGGAAAGCATACACAATGTTATAGGAAAGGCAAACATTTCTTCTAATTTCCACTTTGAATCAATTTCAATTTAGGAAGGTTATCTTAGGGTGAAAAGTTGGTTTACCTTGAAAACGCTACCTCCAGGGAACATTTGACCTTGTACTGGACGACAATGCCGTGAATATTCTCTGCTTCTTCTCGTCCCTTCTCACAGGGTTTAAACCTGTTTGGGGGAAGGCAGATAAACGTTAAAAGGGTTTACACACACAAATGTGAGCCAATCCAACAAAATGGGTCAGAAGTCGCCGGGGACACTTTTGAGTAAATGCTGACACTTAAAACAACTCTTGCACAATGGAAATAAATAGGAACTGTGACAGTTTTCATCCACATAATGTCCATATTCGTCAAAGATGTCAAACTGAGTGATATATCAAAATAAAGAGCAGAGTATGCTCGTTCTAAAGCACGTAAAACTAATAACTTTAAGACTCGTTTTGTAGGATCTGCAAACAGATCCAAAAAGGAAAGTTGACAGAAGTCCGATTGGCTGCAGAACACCTGTTCTATTAAGACATTTTCAGAGTGAACAAAGAAAGCTGGCAGGAGCAGGATTTGAACCTGCGACCTCTGGATGACCGTACCGGTGCTCTACCAACTGAGCTATCTTGCCCTACGTTGGTGCTTTCCCAATGTGTAGCTCTGTTTCTGTGGAGCTAGTCAGAAGTCGAACTCGTAAATGCCGTACAGCCAGAGATCATGCCCCAACAATTATAATACGACACAGGAAGCAGAAATATCAAACAAGCAAAAGGAAACATTTTACAAAAAAATAATAAAGCAATACGCTATTCTCGGATACCTGAGGTCTTCATTACGCCAGAACCTGAAACTACCCTCAACATTATCAGTCACGCGACTCACATTGTTGACGTGGCAAGATTTGTGTCCTCGTGTTTGAGTTTACCGTCCAGGGCCAGGCCCCGTTTGTGCTTATTGTTACACAGCAGGGGGGTGACGTAAAAGACTTTTGACAGTGTGTGGCTGGGTAAGACCGGCAGACCATCCGACGCCCTGGGAAGAAAAACAAATGAATTACAGATCAGAGTTTTATTTCTTCATTTCTTTTTTGTTTGATGTTATTATTATTATTATTTTTTCTTATTTGTTTCAATATCTTTGTTCAGGGGGGTGCTCGTCAGAAGTCATAAACCCATAATGACGTACGGCCAGGGATCACGTCTCCAGTTTACAACACAACCTGGGAATAATGTAGATTTGTAAAGCGCACATATCCACCATGATCACGGTGCTCAAGGCGCTACCCCTGCTCATCAGGACTATTAATCATTCCTGAAACCATCTCAGCTCCCTGGGAGGCCAGGACAACCGTTTTAATTTTAAGATTTAAATTTCACTGGCATTGTATGATCCCGCAAGACAACTACATCAGGGTTCTCCCCAGGATTTTTCAAAACTGTGGGGGATTTATTTTGTGGTTGACTGACAATTTGCGAAGCCATGGCGTGGGGTTCGGGGCCCGCCTAAGGGCCCCGACAAATTTTGGACTTTATATGCTCTCTGGTGCATTTTAGAGCATTTCCTGGGCTTTTCAAGTAGTTTTTCTCAGGAAAAAACATGAGAGATTTAATAGGCTTTTCTTAATTTAGGATATCAACATTTCATCAAATGACCACTTTTCCTTTCTGGACTAGTAATTCTAGTCACAAAATGAGCCATTCCAAGTTTCAGATATGCAACATAAGTCCCCTGCCTCATGTGGTGCTTTCGGCACAATGAGCACAGCATTTCTGAAACGTGAATGCAAGTCATTAAAAATAAAGTAGAAAAGAATTGCCAGAGCTTACCCTTTTGGGAGTGCCATAAAGAAAATGTTCCATTTTCAAGCTACAATAAAAAAAAATGTTTTGTAATAGGTGTACTGTTTTATGCATGCTATAGCTTAAAAACCCTGAAAATTACAAGAAAAGTACCCCAAAAATTGGCCAGGGGTTCCCCCATGGGCAATTAGCACTTTTTTTATGCCAAAATCATTTTTTTTAAATTCATGTGAAAAAGAAAATTGGCCAGGGGTTCCCCCGTGGGCGGTTAGCCCGTTTTTTAGAATGCTGTAAATAAATCATTGTGTGGTTTTTAAAAATTCATGTGAAAAAAATTCAATTAAAATATTGAAACTAACAATATTATTAATTTTACAAAATTAGGCCTTTCGTTAAAACATGGAGGAAGGAACCTTCCTCCATGGTTAAAATAGTTTCCATTAAAATCAGTTGCAAGTAATATGGGTTTCCATGCGCGGCGCGCACGGACCGCTGATGTTATGTATTGGTTTAAAAAAGGACCCTATTTTTGATTGCTTTTCCGCCACGCGCGAGACAAAAACGTGGTGACTTGGCAACGTCCAACAATCTCGTCCCCATCGTAAATGCCTTTAATACAAAGAACTACGGCCATGAAAAAAAACCTGACGTGCGTGGGGTCGATCTTGTAAGCACTGCAAATGGTGTAGTGCAAAATTTTAACCCTCATAAAAGTTGCCCCTGCTTAGCGTATTGAGCACACGACCGGCACCAAGAGAACACACGCGCGCACGCGCACAGGAAGGTGCGTGCACGAAGAATTGTCCTACAACGGAGGTTCAGATTTGGGGCGACACCGACCACGAGGAACTCGTGTGTGTGGTGCCGATACATGTACTGTGTGGCCACGCGTTGTGCATGGTGGTGCGATGTGTACGTATCTGCACGGTGTACGTCGCGTGTACGACACGGAAAATGTAGGAAGATTTACTGCTTTTTCGTCTAGATTTCGCCGGACATGTAAAATTGCAAGCTAGGCCTCACGCCATGCAATGGACCTGCATCATGTAAGATAATACTGAGCCGTACTATTGTGCGTATCGGGGATGAAAAAATGGGTATCGGCGGTTTTTTTGCGTATCGGGCAGAAATAATTGCGTATCGGGCCGATACGCAAGTTTGTACGTGAGGAGAACCCTGTACATGATGACTAACTGTCCTGGGGATAATTCGTAGAGCAGCTCAGCCCAAAATTTTGCTTAGCAAAGAAAAGACTTGATTAGCAAAACCAGGTTACCAGTCACAATTACATATGATGTATACTGCTTGTGACTGGTTTCCAGCTCATTTTTTCTCATCAGTAATATTTGCTACACACTATTTCTGTGCTTATAGAAGCTTCAATAAATTGGGCCGTGACGCCAGACTGATGATTTAAACTGGTTAAGTGCCAGAATTTTTTAAAATTATTTTTTTATTGTGGGAAATAAAGGCAGTATCGATGACCACAAGGTGAACAACATTTGTGCAGATGCAATTTTTACACCGAGGTCTTGTCAAGCATTATGGGAGACCAGAATGGAAAAATAGGGTCCATTAAGCTCTCGAATACGGACGGTGGCCATAGCCGCAGTTTGAAAAAGACCGCCTATGGATTGAGTACACGCACATTTCTGCGTGTACTCAATCCATTCTATTTCAACTACATTGTTCTTGAATGGGAGTGTAATGAATAGATGGAGCTTTTTCAAACAAAGCTTTCATTCACGTGAAAGGGTGATGAATAGGACCACTCTATTCAGTGTGGTGCCTATTGTTTGCATTTACGCTTGGCTGCACAGCCCGCTCTTGGCATACCAGCCCCCCCCCCATCAATAACGGACAGACACAAGTGGTTAATATAAAAGATCTGGTCACAGTGCTAGGAGTAAATTGTCACCGGATTGTTTGACTGAAACTTGAAGAAAGAGCAAAAACCCACTTGTCCGTTTCAAAGTAGACCACGCAACACTTGTAATTGGCTTTGTTGAAGAGGCAGATGTCCGCGTACTGCTTGACGAGGATCTTGATTTTTTTCACCTCCCTCTTGGAGTTGTTGGTGATTTGGATGTTGACTGCGATCTTCTCCCCGTGAAAGTACATCTGTGAGTAAGAGATTTGAAAAGGTGAGGAAAAATAATGTCCTCTAATTGGATACGAACAAATAAAATGGTGCGCTCAGGGCACTACATGTACATGTACATGTATATCACTATTACCCCTGCTCATCGGGCCTCTAAATCATTCCTTTGATCATCTCAGCTCCTTAGGGAGTACACAACCCAATTGCTGCTTTTCAGTGCATAAGGCTAAATCAGCCATAGCAACTAACTCTACCCTCACAGGTACCCACTTACTCCAGGGTGGAGAGAAGCAATTTGTCACAAAGTGTCTTGCTCAAGGACACAAGCACCGCTGCTCCATGGCTAGGTTTGAACTCAATCTGCGGAATTATCTACAAGATCTCGAGTTGGATGCACATGGCCGCTCAGCTACGGGACTCCGCAATGCGAGCCACTATGACACAATTGATGCACTCGTTATTTCATTGATTCCATTAGGCCCCGCCCCTTAACTTATCAACCAATTAGCGGTGGAGGTGCACGTATTGTCACAAACATTTGCAGTGGGCGGGGCTTAGTGAATACGGACAACGGCCATAGCTGCCTTTTTGAAAAAGACCACCTGGCCAGTTATCTATATGCGCATTCCTGCACATACTCAATCCATTGTTTGCCTATTGTTTGCATTACACTTGGCTGCACAAGCCTGTCTTGGCATACCAGCACCCTGGACAGAAGGGGTACAGGATCGGTCTGCTACTGAACAAAAGCCAAAGGAACAATACCCCTTTATCCAGCGACGCTTCCAGGTGCAGAGGCGAGTTGGTATTCATAATGAACGTCTTTGTCACCTCCTCGCTGGGCTGAGTGATGGGCATTTCGGGGTTGGCGTAGGTGACCTTGCGAATGGCAAGGTTGACCGAGTTTCTCTTGTGTGGTTTCTCGTCAATCGCATCTGCAACGGCAAGGACAAGTAATAAGTTATAGAAGAGGCAAAGCGGAGGAATTGGTTGCTTTTTTTATGGAAGCCGTCCAATACAAGGTACATGTACTCTATGTAAAGGGCTACAACAGAGGTGGTGGGGTTAGCCACATTTTAGGTTGCCAGCCCTACCACCCTTATGGATTTCCTAGGTCCAGATCTAAATAGATACCAAAGAAATTATCCCAATTTTAAGACCCAGGCGGGGTGACTTCCACCATTTGTATATCTTAGATGCAACTTATCAGAATTCCACCATAAAGTACATGTATACTCACTTACAAGGCTCCTTGCCTTGCTTCAAAGGCCACCTTTCAACCCCCCTTCCAAGCCCCCATCAGACCCCAAACCCTCTCCAAGGCCAACCCTCAACCCCCTTTGCCTCCCCCCCTTTCCTGAGATTTCTGACAAGGATCTGTATAATTTTCAGGAATCGAATACTTGTAGCCAAGTCATCCACATGCAGTCGCCAAAAAAACAATAACAGCTGGCCAAATTGAATTTTAACAGTAAATAAACATTAATTATGCATGTCCCTTTTCAGGTCCATTAAAATCATCCGTCTGTTCACATACCATCTGGATAGACAAAATGATTTTTATGCATTTCTCTCTATAAGTAGATGCATAATTTATAGTATAAAACCTCCTCGGCCAAATGTGAAATATTTTTCAACCAAAATTTTGGTTACATTTTTCTTCAATTTTTCTTCAGCATCAATCCTATCATTTTTTTTTTATCCCAGAACTCGGTTATAAATAGCATAAAAACCTGTAAACAAAATGACCGAATCACTAAGGATATATTTATTTTTATTTTGCAGTTTTTATAATGAACTCTAATCCCAATTTGAAAAACATTTCTAATCCCAATTTGAAAAACATTTCTAATCCCAATTACCATAGGCAAATGTATTCACTTTCACCAGCATTTAATTAATTGAAATATTATTAATGTTATTCAAGTGCAGTAACCTGTAAACGAGAGAGAGGGGGGGGGGGGGGGGGGGGGGGGAGCCAATAACAGACTGACATCTGCACCAATAATGCCATACATGTACATGTATATTTAATTATTTGTAGAGTTCTGGACAGTTTCTTTTCTTCAAGCGCCTCGGAATATGTCTACATAGATAGATGGCGCTTTAAAAATGCTTGTATTATTATTATTATTATTATACATCAATTCCTCTTGCCACTGCAGTGAAACGACAGTTTTGTCTAAAGGCAGGGGGAAATTCGGTTACGGCCACGCCAAAAGGAAACACAGTTTCCTGGGCTTGACTAACCACACAAAAGATGTGCATCCAGGAGGGTTTACAATTTCAATTTCAAGGGAAAAAAACACACATAAAAATGACAAATCACAACAATATTTTGATAACATGCCCACACTTTCGTTTCAAGCGCCTCTTCCTGGATAATGTGACAAGTCAACAGTTTTATTGGAGGAAGGAATATTAAAAAAAAAAAATATTTTCCATGCACATGACATGCGACATGTAACCTTACCCACCAGATGATTTTCTCACGGTTTTTTGTTGTTTTTTTATTTTCCCAATCGGCATTCTTTTTAAAACATCAAAATAAAATACCTTTCACATAATATATTTTTCAGATCTCGGTTTCGTAAAATTACATTCAGAATTGATAGACAAAACAAATTGTTGTGGTATTAGGCAAACACAATTTGTAATATTTTCATATTACTAAAACATAACACTGAAAAGAAATATCAAAGACAAACAGATCAGTATCAAAGACAAACAGAATTTCTCACAAATATTTTTCTAAGTAGTAAAAAAGCCGAGCTGACAATTCTATACCTGACCAAATTTTCAACCCATAAACCCTGTTTCCCCCCCCCCCCAACTATCTTTAGCGGGCGACATCCAGAGAGTCTTTCTCTGTCCACTGAATTGATTCAGCTGGCTTGCTTCAAGATGTAATTACATTCTCCGATCAATGAACGCGGGATAAAAATGGGGAACCTGGGAGTTGAAGGCCTGCGCATGTCTCCTTGTTTAATATTGTACACAAGTGTGGTCATTTGAGAAAACTGGATGGAAATGGCCACTTCTAAAAACAAAATAAAACTTGATTGAACCACTTGTTCCTTTTCATTGATTTTCGGAGTGCTTTTTTTAAGGTCGGGAGAGAGGGAGGAGGGGGCCTGAGGGATAGTCTCTATTCAAGACAGAAATTGAACATATATTTTCTGGGAAAAACATGGTGTTATTGAGTACTACTCTGAAGAAAAAATTATAAAAGATCTAATTTCTAATTTCTAATCTTTCTGAGATTCCAAGTAAGCTCATGAAAAAATGCGATTTTACATTTTGCAATCGACTCCACGATGTTGCAGTTGTGTCCAAATTAAAAGAATTCAAATGTAAGGCTAAAACTTCTTGAAACCAAAGCTCCAAAAAAAAAAAAAAAAACTTAAGTCTGGGCTTGACCCAAGTCCTGGTCTACGATTATGAATTCCAAAGTACTCTTCAATGTCATATTCGTCTTCGACTCATTCTTAGACTTGTGGACTCGCTGAGTTCGGATGAGGCTCTAAGACCAATGAGACATTGAAAAGTATACTGGAGTTCAGGCTCAAGTCTAGGCTGAAGCCAGGCTCAAGTCAAGTCTGAACTTACGTCTACATGCATTTTTCCACTTCTAGACTCAAGTGAACTCCGGGTCTGCTTTTGACTAATATCTAAACTTCAATAATGAACATGTGCAGTTGAAAGCCAATCTATGTCAAGGGTTACCATCAGAGGTGGTGGGGTTGGTGACAGTTTGAATTGCCAACCCTACTACCCTTACGATTTTCCTGGGCCCAGATCTAAATAGAGGATAATTCTTCAACAGATTACAGAAAAATTCACCCAATTTTCAGACCTACATGTGTATGAGGATTTGTTTGCAGGACTGCAGTGTATGTCAACTTCCAAACGCAAAAGTAGCTCCTCAACCCTAACCCACTAGGCCCTTTGGGCTAGGAACCTTCCTCAATCCTTCAAAATCCTCCAATTGCTCCCCCCCAAAAAGTTGCATTCACCCTCAATCCTCCAAATTCCTCCAAAATTTAGGACTTGTGTTCTGAGGCATGGTCCCCATTTCCTCAATCCTTCAAAATCAACCAGTGTACAACACCTATGAAGTTTTTCCCAAAAAGTTAAAGTATAAACAATAGGAAAATGTATATGGTGGGTGATGCTGTACTAAATCACCATTTCTCCTCAATCCTCCAAAATCAACCGGTACTACATTGTAAATCACCATTACTTCTCAATCCTCCAAAATCAACCGGTACTAAATCACCATTTCTCCTCAATCCTCCAAAATCAACCGGTACTAAATCACCATTTCTCCTAAATCCTCCAAAATCAACCGGTACTAAATCACCATTTCTCCTAAATCCTCCAAAATCAACCGGTACTAAATCACCATTTCTCCTCAATCCTCCAAAATCAACCGGTACTAAATCACCATTTCTCCTCCAAAATCAACCGGTACTAAATCACCATTTCTCCTCAATCCTCCAAAATCCTCCAAAACAGCATAGAGGATTTTGGAGGACTGAGGGGGGTTAGGGTTAACGGTGGGACTGGGCAAGGCACATGACCCCCCATATACCCGTCTCCACCAAGGGGGAACTAACTCGTACCAACAAGAGCCAAGGAGTAATCCTACGATGAACTGCCATCCGATCCCGAGGGGGTATGAAATTATTAAAACTCGCATCCGGCTCCGATTACACCTTGGAAAACTGGAGTTAAGTGCACACCTGACGGACTCTTCGATTCTCTCTTAAGATGTCACTTGGGGCCTAATACTCTTAAAACAATTTCAGACAGTTTTCTGTCAACACCGCACCTTCTGCAAATACAAAAGGAAAGCCCGCAATAACATACCCGGATTAAACTGCTGCTGCTGAAATAACAACTTGCACCAGGTCAAACCACTTTTATCAGAAAACCTCATAATCCAATATTTGTCCAGGAGTTTGGAGAGGGGGGCTTCACAACTTCTGCAATTATTCCAAATTTCTTTCAACTCCACAAATCCATTTCCATCAACAGCTTGTAAATAGTTCACATGTACAAATGTACCTGTACAAAAAAATTTATTATTTCCACTTTAAAGAAGAAAATACTTGTACTTTCCAAATAAGAGAAACAAAAATGACTGGGAACCAAATATAAACCAGACATGTAGACATATTTTAAGTACAAAGTGCCTCTCTAAAAAAAATGATAATTTCAATTCAATTCATCAGGCCCCGTTTTAAAAACTATGGAATTTGAATCAAATTCCAACAAAACAAATGAGATTTGGGGGATAACAGTTTACGAATATTGCCCATATAAAATTGAATGGGGTTTAATATCTATTCAGTGTGGTGTCTATTGTTTGCGTTTACGCTTGGCTGCACAGCCCGTTCTTGACATGCCAGCCCCCATCAATAACAGCCGGACTCAAGGGGTTAAAGGAGCTGAAGGTAGAAATAGAGATTCCGAGAAGCCTGGAGTGCATTCCACTCACGCAAACGTTGCTAACGTTGGCCAACTACGCGAACAAATGTCCATTTGACGTGCAATAAAAATTGCCGAACGTTGGTGAATGTTTGCATTTTTGGCACCCCTGTATAATGGACGCACCCCGGTATCATGGACACACCCTAGTATAATGGACACACCCTAGTATAATGGACACACCCTAGTATCATGGACTGACCTGCAACGTAGGTCCGTAGCTCATAGTCCACTCCGCATGGTTTGCCTTCTCTGTCCTCTGGTGACGGCTGTAGCGTGACAGACGCTGGTGAATTCTCCGGCAACTGCGGTTCAAGGAAAGTGGAAATCAAAAGCAAGATGTTTACCTTCAACAAATACTTCATTTCAAAGAAAGCACTTACCACAGGGTTACTAAAGGGTAGATTTGTGGGATTCAGGACTGTTGCAAGAACAAAAAATGGATAGGGTTCGAGTTAAAGTGGGTGTTTATAAACCCATTTTGCCCGGCTGGTTTAATGGGGAGCAACGTGGTCAAATGGTTACGGTGTCTGGCTCAAGTGCTTGTGTCCCTGGGTAGGATATTTTACCATAACCACTTCTCTCCAACCAGGAGTTTAAATGGGTTCCTATGAGAACAGAGAATGGACTGCATTGATCTGAAACCACTGCATAACTGATTTCATGACCGGATGACAAGGCGTAACCATTGTGAAGAACTTTGAGACATTTGGATCAAGTGCTACATGTATATGTGACCTGTTCCCACAAAATTGGCGTGAAGAAGCAACATTTGAAAATCAAGATTATGGTGTTTCCTGAAAGTACAGGTTAAAAGCTTACATTTGATACATTGTGTGTTGTGGTACCTCATTACAACCTTTTAGATTTATCAGAGTCTTGACGCCTTGTTTTGAGAAAATGAAGCTCGAAGTTTGTGACCTGTGCACACTTTAAACCGAGTTCAAAAAAGAACTCCCCCTAAAAAAGAATATTTAGAGAACAGATTCAGTTTCAAAACCTTAGGCTATGATAGAATAGGGTTTTAAAATCCCCAAATTAAATTTTGAAAAAATATGTTGTTTTTGCTTGTACCATAGAAAGCCGCAGTGTGACTTTCAGCTGATTTTGTGCCGCCAGGGGCCAATTTCATAGAGCTGTTAAGCACAAAAATTTGGTTAGCATGAAAATGTCTTGCTTAGTAAAAACAGGTTACCAGCCAAAAGTCCATGTAATTTTCATGCTAAGCAAGCAACAGCTGAATGCCAGTCAAAAGCAATATTCCACACATGGAAATCTGGTTGGTAATCCAGTTTTTATCATGGAAGCATTTGCATGCTAAGCAAATTTTTGTGCTTAATAGCTTTATGAAATTGGCCCCTGGTCACATGTATGGATGTAAGCACCTCACATTATGACATACAATGTAGGGTTACCTGAAAGAGGAACGGGTATGCATTGCTTCCTAGCTTCTTAATGAGTCTCTCCTGGAGGCGTGTCAGAGGCTTCTGATGCTCCGGGATAGGGGGGAAAACCTGAGGAATGCAAAACAAGAAAAGATGAGAGCTACTCGGGAAGAGGAAAGCTGTTGGGAGTACATGTACCTCAATCAGAGGTTTGAGTACCCTGGAGGCTCAACAAAGTTCAGAGTTGCAGGTGAAAGAGAATGCTATTGTCACTGCTGCCTGTCTGCATGAGGGTACACATACCTCAACAAGAGGTTTGAGTACATCAAAGGTTCAACAAAACCACAAAGATGATAGTGACAGGAGAATGGAAATACTGCTTTCATAATACCTCCATCAGAGGTTTGGTTGTACCTGAGGCTCAACAAAACCACACAAAGTTGAGAGTTATAGGGGAAGGGAATGCTATTGTCATGAGGGGGAAACAGTTGGGGATATGGATAGACAAGAGGTTTATCAAGGGAGCTAGCACCCAAAAATAACACGGGTAGATTACTAGCTCCAAATTCAGCTTTTGGGTGGAATCAGTTTTGTGTTCCAAAGACAACATCATTTTGTGGAGCTCATCAACTCTTGTGACAGTGTTAAAGAGGAAGTTCAGTGGTAAGAGAAGTCTGCATCATTTTTCATTTTTATGTAGATTACGTATTGTAAAATAAATCAAACCAAAAAAGGTGACTTTTGAGAGCTACATGTAATTTTTGTCAAGTCCCCTCTAGCTCGCTGTTGCCATTTGTCTATCGCTGCAGGCAGCAAAAAATTTGACATCATAGGACGAACTCCCCTTTTGTGTCTAGCACAAGGCACAAAAGGGGAGTTCGTCCTATGACGTCGATTTGTTTGCTGCCCACAGCGAAGACTTTTAGACAAATGGCACCAGCGGGCTGTGCTGCGCTAGAGGGGACTGGATATAAATATCTCTCAAAAGTAAACTTGTTCGGTATTTCATGGCAGAAATAATTTGCTGCTTGATTTTACAATACGCAATCTACATACAAATGAAAAATGACGCAGAATTCTCTCGGCAATCAACATCATCTTTAATAATAATCAAAAAAATCTCTTGATCAGAGTGTGCAAAATTAAAGCCAATCACGTTTCCGTTCTATATATCACCATTATCTTCAGCTCCTGGATAAGTTTCTCGTGATTTCTCAACTGTGACTGATTTCCCTACAGGCCAATAAATAACAGACTGGAACATTTTCTCTTTATCTCTCTCTCTCTCCGATGGCTTACATTTCATGTAGGCCTATGGCTTACATTTCAAAAATAAAATTTCAAGCTCTTTTTGTGTAATTTTTTTTATCCGGTCACAAATAGCCTTGTCCTGTCCACGGATCTATATTGAATTACTAGAGCAGTAACTCCTCAACTCCTCACGGAGATGCTTTAAAGCCTTCCAAGGCATGGCCGTTGATTGGTGGGGTGTGGGCGACTGAAGACAAATTTTAACCATCTGAAAAAAAGGAATCAGGTGGCCGTTCTGCATGCACCTTCCACACCCATCTCTGTACATGTACATTTGTACACCTAGAGAGGGCTGTACACCCGAACCGAGTAACCAAGTACCCAACCGCTAATGTCAAGAACCAGCAGCCGATTTTTTTACGAAACCTTGCGCAATTGCGCAACTCTACTTACGCCACAATTTATTGCGTAAGTTGCGCAACATTTTAAAATCGATTTCACGAAAGTTACGCAGTGCGTAAGTCGCCGACTTGCGCCACAAATTATGGCGTAACTGACGCACTCGTTTTAGGTGGCTTAAGTTGTTGACACAAAACACCGAAATGATGACTTAGCTAGCTGAGCGTGAGCACAGCAGAGCCGTTAGTTGTTCAAATCATTAATTAAATTCACTAGATTATTTCAGAGAGTAATCAAATGATCATCCGCTGCAGGTTTACCTGTGAGATATTTCCGAATGTTGCCATCAATATATTTTTCGGAGCGATGTTTCAAAAGTGAAAAGTTTCAAAATGGCGCCCCACAGTTCAATTTTACGACTGTTCCATGTATTTATATTGTTGTACTAAAACAGTCGTCGTAAAAGCGGCATTCAGCCTCGTCCGCGATGTATAGAATAAATAAAGCATTGCGCAGCTACGCACTGTTTCGTGAAATGGATCGTGAGGATGTAGCGCAGCTGCGCAACATTTTTATAGCGCAAGTCTTACGCAATGGCGTAAGTTGCGCACGGTTTCGTGAAATCGGCTGCAGGACTTAGTCATTTCTCAGACAATGAAAAAGAAAGTTTTTGAATGTCACTTGTGGGGACTGTCAAAATGAAAACCAGAGTACATGGACAGACAAAACATTTATGACGCTAGCGAAAATGCAATTTACACCGTAAAACTATAGAGCTCACTGTATGCACTCGCATCTTGCCGCATTGATGCACCGATGTGGTAGTATTAACGTGCGGACATTTATGAACAATATTAATAGCAATTTCTGAGATTTAATATTTGAGATTGGCTTTCTTTTTTAACGGATAGCTAATCGGGTACGGAACTCCTGCACTACCCGTAAATGGACACCCCTAAAATACAACTACCGAGGTGTTGGATTTTGGCCGATACGGGACCGGTTAGGGTTCATTTTTATACCTCTATGGCATTTTCAGAAGTTTTACCTGCATGGATGCAAGATAGAGGTCCTTGCGGAATGTCAGCCCAAGGACGTCCAAGTCCTCCCGTCCGTAACGGAAGGCTGCCAAGACGTGGACAAACACCTTACGATTCTTCACATACTCGGTGTCCACCAGAACCACACCATCTGACAAGAAAAGATGTCTGAAGTTTTTATAGGATTGAAGGATGACCACAAGGCGTTTCTTTTTCCAGGGGTGAGATTTGAGAGAAATGAAAAAACCACAAAACATTCCGAGCAGTGATGTAGTCGAGACCATCACAAGACCATCACAAGACCATGCACAGGACCATTCACAAGACCAGCTTGTAACTGGCACAAGTAACAGGCATAAACCATGACAAAGGAATGCTTTTATTACAGTTCATTTGAATAGCTTAAGACTTGAATTAAGACTGAAGGTCTTGTGCTGGTCTTGCAGGGTCTTGTGTGGTCTTGTGATGGTCTCGACTACATCACTGATTCAGAGGCATTTCATTTGTATGCCGTTGCTGAAAACGCATCTAAAAACTGCACAATCTACCAAAAAGATACGGTTCAAAATTCAAAAAATGGGGTCAGAAGACTGTGTCAGGTTGCAGAGGTCATTTACAGGTAGGAATGATTAAAAACAATTTCAGGACCCAAAAAATCTTCTAGAAATCTGCAAGACGTCTCCCCAAAAATCCTGAAATCAGGAAAAATCCGGAGAAATCTCACCCGTTTCCATCAAGAGCACATTGTATTTCCTAGTTGAAATATTTCTTGACCACCCCACCCCAGTTCCTCGGCCCCTTCCCTGCATCCGAGGCCTTGAAATTTTAGACTTTCTGGTTTTGCATCATTTAGCCTGTGAGAAAGACTCTTTTATCCATTTTTTTTTTAATAAAAAAAAAAATCTACCTGTTAACCATCAAGGCCACAGCCACAGTTGCTTAATTAAGACTTTAAGATTGCATGAGCGAGGGTGTGACTTCAAAAGGTATATTCGAAAATCCCCCGGACCATAAAATAGACGGGAAATTAATTTCTTCACGGTCAACGTGCAACTCTGTTGATGAAAGACGCCCAACTTAATAGCTACCTGGACAATTTGCAAGGCTGAAATACCTCTATAATACTTCCATCATTCACAAGTTTCCTCAGTTCAAAATGCAAGACGGCAAGCAATTTCTCAGTTTGCTTCATTGCTGGAAACTTTTCTTCAAAATATGCTGCTCAAATTCTGTAACCGTTCATTCACTAAATATCGTAATCAAAACCCGCCTCTTTTTGTAAGGACTAAAAATAAAAAATTTATTTAGTCAAAGAACACTGTTCCGAAGTATATTCAATGAGATTTTATTTTTCGGAGAACTTCGTGGGACCAAAAAAAAGTATGACAAAATAGGAGCTTCAAGAAAACATAGAACAAGGTAAAAAAAAAAAAAAGGAAAAGTACGAATACTTGAAAGCGTGCTGTTTTGCAAAGCAAATCATTAATATACAGCAGTTCCATAAAATTGGTCCCCGGTGTTCAAAAAGACAAAAATTTGCTGTCAGACTATCACTGGGTTGGTCTTCATATTACTCCCGATCCTCCTAAATCACAAAAGCGTTACTGAGCGCTTTCAAGACAGCCTCAATACCATATTCAGGACAGCGTACCACACACACACGCACGCACGCACGCACGCACGCATGTTTAATCCCGACAAACGCACTTCTGCACACCCACACAGCTTTCAGTCAATAGACACAACTCGCGCACAGGGCACGGACGCTCTCAGTCCCCGCGTAATGATTCGCAGGGAAAATAAATTTGCACAATTTCTGGAAATCTCCCCCGAGCCCTCGCAAAATAAGTCCGGCCCAGGCACTACAAACACTCACAATATCAGAATTAACTCAAGCGTCGTCCCTTCCAGTTAACCCCTTGTCAGAGCTGACTTTAAGCGGTTACAAGAGAGATATGAAGACGGCCAATATGCAAATGAGATATCAAGATGCGCCAAAATTCATTAATAATCAAATTTCCTTTGAATACATGTGACCTGGCAGTATCAAATGGGTGGAAAGTATCCAAAATTTAAAGCAGGTAATAACCCCCTGGGCATTTTTTCCTAGGAAGTGTCCTCAACTTGTCAATGTCCAACACTGTGCAGTATACCTATGGCACATTCTTTAGACTTAGACAAATTGGGGCATCGTAGCTCCATGTAAAGTAATGGTGCCAAGGTGCTACAGTCCTGAACCCATCAAAATTCAACACAACCTGCTGTTGGAGTTTGTAAGGCTTGGGGTAGTTAGGGTTAATGTTCATAAGCTTTAATTTGACGTCACGTACATGTACTGTGTGTTGCTGTAGTCCATTCTTAGCCCACATCTATGAAGCTGTTATATTCATGACCCTTGTTTTTTTTGTTTTTTTTAATTAAGCTCAAAGTCATTGAAATGTGCAAATTCTACACTCGGTGCAAAAACAAAACCACCCGAAACAATATTTTAGATTTAATTCAGTTATAAAACTTGGGGATATGATAGAAAAATGGTTTTGGATGGTAAAAATGTTATTTTTTTAATCCTAAATCGACTTCCCAGTGGGAGAAAAAAACGGTTGCTTCTGTAGCTGAAAATGCCAGGTCACAGTTATGCAAATCGGTCACCGAGGAATATGCAAAGGACTCACCTATGGGGTCAATGTGTGTCATGTGATCCAGAAAGTCTCTCTTTCCCAGGTAAGTGGTAATCTGCAGGAGTGGGAGACAAAATGTGATTGAACAGTCAACGCTTGGAGCCTGCGACACTGAGCACCAAAACACACATACATGTATGGGAGGATTCTTTCCTCATTTAATGATTCCGCGACCCAGCTCCGTATATGCCTGAAGAGATAGTCCTAGAATCAATATGGACTCCGTCGACGTTAATGGCTCAAAAACAACCCAGTCTTGACGAGACGGGACATGAGGCTGGGTGAGTGGAAATGTCACATTTCCCTGGCTGAGAAGGAAAAAAGCGATGCAATATCAACATACACGGGGGCTACGAACTAAGAAGTTAATGGACAAACACCCATCGATTATGTGAATGTATTTCTCAAACTCCATTAAATGTGTCGACTGACATATTGTTGAAAATCAACAACTTTATCGTTATTCCAATCATGTACCCGGCCCCACTACTCAAAAAAACCTACTTCTGGAACAATCCAATACCTAGGCACGTCTGTTTATAAAAACAACACACTAACTATTAACATTCAGTCTTCACAGCTCTAAAACAAACATCAGGTATTCACTTAGGGATGACATCTTTTTTTTAATAGGCCGTATTGTTTGCGGTACCGCTGTTTTCACTGAGGTACTGCATTCAGTGCTTTACATATGGCTTTTGAATAGAAATCCCAAATTTAACAGGAGAATAAACATACAAACTCTGCACTGGCAAATTTATAAATGAGGTCATTATTAGAGCCTCCTGGTGGGTTATACCAGTATCTCAACAACAACAACAAAAAACGACAAAAAAACACATGGGTACGGCTCAGGGGTGTAGTCGATTCCATCACAAATCCCTGCAAATCCATCACAAGCCCTCCAGTCCTAATCCCAATCACAAGCTATTCAAATGAGCTTTGACAAAGGCATTCCTTTGTCATTGTTCATCCAGTTACTTGTGACCAGCTTTATGAAAGGACTTCTGACTGGACTTGCGAAAGGACTTGCGAAAGGACTTGCGAAAGGACTTGTGAAAGGACTTGCAGGGACTCGACCACAACTCTGGTACGGCTAATACCACTTGTTTCATAAAGATATCCTTCATTAGGCCAAAACAAATAGTTCTGCTTCCGGTTACCCTACACATACCTACCCTATCTTTAATGGCCCCAACCCTAATTTCTTTTTCGGGGGAAAAAAGTAAGTAAAAAAAAAAAACATAAATGCTGCAAATACCACCTTTAAACCTTCACTACACATAGATATGATCAGCACAAAAAAGTGGCAAAAATACCTACCTACATGTACCTACCCTATTATCAAATGCCATGTAATCGGAAGCAGAACAATTTTTTTTTTTTTGCCTTATATCCAGCACTGACGATACAAAACGTGCACTGTACATGTATTACATTCAGTTTTAAAGAAAAGTGAATAGGCCACTAACCGAAATTACACGCAGGCATTAAGCAAAGAAAAAAAACCAAGTAATTGATTTTCCCAGGTCTGTTAGTTTGAAATATTACCAGACCATCGCAATATGATGGTAGGAAATTTGTGTAAAAGCAATTTTCATAAGACATGCATGCGTGGTGATGTTGTTTATACACGTATACATTTCACTGATGAAATCTCAAATATCAAAGGGACGAGCTTACTGCATGCAAAACAGAGCCTCGCTTGAACGACCCAGAAGCAGGAAAGCCAGGGCTTTGTCGGCCCATTGCAAAATAGAATTTTCATCCCGCTTAACCTATCTTGCTTCTGCCAGAGTCCCGATTTTGGCTTTGAAAATCTCCATCCTGTCGCAATCTGCTGCTCCGCAAACCCTCCCATGTATGTCTTCTGTTTCTGGTGCTGTTAACAAGAGAATTATTTAGTTCTACTCAGGTAGGGGAAGAGACCAAATCCCCTTCAAGAAGTACTACAAAATAAATGTTCAAATCTTTATTTGTAAATATATTTATTGTAATAAATCTGATTTTTTTTTTTTCATTCTTGGTAAAATATCTTGGGGAAAAAAATTCAGCAAAAAATTCAAATTTTTATAATTGGTTAACTTCCCCAAAAAATGAAAACAATTGGCCATTAACTTTACCCAAGTTTAAGCAAGCTGGTGTTAACTAGTAATAAGAAAATACAAACAAACCATGTTTGTTTTTTGGGTAAGGGCATCTGTCTTAAATCTAAATTAATTATCAAAACCAAAAACATATTTATTTCTTAGATATCCAGCCTTGTTTCAGAACCATTTATAGAATTTTTTAATTTCATTTCTCCAAACCTTTAAGGCCTCAGTCAGACCAGGGCCGGCACACAATCAATTAAAAAACCTATCCTTCGGTCCTCCCCTACCAGCGAGCCGGAAATCCTCTCAAGCTGCCCTTTTCTCTTCTTTTTTTTCCAAACGAAGGATCTTCATTTAATTCCGGCGAAAACGCTAACACAATTTAAAACTATTTTAGCACTCGGGCGGACTGTCACTGTTGTTGACACAGACATTCTGGGAGAGACCGAGCAAATTTGCGAAGCCGCGGTGGCGCATAATTATCAGTTAAAGGACTCCACCACGTACAGATCTTGATCGAGAGACCTAATTGAAATAATGACTAATTGAAATGTCACATGACTGGAAGCAGAATGGGGTCAAAGGGCGAATATGTTTATCACTTAAATGCCTTTAAGCAAATTATAATGTCAAGCTTTCTCCCTCCCCATATCCTCCTTTTGGCTAAGCGACAGTCTGTTATAATTTACTTCAGTGAACTGAATAATAGTATGCGCATACGCAAACAGCAATCCCCCCCCCCCTTCATTCCCAAAAAATCCACTTTGTTGATTTTTTACATCTACATTTTTTTTTTACTTTATTAATATTAGATTCACACCACCTTCCCAATCACAAATTCTGTGTATGAGCCTGTAAAGAAAGTTAGTCTCCATTGACTTATTTGCAGTTAAAAAAAATGGTTACCTCGGTCAAAGGTGCACGTATTAGTTTATAACTGCATGTTTTGACCAATTACTTTAATTTCATTATTCCTTCGTTGAGCAATCAATTAAACAAGATTTGAGTGGAGTTAGGTCGTGTCTGAATTACTTGGCTACAGCTGGATGTTACACACACGTCTATGGTAATTCTGACACGGCCTTTGTCTCTGTTTAACAATAGCTATGGAGGGTTAATCCCTTACACTGGTGTAAGGGATTAAATTGAGTTGGGGCTAGGGGATAACTGAAGAAAAAAAAGAGCTGCACAAATACAGAGTGCCCCTTTAAGATGTCTAGTATCCTGCCATTTATGATGCATTTAAATGCCTTGGGGCAAGAGACGCCTGGCTGCATTGGTGAAAATGAGAAATGCCAAGAGTGATTGATGGTTCCATGACAGCGATTATCTTTTAAAGAGGAAGACTGATTGGCTTTGTTCCAATTGGGGAGCAGGAGAGGATTACTGGCATAAGTTCAGGTAGTGATGAGTTAAAAGGGCAGCCATTAATTTTTGGTTCTTTTAATTTGTCAACTGACGTGTACCTATCAATCACTTTTAAGCTACACCTTCTTTTTCCTTCTTTTTTTTTGGGGGGGGGGGGTGAAGCTCACATCAAATAAACACTGCAAAGCATGTAAGCAGTTAAGCAGTCAGTGAGTGGGTGTGACATGGTTGGTTGGTGTGCCATGGGTGTGCCATGGGTGTGCCATTGGTAGCCCCCCCCCCCCTTATTATTTTTTTTAATATAAAAAGCCGCCCTTTACCTGATATGTTGACATGCATGCATTGTTTTAAAATACAAAAAAAAATGAAAAATTCAGACATCTTCAACAAATTTTAAGACATGTTTCATTTTTTTTCTTCTTTTCATTGCATTTGTTTTTTTTGGGGGGAATAGGGATGATTTGGGCTAATATGAATTCTGCTAGCCGCACCCTACCCCCAAAAAAAAACCTCAACTGAGTTCTACATGTATATACATGTACATATATGCACAGCTTACTGTAATTGTTAGCAGACAAAATCACAATACTTTGTACATTTACATGAAGTACATGTACAACAGACATGATTTAATTTTCTAATATCTTTCCTTTTCACATATTTTCTCCGACATTTATTTGCAACTATACAATAACTGCCTTCGGATATTGACAATACATTACGTGTGAATACACTGCAACACATGCAAATGTCAGACTCATTCAATTCCGTTCATAATCAAATTCTTGCAATTTCTGCAAGCTTCAGTCATTTGGAAGCTGCATGCAAAAACAAAAAATAGAAGCAAATTTGAATCTTCGCCCAAAAATGCCTGCAGCAAGTTTTGCATAAAGACGGCGCGCATATAAAAAAAACAAATGCCAGCATGCAATTCCGCAGTCAGTGTTGTCATCGCCGCGAGCACATCGCTTAATGGATGCGTTATCTTTCAGCGTTGGAAGGGTTTTCACGCACCTGCACGCGGGCCGGATGTGTACAATGTGCCCACTCCCCATGCTCAACTGTGAGAGACGGTCACACAGGTTGCAATTTACATAAGGAATGTGCTGACAATCAAATCGTGTGGCCAGCAGTCAATATTCTTATGCCTCATGTGTATTTGCACACTGCCATACAAACGCAATGTAAATACGACAGGTTCTGTCCAATTACTGCAGTTTGACTAGGCAAGAGAGACACTTTAATAAGAATGCCTCACTGTAAATAGTCTCAAAATTTACATGACAATAATGAAGGAAAATGAAATGAAGAAAAATTTTGCAAGATAAATTACGTACCATAAAAGTCAGATATTAGGAGCTTTTCATTTAGGCATTTTGTGTGAAATTGTCCCCAAGAAATGAACCTTGGAGGAATTTTTTTTTTTTAAATAGACACCTTTTAGTTAGGCAGATTCATGCGAATCGGCATTGACAGTGCTATTTGCGATGCCCAATTTAATTTTTTGTCAGCGCTGTGACCAGCGTATTTGGTTTTTATTTAGTTTGTGATCATTTATTGGCAAATAATTGGTGTGTTCGTTAATTGATCAATACTATTTTAAATTACTCATACAATTATTTTTATATTTATAACAAATTGATAAAAAAATTAATGAGGCTTAAATTTTCAATAAAAAAATGGCAATTTAGCAATATGGTCACAACTTTTTAACTGAAACTGTCCTCAAAAATGACCAAAAATTTAAACCAACAAAAATCCATAACTTTGCATAGGGTTAACCTATCATGACCATTGACCCCTCATTTTATTTCTAATAGTTTACTCTTTCCAGTGATATAATATTTAAAAGAATTGAAGCAACTTAAAATTTTCATGAATCTGAATATTCTAGCAGAGGTTTTACTTAACCCCTTGCGTACGGATGATGTCTATACACGCCCAAAAAAATGCATTTTCAATCCATTGTTGGATTATTGTGTATGTTACGCTTGGCTGCATAAGCCTCTTGTGTACGTTTCGCTTGGCTGCACAAGCCAGCCTATCACCCAGGCTCCTATTATAACACCCGTAATGAAGGGGTTATTAAGCAAAAACCAAGGTTTTGTGTCATGCTGTGTTCTGAAAAGGAGGAGGCCTTTTGATTATTATATCTTTTTACAAAATATGTAAATTTACATTAGCATAATAACCAACAGATTGCTAAAAGGGTCACAAATACTTTCAGAATGGCAAACCAAAGGTTGAATGTGATTGGTAAACCGGTGCATGGTGTGGATTTAAGTATTTAAAATTCTATTTCAAAGCAATTAAAAAAAAAAAAAAAAACATGCGACTGCTAAAAAAGGAAGCTAGAAGCAATTTTTTTTTACATGTACATAGCCTCAGCACTAGTTTTAGGAGTTACTTTTTTCTGTTTTTTTTTTTTCTTCTTCTTCTTCTTCTTCTTCCATTTAATTTTTGTAACACAGCCGATGTCACCACAACATGTACATTGTACACGTACAAGTACATCTTACATGTCTTTATAATGTTGCCTGCGTGTAATGTTTTTCGCATACATTTTTTGTGATGGCATTCTTCTTGACATGAATACATTACAAAAACTCATCACTCTCCGTCCACACAATAAAAAAAAAAACGGCTAGTGTCCAATTCAAGCGTTAACTACACAACATAGAATATGGCCCTATCAAAAATTGATGGCAATAGTAGAACGTTAAAATTGTGAAGGGCTCATCAATTGTTGAGTATTTTTCCCAATTACCCGCAGTAATTACTGTACAGCTGCATATATAGCCCTGATGCGAGTTGGCACACATGGCCTTTAATGTCGGCGGAAATTTTTTAACAGAATTTTTCTCATCAGTTTCTTATGCAGTGGGGGTAGGGGTGGGGAAACTACACCCCCACCCCCCCCCCCCCCCCCACCCCCCTACTTTTCAAAATATATTTCTGGGACCAAAGATTTCGGGGGGAACTTTTCATAATTTTAGATTTTTTTTTTTTTTTTAATAACGGATTCAATTTTAGGAAGCGATGCAAAATCAAATATCTTTAAAAGAATAGAAATCGAATTTACATTTCATCATTAATTAATTAAAATAAGGTTTCAGGATTCATTTTTTTAATATCTTTTTTCTTCAACATGAAACAGAGCAAGAAGGTAAACGGACCATAAAGTGCTTACAATGCACTTCCCCCTCATTAAATTACATTGCACGAGAGGAATACAAATTTACTTTCTTCTCATAAACTCAGTACTGTACATCCCACACATAGCATACATCAGTCCCATGTATGTTTACAGAGCTATATAACTGCTTTTCAATGCATACGAAACACTGACTTAGGCACCCCCCCCCCCCAAATAATAATAAATAAATAAATAAATAAAATAAATAAATACAATTATAATAAAAAACAAATAATAATAAATACATTAAAAAGAATTTAAACTCAAAATAATTCCTCCCAATTTTACTCTAAAAACTGATGTGTTGAATCTAACACTTACATGTGTGCGGTCAGTGACCACACTTTGAAAGTGTGGAATCCAGCATTTTAAATGTTAAATCCAGCATTTTTAAATGTGAATTTAGTGTTTAAAATGCTGATTCAACAGTTTAAGTGTTAATTCAACATTTCCCCAAACTTTTTGTTGAAATTGTTGAATCAACATTTTAAAGGTTGAATTAACAGTTTAATATCTGAATTTAACATTTCAAATGCTGGATTCAACATTTCAAATGCTGGATTCCAAACTTTCAAAGTGTGGTCACTGACCGCACACATGTAAGTGTTAGATTCAAGTGTTAGTTTTTAGCGTGTACTGTACATCCCACACATAGCATACATGTATGTTTACAGAGCTATAAAACTGCTTGTCAATGCATACAAAACACTGACTTAGGCACCCCCCCCCCCAAATAATAATAAATAAATAAATAAATAAAAAAAATAAAAATAGTAATAATAATAATAAAATTTAAAAAATAGAAAACTCAAAATAATTCCTCCCAATTTGAAAACAAAATCACAAATTTCATCCTCACAAATCAGCTACTTTCCAAAAGAAAATCATTTGTTTCACTTTAGAACCACACATGTGCTTGTTCTTTTGTAAATGTATGTAGTAATTTTTAATTTATGCAAACCTACACAACTGTTGCGGGACAAAAAACCCTGTCCCATTCCCCTCTTGGCCCAGATAGCGTGACCCTTTCTCAACACTGCTCCTCAGACATTCCTGTGTGTTCGTCATCAGCCTAACCTTTAACTTCCC
This sequence comes from Hippasteria phrygiana, assembly GCA_037893225.1. Classification (NCBI taxonomy): domain Eukaryota; kingdom Metazoa; phylum Echinodermata; class Asteroidea; order Valvatida; family Goniasteridae; genus Hippasteria; species Hippasteria phrygiana. Next base: position 3,285,306 of record JAZGUH010000202.1, read on the forward strand.
CCCCCCCCCCCCCATCATGGAGGATTGAAACCTGCAGACTGAACAAGCCTGACTTGCTTTACAATGCCCACAGCCTCTAATCAAAGCCATCTTGGATGGAACATCCTACCAGCAAATTAAAGAGGATAGAAGTCTGTGTTATTTTGTAGTTTTATGTCGATTCCACATTGTAAAATAAAACAGCAAATTATTTCTGACTTTTGTGAGCTATTTTTATCAAGTCCCCTCCATTTGTCTATTAAAAGTCGTTGCTGCAAACAAATCTGATGTCATAGCAGGAACTCCGGCCCTTTAGCACTGGGCACAAAAGCGGAGTCCGTGTTATGACATCAGATTTGTTTGCTGCCCGCAGTGACGACTTTTAGACAAACGGCCTCAGCAGGCTACGCTGCACTAGAGGGGACTTTATAAAAAATAGCTCTCAAAAGTCACGTTTTTTGTTATTTCAAGGCAGAAATAATTGGCTGTTTTATTTTACAATACGCAATCTACATAAAACTACAAAATGACGCAGACTTCTCTCAGCAATCAACATCCTCTCAAGGCGTACAGTCTTTGGTTCAGGTCCGACACCAAGCAGCAGTAGTGCCAGGGATAAATTGCCTTTCTCCATAGAGAGGGATACGCTTTCATGAAACTGAAAGGTTTAGATTGGGAATGGTTGGCTTATAGAAATGGGCAAATATATGTTTCAATGAGGCACTTCCTTAACCTTGAAACCATTTGTCTGCTTAGAGAGATACAGATGTTTTGATAAGCTACTTGGAACATATGTACCTTCACCATAAAACAGGAAGGCTGTAACAAGTCGCATACATCGTAAGACAGGGATGCGTGTACATACAAATTTATACTCATCACCCTAAAACCCTAAAAAAAAAAATCTGTAGGCTTCTCAGTATTTACCTGAACATCCTGCCTCCATACCCCTCCCCTCACACCCCCCCCCCCCCAAAAAAATAATTGAAAAATTAAGAAAATATTTGTACTCTATGCCACAACATGTCCTCATTTCACGACCTCAATTATTCCACATGCGTACAATTTTTCTCAGTCTGCAGGTAGGCATTTTAAACAACGGCCACTGTAATTTGAAATAAACCCGCACTGTAACCCACGTGCTGTACAAATATACAGGCAAGTCATTACAAGGTAAGTAGTAAAATGTAAATGCAAGCAGGCAATCTTATGATGGCATTTGTGTCATTAACTGAACTCATTATCATCGTAATCACATGAGGATGCCACTCATCAAGAAATTCATTCCACTGCCAAACAAATGTAAGAGATGATAAAGTGAGACAAACCACAAGGGACCGTGACACTGACAATTACGGAGACCGCCAACATAGGGCAAGATACACGTAGCTCAGTTGGTAGAGCACCGGTACGGTATTTCAGAGGTCGCAGGTTCGAATCCCGCTCCTGCCAGTTTTCTTTGTTCACTTTGAAAATTCATCAGAGAGGATAAAGAGAAGGAGAGGCAACTGGATTCAAACAGGCATGTTTGACTTCAAATAATTAGGGATTTGGACACAAAATCTTGCTGATTTTTACAGTGTCCTTGGGAAAATCTCTTTTCTTTGAAAATAGCCTTTTTTTTTTACTCGGCCATTTACAACACAGAGCATCACCAAAAAGTTCCCTAAGAGAGGCAAGTTTTTGCAGTTTTATTTCCATACGTGTTATTTTGCACTGTATTCATTTGTGTGGCAAATTTAAAGTCGTTGGAAATTTTTCTATGGAAGATTAATGGATAATTTGAAAAATCCTTTAAAATACACTAATCTGTCTAAAAATGAACAAGACGAGATGCGTGATTTGTCAACCGTGAAATTGGAAAATGGCCTCTTCAAATGCATTACCAGCATGGGGGTTGCATTGTATTACGAGCCGGTCAAATTAGAACTGTACTGAAAACATTCCATGCTCAGACCAAAGTCTATGCTCAGACTCAAATTCAAGCAGGACTCTATGGATTGGACCACGGACTAAGGTCTAGGCTCAGACTCTGATTCAAGCAGACTACTATGACCACAAAACACAGAACTGGAGCAATTCTTGCAAAACCAACATTTCAATGTTGGCTTTCACTGTTACATGTAACAAATCCCATCACAGTCTGCATCTGCATGAATTGCCAACCTTCACATTTTTTATATTTTTTTTTTAAGCCTTCAAGATAGCACCCATGAGCAAACTAGAATGGAGCCCTTGGATTCTGAGGGCCCCTTCCGAAGCCCCCCTTCCGCAGTGCCTGGATCAGACAGCATCAAGGCTATGAGCAATACATGTAACGCTCTCAATCATAAACGCATCGCTGCTTTCACCTGCTAACTCTCAAAATATCTCGGGGGAAAAAATGGAAGAATGCGAGGAAATTGTTCAATTTTGCAATTTTCCCCACAGCGTCTGAAGCTCGCTTTATCAGCGTCCTAAAAAATGACTTTATCAATGTATACCGGAAGTTGCACCTTCCTGTAAATATGTACATGTACTATCAATGCCGTAAACCTAATGTGACCCTTACAGCTATGCCTGCTCCTTTGGCACCGTCTTACACCATTATTTATTCCCTTAGTGGGGATGGTGTAATTTTCGTGGGCGCTTCAAGCTACAGACAACCTTTCACATAGATGTTTCACTCTTACAAACTGGCTTTCAATTTTAATCATGTGGCAGCGCAGGAAGCAAAAGCAATACCAGCCGGAAATTGGCCGCCGTTTGTGCAGTTTCAATCCATTGTTGGATTAAACAGTGCCACCAGGCCGGATGACGCCATTGGCCGCCGTTTGTGCAGTTTCAATCCGTTGTTGGATTAAACAGTGCCACCAGGCCGGATGACGCCATTGGCCGCCGTTTGTGCAGTTTCAATCCATTGTTGCATTAAACAGTGCCACCAGGCCGGATGACGCCATTGGCCGCCGTTTGTGCAGTTTCAATCCATTGTTGGATTAAACAGTGCCACCAGGCCGGATGACGCCATTGGCCGCCGTTTGTGCAGTTTCAATCCATTGTTGCATTAAACAGTGCCACCAGGCCGGATGACACCATTGGCCGCCGTTTGTGCAGTTTCAATCCATTGTTGCATTAAACAGTGCCACCAGGCCGGATGACACCATTGGCCGCCGTTTGTGCAGTTTCAATCCATTGTTGCATTAAACAGTGCCACCAGGCCGGATGACACCATTGGCCGCCGTTTGTGCAGTTTCAATCCATTGTTGCATTAAACAGTGCCACCAGGCCGGATGACGCCATTGGCCGCCGTTTGTGCAGTTTCAATCCATTGTTGGATTAAACAGTGCCACCAGGCCGGATGACGCCATTGGCCGCCGTTTGTGCAGTTTCAATCCATTGTTGCATTAAACAGTGCCACCAGGCCGGATGACACCATTGGCCGCCGTTTGTGCAGTTTCAATCCATTGTTGCATTAAACAGTGCCACCAGGCCGGATGACACCATTGGCCGCCGTTTGTGCAGTTTCAATCCATTGTTGCATTAAACAGTGCCACCAGGCCGGATGACACCATTGGCCGCCGTTTGTGCAGTTTCAATCCATTGTTGCATTAAACAGTGCCACCAGGCCGGATGACGCCATTGGCCGCCGTTTGTGCAGTTTCAATCCATTGTTGCATTAAACAGTGCCACCAGGCCGGATGACACCATTGGCCGCCGTTTGTGCAGTTTCAATCCATTGTTGGATTAAACAGTGCCACCAGGCCGGATGACGCCATTGGCCGCCGTTTGTGCAGTTTCAATCCATTGTTGGATTAAACAGTGCCACCAGGCCGGATGACGCCATTGGCCGCCGTTTGTGCAGTTTCAATCCATTGTTGGATTAAACAGTGCCACCAGGCCGGATGACGCCATTGGCCGCCGTTTGTGCAGTTTCAATCCATTGTTGGATTAAACAGTGCCACCAGGCCGGATGACGCCATTGGCCGCCGTTTGTGCAGTTTCAATCCATTGTTGGATTAAACAGTGCCACCAGGCCGGATGACGCCATTGGCCGCCGTTTGTGCAGTTTCAATCCATTGTTGGATTAAACAGTGCCACCAGGCCGGATGACGCCATTGGCCGCCGTTTGTGCAGTTTCAATCCATTGTTGGATTAAACAGTGCCACCAGGCCGGATGACACCATTGGCCGCCGTTTGTGCAGTTTCAATCCATTGTTGGATTAAACAGTGCCACCAGGCCGGATGACACCATTGGCCGCCGTTTGTGCAGTTTCAATCCATTGTTGCATTAAACAGTGCCACCAGGCCGGATGACACCATTGGCCGCCGTTTGTGCAGTTTCAATCCATTGTTGCATTAAACAGTGCCACCAGGCCGGATGACGCCATTGGCCGCCGTTTGTGCAGTTTCAATCCATTGTTGGATTAAACAGTGCCACCAGGCCGGATGACGCCATTGGCCGCCGTTTGTGCAGTTTCAATCCATTGTTGGATTAAACAGTGCCACCAGGCCGGATGACGCCATTGGCCGCCGTTTGTGCAGTTTCAATCCATTGTTGGATTAAACAGTGCCACCAGGCCGGATGACGCCATTGGCCGCCGTTTGTGCAGTTTCAATCCATTGTTGCATTAAACAGTGCCACCAGGCCGGATGACACCATTGGCCGCCGTTTGTGCAGTTTCAATCCATTGTTGGATTAAACAGTGCCACCAGGCCGGATGACGCCATTGGCCGCCGTTTGTGCAGTTTCAATCCGTTGTTGGATTAAACAGTGCCACCAGGCCGGATGACGCCATTGGCCGCCGTTTGTGCAGTTTCAATCCGTTGTTGGATTAAACAGTGCCACCAGGCCGGATGACGCCATTGGCCGCCGTTTGTGCAGTTTCAATCCGTTGTTGGATTAAACAGTGCCACCAGGCCGGATGACGCCATTGGCCGCCGTTTGTGCAGTTTCAATCCGTTGTTGGATTAAACAGTGCCACCAGGCCGGATGACGCCATTGGCCGCCGTTTGTGCAGTTTCAATCCGTTGTTGGATTAAACAGTGCCACCAGGCCGGATGACGCCATTGGCCGCCGTTTGTGCAGTTTCAATCCATTGTTGCATTAAACAGTGCCACCAGGCCGGATGACGCCATTGGCCGCCGTTTGTGCAGTTTCAATCCATTGTTGGATTAAACAGTGCCACCAGGCCGGATGACGCCATTGGCCGCCGTTTGTGCAGTTTCAATCCATTGTTGGATTAAACAGTGCCACCAGGCCGGATGACGCCATTGGCCGCCGTTTGTGCAGTTTCAATCCATTGTTGGATTAAACAGTGCCACCAGGCCGGATGACGCCATTGGCCGCCGTTTGTGCAGTTTCAATCCATTGTTGGATTAAACAGTGCCACCAGGCCGGATGACGCCATTGGCCGCCGTTTGTGCAGTTTCAATCCATTGTTGGATTATTGTGTATAGGTTACGCTTGACTGCACAAACACATTGTAGCGGTTCGCTTGGCTGCCAGAGCCACCGCGGCACCCCGACGTCTCCCGTAAAAATACCGTACTCAAGAGGTTAAGGAGAAGAAAAAAAAATATCCCCAAAGTGTTAAATATCAAATTTCAGCAATGCGTGTATGCACTGTACATGGTCGTGTCTCCGTACCACCTGAAAATTGGAACATCATATCCTCAAACAAATTGTGCAAGCAGTAGGTATGGAATCATGTGTCATTGATTAAATTTGCCATACGATCTTTACTCTGTGTGTTGTCAAGATTTCTCCCAGATTAAGAGTCAAGACTCATGGTTCCCGACCCCCAAAAACATATGGGGATTGGTAGCTACACTATAGTTCAGATATGGTTTTGACTGGCCCCTCACATATACAGAATTGCTGTAATAATTTCTAATTTTTAAAGATTTACTATCCGTGCTCTTTCACGTTTCACTCTGAAAAACATTTCGTTTTTTTCTGAATTGCTATTTTTCTTTTGCACGAGACATCAAAGGAAAAAATCAACCCACATTTTGCTATCAAACAATTACAAGTATATATACATGTACATGTATGTACTTCACAAATGTTGAATTCAGGGATATCTTTGTGTGCATTAGATGTTCGAAAGCAACCAAGGATTAACCCTCCAATTTCAATACGATTTTCCATACCACCTATGGAGTTGGGGTTAAAAAACTTTTTGGAGAGTTACAGATGCCAAAAATACAAAAAGATGGTTTTTTAAAATATTTACAAAATCTATTTTTCTGAAAAGCATGTATAATTTTTAAGAGTCGGCTGATGTTTCCATTTTAATCAATATTTAAATCATGAAGAATTCTTTTTTTTGGGGGGGGGGGGGGGTCGGAGGGGGTACATTAGTATTAAAAACCCTAAATAGCATACACGTATTTAAAGCCAAAATTCCTCCAGGTGTATTCTACATTTTATCACCCAACATCACCCACTAACGGTCCCAACATCCGAAGTCAGAACAATAATGGCAGGACAAGGAACCAGTCTATCTGCCAGACAACCTAATTTTTTAAAAAGTCATGTCACCAATTCAAATGCTTTGGTTCTTGTAAAGTCTCGTCGGTACCCTGTTTGGTAATGTTACCGTGAACACTCGATCTTTCCAATTAGAGAGAGAGAGCTGATCACACAATACCGCCCAGTGGCGGGCCCACAGGATCAACGGCACCATTATGCCAACATCCTTGTTCAAATTGAAGCATTGTGACATATCCCGGGACTGACAAGTTCACTGTAAATTTGTTACGCTTAAGTGCAACATGTCATTTACACTCACGCCCATTTTCACAAGAAATATTGCCTCTACGGTAGTTGCGGTTCCATTTTCTGTCTCGTCTCATTTGGAATTGGTTTTGACAACCTTTCAAAAGAACTCATGTACATATGTACATTCGGTACGAGTCGCATTCGTTTGATGTTTCTTTTTTAATGAGAACAGCGACAGTTCGGTATTGATACTGCACATGTACAACGATGTGACTGGTTGACACAAATAAGGAAGGGGCCCTCAAAATTCAGATTCAAAGCTCTTTCAACAATTTGTCAACAATCCACTCCACCCAAAGTTCTTTGTAAAGAATCTCTCAACAATTATGATTGGTTTTTCCCCTATAGTATTCATGATCAAAACAAAACAAACCGACCATTACTTTAATAAACTAGCTGCAAAGGCAGAGCCATAATTTAATGCTCAATTAAAAAACGAATATGGCTGTATTTCATAACGGCATTATTTACCAATTTTTCATCCTTCAAAAAAAGCCTTGAGCGTGCTCAGTGACAAACACAAACTGGGTGCGCTTGAGTTGGCCTGCGTTCCTGCCATTAATATTTCATTAAGGACATAGGAAGCACGCAAAGAAGCCTTTTGATACCGATATATCTCATTAATAAATTGCAGACTTTACCAGTACACGCCCATTACAAATTTAATACAACTCTTGTTAACCCCCTTGCGTACGGATGAAGCAAATATGCGCCAAAAAATACAGTGCCACCAGGCCGGATGACGCAATTGGCCGCCGTTTATGCAGTTTCAATCCATTGTTGGATTAAACAGTGCCACCAGGCCGGATGACGCCATTGGCCGCCGTTTGTGCAGTTTCAATCCATTGTTGGATTATTGTGTATAGGTTACACTTGACTGCACAAACACATTGTAGCGGTTCGCTTGGCTGCCAGAGCTACCGCGGCACCCTGACGTCTCCCGTAAAATACCGTACTCAAGGGGTTAAGTAAAAAACAAACTGTAGTGTGTAGAGGGTGGGGGTTTTGGAAGTAAACGCATTCCGCTTGTCAAATTATTTTGCAAACTGAAAATTCTGGGGGGTCACTTTTTGGGCAAATTTATGAAACAAATTCTTCGGCACACCCAAACTGCAAAAACACCTGGCTCCGCCCCTGCACACATGTACATTTACGTGCGCTGGACCACATTCTAAACGTCTATAAATCTATACTGCCTGCGAATAAACAAACTTGTGTTAGTGCAAACGTTGATGTGGACAATTTTATTCAAAATGAAAAATCGATGGTTCAAATATGTCATTCACTATCCCACTGTATGTAAACTAGATATGGGCTTCATTTGTTTAGTCACCTGCCACTCAGAGGTTGTTAACCCCAAATTTAAATGCCAATTTCGTGGCAAACTGAAGTGACACCATGCCAATCTGACTTTCGCTTTGTTAGAATTCCCAGGGCACCACATATTAGCTACAATGTCAGGCTGGTGCCAAGGCTCACCATCATCCATCTCTGGTGACCCTGGTTCGATTCCCAGCAGGGGCACGATGCAGATCAAGTTGACTGCATAAGTCCCCAGACTTATCATCTTCTGGGTTTTCCTGCCATTTTTTAAACTTAAATTTCCTCATCTCCTGCCTTTCAGTTCAAAAGCCTGACCCAGAGGGAAGCCACCCAGAATAAATAAACACGTATGCAAAAACCAAGGAATCAGCAACTCGGGAATCGCGCAAAGTGGATACAATTTTCGATAAATTGTTTGACCAGACGAAATTTCACCGACGGCGTTTGCTATGGCTTGCCGATAAACTGAAACATAAACTCAACGGCAATCATTTCACCCTGCCGTGCACAGTGGCGCATGAACAAAAAATGCCTGCGGTCAAAGCGCTGTCTTTTTAAAAACTTTCCCCCGATGATATTTAGAAAGTGCGACAAATGGACTGACTAATGGAAGTGTTTATACATGTAAGTTTCCCCCTAAGTCACCTGTGTAACCATGGGCACTGCAATTAGCATGGTCTGTTGGGTATAAAGCCAAAAACGAGACTGGGTTTTGAAGACTTTAGAATATGCGACACATATCAAGTTATCAACACGGCCTCGGTTCATCTAATTGTCCGATTTGAGAACTTTCCATATGGGGATGATGACATCCAACACTATGAATAGAAATCTTGTTTATGGTAAGCGTTCTTCCTCTTTCTGATGTGCCAGTCTTGTGATAACAGGGACGCTGCACTTGGTTTACATTCCGCCGTTCATTAGCGAGTTCCTCTGGATGGTAGTTCTCACCTTCACATTGTCGGTGGCACATTACAACATTTACATAAACATTCTAGACATCCAACTCTTCGTGAAATTATTTGTATTAAAGCAACAAATGCTCACAAAATGGGAAAAAGAAGTTATTCAATTAAATTCCTTTGCTTAACAAAAACAAAAGAAATCAAATCAAAACCGGTCAAAATGTACATCGAATGATATTTTAGCTATTAACCCCTTGAACCCTGGCATACAGGGTATTTCATGGGGGCGCCAGGGCACCAGGCCGGGTTATGCAGCCAAGCGAAACGGAAACAAGAGGCTTGTGTAGCCAAGCATAACATACACAATACCCCAATAATGGATTGAAAATGCAGAAATTGGCACACATAGACGCCAACCGGCCAGGTGGCAATTTTCAATCTGCACATACATTTGTATTTGTGTCAACCGTACGCAAGGGGTTAACCAATTTCTACTAAGCACAATTTGTTGGAGGTTAAGGAATCTTTGCTTGGCACTTTTGTAAAATTTGCCCCTGTCTGTAAGTTGCAAAATTGCCAAATGGCATGGTTCTATGGGGGCCAGAATGATGCAAGCCAAAATGTTGTCTTGCCTTGACAAAAATTTCCTTTTTCACTGGGTAAACAGATTTGTGTGAACATTTTTTTAAGATTTCAACTGCTTTTGCATTTGTTTATAATCAGGTCCTCAAGTCTATACCATTGAACACTTCATTTTACACCCGACAAAAGAGTTTAAATCCAAAAATTACTTACTTTTCCATTTGGGCAGCATTTCTTGAATACTCTGTAAGAAAACAAATAAATACAAAACATGACCATGGGTTCTGAATAGAAATTGTGGGTCCTCCAGCTGTGCAAATAAATATATATCTTGAAAATAGTCTCAAAACTTGCATATTTTGGCTAAAATTACTTACGGACTTTCGAAGGTCAGTATTGAAGTTTGTTTGGGATGCATATGTTATGTCTATGTAGTGTTACGACACGTCTGTATGACTGAACTTTATTCACCATATGGAAACTTTTTACTGAGAATTTGGGTCGTGTACCCACACACGAAAACATGCAAATGCGCTGTACCATCGGATGATAAGGAATTTCACGATCGCACGTTCCTTTAACTTGGCATTTCGACTGGCACGCTCTCGTTAACCTGTCAACGACCACCGCATTCCTGGCTGAAATGTCAAGCCGAATTCAACAGTTCTCTCCTGATTCTCGCAAGAATAAAACAAAACTTCCCCAGTACCGAACGCATACATGTACATGTACATGTACAAATAATCCTACAGTATAGTGAGTACGCTTCTGGCTGGGGACAGGATTGTTGATCCAAAAAATTCATGGACACTTTCAAGTGCTGAAACAAGCAACTTTCAGAAATTGTTTTCCCTCACCAACAAATAGCATTTACGTGTCGTTTTATTTTAGGGGTTTGGCCTTCAATTTGGTGACGTACATGTATACACGTACATCTCCACACGTACATCTCCATACAATTCTCATTGCATGTACATACATGTACATGTATCCTATAGAAAGTAAATTAACCCTAACCTTCCCAAATCCTCCAAAATCCTCTTTGCCAAATGGAGGAATCTGGAGGATTGAGGGTCTTTGGAAAGTTGAAGCATCGGAGGATTTTGCAGGAGTGAGGGCATAAGAGAATTTTGCCCCTGGAGGAACGTGGAGGATCCAGGTCATCAGGTGTAATCTGATAAGTTGATTTTAGAGGATTGAGGTAATACTAGGGTGTTTACGAAAACCTCCAGGAGGTTTTTGCATGATTCATGCAGTGGTTCCTATAAGAGGATGTCGGAGGATTCAGGTTACTTGCAGGAAAATGATGTAGGGAGTTACAGGTTAAAGAAAAACTATAACTCGTCAAACAAACCACAAGGGGAAACTGACTGGGTAAATTTGAATACATTTTCAAAGTGAACAAAGAAAACTGGCCGGAGCGGGATTCGAAACTGCGACCTCCGGAATAACGTACCGGCATGATGACTTCTGACTAGCGCCTCCGAACAAAGAAAACTGACTATTTGGGAGTCTGCCAACATACATGTAGGGCAAGATAGCTCAGTTGGTAGAGTGCCGGTACGGTATTCAAGAGGTCGCAGGTTCGAATCCCACTCCTGCCAGTTTTCATTTTTCGCTTTGAAAATTTAAAGAAAAACTAATTTAAGTTTGAACTTCAAATTGTATATTACTGTATGATACCTTGGGCCATTTTTCTTTCTTTTTCCAGAAAGTTGGACGGGTAGTTAAGTAAGTAACAAAAAATGTTGCACTTTTTCAGCATCTTTCACAATCCAAGATGGTGCAGCTCCCATGCTCCGAACCAAAAAAAAAAAATCAAAGAAGATTTTAACAAGCTCTATAAATTTCAATAATGGCTTGGCTCGCGTATGCTCTCAGAAGGGAGTAATTTTCTTGCCAATCTTGATTTTTTTCACAGGATTCTACACAGGAAAAAAATTTACCGAACACAACTGCTGACATCATCACAATGGGGCATTAGTTTCAGGCCCGTGCACAGGAAAAAAGTGACCCTGAATTTATTTACAAGTTGACAAGGTTACATACATTTATCTCTAAATTCTTTTAACCGTTAAAAAGAATATTAACATCTAAATAAATAAATAGTTGGAAATTTTTTTATAGGCACCATGCATGCTCCCTTAATTCTGATTGACGATTTCCCCAATGTCGGGCATCAACACTCAACATCTTGAGTGGAGTGAGGAGATCTTGGGATGAAGGATCGTCGAGCCCACCAATTGCTACATCTCAAGCCGAGGAAGAAGTGCCCTCCACCATTAAATTCTCAATATTAAGCGTACGTGCGCCACATATTCATGGTTGTTGACAAGGCTATGGCTCAGGATTAACCTACATGTATGTATGCTATGGTATGACATGTCGGAGTATGGAGTCAGGGTGCGTCGCTGTCTGAATGCAAAACATGCCCTACTGTCCACACATGACTACACATGCACCCATGTACATGAACATCGTACATTACAACATACATACATGTACAATGTACACAGGTGCAGTCTTCTAACCGTAGGCAGAAAAATGCCTGCACTGAACCCAACCACATTGCCATGCCCTTAATATCATCACGCGCAATCAAAGAATTTACAGATAAAAGAACAGGCTTGTATGCTGGATTTGCTGGATTTGATGGGTTATAATGCATACCCAAATTTTCAGGATTTAAAGGGTGGAGTCCAGTTTGTTTTTTATGCAAGTCGCCCATCACAAGGCTTAGGGCCACTCGAGGTGTGGGCTACAGAGGAAAGTGTGAAAGAACCAGCCCCCCACACTGAAATAAAACAAGATAATCTTATCTCTTCACAGTATGAATAGGGTCGGGATGGGTACTTAAACTAGTCCACTGCAAGACATTAATAATGCCTCTACCCATATTAAGCGTAGAAGTGCTATAGCCCAGGACTGGGCTCGAACCCATAACTTGCAGAGTTATCTGCAGACCACGAATTCAATGCTTCAAACCACTAGGCCACGGCACTTCCACAGTTTTTCATAGGTAGCACTTTCAATAGTGCATATAAACACAGAGCCGATGGCGGACTGGACTCCTTGACTTACATGTATCTTACTATAAAAGAAAATGGAAAAAATGGACCAGTGGGAGAATTGTGGGGGAATTTTGGAGGAGCGTACACGCCTGCAAAAAAACAATCTTACAATGTGAGTATTTTGGATGAAGCACCCTAACCCACCTCAATCCTCCAAAATCCTCCTTGCAGTTTTGGAGGATTTTGGAGGATTGAGGATGAATGGTATTTTTAAAAAAAGAGGATTTTGGAGGATTGAGGATGAATGGTGTTTCAAGCATGGAGGATTTTGGAGGATTGAGGATGAATGGTATTTTAAAAAAAAAAGAGGATTTTGGAGGATTGAGGATGAATGGTGTTTCTAACAGAGGATTTTGGAGGATTGAGGATGAACGGTGTTTAAAGCACATGAGGATTTTGGAGGATTGAGGATGAATGCATTTTTGGGGGCAGGGTAATCGGAGGATTTTGGAGGATTGAGGATGGTTCCTAGCAAAAAGGGTCTAGGGGGTTAGGGTTAGAAAGAATTTTTACGGGCGATAGCCACTTTTTACTTGGGTTCCAACGTGTACCACTTAAAGGCAGTGTACATGTACATGATTGGTCATTGTTGCAAATTTCAGAAATAGGCAGATTTGGGGGTTTAGTATTCCACTGACCTGTTCAAAGTTTTGCGTTGTTGGATGGCGAAAAAACGAGAAAAACGGCGCTCGTTTTCAACCGTCGGGCGGATGATAGCCTAATAGTCAAGGTGCGCGTGGCTATGGGTGCATGATGCGCCCCGGATATGCCATGGCGCCATCACGTCCGGAGCATGCCACTCGTCCGGGTAGCCACGCGTGCCTTGACAAACGGCTACAGGGCAGTTTTCCAATGATTAAATCGTTGGAAAACGATATACATTTCCACTTTTCTTGACGACAGCACACCTCATGCCATCATTTCACAGGATGATTGAGACTACTATTAACTTACAGTCTAGTAAGGTATTTCGTAATAAATCATTAAAAAAAAATTGGAGGATTACCAATCGTGTACACTACCTTTAAGTATAGAAATGATTCTCGTGTACCCAGGTACAATCCTGATATATAATTTAGTAAACCAAGACATTCTTGCTGACATTAAGAGGGTAGAACAAAAGTTCAATCCAGATGGAAAAAGAAATCTCAAAGATTTGAACAAAGGGTTCCAAAAATGTTTCCAGATTTCCTTTGAATATAATCTACACCACAACAACACTAAACTTGAACTTAGGAGTAATATAAGTGAATATTCGCAAGCTTATACATGTACATAAACATTTTAGCAAGTAAAACAACAAATTATAATCAACAATTATAATCCCGTCCATGTGAGCCTTACTTTAAAAAAAACGGGGGGGGGGGGAAGAAAAAATTACAAGAATTTATTTTCATACCGATCTGATGATGCTGATTGAGTTTTCTTGCTGAGAACTAGTGTGGTTGATTCTCCCATGGTTGTCAAAAATAATCTTTGAAAGATCACTTCAAAGTATGATACAAACTCCCGGAATATTGAAAACAGCTAATGTATATATACTAGCCCCAAAAAAGGACACGCCTTTGCAATAGTCCACGGATGCTATGAAAGCTCGTTCTCCAATCTTTAGCTGAAGCCACCGTTACTTAATCAAAATCTCCAACTGAAGTCAGTCTGAACTTGTATGCGTATGTAGCTTTTAAAAATGCACAGCCGATGTAAAAAATAAAATGGTATTCCACAGAAATGGTCCGTTAGCACCGAAAGTCTACAAGAACGCATCAGACAACAGTAAACTGCTTGACGGAATCTTGGATGTCGGAGGAGAGAAAAGCCCTCCGCATTTATGTAGTCACGGCAAAACTACAAAGCTGTCGGGTAAGGCCAAGGTAGGACCGCGCATATGTACTTGTGTTGCGTACTGCCCAGCGTACAATTGATGGTAATGAAATTAGCTCATTGAGACTGCGTACATGTATGTCAAGTTCTCAAGCTTTGAGACAGAGCGTTTTGCGAGAGCTGTTTAACCCAGTGATGGTCTGATGAGTTTTGATCGGGTAACAAGATGCCGCGGCTACAGAATTATTATTAGTTATTATTTTTTTCTTCTGTTTTGTAATTTTTTCTTCAGTATGCTAGGCAGGAGGGGCTTCTGACAACACGTGATTCAAATTGAGTGCCTCATACAGTCGTGAGACATATCACCATTCACTACCACCAGCCGGTGACAATAGCCTCGGCAGTTCCCATGGTGACTGTCACACACACACAATAATGCACATCAGTCTCTCGTCCAATAACTGGTCCCCACAACACTGTACGGCAGTAATTAGGAGTCTTGAGTGTAAACGAACTCGACGAGATCTTGTGCCTGCTTATCTACCACCGAACTTATACAACGTAGTCACCTGGCTGCTCTGTATTAATGGAATAACGCTCCAAGATAATGAACACATGAGGTTAGAATTACAGGGCGCGTGGGGGATAAGGCATCGCGATCACTATCAAAATCCATTAGAAGTTGACTCAGCCGCAATTACACAATAAATATTTTAATGTTTATCGTCAAACAAACCTCAGGAGAGACTGGCTAGGTAATTTTGAATGAATTTTCAAAGTGAACAAAGAAAATTCAGATTGAATATGTTATTTCATTTTTAATTCGGGGCTGCAATCATTTTACTATTTAAATAACCAACAATCATACAATTTTGTCAATCAGCTTTATTTCAGTTCGACTTTGCCAAGCCATAAACAATAACAATTATCATCACCTGAAGATTTTTGAGGACAGGGGCACATTTTCTCCATACGGAAACTCATGATGCGGCATGCCGGCTGTTCATTAACAGGCAGCTTGCGCTGACGTGGTCGAGAGAAGCACACGATCAGAGGATTGGATTTCCATGGTCAGAATCTTTTATCGACATTTCAGAGACACTTGATTAGAAGAACCCAAAAAAATGCAACTGCGATTCGCTGTGTTGACTAACAGTTTGCTTTGACGGTTACGCAGAATTACCCAGAGCACAGTGGTAAAAAAAAATGGTATTTCCGTGAATTTAAAAATCGTATTTCCATGAATTTAGGGCTTTAAAAGCCTGTACGGAAGCAATCGAGAATCAAATCCTTTTTCTTTTTTTTCACCGACGCCAAAAATGGAAAAAGATACTTTTTTGTTAAAATAGAACACAATTTGAAAATGTTAATAGTCTTTTTCTATCTTATCCCTCAACCCAATTTCATGTATCATTGTCAATTTGTTAGAAGAAATGAAATCTGATTTGATGAAGAGCGCGGACAGAATGTGTTGAATTTATAACCCAACATTAATTCATCGATTTCTTTTAAATGCCGCAAAATAATAAAAAGTACACTGAACCTATGTTTTATGTCCACCTCCCCACTTTGTTTTTTAAACACCCACATGCTACGCAGTTAAACAAACTAAAAGCAAACAAGAAATACATGATGGGGGGGCCCCTTGATGGCACTTCAACTCCTCTTCCAGTTTTCCTACCCTAGTTTATTCCGATGCAGTCTCGTCCCTGTATACACCCGGTACCCGTACATTTAGGATGGAACTCATATTGATTTATGCCTTTCGGTTTTTCAAGGTACATGTACATATATGTATGTGGGGGGGGGGGAGGCAGGGGAACTCGGGCTCGCCTACTCAACCTCGACAACGTTTACTACATGTTTGTGTTGCCCTATTTGTACAAGCAGGTTTTTAACCAGTTAAAGGGACACTGTGTCTTGACACACCCAACTCGGCTGCAAAAAAAATAATAGCCCCAAAACTGTTATATATATATATACATGTATATATATATGAAATAAATTCAGGATATGAGTTAAATCAACTTTGGCATATTTATTTCGAGCACTTTGGATTGTGATAAATGCCAATTTCATTGGATATATGTATATATATATTTTACTTTATTTTTTGAATCCCAAAGATTCTTATTTATTGTTCCCCGTCTTTTTCTTGATAACCGTACAAACATTTATAGATAACAAGTACAAGTTATAGTTCCGTTAATATTAAAACAGGTTAACCTTGGCCTAAAGTCAAAAATGAGTCCCATTTCTGATAAAATTTGAATCTGACTCCGTTAGTATAGAACATCAGTTTTTCCATGGAATAATAATTCTTCACATCTTTTTTTTTTTACACTAAAAGTGATGGGCTTTTCCCATTCATTTTCATTTTATACACATGAAATCTACAAATCAACAAAATCAAATTAATCACTTTGCTTCTAACGTTGGTATTACCCGATAAAAATACTTCATTATCCACTGCAATAGAAAGTTCTCCTCAGTCCATAAAAATACCGAGGGCCAACAAGAAATTGTATGGGTAAAGGAGCAGAAGAGATGGTGTAATGTCTCGTCTTCATTATTACAAAATGTACACAGATTAGTGTCTATTTTATTGATTATAAACAAAAATGAATTAATGCCCAAGATCCGATGAATTAATCTAAAGTGAAACCATCTTAATTTAGTGTCCAGTCCACAGTACAGGAACTGTTATATATGTAGCTGAAACAAACAAATAATAGGTATTTTCCCTTTTAACCCTAACCCCCTAAAACCCTTTTTGCTAGGAACCATCCTCAATCCTCAAAAATCCTCCGATTACCCTGCCCCAAAAAATGCATTCATCCTCAATCCTCCAAAATCCTCTGCTTGAAACACCATTCATCCTCAATCCTCAAAAATACTATTTTTTTTAAATACCATTCATCCTCAATCCTCCAAAATCCTCCAAAACTGCAAGGAGGATTTTGGAGGATTGAGGTGGGTTAGGGTTAAACTGATTATTTTGTTTTCTTCACATGTGAATACATGTACATTTGGGTACATGTAACTTTGTCAAAAATGAAATATCGATAATATGCACGCTACATGAAAACAACATTTATAAACATATTACACGTGTAAACAAAGAAATATAAAACAAATTTTTTGAACATGGTCAATAGAAGCTCAGTCAATAGAAGCTCAGTCAATAGAAACCCAATGTACATATGTAAGATTAACATTCAAGCAATGAAAACACAATGGGAGATTGATGTTGGACGGCTCAGTGCATGGACACAAAATGGAAGGTTGATATATTGGACTGCTCAAACTATGGAAACACATTGGACGATTAATATTGGACTGCTCAGGCAATGGGAAAAAAACATGGAAGCTTAATATTAGACTGCTCAAACTATGGAAACACAATGGAAGAACTGGAGTGTGGAAGAATTGTAGTCAGCCAATAGAAACACAATGAAAACCATACAGATACCATTGGTATAGTTTCGGTTTCAACCATTTTCTGCACTGTACAATATTCTTTTTGCAAGAGAAGTATTTTCTTTTTTAAACACCTGGCCGGTTGTCTATATGCGCATTCCTGTACATACTCAGTCCATTGTTTGCCTATTGTTTGCGTTACGTTTGGCTGCACACCAGCACCCCAGCATGACAGCCAGCCAGAAGGGATTAGAGCGTATTTGAGACCCTCTTTTATTTAAGAAGTTTGAACACTCTGAGCAAGTTAGAGCGGCGACCATTTGTCGACCACTGGTCAATTTTGCCTGGTGCCCAATATGTATTTCATGTAACGGTTACCAGTGGTTGACCAATAGTAGCCCCTGGTTCAGACAAGGAGGTAGACAATATTTATTGGGCGGCCTTCACTGTCTCAAACAAGACCAACTGTGTAAGGTCCATGCACAAATAATTAATTTAATTAAAACTGCAGTTTAATTTTCAAACTTACATTCCCTTCTCCGGACGACTTGACATGGCTGCAGCTGTGTTCCTTGTTTTTGTTTTTGTTGACCACTCAACACCTGTCCTTCCCGTTAACAACCACTATAGCATTGTCTTGTAAGGTGCTGTTGTACACGTACCATTGGTGTCGCAGAGAAAATGATCGCATCAAGAAGATAGGTGTACCCTTCTTGCAGAATCTATCCTGAGCTAAAGACCAATGACTTACTGTTTTCCAGAATTTTTTGCAAATTCTTCTGAAGCTGTTCAACTATTTACAGGATCGCCGGGGGGTATGTTCTGCCATGAATCAACACCACCGAGGGCGAGATGCACAAAAAAACATGTACGCTGCTCTAAGATCCCCAAAACCACCTGTAGAGTCCGTTTCACATAGCACCTCCAACGATTTCCAATCACTCGTTAATTGTACGGTCGTTTTCTGCCACCTGCCAGCAACTCCAAAAGCGACACATATTCTGGACAACTTCCCTTAAAACTACAGTTGTGGTTGTTTTGGTCTATAAATTCAAAATCCAGTGTCGAGTTTCTGCATCCTATCACCCACCATAAATTCCACACCACGTACAAATGTAAGCTGCAGTCCTAATAAAATGAGCCCAGACTATATTTGAATGTATTTCGGGAATAAAACTTGCTCTCTGGTCGGCTGGGTTATTTATCTACACACACGTACTGTCCTTTGCTCCCAATTTTCAGGGTTTCCTGGCTAGACTCCTACACCAGCAGTTTTTGATACCGTGTAGTTTCACTGCCGGGTTGCAAGTATACACAGCAGGTACAGCTGCAGCTTATTTCACAGTTTGACCCTGGCTCGATCATGTCCTGTATTTTATCCTGCGCAGGCTGGGCACCGAAGGCTGAAAACATTCAACAGGAAAAGGGCTGCTGTCTTTCCGTTCTGAGCAGTTCGGTGATCTGTTATGTCCCGACAGTCATGTCAGTGTCCTGTCAATATGCTATTAAAACACGGACGCGTTTGTTTGCACTGGAGCACCACATTCAACTGTCAAAAATTCAATGAGTTAACCAGTAGGAAGGATCAGGGCCATTAATAGTCTTTAGTAAAAGTGGCACAGCAATAATTAAATTTTTACTGTCAATGATGGTGATGAAAATCGGACTATGAATATCGGACTCCTTTTCCCTATTATGGGTTAAACCCTCTCACGTGATCGGCTACACTCCTAATTATCTTCACTTTAGGCATGAGCAAAATTACCGATGAGCCCGTATTTCATCGTGACTGAAATTCACGCTACAACGGCACAAAATCAATGCAGGATGCAAAAGCATGCAGATTAATTATGACTATGACAAAATCGTTGACAAGACTGGTGCAACATCTTAAAGACTACAGGATTAAGGCCTACATGTACATAAAAGTATCCCGAGTTTTGTCAACAGTTCCAAACTTGCAACATCCCAGCAGCCAGCATTCAGCCTTCAAGTTGAACAATCACAGTGTTAAGTACCACGGTAGCTTTATCAGTGTGTGACTGAGCCATCAGTACAAAGTTACAACGTCACAGAGTTGTTGGAACATAAATGTAGCATTTAAGGTACCGCATTGAAAAACACTTGCTTTCCCTCCAGGGGGTGTCTTGTCTATCTACAGACATTCCTTAACATAATCCATTTAACAATAGCACATGTTGACAGAAGTTGCACGATTCACTTTGAAGTGCGTGCACAGTTTAATGTGCCCACTTCACACGGTGCATGTCCCTGCGAGTGTGATCAGCGGAGAAAAGAGGACGACCGGTGCTCGGTTCTCATCATTATGGACAATCGCCTCTCCCGGAACCTCCTCGCGGAATGACCATCAGAAGAAACCCTTCAAATTTCAGCTGTGGCCCAAGGGAGCGAGGGGGATGTGCACGAGGATGTTTGTAGCGATGGGGAGATCGGTCGGCAAACATGCCTTCACGTCATCACCCCGTATCACGTTCGATGCAAGATTCATATTTCACTCCGTCACCTCCGACGAAGTTGCACTGACTTAAATTTGTCATCTCTCATTAAATTCTGATTTGCCATTATGCAGCCAAACTAATATCTACAAGAACCGCCTTGCCTGGAGTTTGTATAAGCCTTAGTACGATAAATTAGGCTTGGCTGTTGAAGTGGACAAAGCTTTCAAATATGTGTATCTTGAGAAATGACTCAGTGTAGCGGGCTTTACAAATTTCTGGAACATTACTCAAATATTAACTCAGTTTTACACAAACAGTGGAAGAACATCCTGGATGTGCTAAAATCCCAACTCCCTCCATCATTTTTCCTCCAAGTCACCTGAATCCTCCAACATCCTCTGATTTCAAAGTGTTAAAGATGTTGTTGATTGCTGAGAGAAGTCTGCGCGTCATTTGCCATTTTTATGTATATTGCGTATTGCAAAATCAAACAACAAATTATTTCTGCCATGAAATACAAACAAATGTGACTTTGGAGAGCTATTTTTATCAAGTCCCCTCTAGCGCATCACAACCCGCTGGTGCCATTTGTCTATAAAAAGTCACCGTTGCGGGCAGCAAACAAATCGACGTCATAGGACGTACTACCTTTTTGTGCCTACATGTAGTGCTAGACACAAAAGGGGAGTTCGTCCTATGACGTCAAAACACGTAATTTTTTGCCTGTAAAAATTATATCAGTCAAATTGTACTTTATGCAGAAGGCATGTCCAAGCTAGTTTACAGACCAGTGATTTGTTAAGGGCAGTTCGCCCTTCTGCAAAAGACACATAAATCTAGAGACTCAAAGAAAAATCACTTCCCTACCAAAAAATGGTTCGGTCCTACACCCCCATATTAAGGTTACTGCTTCATGGGACATGTATTATGGGTTTATGTTTCTCGAGGGATGTGGAAATGAATAGTAATAAATGGTTATCAAATGTCAAGATTTGTTTAGGATTTCCTGACAAGTTTGTCTTTTCAAAAAAAATCACTTGACCACGTCACATTCTGTCACTTATGAAATGCCAACACCTAAAATCTTTCTTTCCCGATATTTTTTACATCCAATGTGCTACAAGGTCATTGGCAATGCTCAAACAATATACAGTCTTTGCTTCACCTCTTTAATACGGGCGACAGCCATAGACTACCTGGCTGGTTGTCATCTATATGCGCATTCCTGCATGTACTCAATCCATTTATGTTTCAACTGTATTGTTCTTGAATGGGATATAATGAATAGATGGAACTTTTTCAAACAAAACTTTCATTCAGACAAAAGAGGGCTCCAAGTGCGATGAATAGAACCACTCTATTCAGTGCACTGCTCTCTATATAAACTGGATAGCTCATTGGCCTTTGCGCGCTGTGCAAGCAACTGAAGTCAGTAGCCGCCATGTTAACACTCCCAACTTACCACTGATCACTATGTAAAGAGAACGAGGATGAAAGGAGACCCTGGGGACAAGGTTTGAAAACCCATTGTATTGGGAGTGGTAACATGGCGGACGGTGGCCTCAACTCGAACAGCCATGCGCTATCCAGTTTACATAGAGATCAGTGATTCAGTGTGGTGCCTACTGTTTGCATATTTTACGCTTGGCTGCACAGCCTGTTCTTGGCATACCAGTACCCCATCAATAACAGCCGGACCCATAGTTAATCTCATGGTTAACAGCCAAGTATATCCCTGCAGCCCTTCTTGATTAGAAAAAAAGCATTATTCAACAAATTAGGTCTGTTCTGTTGACAAGGTTCCCAATTTTGCAATTCAACTTGTGTTGAATATTTATGGAATAGCCTTTTCGGAAGTGCAAATGTCAGAAAGTATGCACGTCAATTACTTCGGGCAAATAGGAGAGCCAGTCTAATTTCTACTGCTAGACTTGCAGCTAGTCCATGAGCTTATAAGGGTCACCCCTCCCTGCACACAGTGACTCTGTAAGGGTTTAATTGAAGCGCTGTGGCCTTGTGGCCTTGTGTACCGGACTCAAGATCTTGGTGATACTACAGATTGTGGGTTCGAGTTCAGCAGGGATCATGGTGATTGTGTCCTTGAGCAAGACACTATGTCACAAATTGCTTCTCATGAGTAAATGTATAAGGGCAATGGTGGTTATGTGTTTGATAGCGGATCAGTTCACATTAGCCTCGTCTGCACACTTCCGGGTTGAAAGCGAGGACGTCAATGCTAAACAAAAACAGTACGATTCAACAAATTCATTTATGCATGAATGAATCACACCATAAATGGCAGCGCAATGCACGTTTAGCATAGTCAGCTGTAAACTTAGCACTGAGAGCCTCTTTTATGAACCCGGAAGTGCACGGATCGGTGCTATTTTCGTCAATTTTGTATTCGTGTACTACATGTAGCTTGTGCGCTTACATGTTGTAACATGCAGCCGGGGTGAATACTCCCCAGGGAGCTGAGGTTGTTCCAGGAATTATTAATAGGCATGATGAGCAGGGGTAATAATGTAGTGCCTTGATCATGATGGATATGTGCACTTTAAAAATCTACATTATTATTATTATTATTATTAATTCCAATAGGCCAGCCTTCCTTCCCCCCCCCCCTTCAATGCTCAGCAGCTACATGTACATCTCCGCCTATGCCTGTGACATACATTGTATACGTACAAACTGTCTACTGTGGTCGAGGGGGGGTGCCTCTCATGATTTTGAGGTAAGACCGATGGCTATACCACTTTGAACTTGCTTTTACTACCCATGCATAAACCAATATATAATAGGTTCCCATGAAACTAGATTCAAATACCACCCATTGATATACCAACACTAGATATTGACCCATCCAAATACCATTCAACTCGTCCTTACAGCAAAATACAGCCACCCCTATAAGTACAAATCGGCAGGTCGTGGTCAGAGGTCGGAAGGTTATTGTGCACACTCGACACGCGCGCGATCGAATACAAATACGGCGTACGATCGAGCTAACTGGTACATACGCGGTATGAGTATAAATGCACACAACGCAGACGTTTCCAATCACACGCCCACGTTTTAATATTTTGCTGTCGGGAATAATGATCTCTCTCGGGCGATCTTTAACGTTATTACTACCACTCAATCTGGATAATTGACGACCCATTGATATACCAATATGTGATAAAAGCCCATGTCAATACAGAGGATAGAATTACAACCGATGAGTATACCACCAAAGGGGGGGGGGAAGAGGTCATTAATATACCAGACTGTCGAAAATGCGACCCATGTTTGCGGCACGTCCCCGTGTGGCCATTTGTACTGAGTACCCCCCTCCCCCCCGGGGGGTCGAGAACTCCCGTCTGTCATTGTACCATAATATTGCAATATGCCTTGATTAATACCCATCGAAGGGGACAAATATTACAATTAACCGCTGGAAGTCTGCCAAACAGAATCCATGCACTGCCTCCAGGGCAACACGCCCACCACACACTTGTACATTGTCATTGTCAAACACATTTAACCCAAATATTCTGCCATGTGCTGCTATGAGCTATGCAAAATGTACAAGCACTCCACAAGGGGGAAAATGACTTTCCCTGCTAATTTATCATAAGGTTTCGTTCTTTTTTTTGGGGAGGGGAGGGGAGAGATTCAAAATGATTTTCAAAGATGTCAGTCCCATTATGTGTATTATAATAACATGAAATGTTCTTGATTGCCCTAAATTTAAGCAATTTGGAGCAGTTGCTTTGAACTAGATTTGACTCCATCATGCTCGTTCCAAAATATTTTTTGATTTGAGCCACCGTGTCTGCTGGAACAATGTCTTTATTTATCATCAATTCAAGACTTGGGATGTTCTACAGTAATGCTAAATATTAATTTTAAATAATAAAAAAATATAAAAACATTTAATAAAAGGAAAGGAGCCCCTTTTGTTCATAGTTTTTAGTGTTCCTCCCAGTCAGTTCCCCCCCCCAAGATGGCCGCCTCCTTATTTCCAAAATGGCTACTGCCGACAATGGAGTCCACCAAATTAATTTAAAACACAAAACAGAACGACTCGGAGATAAATTGTACGCATTTTAGGGGGAAAAGTAAAGGTTGCAAATTAAGGTTGCAGCCACCCAAAAAGTGGTTAACAGCAGTCAGTCTGCTCGAAACATACAAATATTGAAGGGAGCACTTTAAAAAATAACAACAATTTTATTATAGTATAAGCTTTCGTAGAGCTACAGTATTTGATAAGGTAGGTGTAGCTATTGAAAGCTAATAACATCATTTCAATTTTAATTGGTCTTTAAATGTAGTGTACATGATTGGTCATGTTGCAATTTTCAGAAATGGGCGGATTTGGGGGTTAGTATTTATAGGAAATATCGTTCCGCTGACCTGTTCAAAGTTTGGTGTTGTTGGATGGCGGTAAAAACGAGAGAAAAACGGCGCTCGTTTTCAACCGTCGTGCGGATGATAGCCTTTAGTCAGGGCGCGCGTGGCTACCTGGACTCGTGACGCGCCCCGAATGCCAGCATGTCCGGGGCGCGCCACTCATCCGGGTAGTCAAGCCCGCCTTGACTAAAGGCTACAGGGCAGTTTTCCAACGATTTCCAACTGGAAATCGTTGGAAAACGATACTGAATTTCCACTTTTCTTGACAACGACAGCACTTTTGGTGCCATCATTTCACAGGATGATTAGGACTACTATTAACTTACAGTCTAGTAAGGTAATTCGTAATAATTCAGTAAAAAAAAAAATTTGAGGATTACCAATCGTTTACACTACATTTAAACTTGTACCTTCAATATTTATCAGCCTCTATAAGGGAAACTGGCATGGATGCTGTAAACATGTTTTTTTTTGCTTGGTCTAAATACAAACTTGAAAGGTACGAGCTGACAACACTGTCACAGGAAGAGTTCATAGTTTGTCAGGTTCAGCATTAAACACGAAATAACAGACCTGATGAAAGTCTGAGCTTAATCCATCCACCGAGTTTCGAGAAATTAGTTAAAAAGACTGAGTTTGTGCATGTTCATATGGGCTTATTCGATTATAAAGCCACAGCATTTTTTTGGTAGGTCTTATTAACCAGTTTAAGCCGGGATTATTTTTCACGAGCCTGGTATGGGTGCAAGACGGGTTCAGGCCTTTATCTGGGCGATTGTGTAGTGTTGGGTCCCTCTTTAGTTTTGATTAAAATAGGGTCAAGGTTATTTTTTCTCATTCCAAAATGACTTTTTTAACCTAAAGCAGACTTATCTTAATTCTTTTGACATCTTTTTTTGTAATTTTGAACAGTTTGTTGCGATAGAAAATGCAATTAATTTTCTTACGCACTTTACGGCAGTTGCCATGCGAATCAACGCGGT
Source organism: Hippasteria phrygiana (assembly GCA_037893225.1). Taxonomy (NCBI): domain Eukaryota; kingdom Metazoa; phylum Echinodermata; class Asteroidea; order Valvatida; family Goniasteridae; genus Hippasteria; species Hippasteria phrygiana. Next base: position 3,311,006 of record JAZGUH010000202.1, read on the forward strand.
TTTGCGTGTTTACTGTGCGTCGCGGTGATCGGCATCTTTATTTTCGCATTGCATTTTGTCGTCTTCATCGCCGCTTTACCCCAAAATTTTCCTCCAAAAATAAAACCCTGCCCTTTATCTATGGCATACCTGTTGGTTTGTAATGTCGCTAACTAGTTTGGCAGTTCCATTAACCTAAAAGTGGATTTTTGTTCCCTTATAGGGAACAGGGCCCTACACTACACAATCGCCTTTATCTGCGGGTAGCACACCCTGGCCTCGCTCACTGCGAGCCAGTCGCTGACAGATATTTCCGCTGGATCCTTGCCTCGCTGAGTTCGTGTATACACGTCACCCGACGCGAACTGGTTAAGATACAATTTTTCTCAAAGATGACATTTCAGACAGAAATATTTCTTAGGAGGACTGGTCCATGTACAAACGGTAAGCTGTGAGACTGAAACTAATCAAGTTGGCTTTTGACATAAAATATCAAAACTCTATTACTCGACAATTATTTATTTGGTTCAGGTTTTCTTGTGGCCTTTTATTTCCCAAAAGTGAGATTTTAGGAAAATGAAAAGTATACAAAAAAATTGAGGCATTTAATTTGTATGGCGTTGTTAAAAAATGCATAAGAAAACCGCATTTTCTACCAATAGATACAGTTAAAAACTGAAGAAAAAAAATAGGGTCATTAGAATGAAAAGACGATTGTTTCAAGTCGCAGAGGTCATTTTAGAATGATAACAACAATTTACGGACCAAAAATCCGGAAATCTTACACATGATTTCCATAGAATTTATTTTTCTTTTATTTAATTATTTAACTTTTATTTTATTTCTACTTTTCATTTTATTCAGATTTGGGTTTGTGGGGTTTTTTTCTTCACTTTTTTAAATTTTTATATAAATGATTTTTTTTCTTAAGAGGTGATTGCAAGCAGATGCAGCTTAACCACCTCGTGTCATTTAGCCGAGGTGGCTCAATTTGCACGGCTCCAATCGTAGCAAACAGCCCTCCCCACATCTGTACATCGTGCAAGCACTTGCTGCCTATCGTGTACTGCGCCGGTACCCTGGCGTGGCAGCAGAGTCACTCATTATAATATTTGATCCAGAAATCCGGGCACCAACAGTAAAGAGAAATACTGTACACACACACACACACATGGGGGCTGCGGTTGCACAGTATAACAGGGACACCTCGAACCCAAAACGGAGAGTGAGAAAGTTATTACAATTTACATGCGCATTATGTGTCAGATTATCAGATTATGTGTCAGATTGTCCGTTTTTAAATTAATTTCCCCAAGGTATTGTCCGAGTGCACACTTGTACTCGTGCTTTATTGTGATGCGAAACATATATAAGGGGAGGGCGGGATTTAGGGTGAAAAGGCCACCTTATAGAAGTCGGGGATGGGCTCAGACTAGAAGCCAGAAAGAGGCTTCGCTGTTGGGGTTTCGTCCCCACTTGAAGAGGGGTAGACGGGGACTATCTGTCATTCAAAGCAATCAAGCAGCTGTACATAGGTAGAACGGAGGATCACCGGGGGGTGCAAGGTGATCGGTTTCTCGGTTTTCAGCATCGAAAGAGTGACTACTTCAATCTCACTGCATCCATTTATCAATCATGCAAGATGAAACTCTGATGCTTTGCACAGCAAAACATTTGCTGTTCACACAAAAGCCACAATTCGCACTGGACTTTTTTTCTTCTTTTTTACAGCGATGATGGTTAAAATTATAACGGTTAAGGCTTAAAGGGTGGCTGCAATGAAATTGTACCAACAATTGAATTTTGTGTTGTATAACTCTTTTACAATATAAGAAATGTGATTAAAATGTGTTTTCTGTGTTTCTGCCCATTTTTGGTGTTCAATTTTCCCGGAATAAAGTTCCCCCCTTTCTCTATTGTTTCCGCACCCCTAACTGCGTGACGTCATCTCGGGAACACAGAAACTCAGCAAGAGTAGTTTGATCAGTGTATGTTTGTGTACGTGTGGATGTATGCCGTTGTTAAGGGAACCAGCCACGCGCGATTAAATAGCTTTGGATAAAGGGACCAGGGAAACATTTCTCGTCGCGTTAAAATCTTCTAAAAATAATCTTTTGGATCTGAATCTGACAATCAAGTGTCGATTTCAGACTTGTTGATTCAGACACTTCTTCGGAACATTATTGGGGCGAGGAAGAGGAGGATCTTCGAGCTCTTCCGTACATGTATGAGCCAGAAGGTGAGAGTAACAGCGAAACTACTGAAGACTCCGAATCGGACTCCTGATGCGGAATGCGTGAAAGACTTGAAAACAACGATTGCTAGGCTAAATAACCTTCTCCGAGTCCAAATACGACGGTATTTCAGTTCTACTGGAAAGAGGTGAAGACTGACACCATCCTTAGTGGTGTTGCTGAATCCAGCAGCAACACAATGACACGGTATTATCGACGAAAAACATTCGCAAAACACTGAAAGCTTTCCACGACACAGCGAAAACACGCATGCATGTCAATGCAACGCACGCTCGGTGTACTATGGCCGACCATCCACCACAGCCAGCCGGGTTCCCGGGATGACGTCACATCGGCGTTACCACTTGATGGGCGGGGCTGACCCCCTCCCGCCTTAAAAAAATTATTTTCAAATGCTTACGCGAAATAAAAAAATACAAAGAACACACAGTTGTGTTTCAAAAACTGTATTTTATCGATATACACAATAAAAATTCCATTAAGGCACCCTTTAACAGTGTTTGCATTTGACTTTTGATTTGAGACAATTTGTTTAAGATCACAGTTGAAGAACTGGAAATAATATGCACGCAACATCCTATCTTTCCTGTACACATAACCTACTGTATGTTGTACAATGGAGCCATGGTTGTACAATGTTGTTTTAGTGAACCATGCACTGTTATCAGGAAAAACAAATCCTAATGGTTTTACAAATGCCTATCATGGTTTTCAGCTAAAATAAGATGAAAATGACCACATGATGAGAGGCTGGCCATGACAAAGAAATATACCTGTACTGTACAGCTTTCCCAATTCTCTATTTGTGACCCAGGGCTTGAAATGAACGACGGCCACGACGGCCAGTGCCGTCGTTGCCTTCTTACTGGCCGCGGTGCCCCACACAAAATCTCCGTCTTCACGGCCAGTTTTGCCTTGCCCCAAATTTACCTTGGCCGTCGTGCCCTTTTTGCAAAAACACAGCCACTACAAGTACAATCCTTCATATCATTTGTTTTTTCGATGTCATGCCAGCCCTTCATAAAATCTCGCTGCACAACACGTTGGCGATCGCGCGTACAGAATCACAGTACATGCACGTCGCACACAAAGATACTATAGCGCCGCTACGCGGCGCTATACGATCTTTGACACAAACTATAATCTGGTCCAGTTTCGGAGTGTGCCGATACTTCAAGCATCAACACCCCCACCGCAAGATTAAATGTGTGTATTCGTACGTACACACAAAGCAGCAGGAGTATGTACATGTATGGCAACGTTTACGTGCAGTCAACTGACTTTCTTTTTCTCAGTACTTGCACGTGTGCGCCTCACAATACGCATCGATGTTCGTGTACGAGGAAACGCGCCCTTTGTAGGCGGCGCTATGAAGCACGCATTCGGCGCGCTACATACGTACAGTAACTTCATGAACTTTGGTCACAACACGCGGTGTTCCGATTGTCAAAAGTTTCGATGAATAATTAGGCCCAAAAAATCGATAGAGAAAGAAGATTTCTGCACGTTAATTCACAGAACTTGATCTATTTTGTCTGTGTATGCATTTTCCGTGTTCATGAATTTATTTCGAGGTTGTACCGCTTGTACACCGCAGCGTGTTTCCCCGACATTTCCTGCCGCAACACGAGGTTTATCGCCCGCCACACAAAGTGCATCACGCACGCATTACCACCGTACGATAAACCATGGAGAAATTTATTTCTCCATGGATAAACGGACAGTGTTGGCCAGTTTCCCATCGTGGTTAGCGTTATGGTTATAAATTAGCGTTGTGCGTAGTGATGTGTACGACCTAAATTCTCCATGATTTTTAAGAATTATCGACCGTAAATATTTTTGACATTAATTAAGGCAAGTTTGATAATTTTTTTTAGCAATTTTTTGTTATAGCTTTCGTAGCGTAAACGGAAATAGTTTAGACTGAAATTCACATATAATTGAATACCCATGTGATCGGAAGCAGTATGTTTTTGGCCTCATAGTCTTACTCTTACTCTTAGTTAAATACGTTTTGAACGGAAAAAAATCAACAGTGCCACACGCCCTCCGTGCCCTTTCTGCAGATATAATTTGGCCTTGGTGCCCTACTTACTGGCCTTGGTGCCCTCCATAATTTTGCTTTATTCAAGGCCAAAGTGGCCTTGCCCTAAAAATTACCAAATTCAAGGCCTGGTGACCCACTCTGCAAAAAAGGGCACATAAGTCGCGGTATGCTTTTATGCGTAATGGGCTGTTCTATGTGAAGAGGGTGAAAAATTCTTCAAACCAGTGATTTTTAAGGGAGGGATTTTTTTGCATCTTTGAGACCTACATATATATTATCCTAGTTCCTAACCAAAATCTTTGATTTCAGTGAATAAAGTTGGGAAAAGAATGTGTTTGTGTCGATTGCTTCATCTATTGCTCTGCTTTTTGTTTTTTTAAATGGCTTGTTTCTCCTTAAGTCATTTCAAGAAATTCCTGAAAACAAACAAACAAGCAAATTTCTAAATATCTTGTGAATGCAAAATGCTACAGGCCTCAGACATACATGTACCATATGAAAGCTTATAAGATGGCCTTTCCAGCTAAAAACACTATTTTGCAACATAATGCCCCTTTTTGCAGAGTGGGTCACAAAATGGTTCTCGATCTACAAAAGGGAACCTCTCACTTCCAAGAAGAGCAATCCAGAATTGGTTCACCAGGAGAACGGCAGACGCTTTTTTTTTTTAGACTTGACTCCCACAAGTGTCGAAACGATCCAGGAAAAAGTGAGGAATAAAAGGGATTGGGAAGAGTCGAGGCATTTCCAAGGTGAGATAGGATTAAGGAGACTGCATTAGGGAATGAGGATTTGGACTGGGCAGGCCTGGAGAAAGATGAGGGATTTTGTTTCTTGGACGAGGAGTAGATGCCATCATCCTATGCAAACAGAATTCTAAAACTTCAAATATTGCTGCAGAGATCAGTGGAAAGGGCGAAGGGAGGGAATTTTTCAGAGGTTAATATTAAGCAAGACTTTTCCCATCCTGACCTTGGAATTGACCTCAGCGGTGGTGTAACAAAGGAGGAGCACGTGCCACCTCCAGCTGAAGCCTATGCCCCTCCCCCCATTTGTGCAAGCATGCAGTAAATAGTTGATCCAAAAGGTTGTATAGAGCCGCCATAATGGCCTTGCACTATGTTGTTTTTCCTAATTAGCCCCTGCACCAGTTAACTGTACATTTCACTAGCCCTTAAAACCCTAACCCCCTAATGGTTCACCGGGACTACCCTGCTAAATCCAACAGAGTCCAACGGTGACTCATATGAGTTTCCTGCTCAATCCAACGCAGTCCAACACAGTCCAACTTGCCAAGTTGTTGGGTAACTAAAAATTATAAAAATGACTTGCCTGCTAAATCCAACAGAATCCAACTGTGACATATTTTTCTGTTGCCTGCTGAATCCAACAGGATTGTAACACCATGAGTTAGCTGCTCAATCCAACAGGGTCCAGCGGGAATATCAAACTGTTGGATCCCGTTGGATTCAGCAGGGTTAAGGATATACATGTATTATAAAGTTTCACTGGCCCATTTGCACCATTTGACAATTTTAAAAATGTTTCATGGGGAATGCCATGGGTCACCAAATACAGTAGGTTCCATGGTAAAGCAGGTCTGAAGAATATGACGGAAACAACAGAGGTTTAGTGTCAAAACAAACAAAATGCAAAAAAGGAAAAGAATCGGGAAATTACATGAAATTATCCTCCATTTTGATTTAGTCCCTTCATATCACAGTTCCATTATACATGTACGTAACTTGCAATTTTGTTTACTAACCCACCACTAAACTGATTGATTTAAATAAAAAATGATATTGCATTGGTCAATAATGTTTTGACAACAACCTTTTGTATCCGATTGTACAAGAACCCTGACAAGAATCCTTTCTCCATTGTGCTGGTATGATAATGAAGCCACACATGCTAGCAGGTTCAATACCGTCACTGACGAAGCACTTGACATCATCAACATAGTGCCAGTTGGTTTGACAGCGATCGAGCCACAGAGCGTTCATTACAAATTCGTATCACGCACGCGGTGCAAGGGCCATGTACAAATTAAAATGTGTCCGGATCTTGACTGCGGGCATGTTTTCGTAAGATCCAGGATCCCGCATATGTTCATACTACATGTACATTAAATGTGGAATGATAATTCCTACATGAATCCGCACATCCGAAGGATCAACAAGATTCATGTACAGTGTATATCAACTGGACAGAATTCTAAATTATCTAACAGTCAAGAGAAAGTCCAGGCCGAATTTTGTGGCAGATGGAAATTATTTTGGGGGAAGGTAAACAAATTTTGATAACATATTTGGGAACATTTCAGAAAAACAAAACAAAATGTGCATGTTTTTTTTGTGTTTTTTTGTTTGGGGGGGGGGGAATTTAATTTACTTATCCAAATTACATGTAGTTAGTGTTAATGATTGGTTAAACATCACAGGGAGCTATTTGGTACAAATGCACCAAATATTTAAACACTACACAGTGTTTCACCCATGAACGAAGATCAGTGCTCAACACACAGAAACATGCATACATGTACATGTATGTAAATGTATGCAAACAAAATTTGTAAAACACAAAACATGCGAAATAATGTCTACACACAGGACAGACAGTGCCCAAGGCACTTCATGACAGAGGTTGTTGTTTTTTTCAGTAACGGAATTCAGGTATTGTACCAGGAAATGATTTAAGCAGGTGGGAACAGAAACAAATTTGAGGGCGGGGCTACCATTTACAACAGAATACAACCCACCAAATTGCTATTCATAGAAGGGGTGTGTTACTACAAGCTCCGCCCCCTCAATCCCAGCCGTGTGTTTTTCAGAATTGGAAAATCAATATTTGCCTTTTTCAAGCACCGACAATTTCTGTCAATATTGTACATGTAAAACCTGGCTTGTTGTACATGTATATGAGTTCATGATGTACATGTACATAACTATTTCCCGGGGATTATCTTCAGTTCAATTTTCTTTTTCAAAAATATATCATGGAACTCTTTTGAATATGTACACATACATGTCCTTGGACACACTGACACAATGGCAGAATTACAATATACATCATCCTACAAGCACTCACTACAAACAGCCACTCTATTTCAGCTGACTCCTTTAACCAAGCAAAACGAACAACCTTGAAATGTTCAATTCATCAATTGTCATTTGATCCTGACCAACGGTGCTACTGGAACAAATTACTTTATTCATTTATTGCGAAGAGAAAGTTCCGTTAAGGATATTTTAAAAAACAGGGTGTGTTTTCTACCTGCACTGTTTGTTTGAGAGTATGACTGCAACTTCCATTCATACTAACCAGCGAGATGTAAAATCTGTTTGAACCACTATAAATATACACGTACATGTAGTGTCTAGAAATACAGTAGTCTGTGGGAATAAGTAAAATATGCATTGCAATGTATTACATATGTACTTTACATATATGTACATGTAAACGCTGTGTCAGATACGTCACAGATGAGTACCAGGAGTATGTAAAATGTACTGTGAGATACTCTAGTTTTTTCCCTCGTACGGCCTCTCTTTGGAACCCCTTACCTGTAACCTGCTTCCCTTCCAACTATAATCTTTCACAATTCAAACAAAATGTGAATAGATACCTTATATCCCTGTGATTTCCGTCTTTTTTTTCTACAGCCCACACCTTGAATAGCCATTTCCTTTTGGCCTTGTGTTGGGCCGATACACATAAAAAAAAAGCTGTACAATGTACATTGTTGTGAGTGTGCATGCATCGTATTATAATAATAATAATAATAATAATAATAATAATAATAATAATAATAATAATAATAATAATAATAATAATGGAAATTTCCATAGTGCCAAATCCAATAAAAAAATTAAGACTTCAGGCGCAAAAGCCACTAAACGCCAACAAAAAATATTAGATTATTGTATACTAGGAACTGAGAGCTTTCACTTGATATTGTTTTTATTAATTTTTCATGGAAGTGGCGTTTAGCGGCTTTTGCGCCTGAAGTCTTCAAATGCTCCCTGGCGCTTTACAATCAAAGGATTATATAAATAAAATCGGAATATCAATTAATGAGATTAAAAATATGATTATATAAACTCTCAAAAAATGAATTATAGTAATGAAAAACTCAAATAAACACAAAACATATTGATGCATTTCCAGCCCCATTTTCTATTACTCATTTCCCTTCCCCTCCTTGTCTCTTCAATCCATTCCCTACCTTGTATTTCCAAGTCCATGAATTCCTGTTTTGTGATCTTGTCTTTGTCCAATTAAACACGTAGATGTAGCCGTTTCCTAATTGCATCTCAGACAATGTTTGTCTACTTCTTTTGATGGTAATTGTGACTGTACCCCACATGTCTTGGTTTCTATGCTAATTCCTGTGTTCTATAAATATTCTCTGCTTGTCCAATGCCTCCCTTTCTTTTCCCAGTCTTTCTTTTCAGATTTTTAATACAATGTAGTATTTTACCAAATTTGTTTCCCTCATATTTTCCTGTGATACAGTGCCCGCAATTACTGTCATGGGACCGGGAACTGTTGTTTACTTATATAAATGTTATTTTATAAATGTTGACATAGTGTCTGGGACAGATCCAGTCCAACCATTTTCCCCCCTGAAAGAAAAAATAATTAAAAGATTCCTGAATAGGTCTGGTCTTATAGTGTACAAAATGTATATAATTTACATAATTTTGATTATAAGTTGAATAATGTTATTCATTTGACAAAATACTTTTTTTTCAAACCATAACCTATTGCATTGGCAATTCAAATACAAGTCATTCAAATGTGGAAAACCTCCTGCATTTTGATACGATTTTATGATTTGAACTCAAGTTAGATTCGCATTTATAACCTTTCCTAAATCTAACTCTCTCAACACAGAGTTATATCATAAAATATGGTGTCACAAGAGGGCAGCAGACAGACTCTGTAATAAATTATGACAATGCACAACATCTACAGATATAATACAAAGTCCTGCATGTAGTCTACATTACACTGTACTTATGGCTGTATGAACCTGCACTGTGCAAGGCCATTATATTCAGTGCACAAAGATATTGTAAATCTGCTAAAATAATAAATAACCTACATTTTTTTTAATCTTATATTTTAGCCACCCATACATATACATGTATATGTATGGGTGGCTAAAATATAAGATTTTTAAAAATGTATGTATATTACTACACAGGGGTATCCAGTAAATTATAATGCATACATTTTGCACAATCCTGTCACATCAACACAGACTGTTGGCCCAGTAATAAGCAGAAAATACATGTACACAAATGTACTTCTTTCATGGGATACTAAAATAAAGGTCAATGATGGTATTCCATGTACATATATATATACAGCATAGTCACAATGTAAGGATTGGAAGAAATCGCCCACGCACAGTAATATAGTGGTACACAGTATATACACAAGTTTATGTCAGCACAGCTTGCTAAATAATTATATTGACGAGACTGCGGATATACAATGTACATGTATATTCCGTGCTCAGAATTACATTATTCTAAACTGCAAATGCACTTCGTAATTTTCATAATTTATGCACACTCTGTACATCTGAACTCCATATTTAGTTCTACATGTACAATTGAACACGTATACATGTACTTCCTCATCATGCCCCTGTTTTTTATGCAGCACTTGGCATTTAATTCATGTCCAAAATTTAGGGGAATTATCAAGATATTATTTTTTTAATCAAACCAATTAGTGACTGGTTAAAATATAATTTAGAATGGGGCAGGAACAGATATACAACTACATGTAACTGTAAGTGGAATTTATCCATAATTTTGGGGCATTGGCATAAAGTCTGAGGAGGGGGGTTCAAGCCTCAGGCTCCCAGGAGGGAGGGAGGGGCTCCCAGGCCTATCCTACATTGACCATCCCTTATGGCCAAAAAGTGGGGGGAATATATCATTTCCTCCGACCCCCTCCGATCCCCACCCCCAGCCCTTCAAATTAAATTTATGTTTTGTAGATGGCATAGAAAGTGTTTGTTACTTAAAACCCTAACCCTCCATGGTATTTTGGCTAGAAACCCTGCCAGACGCATCAGATTGCATACTTTGTCACATTGATTTGGGTGGAGAGTCCAGCAAAGTGGAGCTGTCAGCACAGATGCACTGTGCTGCGTCTGGCAGGGTTAGGGTTAATGCATGCATAACGCGAGAGAGACAGAAGTACATTCCAATTGTCATTGGACAAAGACAAACATGACAAATGCCAAAGTCCAATGCCTCTTCCCGAAACACCAACCCAACGCAAGAATGTTTGTGGGACAAGTAAAGGCACGAACCGGAGTAATATTTCACCATAAATCGTCTCAGAGAGTCCGATGAGAACAAATCATCGGGAGCAGCAAAAACGTCATTTCCACTATCTCTCCATCTGGCAGTTTCATTTCCTTCTAGCAGATCTGGAATTGCCACTTTTGTCCAACGTAATAAGTTTGTCAATCTGGCCAAGCAACGCAGGCAAGGCCAAAGCTCTAGACTGATTCCCAGTCCTCCCATTATCTTCTTAAGTTCAAATGGTGGGAAGAGTTACAGCTGCATGCATTGATGAGCAGCAACCATTTATTGACAACTGATTAATTTTCAATGGTAACCTCAAGATAAAATATATCCTGGCTAGTGGCTACCAGGCAAAAACGGCCAGCGGTTGACAAATTATTGCTCGTACTTTTTGCTCCATAATGCCCAATAGCCCAGATACCCATAATGCATTGCGATGTTCTAGCCCTCACACCCAAATTAATTTAATCTTTTTCAACAACAACAACAAATTCAACCTCTACATACTGTTACCAGTCACCAATTTGTTAGGGGGTTGGTGTCAGGACCAAGTCTGGACCAAGCACTATTTTACACCCCTTTTTGATAGGCAGAACTATGAAAATCTGAGTTGTCAAGGGTGTTAAAGATTGTACACGTAGATTTCAATCACTTGGTGAAGGGTTACAAAAAAAGCAAAAACTAGGTTCCAAAATTATTCTCACTGTCTATCAGACAGACCTTAGGAAAGACATTCGACTATGGCTATGGATATATTCCCCATCGGAGCCAATGCCAAAAAGCCTAAGCCATATTAACCCTTTGCGTACGAAGACGCCATATGGCGTGAAAAAAAACAGTGCCACCAGGCCGGATGACGCCATTTGCCGCCGTTTGTGCAGTTTTAATCCATTGTTGGATTATTGTGTATGTTACACTTGACTGCACAAACACATTGTGGCCGTTTCGCTTGGCTGCCAGAGCCGCTGCGACACCCCGACGTCTCCCGTAAAAAAACGTACTCAAGGGGTTAACAGCTACATGTAGATATAGATAAATATAGGAGGTAACACTTTCAAAACTAACTAAAAGTCAAATTGAAATGATGGCATAAGCATGATTGCATCTGATGAAAAAAGCTTAAATACCATAATTTTTATTTTAGTTAGTCCTATTATAAACTGTCACAACCTATTGAAAAACCAAATCCTCTCCTCTCCCACAGCTTTATGGTGTCTCAACCTGTCACTCGATAGGTTTTGATAGATAGGGTAGTTTGCTCCAATTTGGCACCTGGAGAGGTGCATCTGTGGTGACAGCTTGACCTTGCTGCACTCTGCACACAAGTCAATGTGACAAAGTATGCAATCTGATGCGTCTGGCAGGGTTTCTAGCCAAAATACCATGGAGGGTTAGGGTTAATGTGCATATATCTGTACCTGTTTTGAAGTTACATGTATCATGGAGGAAAATGTAAATGATTACACAATGTATGCAATGCATGTCCAACAGAAGCCATTCTGCACTTCCAATTAGATCTTGGATCATGTTTGGCACAAGAATGAGTAATCGCTTGAGCATATATTAAGTAGGCTTTGCAAGATTACTGCCCAGAATCTCCTGAAGGGATTTAAATCTCTTTTACTCCGACAAAGTTGATAGATGTCTGTGACATTCAACGGACTAGACTATTCTGACATACTTTGCACCAAGTGCACTTTGGTAATTACACCAACAAATCTCGGCCTCAAACTGATCAACAACAGGGATTGATTTAAGTACGGCCAAATTGTATAAATTGACATTTAAAAAATAACTTTGGGTTGTGGGTTGAAAACATGTTGGTGGCATATTGGACTGTGCAGGACAAACCACAAACAAGTCAAGTTTCAGGAATGCACATTTCAAATGGGTACAATGTAACACAATCTCAGCTTTATAGGCAAAACAAAAATATAGTTCTGCTTCCGGTTATCCGACCGACCCTATTTTAACGGCCCAACCCAAAAAGAATTTCGGGAATTTTTGAAAATGTTTTAATATTTTTATTACTACCTTTTTATTACTACTAGGCTGTTTGATAATTCCCGATATTTCAATATTTTTTTCATATATATCGAAAATCAATCGGCCCCTTAAAAAAACAAAATATCGGGGAATTTGATATACCCACTATGGAGGAAGGAATTCCTTCCTCCATGATATACCGAAGAATCGCGATATGTTATGTAGCTTTTTACAGCGTTTCAGATTTTTCTAAGCGTGTATTAATTACGTGTGAATTAGTCAACTTGACTACACGTAGACACGGTAGACACTACATACATGTATGTAGGGCCAATGATTTTCCGTTTTAGTGGAAACCAAACGGAATTAACGGAATTGGCCTCTTTCATTGTGCATTCATTATACATGTATGAAATAATGTCAAATGGAAATGAAACAGATTTTTGTACACTGTTCTAAGGGGCGAAACGGAAATAAAGATTTGTCTGAAATTGACTTTTCTGAAACGGAAAATCATTGGCTCTACATAATGATCAGCACAAAAAAATTGCCAAAAAAAAATTTAAATTCCCTACCTACATGACATACCCTATTTTCAAATGCCATCTAATCGGAAGCAGAATTATTATTTTTTGGGGGGGGGAGGGGGGGGGGGGGCTTAATCTGGTTTTGCAGATAGGGGCTTGTGAAGATCTGTTGACATTTGAACAACTAAACCCGTAGAGTGCACTGTATTCAAATGACATTGGTTTGGTTTTTAACACAACTTGAAAATGTTTTAGCAAAGCTTTCTTGTAATATTAGCATTGCAAACTACACATTGATTTCTGGTTTCTTTATTTCAATCATCTTAACAAATAGATTTGCGTGTCCCTGTAAGATAATTTGATTCGAATAGGGTTGAAATTACAATCACACACCATAAGCTGCCTACTACTCATCTACTATTTGATAATTCATCGCGTCAATTAAAAAGTGCACCTGTGCGAATGATATGGATTGGTTGACCTTGGCGCTAATTGGCAAGAAATATTTATATCATCGCTGCAACAGAAACATCGAAGTCGTCCAGGAAGCACGAACAAAATGTTCATGTGTGTTTGTGTAATACTGCGTACCACACTGTATCCTGAGCAACTACACAATTATCTGATTTGTATGAGAGCCAATGCATGTACATGTACATTGTACAGTATACATCCTCGTTTATACAATTATGCACGTCCTTTGAAATAATAACAGTCATAATATCCGTGTGTTGTTCTCTAATATTATGGTGTGAACTTCCTTATGTCCTTATGATGTGAATGCAGTAAGTCATCAAAAAATATTAAAAATAGGCTTCACATCCAGACAAACAACTGTTCAATTTTCCTCAAATCTATACAAAACTGCATACATGTACACGTACATGTAGGTCATATGTAGGCACACATTACCCTCAAATCCCACACATTTAACCTTTTTTGTTTGGTTACCTAACCTATTTCCAAGGTCTGAATGTAAAAAATGTGACCATAATGGGTAATATTTACGAAGAAATGATGAAGAAAAAACACACGATGCATTTATATCCGGACGTACTGGCGCCGCACATGGTGCAGCTACATGTAAAGCCCCAAGGGTGCCACTCTATCGGTCCGATGTTTTCCGAACCAAACTCACATTGCATTTTCAACAGATCATGGTTGTATACATTATTTATATTATTCAACTTGTGTATGATCTTTCAAACTGTAGACATTTTCGGACAAATGCTTTTTGTAGCCCGATTACATATAGGCAGCCTCCAATGCAGTATGCCTACAAAACTACATGTAAATGACCAAATTACAACAACAACAACAACAACAAATAATATTATATTAAATAAAACATATACCTATACCCTAAGTAATATGAAAATACACTTCACAACATTATTCGTGATAACATTTCTGACGGAATGTCACGCCATGTTACACGAATGCCCATTCTGATAGAATTTAACACGTGCGCGTTGTGCGACCACCTTTTGCATTCACATGCGGGCGTTAGGTCACGCGGGTCATTTAGGATAAAATGTCATTGTGCACATGTGTATGCGCAATTGAAATACCAAACTGGCTTATTGTGCACAGTAATGTTATTCTTAGTTTCAGTCATTTGTGGATGTTGCAAATCGTAAACATTTTTGTTTACATTTGTGTAAGGCATTTCATTATTTGTTGCTACATATGTATACGTGTACATAAACAACAGCAGTGTTTGTTTCAGGTTTGGTGTTCATGTCTGTTTGTGCATGATGGATTGTGGGTACATCTGTTTGTTGGTCTTTTATCATCATCCACACATTGTCGATCTCACCATGCATGTCTATCTCAATACATGCAGACAGGTCTGCATGTGTACATGCACTGTATATATCTCCGAGGACAAGAGAAGAAAGGAAACACAAAGAAACCTTTCAGTCCTCGAACGTAGAGTCTTTTGTTGAAATCGGTCCTCGAACGTAAGGATACGTGCATAGTCTATGGGGGTTGGTTATATTAAAGGAACAATAGGAAACACAAAGCATTGTCCTCGGACGTATTGGGGAAGTACGACTGTGTGTACATACTGTAATGCACACAAAGTGTATACAAAAAATAGCAATCAAACTTTATCAATTTTTACGACACGAGGTCAAATAATTAACAAACAGCTGTTGTATCGTTTTGCATTTGATTTTGCACGCACCCAAGGGGGGTTAGGGTTCAAGATCTACAACATACATGAACTATGATAAACAGATGTCTACACTGATCATAAATAAAACCTGATCCTTTTAATTAACCCCTTGCACCTGGTTGATTATGTGCGGATTGAAAATTGCCACCTGGCCGGTTGACGTCTATACGCGCCAAATATCTGCATTTTCAACTATTATTGAGGTATTGTGTATGTTATGCTTGGCTGCACAAGCCTCTTGTGTCCATTTCGCTTGGCTGCACAAGCCAGCATGGCGCTCCTATAAAATACCTGTAGGCAAGGGCTATTATAAACTGCACCACATCCTTTTTTCTTTTTTTTACAATCACCCCTTCATGATGCACCTGTATGCTATTTCAATCCGAGAACCTACTTCAAGTCCAATTTTGTTTCACTTGTCCTCACTCAACTACGCTATAAATGAACTCCAACCTAATTGGTTCCCATAGCAACCAGGGGGATCCGTATCCCGCTTTAATTGTTAAATACGGCCATGAACAGGCGAGGTTGTCAGGAAGTGCCTTGTGGGTAATTGGTTTGAATACGGCGCAACTCAGTTCATGCATTATTTCAACCACTGATTTCAATTAAAACGGTTCAAATATCCAAGTCTGTACATAGTTGCATTACCGTAATGTCAACCAGTACCGGCCTTGATCTTTTATTGGAAGATTGCCTTGTTTTAAGTATCTATGGCAAATAGGGTGCTAACTGGTCAAATTTGGTTAGTTTCTGCAAAAGAAAAGCAAAGAATGTGAAATTTAAAAATTCTGGCTTAAATTCTGACATAAATTAGACTATGCAAATTATACACGTAAAATACCAAGTATTTCTTTACTAGAAAACTGTTTATTGAGAAACAACTACCGTGTTTATAAATTATACACAATGTAGCACCTAAACCTGAAGTAGGGAGTCCGGCGTTTCATTTTTTGTTTGTTAGCTATTTGCCACAAATTTGATATCAATGGGAAGGGAATTACAAGACAAATTGAATGGTATGAAAATTAGCTTGATAGGTACTCGCATTTCAGAGTTATGCAAAGGTGTACCTTCTGGGTGTCGGTGTCTGTAAAAGTGTTAACCATGTGCGCCTATTACATGCTGACATTAGCATTGTGTTAACGAAGGTCTAATCTGTCTATGCATGAATGCCTTTTGAGGCGTTTTCTTTGGTTCAGATTTTATTGTGAAAAATGTTTCAATATTATTTCCAAAATTATAATACATGTATCTTATAACAATGGCAACTTATGAAGTAACTTTCTCACCTCCAAGTTTGTGAATTAAGTAGATGAATAATAAGATAAACCTTTTGTCAATATAATACTTAACTTTTTTGGTGTTTTGGACCACTCAAAATACTAATTATCATAGAAGACCCCTAATTTTGCAAGGGTTCAGATACAGTATGTATACTGTCCAAAATGGTGGACTCCCTACCTGGAATGAAACTTAATACATTGTACAGGTGCGTACACAATATGATTTTATGTGAAAGTTTGTAGATGTGAGGCGAAATAAAAAAAAAACATGTTTCGTGTCCCTGCCCACTTCCTTTTTGGAGGCTTCCTGGATTTTATTATTTTTTTTACCACAGAAAAATTATGTATAAAAAAACAAAAATGTAAACCAGTCAATCGGAAAATATATACTTTTTTTTTTCTTGCTGATATGGTGCTACAAACACACTAAAAACACTTTAAATATGTTCAGTTCTCTTGTCCAACATGTCAGTCGAGCGCAAGTTTATTGTACTCCCTCCTGAGCTAATTTCCCTTTTAATGAAATCCATTCATAGGGATATGAACTCGGGAGGGAGTACAATAAACTTGCGGGAAAATCCAGATTGCGCTTGACATCTCTTTCATTTTTAATGCATCTTTGAACAGGGAAACACCAACGGTTGCCAACATATTTTTTAAATGACGGCCATCTTGAAAATAAAAAATAAAAAAATAAAAAGCCCCTCTTCCTCCTTTTATTTAAAACCCAGACGTGAAACATGTTTTTTTTGTTACTCGGCCTAATGGAAATTACAAATTATCTTTTTGACTAATGTTTGACGGAACTTGTTCACAAAAATGTGTAGTGGCAGTGCATAGCCCATTGAATACGGACGACGGCCATAGCCGCGATTTGAAAAAGACCACGTGGCCGGTTACTGTCTATAGGTGCATTCCTGCACGTACTCTATCCATTGCTTACATATCGCTTGGCTGCACAAGCCTGTATTGCAATATTGGCATACCAGCACCCCATTCATATTAATAACAGCCGTACAGAAGGGGTTAATTATATATGCCCAGTCCATTGCCACATGCTTTAGATTTGAAAACTCACTTTTTAAGTCTTTTCTATAAAAAAAAATATTCTTTCGTTTTGAATGGCATGATTTTCGTTTCTGACAATATCCATTACTTTTTATTATTTTTGAAGTACAGTGTAATAAATAAATAATGAGAAAGATGAGCTAAGAAGGGCCTTGCCTTCAAATTTTACCTTAAATTTTAAAAGCCCAGGAAAAAGTGGCAATATACAGTAATAATGTATGCACATCTGAGCAGGCCTATATCAAACAGTTCAATCCAGTGTTCCATATCCAGCAGACGACATTTATAAATCATGCGAGAAAGAGGGGAATACCTTGTGCCTTGTTTCTTGCTGTCCGCGCTCTCATCGCCGCCTGCGGCCGGGCCATTCGTCGTCTGATTCCCCGTAGTGGCCGGCGGGGTTTTCGGGGTCACGGTGGTGCTCGCTGCCACCGGACTTTGGGCCCCTTCCTGGTCGTCCGTAGACGCAAGCAACTGGCCTCCAATGGTGGTCATGACTGCTATATACTGGAAAAACTGCCTGGATATATTTTTAAATACGAATACAGATGCAGCTGTCAAAGGTCTAATGTTTTTCTCTGCTTGAGATTTGCGTAAAGGCAACCACGTAGAAATCAGTGCCAATGCAACAGCGCAGCGAAGACAGTAACAGCACACAAACCTCGAGCAAGTTACAGGACTGACAGACGATTCGCCGGTCTGAGCCTCACCACCCGAAGCAGCAAGGGTTCGGGAATTAATTGCCACGGCCGGAATAATGCTTCCGCTCCGTGAATTCCGAGTCAAACCAGGGAAAATGCCGCCCAGAATCCGCCAGAAAATTATCCCTACTTAGCCCGTCCCACTACTGCTATACATGATACAAGATGGACTTAGTCTGGTGCATGCAACGCTCCCCTGAACTGTATACATGTGACAATAATGCTGTGGGGGCGGGGATAAGATCATTCTTAGCGGGCAGCTGCAGGTGTATTATTCCTCATCAATTTCTGCAGACGGGTTCTTCTTCAAAAGCACAAAATTTCAGTCTTAAGTTTCATTATTTTTCTAACATTCTTAATAAATTCATGCGGAAGAAAAGATTTTGAATGGCCAAATCGTTAGCTCTGTTGCTTGCGTAATATACGTATCCAGAGTTTGGGTCGGGTGTACTATTATTTTGGTTCAAGTTGAAAATCTGGCATTGTTAACAAAAACACACTCCCCCAAAAAAATATGTTTTTTATAAATACCAATAAGAATAATAAATAAATAAATAAATAAATAAATAAATAAATAAATAAATCTTTTACATGCTCCTTTAGATCTGAGTCAACTTGATAAAAATCGCATTACTGTAGTATAACTAGCATAAACAATCGACATTATTGTAACAAAAGAAAAACATGCACTAACACCGTTACTTAAAATCCATTGTTACTTGTTCACAGTCTAATAAGTCCGCTCATTTAGGCTCCTATCTGGGGGCGTTTTGGCGGTCACAAACAGCCATAAACCAAGAATTGGTTCGGTTGCTTCTTGTCGGTGAATTTCTTTTGGAATTTGAAATAGGCGAAAATTACGCATCATAATGAAATCCTCAAATCTCCAAAGTGATTAAACAAAGAGAAACAACAGAACCAGTTTTCGGTTATGACCGCCAAAACGCACCCCTGTTTGTCTAGCGGTGTAGCCAAGGCTGTCTCCATGGGATGGGGGGGGGGGGGCGCTCACGATGTTTGTTTGTTTGTTTGTTTGTTTTTATAATACCACTGGTGTTGTCTATCTGTCATTCACGGTTTTTCTTTCGTCCTGTTCATTCTCCACTAACTCCAGTGTAAATTGTTTGTAAAAAATCATAGGCATTATTAGCCTGATAACAACTTGGGGATAGGATTTAATTTGAGAAAAAAATCAGGTTTTGAATGGCCGGCAGTGAGGGCGAGAGGGAGGTGGCCAAGAAAATAGAGTACCGAAGTCTGACGTCAGTTGCCGCGGCAATGGTTCCAAACACATGCAGTTTAGAATGTATTCTGGTTCCAAACATTGCATTGATTGACGTCATCACTTCGGTACTCTATTGAAAAGGAAATAAGCTGCCCAGAAAAAAGTCCTCATACATGTACGGCGCAGACCGGGAAGTTTCGATTAGAGTGCGTGTGCAGATTTTCCGGACCAAATTTGGTAATCTTGGTTACAAGAAAGGTTACCCAGCTTTTTCTTTTAGCTGGAAAAAAAATAATAATAATGTGAAAAACAGATGACGGGACACCCTCCGGTACCAATTTTAATTAATATATAGAACATAAATTACATCAGAAAATGAGGGAGAAGTGTTTCTGTCTATGACCGTATCTCTCTAGAAAGGTTTGGACAGTAGTTTTTAACGGCCGAGTGCATCCCGGTCTAATCTAGAATGGACGGGGTGTAAGAGTAAAATGGCAGAGGACAAAAATTATCGTGGGACGGGAGGGTCCGAGTTCATTACCCTGGACATCTCCGACTCCCCTATCCTCCCACTCCACCCCGCCCCCCCCCCCCCCAAGACACACCCATAGACAAACCCATTAAGATTGACATTGTGCTCTCTGTACCTTGTACGTCTTATGCATTATTGAAGGCTTTTAAGCGGCTAGCCGGCCTTCCTCTCTACCGGAACTGATCAAAGAGGGTCTCTTCCATCAATGCCATATCGTCGCCATGTCGTGCATTTTCCATCTAAAAAAAGCTAATACTCTCCGGTAAATAAGAAGGGGCGGGAAGGAAACAAAACAAAACAAAACAAAACAAAACAAGGAACGGATCGAGAGTTGCAGGAGTTTATTATTATTATTTTTTTTTGGGGGGGGGGGGGGGGGGATTAACAACCATAAATCAGAATCTATAGTATTAATTGGACCATGTAGGTATTTTATTCCTCCATGATTGGACAAGCGCATCGCAAAAGGATTTGTCTGCACGTGTTTCATCCATGGAGGAATTAAAAACTCCTCCATGTTTCATCCCACACAGGCCATTGTAGTAACCTCATCTATCTTCGGCAAGAGGATTTTTTCGACTAAATTATTTCTTGAGGGACTATTTTCGCCCCTCATACATCGGAGCTCATACCCCCACAGATATTGTACGGGGGTATACGAGGTTGAATCCGCGACAGACATTCTTATCTTCACTGACACGCCCATTCTCTTCCCATTCATCAAGTTACGCTATTGGTGGCGCCCTTCGGAATTCGCGGAAGCAAACATTCAAGATGGCGCGACCCAGGGATGCCATGTGTTCTGTGATGCTAAGAATTTTAAAGCAAGAAACACAACCTCCGTCACCAGAGATTTCCACCAGTTTGCTCCCGTCATTCCTAGAGGATGCGAGGGAATTGCAGATTTTTAGTTCTGAAGTAAGAATTCAAATAATTTGTTGAAAAATCGGATGACAATTATTAACGGGATAACGCCGCTGTACTGTACTGCATCCAATTTGTGAAGAAATGAGTTGGGAAATTAGCGCGTAATTATAACTTTGTTACTTAGGCAGCCTAAAGTTTACTAAAGCCAGTAGTTTTTTGTTTTACCCTCGAATGACCAAATTGTTGAGAAAAAATAACCATCAAGATAATTGTTTCCTGGGCCCATGAAAGTTGATGCCCCAACTAATTCCAATATTAATATTATTATAAGTATTACTTGGGCCAGTCCCGACTATAGTTTGGACAGTTGCTGTACATAGTCAGATAGTTTGGCATGTAACAGTAATATTAAAATACTTCCTTGTCAGCTAATTTTTGGACCTGGCTTAAGATGTAAATTAAAAATTTCCATTTTATCTACGCCAGAATAATTAAATATATATATTCAGTTTTAATAATGGTAAAATTTAAATGAATAATGAAAGAAATTCATCATAAATTTTCTGAGTTTGGTTGATCAAAAACTGTTATTGTCCTGCATGCATAACATGTTAATTAAAAACATGATAGAGTGAAACACACATTTTTTATATTTATTTTATCAGAATCATGACAATGTTGCAAGTTGGGTTGGCCACATCAATAGCTGTTTGAACTCTGCAAAAACAAGGTAAATTATTTTAGAGTATGGTAAATGGTATTTTGTCTTAAGTTCTTTCCCAAGTTGCCAATGCCAATTACTAAAATGCTAAAATACGTGGCCCTTTTATTTCTTATGTATTCATTATTGTTTTAGAACCATTCATAGCATTATTTATATTTTTATTTGTGTAAACTCTTAAGTACACGTACCATGTTTCATTGTGTTGTGCCTGTCAACAGGTTGGAGGGATTGAGTCTCCTGAGGGCGCTTGTCACTCAGTGTCCAGCCGACATCTTCCAGCAACACTGTGCATCATGGGTCAGACTGTTGACGCAAATTCTACAGGTGCATATATTACTAGCATTCAAGCCTCCCACCAACTCATACTCCATGCTACATCAAATTAAAATGACTGAACAATTACTGACTAGAAACCTGACAAGAAATTTTTTTTTTCTGTTGATCTCCCAGTCCCATGACTCTCCACCTATCATCAGCCTTGCCTCTGTTGCCCTGAGTAACATTCTCAAAGATGCAGTACAAGTATCGGAGCTGTCCAGAGAGCTGTCCAACACCCTCATTGCACCCGTCATCACCGCTGCTCTGGAGCTCAAGACAGAGGTAATCTTTGGGAAACTGGCCCAATCTGTGAATGGATTTTGTTTTACAAAGGATTTTGCTGCAGAAGAGGCCATGTCAGGCCAGATAAGAATACAAGATGAACATTAAACGTGTTTTTGTCAAATCATGACCATTATGATTCCTATGTTATTTGGTAGAGATGTTATTCTTTGTAGTTTCCTGGCAGTGTGGACAAAAAAAACCAAGAAGCCTCATTAATATCTCAAGCATATTAGTCTAAACATTTTTCAAAATGAGTCTTAAGGAACCTTTTTTCACTTATGTATCATTCATATTCACATGCATTAGAAAGAGCACACCCAGCTCTTAATTTTGATGCAGCACTCAGTGTGACATGACGGATGTGGACATTCTGCAGGAGAAAATTGACAGTTCAAATTGATTTCCATAGTATAAGTCATGTTTGAAAAAACAAACCACCTGGCCGATTGCCATCTGTAGGCGCATTCCTGCACATACTCAATCCATTCGTGTTTCAACTGTATTGTTCTTGAATGGGAGTGTAATGAATAGATGGAGCTTTTTTCAAACAAAGCTTTCATTCACACGAAAGGGGGCTCCTAGTGCGATGAATAAGACCACTTCTAATCAGTGTGGTGCCTATTGTTTGTATTTATGCCAGACTGCACAGCCCTGATCCTAGTGTACCAGCAACCCCATCAATAACAGCTTGATGCACGGTATTAACCCTAACTCCCTACATCATTTTCCCCCCATGTAACCTGAATCCTCCAACATCCTCTGATTTCAAAGTGTTAAAACTCCATATAACCTGAATCCTCCAAAATCCTCTTATGGGGACCATAGCATGAATCCTCCAAAATCCTCCAGTTTTTTTTGCATACCCCTAGTAACCTCAATCCTCCAAAGTCCTCATGTATCACATTGAGCCTGATAACCTGGATCCTCCATATTCCTGCAGGGGCAAAAACCCCTAGTAACCTCAATCCTGCAAAATCCTCCGATGCATCAACTTCCAAGTGCCCTCAATCCTCCAAATTCCTCCATTTTGCAAAGAGGATTTTGGAGGATTTGTGAAGGTTAGGGTTAATAACCAAGACATGAATATATATATGTTGGTTAGAATCCGAACCCTGAATCTGCATTTTGTTTTCCCAACATGCTTCAGCATCACGAGTCATCAGCGGAGATTCTGTCCTCCTGCATACAGTACTTCCCCGGGCCTTGTGGGACATTTCGGACCCGCATCGAAAACCTCCTCGTTCAACTCATGGGGTCCAAGGACAATGCTGACGTTGCAGTGGTATATTAAATATTTGTGAATGTTTGGGATAAGTTATAAATTTGCTCTGTTGCTTTTTTTTTAATATTTTTTTTAGTGTGTGTATATTTGTATGTAATGTAAGTCACAAACAGCAAAGAAAATAATTACATATAAAGAGGACACTGGTGTCCTCAGTTGTCAGAACTTGGTAGGATAACATACAGAAAACTAATGAGGGGGGTTGCAAACACGTTTATATACAAACTAAAGATGGACAATTGGAAGCCTTCAATTTACATTTTATAAAAACCTGGGTGTGAGGATTTTTGGGCATTTTTTTTCAAGCCAGTCCATGTATTTGTCTGTCTGTCTGTCTGTCAACATGTTTTTGTCTTTGTTTATGTGTCTGTTTCAGCCTGTTTGTTTTTTGTAAGCTTGTTCATCTGTTTATTTGTGTTCCCCACCCACTTCCATCCATCCTCCCACCCACCAATCTGTCAGTCCATCTGCCTGTCTACCTACTTGCCCAGCTGCCTCCTTCCCTCACCCAACGATCCCCCCTATGCACCCACCCACCCACTTACTTGACTTTTCTCAAGCCTCTCCATTCCAATGTTTCTAATTTCCCCTGTTTCGTCTTGGCATCTCTCCATCCATCTTTCTCCATTCGCATCCTCCAGTCAGCCAGCCGGTGTCTCGCCCTGCTCCCCAGGGTGGGGGGCAGAGGACAAGGGGGCATGAAGCACACAGAGGCGTGGTCCTACTATTGCCACAGGGTGCTAGCGAGCATTGGCGGTGTGATAGACGACCTCTATGGTGAATCTCAGTCAGGTAAATATAAGAAACTCCTCCCACAAAATGAGAACAAAAGTAGCCAAATACATGTATTGCTTAACCCTTTGAATATGGATGACGGCCACAGTCAATTGTCATCTATATGTACATTCCTGTGCATACTCAATCCCTTCATGTTTCAACTATATTGTTCTTGAATAATGGGAATGTAATGAATAGATGGAGCTTTTTCAAACAAAGCTTTCATTCACACAAAAGAGGAAGGCTCCAAGTGTGAAAAATAGGACCAGTATATTCAGTATGGTGCCTATTGTTTGCATTTACGCTTGGATGCACAGTCTGTTCTTGGCATACCAGCCCCACATCAATGACGGCCGGACACAAGGGGTTAGAGAGGATGTTGATTGCTGAGAGATATCAGTTATTTTGTAGTTTTATGGTATATTCCAATATAAACAGCCAATTATTTCTGCCATGCAATAATACAAAAGTGACTTTTAAAAGCTGTTTTTATCAAGTCCCATCTAGCCTGCTGGTTCCATTTGTCTAAAAAACATCGCTGCGAGCATCAAACAATTCTGACGTCATTAACCCTAACCCTCCCAAATCCTCCAAAATCCTCTTTGCAAAATGGAGGAATTTGGAGGATTGAGGGCACTTGGAAGTTGATGCATCAGAGGATTTTGCAGGATTGAGGTTACTAGGGGATTTTGCCCCTGCAGTAATATGGAGGATCCAGGTTATCAGGCTCAATGTGATACATGAGGATTTTGGAGGATTGAGGTTACTAGGGGTATGCAAAAAACACCTGGAGGATTTTGGAGGATTCGTGCTATGGTCCCCATAAGAGGATTTTGGAGGATTCAGGTTATATGGAGTTTTAACACTTTGAAATCAGAGGATGTTGGAGGATTCAGGTTACATGGGGGGAAAATGATGTAGGGAGTTAGGGTTAAACACTCTCTCCTGCACTAGGCACAAAAGGGGACTTCGTCTTACGACACCAACCAAAAACTGGCCAGATAGGGCAGGTGGCCATTTTATCAAGGTTGCCAGAGTATCAGGTTTGACTATTGTTTTATTCCATTGTGATAACTCGATGTTGATTTATTTCCAGAGAACCAAGTTGAACCTCTGCACGTTCCTCTCGCTATTCCCGGTGCACCCCTCAAAGAGCCTTCTAGGACATATACCCTGGTCAGACAATTCAAGGTGCTGTGTGCCTGTCTTCAGCACATGCTGAGGTTGGTGTCCAAACCTAAAACTTAGATTGCATAAATTTATCTGCTCGTTAAATGAAGCCATTACTGAGGTGGTGTCTTGTGCTTTTCGGCCTCAATCCTCACTTATCTGCACACACTCCATCCCCCGTCAAGCATTGTTGTGTTCATAACTTGACGAAATGAACGCACACCTCAAATTTAAGAATTTCTGTCGCATGCAGGGTATCATTGTAGAGGGGGGCCTGTTGTTATCTACATGCGCAGTGGGCGGGGCTAAATGGGGCGGGGCTTCATGGACTGAACCCAAACCTGAATGACTGATTAATCCTTTGACTTGTTGCCTGTTTCTCCCAGGGCCAACTTTCCTGAAATTGTGAAAATTCCTGTGAATCGCATTCTGTCAGTTTGCTACCGAGTACTAGGACTGAATGGTAAAATGTTGGTAAGGACAAATGAAATTGACCAGGAATAATGTTTAATATTCAAATTATTCAAATTTTATTTAAAAGTGGGATTTACCTCCCGACTCCTTTATATCCATTATGGTCTAAGACATTGGTATCTGGCTGATGTTACAGATTGTAGATTTGAGCTCAGCCCAGCTAGGGTGTCATGGTGCCTCTGTCCTTGAGCAAGACACTTTGTCATAACTTGCCTCTCTCCAACTAAGACTAAATGGGTACCTACATTCTTTCCCGGTAGAAAGTTTGTCATCTTGACATTAAAAATGTTCTTGTGATGTGCATGTAAGTTAAATTTTTGTGTTCGTTTAAAGAAGGCTAACTTTATCTAGTTTATCTGCATGTTGAAATGTATTGTTTTTTACTTTTCAGTCCAAGAAGGTAGCTCTACAATGGACGTTACTTGCCGGATCTTTGTCAAAAATTCACAGCGAAACATTCGATCTGTTGGCTGCTCTGATAGTAAGGTAAAATATTTGTCAGTTTTGTTTATCTTTGAGCCTTGGAAATGAACAAAAACTTTTTGACCATGGGTTTTTTTTCACAAGAATGTTTTCAGACTTTCTGACGTCTGTCGTGAGGGTGCGAAAATCCTTCTTTCTGAGGCCAAATTTGCATATTTTTGTTTTTGTATAGTTGCCATGGCAACCTGGTTCCCCATGGACAGATGATCAACAAGCTCTTTGTACAGACGCTTGGGTGGACAACAATCGGCCAATCACAAGACAGCAAGCAGAGACCATACAGGTATCGTTTAGTTTTTAGGATGATGAAATGTTTCTCGTTGTAAATGCTAGTTTTGGCATTTTTTATATTGTTCTTTATTTTAATAAATAATTTAAGTTGGGGACTGGCATCTTCTGCATTTCAATTCCACATTTGTTTATAACCAAATTATATTGTTACCATGGTAACCATCCTCTGTCATTTTTATTTCAAGCGGTCTGAGAGTAACTGCCTATGTTACCATGGAGACCTGGTTGGAGACGGCAGGAGCTCGTTCTGGAATCGAGACGACAGCTGAAAAATTACTGGAGCAGATATTGCACGATGCAAGACCCCAGACACAAACAACAAAGGTAGGACATCTTGAGATAATTTTAACGAAAAATCCAATTTTTTTTTCTTCAGCGACCAAATTTTGGTTTGGTGTAGCTTGGATTAATGACTGTAAAACATTAAGGTTCCTTCAGTCATTTCTTATTTTAGAAAGCCAGTGCAGTGCTGATACTGCCATGGAAATCTTGGAAAGGGTGAAAATCCTGGAAAAGGTTGTGGAAATCCTGGAAGTGGTTGTGTAGTTCTTGGAAATGGTTGTGAAAATCCTGGAAAAGGTCGTGGAAATCCTGGAAGTGGTTGTGTAGTTCTTGGAATTGGTTGTGAAAATCAAGGAAAAGGTTGTGGAAATCCTGGAAGTGGTTGTGTAGTTCTTGGAAAAGGTTGTGAAAATCCTGGAAAAGGTCGTGGAAATCCTGTATTAGTGGTTGTGTAGTTCTTGGAAATGGTTGTGAAAATCAAGGAAAAGGTTGTGGAAATCCTGATAGTTGTGGAATTCCTGGAAATGGTTGTGGAAATCCTGGATAAGGTTGTATAAAATCTGAAAAAGGTTGTAGAAATGCGGATAAAGCCCTTGGAAAGTTAGTAAAAGCCATGGAAAACCTGAAAATTACGGAAATGCTTTTTCTCACCCTCCACAGCTTATAGTAGCCGCTGACAAACCGTCGGCATCACTGAACGTCAAGTCACCTGGGAAAGTCAAACAGAGGAGTAGAACGACTGCTGCCGAGACTACTACAAGTCTAGCAGGGCAGCAGCGAACCGATCCACTGGCCAACAGCCCAGTGTGTCTGGCCTCTTTAAAAGGTTAGCAAGAACTGTCGTACAAGCAGGAGGTCGTGGGTTCGAGTCCAGCCCAAGTAAGCCTGTGAACTAGTTTTCTCACAGGCTTGTGGAAAACACTGAGCATACAGTGCTTTATATACCATGTCGGGAAAGGGCAAAGTAAATCCCCTATAACCTCTTCGAGCCGTAGCCATAGCCGTGGTTTGAGAAAGACCACCTGGCCAGCTGTCATCTATATGCGCATTCCTGTGTGTACTCAATCCATTGTTTGTCTATTGTTTGCATTACGCTTGGCTGCACAAGCCCGTATTGGCATGCCGGCACTCAATAACAGCCAGCCAGAAAGGGTTAATTAACTAAAATAAGAATTAGGGCGGGCTGGGGAAAAGGGGAAATGGTGATTGGATTTTGTCGTGTAGACCAAATGTGACCCGCTCCAGAAAAAGGTGATATAAGTCGCGCTATGCATTTACGTGTAATGGCCCTTTCAACGTTGAGAAGGTGAAATTTTTCGTCAAAATTCATTTTTTTGTTTTTTGTCTTTAATGACATCTGAATTATCTAAAGTTTCAGGTTTGGTGCACAACAATGGTGATTTCGGTGAATAAAGTAAAAAAATCACCTTTTTAGAGTGCATTGTTCCATTGCATTGTATTAGAACTAGCTATTTCAAAGCCTGTTTTCTCGGTTGTGCAATTGAACTCCATAGAACTAATCAATATGCAAAAATGCGATATCTCCAGAACGGAAAGGGCTTTGGAGCTCTATCATATACCAAATAAAAGCTTACATTGTGGGCTTTCCAAACATACATAAAACAAATTGTTCATATTTTGCGACATAATATACCTTATTCCAGAGCGGGTCACAAATAGTTAAAACAAATCCCCATAATTATGTTCACATTGGAACATATTTAGGGATGGACTAATCTTAATTAATTTGAGTAAAACAGGAATAGAACCTGAGACCAATGGACAGCAATTCCAGTGCTCTACCAAAAAAAAGCTCTCTGTCTTTATATTTACATTTTTTCTTGACAGAAATTTACCTGCAGTTGAGCTGGCCATTATTGGTAGTATAGTCAACAGTCTTGTTGCAAACAATCACGCTCTGAAACTAAAAAGTGTTGCAAATCTAGGAAAAAAAGAAGCTCGATACATATTTCTGAAACATGGTAACGTGGGTAATGAGATGCTGTGGAGCTCCGTGGTCCAATGGTTACCGTGTCTGTCTCATTGTGTACGGTGGGTTCGAACCCCACCAAGGGATTATGGTGCTTGTGTGCTTGGGCAAGACACTTTACTACAATTGCCTCTCTCCACCCAGGAGTAGAAATGGGTACCTGTGAGGGTAGAGAACAGATTGCGCTGATCTCGAACTGCTGCATAGAACTGATCTCATGGCCTGATGACCAGGGGTAATAATTGTGAAGCACTTTGAGATATCTGTGTACCTCATTATTATTATTATTATCATTATGTAATAAGAGAACACAATTCCTTGTTCATTTTTTTCTGAGTCTGTTCTTGTTCTTATTGCAGTCTTACGGTGTCTTCTGATGAGCGTTGGAACAAGAGTGAAGCCCGACTTCCACAAGGTATATGTGGGAATTAGTCGAAGAGGTCACACTCAAGTACTGGGCCTAATTTCACGAATCTCATTTGGGTATAAGACTCTTTTTTAGCTCATTTGAATTTGAATATGAAGGTGGGGCAGTAGCATAAAGTTTTGCCATTTAAAAAAGTCTTAACTTCTTGAATACGGACGATGGCCATAGCTGTGGTTTGAAAAAGACCACCTGGCCGGTTGTCATCTATACGCGCATTCCTGCACATACTCAATCCATTGTTTGCATAATACTTTGCCGCACAAGCCCGTCTTGGCAAACCAGCACCCGATCAGTAACGGCTGGACAGAAGAGATTAACTATGATCTCATGTTGAAATGTTTCCCCAGGACATTCACGAATTCATCGTCCCCCTCCTACTCCGTCTTCAACAAGCTCCACCAGACCTGACCCCTGCTCCGTATTCCAGCGTGGACTGCCGTAAGGCGTTATACCACGTGTTGCTGTCCTCGGTGATCGCGCCCCATCCAAGATGGCCTGCACCCTTGCAGTGCGCAGTGGGATTGTTTGGTCGTGGAAGACACGATGCAAGTTTGAAAGTAAGTATTCCCCCCCCCCCCCCCCCCCCCAAACAAATTATTTATGTTGGTATCATGTATAAAACCTGTTCAATTCGAACAAAACCCGTTTTGAAATTCACCCATTTTGTCTCTTTATAAGTCATAAGCCCATAATGCCGTATAGCCGGGAATCATGCCCCAACTTGGGAAGCGACATTGTGGGGATCACTCAATGAAGATACGACTTTTTAACTTATATCATCATAAAAAGAAACACAATGTAAACTGACTCGGTAAATTTGAATAAATTTTCAAAGTAAAGAAAGACACTGACAATTTGGGAGACCGCCAACATAAGGAAAGATAGCTTAGTTGGTAGAGTGCCAGCACGGTATTCCGGAGGTCGCAGGTTCGAATCCCGCTCCTGCCAATTTTCTTTGTTCACTTTGAAATTTCATTCAAAATTTCCCAGCCACTTTCCCTTGTGGTTTGTTTGATGTGGTTTAATGTTGGCGTTTAATTGTAACTTTCTTTATAGGTTGGTAGCTTTTGCACGGAGGCTTTGACCGTCTGTCAGTGTATTATCCATCCCAAAATGCCTTGCCTCCAAAACCCTCTCAGCATTGCCCAGCTTGACCCCAAGAGGGCGCCATCACATCCTATTGGGCCACAGGCTGATTCCGAACAGGACCGCATGGATACAGGTGATTTGAATGGCGAATCGGCCCCAGTAAGTCAGACCACAGACGAAAATCATCTTGTCTTCAGTACCGGTGGTTGGAGAGCGCCACCTGTTGACAGAGATGTGCCAACCAGATCATCAGAGCCAACTCTGCCCGAAGTCTCGACAGTCGAAATGGATGTTCAGTCCGAGGTTGGAACGGAGAGCAAAGAATCGGAAGATTCAGATAGCGAGGATCAAGAGATCAGAGACGATGATCCGGGGGAAAGGAGCGATCCTCAGATGAAAGTTAGTGATCAGGAGATTATGCAGGATAATCCAAAAGAGGATAATCCAGAATCTGAAGTAATTTTTGACAGCCCAGACATGCCCGAGAAAAGTGTTTCTGATGCTATCGTGAGTAGTTCAGTTGGTAAAGACGTCGACCGTCCGTTAATGTCTTCAGATAATGGGAAAACTCCCTCTCCAGTGAGACGATCAAAGAGACAAATGACAAAAAGGCAGGAGGAGGTTAGGAGTGAAGGCAATGATGCGGTTGCTAAGGAGGGGTTAGGTGATGCTGCCGGTACAAGCAAGAGGAGAAGGCAGGATGGAGATGAAGATGAGGACAGGGTGAAGGACGATGAGATTAAAGATAAGGTGAGTGGACATTAAATTCAAAACACAGCAGAGCTGTAGTCAGTCCCTGCAAGTCCTTTCATAAAGCTGGTCACAAGTAACTGGGTGAACAATGACAAAGGAATGCGTTTGTCAAAGCTTATTTGAATAGCTTGTGATTGGGATTAGGACTGGAGGGCTTGTGATGGACTTGCAGGGACTTGTGATGGACTCGACTACATCTCTGCAACACAGAGTATTAGTGTGGGGCTGTGCCAAAGATTTGATGGAATGGAAGGTTGAATATTCGAATATTCAATTATTTGATTTGACTCAGGCCTATGTAATTTCATGAGAAAAGTCTAAAAATAAAGAAAACAATACTATCTTGGGTATTTTGCAATGATTTTTTGAAAAAAAAAAAATTTGATATTAGTTTTATCTAATGTGTAAATTGCATATGTGACCCGCTCTGCAAAAAGGGCACATAAGTCGCTGTATGCTTTTATGAGTTATGGGCCGTTCAATGTGAAGAGGGTGAAAAATTCTTCAAACAAGTGATTTTGAAGGGAGGGAATTTTTTTGCATCTTTGATACCTATATTATTCTATTTCATAACCAAAATCTTTGATTTCAGTGAGTAAAGTTGGAAAAAGAATGTGTTTTTGTCGAGTGCTTCCATCTATTGCTTTGCTTTTTTTTTTTTTTTTATTGGCTCGTTTTTCCTTAAGTCATTTCAAGAAATTCCTGAGAAAAAAAACATGCAAATTTCCAAATATCTCGTGATTGCAAAATGCTAGAGACCTCAGACATATACCATATGAAAGCTTATAAAATGGCCTTTCCAGCTATATATAAAACACTATTTTCAAATTTTGCAAAGCGGGTCACATATTTATTGTAAGATTGCCCTATTTTAATTTTTGTTTCTTCACAGCCGCAGGATACTGAGGGAGAGCAGGTTGCCGATGACACAGATGTTATGCTTGCAAGTTTTGTGGATTCGATGCCCGATGAGATCTAGAGATGCCTCTATCCGTTCTATGCACTCTGTGGTCATCTCATGAAACTCACAGCTTTTGTTTCTCCGCCAGCTTACGGGATCACATCTCCAAATACACTTCTGCAGACGTCAATGATAGATGCCTCGATTTAATAAATTTGGAAGAAATACAACTCTCAAGGTGACGGAACGACACACTAGATGGAAGCTTATCTTTCACTTTCCACTTAATGGAACAGATAAAAAACTTTTCATGTTAACCTCTTGAGGACGGCCATTGCTGTGGTTTGGAAAAGACCACCTGGCCGGTTGTCGTCTATACGCACATTTCTACGCGTACTCGATCCATTCAACTACATGTGTATATTGTATTGAATAGATGGAGCTTTTTCAAACGAAGCTTTCATTCACACAAAGGGGAGAGGGCTTCAAGAGCGATGAATAGGACCACTCTATTCAGTATGGTGTCTATTGTTTGCATTTACACTTTGCTCTACAAAAGACCCCCCCCCAAAAAAAAAACAAGTTTGTTAAAAACAATTATTGGAGTTTCAGCATTTACTTACTGCATAACAAAACAAAAGCATGCTTTTTGTTTTTAATTCTTTTCATTTTATTCCTCATAGCATTCCGATGATTAAAAAAATAACCAAATGAAGTATTAAAGAAAACAAATCCTTTTTAAATTTTGCAATGTACGTTATGAAAATTTACCTCTGACCTCTCAAACAGCAGACTGCATTGGTTTGGATTGGTAAGAGACTTAACTTGTCCTTCAAAACAATTCTGCTTAACATTTTATAGCAGCCTTAATTAAAACTGGACAGCAAGTACACTGCATTACGTAATTTAGATGCTAACCAACTATAACTTGCTTTATAATACATTCTAACTAAAGCCGTGTCTGAATTGGGCACTTTGCGGCTACGGCTTCAGTGTTTTCCCATTGCCGATAGCCACAACCATAGACAAAAGTGCCAGTTTCAGACAGGGCTTAGTCAACTATATGTACTTACTCCATCAGCCATCGCTGAGGGCAGGTTTTGTTCAAATTCATTGACAATGAAACTACGAAGTGTCTACACAGAATAAAGACATGCTACCATTGTTAGGTCAGATGTAAGATGCAGAATTTAAAAAGTTGCACCGTGAGGTACCCTTAAAAACCTGCATTACCGCGGGATTGAACGTTGGGTTACCCCTCTTTTAATTCTGCATATCCCCTAACAAATTATACGCAGTTGAACGATACCAACTTGTGTTACAAGTTTTCCCAAGGTATTTTCTTGTAAAATACGCCATTATAGAAATGTTTTATTACAAATAAGTTTGTTTTTTTATACAGTTCAAACTGGAAGAACTAAGAGTATTTTGTTAATAATATTTTTTTCCTCAAGCAATGCAGCAAATTTTAAGTCCTATAGAGGCAGCACATAAAAACGTATTCCCTTTTGATAGATATGTAAAAAGCGAATCATTTTTGCAGCTTAGATCTGCAGAATGCAGAGACAAATAACTTGTTTTGAAAGGGAAAAATATAAATAATTATCTATTAAACTCGGTTCAACACTCCAGCCAGATCCACGCGCTGCAATTTTTGCCCAATCTTATCAAACTGCGATTTGGGTCCAAATTACGTCTTTTTGTTCCCATAAAAAAAAACATTCTCTAACAAAAAAAATTCATACGATGCAGTGGAAAAAATCTGAGCAATATGCTTCCAAAAGTCTCTAAAAAATGCAACAAGTGAACAAAGTTTGATCTGGTTTTGGCGAGTATGCCAGAAATGATTTGAGTGATTGGACAAACTTTTGGCACTGAACCAATAAGTTATGTCCTACAACTGTAACAATTTTATTTTTTTCATTGTAAAAACTAAAAAAGAACTGGTAAAATGGCTTCTTCCTGCTCCGAATTTGAAGTTAAATAATAAGAAATCAGCTCAATTTGTGGTGTAAGTTACTCAAGTTCAAACAATTTCATTTCATTTGTTAAATCCACTTGCTAGTAAAAATTCTTTCCCCACAGCTACGATAAGCTATGAACTACAAACTCTGAATCCAATCGTTATTCAATCCGCATATATCACGAGTAAAAAATTATTAGATTTTTCCTTCTTATTTACAAATTACATGTACAGTTCCAAACGTTGGCGTAAAATGTTAATTAAAATTACTGGATGATACTACGCCTATTTACAAGTGATCGACAATATCTGTATATTATTTACAGTAGTTTCAAACATGTAAACAGAATTTTGTTTATCTATACGGAACATTAAAGGAGACCATAACAATCCACAAACTGACATTTCAAACTTCTAATTTTTGAGTAGTCTTTCTGTTATACAGTATAATTGTTTTAAAGATGTCCGTTTATGTTTTTAAAATGTGCGGTATTAAACTACGAGAATCTATGATTTAACAAGTGGGGGTGTGTGACAGATGACCAGTGGCCAGAATACACTACATTTCTACCCGTGATCTTCAGGGGCTGTGTGGAACAGACGGTCACAGCACACAAAATTCCAATCTCGTGTATTTCACCATTATTTTGTGAGACCATCATAAACCCAGATTTGGCGGCCGGCCGCTTTGTTGAATTAAGAGACCCCGCAAGGTGCAGGTTTGACTACATGTACATATTTACAGAGCTTCAACTCTTCCACACCCGGTACCCACCCACGATATCCTAGGTTCTGTCACACGCCTTCAAATCCCACCCCCAGGATGTGTGGATATGTGAGTAAAAGGGCTACATTGCCTCCGAGGTGCCAATTGAGCACCGAAAATTTGTTTATGAACTCAATACTCATACTCACGATAAGCACGTGACTACAACATTTCAACCCTTTCATGCCCAAATTATTTTTCTGAAACTGAATTTTACGTTGTACATTGGGCTGGGACTTTAAAGTCCCGTTGGGTGCAAACGGGTTATTTTTATTGGCCGCCTTAGTCCCAGACAGTTGGCTCAGTGGAAGAGCAAGTGGCACATTACCGAAGTTAAGCAACGTTGACTGCAGGCAATACTTGGATGGGAAACCACATCATGTATCGCCTGGTAACAAATAGTGCATTGTTCTAGGGCACGACAGGCCCTTATTCATCTCAAAAGGGTCACGTCCTTCGGATGGGACGTTAAGCCGGAGGTCCCGTGTGCTCTATAGGATCAGTGCACGCAACAGAACCCAGAGCAGCTACCATGAAAAGGTAGGGGGTTTGCCCCGGTGCTTCTGGTCCCCTCGGCACACATCCGGTAATTGGCGCTTGCGCTGTTGGATGTTGTTTGAAAATAAAATAAGTTGTGATATGGGCACAATTCTATGGCACTGCTTATGGTATAAGCGCGAAATTACTAACTACGTATTTTTCGCGTGTCGTCGTGGACCGCAAGGTGTAGTGATGCTGATGAAGTGCTTAATGAAGTAAACAGTCAAGCGTGTCGCATGTGCATGCACGTGGTTTAACCCCTTGCGTACGGATGACGCAAATATGCGCAAAAAAACAGTGCCATCAGGCCGGATGACGCCATTGGCCACTGTTTGTGCAGTTTCAATCCATTGTTGTATTATTGTATATATGTTACGCTTGACTGCACAAACACATTGTAGCGGTTCGCTTGCCAGAGCCGCTGTGGCACCCCGACGTCTCCTGTAAAATACCGTACTCAAGGGGTTAACCTGTCCCCATATGATACAGGTACTCTGTTCATTCCATGGCGGCCCATATGGTGGTTTTGTTGACATTTCACACTATGTCATCACGTGCGTGAAAAATTCTGCGCTAGCAGCATTTTGGGCTTCTGCGCATGCCTACATGTCATAACTAAGAATTCTGCTTTTAGCACAGAATTGCACACCTTAAATGCTGAATCCAGCGTTACGAGTTCCATGAAATTAGGCCACAATAGGAGGGTAATATCTGACTTCAATCAATCCTTTTGTATTGAACTCAATTGAACTCAATGAGCGTCCTATTGTGTTAAAGGTAGTATACAACATTTGCTTTTGCTATTTTTTTCAGAAATAAATGGATTTGGAGGTTGGTATATTAGAGTGTACTAGCAAATACTGTAACAATGACCTGTTTAGAGTTTTGTGTGCATAGATGCTGGGAAAACCAAAACAAATTGTTCTAGTAGTCTGGTTTCCTGACCCTACTTTAGACAAAACAGAGCAATTTATAGAGTTGGGGGAACTAGACGATTGTTGGCCAATCGTTGGGAAAAGGATAAATTTCCACTTTTCTTGAAAACGACAGCACACCAGGTGCCATGATTTCACAGGATGCTTGAAACTGCTATTTACTTACAGTCTTGTACGGTATTTCTTAATAATTCAGTAGTAGTTTTATGTTTGCAAATGTTGTATACATGTACTACCTTTAACCGTATTTCAAGAAGGCTAACGGTACTGGAAAGGTTAGTCAAGAAATCTGCTGATATAATACAAACATTTTTGTATTTTAAAAAGCATTTTTGAAGACAAGACACACTGAGACACAATACATGACACTGTACATATTGTAAAATCTTAAAAAAGAAAAAATACTTAATGGAAGATTTACTTCTAGAGGTAAAACAGGCACTGAGGCACTTGTGGTGAAAATGTATAACAAAGTTCTGACTTCAAATAAACAAGATTGCCAGGGAGTTTTTCCAATTTCGTACATGGTACACTTGCATAGTCAATATACCGATTGTTTCAAAACCTTAAAAAACGCTTTCTCCTGAATACAATACACGTATTGGTGTAAAAGATCACCTTTTTAACAGAGTTGGTAATCAGTCATCAAAAGTAAATTCGCAAGTGTGGTCTCAAGAAATGTAACAAGCTATTTCAAAAGCATTCTTTTGTAATTGATCATCCCATGTAGCTTGTGAGCTGACTTTCGATTTGACTTGTGACTGACTCGATTACAACTCTAATTAATTTTTACTTTCTTAGAAGACATTATCCTGTGCATTTTTAAACCCTTTGCAGCTCAGTATACAAATACTGATAGGTTACGAGTGATGCACCTAGAAATTCCCAGCTTTAAGTATTTTCCAGCAATGAGCACTCCAAAGATTAATATATCAAATCTTTCTGAAATTTACATCTTGAACAAGTTTCTTAACGGATTGGCACTACGGATTTCATAGCAGTGTGTTTGGGACAATCAAATCTGTGGACAAAATCAAACTACGGTCATTTGAAAGAACTGATCAAATTGTTCAAAATAGTGTTCAGTTGGCTTGATCTTTTTTTTGATTTGCCAAATTACTTGTTGTAAACCCGTGCCCTTTACATATATTTGTTCCAGGTGTAATGACCTGGTTTTTCATGATGACCTGGTCTATCTGATGTAAAAAGTATTAAATCAAGACTTAAAAAAAATAAAACAATAAAACTCCTCTAAAACAAACCAAAAACGCTTAAAAATACCTAATACAACTAGAATTGAATCACAGCATTCAAATTTTGGCATTTAGATCAGAAAAATATGTTTTTTTCTTTCTTATATACAAATTTAAAAGATCCATGTAAGATCGTAGTCGCCACTGTGAGCAAGTTGCAGCACGTAAGGAGGAAAACCTGACTTTTGGGTGTGGCATTTTCACAAGTCCGAAATAACCCGCAGCTATAAATCCCGTTATTGTTCCACAGAGATTTTCCCTTCTAGTTCCCAGACTGAAAATTACGCACACAAAAAACAAAACCTGGCCAGGCACCCCCCCCCCCCCTGTACAATTTTTCCTTTTTTTTCTATATCCTTCCAGGCAGCATTTTTGAATATGGATTTCTTGTTATTGACATCACCCAATACAATGCTAGAAGCCACTCTAGGTAAAGGGTTACAATCAGAGGTGGTTGGGTTGGCAACATTTTGAACTGCCAGCCCTACCACCCTTACGTTTTTTCCTGAAGCCCCGATCTAAATAGAGGATAATTCCAAAAAATGATTTCCCAATTTTCAGACCTACAGACCTAGGCATTGGTGAGACCAACTTAACTCCCCTTTTTAAGGGTAATACCCTCTTCTTTTTTTCAAGATAGCTTTGATAGTTGAGTAGATTGACAGAGAAATTTTCTCCATTCCTGTAGGTTTTATGATTTTTTGGGGGGAAAGAATGAAAAAACTGAAAAAAAAGGCATGCAACCTCCAAAAAGGAAGATTGGGGAGGGGGGGGGGGGACACTTTTTAAAAACCTGGTCCAACAACTCTTAGGAAAATATGTCATCGTCACTGTCTACCTCTGACACGACTGCCGCTGTCTTCCTGGACGATCCACGGAATCTCCCTCTCAGCTCATAGGCTGCCTCTGAACCCTGGGACCTGTCCACCAGGCTGACCTGTCTCCGCTCCTGCCGGTTGAACTCCTCCTGAAGCCTCAGCGCCAGCCTCCTGTCCTCCTCTTCCTGTTTGAGTCGTCTCTTCTCCTCTCCGACGAGCTCCATGTACTTCCAGATGGTGTTGCGCCGCGTCTTAGATGGCGTCTTCTGGCTCTGGTTGATGACGGGAGATGGTGGGGAAGTATTCTTCGTCTTGACCTTCGCCTTGGTTGCCGTGATCTCTTGCGGCAATTTGGAGTTTGGCTTCCTCCCGAGTGGGAGATTGCCGTCCCCTAATTTGACAGTTCCGTTCTGCTCTCCGTTCTGCTCTCTTCTCTGCTCCCGATTGGCCCCGTACGTGGTGTCCATCAGGACGCCTTTCTCCGGCGTGGAGATGGCTTTGTGCTGGTCTGTCTCGAACTTTGAGACATTTTCCTGGCAGTTTTCTTCCGTTGTCTTCTTGCAGGAGACAGCAGTATCCTTTTTTATGTCCGACTTGAATTTGCTAGAGTGGGGGCTCGGAATCAGGGAGGGTAAGGGGGGGCTGCTGCCACTTCCCGAAGCCACCTTTCGCCTTTTCGGGGATATAGAATGATCCCATTCCAGCGCCTCGTCATCTTTGCGAGGGAACAGCTGCTTGATACTGCCTTCTTTTGGCTTGGGCTGATTGGCTCTCATGCGATACACCTTCCCCGGACTTTTCTTCACACCAACTGGGCTCTTACTGGAGTCACCGCTACCACTTGTATCTTTCGCAGACTGAGGAGATATTGCATTCTCAAGCCTCAGTCTCTTACTCTGCGAGGATGGGCTGCAACTTTTCCGTTTCACCGTGCCATTCCTGTCTGAACTAAATTCTTTCATTGCTGGTCGGGGTTTCTGATTTGGGTGTTTCCTAGTCCCATTCATGGGCACCTGTTCCTCACCTGTTATTAATCTCTTCTCTGCGCAACGTGTGGGTGAGCTTGCCTCATTCAAGTCCATCATTATCACATCATTATCCTCTTTGTGCCTGGATTTATCACCTGCAAATTTTGCAGAATGTTTTGTCACATTCATACTGTCATTTTTCTCAACTGGATTGGGTCTGTCATCAGTGAGGGGGGATTTTTCTGGCTTGGTGCTTTGTTTGTGGGCAGCAGCTATAAGGGTGTGCCTTGACCCAAACGGTTTACGATGAAGCCGCTTGTTGAGCTCTTGTCGCATCAAGGAACTGGTAGTACATGGAGAGGCTTTGGCGGTCATCGTTGCTTTTGAAGTCTCAGTCAGCTTCTTCCTCTTCTCTTTGATCAGACTTTCAAACTTTGCCCTGACAAGAGGAGGCAGACTGCCCTCCCCTGCTGACCCGTCTTGGGTCAGGTTTGCTGTGAGATTCCGGGGAGTGGTGTGGACGATCTTCGGCTCCTCCTTCCGGCCGTTGGTGAGCCTACGGTGAGACGTGCGGGGTGAGACGTCAATGGGTCTGAAATGGTTCAACTCTTCGGAGATGCTGTCTGTACTGGTCATGCTGTCTGATCGCTTCCTCATGCTTTTGGCCTCGCTGACTTCCTCCTCAAACGATTTCCTCTCCACGCTTGCAAAAGCACTCTCTTTCTTGTTTCCTTTTTCCTCTCCGCTGCCGTCTCTCTGTGCTTCCTTGGCATCCAAGACAAACTCGGCATTTAGCAAGCATCCCTTAAAACCCTTATTGCTTCCTGAGTCGCTACTTGGACTTGGGTATGAGATGGCAGGGCTCGATGAATCTGCAACAATCTCCAGGATGCAGTCACTGGAGCTGCGATCACCCCAGGGCGGGTCACCAATCAAAAACACCTCACTAGTATCACCATTTGATGTGGAAGGTTTGTCAAAGTCCAGACCAACACTGGATGCAGAGGAGCCACTAGAGGCCCTTAGACTTGAAGTTGAAGAGATACTTAGCACTGGCGACGATGATGACACATTGTGCGTAGACTTGGATGAAGAAGCTTTGGACGAGTTCCTGGACCGGGGAGACATCTTGGCGCAAGGTGAGAGGAACGTGTCGATGCGACGGCACTTGATCGAGGTGGTGCTGGTGTTGCTGCTGCGGGATGAGTTACGAGAGTTTTTCTTGGAGACAATGGTGGTGGTGCTTGGGGGCGAAGATATGGTGCTTGGACTCTGCATCAAAACAAAACAAAAATGACTACAAAAGAAAGGAAGATGGGGACCAATTTGGTTAACAAAAACAGGTTACCAGCCAAGACTGCATATGATGTAGAGTTCTTGTGATTAATACTTTTAGCTGCTTTTTTACGCAGAAATATTTACAAAGCAATATTTTCAGAATATAGTCGTAGTACAAATGACATAACCTCTAAAATGAGTAGCACACATTAACGTTTGTACCTTCAAGATTTTCTTTTGCAGTCTTCTGGCAAACTCCTCATCCTTGGCTGTTTGCTTGTGCAAAATGTTCACTCTAATCTGTTCCTGCGAATTAATCAAATTAAATGTCTTCAGACCAGTCAAAACGATTGCTGACGAACATTCCAGGGCAAGCTTTGAAGCTTGAAAAAAGGGCCATGATAAGATAAACTCCCAAAACGACGTTACAGCACTGCAATCTCATTCGGCCTTCTTTCATTTCTCTGTATACACCAGTCATTTTACACCAAAATATATAAATGACCCTTTAGTTATCAGTCAACAAACTCTACCCATCAAGTACCCATTAGGGCTGGAGAGAAACAATTGCAGCATCTTACACAAGAACACAAGAACCTATAGCACCAGGCTTGGTATAAACTAACTGCAGTAAAGTGGCTTGCTCAAGGACACAACAAGCAGCACTATGATTTCAAAGCTGGCAACCCATTTACTCCTGGGTTGGAGAGAAGTAATTGCAGCAAAGTGTCTTGCTCAAGGACACAAGCACCATGATCCCCAGGCTGGTTTACCCATTTGCTCCTGGGTAGAGAGATGCAATTGTAAGAAAGTGAAGAAAAAAAATCTCTCTTCCAATTTACAATGTACATCATCCCCATGCAAATTCCATTTTCTCACTGATTACGCTGCTACATTTTATTCCAATCGACCAGCCGACCCCGGCAGGCTCGGTGGTCAAGAGGTTAAAGCCGTGTCCGCACTGGACTTTTTTTGGAAGGTTTTACCGAGACGATGGTAAAATGAAAAATGGTCAAATGTGACCACTGTCTGCACTTGGACTTTCGCGACGGGAAAATTTTACCGAGACCGTGGTAGAATTAACCGAGCTGTCAATATAACGACTCATGAGGGCGCTTTCCGTGACCTTTCTACATTGACGCGATTGACCCAAATCATGCATGCCTTTTCATTTTTCCGGCCGATGTGTACACGCAGGCCTACGTCTTTAGCACCAATCAAACTTCCGACTTTATCAATAATAATATCTGCCATGATTGCGACCAAAAGAGGAACAACGCACTGGAATTTGGAATTTTGCCACATGCACCGCACCGCGGTGAAACAATGCAAAGTGCATGCGTGGTTTCCCTGTGAAGCATGACCTTGCGCTCGGGCCGGATGTACGCTTTCCTGAGCCGCTTTTACCGACTCGCACTGTCCGCACTGGACTTATCGTCTCGGGAAAAGTTACCTGGTCAGTTTTCCTGGGCAGCAGTTGCCCGGTAGAAGTAACCGCTGGACTCAGGAAAAGTAACTGAGAGGAAAACGTCCTAGGCTGTCCGCACTGGACTTAAAATGGGAAAAGTACCCATCGTCTCGGTAAGTTTTACCAAAAAAAGTCCAGTGCGGACAGGGCTTAAGACGTCTGCCCCAGTAAGCAGCAGGTCGTGGCTTTGAGTAAGTCCGTGGATTTTTTTCCCACGGGCTCTCAGAAAGCACTGAGCATACAGTTTTTTAATTAAATGGGGTTCCATGTACTATTCACTCAAACTCTTAGTGCTTCATACACTACGTCGGAAAGGGGCAAAAATCTCTCTTCCAATGTAACAAAATGTCTAGCTCAAGTGTGTCTAGTAGACTCAAAATACTGCGACACTCCTCCGTCCTCCCCCAGATTCATTCAAATACTGACCTGCATAGGGCTGTCTCCTTGTGACATCTTCCGTGCTAATTCCTCGTCCAGCCTCTGTTGTTTCGCCAGCTCATTCTGCTGCTCTTCGTACAGCCGGACTTCCTCCCTCTGCAGCCAAGCTATGTACTCCTCGCTTTTCTTAATCTCAATCTCCTCCATCTGTTGCCTTTCTCGTTTCAGCTGACGAGTGGAGGAGTAAAACAGAAGAGTCATACGATATGAACACGAGCAAAATAGAATGCTTTGATTTTTGCCTTCATTTTTTAATCAAGCTAACTTTTTCCAACCACACTTTATATTTCCACAAATTTGAAAGATGTACACTCTGTGACAGGATGCGGTAGCTATAGCAACAATCATAAAATAAGTAATACATGTAGTTGTCAGGGTTACCTTTTCTACTGCTTCCTTGTATTCTTGCTTGATGGCTCCTGGCTCACAAATTCTTTTCACTGGCAAAACATCTGAAAAAAAAAGCAGAAAATGTTTACCCATAAATATGTTTCAGAAAGGAATACACTGTAAATGTTTTCAAGGGGCTGGCATAACTACTGGGGCTGTTCATTTTCGAGTAATTTAGTATTCTACTATTCAAAACTGGGTTTGACCGAATATTCGAATATTCGATACTCGGCGATCAAGTTTTTCAGTGCATGCCGCACCGGTAAAACGAACATTGCACGTAAAAGCATGCCAGTGTTTTACGTATGGCGATTGTTATTATGGACCGTTCAAACGGCATTTTTTGTATCAAGGATTTTACGGACGGGAACAATAAACCTCTGTCCACAAAAAGTTACGATTGACAAAAATGCGGCATTTGACAACTGCGGTAACTTTTCTATTAAAATAGCATCAGAGTCGTATCTGTATGTGCATATATATCTTTTCGAATATTCGAACTGGCAAAATGGTACTCGAATATTCGCTTGACGATCCAATATCGAATATTTGGGACAGCCCTAATAACTACCTAGGACTGAGGTGAACATCCAAGAAAACATCCAAAATATTAATAATAAACAAATTGTACAAAATAAAAATTAATACAAATGTGTTTATAAAATTCTGAACACAAATGGTTATTTTCCAAGATTTTG
Source organism: Hippasteria phrygiana (assembly GCA_037893225.1). NCBI lineage: Eukaryota > Metazoa > Echinodermata > Asteroidea > Valvatida > Goniasteridae > Hippasteria > Hippasteria phrygiana. Next base: position 3,354,754 of record JAZGUH010000202.1, read on the forward strand.
CTATTCCTGATTGATTTTAGTGGGGGTATTATTAACCCTTTGCGTACGGAAGACGCCATATGGCACCAAAAAAACCGGTGCCACCAGGCCGGATGATGCCATTTGCCGCTGTTTGTGCAGTTTCAATCCATTGTTGGATTATTGTGTATGTTACGCTTGACTGCACAAACACATTGTGGCCGTTTCGCTTGGCTGCCAGAGCCGCCGCGACACCCCGACATCTCCCGTAAAAAAATGTACTCAAGGGGTTAAAATCTATAGCCAAAATATTTCCCACAAAAATGGAAGATTAACGTTAGGCCTAAAAAAGTATTAATTTTAATGCATAAAAACTACTCGTTTTAATGGATTTTTGTATAAAAAAATATGTGCATAAATCCAGCATAAGGCATGTCAAGGCATGTTTTTTTTCCTCCCAACAAATTACCTAGAATTTCTTCTTCTTCCTCCTCTTCCTCCCCTTCCATCCTCCGTCGACAGTGGTCAGGAAACGCCTGCTGAATTTCCCTCCATCTTCTCTCATCAACAAGTGTATTCTCTCTGGCCCGTCGCCTGGCCCAGTTACTGATCCGCAGCCGACACATCGGACAGGTGAAGTTTGCTTCTTCCACATTCTTACGGAAACACGGCATGCACAGTTCATGATTACATGGCATTCGCACAGGCTCGATCAGAATACACATGCAGATCGGACATTTGCAGTCGGACAACCGTAGATGTGAACAATTTCGTTCCATTTCTGTGTCCCCTTCTCCCGACTTTTCGTCGCCACTTACATTCGACGCCATTTTTCACTCGATGTTGCGCGCGCGACTTATGACCCCACTTTGCGTGCTATGCATATTCATATCATTTTGGCATAATGTCATTTTGATCACGTCGGCTCAGTTTTTGTCCCACAACACCAGAAACTACCTATACCAAGGGTCAAAGCGACATAATATTCTTTATTCGTTTGCAAAACCTTACTTTTTTTATTGCGACATTTGTGGTTTGTAAACAACCACGCAAACAGCCGACAAGTCTCGTCTAGTTTTGGATTGCGTATGTCCCGAACGTCAATTCGTTATTTTTAACAAACACATGATGTATGTAGGAGACTGACTAATTGTTAGACTCGCTACTGCTGCTCAAATGCTGAGTGTTTTCGTTTGTAACATGTAAGGGGGGGGGGGGGGAGGGGGAGGGGGAAATACAAAATTCATACAATTTCCTAACATTCTCTTAAAATGTACAAAAATGTTCGGTAAAGCATGTAGGTTTTCAAACTTTTCCCCTGGAAAAATGCCCCGGCCGGCCCCATCCCCACCAAACCCCGCCTCCACCCGCCCCTCCCCGGCCCCGCCCCTTCCCGCCCCTCCCCGCCCTTTGGGCCAATTTCAACAAAATATTGCTTAGTACTAAAAATTGGGTCACCGGCCGAAACTTCTTGTGATGTATATTGCCTGTGACTGATAATTTAGCCGCTGTTTGCTTATAACAATCACATGGAGGTTGGGCTGGTAACCTGATTTTACTATGCAAGATTTTTGTTCAGGAAATTGGCACTGGAACGGGGACGGGGTGTAGCCCGCGCGGGGAAGGAAAGGGGGGGGGGGGGGGGGGAGGAGGGGAAGGGCGATTCTAGGGGCGGGGGGTGGCGTAGCCCTACAAATAGGGCTATAAATGGTTCTTTTTTTTATTTCTGGCTTAATGGTGACAGTAAAAAAGCCAGAAATTAAAAAAGGAACCATTTACAGCCCTATTTGTAGGGCTAGGGGTGGCGGTGCTGGGCCGGGGCCCGAAAATAATGTGACTCTAGGCTGGATGGTGACGAGCAGGCCGCAAAAAGTGATGATTGTCTATACATGGAGGAGTTTGTGTTCCTTCCTCTACAAGCCAGAGTTATTTATAAAGTTTTGAAGATACACTAGAATCTATACAGTGATTTTTAGTCAAAATCACAGAAATCAAATTGAAAGGTGCACAGAGAGCCTCTCTGTGGGGAAGGGGCACCCCGGAATCCGGCTCACATACATTTGTGGCGTGCACTTAATTACTAAACAATGCAGTATCTTGGAATCCCTCCCCCCCCCCCCCCCCCCCCCTAACAATACCTATGCTCCACCCTCAGAGACGGGCGTGACGTCCAACACGTTTGGCAAGATGGCAGCTCCCAGTCCGCAAGTTGCACGTGCGTATTTCTTACATTTATTTGGGTTTAGTCCTTCTTTTTGGCAACTTATTTTAGTCATTTTTATACTGTGAAACATTTAACAACTCTCTGGAACAGTTGTGATGGGTCAGTTCTAAAAAAGAATGGTACAAATGGTGCATTAATATTTTCTGACGCAGTCATGGCAATGTCCCATGCCATGATCAGATGATGTCCAGTCAAGTCCTATACCCCCATGGTGAAAATTGTCATGATTTTGTACTGGGACTGGGTGGTGACATTTTGTTCTCCCGGAAAGAGTTCCATATCCGGCCATCACTTATTTTCCCTTAATATGACTTAAAAACTACCAAAAAGTGTAAATCTGATAAAGAAACACGAATTTAGAAGGGGAAACAAATTCAACTTATTCTTTGAAAATACTCTGACTTTTTCTGTCATGGCCCATAGACTTTGTGCACGAAGTATATAACTAAGTGATGTCCGGATATGGAACTCTTTCCGTTTGCAATTTTTGGCACTTCTGTAGGTAATCGTTACCTTAAGTTTAGGACACCTCTGTTTTTTTTACGAGTTCCGTTCAAAACTGACTTTTGCAGATGACTTTACAGTACCAAAGTGACTTTTGCAGGCTAAAGCAGTAAGCAGTCTTTTCTTCTTGAGATTAACTCATGTTTGTTGTAATTTTAAAATGCACTTTCAAAGAAAATGTGACTTTCCTAATTTTATTTGCAGTCAGAGACGTGAGGACTGATGTGCTTCATAAATCAAAACCCTGCCCTCTTTCCACAAAATGTTTAAGCTTGCTCATATTCAACATATGATATCTTAGCGAACTATTTAGATGATTCCAAGCACACAGAGTGACTTTTCCTGCCTGTACCATCGCAAAATATTGAGGTAAGTTCCGAAACATAAACTGTCTCCTTCGTTCTCTTATATGGAACGGGGTCCTAAAGGTAACGATTACTCTTCTGTATTTTAAATAGAATTGCTCACAGCACTAACCATACTAACAATGTCTAAATTAGGCATTTATAAACACCTGTTTCTGATTTGTTTTGTGCTAGTGCGAGGAACAGAGGGATTGTGGATGGTACATGGACCTCCTGATATCAGAGAGAATGCCCAATTTCCTAGGTAATTGACATTTAAGAAAATCAAAGTCCTTAGTTCCCTTCTAGTTCTAGTTCCATCTTATCTTATATCTGTTGATGACAAACAAAAAATCAAAGTTCAAAGATTCTATAAAAAATAAATTACAAGACACGAAATGGATTTACGAGGGAATGTTTTATGCTCAACACTATGGCATGCTGAACTGTAGTGTAAAGTATCTCTCTGGGGATGAGGGGAGGGGGAAGGGGGATTTTCCCAGAATGCTAAAGTCGTACCTTTCTTGTCTTCCTAAAATTCTGTGGGGGCTGACATGGGGGGCTTTCCAATTACAGTAACTGATTTTTCTCCGAGAAATGTTAATGTTTAGTTTTCCAACCACCTCTAAATCTGAACACTTCATTGTCATATTTTCTACAGGCATCAATGGTCCTGTCATAGATGATATTCAGGAATTCCTAGCTTTCAAAACATCTTTCTATAATTTTTGTTGTTGTTGTTGTTGTTGTTGTTGTCAGGGATCAGAGTCTTGCATGTAAGGTGATGGCCTACAGCCCAGATGGCTCACTGTTCGCATGGTGCAACGGTCAAAGGTAGACATAATTGCAAGGTTACCTCCCAATATCTCCAATACCACTGATGGGTTGTACATCCTTAAGGGTGCATTCGAGTAGCTCACCCGGATCGACTCAGGTGAAGGCAGACGGGTCAGCCACGAGAGCTGGGCTAATAGAACGCTCAAACGCCCTCTCCTGTTGATGTCACCTTGCACTTGAGTCGGCCATGGAGGAATAAGAGTCGGCGATTGTGTAGTTACGGACACCTCTTTATATTTGATCCATTTCGAGTCAAGGTTGTTTTTATCATTCCAAAATGAATTTATCAACCTCAAAGTACACTCCTCTCAATTCTAATGACATCATTTTTTTGTAATTCTGAACAGTTTCCTGCGGGATAAAATGCAATTTTCTTACGTGTTTTGCGGTTGGTGTCTTGCGAATCAGTGCAGTCTTCGCCATCTTTATTTTTGTGTTGCGTTTTGTCATCTTCGTTGTCGTTTTACCAAAAAAATTTCCACAAACAAATACAAAACTCTGCCCTCTATCTACGACATACCTGTTGGTTTTTAATGTCGCAATCTAGTTTGCTGAGTCCAATAACTTAAAAGTTGATTTTGTTCTCTTATAGGAACAGTCCTTAACTACACAATCGCCCTTGAGGTCAGCCATTTTTAATTCCCCGCTCCAGTAGAGTCTGTAGGTAATCAGACTTAACTACGCATGCGTGTGACGTAATTCCACCCGTGACTCTGCTCCGCGAGCAGGGTCTGTGGTGGCTGACCCGAGTGAGCCCCGGGTATGACGTCGAACCTAATCGAACGGCACGGGGCTAACCCGAGTCGACCCGGGTGAGCTACTCGAACGCACCCTTAGATAAGATACAAGGGAATCGCTGTTACACTTATATCCCACTATGCTACTGTACAAGTACAGCACCATATACTGACCAGGACTTGTGGTTGAAAAAATTGGAGGTTTCAAAATCTGGTTATCCTAATTTTATTCAAACCGAATAATGGTTTCACCGGAAGTTCCCATCTAGCTCATAGTCATGCCAATAAAAAAGTGACGCATGGGGTGACGCATGGGGTGCCGCATGAAAAGCCCTCCCAATGACTGGATATATTTTGGAGGATTCAGTGACCACTGGGGCCTTTGAAAAAAGCACTCCAGAGCTGTAATGTTGAAAAAAATGGATGGGCAGGCTATTCATATACCAAGAAGACCACTAGCGAGTGAATACAGTTACAATCAGAGACCATGGAACAAATTGGAGGATGTTCCAGTTGTTTCCTTTAGCCTGTGTCAAAAAAAATGGAAGGCAAATTTTGTTTAAAGTTGCATTCGAATATCTGGTTTCCAAAATTAAAACTGAATAGTGGAAGTCAAGGAAAGAGTTCCATATCCGGACATCACTTATTTTTCCTTAACCCTAATCCTCCAGGGTATTTTGGCTAGAAACCCTGCCAGACGCATCAGATTGCATACTTTGTCACATTGACTTGTGTGCAGAGTGCAGCAAGGTCAAGCTGTCACCACAGATGCACTTGTGCTGCGTCTGGCAGGGTTAGGGTTAATATGACTTAAAAACTACCAAAAAGTGTAAATCTGATGAAGAAACATGAATTTAGGAGGGAAAAAGTTTCAACTTATTCTTTGAAAATAATTTGACTTTTTCTGTCATGGCCCATAGACTTTGTGCACGAGGTATAAGTGATGTCCGGATATGGAACTCTTTCCGAATTCAAACTTAATGTTAAAAAAAAAATATGGATTTATATCCCAGCACTAACCAAGACACTCGCACATCTCCGTATAACTTAAATTTCTGTTTACCAGCACGTCTGTGATACGATTGGCCGACTGTCAGATGATCAGGCAGATCCCGACAACCAAAACAGCTCAGCTGTGTTTCTCCCCACGAGGGACCTACCTAGCAACTTGGCAACCTTACCATGGTAACGCATCGTCGAGAAAAAAGAAATGTTTAGCATCCTTGCCTGTGTACTTTTTGGAAGCAAGCTTTCTGAAAACAACAGGAAAACAATTGTAAAAGAGTTTGCCTAATTACAGTGTTTTGAGGCCGACTGCAGTTTTTATGCAAAAGGCGCATTCGCACCGGCTTGATGCACGGGGTTTAAAAGAAGAACAAAAAACGGGATGCTAAAAGTTTTTCATTTTTACTTGACCAAACAAACTCTATAATATGTATTTCAGTGGTTTTATTCTTGCATGTTCATTATTGATATTTTGAAGGTTTGCATGGCGAAAGGGCAATAGATTAGAATATCTGGTTTGCGGTAGCACCATGTAATCAATCTCTTTTGTGAGTTTGTGTGGTTCTGAAAAGAACCGGAGGGAACTCGACGTTTCGGACAAAAGAGATTGATGACATGGTGCTACCGCAAACCAGATATTATAATGTTCATTCTTGTATTTTTGTTCGCAAGGCATTTGATCGAGACTTTCCCCTGCTTCTATATTCTCTTAGCTGTCAAAGACAATCCGGCTGCCAGCCATAATTTGCACATATGGAGCCTGGAAACCGGACAAGTTGTCAAGGCAACCATACAGAAGAAACGAGCACTTTGGTAAGAGGAAGCAGGCCATATTTGTTAGTGAGTGAGGGCGCTGCAACAATGGCCATTTGTCTGTACAAGCAGTAGCAAATGTTTGTGTTCAGCAACCTTACTTCAGTAAACAAAGATTATAAAAAATGCAATTTTTGAATTAAAATAATGTGTAAACTTTAATTACCCTGAATTCATTTATGTCCCCCCCCCCCAAAAAAAAAAGAGGGTGTCAATACAGTGACCTAATTTGTAAAAGAAAATTGCCATAAAAAAAGAAAAAGATTGGCCTTTTTTCTGAAATTTTGTTTGTAAAGATTGTCGATATTTTTTTATATTTCAAAACAAAGTCTGATACCTTTGGTCAGTTGATCTTGCATCAAATACTAGCCTAAATAGTTAAGATGGTGGTTATCAAACCATAGTTTTTGGATCGTTTTTTTTTTCTCTCTAGGAGACCACAGTGGTCATCTGAGGAGAGCATCTGTGCCGTCTTTGCTAGTGGTGGAGTTCACTTCTACAAGGACCATGAGTTTGGTAGGTTGATTGGTAAAAAAAATGTTGGGCTTCATGAAAAAAATTTGAAACCTTCAAGTAAAACGGGTACTGCTATTCCAACCTTTTAAAACAAGGTCTCTGAGTTTCTTAGCATATTTCCTCTTTCCTGTGAAATTTAGTGCGATATTTTTTGGTTGCATTCCAGGATTTTGCATGTTCTGCATCGACCTGTAATTCATGTCATTGAGCACGATTTCACAATCTGCTTCCAGTTAGGTTGTTTTAGCGTGAAACTCGGCTTTCCGCCTGTTCCCACCAATATACTCTAGCTGTACCTAGATGTAGAACGAAAAGCTATGCCAATAGCTTTTTGCCCTCATTCTGTATCTCTGTGGAATTCTTTGCCTGGTGCATGTTTCCCTTCATCTTGCGATCTTTCCTGCTTCAAGAGGAATCTTAATTCCTATCTCTTGTATCTTTGAATTTTTTTTTGTAGCTCTGTACATTGAGTGGTTTTTATGCTTGTTCTAAGCAAACTTGCTTTAAAAAAAATAATAATAATAAATAAATAAATAAAAAAAAATTATATTGTGATAGGTTAATTATGCTAAAAGTGATTATTTTCCCCTCCCCCAGAAAATATAACAGCCAGACTGACTCTTCCTAGGATGGATGGGTGTGTCCTATCAGAGGGAGAAGCTCCGCCCACAGTTGCCGCCTATGTTCCTGTAGTAAAGGTAACTCTCAAAATATTGTTTCAACACCATCCACTTGTTTCGTCAATAAACAATTTTAGGCCAACATATGTTTGAGTTTAAGGTGACAGATTCAGTACTTGAAACTGTTAGTCCATACTTGAAGATCTATGAAACTAAAAGCATCTGTTTGTTGGTCTGTATGTTTAGGGAGCTCCAGCCTTCGTTAGGTTGTATAGATACCCCAATTTGGGGGGCGAGGGTTCTGCACTGGCTAGTCGAAGCTTCTTCAAGGCTGACAGCGTTCATATGCTGTGGAACAGGAAAGGTGAGTGTACAGACCCTGCTGCTGTTTTGTGTGTGATTTGTCTCTGCTATCCTTTGGTAGTCTTCCATGTTGTGCTTATCTACCCTGCTGCTGTTGTGTGTGTGTGATCTTCTCTATTTAATAGTAGCCTGCCCTAATATGCTCATCTACCCTGCTGCTGTTCTGTGTGTTAGTTTTTATAGCTATTCAAACCATTGACCTTTAACAAAGAGGACAATAGGGTCCACGATTGAGTCAAGGTCCACGGTTGAAAATCGTGTACAAAACATATGGGAGGCCTTCCGAAAAAGTTAAAGTATAAACAAAAGAGGAACAATGGGAGGTCCGTGATTGCCGGTGTTTACACACTTGTGTGTGTGTGAGTTTGTATATGCCGGCAATCGTGGACCTAGGACAAAAGAATTCGGGCGTAGACAAAGGGGTCCACGTTTGACCGAACGTCCACGATTGAAAATCGTGTACAAAACCAATGGGAGGTCTTCCGAAAAAGTTAGAGTATAAACAAAAGAGGAACAATGGGAGGTCCACGATTGCACCCGTTTACATGACTGTGTGTGTGTGTGTGGGCGCGTTGGTGTATTCAAACCGCGGACGAAAAATGCCAGAGAACAAAAGAGAACAATATCGTCCGCGATTCCCAGCATACGTCCGCGATTGGAAGTGTGTACAAAACCTATGGAGGCCTTCCGAAAAAGTTAGAGTATAAACAAAAGAGGAACAATGGGACGTCCGCGTTTGGAGGTCGGTACACGACTGTGTGTGTGTGTGTGTGTGTGTGATCTTCTATCTATTGGTAGCCTGCCCTGTTGTGCTTATCTACCCTGCTGCTGTTTTGTGCGTGATCTTCTCTGCTATTTGTTGGTAGCTTGCCCTGAAAATGTTATCGGCAAGTTTTTAAAAAATAATAATAAAAAAAACCTGTTGTCTTTTCTGTCTTCACAAAGCGCCTCTCAACAACCTATTTACGTCAAAAACGCTTGTAATTTGTTTGCCTACTCACCTTCGTTATTTTTTTAGAAGAAACCTCTGTTCCTTTTACAAGTTTCCTTCGCGATTACAAGTTCTCTTCGGTGCGTGATTTCCTATCACCGTGATGAAAACACGTACGTAATGCTCAATGCAGCAATGCTGTACTGGTTCCCCCATGCGCCGCCCACTAAAAGTGCCAAAGAAGGCATGACGGAAATGCTGCATGCAACCAGTCTATTGCATATGGCTGACCAACATAGCGTAACACTGCATGCAGGGCACTGCAGTTCCAGGTCGGATCTGACATCGTAAAAATGCCAAGTAAACATCGATGGAGAAAGAAGATTTCTGCAAGTTAATTCACAGAACTTGATCTCTCTTGTCCGTGTATGTATTTTCCGTGTTGATGAATTTATTTCGAGGTTGTACTTGAAATGATAGCGCAGCGTGTTTCCCCGACATTTCCTGGTGCAACTCGAGGTTCGTCACCCGCCACACAAAGTGCATCACGATCGCTTACCGCACGACAAACGGACGGTGTTGGCCAGTTTCCCGATGTGGCTAGCATTGTGCATAGTGTGGTGTGCATGACCTAAGTTCTCCATTATTTTTAAGAATTATCGACCGTAAATATTTTTGACATTATTTAAGGCAAGTTTTTATCACTTTTTGTGGCCATTTTTTTATAGCTTTCGTAGCGAAAGCGGAAATAGACTGAAATTCGCATATAATTGAATACCCTATTCAAACAGCACAAAACAAATTAGCAAAAATTTTTTTTTAAATCCGACCTACCTACATGTACCATATTTTTGAAAGGCATGTAATCGGAAGCAGAACTATTTTTTTAGGCCTAATACAAAGCTAAAAGCCACTCTAGGTAAAGGGCTACAGCAGGTGTGGTGCGGTTGGCCACATTTTAAGTTGCCAGCCCAACCACCCTTACGGTTTTCCTGAGTCCAGATCTAAATAGAGCACAAATCTTCAATAGATACAAAAGAAATGATCCCAATTTTCAGACCTATAGATCCAGACGGGGTAACTTCCACCATTGGTGAGATCAACTCAACTCCCCCCAATAAAATGCTGTGCTGTTCTCTGCTGTTCTCTGCTGTTCTCTGCTGTGCTGTGCTGTTCTCTGCTGTTCTCTGCTGTGCTGTTCTCTGCTGTTCTCTGCTGTTCTCTGCTGTTCTCTGCTGTTCTCTGCTGTTCTCTGCTGTGCTGTGCTGTGCTGTGCTGTTCTCTGCTGTTCTCTGTTGTTCTGTTCTCTGCTGTGCTGTTCTCTGCTGTGCTGTGCTGTTCTCTGCTGTGCTGTGCTGTTCTCTGCTGTGCTGTGCTGTTCTCTGCTGTGCTGTGCTGTGCTGTTCTCTGCTGTGCTGTGCTGTTCTCTGCTGTGCTGTGCTGTTCTCTGCTGTGCTGAGGCTTGTCTGTGCTTTCCTCTACATTGTTGTGCTATGCTTTGTTGCAAATTTTAATTTACTGATGTTTTTGGGCTGTGTTGCTGCGTTTTGCTGCACTTTGATATAATGTCATTTGCTGTGTTGTGTTACGCCTTACTGTTCTTTTTTTTTGCTGAAATGTTTTTCTCCTGTGCTGGGCTGTCCTTTGTTCTGCTCTGTTGGTATCTGCTGTTCTCTGCCGTCTCCGCTGCGTTCTGTTCTGATGCGTTGTGACATAACTTTTTTTCTGCCTGGCATTCTGCCAGATTCTCTTTAAATTTGGCTTGAATTTTTATTTTTCTCCCCTCACCAGGCACTGCTGTTCTCGCTATGGCAAGCACGGATGAAGACAAGACGGGCCAGTCGTACTACGGAGAGCAGTCGTTGCACTTTCTGGAGACCAACGGAGAAGGATGTGCTGTAACACTGTGTGGGTAGTGTGTTAGTCTTTCCGTCAATCTGTCTGCCTGTCTGGGGGGTGTGCTTGTCAGTGTGGTTGTTAGTTTGTCATTTATTTGTCTCTGTGTTAGTGTGTTTTGGGTGTAGGTTTTTCTGTTTGTTGTTCTGTATATCCATCTAGTTTTTCATCGGTTTACTGGTTTGCTGTTTTTATGTTTTTGAACAGTTTTTCCTTTTGTTTGTGTGTGTATTTGTTTGTTTGTCTGTGGTTGTACTGTACGGTTGTTTGTGTCGCTTTTCTATGTGTTATTTTGGCTTTTTTTTGGCTGTTTTTTTATGTATTGCAATCTGTTATTTTGTTATTTTTTTGTTATTGTTTTTGCAGGTCATTTGTATGGCTAAATGTGATTTGGGTTGATGAATTTTGCATTTTTGTTGAATTTGCAGCCAAGAAAGGGCCCATCTACAGTGTGGACTGGAATCCCAACTCATTAGACTTCTGTGCGGTGTATGGCTGTATCCTTGAATGGAATTCAATAATTCAATTCAGTAATAGTTTATTAATAACATGTCTGGCAGTTAAAACTGAATTGTACATGTTAACATCACAGATGATTTTTTTTTTTTAATTGCTGCTTCAACTAAATACTAAAACCCAATATACTTTAACCCTCCCTCTCTCGGTGCCAAAATGGAGCCAACTACCCTACCTATCAAACCTATCGAGTTTCAGGTTGAAACACACAAGCTGAGGAAGGGCTTAGGTTTGTTGATAGGTTATGATAGTTATAACAGGAGGGTTGATAACTAACTGATATTTCTAATAAATGGAATGTGAAAGTGCCGTGGCCTAGTGGTTCGGAGCACTGATGAATTCGTGGTCTGCGGGTAATTCTGCAGGTCGTGGGTTCGAGCCTGGGCTAAGACACTTCTACATCTAATATGGGTAGAGGTATTATTAATGCCTTGCAGTGGACTAGTTACCCATCCTGACCCTATTCATACTGTGAAGAGATCAGATAATTATCTTGTCTTGTTTCAGTGTGAAGGGCTGGTTCTTCCACACTTTCTTAAGCAGCCCACACCTCGAGTGGCCTTTGGGCTTGTGATGGGCGATTTGCATAAACAAAAATTTGACATTTCTAAGCAACCAAGATTTTACTCCATTCCATGTCGGCTGAAACTAACCAATTACAGGGAGATTATGCTTAAACCACTCTTAGCCAGTATTAAACCGGTTGAACCCCTTGAGTACGGTTTTACGGGAGACGTCGGGGTGTCACGGTGGTTCTGGCAGCCAAGCGAACCGCTACAATGTGTTTGTGCAGTCAAGCGTAACATAAACAATAATCCAACAATGGACTGAAACTGCACAAACGGCGGCAAACGGCGTCATCCGGCCTGATGCCACTTTTTGTTTTATGCCATATGGCGTCATCCGTACGCAAAGGGTTAACAGCTTATATTGTCATTGAGAATTGGTCACATATTCTGCTGTTCATTTTTTTAGTTTATAAAATGTTTCTTCTTTTTTCTATTCTTGTGAGTTGTCAAAATATTTTTCTTGACCTATATCATGACAGTCAGCCCTGCTAAAGCAACCCTCTTCAACCTCAAATGTGAACCGATTTACGACTTTGGCACTGGACCCAGGAACTGCGTATACTACAACCCACAAGGAACTCATATCCTTTGATATCTGGTCAATATTTAAGTTTATCTGATCATGAATGAAATTCGAAAAGAGTATACAGTGCCGGCTGTTATAAATGGGGTGCTGGTATGCCAACACGGGCTTGTGCAGGAATGCGTGTATAGATGACAACCGGCCAGGTGGTCTTTTTTTTTCAAACCGCGTCCAATAAAAGGTCCCCTTGCAGTGCCATACGTAACGCGCCATGTTTTCTGTAATTACGTAATCATCCCAAGGACTAATAACATATACATTCTTTAAATTTGAACAGAAATTAGAACGGTGGTCGAGTGGTTAAGACGTCTGCACCAGTAAGCAGGAAGTTGTGGGTTCGAATCCCGCCCGAGTAATTAAGCATGTGAATTTTTTCACACAGGCTCTCGGAAAGCACTGAGTATACAGTGCTTCATATATTACGTCGGGACAGGGCAGAAGAGAAAAAAAAACATCTCTGTTCTAATTTACATTATCCCCCGACGCAAACATTCCATCTTCTGACTGATATACATTCTTGTTAGTATTCGCATTAAAGATGCCAAACATTTTAAACCCGAACACTTCAAAATCCTCAAATTTTAATAAGGTTTTTACATGCACCCCAGGAGGTTAGGGTTAATGGAATTAGAAACACTGAAATCTTAATTGTTTTAAGAGGGTTTACTGAATGTCCCATATCAGGTAGGGCAACAAATCTCTTTTAATACGCCAGTTCGGTATCTCAAAGGTCAAAGGTTATTGGGGATACAATTGCTGACGAAATGTCACGCCATGTTACGCGAACGCCTATTCTGATTGAATTTAACACGTGCGCGTTGTGCATCCACCTTTTGCGTTCACACGCGGGCCTTAGGTCACGAGGGTCATTCGGGATAAAAAGTCACTGTGGACATGCGCTGTTGAAATACCGAACTGGCTTAGTTACATCATCCCCAATGTAAATTCCATCTCCACATTGACCATGATTTGGTAGACTAGATGTTTATAAATTTGATATCATTCTGAGATTAGAAAAAATTCCCCCCCCCCCCAAAAAAAAGGGTTTCCTCCATTAAGATAATTTGACAAGGAAGGTGACATTTCCTTAGCAGTGTATACTTCTGTGCCTGGCTGGTTTTGGTAACTTGAGAGGAAAAATGGTGAGAATTTCCAGGTTTTGTTTTTTTTGCATCATAAATTTTATTTGAAGTTTGTAATGATTCTGTATCTAATTAGGTCTCGAAGCAAACAAGAAATGCCGGCACAAATCACTTTTATTTGAGGTTTGCTTCAATCGGCCCTTGACAAAAACCTGCCCCTAAAAATTGAATTCCAGTGTTGCTCCTGTAATTTTAGGGCAAATATGTCTTCTCCAAATTGGTTTATGAATGTAGTGTTCAGGGATGATGGTGTTTTGATCCATAGTAGAACAAGTATTAAATACAAAGTTTCTAAATTCTGAGCCACATTCATGTCAGATAGACCTTTAAACCCCGTGGAAACTTCTGAAATTGGTTGAAAGAATATCACTTCGTATTATTCCCGAGTTGACTCCTTTTTGTTTTTTAATTTACAAATTCGGTTTCAAAATTAGCCATTTGTTTAAAATAATTAATTGTTTAAAATAATTAGTTGTTTAAAATAATTAATGACATTTTAAAATGTACCCTTTGTCTTGTTTGGTGTTTCTAGGAATTCTGGGGGCGGGGTTCTCTGAAGTTGGTGAGTAAGATACAGGCTGACGACTCAACGCAGTTTGAATGGAGCCCAGATGGCGAACACTTCGTAACTGCGACCTGCGCCCCTCGTCTGAGAGTTGGCAATGGGTGAGTCGCTGTCTGTCTGTCTGTCTGTTAGTCTGTCTGTCCATCTGTGTTTGGTACTCGGGGTGTGAGTGGGGCTGTTTATAGGTTCGTAGAAATCAGTATGGGAAAAATGCTTTAAACAGTAATGACTACTTAAGAAGTAAAGCTTTTGTTGCATTATTGTGATTTAGTAATTTATGGAAACTTGGGGCAGAAAAAAAATAACGGGTGTGCCCCGCCCACAAAAAAATACACCTTTTCTGCCTGGGAAATCACGGGCAGTAAAGAGACTGCATGCTCTGCCCCCCATGTCTTGTCACGTCTCACGGCCCACACTTTGCCATGTCTGGTACAGAATGCAATGTATGTCGGCTGTGAAGTCTGCTATATTTTCTTTCTCTTTTCAAATGTTACAACAAGTTGGGACTCCAGTTGTGAAATAAAACTACAGCACGCCTGTCTTTAGTCTATTTTGATTGACAGTGGTCTTTAAACAAATTATTCTAGTCTGGATCACTTGTTCACTTAGCATGATGGTCCAACGGCTATTTGTATGAAACTTAAGTCTTGATGTAAAAATAACACAACTACTCAAACTTCCTTTCTATTTTGGCAGCTACAAGTTGTGGAACTACGCGGGTAGGTTGCTCAACGAGTTCTCCGTCCCTAAGGACAAGGAGCTCTGGGAAGCGGTGTGGCAGCCCTTCCCCGCCGGAACCTTCCCCGCCAAGCCCATCATCGGCGCCCAAGGGGCTGCGGCTCAAACCGAGGGCAAGCCTGCCCCCTACAGACCCCCGCATGCCAGCGGCACATCAAGCTTCAAATTCCTGGTGAGGCCATGAAAACGTTGATTTCTGTTGTCTGGGCACGAGATTTTGTTTAGCATGTGTGGAGAGAAATTTTGCAGCCACACCACTATAACTAATTGCTTCTCTCCACTCTGGAGTAAATTGGTACCTGTAAGGGCAGTAGTGGTCATGTGTTTGATTAGCCGGTGTGCGCTTAACTTGCAGCCGGGGCTGTGTGTTGCTCAAAAGTTATTGGCCATTATATACATGGGTATTTAAAATTTCAGAGGACATGGCATTTCAACTTAAATTAAATCATAAAATTCTCACAACATCGTTCCGACTTTAAAAAAAGTATTTTGCATTTTTTTCCCATATAGGAAGATGAACCTCCAGAGACCCTATCAGGTAATAATTACGTATTTTTTTTTTTTATTTTTTTTTTTTTAGGTGAAAATGTAGTTTAGTTTTTCTTTTCTGTCTTGTGTTCGTAGTGAGAAAATAATAAATTTCCAATTTTACCAGCGTACAAATATTTTTTTCCCTGTTTTTGGTGTTTATTGTGGAATAACTTTTCTTGTTCCACAAGAGCAAACGTAAGAGAAATTTTGCCTTTTCTTAATGCGACGCCATCGTGGTTTTCTTTCACCTCTGCCCCCCCCCCCCCCGATATCGGATTGTTTGTGTCATTGCTATTCCTGTTTTCTACTTTGTTTGTAGACAAGGCTCTCTCCAAGAATGCTTTGAAAAATAAGAAGAAACGAGAAGCTAAAGCCAAGGCCAAGAAGGAGGAATTGATTGGAAGTCCTCTTGTAAGGATGATTTTTTTGTTTGTGTTTCTTTTTGTTCTCAAGGTTAGTCTGGTTAGTTTGACTAGTTAGCTGGCTGGCTAGCAGGTTAGGTGGCTGGTTTATACTAAATGGGTGAGCTAAACAGCCACACTTTAGCTGTTAAACCAGCCAGTTAACTGGGGAGCAGTCCAGGTGATTAGCTGAACTACCAGCTAATCAACAAGAAAACCAACCCGTTAGAATGCTAGCAGGCACGCAAATGACCATCGAACCAGACTATCTACTGGCTAAACTAGCCAACTGGCATCGAACCAGTCAGCCATCTAACTAGCCAATGCTAGTTAGATGGTTTGATAGCTGGTTAGTTGGTTTGATAGCTGGTTAGTTGGTTGACTAGGTGACTGCCTGGTCAACTGGCTGGCTTTTTTTTGGTCAGGATTTTGTCTCAGGAATTTATACTTAACTTTTTTTATTAACTTAGCGTTCAGTTTTGAAGTTAAGAGACCTTCAATAGACGATGTGCTCTCTGACGTCACGTGTTTACATCTATTTGAAAATGTACCCGCCGGTATGCGCACGCATAGTGTTTTGCATAAGATTTGGTTTAGGAGTGACGTCGCACGTCAGATCGCCTTTGAATCATGTGACCTCTGATACCACTCCTTAACCAAATTTATGCAAAACACGATGCGTGCGCACACCGCCGGGCACATTTGAATACAGGGCGGTTTAGATGTAAGCAGAGGGCATCTGTAAATGTATGTATTCTGTAAATGATGGTCCTATTCTGTTGAATGAACTGATGACTCGAGTCTGGTGTTCATTTGCAGGATTCGCGGTCCAGCGAGCAGCGAGATGCTCTAGCCATGGTTTCCTACGTTCTATCACCCGCCCAGAATACACCAGTAACCCCCGCCTCGCAACAAGACGGTGGGATCTCGACAGAAACCTCCGAAAAGAAGATCAAGAACCTCAGAAAAGTAAGGAGTATGCATAATAATGTCTTCATGGAAGAAGTGTGGCTGTAAAAAGAACCAGTCTTGAGGATATTGCTTAGTATTTTAGACGTTGTGCTCTGTCTGTCTTCAGGAGAATAAATAAATAAACAGGTTGTAAAGTTGATGGGAAGGTCTGGAAGGCATGTCAGAGGGGTCAGAAATTGTGTAAAGATTTGAAAGAATAGTATGGCCTGAATGGTTAGAAAGATTAGCAATGTTGAAAAGAGCAACAAGGTTGGAAAGTTTAGAAAGGCATAAAATGGTAGTCAGAATTGTTAGTCTGACAAAATGTTTTATTTAAGTTCGAAGCACTACTTACTGGTAAGTTGACTACTTACTGGTAAGTTGACTACTTACTGGTAAGTTGACTACTTACTGGTAAGTTGACTACTTACTGGTAAGTTGACTACTTACTGGTAAGTTGACTACTTACTGGTAGGTTGACTACTTACTGGTAGGTTGACTACTTACTGGTAGGTTGACTACTTACTGGTAGGTTGACTACTTACTGGTAGGTTGACTACTTACTGGTAGGTTGACTACTTACTGGTAGGTTGACTACTTACTGGTAGGTTGACTACTTACTGGTAGGTTGACTACTTACTGGTAGGTTGACTACTTACTGGTAGGTTGACTACTTACTGGTGAGTTTAACTCTGAAATGGACTTGGTTGATTGGTTGAGAAAACCCATGCCCCCAAAAAATGAAATGCAATTGCAAGCAAAAGATCCCCAAATGCAAAAATCCCCACTTTCTGAAAGACTGTTTTTTTTTTTTTTTTTTTTTTTTTTTTTAAAGAAACTGAAAGCGATTGAAAAACTGAAGGAACAGCAAGCCGAAGGGAAGACGCTGGAGGCGAACCAACTCCAAAAGATCCAAGGTGAAGCCGACATTCTGAAGGAGCTCCGGGACCTAGAGCTGAATGGTTAGCGTACGAAACTCTTCCTCTTGTCCATTTGTTTTCAGAATTCAAAAATCTGAAATTTGACTCTCAATGCTGTACACCTCTCAACTTATCGTACACTGTTATAAATGGGGTGCTGGTATGCCCAGATGGGCTTGTGCAGTCAAGCGTAATATAAACGATAGGCAAACAATGCATTGAGTGTGCACAGGAATGCGTGTCCAGATGACAACTGAGCAGGTGGTCTTTTTCAAACCACAGCCATGGCTGTTGTCTATATTCAAGATTAAACGGAGGAGTGTGATTTTTCTTTTTTGCCTTTTTTTGGAAGCAGAATAGTTTTTTTCATCCCTGGATGAAATTCCCCTTTGTCGGATGCATTAGGAATTGAATGATCAAATCCGATTGAAGGGCGCTTTTTGGGTCGCGGAATGAAAGATGGCCGCCTTGTGCATCTTGCCATTTTGAGAATTGACTGACCTACAATGAACAGTAGAGGGCGTATTTCATGTATCCATTCAGAAACTTGGTTGTGTACACCCATGTGTGTACTGCTTGCATTGTGTACTTGTGGGCAATTGGTCAAAGGTTTACATACACTACAGTTCTGCAAACAAATCCCCAATTCTCCCCAAAGCTGTGAACTGAAATGAGTATGCATTCACGAGGATGGAATTATATTGATAAACTGAGAAGTTACTTTGGAAAAACAATTGCACGAAACAAGTGTATGTGAACTTTCAAACGCAACTTTACGCGCATGCTTGCTCTAAAATCACCTTCGTAATACTCGCTCGATGTTTGAGGAGGAATTGTGAGTTCTGAGAAAGGTCACATAAACTCGCTTACACGATCTTTACAAACTGTGGCCATCTTTGTCTGGTTCCTAGTGTGTTTAATATGAAAGATAACTGTGATTGGCGACCGTGTCACAGGTACCAGACTGTTTTAGAAACCAGAAATTGCTAATGTCATTATACATGACCATTTATGCGAGATTCTATTTTTCAGCTAAAGCCACAATCTTAATACATGTATATGATGCAGAATTTATTTCTGATCATATACCCTTGATTTTTTTCTTCCAATTTCCCTCCCCCCATTAATGTTTTTATTTATTTTTTTTGCATGATGAGTGTTTTATTCTGGTGGCTCTCTAAATTAAGTCATTTAATAGTCTCCTTGTAGATATCATGGCCTTGGAAAGTTGAAGCCGAGAGAGCAATCTCGGAAAGTTATCAACAGGAGAAATTTGTTTTCATAAATTGTTTGGATTCGAAACAAAATGCAAGAGAAATTGGCATAGGAGAGGGATGGCTCTTTTAGAAAAGCAGGTGTTTTTTTTTCGTTTTTTTTCCAAGTTTGATTTTTTATTTAGCAGTCAAAGATGATTAAGTTTCCATTCTTGTGGAACAAATAAAAGATGGAAGTATATTTACGATATATACGTCAAGATCAGCAATGAGTTTCGATTATTGTAAACAAATGGTGCTTTATTCAGCTAGCTCTAAAGCTTCTCGCTTCAGGTTCCAACAAGAAGAATAATTCTAGCAGCATAAAAACAAGTTTCTGGCAAGCAAATTTCTTAAAATGCGAAGCATAAAAAAAGTACTTGCTACATCAAAATACAGATACCTTATGATTTTTTTTCTAATATTAATGAGCATATTAAATTAAGTCTTTAAAAATGTACAATCAAAAATAGCCCATCTTCAAGCTCACGTCTAAATGCTGTATCGTGTGATCGGAAATATTTCACAGAAATATTCAAATGAAAGAATGCCATAAAATGCCCAAAAGAAGACAAAATACTGTTAAGCTACATGTAACAGTTTGAAAACCAAATCACAAAATGCCATTTGTCTGAGTATTAACTTAAAATATTCTATATACAATTCATGAAGGTTTTTAATAGTCCTCTAACCACTATCCCGTTAACTTAAATCTCCTGCCCTCACTCCCTGGGAGCAAGATCACAAAACTGCTTAGCTTCAGACATTTTTACTAAGCACAGAAAAGGTTACCAGCAAAAATGACCTGTGAGGTTATTACTTGTGACCGCTTCTCAGTTATTATTTACTTAGCAATAAACTTAACTAAGCAATAACCCCTTCATAAAATTTGATCCAGCAGTCGATTTCAGGAAACAGTGCGTAACTTACGCCATGGCGTAGGACTTGCGCTATAAAAATGTTGCGCAGCGGCGCAACATCCTTGCGATCCATTTCACGAAACCGTGCATAGCTGCCCATGTTATATTTCCTTTTATACATTTTGGACGAGGCTGAATGCCACTTTTATGACGACTGTTTGAGTACAATAAAAATGCACAGAACAGTCGTGAAATAACAGCTTCATTTTGAAACTTTTCACTTTTGAAACCTTTCGCTCCGAAAAAGAATTGGTGGCAACTTTCGGAAATACCTCATTTCATTACTCTCTGAAATAATCTGGTGAATTTAATCAATAATTTGAGCAACTAACAGCTCTACTAATGCTCATGCTCAGCTAGCTAAGTCATTATTTCGGTGTTTTTGCGGACAACGTAAACCACCTAAAACGAGTGCCTGAGTTACGCCATAATTTGTGGCGCAAGTCGGCGACTTGAGCACTGCGTATCTTTCGTGAAATGGATTTTTAAAATGTCACAGATGTTGCGCAACTTACGCAATAAATTGTGGCGTAAGTAGAGTTACGTAATTGCATAAGGTTTAGTGAAATCGGCTGCTGGTCCTGATTTTTGTTTAGCAATAAAATAACTTTAAGCAATATTTTGCAGTAAGAACTTTTGTGAAATGTTATTTCAAGTCTTGTCCTTCGTGCCCCCTTGTCATTTTTTACACATGTAGCACTTTACTGAATAATTTTTTTTTTTTTTTTTTTTTTTAAAGATTTGTATGTTTTTTATGGGTAGAGGCCACTCAAAGTGTGGGCTACGAAAGACAAGAAAAGACAGAAATCACAGAGATAGAAGGTATCTATTCACATTCCGTTTGAATTGTGAGAGATTATACGTGGAAGGGAAGCAGGTTACAGGTAAGAAGTTCCAAAGAGAGGCAGTACGAAGGAAAAAAGAGAAACTTGAAGAGTAACTTACAGTACCAGCCTTTGGAACAACAGTGAAAGGATTTGATAATAAATCTTAAAATAATGTATGGTCAATAGACTACCTGTATTTACAGCACCAACAACTTTTAAATACAACAAACAGACTTACCCATATTTACACCAGCGAACAGATTTCTAGAGCAAAAGCATATTTTTATATTAACCACAATCAAATCACAAAGATAAGAGCTTTAATCAAATGATAGTCAAATGAATTTGCAAACATTTGCAAACATCAAAAAACCAAACTATTGAATTATTATGAAATAAAGTATATATATCCACCATGCAAACATTCAAGTGCCATTTATTATGACATGTCTTACTTGACTGTAATTAAATAATAGTCTTCAACATCCTGTGAAATCATGGTACCTGGTGTGTTGTCATTTCCAAGAAAAGTGGAATTTTGGTATCAATTTCCAGCGATTGCCGGCCGACAATCGTTGGAAATGGTCTAGTGCCCCGACCTGATAATTCCCCGACTGCTCTGTTTTGTCTGAAGTTATACTCGGCGAACCAAACTATTAACAGCTTTTTTCCTCTTTGTTTTCCCGGCATCTGCATGTATACACGCAAAACTTTAAACAGGCCAGTGTTATACAGTAATTGCTATAAAATACTAACCCCAAATCCATCCATTTCTGAAAATTACAGCAAAAGCAAATGATGTATTCTACCTCTAAGTCATTTCACCCGAAGTTTGCATTTTACCCCCAAATGTACCGATTGTGTTGCATTGCATTACATTCAGAGCAACACAGTGTACCGAATACCTTATAAGTAACACCAAGAACTCGATGCAAACGGTTTTAACCTTTAATATGCAATAGACCTTAATCATGGTACAGCCATCTTGTTTTTCTCCTATTAAAATCAATGTAACCAAACCGAGGCTGGAAGGAAAAATAGTCTGGCACCTTCATTCAATAATTGGAATCACTATTCATAATTGCTAATGCATACAGAGAACAAGACAAAGATGCTAACAGCATGGTAAAGGTCTATACTGAAGCCTATCTCTGTCGGGATTTAAATTGTCCGACATTGAAATCTGACCTCATAGATTTGACAGACTTGAAGAGATATGACTTGTAGACACAAATCTTGCTGTCATGTATTTGATAGGGGATTTGGCATGGTGTTGCTTTTTTTCTGTGAGACAGCTTTTACTCATGATTTGAGCCCGTTGATTTCTATGAACCAAAATTTGTTCCCCCACCAAAAGATTTTCCCCCACCAAAAGAGCTAATCTTGTCTTTGCCATCAAATTTCTGCCTCTGGGACGGTGAGAGTTTGTCTACATCGGATGTTTTCGCCTTGCCGAACAGTCCACTCGGCTGTACAGATGCTCTGTTGGGGAAATACGTTGTGGCTAGTTTGCCCATCGAGTCAACCGTGAGATAATGATCTGTTGGCGAAAACAAAAAGATTGTCTTGATTTTAAGAAACAAATGCATAAATGCGTATTTTAAATGGAAGAGGAACATTTCCTACTGTACAACAGAATGTAATTTGACCCAAGTCGGATTTTGCAAGAACGTGGGACTACAGAGGAGTCTGGGACTAGACTAGTCTGTGTTTGGTACCAAGACATTCACATACGAATAGATTGGGAAATCTATGGTTTTGTATGGTTTTTGGAACCTTATCTTGATACTCACTTGTTTTTGAGGCAAGCTGGAACACATACTTTTGGCTGCTCTCTTGTACAAGAAAGAAGAAAACCCTGCTGTCGTGGAGGATGTCCAAATGTTGCCCAAACAAGTCCTGGCTTTGCACACCCTGAAAAATACATGATGTTCTTATGGTTGGTTCCGAGTTCCTCTGGTGCCTAAATTATATACCAAGTCAAACTAGTGCCCAGTGAATGCACTCTTTTTAGGGAGAATATTATGCTATTGACTGATATTGAGGGCACTAATGCCAATGACTGCAATATGTCACCACATTTAATTTTTGTTTCCACATGCTTTCAGTAAAATGTCTAAATTCTTCTACAATTTTCAAAATGTTTTTCTTCAAAATACAAAGCTTAAAAATCAATGGGTTCTTAACATTGTTTATCGTTCATTTTAACCCAATTGTACCCCCCTCCTTCCCAGGGCTGTCCCTGTGGTCAACTTACAATTCTTGTGGATGTTCCATGATCCACTGGTAGATTTGAGCTGATGTTTATGAATACTTTTGGATTATACACTCCGGAATAATTCAGCGTCTTGAAGCGACCTAGGCACGGCATTCAAAAATGAAAATAAGAAACTGATGTCAAGGAATCACATTCTAGTGTTCAACTTTTTTTTTCATTGATGTTAGGTGGGAAATATTGAGCTCATTTTCGCACCAGAGCTGTGGATTGATAAACGGAGCCTTAACTCAACTCTTCAATCTTTGTTTTGAATCTTTGCTTTCTACATCCATAGAAAGCGCTATATAAATGTAATTAGCCCAACACCTATTGTTTTTCTACGAATTAGGTGTTTGGGCTTCAAGCCCAAACACCTATTGTTATTGGGCTAGAAGCCCAACACCTATTTTTATTCTACGGATTTACTATTATTATTCTTCTCAGGCAATTCAGGCAAATTCTTCTCTGGAATTGTTTGTCAACATGGAAACTGATATCAACTTGAATTTGAATACATGAATGCACAATCTACTGCAGATGTGCTTTTTTGTAATGACGTCATGATGACGTCATCATCGGGTATCAAATTACAACCAATCAAAGATTTCTAATTTTAATCTTTGAAAATCAATATAAAATCAACCGTTCAACCGTAAAAGACCTGAACTTGATTTTTACATGAATTGATAGGATAATACTGGATCTTCATTTTTGATCGTGCGTGCAAAATCGATGTGTGTGGCGAAGTTTGCGGTAATCACTTTATAATTGATATATATGACGACCTTCATGCAGGCAACATGTGTGCGAGGGCTCAGATTGATAACGTCATCAGACCGGAAGTGACAATGAAAAGACCTAAATCGCTGAAAAATCAACCGTGAGAGATGCACAGTTCACATAGCTCTTGAGGTTTATTGTAATGACGTCATGATGATGTCATCATGTATCAAATAACAAGCAATTCAAAATGAATATTTTTAATATTTGAAAATCAATATAAAATCAACTGTGAAAGACCTGAAATTTCTGTTTACGGCAATGGATAGAGTAATACTAGGTCTTCATTTTTTTTAAATTGAGTGCCAAATCACGTGACCCTTTCTTCCGGT
This sequence comes from Hippasteria phrygiana, assembly GCA_037893225.1. NCBI lineage: Eukaryota > Metazoa > Echinodermata > Asteroidea > Valvatida > Goniasteridae > Hippasteria > Hippasteria phrygiana. The sequence continues at coordinate 3,378,787 of JAZGUH010000202.1, forward strand.
CGAAACCAGAAGTGCCTTATAATTTGAAATTGGTAAAAGATATGAACTTGCTTTCAACGATGTTAGTCTCTGGTAGGTATGGGATTTTCAAAAATGTGACCAGTGACGTCACAAACTGCAGATTAACTGCGTTGGTAATGTGCACAGATGTAATGAAGTCATGATGACGTCATCAAGGTCAAATTTCAAAAACCTAAAAAAAAATCAACATTTTTGGGAACGTCATGCTTCATGAACTGCATGCAGCACACAGGCTTTTCACAGTGTGGATCTATTCTCTTATGTAATCAAACTGAAAAAGGCCAACACCGTGTGTTTGTACCACAAACTCTATTATCTTCAAGCAAACTTGAATCCTCGATCCTGATTGGTCGATCCGTGGCAGCTGAGAGTGTGATAAAAACCCATATCACATGGCCCATATACACACTCCGAATTGTGCTGTTCTAATTCTGCGAATTGCGCGATACGCAAAACGCAGTGCTGCACAACCCTTGGTAATTCAAAAGCTGCGCATTTGCATCCCATGTGGATCGTCGCGTCTTCGGCGCACACTTGTTACGTTTTCCAGATAGCCCTGTTTCTCCTGCAGGATAGTGCTGGCTGTTAATGATGTGTGCGTGTACGTGGTACAGGTTTCGCGCACAGCGCCGTGCGTGTTCCATCTTTACTGCGCGTCAAGTTTGCTTGAAGATAAATTCGTTATCCCACTCGCGCTCGTGGAACACGGAATAATGTAGTGTGTCCGTGTCTCATATTCCACTCAGCCTTCGGCCTCGTGGAATATGCGACACGGACGCATTACATTATTCCGTGTTCCACTCTGAGCTCGTGGGATAACTTATATAGTTAAAATTATTATTAATTACATCGTACTGAAGTGCAACGTCAGCACCGGAATCAGTAGAAACAGTCATCATGATTCTTTGTTTTTGGGGGGGGGGGGGGGATTTTTTGTTATGGAAGTCGGCCAATAGAAGGCTAAAAGCCACTCTAGGTAAAGGGCTACAACAGAGGTGCTGGGGTTGGCCACATTTTAGGTTGCCAGCCCTACCACCCTTATGGTTTTTCTGGGTTCAGATCTAAACAGAGGATAAATCTTCAATAGATAAAAAAAATATTTCCCAATTTTAGACCTACTTAGAAATGTCTGTTGAAAATATTGTAGAATGGTAAACTTTGCCAAATGTTTCGAAAGAGGTTCTATAAAATATGTTTAGGCCCCCCCCCCCCCCCCCCCCCTATCAGTCTAAAACTACACTTGTATGGTAGGGCTCACAGACTTTAGTCTCGAGGTCTGTCGTTGAATTCTAGTTTTAGCAATTTGTTTTAGTTCTGCAAAGATTGAATTATCTTAGTATACACTGCCAATGTACATTTGTAAAGCGCACATATCCACCAAGATCACGGTACTCAAGGTGCTATATTATTACCCCTGCTCATCGGGACTATTAATCACCTCAGCTCCCTAGGAAGTATACAGCCCCAGCTGCAAGTTAAGTGCACATGGGCTAATCAAACACATAACCATCACTGCCCTCACAGGTACCCATTTAATACTCCTGGGTGGAGAGAAGCAACTTGTGACAAAGTGCCTTGCTCAGGGACACAAGCACCATGACCCCCCCTGCTGGTCTCGAACCCGCACCCTGCAGTACCACCGAGATCTTGAGTCCGATACGCAAGGCCACAGTGCTCACTTCATGACTTCATCAAAAAGTAATTGTAACGGTCAACTTACAGGCTGTAAGATCGGACCCAATCGCCATGCAGAAACTGTCGCCTTTGTAGGTCAGGTATTTTGTGCTCTCTCCATCTGCATTCTGATAGATGTAGAGGGGACCAGTTTCGCCGTCGTAATGCCAGCCCGGTTGACCGTATTTAATTTCGATATCAACAATCACCTGGTCATCTGGAGAGTGGAGGACACAAAACAATGGTTCTATGAAACGCTCGTGTTTGTCAGCTCAGGACATTATCTTTCCTAGTCCCAAAATGTGATTAGTACATCAGTAGCATATCCAGCTTTTTTGTGCTAGGGAGGGCAAATGTCTGAATCGTCTTAAAATGTCTTAAAAACACTATTTCTTGTTTTTTATGATGCCTCAAATGGGGGGAAAGTTGCAAGTTTCCCCCTCCCCTCTCCCTTGCTGGACGAGACACTGTACAGTAACTAGTGCTACCAAGCAATGAACACTCTTTCTCCATACAGTGTTACTGCATACACAATTTGTGGACATTTGCGATAATTTTACACTAATGTAAGGTGTAGAAAAATGACTCGAAAACCTGAAATGAAGGAATTGCAATGCATCGATGTTGACTCGAACATTCATCTTCCTGTCAACCAGGCGATGAATAAGTTTCACAACCGTTGCATCTTTTCGTTTACAGCTATGATCCTTAAAGACTTTGTCGAACAAATATACTTGCTTGCATGCAATTTGTTTGTTATTGTGCAGGGTGTGCATTGTTATGGCGTGATTGGGGTCAGGGGTCATGGGTATGCACGACCCTGCCCATGGAGGGATTGGTTAATGTCCCATGATAGATGTAAAACAACTTACCCTCTGTGGACAGTCTGATGGTGATTGTAATCTTCTTGAGAACTGTTTCCCCACTCTCGTCTTGTTCCTCACGTTCAACGACCTACAGTTCGATAGAAATAACGTAAACACTGTTTGTCAAAACACTTGTTTCTATGGTGATACTTTATCATTTTTTGACGTTGTGGCAGACCTGGTGTTCAAAAGAAATCCACCATTTTTGGCCAAACTCATTAAGACATAGAAAGTTACTGCTGACACCATGGGCTATCATGTGTGTGATTTTTTTTTTTTTTCTCAAAATCATTTCAAGTGGACTTGGACCCTTCGATCAATGGATTAATCGTTGTCCAAGAATGCCAGCATTTTCATAACCCCTTGAAACCCCAAGTTCGTGAGCGTGATCTGAACTCGAACTACGCTGTAGAGCACAAAATTTACATCAGAAAAAAATATATATGGTTGGACACTGCATTGGATATGAGTAAATTATGATAGCAAGATAATGTGGCACATTTGGAAAGGATATTTGTTTGAGAATTGGTTGTCTCAATCTTGAATCGTAAATTGACTGTAGGTTGGGATATTGGAACCTAAGTTAGACACAGACCTGGAGCCAGTCTAGGGTGATTTGGGGGGGGGGGGGGGGGGGACGGTGCTTGGGATAAAGGAGGGGGGGTGCCCCACTGGTTGGACCATTCAATTTCTTGTTCTTACTATCTAAAACAATACTGATTTTTCTTTCTGTCAAAATATCAGTGATACTTACAATTTGGAACTCCACTTCTTCAAGAGATCCAAAGAATTTCTGTAACATCTCAAACTCCCAGCTTGTGACATCGTGGTCGTTGACACTGATGATGACATCATTGTTTCTATGGAAACATCATAAAATAAAAACCGGGAATCAATATTTGGTCCTTTCAAAGACCAACAAGTGTCATTGTAGCAGGAAACCCTTTCAGGTTATTTCCTTCATGTTGATGTTAAACCTTGCATATAGAAAGAAGTTAAGAACTAATGATACAAACTTTTCAGCAGCTAAAAACTATGAATTTGATTTAAAACTATTACTCATTTGACTAACCGACCAACTGACAGACCTTCCAATTGATCAATCGCTTGACGACCGATCGATCAATCACTCTTGATTGGTCGATCAATTGATTGATTATGTGATCAATGTATCGATCGGTTGATTTATCAATAGTTTGAATGATCGATCGGTCCGTTTGTTTTTGTTGATTTTTTCAGTGCTCTTATTGCCCAATGAGCTCTAAATTATCACATACTAACGAATAAACAAAGTATAATTGGATATAATATTCAGAAATTGGTTTCGGGGAGGATACTTACTGGAGTTTAGACTTTGCTGCAAGGCCTTCTGGGATTACAGTGTGTACCAGGTGACCCCTGTTGTTCTTTTGAATAAACATACCCAGGCCAACCATTCTACCGAACATCTTTTCAGCAGGATGCGGTACGTGGACGTTGTTGTGAGGATTTTTTTCCAAAGAACTCTGCAAATAATTAGAAAGAGGAAAAACAAAATTCATAAAACTAGAAACATGATGGACCGAATTCAAGCTGATATTTGTTTGTTTTGAAGAAAAAAAATCGTAGATGCGTGGAATGAAAAACGCCGATGAACGGTGTCATTCCTACAATCGTAAAGTCGGTTTTTAAAGTCGTCATTTCACCGCATTGTGTACCTCGGGCAACACCATACGAAACCGCTCCGCCAATTTCTTGCCAAACCTGCAGACTTTCTGCTTCCCCATGTCAATCAGATCCGAGATGAATCCTAATCCGTCCACTTGATCGACGCCGGCACTCTCTGGTTGTTGTTGCTGGAGCGGAAAATCACAACACTCGCAGTTTTCCTTGCTCGACCAAGTCTGCGCCAAACTTCCCCCCGGGCCCAACAGCGCGTCACCCCCCACTACGTTGTCATCGCCTCCCGGTGCGCAACTCGTCTGCTCAGCCCAAAAATCTCCTGTCTCTTCCAGCGTTTCATCCTCGAAGTTACCTCCCCCATTTCCAGAACCACCCCCCGAATTTGGGTTGCTTTGCAGGCGATAGGTCTGGCGCAGCCCGGGTCCTATTTCTTCGGACACTGAGCGCTGGCTTTTGAACGCTCTCTCCGTGTGGGGAGAAGATGATCTTTTTTGGGGCCGCTGTAGCGCGCCCGGCGCGGTAGAAGCCAACCGCCCCGCGGCTACATTTGCCGGCTCGTCATCGCTCATGTTTGCCGGTGCGATTTGTCACAGCTCAGACTACAAACAACTCGTTTTCGACAGTTTAATCTGGTTTGGAACACGACGTGTTGCTGATCCACGAACGACAACACACAGACTAAAACTGAAAGTAATCGTACTGTGGCTTTTTTATATTGAGGATGCTTAGGAAGGAAGCCACATTGTCTGTAGAAATTTATGTTTCTCAACCAAATTTATAGGAAGTAGATCTTGTTCGCCTTTTTTTTTTGAGGGTCCAGGTCCATTCCTAAATCCAAATCACACCATTTCCAAATTACTATAATTGTCTTGACCCTCGTCGTGTTTATTGCCCGTGACCGGCATTAAGCTGTCTTTTTCACAGCATGAAAATTACATTGAATGTGTCTGGTACCCTTGTTGCAAAACAAGACTAAAAACAAATTGTGCTGATCAGATTTTGCGCTTAGGATATCCACGGAATGTGTTCAGCCGGAAATGGTTAACCGTGCCGGAATTTATGTACAAGGCCATTTAAGCACGCAAGGTGTTGGTGAAGTTTTGGGGGAGCTATCGTATAGCACTCGAGAAAAGTTCAAACGTACAGTTCATGTGAATCAGTAGAGACAGGAGGTCAACCCATATTGACAGGAACAATTGTCGCAATACTGGGGTCAGTTTCCCACATCCAAGATTACAAATGTATTGCAACGTGTATCAAGTCCTATCCCTTCGTCAGCCTCTTTGTATTGGAAGTTAATCATGGTTTTACATGCACTTACTTGGAGCCAAGTTGGGGCTATAATTACAGCTAATCGATTTCCAGCTATAGATTTCAAATATTTACTGAAAAATGGCCACATTGTGCTCTTGTAGCTTTGAGAATTTAAACGCAACATGAAAATTGATAGTTGAAAATGTCTGTGTTCCTTGCTCTCAATGTGTGAGTGACGTCAGTGTCGTGTGATTGATCCATACCAAGGTCAAAGAACTGTTCATGTATTTTTGTGGCACCACTTTCAAAATCTTTGTTCCTTTCAATTCTTTATCGGTTTCGTTTTTTCACTATTTCCGTTTCAATGCACAATGTGTTGAAAAGAGCTGCCTTTTTCAATCGTGAACTGGCCATTGTATATTATGATCGTGTATAATTATATCACCGCCCCCAACAAATCCCGTTTCGTTTTATTCACTTTTGTGGTCAGAGACTTGGGGGAAACCCTAAATTGTTAGAGCGTAAGTTTGCTTTTAGTGAGGATCTCCATCGTTTTGTACGCGAACGTAATAGGCTATGTTTTAGAAACTTGCAAAGTAGTGATTTTATTATAAGTTGCAGTAAATCTTCGTGTTTAGTAACCTTGTAATATCAATCAATAATGTATAGAGGAATTTCACATTCGCCCCTTCTGCGCACTTCCGGGTTGAAAGCGAGAATGTCAGTGGCAAACAAAACAACGCTTTTCAGCACATTCATTCATGCATGAATGAATCAGGCCATAAAAGGCAGCGCAGGCGTACGATTAGCATAAAGTTGTTTACTGTGACATTGAGATCCTCGTTTTCAAACGCGGAAGTGCGCAGATCGGCGCTAAACTCGTCGTTGTGGGATTCCTCTATTAAGTCAATCTTCCAACAGCTTGTAAAAATGCAAGTTTTGAATTACACAAACAACAGCACTTCAAATTGCGCCCCCAAATGGTGTCGTAATAGCGCCCTCATACTCAGTGGGTGGCTCAGCAGAATGTCTGTGAGGACAATCAGCCTGTGGCCTTTAGAGCTTCCTTTCCCGCTTTCCTTTTAACAATGACATCCGGAACTTCAAATCGCCGGTACCCTACGTGAACCCAGCATCACTTCCTTGGTGGTTTACGGGTCAAATCTGAGGAAAATTAACCCCAACCCCTGTGGCACCAGTGTCCTCAACCTGTCAAAATCCAACACTGTGCAGTATACCTATGGCAAATTCTTTGTTCTTGGACAAATTGGGCATCATAGCTCCATGTATTGTGCCAATGATGTACAGTCCTGAACCCATCAAAATACAACACAACGTGGTGTTTTTTGCTGATTTGGAACCGTTAGGGTTAATCCTGACCCATATTTGTCTCACCCCATCTGACCTACCCTGCACATTTAGGATAAAGGGCCAGAGGTAGTTGGTCTATCTCAACCCCCCCCCCCCCCCCCTTCTCAAGACGACTACCGGTAGGCCTACTCTACTCTGCTTACCTCTGGAAGGTGGAATTTGTGGACTACCTGTGCCAGCTGCTTCACTCCTTCTTTCACGGTGTGTCCCACAATCTTGGCGGCCTCCTTGACCATGTGCGCCGTCTTGATAACTTGCTTCGGATACAGCAGGAAGAAGCTTTCGTCCTCCTTGGTAGCGGTCGCGGCCGTGATGTTTTCTACCACCTCGATGGCCCCGTTGCAGTTTTCTCCCGTCGATCCCAACTTGTGGATGAGGTCTCTGTCGTGGTGGCCGCCGACTTGTCCGTCTTCCCCCGTCCCAGTTCCGCTGTCGCTGTTCAGAGCTTCGGAAGGCTCGTCCATGAGAGTTTGTGCTTCGAGCAAGAGGTCGGGGTTGAGGTCCTCGGAGGGGAGCGGGTCTTGCACGGCGCGGATTTCCCCGGCGCCCGCTGCAATCTCGCCGGTCACCAGATGCACGTGGGCCATCTCGGGTGCTAGCACTTCAGAGATGGACTTCTGACTCTTGTAGCTGCCTCGTCGAATCGCGTCGGGCGCGGGGGGGAGGGGTCGTTTGGCGGGAGGGAGATTATGCGCAGTGCTCGGGTCGCTCGGAATGACCCACTGCATCTCACTGTGTGACATGATTTCTGTCATGTTGGTCGTAAGCACTTTACCACTCTAGAGTAATTATCGAATCGAATTTACGTGTTTGATGTTGTACGAGAATATCGTGTGAATCGGTAAGTAGTAAGGTTTTCGGTACGAGTGGATTCAGAGAGACACTTAATTTTTATTACCCTTTTGTCCTGAACGGTTTCGCAACTTGGCGATATACAGACACCAGGGCTACTTATATAGGTATAAATCTCTTCATAATAAAAGCCGGAAGTGGCGGTCAAACGGAACAAGGTAGAACGTGTGTACCTAGGTGGCTTATAGAGAAATACCACAACGACGAGTTTAGCGCCAATCTGCACACGTCCGCGTTTAAAAACGAGGATCTCAATGTCACAGTAAACATTTTTATGCTGATCGTGCGCCTGCGCTACCTTTTATGGCATGATTAATTCATGCAGGAATGAATGTGCCGAAAAGCGTTGTTTTGTTTGCCACTGACATTCTCGCTTTCGACCCGGAAGTGCGCAGAAGGGGCTAATGTGAACATTAGCACGGCCTTGAGTTTGTTCAATCTATACAATAACGTAATGCGGCGATTGCGAAAGGGGTTTCCCCTTTGGTGATGACATCGTATCTGTTTTCACAGTCCTTTTGTCAATTTGGGGAGCCCAATTTTGAGTCTTATCTTACTGTACAATTAACCACGCTCCCTCCTAAAAACGGGTTATAATGGGGGGTACCCATGAGTTTGTATATGCCGGCAATCGTGGACCTAGGACAAAAGAATTCCAGCGTAGACAAAGGGTCCACGTTTGAAAATCGTGTACAAAACCAATGGGAGGCCTTCCGAAAAAGTTAGAGTATAAACAAAAGAGGAACAATGGGAGGTCCACGATTGCACCCGTTTACATGACTGGGTGGGTGGGTGAGTGGTACCTGTTTTCCTCCACAGCCTATTTTCGGAGAGGGTGGTCTCAAGACGCCCCCCCCCCCCCCTTCCCAAGTGCCCTCTTTCCAAACAGTTTCTTGTAAAGGTAGGGGTCATCCAATACATCTGGCTAACTGATGGTGTAATAAAAAAATTGCCAGTAGATTATAAAATGTTGCAATCTTTATGAGTTCCATATTTACTGAATAATTTCTAAATGGCTTTAGTTTACCCTATGTAGGCCTACATCCAAAGACGAAAACTAGTAAATAACCGGGTTCCATCGGGGCCCTGCAGACATTACAAAATTACTACATGAACATACAAAAGAACAAAAACTGAGTAGAATCTAGATTCAAGTTAGATAATAAGGGAATAAATATATGCTGGGCCGGTTTTAAACGTACGTTTAAAACCGCCTTGGGGCCTGGGCGCTTGATAATGACCCGAAAATGCCTTTTTTTATAATTAAGCAAAAACCACCTAAAATTAAACATTTCCAATGATTTTGTTAAATTTGTTTTACCTTGGTTTGCCACGCGCGAGTAGTGCTAAACATTTCCTTATATGGAAATTGACGCGCGCGCGACGCGCTCGCCAGCTAGGTGGTGCAGAACGCAGCAGTGCCGGTGTAGTGTGAAATTATGGACTCCAAATACGGACGTATCGGGTAGTATTGCGCTTGCGTTATTAGGAGAGTGACTGGTCGCTCGAGTGTCCAACCAATAAAATGGACCATATTTTGTAGGACTACATTTCGTGTGACACCGGGAAAAAATGTTTAAATGTTTAAAACCGCGCCGTGTTTAAACATGGAGGTATAATACCTCTATGGTTTAAACAACCGTTTAAACACACCCACGTGACAGGTTCTCGACCAATAGGGATAGTGAAACTCGCTGAGGCATTTATGAATGCACGATAAAAACTTCTACATTGCTACAGCCACTTCCCATAATAGACTCCTAATTTCAAGCCCTAGACAAGTAATTCAGACACGGCCTCACCAAAACTCCATATATGATTTTCCTTTAAAGAAAACAACAGCTGAATATACCAGCAGGGGCGGATCCAGGATTGCTTGCAAATTTATATGCTTAAAGGTATCGTAGACAGCATGTTCCTTTGATGTAATTTTCAGAAATAAATGGATTCGGGGTTTAGTATTTTATAGCGTGCAATACGGCAACACTGACATGTTTAAAATTTTGTGTGCACAGGTGGTTTTCGAAACCTTGGCTCGTCTTCGTCTTTCCAAATTAACCGAATGAAGCAGAACATGCATTAAAATGTCGAATATTTCCATTTGGTTTGCTTCTCAGATATTCAGAGACGGAGCCGGAGACGGACAAGGTTTCGAAAAACCCATTAGATGGTGGAAAAACGGAGAGAAAAAAAAGAAAGATTCTGTTCTAGTCTGGTTCCCTGACCCTACTTTAGACAAAACTGAGCAATTTATAGAGCCATGGAATTATCAGGTCGGGGAACTAGACTATTTCCAACGATTGTCGACCGACACGAACCAATTTGATTTAGATGTCGGAATCACGTGCAGATACGCAGCACAATATGGGCCGGAAGGGTTACCCCCTTTTTTGTCCCTATGCCCTAAACGCACTCCAGACTATTGTTACCTAACACCCCCCCCCCCCCCCTCCCAGATTTCTGAAATGCATTCCCGAGATTTCGGGAACATAATGACCAACACAAAAGAGGGGAGTTCCCTTTTCCCATATCGTGCTTCATAAGTTCTCGCGTTACGTACACCAGATGAAACCTTAATATTCTTGACAGGAAAGAACGAACCTGGAATCGAGCCTTCACAGCACTCTGTTACTTGGAAAACAATGAATCAACTTCCTTGCACCTGGCTTTGGTTTATCCGGTTATTGAATGCATGCTCCGGGAACATAATCCACCGCCCCCCCCCCCCCCCCCCCCCCCCCCCAATGCAACCTCAAAAGTTCGCCCTTCTTTCGTAAACAAATTGTTTTCAGATTATTTATTGATTATGAAATATACGATTTCTGACAATAGTCTTCAAAAAGCAGTTAAGCCCGAATACACGCGCACCTGGGTGTCGGTTCGTGAAACCGCGTACTGAGTAAATTTCGGTTTCACGAACTGACACCCAGGTTTGCGCGCGCACATCGGGCACTGACTCGCTAGAGAAGACTTCGTTTTCACGAATTGACACGCAAGCATGTAGCGGAAATACCATTCCAAGAAAAACGCTTTAAAAGCTTTGACACGAATCTACTCCATCTGTATACTTGTGGGTTTACAGAAACATTGAACTGAAAACCTCTAAACTCGTGAAATTAAGAATGGTTTCAGTTCGTGAAAATGAAAATGTGGTTAGCGCGCGCTCCCCTACTTGGGTGTCAGTTCGTGAAAACGAAAATTACTCTGTTCTGTAAAATACGTGCGCGCCCTGGCACTCACGCGCTATAGAGAGTGTCAGTTCGTGGTGTCGGTGACGTATTGATTTAAAGCCGTCCGCATTTTCAGTGTGGATTGGTATTCGACAATGTGCATCGACCAAAAGGGGAACTGCGTTTAAGTAGAGGACGTATACCCAGAATTAAAGGTCTGAATTAAAGGTCTGATACAATTTCATCAGTTTCGGTCTCAAAGTTAACTCATTAAATGTCGCTTCCTATAGGTTGTATCGTAAAATTGGGTGTGATCCCTGGCTATACGGCATTCTGGGTTTATGACTTCTGACTAGCGCCCACCCGAACAAAGATACTGACAATTTGGGAGACCGCCAACATAGGGCAAGATAGCTCAGTTGGTATAGAGCGCCGGTACGGTAACCCGGAGGTCGCAGGTTCGAATCCCGCTCCTGCCAGTTTCTTTGTTCACTTTGAAAAAGTAATCAAATTTACCTAGTCAGTTTCCCTTGTGGATTGTTTGACGAATTATAAGTTAATAAGTCGTATCCCCATTGAGTGATCCCCACAATGTCGCTTCCCAGGTTGTATCGTAAAATTGGGTGTGATCCCTGGCTATACGGCATTCTGGGTTTATGACTTCTGACTATCTCCCACCCGAACAAAGATACTGACAATTTGGGAGACAGCCAACATAGGGCAAGATAGCTCAGCCTTGGTAGAGCGCCGGTACGGTAACCCGGTGGTCGCAGGTTCGAATCCCGCTCCTGCCAGTTTCTTTGTTCACTTTGAAAATGTATTCAAATTTACAAGTCAGTTTCCCTTGTGGATTGTTTGAGGAATTATAACTTAATAAGTCGTATCCCCATTGTCGCTTCCCAGGTTGTATCGTAAAATTGGGTGTGATCCCTGGCTATACGGCATTCTGGGTTTATGGCTTCTGACTAGCGCCCACCCGAACAAAGATACTGACAATTTTGGAGACAGCTAACATAGGGCAAGATAGCTCAGTTGGTAGAGCGCCGGTACGGTAACCCGGATGTCGCAGGTTCGAATCCCACTCCTGTTTACTTTGAAAATGTATTCAAATTTACCTTGTGGATTGTTTGACGTTTATTAAGATGGTATACGAGTACCAATCCTCATGAAAAACATTTCCGTTTAAAATGCTCTCATCTTCGACATAATTCGACAGAATATCTGAAAACCTTATTTCGATTTCAACAATTATTGAATAATGCCCATACCAATGTGCACAGAACCACGGATAAAGAGAATGGCTTTCACAGACTCGGATGTCGGATTGAGCTAAAACCTGGTTTGTTATTTCATGTAAACTGAGCAGCAAAAAATAAACTTATCAAATCTTTAGAAGTACACTCATTAAAAATCCTCCAATGAAAAATAGTTTGAACACAATGTCAATAAACAAGAGGTTGCCTCAATCACAAGAAAAAAAGCATGAACATGGCAAGGGTTGCTTCAACAAATGTCACAGCACGGCAACACAAAAAACATGCACCTGAATATAGTCCAACAAAATGACACAAGAATGAACATTCCAAACAGCCTCCATATCAACTTCTTCCTTGTTGAACTGCATGCCTTGGGTATCCTGTTCCCCTGACCTCAATCCCATTGAACATTTATGGGATGAGCTTGGTCAAGGTGTTGCATGGAGTAGACTGCGGGCTGTCAATCGGCAAATGCTCATTAAAGCCTTGCAGGATGAGTGGGACAGACTTCCCAGGACTGCATTAGACGCCTGCTTCACAGCCCCGGGAGGACACATGATATTGAGGACTGCTGTCATTGACTGTTTGGGAATGTTCTGTTTATTCCTGTGTCATTTTGTTTGACTGCATTCAGGTGCATGGCTTTGTGTTGCCGTGCTGTGATATTCATGCTTTGTTCTTTTTTCATGACGGAGGCAACATGTGCTTAGTGAAGATGACTAAAGTTTACTTGTGTTCAAATATGTTTCATTTTTCCGTGGAGGATTTTAACGAGTGTATACTTCTGAAGATTTGATAAGTTTCATTTGCTGCTCAGTTTATATACTGAATCACACAAAGCAGCCCTATGTATATTGTGTTGTCCGCCAAGCTCTTGTGACGATAGCGTTTCGGTTTCGAATAGGAGATAATTAATTTGATCAAAGTTTCCGAAACGGCGTTGTTTTGCACAAGACACCGACGACACCAGACGAATGCATTGTACGGGGAAGGGGTATATATGTAATTGTTGGAGAATGTTTGTGGGGGCAGGGTTGCAGGGTTGGGTGGGGAAGGGATGGATTAATCTTTTAAAAACTGACCCCCTCTCCCGTGTGTGTAGCCCACATTGGTAAAACTAACAAAGTTATTATACAGACTGATGTGTGAATGAAGCTTTCTGGATAGATTTGACTAATATTAAGTACCGTAACCTATACGCATTGGTGTTCGGTTCAGTTGGACGACTCTTTGAGAAAACGAACTTAGTTAGATTTTTTGGAAGGTTTAACTTCGCCGTGTAAGGAGAAGCATTTTCTTAAATCCCACACGTAATGTGTTTAAGGTTTATTCTGGGACCATCGTTTCTTTACTTATTAATTAAAACTGTCACTTTCTGCTCTATATTATAGGTATAGTAGTGACTCTGTGGTGATAGTCTCATCCAAAGACGACAAGCTGTAAAAGTATAGTCCTAAAACTTAAACTGCAAAGTCTACATATAAAAAAATAAATAGAAAAAAATAGAAAACCGAAAGAAAAAACCGAAAAAAAAAAACGATAAAAATAAAAATGTGTCCCTCGATTGCAACGCTAAATAGCATCGAGCGACTTTTGTATTCAATGATGGCCAAAACACTCAGAAATAAATATAAACTCAAACTTTTTTTCGCGTCTCTCTTCAGTATTTATGTTACTCAGAAATCCGAAAAACGGGTATGACAACTTAGACAATATCCTTACCCGTATCCGTCAGCTGCTTGAAACTAGGGTTGGCTATTGACCTTTCTGACATCCGGAAACTCCTCAACCAACAGAACAAGAAAGCAATGTAAACCGGTGAAAGGATATTGCGTAATAATAGCCTTGCAAATCAGACCGTGGCGTGTAAAAGTGAACCTTATAATTTAATTATTTCAGGCAAACCGCGGGACAAATATCCGCCAGTTGAATCCGTTCCGGTCTTGATCACGACCGGATCACGACCGCGTAGCTCGACTGGGTTAAAATGCGCTTTGGCAGCTAAACTTTAACACGTTCATATTTAACTGTCGTTTTTCATAAATACTTTTCTATTGTTAGGTTACTCGTGGTTTTGCATGCATGTCTTATTTGGGGCCAAATTTGAGGCTATACATTGCCTGATATCGATTTTTAGCCAAGACTTTTAATTTTTACGGAAAAGTAGCCACATTTTGATCTTATATCTTTAAAAAGGCTAACATGAAAATCAACAGCTAAATATGAACGTGTCCTTTTGTTCTTTTCTTTTTATACTGTAGGCGCGTATTTGACAATTTTCAACGCCGTTCAGGTTTAAGCAAACCAGGCCAAACCCAAAAGTTAACAAACAAACAAAGGGAAAACATCAAACAAACAAACATTTACTAAGTCACGGCGACTCGGAAGCCTTAAAGATAGTATACAGTATTTGTTTTTGCTGCAATTTTCAGAAAGAGATGGATTTTGGGGTTGGTATTTTATAGCGTGCTTAACTGACACTGACCTGTTTAAAGTTTTGTGTGCAGAGATGCTGGGAAAACACAGAGAAAAAATTATGTTCCAGTCGTCTGGTTCCCTGACCCTACTTTAGACAAATCGGTGCAGTTTATAGAGTCGGGGAGTTATCAGGTCGGGGAACTAGACTATTTTTTGGCCGACAATCGTTGGAAAGGTTCTTGAAAACGACAGCACGCCAGGTGCCATGATTTCACAGGATGCTCGAGTGCGGTATTTCGTATATAATTCAGTATTTTTGTGTTTTGATGTTTACAAAATGTTGTATACTAACGTTAAAATGTACACGTTGTAGGTCTGCTGCATTTTTTTAGTACACCCCGAAAAAATAAAAGTTAAAACAAAAATTGGTATATTATATATTCCCCCTTCCCCTTCTACCACCTACATTATGAGAAGTTTTGAGCCGCATTTCCCCTTTAAGCAAAGCTTCCTTCCTTTAAATGTAGTAGGCCTATACGGCATTGCTTTTGCCGTAATTTTCAGAAATGAATGGATTTGGGGGTTATATAGGCTATATTTTATAGCAAATGTACTGCAACACTGACCTGTTTAAATTTGTGTGCATTGATGCTGAAAAAACAAAGAGAAAAAATGCTGTTCTTGTAGTCTGGTTTCCTGCCCCTACTTCAGACAAAACGGAGCAATCTATATACGTTAGGAAATTGAAATGACAGCACTCTAGGTTTCATGATTTCACATGGTGCTTGAGACTATTATTTACTTACACTACAGTCAAGCATGGAGGTACCTCCATGAGTCAAGTAAGGTATTTCGTACCGTAATAATTCAGTAGTTTTGTTTTTGATGTTTGCAAATGATGTATATTACCTTTAAGCAACCTTCCCTTTGCTCAATTGAACCATGATTGAACTCTCCTTTCCCGCAAGTGAACACGGACGGTAACAAAATGACCCAATCGCCTACTTTAATACCCATCGAATCTGGAGCTCATACGCGAACCCGCTCGCACGGTTGAATACTCCAAACGTCACCACAGGTTTCGTCACCAAACCTGCGGTGAATCTACGTTGGGTGCGAATCAAACGCTAGGATTCATACTTTACCCACCCTGTGTCGGCAGGCCTGTCGTGGTTTAATACCCAAGGCTAATGCCCCAAATCCGGGCAGAAGTCCCACATAAAAAAGAAAGCAGTACATTGCCCAAATCTTCACAATTTAGCGGTATAATTTCACAATTTACGGGTGATAAAAACAGGATTTCTCACCGCGAAAATGGGCCGTTCCTGGTCCCTTTTTAGGGGAGCACAATTCGTAAAAGAGGAACTATTAATCACAAAATGTTCACTTGGTCTAACCATGGAGCTATTAGCTCCATGGTCTAACAACTCCATTGTATTCGTGTGTGTTTGTTCTTTAGTTCCCAAGGTGATTCATGTTCATGAAGGTATTGGTGCACAATTTCGATGCAGTCACTTTTACCCGACAGTTTGTTAAACTATTTTTTGGCATCGAATTTCCTTCAGAATATTCTAGGCTTTTCTATTTTAGGGTTTCCTTGTTACAGCTGACTCGAAGGGGCGAAGTGCAACAACATGCTTCTTTAGTGCAATGTACGAGACGAACACAGTAGGCATTTTCGCGCTCGCGTTTTGCTTTAGATCACTGTCAATCAAAACTTTACCAAATTGAAGTAAGGACGAGTTGTTCAAAGCGATTATTTCCTTGTTTTAAAAACCTCACAAAACCTTCGAGTTCTGTTCCTGTTTCAGAACGAAACTGTAAGCCAAATTGTAAGTCGAGGTCAACAGTAGCAAGCATCAAGTCCAAAGGACTTGGGGCTATATATTTCCGTAATAGTTAGACGGCCGGAAATGGGGGACTCCTTCAATGGAAGGTTTTGGTATCATAGTTGATTTGTGGATGACATTTTAAGGAGTTTTTGTTTGAAATATATTTCCCTGGGTAATCTCTTGTGTCTTTTTGGTTTGTTTCTACATTATTTCAATGCTAAGTAGCCAGTCAGTAAACAAATTCAACGAACAAAGTACTAAAATAAGTCCAATTTTGGTTTCTCAAAGTACATGAATTGCCAATGGTGTCCCTTGCTCTGTGAGTCAATGGTACATGCCAATGCACTCCAGCTGCAGTGCATTAGAGGATTCTTTGCTTTACCAGACAATTGATTTCAAAGCTCCTACTGGAGTGCATTGGAGGGCACTTGGGGGGGTTGCTGGTCATTGTTGTTGCTCACTTGACCAGCAAGTCTTGATGGAAATTGCCATTGTATTTATTATTAGTATTTATTTTTATAAATAGTATTTTATTATTTTATTTTTTTTGCCAGATCTCTAATTTTTATATTTTTATTATCAAAATATTTCACATCTTGAATCTAAAATTATACCATTCCATGTTTCGAAAACACTACCGGGTATCTCTAGAAACAATTTCAGTCAAATTTAGAAACATTGTAAGGGGTATCCCTTGCCAAAATTAGGTTTTTGCCTCAAGAAATAAGTTGGGTTGAAAATTGCTGGAAAATTGCATAATGGAAGCAAGGAAAAAACCTGTAATTAAAGCTTTCGGAAATCGAGTTTGAATTTTTAATAACTTTTAAAAAAATAATTTCATTATGATCATTTTCTTTTTTCATCAAAATATTGGTCAATTCTACTTTTCAAATAGGCTCCAAAGCATCATCACAACGATTTTCAGTTAAATTTAGAAAATGTCATTACTGGTCCAAAATTGGGAAAAACGGCAAGTGATAACCCTTGCCAAAATTAGATTTTTGCCAAAATAATGAGATCAAATAATGAGATCAAACAATTTTTAACTTCAATTTAATTTAGTTTATTAATGTCTTGATTATTACAGAGAGTTTAAGGCACAATCCTGACAAGATATTTACCAGAAATACACGTACGGAAAGCAGAAATGTCACTTGGCACATGATTGCTAAAACTGTGCATGGTTCGGAGTATGTCCGATCGTGTATCATTTTCACAGTACATCAACATTAACTGAATACACAGGCTTAGTAAATTTTATATTAATTGATGCCTTTTATTAATAATTTACAATGAATGAATTAGGTAAATGGTCAAGTAAAAAAATCTTGACATTCTGATTGCTGTATGGTAGGTTAAAGATAAGATATGTATTACCCCTTTTCCACGAATAAAACATTAAACTATCTCTTTTGCTTACACCTTTACAAATGCAACATTTTTCGTATTAAATGGTAGCTTGGGTTTTGTTCGGAATGTTTCATTGTATCCAGAGTATTATTTTAAGTAAATCTAGAATCAGTTTTCTTTTTTCTGAAAAACAACAAAGAGGATTTCAGCTCTAAAAAGTTTCCTTAAATTTTCATTCACAACAAAAACACCCAACTACAGAATTGTTTCAAAAATAAATAATATGTTCAGCATTCTCATTCTTAACGTCTTTAATACCAAGAAAGTGAAAGCTTTATTGTGTCGGTGAAGAAACTGACAAGAATCTAAAACTTCAACACGAAGGCCTTCCTGGTATAATTTCCAATAAGAAACATCAGGTATTAAAAAAAAAAACATCAGCGAAGTTTTGTTCCCATAACACTGGACGTGCCAAAATTGAAACCATGGGTGATTGTGAAAGTGAAACAACTCGTTCAACCTGTTTAACTATACTTCCTCAATGTATTATTTTTTTTTTTAGTTTCCGGAACAGTATGTGTAATGCAAAATGCGAAACAAGTCAATGCTGAAAATATCTTAAGTACATGCAGTACTTTATTCTACAGCCTGAGCTTATAAAATTTAACTATATCTGTGGTCGAAAGTTTACATACCTTTGGAAATTGTTACCGGATCTATTTTGTTTCCTGCAATTTTTATACAGTATTAGTTCTCAGTACATCTATGACATTGATTCCAAAGTCTTTTCACATTCTCAAATACTGGTAGGAAGCAAGGGATATTTGTGACATATTATTAGGAATAATGGATTTTGATTTTTTTTTTTTATAATCTTCCCTGTGTTTTGTCACAATAGTCACTGGCAAATTAAATCACTCGATAAGTACACGCTTTACAAAAGGTCAACAGAATACGAAGAAATGTCAGGCTTTTATTACATGCATTTATAGGTTGAAAATTGGGATAATTTCTTTTGGTATTTATTAAAGATTTATCTGCTATTTAGATCTGGACCCAGGAAAACCAGAAGAGTGGTAGGGCTGGCAACCTAAAATGTGGCCAACCCCACCACCTCTGTTGTAGCCCTTTACCTAGAGTGGCTTTTAGCCTTGTATTGGACGACTTCCCTAAAAACAATTAAATAAGTTTTAGATAGGAACACGGTGTGACAACGCCCCTACCTTACTCCTATCAGAAGCACTCACGTAAAAAAAAGAAGCATAACATTTCTTTGTAGGTCTGTTCAGACCAATTTTTAAAAAATGGTCCAAAAAGCAAATTGTTCAAGATGGCTGCTGACAACATTGTACTTTGACAAACCTTCTTTTGGGTGCGTTCGAGTAGCTCAGATGGGTCAGCCACGAGAGCTGGGCTAATAGAACAATCAAACGCCCTCTCCCGTCACCTTGCACTTGAGTCGGCCATGGAGGAATAAGAGTCGGCGATTGTGTAGTTACGGACCCCTCTTTATATTTTATCCATTTCGAGTCAAGGTTGTTTTTATCATTCCAAAATGAATTTATCAACCTAAAGTATACTCCTCAGTTTCCTGCGGTTGGTGTCTTGCGAATAAGTGCTGTCTTCGCCATTTTTATTTTCGTGTTGCGTTTTGTCAAGCTTCGTAGTCGTTTTACCCAAAAAAACAAAAACAAAAATTAAAAACTCTGCTCTCTACCTACGACATACCTGTTTTTAATGTCGCAATCTAGTTTGCTAAGTCCAATAACTTAAAAGTGGATTTTGTTCTCTTATAGGAACAGTCCTTAACTACACAATCGCCCTTGAGGTCAGCCATTTTTAATTCCCCGCTCCAGTGGGTAATCAGACTTAACTACGCATGCGTGTGACATAATTCCACCAGTGACTCGGCTCCGCGAGCAGGGTCTGTGGTGGCTGACCCGAGTGAGCCCCAGGTATGACGTCAGACCTAATCGAACTGCACGGGGATAACCCGAGTCGACCCGGGTGAGCTACTCGAACGCACCCTTTAAGAAATTGTTTCTTAAAACATATCTAGTATAACGAGAGGATCATGCAGGAGTGCTTCAATGTTTGGCCTAATGAGCTCAGTAGCCTCTGCTCCAGCCACACTCACACTATGCCTCCCGACCACCGGTGTAAGTAAGAGCCCCATTTGTTAGACTCCTTTCCAGCCGCTGCAGCTTCTTCCCCTAATCAGAAAGAAAGAGTAGAAATCTACATGAAATAACGTACAGCAGAATATTTCATCTATTTACCACTAAATATTGCTTTTCACTTTAAGCTCATGGCTGCTTACAGTTTTCAAGAAGGCTATAGATGAATTTCTCGGTGCTAGGTAAACCTATGTCGTGTTAATTTGGGTGCAATTTATACACAGTAAAATTGTTTCAATTTTTAAAAGTCGCTGATCTAGCCGTCCAAAAAGCAATCTAAGGCAGGTATGTTTATTTGAGAATCATTCTCCTGTGAAATACTTGAACATCACGTCGATTAAGAATGAATTTGGACGATTTTTGTCGTGATGAACCGCTTGAGCATGCCGACCACGCACTGCACTGTCATTTGCCGCAATTTATGCACACATGCATGTGTTTGTTTAGCACTGAGCGCCTCACTTTCAATCTGGAAGCACACGAATGGGACTTACGCGAAATTCGTCTATCTTGGCCTTTTTTTCACCACCCAATTTATTGAGGAAGAACTTTCCATTGCATCTCCTACAATTAGTTGCTTTTAGTTTAGTAACAGACACATTGCGATAAAAGAAAAAGCTTGCTCTGACCAGGATTATCTTCATTTTTGGATTAATGTAATTATACAGACAAATAAAGCAAAATAAACACTGACCTTCCATTGTGTCTGCGATTTCTTGCCGTTCCTTGTCGCTAAGTTTCAGCATGGTCGTCAAAACTGGAATCAAATGATGTCGTTCACCGGGCTGGGCTGGCACTACGAACTACGGGAAGAAATGGGGAAGACTGATATATAGTCACGGTTTTTGCCAAGTATTTTCATATGGTTTGAAGCTAAGAGAGTTTGGAGACTTGAGGTAGGGGAATAAGCCAGTTCGGTATCTCAAAGGTCAAAGGTAATATGTTGCGGGTCATTCGGGATAAAATGTAATTGTGCACATGCGCAGTTGAAACACCGAACTGGCTTATTGCCAAGGGGAGGGACCCAAATCATACTTTAAAAAATTGAGTCTTTAAAATTTGTTTTGCCCCAGTAAAGAAGACAAAATAACCGTTTTGAGAATTTTGTTATGATAGATTTTTGATGTCTTAGGAGTAAAAAAAACTTAACATTTTTGAGATATGGACACTAGAGACTCTGGGGGAGGTACTGGGAGACAAGTTTCCTACCTTCATGACAACGTTCTTGAGGTACTCCATGTTGGCGATGGCGTTCTCTCTCTGCTGGTTGCGTTCCAGTCGTCGTATCTCCTCCTTCAAAACCTTCGCCTGTTCCGTCAGTCGCATGATGGTCGCTTCGTTGTCGCTCATGATCTGCAAAAAAACAAACAAACAAAAAAAACATTCAATCATTTATTTACAGCACATACACAACAGCACTCTGAATTTCTGTGACTTCTTGTTGCTATAAAGTCACAGATGTTATTCCGTTACCATCCTGGCTAATAACTACGTTACACCGTGACTGATAAAAATGTTACAGGTACAGCGTTTCCAAACTATATATGTGACCCGCTCTGCAAAAAGGGCAATTATGTTGCAAAATTTGAAAATAGTGTTTCATATATAGCTGGAAAGGCCATTTTATAAGCTTTCATATGGTATATGTCTGAGGTCTCTTGCATTTTGCAATCACAAGATATTTGGAAATTTGCATGTTTGTTTTCAGGAATTTCTTGAAATGACTTAAGGAGAAACAAGCCATTTAAAAAAACAAAAAGCAAAGCAATAGATAGAAGCACTCGACAAAAACACATTCTTTTTCCAACTTTATTCACTGAAATCAAAGATTTTGGTTATGAAATAATATAGGTATCAAAGATGCAAAAAATTCCCTCCCTTCAAAATCACTTGTTTGAAGAATTTTTCACCCTCTTTACATTGAATGGCCCATAACTCGTAAAAGCATACAGCGACTTATGTGCCCTTTTTGCAGAGCGGGTCACATATGTTGTAGCTGGAGATCACTGAAATGTTTTTATGCCACAAATTTTCAACGAAGTAATTCCATTACAGGATGTACTGGCCAAATATAGACCGTACGGAATACCCGCATCACCAAGGCAACAACAATAGGGCCACCATATTGTGTGACAGGCATATGATAATATCAACATGTATTATTGTGTGCGTGTGTGCCGTGACATATTTGATAGTCTAAAGCCCCATTCTCACTTGAACGATTTTTTTGTACAACTGCGGTGCGACAAAAAAAATCGTACAGCCGTGCGATTTGCGTACGAATTTCCCCGTTTCTTTCCCGCACAGTCTCACTTGTACAATTGCCGTGCGACTGCCGTTCAACTCTCGTGTGACTTTTCCTCCCGAAAAATCCGATGACGGTTCAAGTTCCATGCGACTGCCGTACAACCTGTACGAGTCCCGTGCAAGCGCTGTGCGATTTTTGTTCAACTCGCGTGCGACCTGTACAACTAGGGTACAACTGCCGTACAACTGCCGTACAACCAATCAGAGCGCCGTGCGACCGCTGTACAAGCGCCGTTCGATCCGCGCGAATCGCATAAAAGCTGGGCCTTTTGGCGTCGATCTTCATAACCGTACATGATGTTCGACAGTCAACAAGTATTCAACACAACACAACGATGCCACTGAAGAAGAGTGATGGCAAGCAGGCAGGCAGCAAGAACAGCACGGCCGAGCGACTCTCTTCAGACCCCCATGCGACCAATGCGAACTATGCGAACCGTGCGACAGCCGTTTGGAAATTTTCAACATTTGAAAAAACTCGCACGGGCATGCGACCCTTCCGAATTACACATGACACCCCTACAACCTGTGCGAATCATCAACAGACTGCCGTGCGACTCCCGTACGCACTGTGCGATTTGGTAGTCGTTCAAGTGAGAACGGGGTATATCCAAGGCAAAAAGAAATTCTTTACCTCGCTGAAATGGTCGAGCTTCTTCCTGGTGCTGGCCAGCTCTGCCCTGAGATGTTCTTCCTCGGCTGTGGAGCCAACCACGCTGACTAAACTAGGAGCCGACTCCACGACAGAGGACTCACTTAGCAGCTGGGCCAGGGGTACCATGGGGGCGTTGCTGGCCGTGGACGTCAGCCGCTGCTTGGTGTTACTGGGCTCGGCATCCGTGTACTCCATGCCCTGGTGGTAGAACACGTTCGGAATTAACCCCTTGCCTCCGGCTGCTATTAATGGGGGGGGGGGGCTGGTATCCCAAGAACGGGCTGTGTAGCCAAGCGTAAATGCAAACAATAGGCACCACACTGAATAGAGTGGTCCTATTCATTGCACTTGGAGCCCCCTTTCGTGTGAATGAGAGCTTTGTTTTTAAAAAGCTCCATCCATTCATTACACTCCCATTCAAGAATAATATAGTTGAAACATGAATGCGCGTATACACAACAACTAGACAGGTGATCTTTTTCACACCACGGTTATGGTCATCCTCCGTATTCAATAGGTTGTGGGCAGGAGGGGATAAGACACCGAGAGCCGCCGTTCCTTTTTTTGTGGTGGTGAAAATCCACGATTCCAAATTAAACATTACCTTCCACATGCAAAGGGTTCATTCAATTACAACCACTCTCGCAGGTACCCCTTACTCCTGGGTGGAGAGAATAATTAGTGACAAAGTGCCTTGCGCAAGGACACAAGCACCACGATCCTATTACATACAGAAGTGATGACATCACTGTACAATGTTAACCAGCTTAAAGCGATCTTCAAGTCAACAAGTTTGTATGACTAGTTATTGACCTCTTGAATAAGGACGACGGTCATAGCCGCAGTTTGAAAAAGACCACCTGGCCGGTTGTCATCTATATGCACACTCCTGCACATACTCAATCCATTGTTTGCCTATTATTTGCATTACGCTTGGCTGCACAAGCCCGTATTGGCCTACCAGCACCCCTTTAATAACCAGGCATGCAACTCGGAATTAACACACAAAAATGAGACTTTGTACAGTGTTTTTCAATGGCACGAGTGTGAAGTGAAAAATGAGGAAATCGGCTGATCCGAGGAAAAATTGAATGCCTGAATAACAGAAGAGGTTAACAGATGGGGTTTAACGAAGGCACAGTTTTGTAATCAGGATTTTGCCAACAAAAGACAACCATATGTGACCCACTCTACAAAAATGAGTCTGATGTGTTAACAAAATATTTTTAAGCTTTAAAGTTGGTCTGAAAGAGCATGAATTAAGCTTCCATTTGATATATGGCACAACTCTGTAGTATAATGCATTTGTGTGTGTGTGTGTGTGTGTGTGTGCAATTTCTTATAGTTATATTAAAATAAAAAGTCGGCCATTAAACCACCCCGTACGTGAAAGTGTCATGTGCGACATCCGACTCATTTTTGCAGAGTGGGTCACATATTCACAATGATAGGCAGTTGGCAGCCTTTTATAGAAGTCTGCCGAACCAGACGTCATTTCAGTACTCTATGGTGGGGGTAGTACCTACCCCGCCCCCCCCTCCCCCCTTCTCCTCCTGACCCATTCGTCAATCTCACCTCTCCCTGTTCCCGTTCCTCCAGGGTAGGCCTGGTTGTCACTGCATCCTGCATAATCTCCTTGACTTCAGTCCTGCTCGATGGTACCTGACCCCGTTCCTGCTGCTGCTGCAGTTGCTGCTGCTGCTGCACCTGCTGCTGCTCTTTCTGCAGTCGGTACAACTGGTTCTCCGTCATCTCCAGTTGGTGCTGCAGCGTGTCTACACTGTGGTGGTGGTCGTCCTGAAGATGACGCAT
Source organism: Hippasteria phrygiana (assembly GCA_037893225.1). Taxonomy (NCBI): domain Eukaryota; kingdom Metazoa; phylum Echinodermata; class Asteroidea; order Valvatida; family Goniasteridae; genus Hippasteria; species Hippasteria phrygiana. The sequence continues at coordinate 3,403,464 of JAZGUH010000202.1, forward strand.
CTGGGTCTGTGAGGGAGACAGACATTATTCATTTTATTTTAATTCCTTCTTTTCTGGTCAAGAAACCGAGAATCGTCCAACACATCATAAAGCACGGGAGAGGCGAGTTAGTCTCACCGATGGTTGAAGTTACCCCGCCTGGGTCTATAGGTCTGAAATTGGGATCATTTCTTTGCTATATGTTGAAGATTTATCCTCTATTTAGATCTGGACCCAGGAAAAGCGGAAGGGCGAGGGCTGGATACCTAAAATGTAGCCAACCCCACCATCTCTGTTGTAGCCCTTTACCTAGCAGAGTTGTAGTCGAGTCCCTGCAAGTCCTTTCATAAAGCCGGTCACAAGAAACTGGATGAACAATGACAAAGGAATGCCTTTATCAAAGGTCATTTGAATAGCTTGTGATGGCTTTAGGACTAGAGGGCTTGTGATGGACTCGACTACATCCCTGTTACATAGAGTGGCTTTTAGCCTTGTATTGGGCGACTGCTATAAAAAGAGAAGCACTGAGAGCTAAAGAAAACTAGTGAGAAGAAGACGATTAAGAAATGTTCAGTTAAAGAAGTGGAAGAGAAACTCTAGAATGATAATCAGGGGACACCCACAGAATCAGACAGGGACTGAAAACCCAATCGAGGCGGGGTTCCAAACCAGGTCACAGCGGCAAAAGGCAAGAAACCGAACCCTGCGGCAACCAGACCCTTGGCACATAGCTTGGACTGCTATGAACAGACTACTTCCGACTTCGACGTGACCTGTTACACTTGAACTTATTGATTCTGAACCGACAACAAAATTACATGTGGCCTAATTCTTTCACATTATTTTTTCCTTTCACACGAGAATTTTTGTCCCCTTGCCTTACCTTGAAGGTGTTCACGAGTGCTTCATTCTGAGCTGTCAGTTCTCGTATCGTCTCACGATGCTCAATGTTGCTAGACTGGCTCTCAATGCGCAGCTTGTCCATCCTGAAATATCAAGCAACCAATCATATCGTTTCAAAATTCAAACTCATACAGCAACTGATGATATACAGTCTTGCTATAAATAAGGATTTAGTAAAAGTGGTGAACTGTTTTAACTTAAAAATTCAGCAGAGTAAATTTTCGGAATCTGTTTTGCTGATATATATTATAAAACATATAATTATGATCAGCAAATTGAATTAAAAAAATAAAGTCCATGGCAATGGTATATGAAAACAAGAATCAAAAATTATGAAGCCTAAATCATAACTCAATGCAAATTTGAGAGTGTAGCAAGCATGTCACAATGAAACAACAATTTATGAAATTCGCCTCACTTCCACATTTAAGCAAACGATATGCCAGCCTTATTTTGTAAAATCATAATGTACATTAACCCTTTGCGTACGGATGACCGTCTGTGGACGCAAAAAAAAAAGTGCCACCAGGCCGGATGACGCCATTGGCCGCCGTTTGTGCAGTTTCAATCCATTGTGTATGTCATGCTTGACTGCACAAACACATTGTAGCGGTTCGATTTGGCTGCCAGAACCGCTGCGACACCTCGACGTCTCCCGTAAAATACCGTGCCCAAGGGGTTAAAGACATGCTGAATACAAACAAACACAACAGTGAGAATTTTGTCGGATCTTGAATATGGACGACAGCCATAGTCCCAGTTTGAAGAAAAAACCACCGGCACGTACTCAATCCATTCATGTTTTAACTATATTGTTCTTGAATGGGATTGTAATGAATAGATGGAGCTTTTTCAAACAAAGCTTTCATTCGACACAGAATAGGAAGTGTATCAAAAGTCAGATTTTTCCTGTTCAAGTTGGGAACGTGCTGTGTTCCCGGTCGAGTGGCAATCTGTTGCAACTTACTTTTCTCTCCACACAGCCTCTTTGTTCTGCGCATCCAGCACCATGTCGCTGTGTCGCTGCAAGAGACGATCATGCTCATCCTGTAAAAGTTCCAACTCGGTCGTCGTTGCTCTCAGCTCACCTCTACGACATAACAGAAAGACCAATTCATGAAACATCATGGGGGGGGGGGACTGTACTGGCTTGCAAGCTAGTTAGCTGACCTCGGGCAACAACCATTTGGTAATTGCTTCATGGTAATCAAAATAAGAAATATAAGCTGGGTACCAGGCAAAATCAGCCACTGCTTCTCAAATATTTGTTCCTTTAAGGAAAATTGGTTACCGGTGATCGATTCGTGACCTACCATACATTTGCGCAATGACATCCAAGTGCAAACGATAGCTAGTAGAACCATAATGTCACTGGTCACAGTTTAGTACGAGCGATGTTACTATTGATAACAAGTGTGTCCATGCCATGTTGGTTGGTTCATTTAAACTAGACATGGTTGACTAGCCTGCTTTCGGGTTATTGGTCAGTCAAACAATTGCTGACCATAGTAAACCAAAGTCCTTGATCGAACTTGCTAGCAACCAGTTCAGCTAAACTGGTTGCTAGCTAGTTAGTTGACTAACTAGCAACCTGTCTGGTTGTCTACTAACTAGCCAAAGAGATTATTTTTGTTATTTCTTTTAATGCAAATCGCCCATCACAAGGCCACAGGCCACTCGAGGTGAGGGCTACAGAGGAAAGTGTGGAAGAACCAGCATCTCACACTGAAACAAGACAAGATAATCTGATCTCTTCACAGTATGAATAGGGTCGGGATGGGTAACTAGTCCACTGCAAGGCATTAATAATGCCTCTACCCGTATTAGGCGTAGAAGTGCTTTAGCCCAGGACTGGGCTCGAACCCACAACCTGCAGAATTACCCGCAGACCACAAATTCAATGCTCCAAACCACTAGGCCACAACACTTCCACTATTTTCTGGCTTGTTGCTAGATTCACTTCTCAGAATTTAGCCCTTGGCATAAAACTAATAGAAATTGGGAGAATTCCAGAGAATTCAGGAGAGACTGGGAACATTTTGGAGAGAATAAGAGAAATTGAGAGAAATTGAGAGAATGTGGGAGAAACAGGCCAAGATTCCACACTACTCAAGCTACTCACCTGTCCTCTTGTATCTTCGTCTTGAGCTGTTTGTTCATCTTCTCCAGTCGATCTTTCTCCTGCATCTCCGTCTCCATCTCGACGTGCGAGCTTTCTCGAGTCTTCTGCTGTTTCAGAACACTGTGTACTCTGACCTGGGGGATAAAGGTCAAATTTCCATTATTCCACGGGTGGATCGGGAAGGGGGAAGGTGGGTTGTGGGGTAAGAAAATGAAACTCCGGCTGCCTCAAAAAAATATGAATTCAGTCAAAATTCCTACATTAAATCCAAGTGCGAACACTGATAAGATTTAACCGGTGAAAATGTACCCACTGTCCCAGCACACAATCACGAATTCGAAATTCTAGTGCGAACGCCGGTAAGATTGACCCATTTGAAATTGACCCACTGTCAAAGTAAATAATCCCAACTTGGAAAAAATCCAGTGTGAACGAGGCTAGAAACGAGTATCCCACCTTGTAGCTATCAAACTCCTCCTGCGTACTGATCAGCTCCGTCCTGACTAGATCAAGATCTTCCAGCAGAGTTCGGTTCTTCTGCTCCAAGCCCCGGACAGTCCGCAAGTTTGCGTCGCTCGCAGCGCGTAGCTGATCCCGGAGTTTTTGAGTCTCGGCCGTCAGGACAGACAGATCCACTTTGAGAGACTCGGTCTGCTGGTTCAGGTGCTCCAACTGACCATTGAGAACTGCCTCGCTAGTCTTCTGGTCGGATTCCTGCAAGAGAGGACCGATCAGATTAAACCCTTCTGTCTGGCTGTTATTAATAGCAGAGATGTAGTCGAGTCCATCACAAGTCCCTGCAAGTCCCTGCAAGTCCCTGCAAGTCCCTGCAAGTCCCTGCAAGTCCCTGCAAGTCCCTGCAAGTCCATCACAAGCCCTCGAGTCCTAACCCCAATCACAAGCTATTCAAATGAGCTTTGACAAAGGCATTCCTTTGTCATTGTTCATCCAGTCACTTGTGACCGGCTTTATGAGAGGACTTCTGACTGGACTTGCGAAAGGACTTGCGAAAGGACCTGCGGGGACTCGACTACAGCTCTGATTAATAGGTTGTTGGTATGCCAAGACGGACTTGTGCAGCCATGCGTTATGCAAACAATAAGCAAACAATGGATTGAGTATGCGCAGGAATGCGCATATAGACATCAACCGGCTATAGCTGTTGTCCGTATTCAAGAAATGAACATCAACCAATATTTAATCCGATGGTCATTAGAAACCAACACGAGGAACATACATGGGTATTAGGGACAGATGCAGAGTTAAAGAAATGGTAACTCTAGGTTACCCTCAGTCTTACAGGATTGGAGTGCATGCCAGGCACTGTGAGGTCCCCCTGAAAAACCCTAAATAACCATGGGTTGAACCTCGAGTTACCCATTCTGTAATCCTGCAACTTTCCCTATGAGGGAGAGAATTACAGCTAGGAATTTGGCACGGCAACTGTGTGAGTACGCGAGTACAAGAGTACAATGCTACTCAGACAGGGAAGAAATTTTTTTCAAATATTCTATCAGAAAACAAGGGTCAAGATTCAGAAATCAGTGCTGTGACAAAAAAACAAAACGGCGGAACAAATATTAGAACAATCTATTCTAACTTGTCGCTACTGACTGCTATTAATTGACACCTTGACTGCTAATCCCGAGAATTCTCGGGATAAACTGTTTCTTAATACCCCACAGTAGGTGCTATGCCCGAGATTTCTAGGGCTGGCAGCATAAGAATTTGCCGCCCTCTGTAGGTCAAGAATCGAAATGCTTTTCCCATATAAAACATATTGACATGCATTAGGGGACAAAATGGAATAATTTTCGACTGGTTTCGGCCGTTGGACGGGCACCAGCGCTGGCGAAGTACCCTGATGTTTACATTATGGGATTTAAAAATGGCATCGCCCATGAAACGTCGCCAAGCAGCATGTTAGTTTACAAGATGCTGTCGATGAAATATTCGCAGATAGCGACTCTGAAGCAAGTGAATTTGAAGGAGATGATAATTCTGATACTATAGAATCGGAAAATAATGCCAGTGACGTTGAAAGCGAATCTAATCGACCGGAGGATTCGGATGATGACGATGTTTCGCCAATCTAAGCTACATACAGTTCTGGTAGTGAATCTAACATTAGCGGTAGCACACAGTGAATCTAGCGGTTTGGGCCGTGGTCGTGGCGGAGGCCAGGGTCGTGGCAGAGGCCTTGGCGGTCGTGGCAGACGCCTTGGCGGTCGTGGCAGAGGCCTTGGCGGTCGTGGCAGAGACCCAGGTCGTGGCAGAGGCATCATAGGGAGCGACGGGGTAAAAAAATGCATCTTTATTTTGTAGTTCTCTAAAAAACTGCAGCACCGTGGGGGGGTAACGGTGTAAAAATATGCAGCAGTCATAGTGTTAACAGCAAGAGACTCCTGTTGTGGGTTTGCAGGAGGGGGGGGGGGGGGGGGGCTGGGTACACGTCCATTATTGACTTACAGCCTTCTTGGAATCCGCTAGGTCTTTCTTAGTCTTCATGAGCATGGCCTTCAGTTTGTTGCCCCTCTCGTCTGCCTGGGCCCGCTGGTAATCAGACGCATCTACAATAACCAACCAAAACAAAAAACGATATCACAGTTTTCCCTTGCAGTGATGTGATCTGGATCACGTTCCAAGCACCACACAGTCACCAAATTCCCACCATTTTCATTTGTAATATGTGAGAGTACAATTTTCTCCCTGTATTTTCAAAAACAAGTTACCGGCCAAAATGGTATGAAAATTGCAATACTCTTGACTGGTCCTCTGCTGGGCCTCACTTCATGTTTGTTCTCTAATGCAGATTCTATAAGCATAGAATCCCAAGATATAGGATTTTCACCTGAGAAAAAATTTCTAGCTAACACATGAAACACACTAACTGGTTTAGCAAGCATAGCCATTAAACTGGGTCCAATTTCCATGCTTAGCAGTTACACTGTAGATAAAATGCTAATTCTGCATTTGAAATGAGATGAAATAAAAAACGCCACAAACCTATCTCTTTCTGCATGGCATCTATGCGTTTTTCAAGTCTTTCCGTTTCCGTCTGACACTCGGCAATCTGGTTGTCCTTGACTTGGATTGTGTCGTTGAGGTTGGAGACGGTCTTCTCGTAATCAGCAATCTCCAGATCCATGAGGTTACTCTGACTGGCTTCCTGTGGAGGAGAAATTCAGAGATATCAGGAGAAATTCAGAGATATCAGGAGAAATCAGGAGAGATTGAGAGAATTCAGGAGAGATGGAGAGAAATCGGGAGAATTCAGAAGATACAGAGAGAAACTGGAAGACATCAGGAGAAATTAGAACGTCGGGGGAAATTGAGAGATATCAGGAGAAATCAGGAGAGATTGGGAGGAATCAGGAGAGATGGAGAGAAATCGGGAGAATTCAGAAGATACAGAGAGAAACTGGAAGACATCAGGAGAACATCGGGGAAATTGAGAGATATCAGGAGAAAGTGGGAGAATTCAGAAGCCACTAGAAGAAATGTGAGAATTCAGGAGAATTCGGGAGAGACTGGAAGAAACCGGGAGACATCGGCAAAAATCAGGAGAGACTGAGAGAAATCGTGAGAATTTTTGAGAGGGAGAGAATTCAAGAGAATTGGGGAGAAATTCAGAAAAATTGGGAAAAACAGCATGAAGCAGGATAATTCAGAAAACGGACAAACAAATAGACAAACAAACAAACAAACAGGCAAAGTTGATGGCATCATACCTTAAGGGCAGCCTGCAATTGTTTGGTTGTTGTGTCAAAGTTCTCCTTCTGTTTTCCAGCATCGAGCTCGAAGGCTTTGATCTTCTCTACTGCCTGTAATAACATTTACATAAAAAAAACTGTTATACAAACATATTTAAATAAGTAAACAGTCTTCCTCTAAATTAATATGCCGACTATCAAATAAAAGCAACTAGTTTAATAGTACCTATACATTTGGAAAGCAAGATTGTAATATTGTTGACCCAACACAGAGTAAAGTTTTAAGAACCATTTTTAATTCAGTTTATTTGAAAGCTTTGACAAATTTTAACTGTTTGTCCCCGTCATTTTAAACTTGAAAGCATTTTATGCAAAAAAAAGAAGAATAAATTTGCATAAATTAAACAAAGGAAGACTAAAGTACCTCTGCCAGTTCCTTCATCTTCTGCCCCTTCTCCTCTCTCTCGCTGTCGCGTTCATCCTCCAAGGCTAGCTTCCTGCTCTTGAGTTCGGCTACGCTCCGCTCCAAGGTATGAATCCCCTTGGCAGCTTGGTCACATGACCTGGCCAACTCTTCCTTGGCAACTTTGGTGTTGGAACATTCAGTGGAAAGATTCTGACGAAGATAAAAAAAATTAATTTTCAGGTTTTCAAGTTCGATAACAAAACATTTTTTTTTTAAAACCTGAACATAAATAATGACAAAAATTGGGAGACTGCAAGATAGGGAAAGATAGCTCAGTTGGCAGGGCACGGGTTCAGTAATCCAGAAGGTTGCAGGTTCAAGTTTAACTCTTTGTTCACCCAAGAAATTTACTTATTGAGTTTTCTTTGCTGTTTATTTGATGTAAAAAAATGGCTGAACTAAAATTACTGACAAGTTGAACAGTCTGTTTAAAATATCATGGGTAGAAAGTCGTTATAAGTTTTGAGGCTTTGCATGGTGGAATATCGATATCGTTTCGGTTTGCGGTAACACCATGTGTTTATCTCAACTAACGAGAGGTATGGGTTCTGAAAAGAACCTTATCGCACAACGATATAAAGTCGTTATTAAACAAATTGCAGGTTCATCCATGAAAATGCAAATCTAACTTGCCGACTAGTTCGAAAAAAAGAAAGAAATTATATTGATGACTCATTTGATGTCTCTAAAAAAAAAGGATTTCTAGGGTTGGAACTCTAAATTATCTGATCAATTAGTAAAAAAAACCTGGGAACTTACTTTCAGATCTTCTGAGGTTTCGTTAAATTTTTTCTGCAACTCCCGTGACCTTAAGAAATAAAGAAAACAATAGACGATTACTCAGCTTTAAGACTTAGATTTTACAAAGGAAATTAAACATTGTAATCATTTCTGAAAAAAACTGGAAAATGGCGAAATGCCACAATTACAAGATTCAATAAGTTAAAAGAAATATTCAGCCAGGTTTCGGCAAAAAAAAAAAAAAAAAAAAAATAATAATAATAATCATAATCATAATGTACATATTGTGACTAAAGAGAAACTTACAGATCTTTTTCTGCATCCAGCGAATCCTGTAGCTTTTCATACTCAACGTGAAGACTCTGCAAAAATAAATCATACTAGAAGTTGGAAAATACCGCAAGTGTAGTCCGAGTCTGTGTCCGAGTCTGAGAGTCCAGCATCCAATCTAAGCAAAAGTCAAGTCCAAGTCCCCAGCATCAAGTCCAAACCCAGTGTCTAGCAGGGTTGTAGTCGAGTCCCTGCAAGTCCTTTCACAAGTCCTTTAGCAACTCCAGTTACAAATCCTTTCATAAAGCCAGTCACAAGTAATTGGATGAACAATGACAAAGGAATGTCTTTGTCAAAGCTCATTTGAATAGCTTGTGATTGGGATTAGGACTGGATGGCTTGTGATGGACTTGCAGGGACTTGTGATGGACTCGACTACATCCCTGGTGTCTAGTCCGAGTCACCAAAGTCGAGATACAAGTCTTATAACTCCATACATGGTAGAGACTGTTTGCTTTTTCTAGTTCTTTAAAACAAAAAAACAAAAACTAGAAATTTGCAACTAGAAATGTTTGCCGTAAGATTACCTGGTAGTTTTCTATATGCTGTCTGCTTCCACTCAACTGTTGGCTTAAGGTTTCAAATTTCTTGGAAATCTGTCCTTTCTCCGACGTGACACGGTTCAGCTCCTCAGTTTGGGAACTTATCTACGAAGAAACATAAACAAATTGATGGGTTTCAGAGGAGAGATTTGAGGACAATTTGAGGCTTTTGATTTGTACGGCATTTGCTGAAAACTGCATTTTCTACCAAAAGATGCGGTTCAAAAAGAGGACTGTGTCAGTTTGCAGAGGTCATTTTTGAATGAGTAAAAACAATTTCAGGACAAAAAAATGAATACATCCGGAAATCTGGAAGACGTCTCACCAAAAATCCTGAAATCAGGAAAAATCCGGAGAAATCTCAGTTTTTGGTCATGTAGCTATTTTGGATGGCATTAAAAAAAATTGAAAAATTATTATTTACCTGTTTCTTTGCCTGTTCGAGTTCCTTTTTCACTTTCATCGCCAGGGATCGTAGCTTCTGTGCCTTCTCTTCGGTTTCTTTGAGTTGTTTGGACTTGGCGTCTAAATCACACAAAAAACCAATAATTTGTGTTACACTTTAACGAGAGAGCAATACTGCCGATATACATGTAAACGGATCAGTACCGAGCATGAATAAGACATGAACAGTTTTTCTTTTTTTAAATACTAGGCACACTATTACACCTTTTTAGGTTTTGTCACAATTTGTCGTCTTTCAGATTTACTGTCAGTTATTGCAATATAAACAAAGAAACCTTTGTAATTTTAAGGGATCATTTCATATTGTTTGAAAGTAGTATCAATTGGTTTTTTTGGCGGTATCAGTATTAACGCCCAGATGGCCAATATAATGACCTCATTCTATACATATTCATGAGGAGTCCGTGGTCCAAGTGCTTTACAAAGAATCCAACGGCAGCATCACTAATTGCCCTCGCTTTCCGCCTATTCCATCTCGGTTGGCAATGAGGAATTAAAGTGTTCCAAGCCAGAGCTCTTAACATTCATTGCAGCAAGACACCTCCACTAATTGGGTCCATGGTCTGACCGCCGCAAACTGGAAATCATTGACAAGCCGACTGGGCTTTTAAAGAGCTCCAAGCTCCAGTTTAGACCTCATGAATATTCAGTTACTCAAGCCGCCTGGCTTCCCATTCATCATCGACATTAGAGGTAAAGAATGCGGCACCGTGAAGGAAAAACAGCGGTACCACAATCACTACCAGATCTGGACAATATGATCTAACGATTCTAACCTCGGGCCAATTTCACGGAGCTGCTTAGCACGAAAATGTCTCGCTTAGCAAAAACAGGTTACCAGCCTTTTGGCTGTGATATTCGTGCTAAGCAAATACCATCTGAATACCAGTCACGTGCAATATACATTACATGCGCATTTGGCTGGTAATCCTGTTTTTATCAAGGTAGAAATTTCATGCTAAGCAAATTCGTGTGCTTAGCAGCTCTCACTATGAACATCTAACAAAAGAAAACCCACGCAGTCCTTTGTTACAAACAAAGGACTGCGTGGGTTTTCTTTTGTTAGATGTTCATAGTGTCTGTCAAATTGGCCCCTGGTGCTGCTGTGAATCGATTTAATGATTATATCTTTTTTTTTTACCTAATTGTTGCTGTAGAGAAACATCAGCAGATGCCGAACCTTGAAGGCTTTCCCTTTCTGTGGGCTTCTCCTGCAAACCAAAAATATAAAAGAAGTTACCACACAGCCACATACAAGCCTTTTAATAGTACCATACACAGATATTCGGCCATCGGACCCCCGACATTCATCGAGTACATATTTGAACACTCTGGATCTCCCAGGTACGGACTGCAGGACTATTTTAATTAGACAAAATGTGACTGTCGGGACTTCAGGGAAGAATCTGATGATCTACACTTTTTTTCAACTGTTGGGCTAGCTTTACTCAATCCTGTAAAGTCAATAAGTTCTAGCTTACTATCTGGAACCAGCCTACAGGGCACGGCCGCACCGTTCATCGATAGCAACTATTTGGGTCAAAGGTTGCTTTCTCAGCAAATAAAAACTTCCAAAGAATACCTCAAGTCTTTTTTTACAGAGATTGTTGAAGAATTTTGATGCTATCTAGGAGCAGAATTTCTTGTGTCCAAAAATTACAATGTTTACAGCAACTCTCACCTCTGATGCTTCAGAAGATCCTGTGGAGGCTACTTCTGCTCCTCCTATCTCCTTAAGCTTCTCGTTCTCTGCGACAGACTTCTCCAAGTCCATCCTCAAGCGACCGACCTCTTGTCCCTTCACGTCTACCTCTGCCTGGACCTCTTGCAGCTTGTTGATCAGCTTCTGCTTGGATGTCTCAACCTCCTGGAGCCTCTTCGTTAGTTCCTGCTCCCCCTCTTCTCTCGAACTCTGCTCGGCCAGCGCTGCCTGCAAGTCAGTAAAGAGCGATGTCCTCTCTTCCTCTACGTCCTTCAAGGATGACTCTAGCTCCAACTTGGCTTTCTCAAGCTTCTCACAGTCCTCCCGTGCAGATCTCCCTCCCGATTCCAGGACCTCTTTGTCAGCATTTAGAGATTCAACGTGCGCTTCAAACTCCTGAATCTGACTGTCTGTGCTTCTGCCATTGGAAGCCATTTCCTCGAGCTTTTCAGCGAGGGTGTTTTTCTCGCCTGTGATAGCTTCAACCTGGTCCTTGAGACGCTGGACTTTAGTCTGGCTGGCCTTCTTGAGTTTCTCAAAGTTGGCTTTGAAGGCTACCTTGTCTGCCTCAAGGGTTTGGATCTTAGATTCAAGTTCTTGAATCCTGGTTTCTGAGAATTGTTTCTCACTGGCAGCGTCTGCTTGCTCTTGGGAGCCTTCTAGAAGATTGGACTCGGTCTTTGAAATTAACTCCTCCTTGACTTCCAGTTCTGCTTGAACTTTGTCTAACTCTGATTGTTTGGCTTCCAATTCAACCTTTATCTCTTCTCTCACTTGTTGTAAAGCCGAATCTTTTTCACAAAGCTCTGCAGCCATCCTTTTGAGTTCTTGTTCAGCTTTGTCTTTGCTGGCTTCCATCATCTCCAATTTCAATGTTAGCTGACCTTTTTCATTTCTGTAATCAGCGTCCTTGACTTCTAACTCAGCCTGGAGATTTTCCTTTTTAAGAGTGACTGTCTGCAAGGATTCATTTAGCTCATTTACTGAAGCTTCACTTTTCTTTAAGCTTTCTAGATCTTTAAGCTTCTCCTTTTCGAGATCTTCAAACTGAACTTTGAATTTTGCTTCTTGCTCCTGAAGCTGCAAGGACAACTTGTCTCTTTCGGTGCTGAGACTCTGCAGTGAAACTTTAAGCTCATTGTCTGATGATTCGTTAGTCTTCATCAGGTGTTCAAGTTCTTCTTGAATTCTGCACTTCTCTGTTTCTACTGCTTTAAGATCCTTCTGGAATTTCTCTTCAAGTACATTCTTTTCTCTTTCAAACTTCTCGTTTTCAGTTATCTCTTGTGCGGATCTCATGACCTTGAGCTGTGATTCAGCCTCTGTGCATTGATTCAAAGCTTCCAAGTGAGCTTCCCGTATGGCCGTCAGCTCAGTTTGAAGCTCGTCGTTACTCTGTTGCATCGATGACAACTCCGCTTCAAGACGAGTCACAACTTGTTGCCCAGCCTCCAGCTTTGATTTATGTTCTTCCAGAGAATCCTTTAAGTTTTCCTCAGCTCTGGCTAAGTTGTCTGTTAACCTTCTGATCTCTGAATCTAGGGAGAGTTTGGTGTCTATCAAATTATCGTGTTCAGAGCGCAGACTCTGCAGCTGTTCTTGTAGTTCGTCGTTCGAGCTCGACTGGTCATTCTTGATGGCCTGAAGCTCTTCTGTTGCCATGCACCTCTCTTGTACCGCTGCCTCCAGTGCCTTGGTGTGGTCCTCTACTGCTGCGTCGAGCTGCTCCTCGAGTCTTCCTGCTTCTTGTTCAGCTTTAGTGACTTTCTCTTGCAAATGCTGTGCTAAATCTTTCTTGCTTTGTGACTGCTGCCCGACTTCTTCCTCCAATTCCTCAACTTTGACAGCAAGCTGGTCCCTGTCTTTCTTCAAACTGTCTACATCGTTCAGAAGGGAGGAATTCAATGATTCCTTGTTGGTGATTTCAGCAGTTAACTTATTTTTCTCTTCTGTCAAATTATTTAAGACTTCGTTAAGCTCTTTACTGCCCTCCTGGAGTTGTTTTAGGTTTGATACCTCTGCAGCCAGTTGGTCCCTCTCGGCTTGGGCTTTGTTGAGTTGGTCTTGTAGCTTCTGTTGCATTTCAGCGATCTTCTGATTTTCCTTCAGTTTCTCCCCCAAATCTGTTACCGCCTCATCCCTCTCCTGTTTCAAGGTTTCAAGTTCTGATTGAAGACCTCTGAGCTGCACATCGTAATCATCAGATTGACCTTTGACCCTCCAAGTCTCTTCAGTCAGTGTATTCTTTTCACTTGTCAACTGATCAACCTGGATTTTCAGCTCACTGTTAGATTCTACCGACTCCTGCAACTCGCGTCTCAGACTTTTCAGCTCTTCTCTAAGTTGCTCCAACACGGCCTGACCACTGTCCCTATCTTGTTCTGATGAGCTAAGAATCTGGCTGGCTGATTTCAACTCGGACGACAGCTGATTGATTTGTGATCGAAGTTCCTCGTTCAACTTGTTAGCCTCCTCCTTCTTTGTGTCAGCTGCTTTCAACCTCTCCTCCATCTGCCCCAACTGGGTATCAAAATTCACCTGTTGTCTCGCAACATCATCCGACTCCTTCTTTCTTGCTTCAAGTTCCTCTTTAAGCTTAGTCACCTCATTTGTGAGATTATCTCTGTCTTTCTGAGAATCAAGTTTTTCAGAGTTGGCCATCTCAAGTTCCTCTCTAAGAATCCTCTTAGTTTCTTCATTGGTCGTGATGAGTGCATCTTTGGACTTGAGGATCTCTTCTTGAAGTTGCTGCAGCTTCTCAATCTCCTCCTCAAGTTCCCTTCTTGCCTGTGCCTCCTCCACTGTCCTGTCCGCCTCCTGTTTCTCAGAGATGCTGATCTCTTCATTTGCGGCTTCCAGCTTGGATCCGAGTTCCTGTATCTCAGCGGAAGAGACTTCCCGAGACTTCTGCAGAGCTAGGAGTTGTTCCGCCAGCTCGTCTCGCTCGGATGTCATCCCAACGAGGGCCCTCTGGAGTTCGCTGGCATCATTTGACTTCCCCCGTTGCTGTTGCTTGAAAGCTTGAAGCGAGTCCATGACCTGATCTCTTGCAGCCGTCAACACTTTGGTCTGTTCCTTCAATGCCTTTACAAATAAAATAACAATAAATGATTGATAAATAACTCCTTAATAATTACACAGATTTAAAAACTGATAGAGAACATGAAATTTAATGAAGTTGGAAGTCACTCAAATGCCTCTGGCAACAGGTTCCAACTTTTTTCCCATACCAATATATCAAAGTGTCCTAAGGACAGTGTATCATCTGACCTCGTTTTCTTTTCCCATGATGCTTTGCTCTTCCTGTAGACACTGAAAAGTGGACGTCATTGTCTCCTGCTTCATCTGCATACACTCTATCTGCTCCAGTAATTCCTGTAATTGTTACAGAAATATGAAAAATGGAACTGCTGCATCAGAACATTACTCTGAATTTGGAAGTGTTCAGGAATGTGTTAAAACAAATTTCTAGCCTAGAAAACCTAGGAAAACTCTGCCTTTGATTTATATTGGTCGCTGGTTCAGTCGGTCGTTAGGATGCTTTTGCACTATTAGGACAATGTAAAGAGCGGACAGATTTCAAGTTTCAAGTACTTTTTGAATAGTTGACTCAAGTGACTTTTTGCCTTGTTCGGGGCAAAGTTGGCTGAAATTATTGGTTTACCTTGTTTTTGGAGCTGGCCTTGCTCAGATCTTCTTTAAGATGTGAAACTTCTTTTCCGAAGTCCTCTTTCTCCACAGTAGCCTTGTGCAATGCATCCTCAAGATTCTGGAAACAAATCAAAAACAGGGTTCCCACAGAAATCTGAAAACCAAGTTCCATGACTTTTCCAGGATTTTCCAGGACTAAAATATGCCAATTTCCATGACATTTAACGCCATTTTGCAGAGAAAAGTTGTTTGGTATTATGATACTGATGAACCGCTGATGTTGGGCTAACCATTTGTTAGCTTTTGAAAATAAGTTTTAATTAATAATGGCCTCCTCCTCACATCAAAAGCGGCCCATCAAAAATAATCCTTGCATGATCTTGATTTCCATGACTTTTCCATGACTTTTTTATTTTTCCCAATTTTCCATGACTTTCCCATGACTTTCCTGGACAACTTTTTCCCCCAGGATTTTCCAGGATTTTCCATGACCGTGGAAACCCTGAAAAAATGTGACCAAAACCTAAATTTTTAGATACGATTAATTGCCAGCCTCCCTCTTTAATCATGGTGAAACATGGCCATTGGGTGTGGTCAATGGGTGTGGTCAGTATGAGTGGTCAATAGGAGTGGGCGTGGTCATGGGTGTGGTCATGGGTTAAGGCAATACCTTGTGCGTCTCAGCAGCCTGCTCTTGTTGCTGTTGCACTGCATTGTAAGCTGTCAGCATTCCCTCTCGCTCCTCTTTCATCTCGGCCAGCTCATCTTCAGCCGTCTTGAGTCTTGCCTCCAGCTCCTCCGTTGCCTTGGCAACATCCTTCCCATCAGCGGAGGTACTCTGCTGATCGGCTTTCTCCTTGAGCTCCTTGGATAACTCTGGACATGGAAAGTTTGGTGTAGGTGAGAGGAAAAGAGATTGATTTTTTGAAAGTGTTAAAACATTGAACATCAATTTGCCTGTTAACCTCTCGAAAATGGACAACAGCCGTAACTACGGTTTGAAAAGACCGCACGAAAGGGGGTCTCCAAGTGCGTTGAATAGGACCACTCTATTCAGTGTGGTGCCTATTGTTTGCATTTACGCTTGGCTGCACAGCCGGACACAAGGAGTTAATTTAATTACAGTAAAATTGTACTATTACAGAAGTACAAAAACAAATGAAACTTTGAGCTCAAGCACAGTGGGTGTGTTCTCTAACCTCTAGACAACTTTTAGACAACTCTATTGAATGTTGCGAAGATTTTGTGGGATTCCACATGAAATTATGGATGTGATCGGACACTGCTAAAAATAATTTGTGTCCAAATATTTGTATTTGTACACATATCGACTATTCAATTTGTGTGTGTATCAACTATCAAATATTTTATAGATTGCAGTTGTACATTAACTGATTGTAAAATAGGGATTAGCAAATTGGGAATTGGGATTAGCAAATTGGGAATTGGGATTAGCAAATTGGGAATTGGGTTATTTGGATCCGCAACTTGGAAATCTACATGAGCAAATTTGGAAATTTTACAGCAAATTGGGAATTGGGATTAGCAAATTGGGATAAGCAAAATTGGGAATTGGAATTAGCAAATTGGGAATTGGGATTAGCAAATTTGGAATTGGGATTAGCAAATTGGGAATTGGGTTATTTGGATCCGCAACTTGGAAATCTACATGAGCAAATTTGGAAATTTTACAGCAAATTGGGAATTGGGATTAGCAAAATTGGGAATTGGGATTAGCAAATTGGGAATTTTAAGCAAATTTGGGTCAATCCACCAGACAGACTCACTGTCACACTGCGCTTTCAGCTTCTGCATCTGCGTGGCTTGTTTCTTCACATACTTGATCAAGTCATCCTTCGCCAAGGTATCCAACTACAGACAAGAAAAAATGGTGGACAACTTTTGACAAACATCTTTGCACCAACCTGGGGCCAATTTACACAAAGCACACAAAATTTGCTTAGCACAGACAATTGTTGCTTAGCTAAACAGGTTACAAGCCAATATGTCATATGATGCATACTGCTTGGGAAGATCCAGGAAAACCTGCTTAACAATGTTTGCGTAACAGTTCCAACTAAACATTCAGTTTTGAATTCTACCTAAAACAATTTACACGTGTCACATCCCAAATTCAACTGAAACTAAACTCTCCAGGTAGAGTGGCTCTATATACAGTAGGGTCATTCCATAAATTTGGTGTCCCTTTTACATAGTGACATGTATAAGATTTTGCAATTCCGGACACATTCTTTAATGCCTTCTATCTCCAAGAGTGATTATGTAAGGCAAAGTAAAAAATAGTGTGAAGTCAATTTTAATGATACTGACACAGGGTCAGGTGTGACAGGGACACCGAAAAATGGTCACACTTTTGGACCCCAAATTTATGGAATGTCCTATGTACATTACGCATTTATTTGTAACATTTCTTTACCCAGGGTGTGTCCAAACAGTTTAAAACTGGTTTCCATTGGGGCCCTGCATACATTATTAATTAAAGTTGGGTAACGTGGAATTCACAAGCAAAAAGTACATCTGTGAGATGGATTACGAACATTAATACTTGCAAATATACAAGAATATTTACCAAAATAAATCTATATACATGGTTAAGTTTTCAACTTTCCAGTACAAGGCTATTGCTGATTGATAAGATGGGAGGAAAATCCGCAAAAAAAAAATCTATTGGGGGAAAAAACTACAATTAAGGGGAAATTCCCACCTGGCTCAAAATTTTAATTTGAAGTCTTTTTTTACCACTAGTAAAACACACCACTTGATCTTGCCAAATAAAACAAATAAAATTAGCTGGTTGAATATTAATTCTGAAAATAAATTAAACTGCTGCATACTGCTTACTGACTGAATTGACCTGAAATAGACAAATCAACAAACTTAGCTGGCCTAACGTTTCTGAATATTAATTCTGACAGATGTTCCGTGCTCGAGCTAACAGAGCTTTGTTCAACACATAAATTGATTATTACCCCTTGGGTGCATGCAAAATCCCATTAAAATTGTTGGATTCAGCAGGGTTAGCTTTAACGTGACATTCATAAATGCCTCAGCGAGTTTCACTATCCTTATTGGTCGAGAGCCTGTCACGTGGGTGTGTTTAAACGGTTGTTTAAACACGGCTGGAAGTTGTTTAAACACGACGCGTCATACAGCTGTTCTCAGCCGATACGCAACAGGGAGAGCGTAGTAGGTGCGCGCACAACTTAAATATATGTACATGTACTGAACTTCATAATGTAAGACAACGCTAATGCACACGTATAAAACGCTGCATCTCGTGCGTGTGCGTACGTGCACGCGACAGACGGGTGCGGAACGCCTCCACGCGCATGTGTTTTGTACTGAGCAAATGGGAGAAAAAGTGGGGCGAAAAAGCTTCGCATTTTGTCCTTTTTACGGGAGGTTTTTGCATTTTTCGTAAGAAGGCATTTATGAATGGGGATAAAAATGTGATGACCCGGTCTTTACCAGTCAATAATAACCTCGAAGGGTCGTGACCGCTGTTAATGGACTTCGCCTTCGGCTCGGTCCATTAACAGCGGTCACGCCCCTCCTCGGTTATTATTGACGTGGTAAAGACCAGGTCATCACACTTTTATCCCCTTAGCAACACATGCTGTTATTGTTAGAGGATGCAGTACAGTTGTTGGACGGGTTTGGATCAATTTTTGTTTATGTTCGATGGGGAAGAAAAAAAGAGTAAAACATGTAAAGAAAACAAACACATGTAAGGAAAAACCTTTCCTGTGTAGGTTAAAAAAATAATGTTTGAAATTTGTCTACGTTCAGCAACCCACACAGAGTTGTTGAATTTAGTTCATAAGGCTAATGCATAGAGTATTAAATCAATAGAGAGTAATCAATATGTACAAAGTGATGCCTGCTGGGTGCATCCGTGTTTGTGTACAAACCTATGGAAAACTTCTATACGGCTTTTTTGCATACCTGTATTTGTATTCTATACAGGTGCGTTATCGAAGTCGATACGCCCAAAACCGAAATGCACAATCAGTAAATGAGCGTTTCGTTTTGCTCTGCGCAAACAACGCTAACGGGTGCGCGCGCGCGCGTATGTACTTCAGATGATTTTTGCCGCGACGGTCATGACGTGCTTAAGTTGCTTGCGTATGTTGTACTTCCGCGTTGCATTTAGAGTACACTTTCTAAAATTCACTCCATCTAATTTCAATATGTTATCTACAAACACGCGCATGAATTCAAAATGTCTGCGCGCAGGAAGGATTTAAAGTCACGCACGTACATGTAAGATGAGGAGTTAGCGCTCTAGTAATTTAATATAGCTCTATGGGCTAATGCCTTGTCATGTCTCTCGGGTTATAATTGATGCAAATGACGTGCAAAACCGAAACGTGCAATAACAATTGCTGCCCTATTTCCACAAGCTTTCGGTTTCACAATTTGTCAAGTTTTGTTTTACAACATCCTCTATTCAGTTTCACAAACAAAAGTGGCGTTGGAAAATCCCATTTACATGTACAGGGTCTTCCCTTGGTCAAACTTAGTCAAACCTGTGTTTCCTATTTCAAAACCCATTTCACTCCAGCAAATTAAGTTACAAAATCTTTTTACTGAAAATTGTCAAAAATAAGGTAAGAAAACCTTAATTAATCCCTATTACTAGCAAAGTCACATGAGGTTTCTTTCTTTTATTTTACTTCATCTATTCATTTTTTTTTTTAAACTGTCGACTCTGGACTTTGGGGACATGGCAAGCAACATACCGAACCAATAACCCTAACTCCCTAGAGTGTGTGGAAAATCGTATTGAAATTGGAGGATTCAGGACTGTTAGGGTTAAGCTCCGCCCCCTTTAACATATTCACCAATCACTGCTGTGACGAGGGTCCAACAAACAATCTGGCAATGTCAGTCAATATGTCAGGGGGCGGGACTTAAAGGGTATTTTTTGTAGGCGGGGCATGCCATTCTTTGTTTTGGGGTTCAAAGTCTCAAGAAACTACAAAAAAATAAAAAATACATCAAAATCTTTATGTATTCAACATTATTTCAGAACCAATAGCATTTTTCCCCGTTTTGAGCCATTAAATTTACAATAATGAGTAGCCTCATATGCTACATGTACATAATACAGTGAATTTACAGTTTTGCTACATGGACATTATTCCCACAGTGAAAGTCACAACCATACCAATGCAGTGTTGCATGGCTGTTCTATTCATTCTGTTCAATGGTTGAGTTGGCCACAAAGCATTATGCAATTTACACTCCATTGAACATGAATGGTGAGTAATAGTCAGGCTATCATTACTGTATGTGCAATAGTGGGTGGGGTGTCTGCAGTTGAAGATAAACACACAAACATCTATGATTTCAAGGGTGTATGGTCACCGAGCCAATGTAATACATGTACATGATAAAGAATGCTGTATTTTTTTTCCCAGGTATTTTTCCTTCAATATCTCAACCTCACAGTTTTCCTATAGATCATGTTTCTCCAGATACATGTTAACCCCTTGAGTACGGTGTTTTTTTACGAGACGTCGGGCTGTCGTGGCAGTTCTGGCAGCCAAGCGAACCGCTACAATGTGTTTGTGCAGTTAGGCGTAACATAAACAATAATCCGACAATGGATTGAAACTGAACACAATAGCCCTGCCCCTCCCTACAAAATATTTTTTATACACACGCTTAATTTTGCTTTTCAAACATTTCGGAAAATGTGAAAAACAACAACCAGATTTTGATACTTGGCAAAACATTTGGTATACAACCAGAATTGCTAAATCATATCTTACATCCATTATCATTACTCAGTAGAGGTAGGTATAGGCCCCCCTCCCCCCACTTCCCTTCACATCCACCCCCCCGCCCCTGCTATCCAACTCTCCCCACACCCCCCCCCCCCCCCCCCCCACCACCCAGTACTTCCCCCAGTACTGCCCCACCCCCGAATGTTGGGAAAATATTTGACTTGCTAAGACTTCAGCCTTTCTTGGAGTAGAAATAAAATTTGGCGCCATGATTTTATACAAGAGAATGCCGCCAAGGAAACTGCAGGGGTAATATTGGCCAAAAATGAAAAATCCACTTTTACAGGTAAAAACACCTTTAGAACAACACCCCAGGAAGTCCAGATTGCAAAAAAGATTCTTGAAAAATTTTGAAATCCCAACCCAAAAATCAGGAAAAATCCCGACCAATCTCTCGCCACATTGGGGGTGGGATTGACCAGTTGGGGAGGGCGGGGGAAACAATTGTGCATTATCCTTACCTTTCCCGATTTGCTAGGGGTAGATTTGGCCTCTCCTTCCCCAGTGGGCGGGGCTTGATCAGGCGTGGCCATTTTGTCTTCGCCTTTGGCCGTCCGCGCTGTGTGGTCTAGATCCCACTTCTAACTGCGTCTCTGTAATAATTACATGTTTCAGAAGAATGTTAAAGATTGAAAACCCGTTGCGTTGGAGTTTATTATTACAAAGTGTTTATTTTGCCGTGAACCGGTCTCGCCTTTTTGTTCGCTATTCAGCCGTGAAATCCTTTGGTCGTGTGCAGTCAGTCATTTCCTGGCGCGCTCAGATACATGTATAAGAAACTGCCCCATCTGTCGAGTTGGTAAATGGCCGAGTGGTAAACGTTCCTATCTAGAGCACTCGAAGGTTGCAGTGCTGCGTGTGGATTTTTATTTTTTTATTTTTCAAAAAAAGCAAGAATTTCTTTTTCCTAAAAATCAAACCATAATTGAATTGCAGATACATGTAATAAGCATTTTCTTTAGGGGAACTTGAGGTTTGTTTTAAGGGAAATAAAGCCCGAAATTGCATTTGGTCTGATTCTCATTCGTTATGGTGAAAATTTCTAAGACCCCAAAAACACTCACTGCGCATGATCAGTGCCGTGCTGGTCAAGCAACTCAAATTAATCTGATGCCATTTAACAGTCAAATAACCACTGCCTTATAATATTATTTATAAACTTTAGGTAAACTTTAAGCTATTTTCTTTTACTAATTCATAGTTTTGGAAGATTTTTTCTAGAACAAAAAAAGAAAGGTATGGGAACTGAAATGGATATTAATTAAGAAATCAGTGAAGACAGCCGGCAAAGCTTGTCTTATAATTGTTAGAACATTTCGCCGGCTAAACATTTCCGCCGGCTAAATTGAACACAGTATTGCTTTTTAAATTTTTACTTTTGAGGGAAATATATTTTCAATGACTGATGATCACAAAGGCATATAGTTGAAAAAACGAAAGTAGAGTACTGCATTTTTACAAGTTATTTGTTAATCCACAATCGACCTTTATCGATGTACCACCTGGTTAAGATGTCAAAATGGTCAAAAGGCATTGTGGGAAGGAAACGGGAGCGATATTTGTGATTTTTTCCTTTCCACAATGCATTTTAACCATTGTGACGAGTCTATGAATGGTGATTGTGTAGTGTAGGGCCCTGTTCGGAAAGATTTTACTTTAATACCCCCCCAACCAAAATGGATCTAAAACAGCAAAATCTTAGAAAATAACCAACCCTCCTTGATAACAACTGTCTAAACATGTGCCACAACCTCTTATTTCAAGATTTATGTCAGCAAAATCTGTAAAAAATGAGGCAGAAATCAACATGTATGTGAACACTGAGTTACCGTACACTGAGCACTATGCCAAGAACATCTAACACAGAAAACACAAACTTTCTTACCCTATATTTCACAAAGATTTCCCAACAAAATTCTCAAATGTAAATGTTGTGCCAAGTGTTTATACAATTCTGAACACAGATGGATAGTTATTTTCAAAGATTTGCTGTTTCTGACTGATTTTGGTAGGGGGTATTAAATTAAAATCTTTCCATAATTTGATCAAAACTAAAGAGGGGCCCTACATACACTACACAATCGCCTAATGAAATGTTTCTCCCGAAAGAAAAATTGTCAAATCTTGATGTGCACATGTGCAGTTGGAATACCGAACTGGCTTAGGCCGTGTCCGAATTACTTGGCTGCGGCTTGAAATTACACACGAGTCTATGGGAAGTGGCTGCAGCCGCTACATGCATAGACATGTGTGTAACATTCAGTCGTAACCAAGTAAATTCGGACACTGCCTTTACTAGCCTTACAAACATGGCTGCGCCCACTGACATGACTGACGTGACCGGCACGAACACTGCCGAAGAATATATGACTCAGATTCAGAATGAATAAGAACAGGACTGCCGGATTTGCAGTGAATGATTGAACAGGATCACAATGCTGTTCAACTACTCACGAGTAGAGTGGCAATGGGTAAAATTACGAAATATTTCTGTAACGAACTTACAAGCAAAATCCACACGTAGAAACGAACAACCCACAGCTCGCGATGTATTACGCGTACCGATATTGTACTTGGGAGACTCGTGAGGGCGCCCTCTAAATAAAACTCGGGGCGGGGCAGCATTTCTGCGTAAAATTAATTTAAATCATGCACCTATCAGTTGTTTTCTCCACCCCTCCCCCGGGTTGCTCCACCCCAATATGTGGATTGTCATATCCAAAGTGACCCAAAGCCCCACCCTTGGGCACGAAACAAAATAATATCAATCCCAACGTCCGGGGTTGGGGCGGCCGGGGTTTGGGGGTGGGGGGGGGGGGGGGGGGGGGGGGGGGGGGGGGTGGGGGCAATTGATATGTGCATAATATTGACTATTGGATTAATCGATTAGGAGAAGTACAAAAATCATGTTTAGCGTACCCGCCCGATTCCTTTTTTGGGGCCGCCTGGATTTTGTTTTACCAGTGGAAAATGAGGTGAAAAAAAAACTTTCTTTATGTCAACCAATCCACCGGGAAAAAAACAAGCCAACTGAAACTCTCAAAAACCACTGTAAAGATGTTAAATTCTCTTGTCAAACATGTCTCTTTCGTTTTTGTGATCTAAGTCTGTGAATTCCTCAAGGTTAGTAAGAACATTGACTCTTTAGAGCTTCTGCGCTGTCCTCTTTGTTTTTATATAATAGAAAGACGAGATTATTCAATTATAGTTCTTGTTGTGCCATTTCATAATATTTATACATTCACATGCCTAGTCATTGGGGATATGTGTCACCCTCGTTTCCGCCTTTCACCTTTTCCAAAGGAAAATGTTTAAAAATGACAAATAATCATGTTCACGTTTCGGGGAGTTTTGAAAGTTTGCTCCCCGAGCCAATACCTTTTTTTTTTTTTATGTGTAATTATGCTAAATGAAAGGGGGTGGGGTAGAACCCGGATTGTTTGCAGGGGGTTTCTGAATTTTGTCCCCGTACATTTCCCCGAAAAAGTTGACTTTCTAAATGTTTCGCCTGCGAACAAAATTGTATAAGCGGGTAGGGGAGGTGGGGGGGGGGACACAATTTCTCAACTTTTGTTGCGCCATTTAAATTCTTTGTTCTTACCCATTCACGCAAAATAAGACCTGTATACATGGTTTCTGCTTTCTGTTTGCAACTTTAGACGTAGGCCCCTACAAAATAATAAATAATAAATTGGCAACGAGCGGGGCGGGGGGAGGGGGGGGGGGGGTCGACCCCCAAGCCCCCCCCCCCCTCCCCCACTCTGGATCCACCCCTGAGAATGGTATGAACATTTTCGAAGAAAAAAAAATCGCCAAAGAAAATCTAGAGTACCCAGAATTTTAAAATAGAAATTCCCAATTTAGGGCTAAAAACCACTCTTTGGCCATGTAACACTCCCGTTTTTCGTGTCACCTGGTAGTACCTGACGGGGAACTCATTGAAATAATCACTTACAGATAGTTTAAATCGCTAAAAATCAGATAATCGGTGTTATCATTGCAATCGAACGGAACAAGGTGAAACCAGGCCTCGAAATCCCCCTCTTGCGCCCTTACGTCACAGGCGACCATTTTTTGACATGTATGGACAGCCATTTCAACAAAACAAAAATCAAATATGACAATAAGAATATTTTACATTAAAAAACATAACTTTTACAAATTTTATATACAATTCCACATTTTCTCTGAAAAGGGTGCATTCTTAAAATACAGCGGGGAATACATAATTCTCCTATTATTTATACGTCAATCCACCACTCTATTTTTGGAAGATGCGGCGTTCCATACAAAGCTGTCGACAACTTCATCATAAAGAAGCGGGCCCCCCGATGATCTGCATATGAGTCCAACTGTCTCGTAAATGTCACGTTTTTTTAATTCAGGATATTAAACTGAGTTTACTAGGAAAACATAAGTTAACCTAGTTCCCAACCGGTACCACGGATGTCACTTTCTGAATGTTTTGTTTTTACGGTAGTGTAACATGGCCTATCTAGGTAAAGGGCTACAACAGAGGTGGTGCGGTTGGCCACATTTTAGGTTGCCAGCCCTATCTACCACCCTTAAGGTTTTCCTGGGTCCAGATCTAAATAGAGGATAAATCTTCAATAGATACCAAAGAAATTATCAATTTTCAGACCTATAGAACCTTCTAGAGTTTAAACGAATATTTTAAAACCTAAAAACATTTCTGTTCTAGGGCGCATGACAAACTACGGTATACGCTCAGTGTCAAATCTAACCCCTCCGACACGGCAACACAGCACTGAGTCTAGCCCCGCGCAGCATTTTCTGCACTCCGGTTACCGGCTACGATGACTCGAATCGTTTTTACAATTAACATTCATCATCACCATCCTCGACGGATCGCGGAACTCAAGGCTTGACCCTGTACTTCCGGTTGGTCATTCACATACCTCCCGGAATTTTCTCTAATAATTTCATCATTTCAGCACACACCACTGGCACGGGCAGAATAATACATTTCCGCGTTATCATTCTATGAATCACTCATCCATTATTTCAGGTGAAGGTTGGGGCGTGGTAATGGGGGAGGGGGGGGGGTGGGCGGTAGTGAGGGGAGGAGGCGTCTTCATAAACGCCTTTCTTTCGTAATAACAATTGAAATAATAATAATTATTATTATAATTAACACTTATACAGCGCCTTACATTAATCAAATAAAAAAAAATCACAAAGCGCTTCACACAATTGTTTTCCTATACATGTATCAATTAATTAAAAACAAATAATGTGATATAAAAGACGGTTAAAATCTATAACCCAAATAAGATTATAAAATCAAATACCATACCACAGACCGCTCTTAAGTGAAATCCGTGCACTCTTATCGTTTGAAACGAGGGACACAAACAGTTGTCCCCAGTTTTAATTGGTTAGTGAATGTTTACCCTTAAAATTGCAGAGAATACGCAATAATTTGTGTGTTTGGTTAGTTTTGTATATATGCGCATGTTTAAGGTATATGTTATTCAGGACAGGGAATAAAGAATTACATGCGAGGACAATACGTCCTCGATTGACAAGCTATCCTCTATACTGGAAAATGTATAGAAAACCAATGATAGAGATTGCCAAAACAGTTAGGGTAAAAAGAAAAACAGTCAGAATGATAATGAGAAGTTTTCAAAACAGGCCTACACCATAAACCGTTGTATGTGGGTGGGTTTGTTTCTGTATTTAATATATTTAACAATAGAGGACAATAGGGTACCCGGTTGAGAAAGGTCCTCGTTTGAAAACCGTGTACAACTTGAACCAATGAGGGTCCGTGCCAACAAGTTAAAGTATGAACAATATGAGGACAATAGGAGGTCCCCGATTGAAGGCTTGTGCACACGTCTGAGGATTTGGAAAACAATAGGGGATTGGCGATTACAATACAACTGAGGACCCGAGCTCAAGTCCTCACTAGTGTTCATGTACAAACATTATGGGACTTGTTGAGAAAATGTTTAAGTCTAAACAATGGGAACAATGGAGGCGAACAACATGAGTCCTAATGAGTATAGTAAAACAGGCCCGTGTGTGTTGGGGGGGGGGGGGGGGGGGGGGGGACTATCTATCGTGCAATTCAATTGCTAGGTACAAATGAAGTGGAGCCGCCCACATTAGTTGGGGTAAGGTTACACTCTAAAAAAAAGTGGTAAAAATGGGTTGATATTTTGCCCAGTGTTGGGCAACATATCAACAACCGAAAATCTTGGGCAAATTCTTCCCAATAATTGGTGCATTTTTACCTGAATTAACCAACAATGTGGTAAATTAATACCAATGTTGGGTAAATAGCAGTTGCCCAATTATGTTTTACCCAACGTTTTTACAGTGATAGCAAACTGGGAACATTTCTCAAGAAATTTCTGAACATTTCCACAAATTTGGGCGGGTTTCCCCAAATCTCCGAATACTTTCCAAACTTTTCCGAAGTTTTCGAAAAGCAAAATTCAAAACATTGAGCTGGCACTGCGGTAGTTTTCCAATGAGCATGCTGTAAGCAGAAAATAAAACGTCTTTCCGGTCACAACTGATAATGATTATCTGCTGGTACAAGGTAGGACGCCGAGTAAAAAAAATGGGTCCCTTTGTTTTCATTTTTCTTCCTCTTTCGTTTTTCCCCATCTTTATAATTCAGTTTATGGATAACTCAATCACTATATTAGATTAGCTTATTAACCCTAACAGTCTTGAATCCTCTAATTTTAATATGATTTTTCACACACCCTATAGAGAGCTTAATTAGGGTTAAACAGTATCAAGATGGGCCTGAAATGTACAATTCGACAGACGTCAGTTGTGTTTAGGCTCGTCATTTCTGGATGCGTAGACTTTGTGTTCAAGGATTGCTTTCACTTTGCTTAGATAATCGGATGTATATTTGGTCATCTTTGCTTTACGAAAAGTGACACTGCGATTTTTTGTTCGAGTTGTGTAACTGCTTTGTAATTTCATTAATCGTTTATCCATGAGATTACGCATTGCGATTATGGGGTGTGTGGGCGGGTGCCGTAATCAGAGGGTCAAAGGTCGCTGTTCATATTCTGCTCTGCCCACAAGAAGTCAAATTTGATACTTTTGGGTAATATCATCATGTTGCTTATTCAGAATTGTAAAATATCATAAGATAAATAATCGGACGGGGGCTTAGGACACCAGCTTCACAGGTGCCCCCCCCCCCCCCCATTTGAGATTGCATTTATGCAGCCAAAAGTTCAGCAA
Organism: Hippasteria phrygiana; assembly: GCA_037893225.1. Lineage (NCBI taxonomy): Eukaryota > Metazoa > Echinodermata > Asteroidea > Valvatida > Goniasteridae > Hippasteria > Hippasteria phrygiana. Next base: position 3,431,130 of record JAZGUH010000202.1, read on the forward strand.
AGTGAATTTCCTACAATCTGTAAAATGGGTCCGGGTCTCTCTGTTCAGGTCATGATAATTGAAAGGTGTTTTGAACAGTAGTCACGCGTATCATTTAAATACAATTAAACGAAAACAAACAATCCGCCTTTTGTTGGAAAGGGCGCTAGAATTGTTCTTTGGACAGTTCTGTTCACTAAAAAGGGAATTTTGGGCTAAAGACCAATTTTTGAGGGGTGTCGTGGGGCAAGGGGATCTTGCCCACCCACAGTCCCTGTAAAATTTCCCAACCAGTAAGTGTATCGTCTAATTTTCTATCGGATTTTGTTTGATCGGCCTGTTTGACACCAGAGCGCTATACGTGCATTGTCTGATTTGTTTTTGAAGGTTGTTGACAAATAAAGGTTATTGTGTGGTTTTTGGTTTCTAATTTAGTGAACAGGTGTATGGTAAACCATGATTGAAACCAGCTCTTCCCAAGAAACTCACTTCCAAAGCTGTGATACACGTGTGGCATGGAAACATACACCCGTTTTTTTTTTTATTACGAAAGCCAAGCAATTTGTCCGTTTCGAACAGGCGCATTTTGAACGGGCACTGCGCTATACTGTTAAAACGCTGTTTAAACAGTTGTTTAAACAAGTTAAACAACCAGGTTGTTCATGTGCCATGCTTAAACAACTTTATCGGTTGTTTAAGCAGGGCACATGAACAACCTGTTGTTTAAAAAAAAGGGGGGGGGGGGGGTTCCATTATTATTCTATTTTTTTTTCAATGTTAAAATCTTTATTTACATTTAAATGGCAAACACTTTTTTGGTGGGGTTGGGCGGATGTAGTCGCCTCGCCCCTTTACAAGCCCTCAAAGATGTGACCCTGCATTATAGATGCGTTCATTGTCAGGGATTTGCTTCAGAGTCATGCTGTGGAGGATTCTAGCAAAAACGAATTCCACTCTTCGCTCAAGTTTGAGTTTTTTTCAAGGAAAACTTTCAAAAGAGAAGATTTTCTCACAGAGCACAGGAGCTGGTTCGTTCTCCACTTAAACTAATGCCTCCAACCCCGGGATGGAGTTTGCGCACTGAGGCAAGCCCAACTCTAATCTCGAAATCCCCGATCTTCTTGTACCTATAGCTCCGATCAATTTTTGACACAACCTAGCTTGTACCTTTTAGCGGCGATTTTAATCGAATCCAAGTTATACAAAGATAAAACTGTTCACATGGCAAAACAGTTGCACCCGATGTAGTCGATTGGGGTTAATAAGGTGTTTAATCAGCCAGTGACATAATATCATGACCCCCTCCCCATCCTGTTCCACTGCAGTTCCAGATCCGAGAGCCGGGAACGATATTATGAAGCTGTTTTGTCAACTCTTGCTGTGTCCTTTCATACTTTCAGCTGTACTGGATCCGCCCTCTGGAGTTTGAGGGTCAAATTTTCGGTCATCAGATGTGGCAGGATTTGGGGCCCATTCAGATCAGCTGCATGTAATCAAAGTCTTATAAATTATTAAATCTAGAGTCGGACCCTGTTTTCTTTTGTTTTAGTATTCCGAAGACTTCTGGTTGGCTATGGCGCCGCGGAATAACTGGGGCCGAAGCCGAAGTCAAGGTTTTAGATATAGGCGTCCTCCTCGTGACGGTCAGAACGTACTGTCGAGTAATTTCTTCTCTGAAGAGGCGTTCACGTGTACATGTATCTTCTATCTGTAAGCCTACTTTCCATTCTCCAGTTCAATGAGCGACTATACTGAACCCAGAAGACATAAAACGAAACAGACCCCTCGTCTGAACGCGGTCCAATAACATTTGGAATAGCCGCATAATTGCAGTACAATCCCCCTGTAAATTACTTTTTTTATAATAAAATCTTGGCGCAAGACAATAGATCTCGTCATTAAACATTAGCAACGGCGGATCCGGGGGGGGCGGGGGGGGGGGGGGGCAAAGGGGCCCATGCTCCCCAAGGGCCAAGCCCCCCACCCAAACAAAACGTCGCAAAAAGGCAGTACACCCACATGCAAAATTAAACAAAGTAAAAGAAAGGGAAGCAAGAACCCTCCGTTTTATCTGTGATTTGTGCAGGTTTGTTTTTCCTTTTTCGGGAAAATTCCCCCCCCCCACCCCCAAAATTGTGTCATGGATCCGCCCTTGAACATTAGGGGACTCATTTGCGTGGAGGATCTTTGTGGTCACGTAGTAATGTACCGTACCTCAGGCCCCAGCTCATAGTGGGCCAAGCTTTCATTGTAACAATTTCATTTTCCGGGGCTCCCCATGCCCCCCCCCCCCCCCCTCCACCCGCCCCTGCTGGATCCGTTACTGGCTTGCATGTTTGTACCTGTTTGTGATTTTAGGACAGAAAAAAGCACCCCCCCCCCCCCCGTTCCTCTGTACTATCCAAGGGCGGATCCAGGGGGGGCAAAGGGGGGGGGGCCCCAAAAACCAAACCAAATTTTTACTGACGTCGCAAAAAGGCAGCCACTGCGTAGGTGCACCCACAAAACTCAGCCAAAAATTAGTCTGGCCCTTCCCCAAAAAATTGCTAATATTTTTGGGCTCCCCAAAAATTGTGTTTTAGATCCGCCCTTGGTACTACTACTATGCGGAATTGGTCCTACTCATAATGAATAGGCCTAAAACTCCGCTTACCAAAGTGAGTAGAATTTCCGTAAATGTTCTAAAGTAATGACATATTCGCTGACAACCGTGTCCATAAAAGGGCAAAAAGAAACATCTATATACGTATGGGCCTACTTGTGACATTCCGGCACACTAGCCATACGCAGACAAAAACTAAACGGACCTACGTCAATGATGGAAAGGCGCACATCACATCACATACCCTACGCTGCATAGATTGGAGATCACGTATACTACCCGTTCACATGGGCTGTTCTTCCTCCATGGGCTGACTTAACGTGTTCACCACATCCGACCGAAATATTTTTGAAAGTTACACAAAAACACAAGGCCAAATTAGTCAAACTGCCCCCGTTGTCTTATGTGGTGGCAGTCACTGACCTTTGACTAGACATGTCGTTGCCATGGGGATGTCTTCAATTGTTTGTTTGTTTGTTTGTTGGGGTGTTTGTTTGTTGGGGTGTTTGTTTGTTTGTTTCTCTGACTGTCATACTTACTCAAATGCTCAAGACCGGACCGTCGCTAGAAGGGGTGTCGTAGGGCGTGACATCCCCATAAGTCATTTTTGTCGGTAAAAATTGGAGAGTAAAGATAATTAAATAAAACACACCATTCCTGAGTACAGGGTGTATAATAATTACATTAGTAGCACAAAAATCTCCCAAGTTAAATGTTGCCTTTCAACGTCAAAATATACTTCCTTGTAAATGCTCATACTGTGTGGTTCAAAGTTATGGACATGGTATTTTTAGTGTCTCCTCGTTTCTGTGCACGTGGGCAGTGTGATTGTAGGCTACGCCCCAAACTCTCCTCCAACAAACCACACCATTGGAAAACAGTTACTACTTTCTATTTACTGAAGGCACAACATCATCTCATTCCGAGAGTACCTGATGGCGGTCCCATTGGTTAAAACACAAATTCCCAGCCGTCCTTCCCGAGAAAACAAGGGTCGAGGTTAAGTTTCAATACATGATACCAACACATGAGTTTGTGTGATTACAGATCCTGTGACACAGATCATGTGACACACGAATCCCACGCTTTCAAAAATAAACTGGGTACGTCGTTTCCTGTAAAACCTTGGTACGTGAGCTAATTCCCTGCAAACCAGGAAAGCTGAGGCTATGAGGCTATATATAAGTCTCACAACGGGAGCAGCAGAATCAACCAGACAAAGATCTCGTGGACTGCAGCAGGTGAGCTAGAGTCAATCTTGCTACAACAAGTTCAAGTCAACTTGCTTTCAACTCGACACCACCCAGGCGAGTCTCGCCTATTCTCGACAAACACCGAAGATGGGTCTCAGTACAAACGTAGCTTCAGCTCTATCTCTCGTTTTGCTCATTGGAATTTCCGCAGGACTTGGGTGCATCGTGGGTGCCCACGTTGGAGGTAAGATCAAGCTCATTCCTAACCGTCGTGAATATGCATTATATCTTAGAGAACCATTTTGATTGGTTGAAGGTCACATTTAAATGACGGGACTGAAGGCTCGCGGAAGGCGTTGAGCAAATATTGTTCAAAGCTTTACCGCGCCATGAACATGCATATCTCAGATCGTCATTTTGATTGGTTGAAAACAAAAAATTAAATCACGAAATGATGAAGGCCTTGGCATGCCTTATAGAGCAAATTGCAGTCATTATGTTTTGCTTGCGTGGTACCCGCTACACGTACTACATTGGATTCGAATTGGCCAGCCGACCCCGGCGAGCTTGGTGGTCGAGTACATGGTTAAGACGCTACTTTGGTAAGCAGGAGGTTCGAGTCCGCCCGAGTAAACCTGTGAAATGTTCCCATGGGCTCTCGGAAAGCACCGAGCATGTGCTTAATACACTATACGATGAGAAGGGCAAAAACGCTTCACTATAAATTTGTATATACGCCGTAATGTTATAACACTGGACACACCAACATGGTTTCGAACGCCTTAATTTTTACGTGTACTGATGCGTCTAAAGTCCCAGAGTTGTTGGGGTGCTTGTTCGTTTGTTTGTATGTTTGTTTCAGGGTTCAGTTCTTGCTAGCCCCACTAGTGTAGCTGGCGGATTTTGACATCGGGCTAATCCGCCAGCTACACTAGTGGGGCTAAGTTCTTGCCAGCATTTGCTCAACATTGTAATTTTTGTTGCTTCAAGGCATTACACAAAATTGAACTCACAAATATTAAATATCAATTGATAAAAAGGGCTTTCAACGCGGACGTTTGACCAATCCGGGTTAACTTTGTGTGTCCGTTTTCTTGGACTCATAGTTGCTCTAAAACTAATCCACCTTGCCCTCTACCCAGTCAGAAATCCGGTTGAAAACCGGTGCCATAATGAAATCAGATTCCTATGAAAATCCTGTTCACTATTATTGGTTAAATCCTCTTACGTGACCGGCCACTCTCCTATAATGATCTTCCCTAAGGCATGTGCAATACTACCAACGAGCCCGTATTTCATAGTGACTGAAATTCACGTTACATCTGTCTTTACAGGCTACCTACATGTACATAATGGTCTCTTTCTTGACCTTTTGAACTTTCAGACGGACAACTCAGTTTCGTCCAAGAGGTATCCATGATAGAGATTGCCCGTGCCGGCTCTGCAAAGAGCCTCAACTGCGCAGCCGTCAACTTCTGCAGCATCAAGTGGTACAAAGATGGCATCCCGTTCCCATGGAGACCGCGAGAGGATGCCGAGATGACTTACCACTTAGAGGACAAGGGGCAGTTTCTGAGCTTCAAGAGTGCCGATATGCTTGATAAGGGAATCTACATGTGCGTCGTGTCGAATGGTGTGAAGGTTATCAGCAGGACAGTTGGACTCGTAGTTCTTGGTAAATATCTTGGGAGAGACTTTTGAACTTTTTAGTTACTAAGAGGGACGCAGCAAAATCAGGAAAAAAGGAAATATTTGTGATTATGTTTGACCAATGAGTTGACTTGTGAATGACTTGTAAATGACATGCGATTAAGGTGTGATTGACTTGTGGTTGATTAGTGACTGATCTGTGATTTGACTTGTGACTGACTTGACTTGTAATTTGAATCGTGATCTGATTCGTGATTGACTCGTGATTGACTCGTGATTTGACTTCTGATTGACTTCTGATTGACTTGCGATTTGATTTTGGAGTGACTTATGATCGACTTGTGATTATAATAATTCCACAGAGAAGTCCCACATCCGCAAGCCAGTTCTCCTGGGTGGCAAGGGGGGCTCCTGCGCCGATCAGACGGCCGAGGTGGGAGACACAGTCCGCTTCACCTGCGAGTTCTTCGTTGGCAAGGACCAAGCAGCACAAAGCCAGGCCGGCTGGTTAACCAATGGCATTTTGGGAGAAAACACCCCGTTGGAGTTTTTAAGCGCCAACAACACCTATGAGAGTATTTTTAGGTAGGCGCATGTGAACTAGACAGCACAACCAATAAACGAATCATAAAAACCATTGTTAATTAATGAAATTGATGGGTTCACGATCTTATTAAATCAAAGAAGATCCAACAATGCAGGATTGCAAATCCCATGTTAAAGGTGGTATAAATCATTTGCCTTTGCTGTAATTGTCCGAAATCAATGGATTTGGGGTCTGTGTTTTATAGCGTGCTAGCAAATACTGTAACACTGACATGTTTTAAAGTTTTGTGTGCATAAAGATGCTGGGAAAACAGAGAGAAATAAAAATATGTTCTAGTAGTCTGGTTCTATTACCATACAAAATAGAGTCAGGAAATTATCAGGTCGGGGAACTAGACTATTTCCAACGATTGTCGGCCGACAATCAATGGAAAACGATATACATTTCCACTTTTCTTGAAAACGGAAGCACACCAGATACCATGATTTCACAGGATGCTTGAGACTGCTATTTACTTACAGTCTATAGTACGATGATTTTGTAATAATTTAGTAGTTTTGTTTTTGATGTTTGCAAATGTTATATACTAACTAATTAAATTAAAACTAAGCAATTACAAGTTTAGCCCTTGAAATACGTATTGGGTTAAAACAACTTTTCAACTAAACAAACACGTCGTTTAGTTTGCTGTAGAAATGCAAGCAAAAGCTTTACCTAGATTATGGCGTGGGTATGGAAGTCCCTTTTTGTAACCGTCTTCCCGTTGAACTAAAACCAAAAGTGACAACATCTCAAAGGAGATATTATTTTCATTTCTGGGTTATGTGAAACTGAGAAATCTATTTTTAAGTCGGGCTACTGCAAAAAGTTGTGTTTTTACTTTCGATGGTTATCACGGGACAAAACGACGCCGTGGTCAAACATAGTGCGGTTAAATTTCAGACGGTTTTCGGGTTTGGGGAATCTAAAAAAAATAGAATTCTTAACTGATTTTGGAAATTTAAATCTTTTGAGAGATTTCAGAAAGTGTTTTGGAAAACAAATTGCACACATTCTTGAATGATTTAAGACATTTTTGAAAGTAGGCCTACTTCTCTCTTAAAATTCTTCTTTTCCATTTTTGTCCAAATTGTTTGCTAATTCGTACGCCACCAATTTCTACTGAAACATAAAACTTTACGAATTCCACCTTTGTCACTTTGTACAGAACCGACAGCATCATCATTACCAGCCTTGAAATTGTCAACATCAACGAGGACAGCTTCGGGCCATGGACAGTTAATGTCAACAACGACGGCCATGAGACCGAGGTGACACTGTTCGTCCTCCCAAGACCCGCCCATGAAGGGGGAAAGGCAAACATCAAATCTTTACTTGACAAGATCAAACTGGGATACAGGAAACTCGCCAGATGAGTTTATCCATTTTGCCAGGTTATAGCACTCTCAGGTTGTCGGCAACTCTCAGGGGAGGCAACTTTATTTTAGGTATAGAAACAACAGACTTTTTGGGGATTTGATAAGCCAGATCGGAACGAGAAATACGACTTCACTGCGCACGGACTCTGTAATCCACTTTTAACACGTTTACATTTAACTGTCGTTTTTCATAAATACATTTCTATGGTTAGGTTACTCGTGGTTTTGCATGCATGTCTTATTTGGGGCCAAATTTGAGGCTATACATTGCCTGATATCGATTTTTAGCCAGGACTTTTCATTTTTACGGAAAAGTAGCCACATTTTGATCTTATATCTTTAAAAAGGCAAAAATGAAAATCAACAGTATATTTGCATAATGAGTGTATAATTATTCTTTTAATCAGTGTGTGATAATTTTTCATGGAGATACTGCAATAAAGATTTTGTTTATGTGCAAATCCGGCATTAAACTGTTGTCCATTGGTTTTGTTGTGAAAAGTTATATCGCAATGAGGTTTTCTGTATACAGAATTTAACATTAAAGATGAACAGTAACACGATTCATGTACAGAAATGTAAGACATAATTATATATTGCTTCAGGTAAAAAATAATATACGCAGGCATGGGCGTTTCCAGGATTTTTCTAGGGGGGGGGGGGGGGGGGGGGGTGGGCAAAGCAGACACCAGCAAAGGGAGAAATCACCAGCCGTGGAAAATCGTAAGGGGAGGGGGGTGCTGGACATCACTCGACGCTTTGTTCAAGACCGCGATAGGCCTATTGTTTAAACCCTGTTTTCCTTATAAAAAAACAAAAAAACGCCCCCATACATTGATACTCCAGATATGCCTAGCCTGGTCCTTGCCGAAAAGCACTGTATAGTCACTTTGTGGCCTGGGTTGGAGGGCAAGCCAGGGTAAGCCATAGAAATGCATGTCTCAGAGAAAGTCCCATAGGGTCGTGCACAAACCTCCTTCCTGTTTGTTCATAATTGGTTTTACCCCAGGCATGTAAATGATATGTCAATAGCCCAGCTCCAGATGGCCAGGCCTTTGTAGTCTGCCGACCCAGTCAAGGCCCAAGGTCTTTAGGAGGGCATGTGTTTCTTTTTTTTCCTTTTTTTTTTGGGGGGGGGGGGACGTTGGAGTTGATATGAAAGTTCGTTGACATGGTGGTGTACAAGGGCATGGCAAGAGGTCATGTAATTGTTGCAGGGCTTTGGAGTATATGTCAATGACCCAGCTCCAGAAATGGGGTGGAAGAGTTCATGGGACCGCCATGTGTACATGTACATTGGTCGAAGGTATAATCCGCTACAAGCACATGCTTCCCCAAAGGAAGCAGGCAGTGTCACCGCGTCAGTAGGAATTGGCAGTGCAGCGCAGGGTTAAAGCCGCAATTTTTAGGCCCCTTTCAACAGGTTTCGAGCGTTTTAAATATATTCAATTAAGTACGACATTGACTTCGCACCTTGTCTCCTTTTTTAAAAAAAATTAATTTTTTTTTTATTCTCCTTTTTGTTTGAATTTCCGGGGAGAGGGGAAGTGTCCCCCCTTGCACAACCCCTCGCGACCTGTCCGGTGAATTTCAGTCACTATGAAATACGGGCTTTGGTAGTATTGCGCATGCCAAAGTGAAGATAATTAGGAGGGTGGCCGGTCACGTGAGGGGGTTTAACCAATAATAGGAAAAAGGAATCCGATTTTCATGGCAGTCGGATATTCATATGACACCGGTTCTGCTAGCCGACTCAAAGCAACCACACCCTTACATTCCACGGACTGATGACAAAGTAAAGCCCAACATTTCTGCGCTCCAGTCAAGTCGTAATGAAAATAGTTTCACAAGACTTACTGTTAATAAGGCCACGTGATACGTGTTTTGTGTTCTTTACTTGTATGTAGGGGCCTACGCCTAAAGCTGCAAACCAGAAAAGCAGAAAGCCTGCAGGTTTTATTTTGCGTGTATGGGTAAGAATAAAACAGGTTAAATGGCGCCACCAACGTTGAGAAAGTGTCCACCCCCCCCCTACCCGCGTAAAATTTCGCTGGCGAAACATTTTGGGAGTCAACTTCAAGGCAAATGTACGAATACAAATTTCAGAACCCCCCCCCCCCCCGCAAACAAACTTGGCTCCACCCGTGAAGGGGGGTGTGGGAGGGGGAGGGGCTACTGTTACTCTATCTTGACGTAGGCGGCGGCATTTAACCTTCCAGTGTTCTTAATTACCAGTCAACGTAAAATAGGACCCATTAGCCTTTTAGAGGTATGGCGGACAAAATAGGAGGGCGCTATTTGATTTGGGTATACCTTTTGTGCCATACAAAAGGTTTACAAAAGGTTTACAAAATGTGCCATACAAAATGGTTGCTGGTTTGCAACCGCAGTGCAGGCGTGAAAGAAGAAAAAGGAAAACAATCGGAAAAGTTTCCGAAACAGCCAAAAACGGGTGGGGCGGTCCGCCCCCGTTCTGCTTCTATTTCTATAGAGCAACGAGAGGGGAAAAAGAACCATCCAGTCATTTAATGATAAATAACGACAGGTGGGAGTTAAAAATAGTAGGGAAATAACAGCAAAACCGAAACAGTCACAAGAACTTTTAAGATCATGAAAAGCCAACCGAAATATTTACACCGACAATTCCAGACAGTACCATACGCCTACTATATTTGCCTTTTATATTATTAAATAAACCGGCACAAAAACAAGTTTGTTTTTCAACTATACGAGACTACTACCATGGAGGAAGTGTTCCTTCCTCCATGCTACTACGAACCAAACGCACGTTGACGAGGAAAACTTCAAGAAACGGAAAATGGGCAGAGAAACATTCAACTTCTTTCTTGAACTGAGTTATTTATGTTCAACGTATCCTTAAAGCAGAAATTAGGGCAGAAATTGGTGAACAGTACCAACCCACAAGGAAGTAACATGGAATGGAAAACGTCTTTTGTGTAACAAAAATACACGTTTTTACCTTCGAGAAATGGCCAAACGTTAGGCCAGCTAATTTTGTTGAAACTAAATCTTGCTAAAATATTCTTTTTACAAACCTTAATCTTTTCAAATGCATCCACAATCTTATTTAGTGATACATTTTTAAAGTAAAACTGAAACATATGCACAATTTATAGCATACATTTTCCTTTTATACAATACTGAGTATTTGCAGACAAAACCTCAAATGAAACTCAACTATATACAGAAAAGCAACTATAAAGTAACAAAATTTAGCAATAGTTTTAGTATGAAAACTAGAGATATCAGGTACTTCAAAATATACAGGCCATGAAAACTTTTAACTCAAAGTAAACATTGTTACTTCAGAGGCAATTGTGAACTTCCACAAAAAGTAAGCTTTACAAATGGTGAAAATATAAGACAATAGCATGAAAATGAAATTACATATTCTTTAAAAAAATACAGATATATATTAAAAGTAGCACTTTAAAGGCTAACTAAAATATGGCACAACTTTGATCACTAAAAAAGTAATTTCAACATTTGTTTTTAGAATGTTAACATGTGCTCTCTCAAAAGAGAGCACATGAAGAATCACTACAAGAGCTACAAGTTGTAATCCTCAACTATTCATCTCAAGAGAGTTGGGCAGCAAGATGCGACAACCTTACCATTCTGAACTGAGTAAATGCTAAGATCTGATTATGGCCTATGAACAACTGCGGACACTGCCGACTCAATCTCAGTTGATTAGCTCAGTTTCTAAGGGTTCCAGTAGCTGCAGTAAGTTTGTGAGTAAATATCAAAATCTGACTGATTGTGACCTCTAAACAAGTTCAGAGTCTTGCTGACCAAAGCTACTCTCTCGTCTCAGTTGATGAGCTTCAAGGGGGTTGCGGGACAAATTTTAGAGGCAGAAGTGGGATGAGTATTGGGTAATCTTGGGTATGCAGCCTTCATCCTGTATGTCATTGTTGGGTACCATTGGGTACCACTGGGTACACCCTTGGGTAAACTTCCATTCTGATCCCCATGTCTTCCTCACATCCATCTGGTAGTACCTCATTCTCCATGAGGTCGTTTGTGTGTGACACTGTCTCTACTGCTGGATGCGCAACTGCTTTCCTATTCCTGGAGGGTGGCTTAGGCATGCGCAGCCGCAACCTCTTGAGAAATCTTTTGTGGTTGCAGAGTTTGCTTGGCTCCTTCCGTTTGGTTTTCAGAGGCCTCAAGACTTTTACAAGTTGCCCGAGAAGCGGGTTGAAGTTGAAGTTAACCTTGACGGGGTCGGACAGAAAAACGGATGCGGTAGAGGAAGTGGTTGAGCTCGGGGATGAGACAGATGGAAGGGCATCTTCAGAAGCCTCTAAAGTGGAGGGATAGGAGATGTCATTTTGGGAGTCTGATGACAAGGATGTTGGTTGGGAGGATGACGCCGGGGATGGTGGAGAGGATGACGTTGATGCAGAAGACAGCGAGGGCTCTGAGCCATAGAGAGGTGAGCCGTCGGTGTGTGGGGACACGCCGAGGAGGATGGGGATGATACACTTGGACAGCCTGGAGGACCTGATGTCTGTGGCCAGCTCCACTTCAAACTTGCCAATATCTGAGACGATGTAGTTCAGTGTGACGAGCATGATGCAGCGACGACTCAACTCCATCGCTCTGCGGAGCTCCTCCAGAAGAACTGCGGCAGGAGAAATAAAATGACTCATTTATAACACTGCAACACTGCAAGACAAATTAGACTAATGACTAGGTTGCAAAATAGTCTGGTCCTCGATCGGGATGAGGCGGCCAACTTCTCAGTGATCTAATTCCTTCATTGTAGAACCTGATTTCAATACCTTGTTTATTGAACAGCCGATTGACCTGAAATATACAAATTAATAAAATAAGCTGGCCTAACGTTTCGAACTTAAACAAGTTCTTTCTAAAAAAAAATTGGATTTTTTCCCCTTGCCTTTGAAAAAAAACTTGCCAGCTAATTTTGTTGATAACAACAAAAATATAACAGCTATCCCTTAGTTTATTTTGATACCATAAAATGAAATTTCAAATAAAAATTTATCATTTGTCCAAAAATAATATTTTAGAAATGGTTTTACTTTGCTTCAAAACAGTTTTGTTAATTCTCCTCAATTGCCTAATGAGTGGCGACACATAATCCTACAAAGAGTGGGTTAGGGCGACCTGGTCGAATAGGGCGACACATAACTGTTGCCCCATTGTGAAAGTCGCCCCTTTGGAGTGTTTTTTTTAGTAGGGTGCGTGCGGAGAGTGCTCTATTGGGGCGACACGCGTGTCGCCCCTTTGGGGTTATTTGGGGTAGTGTGGCCCGTTTATTGCATTCATAAGAATTATAATTACATATGCCGATTTCCACTGCAAAGAAGACTTACCGTTGGAGGGTACGGTGTGTATTTCTGGAATGAAGAGGCGGTAGCCGAAGCCCTCAAGATACGGCATGATGACATTCAGGACAAACTGTCTGTCCTTGTCGGTCCAGCTGTAGGAGATGTAGGCGTCATACAACATCCCGTCTGAAACGGAATCATTTCTAAAACTTGTCAAACCACGCCTCCCGCTGCGCTGGTGGGATGTCCTGAACTTGTTTGGCATAAGGAAAGCAGGGGGCAAGATCACAGAGATAGTCCTCTTGAATACGGACTAAGGACATAGCTGCTGTATAATAAAAGAGACCTCCTATCCGGCGGACCTCTATAGACACATTCCTGCGCATACTCTATCCACTGTTTGCCTATTGTTTGCATTAATAATAATAATAATAATAAATAAATTAATAATAATAACAACCGGCATTTAGAACGTTCCTTTTAGTTCAACTAATTCACAGCTTTTACAATTATTATTACCCCTGTTCACCAGGCCTATTAATCATTCCTGAAACCTCAGCTCCCTGGGGAGTATACAGCCCCAGCTGCAAGTTATTAAAAGCGCACATGGGCTGATCAAACACATAACCACCACTGAACTCAAAGGTACCCATTTACTCCTGGGTGGAGAGAAGCAACTTATGACAAAGTGTCTTGCTCAAGGATACACGCTTTGTGACCCCCTGCTGGTCTCGAACCACTGGCAGTTCGATGGGGGGGGGGGGAAATGGCTCCCCACTTTTGGCAGTTCCGTATAAAGAAAAACATAGAAAAGTAGAGCACCCGGCGAGCACCAGCGCTGCTTTGCCCCCCCCCCCCCTCTCCACTTTCAAAAGTGTTCCTCCGCACCTGTCTCGAACCCACAATCTGCAGTATCACCGAGATCTTGTGTGCGCTACACTATTAAGCCACAAGGCCATAGCACTCCACTACGTTCATGGCTGCACAAGCCCATCTTGGCATACCAGCACCCCCATCACTAACAGCCGGACAGGATTATGAACATATCGCACATATGGGCTTTGAGCGAGCATTGGCAGAGCGGCAGGCAATGTTCAAAATTTGTGGAATTCAACATATACATGCAAAAAACCTGTAAAAGTTTGAGATCATTTTTTTGGTCGGGTAAAATTTTCAGCAGGTAAAAGTTTTTTTGAGAAAGAAAAACACACACCATTTTGTTCGTTATCGCCATAGTAACGATGGTAAAGCAGTTTTATGTCCAAAGCCACAAGCTTCCAGATCAGTACGGAAACTGTAACCAAGATGATCGAGGATGTCACGACCACCACGGTTAGCTCTTGGTAATTATGCGTACTGACTGACTTTTCATCTGCAATGAAAACCAAGGATATATTTGGTTTAGTTTACATTTCCTTCCTCCCGCCATTCAGTCCTGGGATCCTAAAGAAAATATCCTTAAAGGTAGTATACATCATTTGCTTTTGCTGTAATTTTCAGAAATAAATGGATTTGGGGGTTAGTATTTTACAGGGTGCTAGCAAATACTGAAACACTGACCTGTTTAAAGTTTTGTGTGCATAGATTGCTGGGAAAACCGTAGTCTGTTTGTAGAGAAAAAAAATCTGTTCTAGTAGTCTGGTTCCCTGACCATACTTTAGACAAAATGGAGCAATTTATAGACGTCAGGGAATTATCAGGTCAATTAGACAATCGTTGGAACTTGGGAAAACGATATAAATCTCCACTTTTCTTGAAAACGGCAGCACACCAGGTGCCATGATTTCACAGGATGATTGAGACTGCTATTTACTTTCAGTCTAGTACGGTATTTCGTAATAATTCAGTAGAATAAGTTTGGTTTTTGATGTTTGCAAATGATGTATACTGCCTTTAATCCTATACAGAACAGTGCTGAAGTATTGATCATGTGACCCCTAACCAGGACAAACAAAATAATCATTATAGCAGCCTGGAAAAAAGAACACAAAGTACAACTGCCATTTTTGTGTGACTATACGCGTACCCAGCATAAGCCAATGCAGAGTTACTCTGTAAAAAATTCTAGTCTGCTTATATAATAATTTTTTTCCCAGCAGCTAGCAAGGTTAAGGCAAGTTAAAAAAGAAAAAAATACCTCTGCTGGTTATAAAAAATGTGCCCATCAAACTGATAAAATTTGATAACAAGGAAAAAAATAAATAAAAAATATACCAACAACAACAACAACAACAAACTTGTGCAACCACACTGGTGTAAGTGAGTGACCCGATGCACTTTGTACGCTTCGATTTTTGTGTGTGTGTAGATATAGTTGAGCTTTTTTGCACATGAAGCACGACTTTCGGTTTTCACACGTGCCCAGGCTTGACTCGCATTTCTGAACGGTTGATAAAGGGAATGGATACCTCACCTGGTGGACTGAGCCTAAGGATCTCCCGGCTCCACTGACCATCGTTGTTTGCTATGATGCAGTACAAGCCGTACGCTTCATCACTCACATTGAAAATCTCCAGTCTACTGCCGGCTGACGGTGTCTCGTCGCTACTACAAAGCAAGTAATGGAATTAAAGACGCGATACAATGGGGAAACAAATGACTAAAATACGGACCGAATGTTCAAAACAACACAATGATCCTAATAATTGGTAGAATCTTAAAGAAGTTTTTCTTTTTTCTTGAGGAAATTAATTTAGTTTTCTGTGTGAAGAAAAAAACTGACAGGAGCGGGAATTGAACATCTGGGTTATATTACCGCACCAGCACTCTACCGTAGGGATGCTCCGAATATTTGAATATTCGACTGTCAACCAAATATATGAATACCTTCTTGCCAGTTCGAATATTCGGAAAAAATATATATGCACGTAGAGATACGACTGATGCTTATGTTGACAGAAGAGTTATAGCGCTTTGCAGTGTCAAATACCACATTTCTTTCGACGATCACTTTTTGTGAAGGGAGGTGCA
Organism: Hippasteria phrygiana; assembly: GCA_037893225.1. Lineage (NCBI taxonomy): Eukaryota > Metazoa > Echinodermata > Asteroidea > Valvatida > Goniasteridae > Hippasteria > Hippasteria phrygiana. Next base: position 3,446,810 of record JAZGUH010000202.1, read on the forward strand.
TTGTTCCTGTCCGTAAAACCAATAACTACGGCAAAAAATGCAGGTTGGAGTTTGTTTTCTTGTTATCGGAACGTTATACGTACCCATAATGATCTTGATACAACAGGCGCATGCCAAATAACAAAGGTCGATACAAGGGCGGTCCATATTATCGATCACCGCACGTGAAACACTGGCATGCTTTGCGGGCAACTTTTCACCAGCGCGGCATGTAGTTGCAGCTGACGTGTGAAGAATGTGCAAGTATGGAATATTCAAACATCTGGTCAAACCAAGTTTCAAATAATCGAATACTAAATTAATTATTCAAAAATGAACAGCCCTATACCCTTCCAACTGAGCTGTCTTGGCCTCCCTATGGTGGCATTCTCTCAATAGGCCGCTCGAGAGTTTTGGGGAATCATTTTCAGAGAAAAGGTTCTGGTGAAAAAAAATTCCTTATTTGTTTTCTACAATAAGTACAAGATCTTTAAGTATTGGTCCGACTATACAGCCGGATCGCTTGCTATAAATGTAGGCCTGGTTCTACTTCTAGAAACTAGCCTTCTAGTTTCTAGAGTTAGCCTGCTTCTAACTCCTACACTGTATGACAATTTTCAGCAAGTTAAGACCTACAAATTCTTCACGTGCCTCGCATCCCTCACAACCTGGCTGACGTGATAGGTGGTATAGACAGACGTCTCTTGGAACTCTAATATGTAAAACCAGTCTTCGCCTTTACCGCAGTCTGACAATTCCTCCTCTGGTACTGACATGTTGGGTCGGTTCCAGGACACGGACGGCTGGCCAGCCTCTGCCCCAACGTAAAACCGGCAGTAAAACGTCACGTTTTGGCCAGCACGGGCCGTTTGGTTGACACAGAGAATTTGCGGAAGAAGAAGAGGACCACCAGTCCAGTATACCTCTGAGAAAGATAGAAGGGTAGACAAAAAAATACCTCAATCTTTTCCTACATGTAACCGTGAATCCTCCAATATCCTCCGATTCCAAAATCCTCCCAATGTTTGTTACTGGGGACCACCGTACCGCCTGAATCCTGCAAAAAAATCCTTCAGTGGGTTTTGGATACAAATCCCAGTAACCTCATTCCTCTGAAATCATCCAGCATCAGATTGGGCCTGATGACATGGATCCTCCATTTTCCTCAAGAGGCAAAATCCTCCGATGCTTCAACTTTCTAAAGACCCTCAATCCTCCAAATTCCTCCATTTGGCAAAGAGGATTTCAGAGGATTTGGGAAGGTTGGGGTTTTTTAATGTTGCTGGGTCTGTGGCTTTTGAGCATCTCATTGAGCCACCTGTCCAGGGGACATTGTATTGGACAGGTGATTTTCAGGTGACTACATTTGTACATTGGCAAATAAAACCTTAACCCTTATTTTCTCCGGTGTGTGGAAAATTATATTAAAATTGGAGGATTCAGGACTGTTAGGTTTAATATGTCCTCCTAAAATAGTGGGTAAAATGATTACAAAGGTTCAGTTTTCCAGCAAGGAGTATCAGCTGGAAGTGAACAGGCATTTTTAAAAAACTTTGCTGGGAGTTGACAGGTGGATAGTAAACCCTAGATAAAACCCAGGTGGTATCCTGGAAACGTATTTCACAATGAATTTTTTTTATGCAAGTTGCCCAATACAAGGCCGCTAAAAGCCACTCTAGGTAAAGGGCTACAACAGAGGTGGTGGGGTAAGTTGGCCACATTTAATGTTGCCAATCCTACCATCCCTACGGTTTTCTTGGGTCCAGATCTAAATAGAGGATAATTCTTCAATAGATACCGAGGAAATTATCCCAATTTTTAGACCTATAGACCCGGGTCTATAGAAAGAAATCGATAATTTGAAAATTACTCATATTCCAATGAAAATGGAGAAAAAAAAACGAATGAAAAAAAAATACACCTGTTGAAAAATTGAATTGAACTTATGATTGAACTGTACATGCTTAACCATTAAGCCGCATGTGCAAGATTGCGGGGAAAAATGCTGGGAAAATGGAAACAGGAAATCCTGTATTGTTAAGACCATGTCCTTCACTATAATACAGCCCTGCATGCCCCAACATATGACACGTTCTGTCATTCCAACATTTGTTTTGATGTTCAGGAAGGATACTCAGTTCCACATCAAATAAACTTGGTTTCGCTTTGGGTTAAACTAGTGGTTTGTCTGGGTATAGGGCAACTCCGCAAGGAAACTTTCTTTTGGGACACGTTCTTTTTCCCTATTAAATGAACAGGGCTGCTGGACCATTTCCAATTATTAATAATTGTAAATAATTTTTGTGCAGTTACAGGCCCCGTTCCTATAAAGAGAACAAAATCCACTTTTAAGTTACTGGACTTACCAAACTAGCTTGCGACATTAAAAACCAACAGGTATGTCGTAGATAGAGGGCAAGGTGTTTATTTTTTGTGAGAAATTTTGGTGTCAAACAACGACGAAGATGACAAAATGCAACACGAAAATAAAGATGCCAATCACCGTGGTGCGCAGTGAACACGCAAAAGCGCACTGATTCTCACCAACTACATAAAGCGTATTTTCTACAGCAAGAAACTGTTCTAAATTACAAAAAGTGTACTTCAGGTCGATAAAGTCATTTTGGAATGATAAAAACACCCCAAATGAATGAATTCTTACCATCCACAGTAAGGTTTGTAGTTCTACTAATCTGGCTGGTCTCATTGGATACGACGCAGGTATAGGTTCCCTGTGCAGCCTCGTCTGCAGATTTAAACCACAGTGTCTGATTGTCATCTTTCAGAGTTACCTCGGTAAACATGCCAAAATTCCACGGGTAGGGGTCTGGATTGGCAGCGTAGGGTCTTGTCCTCCCCGAGTACGGATGCCAGAACCACTCGATCTGGCAAAAGTTGACGGCTTGACAAAGGATGACCTGGTAGCCCTTCTTTATGACATGCTGCTTGACATATGGGAGACTGGTGAAGTGTAGGGTTGTATCTAAGAAAGCAGAAAGGGGATGGGGGGGGGGGAGGGGGGAGAAATAAGGCAAGGTTTAAACTTTGGCCCTTCGTTGACAGTAGCTTTTGTTTTTACATTAAAATGTTAATGTATTTGCACAGGAAATAATATTGTTTTATTTGCAATCTAAATTATAACCTTTTCTCAAAAATTTAAACTGTTCACTCAATTTGCTGATGTTGATGTCATAGTAGATTTTAGCATTCGCTTGGATCTTGGGCACTCTCACTGCACAACAGAACTTACGTATTTTCGGCACTCTCGCCACACAATAAATCAGAACACAAACATGCACAACTGTAGCCCCTTGTACACGTCTTTAGCCCCAGGGGAAAAAACAAACAATTGGAACAATGTTTATCTACGGGTACAATTTTACGATACTGTACGTTTTATACAACTCGCATTTATTACTGAAAGGGTCATGAATCACCCACAAATGGCAATAAATATGTTGCAATTAAGTGGTATTTAAAATAGACACACATATATTATATTTAAAAAAAAACAACACTATATCTGATGGCACATCTTTTCAGTTTCCGTGTAACAATCTGTCGCACTGCACACTACTCATTCTGAGTAAACTCTGGCGTTCCGAAATCAGTGACCCCTTTATCACCGACGCAATCTGCCTGCAATCTGCCTACAAATACACGGCTGATATCTATTGATATTCAAATAACACTATTTGGCATCTGATTCAGCAGTTTACCTCAGGATACTATTATGATACATCTACCCACTGACCCACATCCAAAGGTGTAGCGAAAATTTCCCAAAGCAGACCTACCATCAATGGTTGAATAGAACATACCCCTATACTCAAATCAGCTGGAATTTCAGGGAAAGTATGATACCTTAGGGTTTTATTCAAACAATGTTCACTCTATTGAACAAAAACAATTTTAGGGAAACAGAAGACTTTTTAATCTTCTAATCAACAATGCATTGTGATGGCTGCCATGCAACTTTATTCTCAACATAATGCAAGAGGTGAAAGAATTTAAACAGCATGGAGTATGGACATGTATTTTTTAGTGACAAAGCATGTTACCCCCATTTTGACAGCTGTATTTTCCAACCCTCATTATGTAAGTACTCTAAAGTAAACTAAACATGTGTGAAATTAAACAAAACCGGGAAAGGAAATGATTCCAAAAATTAGTAATATTCATCAAAAAATGAAAAATAGGTAGGGCGAGCAAATGAATAGCCAAAGAGGTTTTAAGTGTTATTATGAAGCCCATTTTCAGTCATCCCTTAAAAATCTGCTTAGATGTGGATTGTGAGTGTAATATTCTATTTTTTTTTACCCAGGATTTATAAACAGCCGCAAGGATATCTACATATTTTTGTCAAAAAGAGGACAGCTTATTTAAATTCCAAACAGGGCGACAATAATTGTGACCCGCTCTCGAATAAGGTATATTATGTCGCAAAATATGAAAAATTAGTTTTATGTATGTTTGGAAAGCCCACAATGTAAGCTTTTATTTGGTGCATGATAGAGCTCCAAAGCCCTTTCCGTTCTGGAGATATCAAGTTTTTGCATATTAATTATTTAACAGAGAAATCAGGCTTTGAAATAGCTAGTTCTTATACAATGCAATGGAACAATGCACTCTAAAAAGGTTATTTGTTCACTTTATTCACTGAAATCAACATTGCTGAAACTTCAATTAATTAAGATGTCATTATAAAGACAAAAACAAAAAAATGAATTTTGACGAAAAATTTCACCCTCTCAACATTGAAAGGGCCATTACACGTAAATGCATAGCGCGACTTATATCACCTTTTTCTGGAGCGGGTCACTATGTCCCCCTCTGTCTAAAGCCTTTATTTATTGGTTTTTTTTCGCCTTCTTTAGTCCAAACAAGAAGAAAATGGTTTTGAGAAGAAGCTAATTGTCTTTGTGCTGTGGTGATTTGCTTGTAGGGGGGTGAATTAATTTACGGGTAGTAAAAGAACGGGGTACCTGATTAAAAAACTACGGGCACCCGGGTACCCGTTAAAGAAGCCCAACCCAAAACTTCCAATCCCGGAAGTTGCAATAATATCTTTCTCTGAGATTCAAAAGTCTTATTTCAGACAAAAGTCTGAAAAATCTCATGCCTGTCCAGTAAACATGATCACTTCTCCGCCATTACATGTTCCGGTACGTGCATGCGCCGGCATATCACAAAAGACAGAAGCTTTATACAGTTGTATTTATTGTGGTATGAGGCATGCTATTATGTCTGGTCGAGGCTCTTTATCCATACCCAGACTACAAAAACCACAACCGGTAAATTCCCTTTATTGTCAATTTTCGTGAGCGTCACGGTCATAAACATGAAATATGTGCTGGTTACCCACGTAGTCGGGTTTTAATTTGGAAAATTCCTGATAAATAACATTCAAAACCTTTCCTTTTTTATTTTCTGGGAAGTTACTATGCGATAATGTAAAGTTGTAGTACGGGTACTCGATTCCATAATCTGAAACCGGTTCCTGACATGAACGGTCGGGCACTCGGGTACCCGGTTCCGATGCACACCCCTATTTGCCTGTATAATATATTATAAATTACTGAACACTACACACAGTCGTACTTTCCCAATACGTCCTATTGTTCCTTTAATAAAACCCAACCCCATAAGCACGTACTTCTACGTGCGTCAGGACCGATTTCAACAAAAGACTTGACGTGCGAGGACTGAAAGGTTTCTTTGTATTTCCTTTCTCCTCTTGTCCTCTGAGATATATACAGAACCTGTACATGTCCATAGATATAGTGTACATTGTCAGATTGATACAAAAATCTTGGAAAGATTTGACTTTGATACTCCACCAAAATCAGTCAGGAAAAGCAAAATCCTGGACAAAACAAACAACCCCCGGAAAAGCAAAATCTTGGAGAAAAAAAACCAACTCCTTGATAACAACTACATGTGCCTAACATGTGTTCCTATATTAGTCTCCTTACGGGGTACCGGGAAGAAAGGGTACCAATGGGGACAATGGTACCCCACAAGGGAGTCTTTAGATATCCAGGTACCCCACAAAGTTACCGTTATGGAGTTTGAGATTTCAATAAAGGCAAAGGAGAATAAAAGGAAAGTAAAGTCTACATAGAGGTACCCCATATGGGTGCATATGTGAGGATGTGTGGTACAAAGTGTTCTCTGTCAGCAAACTCTGTAAAAAAAAAAAAAATGAGGCAGAAATTGTGACAGTGCAAGAACGTATTAAACACACTGAAAAAGCACAAACTTTCTTCCCCAATATGGCATTCAAATTTCCAGACTAAAATTCTCCAGACTAAAAGTGTTTATACAATTTCGAACACAAGTGGAGGAAAGATTTTACTTTAATACCCCCCCCCCACCAAAATCGGTCAAGAACAGCAACATCTTGGAAAATAACCAACCCTCTTTGATAACAACTGTCTAAACATGTGGCACAACCTGTTTTTTCAAGATTTGTGTCAGCAAAATCTGTAGAAAATTTGGAAGAAATCAACATGTATGTGAACACATTGAGTGACTATACATGGTGCCAAGAAAGTTCTAACACAGAAAACACAAACTTTCTTCCCCTATATTGCACTAAAATGTCCCAACAAAATTCTCAAAATTAAAGGTTGTGCCAAGTGTTTATACAATTATGAACACAGATGGATGGTTATTTTCCAGGATTTGTTGTTCCTTACCGATTTTGGTGGGGGTATTAAAGTAAAATCTTTCCCAAGTGGATGGTTCCTGATCAATTTTGATGGGGTATTAAAACGAAAAAATCTTTCCAAAAATCTGAAAAAGAGATGTGAAAACCTGGAAATATATCAAAGGCAAAGTTTTTTTTTAATTTTCAAATGCCTACCGGTTTTATTCTGCTGGTACACGTAGCAACTGCATCCGACGCTTGAAAAGGTTGCACACAGCATCAACAGAAGACAGAAACATTGTGGAGGTTTCCATAGGAACCACTCTTCACTTTTCTTGGTGGATACCACTGCCATGATGTTGATACTCTCTCAGGAAATTTCAGGTGCTTGAATTAATACTAACATCTGAAACAAAATGAAAAGGACGGACATCTTTTAACGGCTTCAGATTTGAGGTTAAAATTTATGAGCTACTTTAATTTTGATACAATTATAGGCCCGGCCACTCTACAAATTTACCCGGTTATTTATGCAGGCGCAAGCGGTGAAATTCATGAAGGCAAGTACAGGCATTATAGGCAAATCAGTACAGTCAACCTGCAATCTATTCTTTGCATGGTTGGGAAATTCTCAATGTTCGGGTTCAGTTGCTAGTCTGAGGTATATTGCAACGCAGTGGCTATTGTTACGGCAGCCCTCGTTACGGAACTGCCTAGTTCCCCCGACATAATGGTATTCAATGTCACGATGTTTGCCGTTGGAACCAGACCATCAACTAAATGGTTCTCAGACTTTATTTTTCTTTATTAAATCTACTTAAATAAAAATAACTTAAGAAATCTTTTCAAAAAGAAAAGAAAATAAAAAATAAGAAAGCGCGGCAGGGATTTAATCCACAGCCATCAAAATCCGACACCAATCGAGCTAGCGAAGCGCTCTGGCAGGATGGGCAGTTTTAAATCTGATATACGTTCGCATTGTATGCCGCAACAATAGCATTTGAAAATCGCGTTATGGCTGCCGTAAAAATAGCCACTGCGATATTGCAAATACCGCCTGGGTGATGGCATGGTCAGATGGTCGGACCTACGACGTCACTCCTAAACTAAATTTTATGCGCATATTGCCAGGCACATTTAAATATAAATGTAAACACGTGACATCGGCTAGATGAAGTTGGTACACTTTTTCACACAAGTTGTGAAATTTTGAGGATTTCTTCACATTCACAGTTATTCATATACCCAAAACAGATTATGTGTGTCCGAGCAGCATGAATTTTACAGATCAAATGTATTTTCTTCATACACGATAAGGATAAACTATGTGAAATCCACCAGAAAAATCATATTTTATGCCTCATATCTACTGAAGAGGTCTGATTTTCATATCTTTCCATTAGAGATATATATCCTTAAAAGTTCATAAAATGCAGACATGTTCAAGGCAAATCAATGGAAATATGTCAGAAAATGTGTTTTACGGTTTCACATGTAACATGGACACCATTTCTTTTCATTCACAGAATGACCCATACTATAGGCCTATATCTACCAGCTTTCTTAGAAGAATCGCAAGTTTCATATCCTAATAAGACATGTACTTATAAGTTTATAAAATGAGTAACAATTAGACAAATTAATAAAAGCAGAGAGAATATAATGACATTTTAAGGTACTGGTTTCACATGTAACAGGACACCAAATTTGGAGGAATGTCACACACACATTTTGACTATTATATCTTAATTCATCGAGTGTGAAAAAACAATCCAACAAATCCTTTATTGGACTAGTGCAATGACTAATTGCAAGTGTGCATGAACAACTTATCCAGATCAGGGAAAACAATTATTTGTTAGGGTTTAAATATTGCCCTTTTTGGCAAAATGTCACACTCTATGTACCCAACTTCATGGAATGACCTAGTCCGAGTAACTTGGACCCTTTATCGCCCTTTTTAACATTTGGACATGATCTGGCGATCGCCAGATATGATCATGTCCAAATGTTAAAAAAGGCGATAAAGGGTCCAAGTTACTCGGACTAGGATTAGGAATGACCCAGTAACATACCTCAGAAATTGGACAACATAAAGGTTAAAATTGAAAGTTCACCGTGAACAATTTGAAAATCGAAGTCGAGCCATACTCACATGGTATGATGGTACACACTTGTACGTAGAAATATCCCATGACAATGATAATACAAAAACGAGCAGCGTATCATCCAAGTTATTGTTGAATAAATTGTTTATGAACTTAGCTCGCTTGCCATGCACGTTGGGCGACAAACACACCATGTTTTATTTCTCCATGAACACCACTCCATGAACACACCTACCAAAAATGCCCTCCGACATTAAAAAGTCGACCTCTCATCCACACAGGACAGAAATTCGCCGAGTTTGGAGGTTCGTTCAGTGACGAATGCAAAGGGATGGCAATATTTTGGCCTTGTCCTTGACAAGGTAAGAAATCCAGGAAGTGTGGTATGCTAGTACCACGTGGTCTCGTCACTTTGTTGACTACCCGCGCGATTAATTATTCGAAACTGAATAGCTAGACTGCTCCATTTACACTTGGGGGTGAAAGGAACTTTTTCCGTTCGATACGCGATGTTTTTTATGGCATGATAAAAAGGGAACATGGACCGGGCGCATGATTTTAGGCTTGTGCACGTACGTATATACCCCTCTTCGGGTGCCGGCCGGCCCTCATTTGATATTGCAGTAGCGCAGAGAATGATAAGCTAACAAAATGTTATCTCTAAAGCCCCCCCCCCCCCCCCCTTCACGGAAAAATTAGTGGGACTCTAGTTGCACCCCAGGGCCTATCAAAGCGCCTCAGAAAATTTTCAAAGTGAACAAAGAAACTGGCAGGAGCGGGATTCGAACCTGCGACCTCCGGGTTACCGTACCGGCGCCGGTACGGTTCGAATCCCGCTCCTGCCAGTTTCTTTGTCCACTTTGAAAATGTATTCAAATTTACCTAGTCAGTTTCTCTTGTGGATTGTTTGACGCCTAAGAAAATGTTAGCTGATGTTCGATAGGCCAACACATTGCTTGCAATTATGTCGTCAGCTCTGCCAATACTGTCATAAATAAAAGCAAAACAAATAGACGTCTTTAATTTGTAGCTAAATCATAATGCTTGACAAACGGCAGCTGCAGCAGGCGATACAATCACACGCAAACAATATCGCAAAGGAATGTCAGGGGCTGTCCCTTTGCAATTTCCGGGAAAAGTTGGACCAAAAAAAAAAAAAAGCAATGGAATTTTGTTTCATGTTAATAGCATACCTCCATGGTTTTAGGGTGACGTAAAAATGGTGCGTCTGGCGCTGCAGTCGGCACACAGTCCCCACACACCATACATCAAAAAGGGCGGACACGGGACACTTGCCTATGTTAATTGGTTTGAACTTTGAATTGGTCAACAGGTGTATTCACTTTGGTTTGCAGCGCCGGCTATTTGCTTTTATTCAGTTTTTATGATTTCAGAAGCGTATTGTTTACGTTGTTGGAGAAGAGTTATTGGTTCAGCCCTACAATCACGTATGTGTCAGACTTAATATTTTCATTGTAAATGTTCCACAAGACAAACCCACACGACTTCCAAACTGGAGGTGCAGGTTCGCTTAAACCTTTTTTTTCTCTATTTTCCCTCTGAAGTAATTGGTGCACACTTCCTAATGAATACATCGCTCAGATCGTCTTTAAGAGAACAAATTTAAAGCAGTGCAATATTATTTCTATTGCATGGTTTGACAACTGAATAGAACTATAAAATGGAAATTACAAAAGTATACTGGTGGGTTATGCAAAGTACTGTTTAATTACATGCAAAAATATTCACACTGAATAAGTTCATACAAATCTGAGTTAAAACAATTTCAATAAAAATATGGAGACTACACGATTATACAAAAATAAATGCACCACGGTGGTTTGGAAGCATCATATGCATAAACCCTTTGATGGCACTTTTGATTAAATTTAACAAATTTTAATTGATATCCTCAGTTCTTCATTATTAGTGGTAGAATTTTCTTTTTTACAAATAAAGACATTGCCTACTAACTTTGTAAAAGAGTTTAAAATTACAAAAAAAATCTAACAGAGACCATTTCACATAATGATACTGTACTGCATGGTTATACAGTGAACGGCACTTTCACTTATCTTGCATGATAATCTTGAACTGGTGCTTACAAACACGAAAGTGACAGGGGTCAGGGGAGCGCTGTTTTCAAGGTTACCGGTGTATTAAAGTTACAAAACTCATATGATGGCATATTTAAAGTTCTCTTTTTTGTTTTTTAATACGGCAATTATAATGGAAGTAAAAATGCGATGTTAATAATGACCAAGGAGGGGTGTGGCCTAGTAGCCACACCCTTCCTTTGACCCCCCTTAAAGGGTGGGTGCAATTGAATTTTTCTGTATATCGTTGAAATAAAGTTTTTGAAACACAACTGTGTGTTGTATGTATTTTTTTATTTCGCGTAAGCATTTAAATAAAATTTAAGTCGGGAGGGGGTGAGCCCCGCCTATCAAGTGGTAACGCTGCCGTGACGTCATCCCGGGAACCCGGCTGGCTGGTGGCTGTCGGCCATGACTCGACATGTACTATATAGTATACATTGTAGTACACCGAGTGTGCGTTGCATTTACATGCACGTGTGTACGTGCACTGTATATATCTCCGAGGACAAGAGAAGAAAGGAAACACAAAGAAACCTTTCAGTCCTCGAACGTAGAGTCTTTTGTTGAAATCGGTCCTCGAACGTAAGGATACGTGCTTAGTCTATGGGGGTTGGTTATAGGAAACACAAAGCATTGTCCTCGGATGTATTGGGGAAGTACAACTGGGTGTTTTCACAGTGTCGTGGAAAGCATTCAGTGTTTTGCAAATATTTTTCGTCAATAATACCGCGTCGTGTTGCTGCTGGATTCAGCAACACCACTAAGGATGGTGTCAGTCTTCCCCTCTTTCCAGTAGAACCGAAATACCGTCGTATTTGGACTCAGAGAGTGTTATTTAGCCTACTAATTGTTGTTTTCAAGTCGTTCACCGCAATCCGCATCGGAGTCCGATTTGGAGTCCGATTCGGAGTCTTCAGTATTTTCGCTGTTACTCTCGCCTTCTGGCTCGTACATGTACGGACAAGCTCTAAGTTCCTCCTCTTCGTCGCCCCAATAATGTTCCTTCGAAGTGTCTAAATCTACAAGTCTAAAATCAACATTTGATTGTCAGATTCAGATCCAAAAGATTCTGTTTGTAGATTTTACCGCGACGAGAATTTTTTCCGTGGTGCCTTCATCCAAAGCTATTTAATCGCGCGTGGCTGGTTCCCTCAACACGTACAGACACTGTGATCAAACTACTCTCGCTGAATTTCCGTGTTAGCAAGATGACGTCACGCTGTTAGGGGCGCGGAAACAATAGAGAAAGGGGGAACTTTATTCCGGGAAAATTAAACACCAAAAATGGGCAGAAATACGGAAAACACATTTTCATCACATTTCTTATATTGTAAAAAAAAGTTATACAAAATTAATTTTTTTGTACAATTTCATTGCAGCCACCCTTTAACCCTGGAAGCAACTTTGTAAAAAATATACATGATGACACAAAGGCACTGCAGCGGAAGTATTATTGTATTATGGGTAAGGCCAACCAGGAGTACCCTGATGCTATTTCTGGGTCAGACACCATCCTATTGCCATTCAGAAACTTGGGCAATTGATTGCTCTGGTGGTCTGCCCATAGCCAGGGGGAAACCCTTTGTGTATACCAACCACAAAGGCATTATATAACACTCTTGCATGGGGCTTAGCCAAACACATGCCAGAGGGCTTACTTTCTCAGGGCTGGCATGTCCAGTGTGTGACCTCTGTGTTAAATTTGATTGCACAGTCTGAAACTATGGCTTTCCACTGAGTTAAAAAAAAAAAAAAAAAAAAAAAAAAAAAAAAAAAAAAAAACATTGAGCAATATTGGCCCAAAGATGTTTTAGTAATTAAACAATTAGTAATTAAACAATTACGAAAAAACTACTTCCTCTGCAGTGCCGTAGTTGTTGTTGTTGTTGTTGTAACATATATTTAAATGTTGTCATTCATTACAATATTTACAATCATATAGAAATTACCAAGGAATTTAATAATATATTTGATAGAGACTATGTACACAGTAAGTTAAATAATAAAGAAGCAACAAATTAAGTGACAACATTTAGGTATAAGGTTAAGCGTAAAACGCTTTTGTGCCCTAACATATGGACAGACAAACATACAACCAGGGAACCAGACAAAGGACAACAAAACACGTACCTAGAGACAAACTGGTGTGAGACAAGGCAAAATGATTAGTTCACTAATAGGACTAAAATTACAAGTACGACTCGAGGAATCGAGCTTTTAAATTGACAGAGATGGTGATGTTTTGAGATAATTTTCTAAACTATTCCAGTTGCTGGTATGCCAATATGGGCCTGTGCAGCCCAGCATAATGTGAACGATAGGCAAACAATGGATTGAGTACGTGCAGGAATGCACGTACATATGACAACTGGTTGGGTGGTCTTTGGTAAACCACGGCGATGGCGGTCGCCAGGATTTTTTCTAGAGGGGGCAAAGAACTCACCAGAAAGCAGCAAAGGGAGAAATCCTTGGCGGTGGGAAAAATCAAAAGGGGAGGGGGTTGCTGGACATCACTCGACGCCCCCCAAAAAAGAGTTGTTCAAGACCACGATACCTAGGCCTATTATATATAGCCGTATGTTAGGCCCCTTTCAGAAGGTCAAATATACATTCAATTGAGTACGACATTGACTTCGCACCCCGTCTTCTTTTCTATTTATTGTTTTTCTTTCCTTTTTTTGGTTGTAATTTTCGGGGGAGGGAGGGGGGGCGTGTGCAAGATGCGCCCCCCCCCCCCTGCCCCTCGCAACGCCCATAGCAGTATGTGGCACACAAGAGGTAAGCTGTAAGAGTTCTTAGGGTCATAATCATAACAACATTAGAGGCTGTGAGACAGAATCTTCAAAGTGCCAAGGCGTTCTCTTTCTGACCTCGAGCCTGTTGGTTTCTCTCCTCTGCCTCCCTGACGTCGCTGAGAAATCGGTCCATCTCGGTTCCTGCTGCGATCCTACAGTTGACCGGTGGGGCTTCATCCACCTGCACACGGACGGCCCCGTCCAGAAGATTCCTCTCTTCGATCTCCCCCGGTGCCGGCCGGCGGGGCGGCATGTGGACCAGCAGCTGCTTGACGAACTTCTCGGTACCGTTTTCGTACCACTTGACGACCCTGACGTTGGTCAGGATGCGTCCGAGGAGGGGTATCTCCTCCTTATCCACGGAGGGTATGTCACGGTAGATGATGGGCACAATCTTCATCTGTCTCTGCATCATCTGCTCGGCAGCCACGTCTACCTGCAGGGTGCTGTGACGAGCACGGATGAAATCGGGCGAGATGACAATCAGGCACCGTCGGCTGGTATTCAAGCCAAGTATGATCTCCTCGACCAGAGCTGTGGCAAACGACAAACAACTTCCTCCAATCAACTGATCAACTTGTTTTCCCTATCTCCATGCTGTTAAATATGTAATGACTGATAGGACTAAAGAAATACTGATCATTTGATTCTTACTTGTCGCCGGCGTGAAGTCAATGTCGCCAACGCAGACAGTGTAGCCAGCCTGTTCTAGTTTCTCGCGGATCTTCAGTGCGAACGGAAGGTCCTCGTCAGCATAGGAGATGAAAGCATCATACGTTTTACCATCTACAAACACAAACATTCATTGAGTTGTGTGACCAGCCAAGTCAGTTAAAAGTAGATCTGTGATTTTCTGGTGCTGTGGCCTGGTGGTTTGGCACATTGAATTCAAGGTCTGTGGGTAATTCTGCAGGTTGTGGGTTCGAGCCCAGTCTTAGGCTATAGCACTTCTACGCTTAATATGGGTAGAGGCATTATTAATGTCTTGCAGTGGACTAGTTACCCATCCCGACCCTATTCATACTGTGAAGAGATTAGCTGGTCTTGTTTCAGTGTGAGGGGCTGGTTCTTCCACATAATCCTCTGTAGCTCACACCTCGTGTGCCCTAGGGCTTGTAATGGGCGCTTTGCATACAAACTTTTTTTTTTAAAAAGAGTTGAGTGGGTAGGTGTGGTCCAAGAGTGAAATTCTTTATTTTGTACTTTTTTGGGAGGGGGGGGGGACCCTAAAATTATTTTAGGAACTTGCCATTATTTGAATATCTGATTTTTTTTGTAATAGTTTTGAAAATCATCAAATAATTTATGAATAATTTTAAGTTATGTATTCTTAAAAAAACTGAATTTATCAAGACAAAAAGTAAAATTTGGGAATGTTTATTGGAATTTTGGTGGCCAATACTGAAAAAAAAACAAAAAAAAATCCCAAAGCAAGTTTACCAGCATCCTCTGTGGCTCCGAATCTGTTTTTTCTCCATATTATGACATCGAGTTTCACAAAATGCCAGGATACCGCCATAAAGACGGTCAGTAACAGCAAACACACCACCACAACACTCGCTGTGATGACAGCTGTCAGATCCGCCATGGGCTCTGGAGATGGGGCTGCAGGATACAATAAACAAATAGTTGTTGCTGTATCACACCATTGATATCACATGGGGGCTCACAGCTTTAACATTTTAGATTAGAGTGCTGAAGTGATGGCGTCCACGTGCAATGGTTAGAACAAGATTAATTAACCCTAACTTACCCTAAGCCCTATAAACTCCAACAGCAGGTTGTGTTGAGTTTTGATGGGTTCAGGACTGTACACTATGAACATCTTCTCGGTTAAAATATCCGTTTCTCGGTTAAAAATAAATCTACGCGCGTTTCAACCACCTTTTAACCGTGTACACCGAGCCTCAATCTCTCTTGCTTTTTAACCGTGTTTCCACCCAATCCTCCTACCATTGTTATGCAGCGCTAAACCCTCTTCCTGTCCAAACAAAGAGTCACTCATTTTAACCGTGCGTACAAGGACGGTCCACAAACCGCAACGTTCCGTTAGGAATTACTAATTGACACTTTTATTTAATCCAATTAAGTGTTCTTTTCTATAAAAAAAACTTCGCTGGCCGGTTGTTGTTAGCATGAAGCTGTAAGCGAACATTCATGGAATTTTGCCGTTGCTATAATAAGGGTCATCTGTTCGCGAATCATTTTCACTCATGCGTTTATTTTAATTCAGCTGCATGTAGGCCTATTTATTCACCTTAGAAATAATGCGGACGTTCCGCGGAGTCAGCGACCATGTGCTCTCTTGTAGAGATTATTGTTGAGGAAAGGCTCGCCGGCAACAGGTGATTGTAAATGTCCAATGAAACTGTATATCATTTTACAAATAAAATCACAATAATCTGCTGCATTACCGTTGACTATATTTTCCTTTTTTTTTTCAACAGCAATGACAGGTGTGCCGATGGTTTGGAAGACTCCGAAACTGTCGTCAAAAACAAAACCAGCTAAAAAGATTTTTTCTTTCTATCTAATAAGTGAAAATATTTAAGTTTGGATGGTCCTTTCAACCGTTAAACGGTGCATTGTATTTGTTTTACTCACCAGCTGGCGCAATTGTATCCACGTCTATAATACTTTGTTTAAATGTAGGCCTACCCCTGTGCGCATTCTGCAGCGTTTCAGTTTACAATTAAATGCGAAGCTTACGATTAGGTGTTTTAGTGTAATAAGTATTATTTCTCCCTTTTTTTTACCCATCCCCCATATTTCTTTCTATGGTTTTTATCTGTCTGCCCGGCATATTTTGGTTTGTGTGGGGAATTTTGTTTTAGTTTGTCTATTTGATTTGTTTGGGGGAGGCGGGCTCTTCAGACATATCGGGGCAAAAAGTGTGGTTTTAACCCCTTGAGTACGATTATTACAGGGAGGCACTGGGGTGCCATGACCGGGGTGCCATGACGACTTTGCAGCTAAGCGAAACGGACAACATCTATCAATGGATTGAAAATGCAGAAAATTTGGTCTGTAGACATCATCCGGCCTGGTGGCAATGTTTTTCGCGCCATTTGGCGTCATCCGTACACAAGGGGTTAAAGTTGTGTGCCATATGCATTATCGGTGTTGGTGGACAGAGAGTGGGAGGGGGGGCGGTGTTGGATTCTATACAGCAACTTTAAACATCATTTTTTTTATCCTTTTTACTTGGGGGTTTTAGAGCAGGCATATACACTGCCCGTTGTTTTCAAAAGTTTCCATAAATACTCCGAGGGAAAATGCAGTTGACAAAAATTAAGTTGGCAACTATAATTATTGTTAATAATTAACAGACGGTAAGTTAATCATGAATATGTACGAGTCTACACGTCATTACAATGTTGTCTTGGTGATATACCTAGGTGATATAGTTGCTATGGACGTGCCCTGTCGAATTTATCCAATCCACATGATGTTTGGGCGGTCCTCTGGAATGTCAGCATCGGCCCATTGGTGGAGGAATCTGTTTTCGCGCTCTACGAGCAGTCCCACGCTTTTCTTGGCTATGAGCCAAACTGGCTGAACCTGCACCTTGCAGTGCACGTGCGCGCCCTTGCAGTTACAAACGGCTGTTTTGTGTGCACTACGTACATACTTGGAAAGGTTTACAGGCCCTGCACATTGACACATTTGCCTTTGAAATTCTACTAGACTCAGCTTCAAAATTATATAATCTTCCAAATCTCTGCAATTATTACATTTCAGAATTTTTTTTCCCGACCAGGCACATGCTATTCTCCCCAAAGATAGGCCTACATGTACATTGTAGTTTTGTACAAGTACAGTAGTACATGACCGGTACTGGCCGTCCCGGCCCTGGTGTGGTGTAATTATTTAACGCGCAAAGCTCGTTGGTGGTTTGCACAGTCCGCTGCTGGTTTTTTTTTTCGCCAGGAACACTGATGTTCTGAGGATCTAAGGACGCTTTGACGCGTAATTACACTTTCCGAGAAAATTTACTTTAAAGTTTATGTGTTTGCATTTCTAAATTAAGAATCGCAAAAGGTTGAATTTTTGTCGGTTAAACATTATTGATAATTCCAATATTACTTAATTTTAAAGTTATTTAAATCTTTATGTTAATAACCTTTTGCCGGGAAGTCATTCTGGCTTAAACGTGCGCTTAAGCGGCATGTGAAATGCTAATGCCTTTTGCCGGCCGGGAAGAAACTTCGCTGACGCCCCACTGAAGTGGAGAGGTGAACGCACTTTTATTATGTATTGTTACATAGGTATACGCCCTTTTGCTGGGAAACAAAAATGCAAAATCCCCTTGGGTCCATTTCATTTTGTAAATTACGTCAGAATGACGTAGCCCCTTGAGACGAAATGTATCAAATTGACGATATTCCAATACTCTATCGATTACCCCCAAAACAAGAATTTGAACATCAATTTTTCGTTCTTATTTATGACCTTCTGCTATTAAGCATACGACGAATTAAAATTACTTTAAATATCATTACGCAAGTAAAACAAAAAACATGTTTATTAGCGTCATTCTTTTATAAACAACCGTATTTTTTTAACTGTTCAAAGACTCGAAAATGAAAGAGACATGTTGGAAAACAGAATTGAACATATTGGACAACAGAATTGAACATGTTTAAAGTGGTTTTAATAGCTTGCGTAAGCTTATATTTTATTTTCCCGATGGATTTTTTTTTAACCTCATTTTCCAATGGTAATTTTTTTTAAATCGAGACAACCCCCAAAAAGGAAGCAGACGGGGACGCTGAACATGTCTTAACCTTATATAGTACAAAATTATGATTCAATTAATCTTTTTAATAAAATTTGAGTAATTTAAATAACAACATTCTGTCCAGAATTGTTGGCATTGTTTTTAAGGGGAGAGGACGTATAAAATTGTCAAAAGCCAGCACAATAACTCAGAAGCTGTCAACCAATCGCTTTCTAAATTAATTCAAATTCTTAATGCACAACTTGATAACAGTACTAAACAAGGATCGGGAAAGCCAGGTAAGTTTCCACTCCCCATCGTCAGTGAAAAGCCATGCCGTCCATGAATCTGCCTCACATCTTTAAGGAACTGTATGGATGACAAAAAATAACCAAATTAAATAAAACAGTTCACTTTCTTGACGTTGACATTATTTGAATAAACAAAGCAATTACGTTAGCTCACTGGTTGTTAAAAAAAACCCACTTTTCTAATACCAAAACATGATAATTATACCACAATCCTTTTCATGCTTCATCACGATTCTGCTAATCCCCAGGTTTGCAAATCCCCACATCAAAGAAATAGTTTATTGTGTCACCTTGCCAAAACTGAAAAAAGTACGGGCACGACCGTCGCGTAGGGCATATCCACGCCGTGTCAGACGGCCCAGTCCCGACGTACACGCAGTCCATGATTCGTGGCGCCATGTCGGGTTTGGTGTCGTGTTCTCTTCCCCACGAGTATTGGATTACAAAGCCCCAGCAAACCCACGTTGTCCGTTCAATCATGGAGGAAGGAATTCAACTGTAGAAAATCTTGCTCAGATGGTTGAAAAAGTTGCATTTTTTCACAACTGAATGGAAATATAGTTTTGAGCCTACATCAGAGCATTTTATGGCGAGTTGCTTGCAACTTGAAGACTGAAATCTGCAGAAAATGACAACATTCATCGCATGGGTAGCGGTACGCGGGCTTATCTTCGCGACGTTCGCGAACTTTCCTTTGGTCTTGTTTCCTGTATACCAATATATATTAGCTAGTACATGTGGGGGCCGACTATCTGGAGGCCAGTTATGAGTTGTACACGACGGCTGTTTCATGTACTATCTTGTTGGAAAACCATGTTGATTGCGCTATTAATACATACGCTAAAACGTGCTTATAAAATTTAGCTTATAAAAAAAACGAAACTTAGTTTTATCCTATATGACGGTCATAACTTTACCCGGCCCACAAACAATATCTGGTCGATTGGAGTCCTTAGATATATTTTTTGGGGGGATGCAATTTTTTTTCAAAGGCAGTCAACTTAAATCGATTTAAAACGAACATTATCACACATTTAAAAAAACATTTTCGACCTGCAGATACATTTATTTTAACGTCATTGGCAACATATTCTTTTGACTTTAAAACCGATTTATACTCGGTACAGTTACGAACACAAGTTCGTATTCGTCACGGCAAATTCGTAAAAGTTAAACATAAATTTGAACTCTTGCAAATTTTGCAACGAAAAGTTCTCAAGGCTTTTTGCTTTTAATCAAGAAAGCCCCGAAGATCGCTGACTTCGCGGATATTTAAATGATACGTCCGGGGCTACATTTTCTTCATTGGGTGAATTAAAATAACAAACGCACACGAGCAGAGATCGCTGGTCACGTCGGGCTCTTTGAGTAAACATCGTTCGCGAAAGTTCGCGAACAGATGGCAGTTGGCAACGGCAGATTTTCCCGTACAGTCAGTGAGGTCACGGTTTTTTTTGCATAGAGCCCGGGTCGAATTTCGCGGCAAACATTTCTTGACGTCGAGTTTGCATCTTTTTAAGCAATGCACAGCCTACGTGTTACTCATAAATACTAGATACATACAAAGTTAGTTGTCAATCATGAACAGTTATGTACAGTTAAAAAATAAATTAGTATAGGTATTAGCGCCATGCTCGAAAGAGCTCGCCTGGACGTGCGGGATTAAAAACCGCAAAGGCCAAACAACCCCCATTTTAACCGAGAGGCAAGTCTGGCCGTGGAGGATTAAATTCTGCAAAACTGACCACAGAGTTAATGAGCAAGGCTCCAGGAGAGGTCCTCAAATCGACTCCTATTTTAACCGAGTAGTTTTTTAACAGAGAATCAGCACGGTTAAAATTGGGTTGTTCATAGTTTTAACCGAGAAACGGATATTTTAACCGAGAAGATGTTCATAGTGGTAGCGCCTTGGCACCATTACTTTACATGGAGCTACGATGCCCCAATTTGTCCAAGTGCAAAGAATGTGCCATAGGTATACTGCACAGTGTTGGATTTTGACAGGTTGATCAGGTACTTTGACAGGTTGAGGTTAGGGTTTAATCATTTGCATGACTGCTATTAACAAAGGAACAATTTCATATTCATGATGCGCTGAACCTTTTGAATACGGACGACGGCCGTAGCCGCGGTTTGAAAAAGACCACCTGGCCGGCTGTCGTCTATATGCGCATTCCTGTGTGTACTCAATTGTTTGCCTATTGTTTGCATTACGCTTGGCTGCACAAGCCCGTCTTGGCATACCAGCAACCCATCAATAACAGCTGGACAGAACAATTTTTATGGTAAGAAAGTAAACGAGAAAATTGCGGGTAACACCATGTGAAAATAATCTCTTCCGGGAAGATGTGTGGTTCTGAAAAGAACCGGGGTGAGAATAGAACTCGACATTTTGAGTTCTACCGAGTGCTCAACACCTAGTAGACATGACAGAAATTTGTTTAGAACCAGTTGTCATGCCAACTGACGTCACACTTTGGTACTCCATTGGGATGGATAAAACCTAGTCAAACAAAACCCTTTAGCAGTCCCGTCTGTATGTTTAGAATCATTGGCAGCCATCTTGAAAAAAAAATGGCGGCCATCTCTAAAATAACCCTGCCAGGATAGTACCAGCCAGGAAAAAGAAAATGCCACCTCTCTTTTGTCTTGTTCATGTGTGAATTACCGTCTTGCACAGATTAAAGAAATAAATGTGAACTTAAATGAGTTTCATCTTCATCACCCTCCTCATGACTATCAACATCACCATCACCTCGGTAGGCAATAGCAAATTACCTGATAGATACAGTGATTGCGTGGACTGCACCCCATAACTGTTATTTCCGTCAAGACGATACTCGCCATATGCCTCTGTCGTGATTTCCCGGATACACAGATGCCGTCCCGCCGTTGGTTTCAAGCCATTTCCACTGTGGTATAAACAAATTGCACATCTGAAATTTGAGACACCATGGGGTAAAATGTGCAAGAAAGAACTGAACATGCACTGCTCAGGAAATATTTTTCTTGGGCGATTTTGTTCAACCGACTTGAAAAATAAAATGTCGAATTTCAAGGCCTTCATTTGGCACTGTTTTGACCTCAGAGTTAAAAGTAAGACACAAATGTACATCTGCAAACATAACAAAAATAGAAAAATATAAAATAATCTACTGAATTATTATGAAATACCTTACTTGACTAATAGTCTGAAACATCCTGTGAAATCATGGCATGTGGTGTGCTGTCATTTTCAAGAAAAGTCGGATTTTTGTATCAATTTCCAGTGATAGGCGGCTGAAGAAAAAAATAGACTTTTGAAAATACTGCCCCTAATTTACCAACTTTAGTTAGTCCGCATTTTGTTTGGCAATTGGTTACACATCCGTGAATGGATGCAAGCCAGCTAGTCTAGTTCCCCGACCTGATAATTCTCTGACATCTAGAAATTGCCCAGGGAACCAGACTACAAGAAAAGCCCTTTTTTCCCCCTGTTTTCCCAGCATCTCTGCACACAAAACTTTAAACAGGTCACTGTTATAGTATTTGCTATAAAATACTAACCACTCCCTCCCCCCCCCCCCAATCCATTCATTTCTGAAAATTACAGCACGAGCAAATGTTGTATCCTCCCCTTAACTTGATTCACAATTTTCAGTGACTGGTTTTCTTGATATAAATGGTCACTACCTATAGTCTCTGCGCACAGAGTTGTCGATGATCTCCTCATACTGCGTTTCTTGCGAGTTTAAGTTGCTCACTGGTACCCACGATGACGACTCAGTCTTTTTGTACCATGCCGTGGTTACATCCTTGCTGTCATCGCCGGCGAAGAAGAAGCAGAAGAACGCAGCCGAGGAGCCAATGCTGGCCGTCTTATTGGTGCAGTCAATGTTGTTGGGCAACGCTAGGGGTCTCTTCTCCCAAGGTTCATCTGTTGGGATCAGTTTAAATATAACATACATTTGCAAACATCAAAAAGCAAAACTACTGAATTATTATTTATGAAATACCTTACTTGACTGTAAGTAAATAATAGTCTCAAGCATCATGTGAAATCATGGCACCTGGTGTGCTGTCATTTTCAAGAAAAGTACAATTTTTGTATCCATTTCCAGCGATGGTCGGCCGACCATCACTGGAAATAGTCTAGTTCCCCGACCTGATAATTCCCCCGACGTCTATAAATTGTTCCATTTTGCCTAAAGTAGGGTCAGGGAACCAGACAAGAACAGCATTGTTCCTCTGTTTTCCCAGCATCTATGCACACAAAACTTTAAACAGGTCAGTGTTACAGTATTTCCTATAAAATACTAACCCCAATTCCACTTAATTATTTCTGAAAATTACAGCAAAAGCAAATGTTGTACACTACCTTTAAGAACAACGCGTGAATCTTCTACCCAACATTTGACATTTAACCGACTACCAATTTGATGCAAGTCCTGCCTAGATTGCTAATTGATTTGAATTAATGCTAATTTAAATGTTCAGCTCTGACCCCTATGTGTTTAAAAAGACAGGCACTTTTGAAATGAGTTCAACCAGTTTTATAGAAGACAATCAGTGTTAACAGTACCCTTAAATACAGCATGTTCTTTT
This sequence comes from Hippasteria phrygiana, assembly GCA_037893225.1. Classification (NCBI taxonomy): domain Eukaryota; kingdom Metazoa; phylum Echinodermata; class Asteroidea; order Valvatida; family Goniasteridae; genus Hippasteria; species Hippasteria phrygiana. Next base: position 3,470,058 of record JAZGUH010000202.1, read on the forward strand.
CTTAATAATGTTAGTGACGACCAATAAACTGAATGTTCAGAAAACAGGAACCAAAGTTCCGAGTTGTTCTTTGTGTCTCTTGGTAGGCATCACCAACATTTTGTGTCAGGGCAGTTTTGCCTTAATAGATTGGTCAATAGGCTTTGAAGCTGTGAGGGATGAAAGTGAAATAAATGTAACATTAGTGATGGTGGAATTGCCCATTGACCCACAAACAGTTATACATATCAAATTCTTTGTGGTCAAAAGAACCCCATGCAAACGGGCCAAAAACGCAGTCAGACGACCTTGAAAATAAAGATAATAGCTCCCTGGCTCTGTGTACGTACGTACGTACATGCAGTACGTGTATACATGTACACTGTGTACATGATACCAGACCCTACACGCTGAGCCATGAGCAATGGCAAATTTCATTGGATTTCAGATTAACAATTATTTTCTAAATCAATGTACGCGAGCCTAAACCTCAACCAATCACAACAAGGGTTATATTGTTAGAAAGCTGATGAGACAAAGAAAAATGACTCAAGAGAACTAAGCTCCCAGGTGGCGCTATTTAACGTTATGATAATGTTATTGGACCAGTTTTTGGCTGAACGCGTATTTTACACACAAAACGGGTAGATTTTTGACTAAAAATGCAGTGTTTAACATGATTTACGCGAGGGGAAATCAAGTTTTTGTTCAGTTTTTCTTTCGTTTTCTGAAAGAATGCAATGTTTGGGTCAAGATGTAGCAAGATCTAAGGTATACTCTGTTGAATAATGTAGTGGTGGCGACAGATGCGAAAAAGGGCCCATTTTTAATGTTTTTTCGCCGCGTTCTCTCTTAGAGGTTGCACATGAAAACCTGCCCAATGGGTTAGTTCCCCAAAGGAATCCATATGAAATACAAACCCAAAACAACCAGCTGAAACGTTCGACAAATAGTCTCCTTCTCGTTTGTCGCCACACAAGTGTAGTTCCCTCTTCGGTACGGGTACGCTTGCTGAATCTCTAATGTCTGATTCTCCTTATACAGCCCAATGTAATTCCCTTTTTTTACAGATGAAGCGCCCTCAACGTTGCAGGTGTTTCCAGCCGGCGCATTCTTAAACCATTTGATGCTGCAGAAGTTTCTAACTAAGCAGTTGATGGGGACGTAACGCAGTTTGACGACTTCAATAATGGTCCTTTCCTGGGGCGACGTGAAATTGAATGGTTGACCTAGGAAAGATAAGATCAATTTTTGAAACCAACATCAGGCTTATATATATTCTGAGCTGGGTTCTTTTACAAGATGGAATTTGCATCAGAGATGGCCTTTAACCCTCCTACAGTTATAGAATCCCGAAGTGATGACGTCAATCAATGCAATGTTTTGAACCAGAATACATTCTAAACTGCATGTGTTTGGAACCAGTTGCCGCGGCAACTGACGTCAGACTTCGGTACTCTATAACTATCACAGCCTCATCAAAAAATCTACCCACCAACTCTCATCACAGCTTGTGTGTGTTTCAACCTGTCACTTGATAGGTTTTGATATATAGGGTAGTTGGCTCCATTTTGGCCATGAGAGAGGGAGGGTATAAGTGCTTTCCAAGAGCCTGTGTGCATTGGGTTGGGTTTTGTTTCCCTTTTGGGGGAAAACTATTTTTGATGGCGGAGTGGGGTCGGAGAGGTCAATTGGGGATCAAGTTTGTATTTACAAGAAAGAAACCAATGTTATCGGAAGTATTTGTATGTATGTGTGACTGCTCACCATTAATAGGTTGTACATTTCCCTGCTGAGATTTTGCAGTGAAGTTTGTAATCACATTTTCTGCAGGATTTCAGGGCTTTTGAAAGCTAGTTACGGAAAGAGTTCCATATCCGGACATCACTTATACCTCGTGCACAAAGTCTATGGGCCATGACAGAAAAAGTCAAAGTATTTTCAAAGAATAAGTTGAAATTTGTCCCTCCTAAATTCGTGTTTCTTCATCAGATTTACACTTTTTGGTAGTTTTTAAGTCATATTAAGGGAAAATATGTGATGTCCGGATATGGAACTCTTTCCCCCTGAAATTCCCACAAATTTTATCTTTTTGGTTAGTTTAATACCTAACCTATTTCCCAGGTCCGAGCATAAAAATGTTACCATAATGTGTAATATTTACAGAGAAATGAGGGGAAAAAACCAAAGCGTTGATATCCAGACATAGTGCAGCGTTTATCAACCAAAGCGCCAAGGGAACCTGTCAGAATTCTATCAGTCCGACTTGGCGTGACATTACGTCAGCAATTTTATCCCGAATAACCTTTGACCTTTGAGATACTAAACTGGCTTATTGGGCACTTCCAAGACAATGTGTCACTTTAATATGTTTTTAAGTGGCCTTACCTGGTTGAACATTGTTTAGTTTGCAACTCGGCAATTCTAATACGGCTGGAGTTGGGGTTGTCAGGTTGCGATCACTGGTATTGATGCTGCCTGTTGCTATGGCAACCATCAGACTGAGTAGTGCAATTGCTACCCACATTTTGGGCTAATGCATTTAAGGAGAACAACATTTTGAACATTTAAAAGCATATGCACATTTAGGAATGTACGTGGGCATACACATGGTAGTACTTGGGGAAAGAGTTCCATATCCGGCCATCACCTATTTCCCCTTAACCCTCCTAGTCCTACTATTTAAAAGGTCAAAATCAGTCAACATTTCCTTCCACCTCCCCTGCTATACTTTTACACAGACATGATCAGATTACATGTGGTTTTGTACTATGGCAGGAGGGTCAAAAACAATCACCTTGACTGATTTTGACCCATACAACAACCTGATGAAGAAACATGAATTTAGGAGGGAAACAATTTCAACCTTTTCTTTGAAAATGCTTTGACTTTTTCTGTCATGGCCCAAAGACTTTGTGCACGAGGTCCAAGTGATGGCCGGATATGGAACTCTTTCCGTACTTGGTACTGTAAACATTGCGCATAAATCAAGTATTGCAGTTTCATAATCCGGACACGACGGCTGTCATGGCTGTTGTATGCCGATTGCCGTACTTGAGATTGAACATGAATAATCATGAGCCTGTCCGACCTGCACCTGACCCAGTCCTATGCATGCTGGGATACCAAACTGCCACTTCGTGGTGTCAAATCGCTCCAGAATGGAACAGATTTTTTTCACCACCTTTTCGAAAATTGGAACCGATTATACTAGGCATAGCGATCTTTTGCTTGGTGCAAGCAAGGTGAGGAGGATGTAAATATATAAAATACAGATTTTTGGGGTAAACTTTGCAGCATTTTTTGTGCGCACGCTGCACGAAAATCATTGAAAATTACATTCTTATTCTTGCTGTAGTACTACCTATGGAGAAATTGGGCTTCTTTCTATGGGGCTCCGGTAGGATCTAGGATCAGGACTAGCCAGCCCCTACCTCTAGAACTATGGGCTCCTACCGGAGAAGCCCCATAGTCATGGGGTAGGGGTAGGGGTAGCCTAGTCTAGGGTAGCCAGCCCCATAGCTAGTACTAGTAGTAGTAGTCAGTAGTTGTAGTTCAACTTGAAGTTAGGCGTTAAGTTAGGCCATGGAGGTAGCTTTTCCTACCTCCATGGTTAGGCCTGCACTGCAATCGTGAATATTGTATCATATGGGAACGTTTCCCCGGTTTTGTCTCATAAAAGAAGTTGACCACACACGCGCTCTGTGGAGCGATGTGTACACAAGGTTGCGGGCCACTGACCTGCAGTGCAGGATAGTTCCATTGTGGGAATGGGTAAATTATTCAATGGCACAATGAGGGGACAGGCATAGTGTAAGCATACAACGGTAACAAATTGTTGTGTAGTTCCATGTATTTTAAAGTGATATTTTACAATTAAAGCTGATTTTCAGTCCTATGTATTGGATCGTACCATTAAAACTCGTAGGGGGTTGGGAACTGTACAGGCCGCGCGCGCCAAATTTCAACTACATCCACGTACGTTAGTGACTTCTGCTTCTGCGTACGCGTTATTCAGTGGTTACATTGGTGTTTTGATCAGAAGAGTAAAGCATTAAATTAATCCCAAAACTTTAAATAATAGCTTGACAAATAGTCTTACATATTAATAATTATTAAAAACTATATTAGATATTGTAGAATTGTAGCATTTGACGAAGAAAGACACCGAGTAATAATTTATGACGTCACAAATGAAGCTTTGCGTGCTTGTGCATCCGGGACCTTTAGACGAAAGGTCATTTCAGACGCTAGCTGTTAATGGACAGTCTTTTTAAAAGGCTTTCTTCCGACGAAATTATTTAACCAATCAAAATAGGTTTTATTTCACAAGAAAGCTAACAATCAGCATATTCATAAACCGCTAGGCCCGAAGTAGCCTGGTCACGGTGAAACGAGTGAGGGCTTGCGAAAGCGGGTCATGTACGAAGAAACTCGCTGTTTTGCCAACTCTCCCACGTAAAAACGAGGACATCTTGCAGACTTACTATGTTTTTTCCGACGAAACTGAGGAACTGACTGGTATTATTTCGAGGTTTTGGATTTAATGAATAGTTGTTCTAGTGACTCCCGGGCGGCCCAATACTAGCAATGAAAGCACTTTTTTATATAATTACTTTTTCATGAAAAAATGCTAATTTTCCCTATAGTACGCAGGCCGCACGGATGGGAGCGGATGAGACAACGTTTCCATATCATATGTAAGCAATGCAAATTCTGAATTTAAAAGTCCAAACAAAATGTGAAATGTTTCTAAGTTCTAAATTCATGTTTCTTCAACATAACTGCAGTGATTAATTATCACAAAGTGGCAACTTACGTGCATTTTAAAACCAATTTACGTCCAGAATTCCTACCTCCATGCTCAAACCAACCAAACTATGTTGTTGTTGTTGTTGTTGTAGAGTGGGTTGGCGCGTACGGCATATACTATGCCCTTTGCGCCATTAGCGAAAGACAGTACGTCTCAACAGTAGTCTAGTTGTATACCTGGTACAGTAAGTATGAGTGAGCGGTATACGCATGCGTGACGGTCAATATGCGGTAATTTCGACTCTGAACAAATCAAGATTATAGAATCGATACAAAAAACAAAAACAGGGTGAATTTGTGTAGGAAGGGCAGGTAAAGGTAGGGAATAAGGAAAGCGTTCATGATCCACATGAGACACAAAGTGTCATAAGTGTCCTGCAAGGCCGGACCGTGTACCGTGCAGTTTAAGGGCCCGGGCCCGGGCCCCGCTCGGGTGATTCGCAGGTCCGCAACACCTTCAGGTGATGATAAGTGACACTATGTCCAGCCAACCATTCACGCTCCCCCATCCCAGAAGCTGGTGTAATATCAAGAGTATCGGCGAGGTGTATCGGGGAATTATATATTGACATTACAATTATGTACATACTTGATAATATGGTGGCCATTTTGTTTGGGTTCAAGGAGTTGTTGGAGTGTTATTTGGGTATTGGGGAGATTAAGTGATTTTATGAGTATTTGTCTTTGGATGTTATATTTACGACAATTCAGGAGAAAGTGCTTAACATCCTCTGTACATAAGCATACTTCACATAATCCATTTGGATGTTTGCCGATTTTATATAGGAAATTATTCAGACCTTTACATGTGCCAAGTCGAAGTCTATGCATGATAACTTCTTGAGTACGTGTCATTCCCCAACTAGAGAAAATATAGGAGGCCTTATATTTCATGGTATTTAGATTAGTGCTGGGAAGGGTTTGGTTCCATTTTTCTTTAAGTTCTTCTTTGAGAATATGTTTAATTTCATTATCTAAAAGGGGTATGTGGTGATCGATGCTAGTTTTATGTGTGGCTGATTTAGCAATTTCGTCTGCTCTTTCATTTCCATTGATCCCACAGTGTCCAGGGATCCATTCAAAGATAACTATATTGCCTTGGCAATGGATGTTATTTAAGGTGTGGCGAATATCACAAACGATTTTATGTTGGGGGAAGGTTTTCGAGATAGACTGGATGGCGCTAAGGCAATCACTGAAAATACAGGTGTGTAAAGGTTTAACATCTTCAACCCATTCTAGAGCAAGGAGAATAGCAAAAAGTTCTGCCGTGAATATAGAGATGCCATTATTAAGGCGGGAGGCTTTACTGTATTTAAGTTGGGGGATGTATATACCACATCCGACAGTGTCATGGGTGGGATTGTAGGATCCATCCGTGTATATATGTAGAGAATTAATCCATGTTGTATTAATGGTTTCTAAACTAAGATTTCTCTTGTCATATATATTTGTAGCATTTGCCACCCGAGAGAGGATCTCAGTGGAGATAGAGGGCTTATTGTAATGCCAGAAAGGAGTAGGGTCATTGAGGGGGAAAGTTGTATAAGGGTATTGAGAGATCCTGGCTTCAAAAGGTGTGTTGTGGGTTGTAGACATCCATTTGTCAGCAAAATAATGCTTTTGCCAGTTATCTGAAAAAAAGTAATCATTAGGATGGGTTTTGTGGGCATTTACTTTGATTCCGTAAAGATTACATAAGAACTGTCTGCGTAAAGCCAGGGGTGGATCTCCACATTCTGTCTGCAGCCTAAAAAGTGGTGAACTGTGAATAGCTCCTGTACAGATTTTAAGAGCTTGATATTGGATACTATCAAGTTTTTGTTTGATAGTCAAGGATGCAGAGTCAAAGGCTTCACACCCATATTCCAAGATAGGTTTTATTAGTGCACTGTAGAGCTGATATAGTGTTTTACAATCGGCCCCCCAGGAAATACCGCTAATGCATCTGAGGATGTTAAGTCTCTTTTTACATTTGTTAATTATATTGTCTATGTGTTGATTCCATGTTAATTTGCTGTCAAAAAACACTCCCAGGAATTTGGCCGATGACAAAGTCTGCAATTTATGGTTTTGGATGTGCAGGGAGATATTGAAAATTCTTTTGTTGGTAAACAAGACAGCAATTGTCTTAGGGATGGACAACTTGAAACCCCATTTGTCACACCATAAATTGACATTATTTAAGTTTTGTTGAATTTTCTTTTCTAGGTAAGATGTGTTCCTGTTGGATTTCCAGATGGCCATATCATCTGCATATTGCGAGACATTGGCATCAACCACATGGTGGGAGAGATCATTGACAGCAACATTAAAGAGCAGAGGACTGATAACACTGCCCTGTGGGACACCATTTTCCAGAGTTCTTTCTTTAGAAAGAAAGTTATTGACTTTAACTTGAAATTTTCTATCAGAGAGAAAATTGTCAATCCATTTTATTATTCTGCCATATATACCCATGGATTGTAGTTTGATAACGATACCTTTGCGCCAAAGCATATCATAAGCTTTTTCGATATCAAGGAAAATGGCAAGGGTGCTTTCTTTATTACTCCGAGCTTTATTGATAGATGATTCTAAATTGACAATGTGATCTTTGGTACTTCTTCCTTTCCGGAAACCACTCTGATGGTTGGATAAAAGATTGTGAGTTTCTAAGTACCAAAGTAATCGAGAATTTACCATGCGTTCCATGATTTTACAGAAGGTAGACGTGAGGGCAATGGGTCTATATGATAGAGGGTTGGTGGAGTCTTTTCCAGGTTTAAGGAATGGAATAAGGATAGCATCCTTCCATTGTTTAGGGCATTGAGAGGTATACCATATCATGTTAAAAATGATGAGGAGGTAATTACGAATTTTCAGAGGGAGATGTTTGATAATAACGTTACTTATTCCGTCTTTACCTGGAGATGTGCACTTGGATGAATCAATAGCATGGTTTAATTCTTCCAAATTAAAAGGTTCATTGATCACACTGTCATTGTTACTATTAATATAAAAATCTTTTTCAGCTTCACTTTTGATGGGTATAAATGAAGGGCTGTAATTGTTTGTACTGCTGACATTAGCATAGCTGTCAGCAAGGGCTTCAACCTTGTCTTCGTCAGTAATGGCATCTGTGCCATTGTGGTTTAGAACAGGGATGCTGTTGGTATTTCGGTTTTTCTCTATTCGTTTAATTTTATTCCAAATAATTTTGGTATTTGTTTTGGGGTTTATTTCGTTGCAGAAATTTTCCCAGTCTTTCCTTTTGGCATTTTTAATTGTCTTCCTGGCTATGGCACAAGCCCTTTTGTACAGTATTAGGTCTGCAGGGAGACGGGTTTTTCTGAGGATTTTAAGAATTTTTTTCTTATTATCAATGGCCTGCTTACAATCATCATTCCACCAGGACGTAGGGGTTTTATGATAATTTGGATTGGTTTTCGGAATTGAGTAACTCATGGCTGATTCGAGCTCATTGATAAAGTTGTTATAAGTGTCATCAATGTTATCTGATGTGTTAGGTTCAGAGATATTCTGATTGCAGGCAGTTTTATATTTACTCCAGTCAGCTTTTTTAATAGACCATTTAGGTGTGAAATTGGCTTTATTTTTATGAATAGGATGATTATAATTGATAATAATAGGGCAGTGATCACTTCCCCAGGAATCATCTAGAACCGTCCAGTTACATTTAGCAGCTATATTAGGTGATACAAACGTGACATCAATACATGAGAGAGTGCCATGGAAGGTATTTACTCTTGTACCCTCACCAGAATTGATACAAATCATATCAAATTCTGTTGTAATATCCTCAATAATCCTGCCATTATGATCCAGTTTGGAGCTGCCCCATAGAGGGTTATGACTGTTTAAGTCTCCACAAATTATGCAAGGTTTGTCGATTTTATTTAAGATCTCTCTGAAAGACTTATCGTCTAAGGTGTTGCATGGGTTATATATATTAATGACGTTAATTTTATTTTTATGAATATCATACAGTTCACCAATTTGATACTCAATGGGAGTGTCAGAACCATATATGTATTTGAAAGCTAGGCCACGTTTGACAAGAAAGGCACAGCCTCCTCCCCTTTTTTTAGCTCCTGTGTTTTGTCTGTCATGACGATAAATGTCATAACCAGGTAGGGTAAACTGTTTCCCTTCTTTGAGCCAGGTTTCTTGAATACATATGAGGTCTGGTTTTTGTTTAGGGGGATAATTATTGATTGAGGATTTAAATTCATTACTATGAGCTGTAAGAGACTGTGCGTTCCATTGTAAGATTAATACCATAATATAAAGGAAAATCATGACGTTTTGTTCGATTTTGCTTTAGTTGTCTGACTGCTAAGATTATGGGTTTCCACCGGGTCTGTGTTTATTTTGGCCGAAGATATATTGCTCTTATTTTGGGTTGATCTTCGACCCGATTCGCCTTTCCTTGTATTGGTATGTGTGGGTGTCCTTTGTTTTCCTTGCGTTTCTTTGGTCTGTGATGGGGGATTGTCTGAATGGATGATGTGATTGACAAGGTCTTTAATAGCCGTTTGCCTTTCCTCTTTGTTCTTTAGTGTATCCAAAATTTGGATTGTGCCTGTCAGAAGTTCTGTTAGGCGTTGTTCATTACATATGCATGTACATCGTGTGTGTTCGGTTTGCGTTCCCTCATCAGTTGTGTTTGTCTGGGTGCTCACGTCTTTGACGGTTTTTTTGGGTTTTGCGGTTGGTGGTGGCATGTCCGTTGTGTCCTTTGTATTTGGTTGCACTTTGCCTGTCGTAGGTTGTGCCATGGAGGGTGGAACACTCCTCCATGGTTGTGCTGGCGGGGGGGTTAGCTGCTGTGTGGGATTTATTACGATATCCGTTTTTATAGCTTTAGCAGCATCTGCATATGATACATGATATATGTGACCCTGATTCCTTGAATTTTCTTTTCTTGTTTTATGGTGGTACAGCCTCCATAGGCTGATGAATGGTTCTCACCACATCTGCAGCATCTAGTGTTTTCTTTCTGATGGCATTGTTCATAGGTGTGGGGCCCACCGCATCGCACACAACGTGTGGCGCTTCTGCAGTTTTTGGCGGTGTGACCTAGTCTCTGGCAATTGAAGCAACGAATTACAGGTGGAATATATGGTTTTACAGGGAAGTTTTCATAGCCTATTTGTATTTTGGTAGGCAGATTTGACGAGTTAAACGTTAGGCAGATAGAAAGGCTTTTTTCAAGTTTGCCTTCGCGTTTTCGCATGAGTCGTTGGCATCAGTGACTCCATACTTCTTACATGCAGTTACTATTTCTTGGTCTGTTATGTCTGTTTCTATACCGTATACAACACCTTTACTTTGAGTTTCGGATTTTGCATACTCCGTTGTGACAGTCCATTGCTCTAGTCGATTTATAGTTTTGAGTTTTTTAGCTTGTGGTGTGGCATTTGACGGTTATTCCCCCTTGGTTGTTCTTGGAAACGTTTTTGATGAGGTCCTTTCCTACACTATTCAGGGCTTTGGCGATTCTAATTGGGTTTATTTTGGATAGTTGGACATCGGGGGAGTTAATTATTACTAGAGTAGGTTGAGTTTGGCAGGTGTTGTATGTCGACACAGTGTTTCGGCGTTTTGTTGGATGTGGAGAGTCGGATTCTGAATCGGTATAAACATCACTATAGCTGAGGCTGTGTTTTGTTCGTTTCCTGTTTTGAGTTTGCCAAGGGGACTGTGTTTTTTCTTGAGCTTGACTGTACAAGGCTTCAAATGTTGAACGCGGTTGTTCATTTTCATTAGGATTTTGGTCTGCATCCATTTGTTGCGATAACTGATCCCATGAGAAATCATTATTAGATTCCGAGTCAGCCTCGGCCATGGCCGATAATTGGAGGGGAATATATTCCGATACACCTCGCAATACTCTTATATTACTTACCCGTGCCCGATGAGTAAAAGAAAAAGATCAGAAGATCAGAAGATCAACCGTTGGTGATGAGTGACAATATTCGGATTTGAATTTCGCGCCACAGACTAGACACGTCCGCACACGTCACCGCTCCGCTCGAGACCCAACCAAACTAAAGTCATCGACATCAACTTAAAATGCGTTTGGATATAGCGCCCTCTTTTGGCGGAATGACGAATAGCCCTATATCCGGGTTCGATGACTGTGATACGCATGACTGGATTTTCAGTCATGCTCGTCATACTATACTTCGCACTGTTTGTTGGATTTTGTTATATTTTAAATGATATTACGCTTCAAAGGGAAGGGAAATATGACAGGAACCTATGCTTAGGCATCCGCACGCGGCCCACAAACGATTAACGAATGGATATAGCTTTCTTAAAAAGCCTCCTAATATATAGGCTAAGTACGGAACCAGTTTGGCACAGTCAGAAACGTGTTACTGTGCAAAGTTGGTTTCTATTCGGTCAGCATTTTATTATAATATCAATTTTTTTTGCGGAGAGGAGGGGGGGGGGGGGGGGCGACTTGTCACGCACGGCATACACGTGAACGAAAACACGCCTGTGACCGTGATTGGGAGACTTTTGAGGCGCTGGTGGCAGCATGGAGGGATTAAGGAACACTCCTCCATGGTGGCAGCAGACATACCGGACAGGTTCCCTTTTGGATGGTAAGCACTTATCCAGAACCACCAAAATGACATCGTCGCGCGCATCGAGCCTTGTGCATATTCAATAAGGCCTTGTGCATTTTCAGTAATACATGACGATGTCATTTTGGTGGTTCTGGATAAGTTCTTACCCTTTTGGGTGCACCACACTAAATTGACCAAAATGGCCGCGCCGAAGACGACAACCTATAAACAAACATACAAAAATACCTGATGGAACTTGGCGGGGGAACATATTAAAACGTGTTAATGCAAAGAACATGAAAAATGGAGGGAAAAGGTGGGTCGATAGTAAAAGCATTTTAAAGCTGCCGACATTCCAAGCGCGCCGACAGGTCGATCGATCAAGATGGCAGGCCCTCATGGGTACACGAGGGATGGCGTCGGTTGAGCGATTTTCTATCAACAGAGGAAAGCCTGTTCTCATTGCCGTAACTCTTGCATGTATGACAGTGGAATCCAAGTGATGGCTGGACGCGACTTCATAGGCTGGCTTCAAGCGGACCTAAAATCAAAACTAGCCTAAACAAGCGACCAAGCCGGGAAATACATTAGGGCAGTAGGGGCCTACCTCGTAAAGAACAGACTGACATTAATTAAATAGACCCACACACAGACAAATAGCATAGCCGAAAGAAAGACGTGGTGTGAGCCAGTAACGAATGAAAACACGAACCAATTTGTAAACAAAACACGCAGCATATAGACGAATTTCACATTAGCCCCTTCTGCGCACTTCCGGGTTGAAAGCGAGAATGTCAGTGGCAAACAAAACAAAGCTTTTCAGCACATTCATTCATGCATGAAATAATCATGCCATACAAGGAAGCGCAGGCGCACGATCAGCATAATGTTGTTTAGGCCTACTGTGATATTGAGATCCTCGTTTTCAAACGCGGAAGTGCGCTATCGGCGCTAAACTTGTCGTTGTGGGATTCCACTATGGGGCGTTAAGAGTGGACAACCGTATTTTCCCATTTTCTGCTAGTAGAATTTTAGGGTTTTAGAAATGGCAACATGCTAGCAGAAAATGCTAGCAGAAAATTGACATTTTTAAAAACGGGTGTTGCTACTTCTAAAATCTAAATCTCTGCTAGCAGGAAATGGAAAAACGGGGCTGTCCACTAATTTTGGAGCATCATGATTTTTGTCAGTAAGAATTTGAGATTCTTAGTTGTCCACTGTTGAGGCGCCGAGATAGTCGTCAAAGTATAATCCAAATTTCTGCTAGCCATTTCTAAAAACCTAAAATTCTACTAGCAGAAAATTGGAAAATACGGTTGTCCACTTTTGACGCCCCATACGCAGCCGTACACAGAGGCAGAAATCAAGAATGGGAACAAGCACGCAACAAGCAAGCAGGCCTAGTTGGATCAAAAAGATTATTGAAGTCCGACGGCCCGTAAGTCCGACAATTCGAACTCACGAGGCGTTGGACTTATCAGGTATGGACTTAAGTTATACGGCCCCACACAAAGACCCGCGACCAGACACACACAGAGAGAAGTGCAAATGAGATGAAACAAATCCGCAGATAGAAAAATACCCGACGACAATGCCTATGGGCAGCCAGACGGAATTGTGCACATTGTCACATGAACCTAAACACATCATCAAGCAGACCGAATCACCCCATTGAAGGATGATGAGGCAATAACTTCCCAGACTCTTTTCACGTCAAACTACCCGTTAGCTTCACTGACACTCTTCCAAGGTTTGCAAGGGAGTCCAGTAGTTCGTTTGACCTCGTGTTAGAAGACGAAACGAGAAACCTTCCTGATGGTCTGCTTGAGAGTAGTAAAAAACAAAAAAATTAATTAAAAACCCAATAAAATGGGCTTCTGCTGCGTGCTGAAGCAAGTAAAGCTTCAACTTATTCGAAGAAACCTTGGCAAAATAACCAAACGTGACCCGCTCCAGAAAAAGGTGATATAAGTCGCGCTATGCATTTACGTGTAATGGCCCTTTCAACGTTGAGAGGGTGAAATTTTCGTAAAAATGTATTTTTTTGTTTTTGTCTTTAATGACATCTTAAATATCTAAAGTTTCAAGTTGGGTGCACAACAATGTTGATTTCAGTGAATAAAGTGAAAAAATAACCTTTTTAGAGTGCATTGTTCCATTGCATTGTATTAGAACTAGCTATTTCAAAGCCTGTTTTCTCTGTTGTGCAATTTGAACTCCATAGAACTAATTAATATGCAAAAACTTGATATCTCCAGAACGGAAAGGGCTTTGGAGCTCTATCATGTACCAAATGAAAGCTTACATTGTGGGCTTTGCAAACATACATAAAACTAATTTTTCATATTTTGCGACATAATATACCTTTTTCCAGAGCGGGTCACAGGCACTCTTTTGCACATAACTGAGGAAATATGGAAACAAAAATTATGATAAGGCCCACATGCCGTGACGAACGATGTACTTTCAAAAAGTACCGACAAAAGTACAAATGCACTGTTGTCATTCACGCACAATGGCCCTCTGAGTTAACTTGATCCTGGATCCACTGATTCTGAAAGACAAGAAAGAAAGAGGTGTACGAGCGGGTTCGTTTTTTTCTTCCAATCTAGCTTTTGCAATGGTATACCGTACTTTCCACTTTCATAATATGCCACCAAAAGCGTTAAAAACGATTCTGCCACTGGCAATGATCTATTTACGCGTATTGTGATTTTTTCTCTTTTGTGATTTTTAGACACGGTGTGCGTGTTTGGATTATACCTATACTTGGATGGTCGTGTTATGGCCTTCGCTCACTCATAAAGGTTTCTTTTTGTATGGGAGCAGGTATGATAGTTGTTCATCTTATTGAGGAACTGCCAATCAGCATATAGATGAACCCCATTTAGCATGTATTCACTCGATCTTTGCTTGACTTTAACGACGGACAAGCTCAGTGCTTCCTAGCTTTGTCAAAGGGGGTGGACGTAGCGAGGAGAAACCGCGCGGTCGACGAGGCACGTTCGGCCCCGCCGCAGTGCCGGTGGTTCTGCGCTCATCAGACACGGTGATCAAACTTCAGTGAGTTGCACTCGCGAGTCGCTCAAAGAAACACACCACATGTACACCACAAACCATGGATACAATAGCTACGGAAACGCACGTTGGTACAGGTAAGAGAAGGGCTTTTCTATTTTTCCTGTTAAAATCTTATAGGATCTTTTTTTAGTTTTTAGTTTTGAGAATGCAGACTGAATATTAAGACATGAACTTACAAGAGCAACAGGTGTATCAGCAGCAGGTGTCAGCAGCAGGTGTTAGCAGCAGCAGCAAGTAGCAGCAGCATCTTGTAGCAATAGCAGCAGCAACAGCAGCTATAGTAGCAGCAGCAAGTTACAACACCACCACGACCACCATAAAAATAAATTTGGTTCAAGAATTCCTTTCCCACCATAAACAGCACAATTGTTTGCATTCGTTTGATTTCGCTTAGAACTCGTTAATTGTTGATGAGCGTTTTCTATACCCAGCTTTTTTTTACAGATAAGTAATCTTTTTAGCGCATAGGGGCGCTATAATGACGGAGTAGGCCTACAAACGGTCCCGATTTCACGTTTAAGTAAATTTGCACATGTACTAATTTTACTTCAAATAAACATAACAGATTGTAAAACTGTAATTGTAAGCATTAGCCTATGTATAGACTTACTTCAACAGCCGGGGATTTATGTCTGTCAATATACGTCGTTACTACCCTCGTTAAAAAATATGGCATTTTGGCTACAGTTCGGGGGGGGGGGGGGGGGGGTGGTTCGACCCCCCCCCCCCCCCGATCCGCCCCTGCTACCACTTACCCAAGTAAATGTGATTTCGAAATTGTATATAGCCTACGCTTAAACATATTACGACCGTTCATACTATACACTGTCTTGTTTAGCTGACCAAAAAATCGAAGTATCTTGAAACGAACAGACGACCATTTAACAATAACGTAATTTTCAAAGCATTAATGGTCGGGATTACAGTTGAACCTGTCAGAACGCAAGACAAGGGTTGAGTGAATTTCCCGAAAAGACAACGGGTGTAAGGACTTGATTGATTGTGAGCAGAATAATGGAGGGTCTGTGCGCGCTGTTTAATTTTTCTCATGCTCAGCAATTCGTAACACTTGTCAACTCAATCACCATTCTCCCAACTTAAACACAGACTGGATAATACGTACAGCATGCACATTATACAAACAACCAAACAATACATAAGAACAAACAGTCATTAAGGACATACACCTAGATTCAAGTGCACATGTGAACTAACAATTAGCCCTAGCTAGCTGTTTTATTTCAACAGGGTATGCCTCATCAGTTATTATCAACTGCTTTTAGTGAGGGCCCTGCACAATTAAACAATAAAACAAAAAAGCTTAAGTAACATGATACATGATATGATATGAATATAAACCACATTAAAACATAAGATGATTATATGAATTAAAATTGAAAGATGTGATTGTAACAAAGGTATACTAAATAAAATAGAATATTTCTAATTTTTAAATCAAAATCAAACAAACTTAGAATTAAAATTAAAATGTTTAAAATTAAATCAAATATATTAAAACATCAACATGTTATGGCGACAACGTGCAAATTAAAACATCGAGAACAAATATAAATAGAGGTAGATAGTATCTCATGAATCATTCTCGTGATGACGATCAGAGCAGACTCACCGAAATGTCGAATTAATAACTCTGGACTTCACAGAACCGCACTTCTCTTTTTAATAGTTAGCAATCTCAGATGGAGTTTCCACAGATCTCTATATTTCTACTCTCTAACATGCAAAGCATCAAAACACTTTGAAAGGATTGGTTCTGGAACTCTCAGCGTAAAGGACTTTATGAAATACGCATGCTGACGTCACCACAGGTTCATGTCGACCCCATGCGAAAAAAGCCATTTCTGAAAAGAGTCTTGCTTGGGACGCTCTGCGTCTTATTTCGGCTAAATTCTTTCTCGACCTAGGCCATTTCTCAAACCTTGGCTTCGGTTTTGGCTTTGTCTCAATCTATTCCCCGCTCCAATCTGAAGCTTCGAATACTTTAATAAAATGAACAGGCTCCGGCTCTGGGTTCAAATAACAAGACTTTGAAGTGGGCCCTACATTCAGAAAAAAGTGTCCTTGATATAGCCACATCTTAGGACCCTACTCACCAGACACATCAGCTTAATAAAGACCGAATAGGAAAACACCTCAGCTTGCAGTTATGCAGACGGTCTTGAAGTAAGGCTGATGTGTGTGGGGTGGACAAAACGGCGGGTAGATAGGAAAGCACGTGGGAGGTTCGGCAGGTGGACATGCTATCAAAGGTAGACGGGTGCAGACAAATGGGAAGCGACCAGGCGTTAAAGCGATCGATTAAGGAAAACATCAACAACAGCACACGCCCAATGGCTTTTTAAATTTCTTTTTCTCTCATCAGGGCATTCACAGTCTTACAAGTCTCCAAACTTCTCCTTGGCACAGACGTCCTCCCACCCCTCCCCCAACAAGGCAGCTCCGCCTCCGACCAAGAAGAGGCGGACAGATTGGTCCGAATGCGCCGAGGATCTCCACGTGGATCGGTGCAAAAGGCGCAACATCGACAAGAAGGACAGCAAACCCCTCCACCGGTGTTCGGAGTGCCCGTACGCTACCAAACGCCGCACCAACCTACGCCGACACCGCCAGGCCATGCACAGCCGGGACAAGCAGCTGGAGTGTTGCGGACGCCTCTTCAGCAGCAAGTCGGAGCTACAGAAGCACGTACGGCACCAGCACAACAGCGGATACCGCTGTCCGCAGTGCGGACGGCTCTTCTGCCGTAAGGCGCTGCTCAAACGCCACATGAGCGTTCACAACGGGGTCAAAGAGTTCGCGTGCAGGATCTGCAGCTACGCCAGCAGTCATAAAAGCAACTTGGAACGCCACCAGCGTGTCCACAGAAAACATAAGTCAGATTCCGAATCTTGGTTCAAGTTCTCACTCTCCAAGACCCTGACAAGCGAACGCCACTTTGCGTCCGGTCCGACGATAAAATCAGACATCACACAGTTGAATTCCGTTTACCACGATACTGCCGGCCAAACACCACCAAAGCAGCTAGATGGGTACCCTACGGTAAGCATCACTAGCTTTAACTCAAAACGCATGTGCATGAACCCATACAAATGCCTGCTGTGCAAGGAGAGATGGCAGAGTCAAGAAGAACTCAGGAGACACGAGACGGCGCTCCACCCCGACCTGGAAGTCAGAGCCCTGATGTCTCTGCCCATCAAACGGGTGCTGCATCTAATGCGTCTGGCTGGAGTGAAAGTAGAACACGGCAACACACACACCGCCATAAAGACTAATTACATAACATTTTGACCATTAAATTTGATTTACAGTCTTTATTACAGAGATCTATAGTAATGTTATAACTATCTTCGACTCTATGATCTGTGTGCGCGTTCGTAGCGTTAAGATCGCCGCAAGGTATGATGGGAGACAACATGGCGCGGCAAGATCATACCCATGAGAACGAGATTGGGTTTTAGTCTAACTTGAATATTGTACCATTTTAAGAGAGCAGATATTCAAGAGCAAGTTTCTATTAGGTATGATTCTCGGGCAAAGAATCCGGGAGAAAAAAAAAAATTGTTAACTAAATTATACAATAAGTTCACCTCAAACATACTAATGAAGAAAGTCACAAGTTAGTCACGTGCCTGTCATCCACCGATCGGATGAAATGTGACAACACCGGCCATTGTTTGAGTGACGATATAAACTTAACTGTGTTTAATACAAGATACAGTGTCAAGCACTTTCCGAATATTAATTTCATAAAAATTGTACGCAGCTAGCTTTTTACTTTCCGAAAAAGTACACGTAACACCATCTGATAGAAATTTTCCTTACTCATTACGGTAATTATTTCCAATTTGTTAATCATTTACCCGTTCATACTGACTTGTATAAATGTTCTTTCCTTATAATTTACTTTCGTGGCACTGTAGTAAAATAAATCTATATTTTTGTTTACAGATTAATTTTTCAAACTCCTTTTGATAAACTGGTCAAGGTCTGGTTTTTGAACATCTTGTGTATAGGATTCTTCTGTCTTGGCAAATTTGTATTCATTCGTTTCTCTTGTAAAAAATAGTTTATTGGCAATTAACTGGACGTCCTTATAAATAAAAAAAAATCACAAATGTTTTGCATCTAATAACTGCTTTCGAGTTGTTCTGGTTGATAAATCTGTCAATTAAAATGAATGCGACTGTAATGAATAGATTACAAAGTGAAAAAAATGTCGTAATTAATAGGGTATAAAAAGCCAATTATGCTAAATTGGATAAAACGTCACAGGATCTGTGATGTGTGACAATTACCTCAGTACAGACATGAGGATTGAAGCAATCCAATAAACCTTTTCGACATTATCAAAGAATTATGGGAACATCATCAACCCTTACTGGCATTAGAAGAACGGGCACATTAGAACGGACGTGATTGTTGGTTGTCATGCTTACAAAAATCCACTTCTGATTGGATAATAATGTGACATTAATAGCTGCTCTAATTCCAGAGAGTTGCATTCATCAGTAACTGGTACCCTAAGAGGGATTCCCCAATTATTTCCCTATTTTTATTTCTATTTAAAATAGATTTTTCTGGTTATTATTTTCCTCATGTTCCATGCAAAGATATTTGAAAAGAGTATCTCTCAACTCATGACAGGTATTTAGCATAAAATCAATTAATATTTGAACTGGTTCACAGTGCCATAGGCTTGTGTATAAATTACCCGATTGTTTGGCCTCCATACCCACAATGCAATGATAATGTCGAAAAGGTTGATTCAATCCGGTCCGGTCCAATCCAATCTTATAAGGCCGTGTCCGAAATGGGCGTCTAGGAGCTACAGCTACGGCTACGTCACGCGTAGTTGTAATGGACGAACACCTAGACAATAGCCCTAGACAAGCGATTCGGACGAAGCCCTAATCTTGTTTTTCTCTTAAAGCCGCCGGTTTCGGAAACCCAGCCAGCTCTTTTGTAAAAGCGCAATCCGTCATCCACGACGGCAGGATGGTAAACTTGAATTTCGAGTAGTAAGTGGAGAGCTCTCCAGCCAGATATCTGTGCTTCGGTCGACGGGAGGCGACTGCATCCAACATGGCGTCCAAGACCGGTGTGATGTCTTCCCAGCATGCCTCGCGCCCCCGGTATATGCTGGCCACGTGGGCGTCGAAGTATTCCCGCCCGTAAGCTTTGCGGACCTCATCATTCATACCGTCCCATAGTGCGTTCGAGACGGCCTGAAGATGGGAGTGTGGGATTATATTGGTTAGCTTACCATATTCACCAGGTTCTACCAACACAACCTGAACAAAAAGAGGAGAATAAAGACCTGTTTGAGAGCTAAACGCTTATTGTCCTCTGAGTCTGATCCCTGACAAAAAGAAATGATTATGATAATATGTAGGCCTATCCTCTTTGTGAGTAAAGTTAATTTCTAAGTCAAAGTGTTAAGGACACCAACTGTATACACGCATGCGTGCGTACTCAATTATCAATACTCGATGTAGAGCTAGGTGCCGGAAAGTTTACAAACGTTGGTTTTTATCTGACATTTTACGCAGGCTATTTATGTGTCCTCTAGTTAAGTAGCGTCAACTACCGGATCCAAATACGTGGGGCTCTATGGACAGTGGGTGGAGGACGCACACGCACTCCATTCGGTTGCTCTGTACTGCCGGATTTAAATGACGTCACACTTACGATGAAGATTCACCCAATGAACGCTAATTCGAGTACTCGCCTTTACACCCCACGGGATCATCTCAAGCCGCAACGCATCCGACAAAGATTCGATGGTGTACTTAGTGACGAAGTAGGGCGAGATGTAGGGCACTGTCCAAAGACCACCGATGCTGCCGATGTTTACGATACGACCTGGGAATTCCGGAGGAAAAATACGACTTGAATTACGACCGCGTTGCAAAGAAATCTTAAGGGCATCGTGATTGGTTTAAAGTGTGGCGTCTGTGCTTGGATTGGCTCAATCTCGTCCCGTTCAGCGATCACAGGAAAGCAAAACTGCCTTCTTTGTCCAACTTGCAATACCTCGAATCAACCACACTCAGACCATGTTATACCTTCAGTTTTGGTTGCCTGCTGTGCAATTCAATTCATCCGCCTTGTCGAAAGTATATTCCGACAATCGTGAGTCACGTGAAATGAAACTAGAAATGGCAGGGCCAACCAAGCTTGGTTCTTAAAAAGTGCAACATTAATTGATAGGGTCAATCTAAACGCTGGCGTTCTTTTTCCGACGTGTAGGCCGACTGAGCCTCTCCTTACCCTTTGCTTTACGGATGAGTGGTAAGAAGGCCTGAGTGACCCGGACTGTGCCGTACACATTCACCTCAGCTAGCTTCTTGTACTGCTTTATAGTGGCCCATTCAACCTGACCCCAGCTCCATATCCCCGCGTTGTTGACAACCGCCCACAACTCTAAAACAAATATTGTTTTAAAACAGAAATGCAGTCAATCAATATCTTCCCAAAACGGATGGGCCTAGCCTATAGTTCTGTCTTTACCACTGAAAACAGGTTATTTTTTTTCGGTCAAAACAACGCCATGTATTCTTCAATATTGGGTTTTGCCCTTCACCGACGTATTTTTTATAAACACTGTATACTCAGTGTTGTCCCAAAAGATAATTTGAAAAAAAAGAAAAGCAGGAGGTCGTGGGTTCGAGTCCCACCCGAGTGATTCTTTTTCCAAATAATCTCTCGGGACAACACTGAGTATACAGTGTTTATAAAAATACGTCGGTGAAGGGCAAAACCCAATATTGAATGTACAACACCCCGACGCAAAAGTCCATCTTATGAATAGCCATTTATTCTACTAAATTCTGACACCCTAAAGGTAGGAGACGAAAATATCAACTTGCAGATGTTGTATTTGTTTGATCCATATACGGTAGTTCATATCAACTGCTATTTTATGAGGGAGTTTTTTTTAGGTACAAAGTACGCGATCCATACCGCAAATCCCACGGACATGCAACAGACGTTATTTGTGAGAAATGTAGGCCAAAATTTCGGATCGTTTTCAAAACGGTGAATGGGCAGATCGAATTCAACAGGAAGTCATGACAGACCTAAGCTATGTTTTTGTAGCCCGCCCTTCACGATGTCCATAGCCGCGCACACCGACTCGTCAAACGTGACGTCACAGGGCACTACGGTCAGCATGGATGAAGAGTCCTTGGCTAGTTTTGTCGCACCAGCACCGTCTATAAAAAGGGAAGAGTAAAACGGCCTAACAGTTCAAGAAGGTGCAGGGGTAGAAATGAGCGGGAATTTCAGTGTTGTTTTTATTCTCGTTATTAGGATCGGGGTTCGAGCACAGACACGTTGATGTGGGTGGGGTCTATTATGTACCCCCTCCTTCCTATCACCTTGGACTCCAATTTCAATATTCACCTCGATCAAGTCCTTCAGCACCCAATGCATCTAGCACACTGTTTCACGCTACTTCCCTATACTAAAAGAGACATTTTAGTTCTCAAAACAGCTCTATAAAATTGTGCTTTATAATAAGCCTAGGTTCTAGTAGAAGTTCTAGATACACAAAAATGGGATACATTTACTTATTTTAGGAGGTATATATAATATAGAACTATTTGTGTTTTGTTGGTTCATTTTGGAAGGGTAACAGGGGGTCATGCCTCCGCGCGGGGGATGGGGATTATCCCTGTGGGTATATGGGATAGAGTGGAGGAACGTGCGCCCCGTAGTTACGCCATTGTGTGCGCGTGAAGGACTCCCGGAGATATTTTGTATACCGTGACCAATCCCTCCTCTCCAGCTGACAAAAGCGCAAACTGACCCGTTTTAATATTGCGATTCGTCTTGTCATTTATTTTCCGCCCAGCGATTTTACCTGGAATGTAGCAGCCGGCGAACACGGTGAAGCCACAACTGTCCAGCCTCCTCGCCAACCCATTGCCGAACCCCGTGTCACAACCCGTGATAAACACTGCCTTACCCTGGGGACTGATGCTTCCCCTGGGAAGCAGTTTCGCAGCGATGTACAGACCAGCAAGGGTCAGAATACCAGCGATGAACTTGGCCGCTACGCTGTCTTCAGCCAAGTACACAACTAAGGCCAAGAATGACAGCAACGCCCACGAAGCGAAATACGTGTGGTTACCAACAGGCATTTTGGGGAAAAAAACAGACCTGAAACGCAATTTTTTTGCACTAAGCTTCAGCAACCTCATCTAAAATTTCTCTACCGAGAGCTACACTGGATTACCGATGTGTATTCCACCCTTGCATGACGGCGACGAAGACAACACTAGACATTTTGGATACACAGTCCGCTTTTTGTTTGTCCGAAATGCGACCTTTGGATTATCAGACTAGTCTTGGTTCAAGACGTTGTTACGTATATACGCGATAACCGGCCGCCGCGAGAGGGCGTTATTACGACAAACTATAATAGCCACGAACCGCCAGTAACAACAACGTCTTGGGAATTTCGTAAAATCTCCTCCCGAAAAATGGGGGAAACTAGTGCGCATGCGTCAATTCTGTATGAAAATGAGGAACATTTTCTCTTCACGCACGCGCACATACGAAAAAGAGCTGCCATGAAGTTGCACAATAGTCTGGTAGCTATTACTGGTGCTACTGGCCGAAGGGGCGCTGGTAAGTTCGCGATCGAAGCTGCTTTGCTTTGCATTGCAGGCAGCCGGCCGGCTACTACTATGCGCTGGCGGCTGCAGTGTTCACCGCTCGTGTTCGCATGCGACGTCTTGCAACTGTGACGATCGACGAGAGGGGGATACGACGGGGAAGGTGCCGGGCGGGACCGGGCAGGCAACCTGGGTGATGGTGTGTGATCTGCGGGAAATTACTTGTTACATGCAAGAAATACCTCTCCATTATATTAAACCGTCGGGGCTCGGACAACTCGACCGTTGGCCGACTCGACTCGAGACAACTCGACCGTTGAAACAACTCGACCGTCTTTGCGTCAAATGGGAAGACAAGTCGTCCGTGGAGACAAGTCTTCCGTTGAGACAAGTCGTCCGTTGAATTGAAGTCGACTCGGAAGTAGGGGAATCGCTGGGGTTTCTCGTCGGGGATTCGTCCAGCCTCAAAGCAAACATGAGCCTCAAATTTTGGTCGAGTTTCACCAGTGGAGAAAACCCGCAGGAGATCTAGAATACGTCTCAGTATCTTTGTGACCTGTGTGACAATCGAATCGAATCACCAGAGTACATCTCCGTTTCCCCGGCCGTAAAGACTAGGGCCTCGTGACCTATTTGTTATTATTATCACGGCCTTTTTTATTTTATATCTAAATCAAATCACCCAACAAGGTCTCCTCACTCAGCACCATTATAATATATCATATTCAGCCCCGTTAAGATTTTCTGTTTATTATATGTCCATCAATCATTCCGGAACGTTTTAGTTCATTCCTCTCGGCCCTACCAAACAATCTAAATAGCACGGACCTGTACCTTTATCTTCATCTCGCGCCGTCGTAGTCAGGGGCTTAGACTATGCATAATGCATTTATTTATGTATTTGCAAACTACATAATGCGCGCTGCAATCATTGGGCTAAGCAGGTGCGTGCGCACAACACGGCTTCTACGAAACCCCCAAGACGTTGTTACTGGGGTAAGCACTTAAAAAGACTAACCAAAATGACATCGTCACGCCTCGTGCCTATTCAGTAAGGCCCAGTGCGCTTTCAGTAATACATGACGATGTCGTTTTGGTGGTTCTGAAACAGTGCCTTCCTGTTACCTGTTAGGTACTGGCGGTTCGTGGCTATTATAGTTTGTCGTGATAACGCCCTCTCGCGGCGGCCGGTTATCGCGTATATACGTAACAACGTCTTGAACCAAGACTATTATCAGACTTGAAATGACCTATCCGGATTTGACCATAAGCCCCGCCCACCTTAGCAACGGCATGGCGACGCCATTACCTCGCTCGGTCAAGCTTTACTTTGAAGTACACAAACATACGTGTAACGCACCGGACAAATACATCGACCCGGACAAATACATCGACGGCGACTCGGTGTGGTCTGCCAAAGGCGGTGGATTTAAATTCTTTAGGCGGGGACAAAATTAGCAAGCGGGCGAAAGTTAAGGGTTACAATTATTTTAAGGAGGGGTATGTAAATAAAGTCATTTGTGAAGTCATGAAGGATGGTCAAGTTGCTGTTGCGGGAAAATGTTATCGAAGCATGAGGAAGAGTGAACACGCTACATTGCTTAAATTTGTGTTAAGGACGGGCTCGTTGCAGAAAGTAGATGTAGCTGTGTTGCTGGGTAAGTTAGTATTGGAATAAATAAACCGCGGATGTTACGACGCAATTGTGACCATAGTCTAATACTAAAGAAGACTCTTTACGTTTTCTGGTTACCTCATATATATTATACTTCTGCGCTTTCTACTGACCAAAAGAATGACTACTTTTGTATTTGAAATGTTTCATTCCTCCTAGATTTCACCGATTTAATGGTATAGGCCTAATATCATTGAATTTTATTAACAGGTAACCAATTTGTAAGGCTAGAAAACACTGTATATAAACCTACCTCCGGTAAGCTCCGGCTACCTCCGAATTTTACCAACTGCCCACTTTTATTGAAAAAAATACGGTGCCTGGCCGCACCAAACACATTTGTTTGTGTACACTTTTCACAGCTCATGTGACAAAGTTTGACCAAGCTTGACCGAGCTAATGGAGGACCACGCCTGTAGCAACTGTTGCTAATTTACCTGACCAAAAGTCGTAATCCTATTGGTCAATTCGCGCTGTTTGATTGACAGGCCGGATCGGTCCATTGGACAGTTTTATTACATTCGTCCGGGGTACTTAATATAGCGCATAATGCTTTAGTTGCGGGGACGGTACGTGCATCCTCGATCCCAACATTCGTGCGTTCAATTCCAATTCTACCTCGCCTATTACGTCACTCCGTGATCACGTGAGATTGCGCTGACCACAAGCCTTCGGACGTGCATCCACTCGGTGCCTGCCGGCCAGGCACCAGTGCCTTTTCAATACTTTATAGAAGTTGTATGTATGCACTATCATACCAACCATGGACGAAAACGAGAGTAATTTGCTTTAATTAGCGGACGAGTTTTCTGCAAACAGCAGTGCTGAGCAAACTCTACAAGTTGCACCAAGCAATCAATCCAACCCGCGAAAACGGAAAATGGCGGCGGGAGATTTTTGAAATTACTAATGGAGATAGCCACGAAGCAGAGAAACAGGTTATGCTTGAACAGCAACCTAAAGTTTCGGCTACAAAATAAGAACAGTAATAAACGCCATTGCCCACCCTCTAAACAACCTGTAGCCAAAAAAGGTTTGAATAACCAAACGGAGACCACAGCTGGAATGCCGAATATACAATGGCAGAAAAATTGCAGACGATACAGGAACGCTCCTTACAATTGATATGCAAAAATTGCAGGATGGTTTCAGCAAATGCTGACAATAGGCAAAAATGCAAGCATGAAGCGGCGAGTTCCTCGACCACGCCAGCTACCAATACTTCACCCATCAGTGCAGACTGCCTTATGGCTACTGGCCATGAAGAGTGTGGGAAAACACAAGACGTGCCGATAAAGGAAGATGACTGGTGGATTTTTAGAGGACATTGTCCAAGATTATACTACCGGGGAAAAGTGTGGCCCTATAAGGTAAACCCGAATTGGCATATGATAAATGTCATGTTGAACACAAAATAAAAATGAAAATGAATAAAACTGCTGCAAACTGCTGCCTGACTGAATGGACCTGAAATATACAAATCAAAAAATTAGCTGGCCTGACGTTTCGAACTTAAGCAAGTTCTTTCTCAAAGGCAAATGACAGAGTACAAGAAACAAACATGTGAGGAACACACATGCATGAGGGGGTGGGTGGAGAAACACAAAAGAGGGATGCAAGGGAGCATGGCAGTGGGTAAACATCAAAGAGAGAGGTTTGGGTAAGGATGAATGCGGGGAGGGATTAGGATGAAGGTTGAAGCTGGGGAATTGGACAAAGGAATGTGGTTAGTGGCAAAGATAAACAGGAAATGGTAAGACAACCCCATTTGGCCAAGAGACCCCAAGAGGGTTTGCCAGGAGGATAATCTGTAAACAAATGACAATGGGGGGAAAATTAAAAGTTAATCATTCCCTTCCTGGATGTTTAGACCATGTGGTTGAATAGTCCGAAGACGTTTCATCCAAACTTTCTCTCGGCTGAGGCGAACTGAGTCCTTGCGGTGGAAAAGTGATTCTATGCCCTGTAGAATCATATCAGAAATGGAATGGTTAGGCAAGTTGAAGTGATGACCAACAGGGGTGTCAATTTTCTTGGTGTTTACAGTCGATCGATGGCCATAGAAACGCTTCTTGAGCGTGTTCTTGGTCTCCCCGACATACTGGATACCACAAACCCTGCAAGAAATGAGATATATGACATTAGAGGTGTTGCAAGTAATGTTGCCATTGGTTCTGTGAGTAGTTCCAGATGAATGGCCAGAAAAGGAGTCAGACTCCTGCATGTGAGTCTGGCAAACAACACACCTGGAATCGCACTTAAAAGTACCATGCTGTATGGGAGGGGATGCAGCCAAGGTGGGGACCTCGGCTCGAACAATCAGGTCTCGTAGATTGCGGGGGCGCCTATAAGCCAATATTGGGTTGTCAGGGGCGGCACGGGCAAGGCGATCTGAAGTATGAAGGATATGATGGTTGTCATTAGTTATTTTACGAAGGGGAGGGAGACTAGGATGAAAGGTGGTGACCAAGGGAATCTTGGGGTCGGCATTAGTGCTAGGTGTCTTTTTCTTGAGCGCAAAATCTCTGGTGATAGATTTGGCTCTGGCGATAGCACGTTGAACTTGGCGGGAGCTGTGGCCCCTGGCAACCAAGTTATTCTTCAGTACCTGTACATGATGGGAAAAGTCAGAATTATTAGAACAAATCCTTCTGAGTCTAAGTGCCTGGCTGAATGCTATGCCTGTCTTGCAATGCCTGGGGTGACAGCTGGAGGAGTGGAGGTACTGGTGGGTGTCTGTGGGTTTAGAATACAGATCAGTGGTTACCGAGTTGTCTTCCTTGCGGATGGTGACATCCAGGAAGTTGGTCTGATGCACTGAATACTCTGATGTAAACTTGATGGTCCTGTGGAAGGAATTAATGTGATTAATGAAAGTCTCCAGACTGTCCTGATCACTGGTCCAGATGAAAAATACATCGTCAATATATATGAGGGTGCCAATATCACTGATGGGTGGGGTTGTGTGTCCTGCCTTGGCCAGGGCCGAGGAACAAGCACGAATACCCTCCTCGTGGGGGATGTTGGTGTACAGGGATGAAACGTCAAAAGTCCCAATGATGGCTGTGCTGGGAATCTTGTTCTTGATTCCATCCAGCTTGCGCAGAAAGTCTGGGGTGTCATGGATGTATGATGGCATCTGTGGAACGAGGGGTTTGAGAAAACTGTCAATAAACAGGGAGATACGTTCCGTAGGTGAACCATTACCAGAGACAATGGGCCTACCGGGGTTGCCAGCCTTGTGAATCTTTGGAAGGAGATAAAATCTGGCAGTCCTACAGTCAGAGGGAGAGAGAAATTTATGAGCTTTCTTAGACAGCTGGTCACGTGATCGCATATCGTCCAGCACCTGTTGTATCTCTTGAGAGAATGTACCTGTGGGGTCAGGGTCAAGGCAGATGTAGTTAGTATGATTGTTCAACTGGCGGTGGGCCTCGTCAATGTACTGATGACGATCCAAAATAAAAATGACATACAGAGCTCACTGAGAAACAGGCCCTATATGTCCTCATCCAGAGAATTGTGATTCTATGATGGGTATTCGGGTGAATCCGAATAAACGCGAGGGTCGAAAGTTCAAAAAAAAATCCAGGGTTACAACTAAAGGCTTTAGTGCCTTTCATTCAAGTCGTAAGCACCATAGTCGATGTGAAGACTGGAACAATCGACAAAGCAACCTGGAAACCTTTGGCAGTAAACGCGGAAATGCGTTGATTCCATTGTTCTGCTGTCACACGCTTGTGCAATCTCGCAGTAAAGACGAGAATCCATCAGGCCAGACCTGAATGCCCAGTATCGCCAAATATGCTCTGAACATATTCCGGTGACAAAGCACTTCTTTGGAGTTGATTTGCCAATACATATAAGTGAAATAAATGCAACAAAGAGAATGGGCCAACTGGCATGGTATAGGACCCGAGTCTGGATGCCGAAAGACGGCATCAAGCAGTTATTTCCGTGATAATTGCGACAGAAAAGGAAACTATACTCGAGGCCTACCCCATCTAGCAGCTATGGTTCTCGTCCAAAAAGGCCGGGGAACAGCTACGCCAGCTCCACCAACCGGTTCCGCAACACCCCCGGGACGACATACCGCGGCAGTTACAAGTGGCCGCTCAGGGAGTGGAACGGGAAATCTTAACGCCTTAGACAAAGACGGTATTAAAGCAATGCATTTGGCTCATCACCTGACTTATTTATAGCAGGTAGATTGGCAGATTTTTCCTGAATGGAAAAATATCGCATCTGATGGATGGATGCTTAACCTAGTTCAAGGTTACAATATTGAACTTATAATAACTCCAGATCAAAAGTGCAAACCTCGCTCTCGATACGATTCAATAAGCATGAAGAGCAGGTCGTCCAACTTGAAATATCAATGTTGGTGAAAGAAACAATTAGTGATAGTCGAAACACAGCACTCTATATCCACAATTTTGCTCCGCCCAAAGTAAGACGGGTCGTTCCGAATGATCTTGAACCTCGAGCAATTGAACAATTTTGTTGAATAGTCCATCACTTTAAGATGGATACTTTTCAAACAGTTTGAAAATTGCAAGACCGAACTGCTTTATGGCGTTGATAGATAGACTTAATTACGCCATGCTTACTGTACTACACAGTGCCTGTAGCAAACATTTACTCCGGTGTGGATGGAAGGGCGAACTCTTTCGATATACCTGCCTACCAAATGGTTTAGCATCCGCACCAAGGGTGAGAATTACTGCAACTATGCACCCCTTAGACAAATGGGTCATATTTCGGCTGCATATATTGACGATTCGTATTTGCAGGGCAGCCCTTTTTCAGGAATGCGAACAAAATGTACGAGAAACTTTTGCATTGTTTAACCGGCTTGATTTTGCGGTACATCCTGACAAATCTGCATTTAATCTCACCCAGGCATTAGTTTTTCTGGGTTTTGTTATAAATTCAAACAATATGACAGTCTCGTTGACAAAGGAAAAGGGCAAGAACTTAAAAAGAGTTGCAATCACTCCATGTCAAGATTAGACCCACAAACGGGGAACTAGCCCATGTAACAGAGTGCATGGTCTCTGTATTTCCAGCAGTAGCATATGGACAGTTATTTTATCGACAATTGGAAATTGCTAAAATATTGGCACTACAGGACGACAATCATAATTTTGAAATGATTATGCAGTTTTCGGATCTTGTTGGACGAGGCCTTCATTGGTGGTTAACCAACATAGGAGGTTTAAGAACTTTTATTACAGCATGGAAGCCCTGAATTTAATCTACATTCAGATGCTTCGTTACATGGATCGGGCGCCTCGTGCTTCAAGAGTATTACTGGTGGCCGCTGGTTGAGTTCAGAAAGAACTTGCATTATGCCTTGCGATCTTTCTTTCCTTCAGCCAAGGTTCTCACATTTTATTGGAAATTGACAATACTATAGCAGTTGCACATATTAATGAAATGGGCGGTACACGTACAGTATCATGTAATGCGATCACAAGAGATATGTGGTTGTGGTGTAAAGACCATTCTATCTGGATATCAGCCGTGTTTATCCCAGGAAAGGATAATGTGAATGTCGATTGTGAATCAAGGCATTTTTCAGACAATAGTGTATGGAAGCTAATAATAGCGAGATATTTGAATTTATAATTCACAAGATGTAGGCCTGTCCACTATTAGATTATTCGCATCTAGGTTAAAACCATACGTTTCTTGGCGGCCATGACCCAGAGGCATTTGGTACAGATGCCTTCACGTTATACTGGGGAAAGGCTTCGCTTATATTTTCTCCCTTCATACTAATTAACAGAGTTCTGCAAACGTTAGAGGAGGACAACGCCGACGCTATTGTGATTGTTCCAAATTGGCCTACCCCCCCCCCCCCCCCCTGGATCCGCGCCTGCAATTGCTGAAAAACAAGGTAATTTCATTCGAAACGGCAATAGAGTCGTTATGGCGGGTAGGAACGGTTAAACAGTGCAGCGTATACTTGAAAGATGGCACTCTTTTTGCGAGGCTCGCCAGGAGGACCCCTTGTCGCCTGCTCTAGTATGCGGTCAACGTGTACAAACGTAGTTTACATCAACAGTATGAACCTGTATGAACTGCAGTGTGTTTTCTACACAGTCTAGGCGAGATTTCAAAAAAAGTTACATGAAGAGGCATTTTTGAGTAGAAAGGTGTAACATACTTTTTATACCCAATTAATGTGCCCCGAATTCAAAAATATACGCTACTAAGCTGAATTATGAGTCCTTCCCCTTGAAAATTAACCCACAAATCCGACAAGGAAAATAGCAGACATCATGAACATATCACATATTCTCTAAATAGTATGGTACTGTAATATTTGTATGTCCACTTACCGCACAATACTATGGGATTTCAGACTAGTCAGGTACGTACACACACTCAAGGTCAAGTTACTAGGCACCAGACTTGAAGTGACACATTTCTAATTCGTGGCTCCGGAGGATTTGTTTAAAAAGGGAAGTAAAGTCCGAAATCTCATAGCGTTAACCCCATTCGGATGTCGTTTGGGGGAAAAAAAACGCCGGCGGACTGCCGCGCTGGTAAATTATTAATACGGCGCCTGCGGACAAAACATGACCGTCTAACGGCTTGTCTTCAAATTTACCTTTAGATCAGATTGTTCATCATCGACTCATTATGGGGTCGTGGCCTTTACACTTGACCCGGACGCGCTTATGGTGAGCCTCATCCCTTAAAGTGGCACACTGCATTGGAGGCGTCCAATTGGTAAAAAAAAAAAAAAAAAACGTTCGCCCTAAAATTGCAACGGTTGGAAAGATCAATCAAAAGTAGAATACAATTATGTACACATCCCTTGTAAATGGGCCGTGTCTGAAAGTCTTTGACGAAAATAATTTCGGGGACGCCAGTGGTTCGGAAAATAGGGCTACCGCCCCACAAATCAAACTCCACCTCTAACCAAACCGAACTGGGAATCGCGTGCTCCATAGCTGTTTATTATTCCATTGTACATATACATTCTTCAAAACGATAGATTGTTCAAGTTTTTGTCAGTTTATCACACGTTCACTACAGCAGTTCAAATTTAACCAACTGAAATTTATAGAGTTACATATCATTTTTTTTGTTTTTAAATGTCCGTGCGTATATTACTATTAAGAATCATAAGAATATGCTATAAAACACTAGCTTCAACAGTTAAGGCGTCCCATAAAATAACCAGAAGTTCGCGTTAATTCCTTTTGTTTATACACAGAAATCACTGGTTTCTTTTGCACTTCATAACCTGTGTTCTCCTTGTTTATATAAATTATAAAGACAACATTTTGGCTATTAACTATGTTTAAACTACGAAAGCTCTGAGCGATTTTTGGGCCGGGCTAGTTTTATGATTACATCATGTATTTGTGGTTTTTTTTCTGGCTACACTGCACTACTACAACGACACATGTAAATCATCCCTAACTCGCGATTATTTCACGTCTTAATTTTCATGTTTTTTTTTCATCTTTTTTTTTCTCAACTTATATACAGAACCCAAATTAAAAGGGTTTTTATTCTTAGTAGTGATAACAAACTTCGCATAAAACAAAGTATTATTCTTTTTCTCCTTAAATAAATGCATATAAAATGTTGGTGCCGTCGTCTCGTTTGTGTTGCCTTGGCAACAAACGGTAACATCCCAATATAATACCAAATTATGTTAGAACTTTTCAAATGCTTTCAAGAGAAAAAAAACATGGAACCAAAAGCAACAAGCAATCACCCTGCATAGATTGTAACAAAATAATCATATCTTGGTGTATTTTGTAGTCGACTTGTCTCGTCAAATTTACATTCTGTGTACATCTATTTGAAAATATTTCCCCTTTGTGTTTAGGAGAAAATGTCAACTAATGACTAGCCTAACGGTTTTAGACTGATCTATGCAAGCCCCTCTTCAACAAGACTGTAGACATTCTGCAGACTGTGCACAACAGCAGACGATCAGCAAGATATACAACATTTAAACATCGACAGTTAACAACAGGCCGAATACAATTCTGCAGACGGTCTGCAGAATGCTTTTATGCAGTCCGTACTGCCAACGAGCACAGGGGAAATTCTGCAGAATATTGTGCGGACTGATTTGGCAAGAGCTGTAATGAAACTGCAGTCAGTCTGCAGAATGGGGGATATTCTGCTACATTCCAGCAGTTACTGCAGAATGATAAAGACTCAGAAGTTAGGTACAGAATGTCAGCGTATGACGACTTTGGCAACTGGCTTAATATCATTCTGCAATCTGCAGAATTCCCATTTAACTGCACAATCATTCTGTATACTAGCCTCCAGAACATTCGGCAGTCTGCAGAATTACATGAGGCCTAAGTGACATATAATACTTTTAAAGCATTATATTTCCTCAAAATCCAATGTGTTTTGTCAGAATCTACTTCACAAAATCTCTGTTTAAAAATATTCAGTTCAGGCAAGCCTTTCTGTAAAAAAACTCTGAAAAACCCAAAATTTGGTATTGAGAAAACCAACACGTCCAACATAAAGCTATACTTGTATCCTGCAAGACATAAATGAAGAGCATTAAGTACTAATTAAAACAAAATGGAAAAGAACTGACACTCGGTGTAAACACAAAACGAATTCTGGAGATTTTGAAAGTGAAAACAAAAATGAAATGCACTTTGTCTTTTTAAAGCTGGTCTTAATTCAGCTGTGTTTTTCAAAAGATGAAATATGCATTTCCAACTTGTACAATTTGTCTCTTTGGAACACTGTATTTTTTTTTACACCAATGACATGTCTGAAGGGAGCGAAATAAATACAAAAGTTGACAAAATCCTATATTCCCCCAAATGTTTAACTCTCCTTACAATTGTCAACACAAATGCTTTCTTTGGACCACTCTGACACAGTTGTAACGTTGACATATATTTATTTTCCTTACAAGTATGACTTTTTTGAACACGCACAAACACAAAAATCGGCAGTGCTGTCACTCTGCTGCTTGAGACAACTTAAAAAGGGGAAAAAAACTGCACTTATTCACAGTATGTACAACGATCAAAACTCCAGCTTTGCTTTTCTTAAATCAAAGAAAACGAAAAGCTGCAAAACTTACTGCATGCACATCACAAGCCTGTACAATAGAGGAATTTCACATTAGCCCCCTTCTGCGCACTTCCGGGTTGAAAGCGAGAATGTCAGAGGCAAACAAAACAAGGCTTTTCAGCACATTCATTCATGCATGAATTAATCAGGCCATAAAAGGCAGCGCAGGCGCACAATCAGCATAAAGTTGTTTACTGTGACATTGAGATCCTCGTTTTCAAACGCGGAAGTGCGCAGATCGGCGCTAAACTCGTCGTTGTGGGATTCCTCTATATTTCAAAGCACGGCGTCACAATTGCATGGAACTCTTTCTATCTGAACTTCACAATACATGACGCTCTGAATTGCACAAATATTATTCCATTATGGCCACACATTGCTGGGGTAGGATCGCAAAAAACCGAGCGTTGTGTAGAAAAAAGAAAAAAGTGCACTTATTTTCTGAATTTGCCGACAATTAACAATTATTCTGTTTATATGGTATTTTGGCTGCTGGCCTCAATAAACTTTGTCCATTAATGATTTAAATACAAATTAGCCATATATTTTGTGTATGTGAGGTGATTTACTCTGGGTTGATAATATTTCCACTTTTTCCCCTTTTTTTAATATTGTCAAACTCGTTTTCCCAAACTATTTTTCTATGGGAGCTGGGCAGAAATAATGTCGAGGGAACAGGCTTTAAAGTCCAAGGCAAAACAAAAATAGGTTTATCGTTTATATGTTTAGGAGGCGGCACCTTTTTTACTCCCTTTCCAGGTAATATTTTCCAAGAAGGATGCACAGTTTGTTTCAAGACGGCTTCGGCTTACATTCCAGTCCACCAAATTGATTCAAAACACGCAACAGATCGAGGGAGGAATCTCAACTATTCTTCTCGCATTTTTTGATGGATTATTGTGGATTATTATGCGACCTCCAAATAGGAATGGTGGGGACGCTTAACATATTTCTTTGTTGTACTTGGCCTAGCACTACCGGCAGACTCTTCAGCCGAATCAGAAAACAAGTGAGAACGTCAGAAGCTTTTGTAGACACAAACGACAGCTGGCTGACCTCCAACGTCTCTGGATTTTTGTTCACTGTTCTTCCTGGTCCTTGTTGCTAGGGTAACCGTCTCCGGGGTCTGGGGTCTGTTCTGGGGGTGGCTGTTCCTCTCCCTGTTGTTGTTGTTGTTGCTGCTGCTGCTGTTGTTGCTGCTGCCCTCCCCTGTGGGCCGGAGGGTTAGGGGGGCTGTGCAGGGTGTTGTTGATGGCGTTGGGGTGCCGGTGGATGTTGGCTTGGAGATGCTGGGTGAACGTCGAGGGTTGCTGGTTGTTGGGCACTTGCGGCTGAAGCTGGTTATTCTGTAAATCACGAAGACGCCAAATTGGATTTGCCTTTAACCCCTTGTGTCCGACTGCTTTTGATGGGGGGGGGGGGGGGGCGGCTGTTATGCCAAGAACAGGCTGTGCAGCCAAGCGTAAACACAAACAATAGGCACCACACTGAATAGAGTGGTCCTATTCATCGCACTCGGAACCCCCTTTTGTGTGAATGAAAGCTTTGTTTGAAAAAGCTCCACCTATTCATTACACTCCCATTCAAGAACCACATAGTTGAAAAATGAATGGATTGAGTACACACAGGAATGTGCGTATAGACAACAACTGGCCAGGTGGTCTTTTTTCAAAACGCGGCTATGACCGTCGTCTATATTCAAAAACTTACACTATCTCTCTGTGATTATCCCAATATGGACATTTTTGGGTTGGACGTTTGCTTTTTAGTATGGAACTGACTGACCATCTCTCTGTCCGTTTGTCTGTAGGTCGAGTTTACTCACCTGTGCTGTTACGTTTTGCTGGTTGTTAGGCGGTGATTGGGGCTTATTTTGTTGTTGATTATTAGTGATGGGCATGTCCTCTTGAGGGGAACCCTCCTCTTCTTGTACCTAGGGTAAGAAAAGCGACCAAACTATCAGCACAGACAAATTAAAGGGGCACTGTGTCCTTGAGCTCATCAACTGGCAGAGTTGTAATCAAGTCAATCACAAGTCAATCACAAGTCAATCACAAGTCAATCACAAGTCAATCACAAGTCAATCACAAGTCAATCACAAGTCAATCACAAGTCAATCACAAGTCAATCACAAGTCAATCACAAGTCAATCACAAGTCAGATCCAAAGGCAGATCACAAGTCAATCACAAGTCGGCTCGGATGAACAATGACAAAGGAATGCTTTTGTTATATAGTGTGTTTGAATAGCTTGTTACATGGCTTGAGACCAGAATTGTGAAGTGACTTGTGTGGACTTGTAATGACTTGTGATGACTTGTAATGACTTGTGATGACTTGTGATGACTAGTGATGACTTGATTACAACTCTGTCAACTGGGCTACAAAATCCTCCTCCATGATGTCTAGGTCCTACCCCTCTCCCCCAATCCACTCATTAAGGGATCATTTCATATTGTATGAAAGGGGTATGAATAGAGGTAGCGCTGTCTTTATGTAGTACCTGTATTAATGCCAAGCCGGTGATATAATGAGCTCATTCTACGCAGGTCAATGCACAGAGACAGTTTGGTCACCGCAATATTCCTGAGGAGTGTGTGTGATCCTCTCGCTGCAAGTGCTTGAAAACGTATCTAAATTGCGGCATCACTAATCTCCTGGCTCTCTGGATAATCCATCTCGGTGGATAATGGGGGGATTAAACACCTCCACCAATAAAGTTCTTTAATTGTCCATGGTCTGACCGCTGTAAACTAGAAATCTTTGACAAGCCGACTGGGCTTTTAATGAGCTCCAAAGCTCCAGTTTTGACCTCATGATTATTCCAGTTATTCAAGCCGCCTGGCTTCCCATTCATCAGCTGGGTTTGAGGTACGGAATGCGGCGCCGCAAAGCAAAACAGCGGTACCGCAATCAATACCGCATCTGGACATACTAACCTGGGATGTGATCTGTTGGTTGTTGGGTTGCTGTAGGTGTGGTGGATGCTGCTGGTAGTTGGGCACTGGCGGGTCATCTTGCGGCGAGCCCTCCTGCTCGTCCATAACGTCTACATCCTCTGGCTCCTAGTTTTAGGAGGATAAGAAAAATGCTCCAAGTATTTTCACCAGTTATGAAGACCACGTTAAGTTGGCGATTTGTTTGACGTTAACATTTAAAAAAAAAAAAACGTCAGGCCTGATTTCCCCCACCTCTCTCCCTCCAGAAATTCCTCGATCCTGTATATTCCCCATATGAGACTGAAGGAGTCTGCCGTGAACTTACATCATCCGGACAGAGTTCGCAGGCCTTGGCCAGAGTGATCCGTGCGCTGTGTGAGCGTTCCAGGAAGTAACCGTTGGAAGTCTCGTTAGACTGTGCTGGTGGGGACCAGTTGTTGTAGGTGTACTGGGCATTGGCGGAATACGGCCTCTGCAACAAGTCAACAAATTCAGTTCAGGTTAGGTCGCTGGCCTACGAGACCATTCCGATACTCATGTGACTTTTAGGCGTCGTTTCTAGCTTGATGGCGAGGCCTGTGACATCATCACTGGTACAAACTTTACTTATCACGCCCCTAATGTAGAGGGCCGTGTACAAAACTCACAGTATAATGTGTACAGGTTCTGTATATACGTCCGAGGTCAAGAGGAGAAAGAAAATACAAAGGAACCTTTCAGTCCTCGCAAGTCAGTCTTTTGTTGAAATTGGTCCTCGGAAGTAAAAATACGTGCTTAGTCTATGGGGTTGGGTTATATTAAAAGAACAATAGGAAACACAAAGCATTGTCCTCGGAAGTATTGGGAAAGTACGACTGTGTGTGTGGGGGCGTGGTAATTAATGTTTACTGTTGATGTCATTGCAGCCAGAAATAGGAAAAAAAAAAATTCTTTCTGATGTATTTATCATTGCTTCAGATCCAAATCAAGTTTTTCCAATTTTGATTTTTATGAATCTTTTATTTATTTCATTTGTTTATTGCTTATCTTTCCTGGGTAGACTGATAGTGCTTTAGCACTGTTCTCCCTCAGGGCCCAGTTTGAATTGAGAGAAGACGACGAAGGAAATTTCAGGGGAGGAAAACCCCAGAACAATTATTCCTTGGGGAAACCCGCGGAGCCAGGTAGAGACTGACAACCCAATCCACATAGTGCACCTGGTGGGAATCGAACCAGGGTCGCCAGAGGTGAAGACGACGACAGAACCACTACACCAACGGAGTGACCAACCTGACCTTTTTACCTCCCCCTCCCATACGAAAAGGGGGTCAAGCAGAAATGCAAAAACCTACCCTCTCCAGTTCATCTCCGAGCCACTCCACCGACCAGTTCCACTTGCGCTTCAGGTCCCCGTGCGACGCCAGCAGTCGCGCCGCCGCCTCGCAGTTGGTGAAGAGCGCCACCATGCATTTGATGCACTGGTAGGCGCGCTTCTGGTAGTGGTTCTTGGAGCGCTGAACCGTGTCAAACAGGCCGTCCCGGTCGTCCGGTATACCTGGTTCGGACAGGATAGAAAGTTACGGAATCACTGATGTGAAAGTAGTTTTTGGTTAAAATATAATGAACATCTAGAAAATTTCTGAAAAGAAAAAAATATAAATTGTTGTACAGCAAGGACAGTATATCCTAATACAGTGCTTCTTACACTACATCATCCCGGACACAAATTCCATCTTCTCACTACATTTTGTTATGGTTTACCTTTGAGAGCATTGAGGATGCGGTGGTTCTGCCAAGAGTCCTCTAGGAGCAACATCTGCAAGAGGAGGTCTAGGTAGGGTCTGAGCTCGTAGGTGTAGGAGTACGCTACCTGCCATAGCAGTTCCCCAAGGACCATGGACGAGAACTTGGGGTTTTCCCAGCTGCAGAACTGCAACGGAACAAATCAAATCGCATTCACAATTACAGTCCTACAAGTTCACAGTCCTGCAAATGCATTTTATTCTGATGATGTTTATCAATCAAGCAGCAGGCAACTGTAAGAGAAGTTCAGCCAGGTAATTGTAAGTGAGGCTGAGACTGTTACAAACTGTCTTAACCCTGCAACGTGCCACGTTACTAAAAGTGTTGGGACGGTTTTTCATGAAATGTTCATACTCCACCTATTCCTAGTTCAAACCTAGCCAAATAACACGGGAGAGCCCCTTTAACCCTGGTTGATCAAGATATTTTGAGCTGTGCTCCTCTGCCGCAGAATTTCCCAAATGTAAATTTGTGTAACTTTATTCATCTTTAGCATGGCACCTCCTGGCCGAACAGGGAATGTGAGAAAACATATTAGCCGTCGGTGCAAAAACATGGGGCGGTGTACCTTGAGAAGTTTGGTGGTCTCATCCGAATTGTTGCAGTCTTCGATGAGTTTCTTGACGTAGCCACCTCTCAGGAAGAGCTGGTCGGTGACCTGCTGCTGAATGGGCATAATCGGCTGGATGCAGACGTTGTCGCCGTGGGGATTGTCCAGCGATGCGCAGCCCTACAAAAATAAACAGATGGAGGAGATCATTGTGTTTTTATGAGTAATTCTCCATTCTTAACCGTTCCATTCTTATTTTTGACCGAACCCGAAAAAGCTTGCCCCGGATCCACTGGTTCCACAGTCCAGTACATGTAGTCGTACTTTCCCAATACTTCCGAGGACAATGCTTTGTGTTTCCTATTGTTCCTTGAATATAACCCAACCCCATAGACTAAGCACGTATTTTTACGTCCGAGGGCCGATTTCAACAAAAGACTTGACTTGCGAGGACAAGTAAGGTTCCTTTGTATTTTCTTTCTCCTCTTGTCCTCGGACGTATATACAGAACCTGTACACACAAACACACACCGGTCGTCGTGCGAATTTCTTTCACAGTGCAGATCGCACAAATAACAGCAGTCACAAAACAATCAAAACTCCAACATGAAGGAGCGGGATAATAACTTGGGGTGGACTAGTGAGTGACTTCTTACCCCGACGGAGGATTGTGTCAGGGAGGTGACATCACAGCACCGGACCAGCTGGGACACCACTGAATACAGCTTGCCCAGCTCAGCATACTGGTACTTGATGGCCGGTCCCGGACCCTCGTCCAGTGCAACCAACATGAAAGTTGACGGCACGCTCAGCTTGAGTAGTTGGGTCCTCTGGAGTAGGGATTAGAAAAAGAGCAGAGGTGAAAATGCGCAATGAATACAAACAAATAAGGGAGAATATCATATTGTCTAGATGCGGTATTGATTGCAGTACCGCTGTTTTTCTTTGCCGCATTCCTTTACCTCAAATCCAGCTGATGAATTGGAAGCTAGGCGGTTTGCATAACTGAATAATCATGAGGTCAAACTGGAGCTTGGAGCTCATTAATGTCCAGTAGGCTTTTATCAACGATTTCCAGTTTGCAGTGGTCATTAACCCCTTGCGTACGGTTGACACAAATACGTGCGGATTGAAAATTGCCACCTGGCCGGTTGACGTCTATGTGTGCCAATCTCTGCATTTTCAATCCATTATTGGGGTATTGTGTATG
Organism: Hippasteria phrygiana; assembly: GCA_037893225.1. Classification (NCBI taxonomy): domain Eukaryota; kingdom Metazoa; phylum Echinodermata; class Asteroidea; order Valvatida; family Goniasteridae; genus Hippasteria; species Hippasteria phrygiana. The sequence goes on from JAZGUH010000202.1 coordinate 3,510,392, forward strand.
TTATGCTTGGCTGCACAAGCCTCTTGTTTCCATTTCACTTGGCTGCACAACCCGGCCTGGCACCCCGGGTTCTCCCATGTAATGCCCGGTGGCAAGGGGTTAAATACTGAACAGGCACGGGCCAGACCATGGTCAAAGAACCCCAACAGTGGAGGTCTTGTATTGTTGCAATGAACATTTATTTTTAACAGCTCTGGCGTTAACGCTGGTAACCCTCCCAAAAATACAGCATTACCACAACTGATACTGCTTGCAGACAATATGAAACGATCCCTGAACAAAGCCGCAATGAAAAAAAATATATTGAACTGACACTAGGTCTGTCAAGATTCTCACTCTCCAAGTCTCACCTCTGGGATGCCGAGGTTGGCGTACATCTGGAAGAGATGGAAGTACTGCGTCAGGTGCCTGCCGTGCTCAGACACCTCCTTCTTGAGAAGCGACAGGACAGCGTGGAGCAGGTAGTCGCTGAGGGTACTGGAGGAGTCCGAGGCTTGACCGGCTGGACAGAGAGGAAAGGACAATGTAAGGAAGGGGGGGCCTTTTGGTCTTCATGAAGACGTCGGTTTACAACAGGCAACTTGGAATTAACACAAAAAAACGAGGACATTCCAATCTTTACAAGACTTTGTACAGTGTTTTTCAATTTTCAATGGCACAAGTATGAAGTGAAAAACGAGGAAATCAGCCGATCCGAGGAAAAGTTGCATGCCTGTTACAAAGGTTGACTGAAATCAAAGTAGGAAAAAATGCCAGTAATGTATCTGAAACAATGATAAATACACAAAAAATAAAGATTTTGATGTATTTCTTTTTTTTAACCCTTTTTTGGCATGCTGTTATTAATGGGTGTGCAGCCAAGTCTAAACACAAAACAAATAGGCAAACAATGGATTGAGTACGCACAGGAATGCGCATACAGATATCAACCAGCCAGGTGGTCTTTTTAAAAACTGTGGCCATGGCTGTCATCCGTATTCAAGAGGTTAATGATTTGTCGAGATTCAGGACAGAAAAAATTATGCGGCGTGCTCCGCCCACAAAAAAAAATATGCCTCTTGGGATGTGATGTCATCGGCACTATAAACATTGCTAGCCACGCCCCTGATGTCCGGAGCCGTGTACAAAACTCACAGTGTATATGTGAACAGGGAGTCAAAGCCACAAAGATTGTTTTATTCCAAGTGAAGTCCTTCTGTCAATGTCAATGTCAATGTCAATGGTGGAAGTGGAAGTGGAAGTGGAAGTGCCGTGGGCCTAGTGGTTTGGCACATTGAATTCAAGGTCTGTGGGTAATTCTGCAGGTTGTGGGTTCGAGCCCAGTCCTGGGCTTTGGCACTTCTACGCTTAATATGGGTAGAGGCATTATTAATGCCTTGAAGTGGACTAGTTACCCATCCCGACCCTATTCATGCTGTGAAGGGAGTAGATTATCTTGTTTCAGTGCGAGGGGCTGGTTCTTCCACATATTCCTAAGTAGCCCACACCTCAAGTGCCCTAGGGCTTGTGATGGGCGATTTGCCCAAAAAAAAAAATAAAATAAAATAAAAAATAAATAAATAAATAAATAAATGTGAAATAGGACTTCCGCTTGAATTCGTCTATTAAACAAGTTCCTACCTGGGCTGAAAGGACCATCTTGCTGTGAGAAGTGGGCGAGGATTACAATGACTTTAGCGAAAGCATTCCGCACCTGTGGAAAATAATCAGAAATTATCATTAGATATCATGACACCTGTTTATATCAAATGAAAACTGTTGGAGAATTTTTGTTGTTGTCTGAACAAAGAGTAGGCAGAGAAAAAATTGAAATAATAAATTGCTATACTATACTATACTTGCAAACTGGAATAACTAGAAATATATAATTGATAAAAGATCTCACATGACCTTGTTATAGCCACCCAGTTAAGAAATATATAATTGGTATTATAACAGAAATATATAATTAATAAAAGGAGATCTCACACAACCTTGTTATTAAAAATATATAATTGATAAAAAGAGATCTCACAACCTTGTTATAGCCACCCAGTAAAGAAATATATAATTGATAATACATCAGAAATATATCATTGATAAAAGGAGATCCCACGCGAACTTGTTATAGCCACCCAGTAAAAGAAATGTATAATTGATAAAAGGAGATCTCACACAACCTTGTTATTAAAAATATATAATTGATAAAAAGAGATCTCACAACCTTGTTATAGCCACCCAGTAAAGAAATATATAATTGATAATACATCAGAAATATATAATTGATAAAATGAGATCTCAAACGACCTTGATATAGCCACCCAGTGAAGAAATATATAATTGATAATACATCAGAAATATATCATTGATAAAAGGAGATCCCACGCGAACTTGTTATAGCCACCCAGTAAAAGAAATATATAATTGATAATACATCAGAACTATATAATTGATAAAAGGAGATCTCACGCGAGCTTGCTATAGCCACCCAGTAAAGAAATATATAATTGATAATACATCAGAAATATATAATTGATAAAAGGAGATCTCACGCGACCTTGTTATAGCCACCCAGTAAAGAAATATACATCAGAAATATATAATTGATAAAAGGAGATCTCACGCGACCTTGTTATGTCATACAAGATTGTCTACTTACCTCGGAGCTTGGACATTCTAAGAGGTACTCTGAGAACCGCGATGGGTGAGCAAAGAGGACATTCTGCGCAAACCATCGACGCACGTTTTTGCTACTCCGAAGTAAGACATAGAGGGAGTCGTACCATTCCGTGGCTGGTCCCCTGTCACGAAAAAAAAAGAAGACACCGGCCATAAATAAGTGAAACTCAACTATCATCTTCTAGTTGCTGTTGATTGGTCTAACCTAGTTGACTATTAAGGGTAGTGTACACCATTGGTAATCCTCCAATTTCCTTTTTACTGAATTATTACGAAATACCTTACTAGACTGTAAGTTAATAGTAGTCTCAATCATCCTGTGAAATGATGGCACCAGGTGTGCTGTCGTCGTCAAAAAAAGTGGAAATTTATATCGTTTTCCCAACGATTTCCAGCTGGAAATCGTTGGAAAACTGCCCTGTGGCCTTGAGTCAAGGCGCGCGTAGCTACCCGGACGAGTGGCACGTCCTAGGCATGCTGGCATTCGGGGCGCGTCACGCGTCTATGTAGCCATGTGCGCCTTGACTAAAGGCTATCATCCGTCCGTCGGTTAAAAACGAGCGCCGTTTTTCTCTCGCCATCCAACACGCAAAACTTTGAACAGGTCAGTGAAACGATATTTCCTATAAAATACTAACCCCAAATCCGCCCATTTCTGAAAATTGCAACAATGACCAATCATGTACACTACCCTTAACCCTGCGAGCCACCAAGCTGCTCAAACGAAAGGCAATTTTTAAAAATTATTCAATTACTTAAACAACTTTGGGCCAATTCCGCTCAAACCCCATGTATTCTTACATCGAACCCCCCAGTAGGACCTGGAATAATCACCTTTAAAGCGGGGGTTCCCCACCAGGCAGACCATTTTTTTCCCGACCGCGCGAAATCTGGGCCGCCATTCATTTGTAAACAAACCTAAATTCTTGGTGTATAACCGCATAGCCGACCCGGGGAGGCGGAGCCTACCTGCATAAAGGAAACTGTCAATCATCCCACTGCTTGCCCAGTGACAGACGGTAATACAACAGCTGTTTGCGCCCCCAGAAAGCCTATATCTGTGACTATTTCATGTCCATGCTTTTAGAAAGTGCCTTATGGATGAGCACCTTGGTGCGCGCGAGTCATTTTATGGGGGGGGGGGGGGCACGCTCCCAGGGTTAAGTTCTGTCGAGTCAGAGAAGTCTGAAAACCTGGACTTGATTCAAGCACAAACGTGGTTTAGGAAGCATTTTTTTCTGCAAGAACTTCTTACCGTAGTGTTTTCTTGGTGTGAAAGCCGACACTAAACAGGAAGCGTGACGCTAGCTGAATACTGACCATGGCAAGCTCTTCGGCATCCGGACCCTGATTACCCAAAAAACCCAAACAAACAAATGTGAAAACACGTCCATATTTGGCTGCTAGCCAATGGACAACTAAATTAGGGGAAGGTTTATAATCATACTGTTTGGTACTGTGTTATTACTTTTCATTTTGTTAATAAACATGGCTGACTTTCTCTGGTTACAAACATAATTAACAGGTTCATAATTGTATGCAAACAAAAGTAAACCCACCCTTTCAAAAAAATGGAAAATGTATAACATTAAGAGAAATCAACATAAAACCAAATTATCCAATTAATCTGGTAAGCATCCAAATAAAATAAAATTATTTTCGGTACAAAGGGGGTGCTTCAATTCCAACTACTTCGAGTGATATATCAATTACAATGTCTGGTTTTAAAAGGTTTTAAATCATATAAAAATGCTCATGAGTTTCAACTTATTATCATCTAATGCTTAGCAAAAAATTCACACAAAAAATTGTTTTGTCATCGAGATTCTGATTTTAAGTAGAAAGTCTGAGAATGCAGCCATTCCATGCACCAATTTTGTTTTTGGAGAAATACCCCTCTGGACAGTTATTTTTATTACACTTTTTTTTCCCAAGGCAGCCCTGCACTGCCTTTGTTTAGCTCTTTATTATATTTAAAATTGCATATTTTTACTGTATTAATTTTAACCACTGTGCAGTATACCTATGGCACATTCTTTGGACTTGGACAAATTTGGGGCATCATAGCTACATGGTGCCAAGGCTCTACAGTCCTGAACCCATCAAAATACAACACAACATGGTGTTAGATTTTGGCGGATTTGGGACGGTGAGGGTTAAATTCACTGTCTTTGTAAGAAACAAAATTGTCCCCCCCCCCCAAAAAAAACCAAAAATCTCCTTACCAACTGCTCCTGGCCCTGGGGGATATTGAACAGTGCAGCGTTGCATGTGACCAGCTTACGAATGAAGAGGAAGTACTCAATGCTATACTGCATGCGACTGTGCATGAACTGGATGTTCTGCCGACGGACACGTCGCTGGATGGAGGCTGGCATCTTCATCAGTATCTTTGGGGCTGTGGAGGTAACGCAGACAGAAAACTCTGAATATACTAGCGGCGGGGAGACATTGGAGATTTCAAAATCCTAATTTTATTCAAACCGAACAGGAAGTTCGAGTGAGGCGCCGCATGAAAAGCCCTCCCAATGACTAGATATAGTTTGCAGGATTCAGTGACGACTGGGCCTTTACAAAAACACTCCAGAGCATTAATGTTGAAACAAAAATATGGATGGGCAGGCTATTCATATACCAAGAAGACCACGAGCGAGGTAAACACAGTTACAATCGGAGACCATGGAGCAAACTGGATGATGTTACAGATGTTCTCTTTTAATAGCCTGTATCAAAAAAAATATAGAAGGCTTAATTTTTTTAAAGGTTGCTTTCGAATATCCAATTTTCAAAATCGAAACCGAATAGCGGAATTCAAACCTCATGTTAAAAAATCCGGATTTATATCCCACCACTAGAATATACCCAATCAATTTATCTGACCAATTCAAGGGGGGAGTGACTTGGTTTCACTATAAGTTACCCAGCCTGAGATTGCAAGTCTGAAATTTTGGGTGATTTGTCTAGCTTCTGTTGAAGATTTATCCTCTAGTTAGATCCGGGACAAGCCAAACCGTTCTGGCAGTGGGGGTTGTAAGCAACCCTACCATCTCCGTTATTTGCAAAACCTCTCAGACTTGATTCTCTACTTGCAAAGGTCTTGACGTGCCGACTGATACTTACTGATTGTGAGGTTCTCAATGGCCTTTTCCAAGTCCTTCTTAAGTGGGTCCATGCGTTCGTAGAAGAGGATGTAAGCGTTCCACCACCGCTTCTGCCTCCTGTACGACATCCTAAACGAGTCCATCAAAATCAGTTTTTGAAAATGCATTCGATACAAGAAATTCTTGATCTGAATGTTTTTTTTTCCCCCACCCTTTAGTTTCTGGGTTGTGGTCAAAGCCCGGGTCAGAAGAAATCAGGGCAAATAAATTAAAGTTGCCTTTTATACGTCTACTCGAGTCTAAAACTGGGAAAATGGTTTCAAGCCTGGATTGAGTTCTGCCCTGGCTTAACCCTCGACTCCAGCGTAAACTTGGCAAGTTTACATGACTTTTTGACCGTACAAACAATATCTATGACTCATTAAACCGTTAATAAAATCGACAATACATGACTTATGGTTGATTTTCCCATTGCAAGAGAGCATTTCTAACAGGCATGTAACTTGGAATTAACAAAAAAAACGAGGAAATTCCAATCTTTACAAGACTTTGTACAGTGTTTTTCAATCTTCAATGGCATAAGTGTGAAGTGAAAAACGAGGAAATTAGCTGATCCGAGGAAAAGTTGCATGCCTGATTTCTAAACATCCTTTGAATGCAGAATCGGCAAAATGCGTTTCTGACCATTTTTGCACGGTAATGCACTGTAGAGGAAACAATTAAAGTTACCTTTTCAGCATGTGGTCGAAGACTTCCCCCATGTACTCCCCTCCGAAACACTGGTTTTTCATTTCCTGTCCAAGAAAGGAACGCAAATTAAACCGAGTATGTCGAAAAACGTGTCATTTCTCCAGCTTTGAAGAGAAATGCTTGCTACTGATAAATTAAAATAATTGACTGCATTCAATGTATCGAGATGATGGAATTAACGTGTACTAACCTCGTCATCATCCATACGGCATTCTGAGACTTCCCCATCATCAAACTTGTACCATTTCCCATTGGTGTCGCTCCTGTCAAATAAAGCAACTTCATTAAACCATTAAACCACGGTACCACCCCATTCAATAACACATAAGTACCATCCCACAGTACTATCCCAAAGTATGATCCTACTGTACAATCTCATTAGTACCCCCTAGTAGACATGCCCACACCCATCTCACCTCCTGCCCACTGTATACCACCCCCAGGCAATATCTTGTGCTGTGGGCTGGCCCTTCCTCATTCTCATACCACAGTAACAACCCACAGTACTATCCCATGGTATCATCCCACTGTCATCCCATGGTATCATCCCAGTGTCATCCCATGGTATCATCTCATGGTATCATCATACAGTACTATCCCACAGTACTATCCCCGTGTCATCCCACGGTACCATCCCACAGTACTATCCCGTGGTATCATCCCACAGTACTATCCCGTGGTATCATGCCATAGTACTATCCCATGGTATCATGCCACAGTACTATCCCATGGTATCATGCCACAGTACTATCCCTGTGTCATCCCACGGTACCATCCCACAGTATTATCCCATGGTATCATGCCACAGTACTATCCCATGGTATCATGCCACAGTACTATCCCATGGTATCATGCCACAGTACTATCCCATGGTATCATGCCACAGTACTATCCCATGGTATCATCCCACAGTACTATCCCATGGTATCATGCCACAGTACTATCCCATGGTACCATCCCAAAGTACTATCCCACGGTATCATCCCACAGTACTATCCCAAGGTATCATCCCACATTACTATCCCATGGTATCATGCCACAGTACTATCCCATGGTATCATCCCACAGTACTATCCCACAGTACTACCCCATAGCCTCACCCAAACCCATCTCACCTTTGTAGAATGTAGGAGTAATAATGCCCCCCACTGGCCTGCCCGCTGTGCACCACCACCCCCACCAGACGATATCTTGTGCTGTGGGCAGTCTCCTCCTCATTTTCGTCGCTGCTCTCTCGCTCGTCATGAATCACTTCACCTGTTACGCAGATACGCCAAGGAACTTTTAAATCAAGCATTTTCAAAGGGCTCAGCATTAAACCATTACTAACTTAACATCATCAGGAATTGGTAGTTTCACAAACTATTACTTTAAAACTGTTTGTACTTAACCCAAAATGGACTGTAAAAAAAACCCAACAAATCTGAAAACTTTTTGAAATGTCTTCTTCACTTATAAGTTACATAAACTGAAATCAATGCATAACAAAAAGAAAATGGTCTACCTTCTATTTTAGCGAGTCCGGCCACTGTGTAGGGGTCCATGTCAAATTCTCGGGGAAACTCAAAGTAGTCGTTGAATTTTATTGCACATTCCCTAAGGTTTGACACAAGGAAAACAACGCGAAACAATTCAGTTGAAAAATTCTTCATATCTAGTTTCTGAAGCTGTTTCTTTTTTCCCTCCCCTTTTTTTAACCAGTTCGCGCCGGGATTATTTTTGCCGAACATTTTGGTTAAAAAAAAATATCTTAATATAGCAGCCAACTTCTGATATACAGCCAAACGCCACAAATACTGATTCGCAAGAGTAATTTCAACAGTATTTGTACAATATTTCTTGCTGAAACCTCATATATTTCAATACTCCGGGCGCGCACAGAATTCTCGGACTTTGATTGTGTGTACAAAACAAATGAGGGATAAGCGTGTTGAGACGTCATCCGGAGGTGAGTCGAGCTAAGCTTGACGTTTTAACCCGTCAGCCGTGCCCGTGTATAAAAACAGCCAGTGCGTGTTAACTCGTCCTCTGACGCGAACTGGTTAAAGACTGCACTTACAAACCTGAAAGTCACTTAGAGGCAACAGAAATTGAGGCAAGATAAGCAAAAAAAAATAGCTGAGAATAGCTAAGAATAGCTGAGCCGAGCCGAGCCGAGCCGAGCCGAGCCCCCCACCCACCCACCCAAGTGTGTAAACACCGGCAATCGCGGAACTCCTATTGTCCCTCTTTTGTTTATAGTCTAACTTTTTCGGAAGGCCTCCCATATGTTTTGTACACGATTTTCAATCGTGGACCTTGACACAATCGCAGACCCTATTGTCCTCTTTGTTAAAGGTCCACGGTCTGAATAGCTATACAAACGCACCCACCCACCCACCCACTCAGCCAGCCAAAACATGGTATTCACCATAAAGCAGTTTCATATCTGCACATTCAAGGGGTATTTTGAATGAAAAATGAAATGCTGGACTCACCTTTCCCAGTCATAGTCAAACCGCTTCAGCTGAATCGCTAGGACGCTAGGTAGCTTCTTGATGCACAACCTCTTGACTGTATCCACCTGGGAAAAAAAATAATCACGTAAAAAAAAAAATACAATAGTACTCATTCAGTAAAAGCACGGTGGAGTGATGCTGCAGTACCATAGGATAGTACTGTGGGATAGCACTGTAAAATAATATAGAACTGGAGTGGTCATGTTGGATAGTAGCATGGGATGGTACTGCGGGGTAGTAATGTGAGATATTACCATGGGATGGTACTGCGGGATAAGATAGAACTGTGGGATTGTCCACTTGGATAGTATCATGGGGTGGTACTGCAGGGAAGTAATGCGGGATATTACCATGGGATGGTACTGTGGGATAAGATAGAACTGTGGGATTGTCCACTTGGATAGTATCATGGGGTGGTACTGCAGGGAAGTAATGTGGGATATTACCATGGCATTGTACCCCGGGATAGAAGCATAGGATTGCACTGTGGGATACTATCATGCCATGACCATTCTTCTATTACCTTTTTGTTGCATTTCTCGCAGTGGTACGCATTAGCGCCCTCTAGGAGGTCCCCTTTCACGTACTGCTCTAGCGAGTCGATCAGATTTTGGTGATTGCGGATATCTACATTCAGAGTTGTGAAGGATTCTTCCCGAGAATACCTGGAGAAAAAAAATCGTAAACAATTACCACTAAAACCTTATGGAAAAAGACAAAAGAAATTACACATTGTTAAAACATTGTTTCCATTGTTATACGATTATTAAGGTGCCTAACATGGACAAACAATTTAAACTCAAAAAATGCACGAATAACATGAGGTTGGTTACCAAGAACTGACTGAGGTACATGCTAACCAGGATCTGAGCCTGCAAGTTTAAAATGTGGTCTAGTGGTTCAATCGTCTGTACTAGAAAGCAAAGTTAGTAGGTTCGAATCCCACCCGAGCAAACTATAAGCAATGAGAATTCAGTTGGTATGCAATAATGGCAAAAACCCATTATAAAAGCCCAAAGGCCTGGGCGTTCCCGGAGCTTGGCCAGGCTTTTCAACGGCCTGGCCCGACCATGGGTTAGGCAGTGCTCCTTAAGAGTGCCGGTACGGCATTGAAAAGGTCACATTTCAAATCTTCCTCCTGCCAGTTTTTCAAAAATATAAGATTCAAAACCTTAGGCTAGGGTTGGGTGGAGGGAGCGGCAGAACTCGGCAAGCATTCCTGAAGGACTTACCTATGCGGGCAATCTTTACAGATTTTCTGGTCTGCGAAAGACCCACCCAGCACTTTGGCAAAGACTGCGTTTGAACCGAAGGCCTTGAGCGCATCATCGAGGCTGTCTACAAGACTGTTGAAGAATTCCAGTGCATCATGCTGTTCTCTAAGATTCACCGGCTCACCCCACAGTCTGAAACAAGAAGTAGTACGATGTACTAAAGGGCAAGTTCCTGTAAGGAATATTTGGTTGGTTGTCTAACCAATTGCATGCATACTACATTCTAGCGTGAACAACTCTGGCCAGAATATTGTGTCAATGGTCACATCTTTAACTTCTCACAATTTAGTGCAACCTCGTCTTGTAGGTTTGTTCAAGATGGTCGACCAGACATGGTTTAATAACTAGCCAGGGTTCACACAAGGTTCGTCCAACAATTGTCAACAATAGTTAACTGCAGTTCTTGCCTGAACTTGCTGCGAGTTAAATACGCTGTACAAGTTTTTAGGAATTTGCCTGGTGTAGTTTTTAAGTAGTGAACCGATTACTCAAAGAATTGCTTGAACAGCGGAAAAGACAAGATAGTTTGTTGTCACTGTAGATGCCAGACTTTATACGAGTGATATATTTTTAAACGTGGTGGCTACGTGACATACAGTTTTGTCAGGAACCTTGAGGTCAGAGAACCAGACTAACAGCCGCCCAGCCCAAATTCTTGACCAAAAACATTGATTCCTTGACATCGATTCCTCTCCGGGCTAAGACCAACACGACTCCCGTCTGCCTTACTTGAAGTGCTTCCAGAATCCCCTGGGGATGTAGTACTGGAGCTTGCTCTCCGAGAGATGCCCAAAGATGGCTTGGACCTGCTTCAAGACGCAGAGGTTGTACTCCTTCCGTTCCTCCTGCTTGGTCAGGTTGGACTGACCCTCGGGACTGCCGCCGTGCTCCGAGTCACCGATGTCGATGTTGGTCTGTCAAAATAAACACCTTGTGGTTTACTTCATGAAGTTAAAAATTGGATCCGCATTGAGAGATCCCCACATTGCTGCTTCCCAGGTTGTGTTGCAAAGTTAGTTCATGATCCCTGGCTATACGGCAGTATGGATTTATGACTTCTGACTAGCGCCCACCCGAATAAAGACACTGACAAATTGGGAGACCGCCAACATAGGGCAAGATAGATCAGTTGGTAGAACACCAGTACAGTCATCTGGAGGTGGCAGGTTCGAATCCCCTCCTGTTCACTTTGTTGATTAAAATTACCCAGTCGATTTCCCTTGTGGCTTGTTTGATGAAAAATACAAAGACGACAATTAAGTTATCTGTTGTTTATCCAGCGTAGCCAGATCAATTCATTACCACTGATCTCTCTCAGGTCCCAGAAAACAAGAAAGGAAATTTCAGTTTTTAGTAGGGGGACAAAAACCCCAGATACCAATCATCCGCCTAATCCACAACCCGATCCACCCAGGGAACTAACATTGCTGTTTAATTTCCAGCGGCCAAGTCTCACCTCTGTGTCTTGTTTTTCATCACCAGAGAAGTCCTCGTCCGTGTCTGTGGCTGCCCCCTCTGAAGCAAGAATGGCCAATTTGATATCAGGCACCATGTACAACTGTTTATGCAAGGAATAAAAAAAACAAAACATTTTTTCGCAAACTTGAACATGTGTACATTTTGTTTTTGTTAATGAGCAATTAGAATGACACGTCAACATGAATCTGAAAAGAACAAAAAATTCAACACAAATTTTACTTAAACAGAAAAATAAAAAATGTAAAAAAAAAACCCACACGAGATCATTAAAATGCTATAACAGCCAAAAATGACCAAATAAATGGGGCGAGCTCAATTGATTCATTATACAGAACCCTAAGTGTACATTGTTTTTTTAAATGAGCAATTAGAATGACATGAATCTGCCCAAAAATTTAACTTGAACAGAAAACAAAAAAATGTCCCCCCCGCAACAAAAAAACAACACGCAAGATCATTAAAATTAAATAAAACAGCCAAAAAACGACCAAAAAAATGGGGCGAGCTCAATTGACCCAATTTACAGAACTGCTAAGTGCTACATTTTCCTAAGCGCACACACAAATATGCTAAGCACAAATGAAATGCGCTTACAAATAAAATGCGCTTACCAAGAATGGATACCAGTGACAAACCCATGTGTTACTTGTGACTGGTTCTCGGTGGACCTCTACTTAGCAAGTAAATCTGCCGAGTGATATTTTTTTCTGCCGCATGAAATTGGGCCCTGGTTCGAATCCTACCTGTTGGAGTACAGAGTTCATGTAGCACGTGGCTCCAGCATTCTTCAAGCCGACGTAGCCGTTGTTGGGTCTGGGGCCCACGGGAGGCAGGTACTCCCAATCAGCTAGGGGCGGTTCTGTGCCTATAATGAAAGCAAACACGCGATACTCATCATCAGTATTGATAACTGCCACATTAACCCCTTGAGTACGATTATCGTAGTGAGGCATCGGGGTGCCAGGGCGGCCTGTGCAGCCAAGCGAAACGGCCGCAATGTGCTGGTGCAGTCAAGCGTAACATACACAATAATCCAACAGTGGATTGAAACTGCACAAATAGCGGCAAATGGAGTCATCCGGCCTGGTGCCACTTTTTTGGCGCCATCCGTACACAAGGGGTTAATCACTTTGTCTCCGGCTGTTATTGATGGGGTGCTGGTAAGCCAAGGCTTTGCAGCTAAGCGTAAATGCAAACAATAGGCACCACACTGAATAAAGTGGTCCTATTCATCACACCTGGAGCCCCTTCTTTTGTGTGAGTGAAAGCTTTGTTTGGGAAAAGCTTCATCTATTCATTACACTCCCATTCAAGAATAATATATTTAAAAAATGAATGGATTGAGTAAGCGCAGGAATGCATCTACAGTCGTCGACCAATTAGGTGGTCTTTTTCAAACTGTGGCTATGGCCATTGTCCGTATTCAAGAGGTCAAGACAACATTACCTGAGTAATACATATCCGTTAAGGTGTTGGCCACCATGCGCAGGTTGGGCACGCAGTTGTTGCACAGCGCCACCAAGAGGTCAAAAGCTGCATTGGTGGTGGGCGGGGTGAAGCAGATTGGGCGGATGGGGTCCAGTGGGGTCTCAGCACCGTTTTTGCGTGTCTGGACGAAGATCTTTGAAGCCGGGAACAGGAAATCTTCCATCAACTCCTGAAGAAATGTATTGAGAAAATCACTGCTATTGTCAGAAATCAAAACTTCTCTAACCCTAACCCTGCTGAAACTAAGAAGGTCAAACAACAGGACAATTCTGCCTGAACGGGAAGTTTCTCCTGAACGGAAGTTTCTCCTGAACGGGAAGTTTCTCCTGAACAGGGAAGTTTCTCCTGAACAGGGAAGTTTCTCCTGAACAGGGAAGTTTCTCCTGAACGGGAAGTTTCTCCTGAACAGGGAAGTTTTTCCCGAATGGGAAATTTCTCCCGAATGGGGACATTTCTCCCAAACAGGGACATTTCTCTGGAACAGGGACATTTCTCCGGAGCAGGGACATTTCTCCTGAACAGGGAAATTTCTCAGGAAGAGGGAAATTTCTCCAGAATGGGAAATTTCTCCTGAACGGGAAATTTCTCCGGAACAGGGAAATTTCTCCTGAACAGGGAAATTTCTCAGGAAGAGGGAAATTTCTCCAGAATGGGAATTTTCTCCTGAACAGGAAATTTCTCCTGAACGGAAACATTTCTCCTGAACGGGAAATCTTGCTGATCTGAGTAGCAAACAAAAACTTGTTTTCCAACTATGGGATATTGTTGGATTCAGCAGGCTCCTTACGAACTGATCAAGCAGGCACAAAACCCATGGGAGTCAAGGATGTCACTTGTCTTGTTCCCGCACTTCTTACCTTGATGAGTTGACAGCCATCCTTCTTGGAGCCCACCTGGTACTTCTTCTCGGATGCCATGAATGCCAGAAGTTCTTTGGTGATGCCTAGGTGACCTTCCAGAAGACCCTCCTCACAGTAGTTCTCACCGGTACTCAGCACAACATCCTACAGACAAAGTGGAGTCTGGTTACCAATGAGCCTCTTCGAGCATCTTACAGGTTCATCTTAGGAAGCTGTGGAACCGTGCACATCACCAACATCTCATGGTGATGAGGCCAAACTTACTGTATAAGGGAGCATTTCACATTGTCTAGATGCGGTATTCATTGCGGTACCGCTGTTTTTCTTTGTGGCACCGCATTCCTTACCTCAAACCCAGCTGATAAATGGGAAGCCAGGCGGCTTGAATAACTGAATAATCATGAGGTCAAAACTGGAGCTTGGAGCTCATTAAAGCCCAGTCGGCTTGTCAAAGATTTCCAGTTTACAGCGGTCAGCTTGTGGACAGAGAACTATCAGTGGAGGTCTTGCTGCAATGAATGTTTATTAAGAGCACTTTAATTCCCCATTGTCCGAGATGGATTAGCCAGAGAGCCAGGGGATTAGTGATGCCGCAATTGGATTCTCTGTAAGGCACTCGCAGCCATAGATATTGCGGTGACAAAACTGCCTGTGTGCACCGACCTGTATAGAATGAGCTCATTAACCCTCCTACTGTTATAACTATCATAACCTATCAAAAAAAAAACTAAGCCTCTCCAACAGTTTGAGTGTTTTAACCCGAAACTCAATTTTGATAGGTAGGGTAGTTGGCTCCATTTTGGCACCGAGAGAGGAAAGGGGTTAAATCAGCTCAAGTCTTACCCTGATTTTCTTGATCCAGTCGATCTCGTTGTTCAGCAAGATCTCGGCATTGGGCATGGCGGTGTTGGTGGCAAAGGCGTAGTTTAACAGTCGACACAGAAGAGAGAAATACTCTGAACAGTGCTTGGAATGCTCCTTGGCAGTACTCTGTCAATTCAAAAGTTCAACATTTCTTAATCTCAAGTGTGTTTCATTGCTTCAACTAGTGAATGCTGTGTACGTGTATGTGTTAATCTCAAGTGTATTTCATTGCCTAAACTAGTGAATGCTGTGTACGTGTTCTCTGTAAGCTGAAATCCAATTTTTTTTTTGTTTTCCTATTATATATTGGATATCTGTTGAGCTCTTTGCATGGGGTTTATATGGCTAACTATTTTACTTTAAATTTTTCAGTTTCTTGTATATCAAGATGTCTACATGTTTGTCAGTTGTTTTCTGTATGGTAGAGTAGGTTTTGCTTGAGTGTTGAGATGGGGGAATTTCACAAGTATTTTTATACGGACGACAGCCATAGCCATGGTTTAAAAAAACCAAAAAAAACACCTGGCCAGTTGTTGTCTATACACGCATTCCTGCACGTACTCGATCCATTGTTTGCCTATTGTTTGCATCATGCTTGGCTGCACAAGCCCGTCTTTGCATACCAGCACCCCATCAGTAACAGCCGGACAGAATGGGTTACAAATATTTGTTCAACTTGTGAAATTGTGAAATTGAGCAGCAAGATACGATGCTCGTGCTTACTGGCAACACGGTGAAGCAGAGGGTGATGAAGAAGAACATCGGCCGCGGGCCGTTGGAGCACTTAGTAGCCATGAGGAGAAACTGCTCCATGGCTGACATCCGGACCGGCCGGCTCTTGGACAGTAGGAGTAGGTCGATGATGAAGCACTGCCAGGGTTTGTCCTTGTTTAGAGCATCCAGGGCGGCCGGGCATAGGGCGAGGCAGACAGAGAGAACCTCTAGGGCTTCCCGACTTAATGATACGTCTTCCGCCTCCGGGATTCGGGCATTGTCCTGGGGGGGGGGGGAAAAACGTCATAATATTTATTATTCTATGGGTATCGCCCAAGACCAAAAGGCCACTCAAGGTGTGGACAAGAAACAACAGAAATCACAGGTATCTACTCACATTTCGTTTGAATTGTGAAAGATTATAGGTGGAGGGGAAGCAGGTTACAGGTAAGGAGTTCCAAAGAGAGGCAGTACGAGGGAATATAACATAACAACATATATATAACATTGGTATTGAAAAGAACAAAAAGATATTAGTAAAGAACAATATGAAAACATTGGAAACAACATAATATTTGTATTGAACTACATAATAACATTAAGAACTGAGAACGGAAGACATTCCCATAGACCTGTGCATACAACTTAACTCACCTGTTCTAAATTATATCCCTTTTGACTAAGATGTTGAAACTTACTTAATCCTAGTTTTAAACAGAGATGTAGTCGAGTCCATCACAAGTCTCTGCAAGTCCCTGCAAGTCCCTGCAAGTCCATCACAACCCCTTCAGTCCTAATCCCAATCACAAGCTATTCAACTGTCATTGTTCATCCAGTTACTTGTGACCGGCTTTATAAAAGGACTTCTGACTGGACTTGCGAAAGGACTTGTGAAAGGACTTGCAGGGCCTCGACTCCAACTTTTAAAGCAATTATAGACCTTAAAACGCCAAAATTTCCTTCTAGAAAAGCTATTTTTGACTTACAAGGAGAAAAATCTTTCCCTTCTGTCTCCTGTTCCCCTAATTATTATTACTCTGACATTATTGTCACTCTTGTGTGTCTCCACAGTGGAACGCTACGACAACGAACATCATATGATCCACATAAAAACGTTCAGTATAGTGGTCATTTGGAATAGTGAACAATAGTATGTATTCAATATAACAGTCTGGTTTCCAGACTGTTCGTACTAGCCATCATTATAGCGAAGTTGTACTGTACTACTGCTGTTGAACGTAGCATTTTATGACTTTTTACCTTTTCATAGCTTTTGTGAACCTCTTCGTTCGAACCGTGTAGTAGATGTAGACAGCCACACCCTGCTGACCAGGCTATCTTCTGGACCGCTTTGACGACACTGAGATCGGGAGAGTCCACTTTAGCCTGGAATGAAAAGGAGGGGAGAGACAATTTTACAAACTGGATCGGGCTGTCGAGATAATAAGATACAGTATGTTTATGGAATCTATCATGGCTATGCTTATTGTAAGTGAGGAATTGCGGTTAACTAAAGTAGAAAATGTGCTTAAGCGGTTTGCGTATTTCACAGGTAAGCAAGGAATTTTGGCAAGTGCGCATGCTCAGTTAGCGCAGAATCGTAGGCGGCAAGCGCAAAATCTAGGATTATAGAATCCATAAAATTTGGCCCTGACGGTACAGTCAGACAGTGAAAATCATATATTTATGTCCACATCCTAGTTATTGAACCTTTTGTAGCATCAAGAATGTTTCTCAACCGTGAATCGCGTTTCAAAAGAGTGACGATCCCCTCACTTACCCCCTCGGCGGCGTGCCTGCCCAGCCTGACGGCCACGTTCCTCAGCACACACTCAGCGTTAGGGTTGGGTATGTGCTGTAGCGCGTGCTGCAGCACCACGGCCTTGTTGTGGTCGCTGGCCGACACCTGCGGCTGCAGGGATTGGGAGCCCGAGGCGTCCGGCTGGCAGGCTTCGGCCACGAACGCGATCTTGGCGTAGCCCACAGTGGTCAGCATCAGCTTGGCGATCTTCAGGACAACTTGAAGGGCAAGCCTGTTGGAAAATTACAGATTACAAATGTCGACCAACTTTACTATTGTTTATATATTGATTTGTATTGCATTAACATTAAAAAAAGAAGGATTTTAACCCCTTGAATGCAGACACCTGGCCGGTTGTCATCTATACACACATTCCTGCACATACCCAATCCATTTATGTTTCAACGATATTGTTCTTGAATGGAAGTGTAATGAATAGATGGAGCTTTTTCAAACAAAGCTTTCTTCACACGAAGGGGGGGGGGGGGGGGGCCTCCAAGTGCAACTAATGGGACCACTCTATTCAGTGTGGTGCCTATTGTTTGCTGCACAGCCCATTTTTGGCATACCAGCATCCCACCGATAACAGCTGGACACATGGGGTTACGCCAGAAAAAAGGAATTTCATTACATTTTCACAGTTCAGATACACTAATATCTGCCAAAAGAGGGACTTTAAATAAGCTCACCTTCGTGTGTCCGTGTCGGCATTTGGAAGAAAGTTGTTCTTGGTTAGCATGTTCATGACGCACATAACACCGCCGCTCTTCAAGAAATTATACTGAAAAAACAAATCAACCAATCAAAAATTAACAAACCTGTCGGTACTATTTGCGAGAGTGGCAAAAGAAAATGTCAACAAAATATCCTAAAATTTCTAGGATAAATATGAAAAATGTTCGATTCCACTGTACAATATCACAATTTTTGGGATTTGTGCAAAAAATTAAACATACTTCATTTTCCCCACTGTTTCTTACCTGGAACTCATATGCCGTTTCTCCGTGGGGCATGTTGGCCGGCATAAGTAACGCATACAGAACCTGCCGCAATGAAAAATAGGCAATATTGATGACTGGCTAGTATTTGTAGTTTTATGATCCAACAACTCTTTCGGTACCATACACTCAGGCCAGAAATCCACTCTCAGCCGGTATGTATGCCAGGCCCCGGTAGCCAAACCGGTTCATTTTAATCCTCTCAAACCGGGTTGGATACCGGCCCAGCCTCAAGGTTGGCCCGGTTTGGGAGTCCATTGTGTCCAGTTCCTAGGCCGGCAAACTCCTTCTGGACGCAGACAATGGGGTGACTTTAATCTGTTAATAATCCTCAGTTTCATAGTCAGTCAGTCAGTCAGTCAGTCAGTCAGTCAATAAACTCCCCATTGTAAACACTCTGAAGGGCCATGGAGCAGACTTGCCAAGCTCGACCGCTTTGAAACACCGACGAGCAAGTGGACTTGTACCGGCCCGGGTGGGATATAATACCGGCCCAGGTTTAAACCGGTTTGATATCGGGCCCCGGTATACATACTGGCCGAGAATGGATTTCGGGCCTCAGCACACATTGAGTATTACACCCATACAACCCCAGTGTGGGACCTGAAGGTGACATAACCACCAATATCTCTGGCATGGGACTATAGTGCCTGTGGCAATCTCCTATTTTATCAGTGTCTATATTTTTTATTGGGGTCAAGATTTGTTTATGCTAGTTGGCTAAAAGCCACTCTGGGGTACAGAGCTAGAAAAAAAGAAAAAAAGAAAAAAGAATCAAAGATACAAGAAGTATGAATTAATATTCCTCTTGAAGCAGGAAAGATTGTAAGATGAAGGGAAACATGTACCAGGCAAAGTATTCCATAGAGATACAGAACAAGGGAAAACGCTATTGGCATAGCTTGTTCTACATCTAGGTACGGTTAGAGTATATTGGTGGGAACGGGGGCCAATTTCATTGAGCTGTTAAGCACACAAATTTGCTTAGCATGAAAATGTCTTGCTTTAATAGTAAAAACAGGTTACCAGTCAAAAGTCCATGTAATTTTCATGCTAAGCAAACAACAGCTGAATACCAGTCAAAAGCAATATTCCACACATGGAAATCTGGTTGGTAATCCAGTTTTTATCAAGGAAGCATTTGCATGCTAAGCAAATTTTTGTGCTTAACAGCTTTATGAAATTGGCCCCAGGTGGAAAGCCGAGTTTTTAGCTCAAACACCCTAACTGGAGGAACCAAGCTGGACAAGCGGGTGGAACATCTACCATGAGAATATCTGTAGAACAGACTAAAAGTAGCAACAGATCTCCAGTGAGAGAGTGATTGTAAGGATGAGCCCAACTCTTCTCCAATCAAATTAACAATGCGCTTCTGTACCCTACCTAATTGCATTTCAAGGTTAAATAGAGCTCACCTCTAGATGGTAGAGTACTTGCGATTGTGACGAGCCGAAGAACAATGATTCTAGAGTCGGTGAGGGTGACTGATCTCCGAGCTTGGCATTGTTTCTGCAAACCTCCATCAACATGTCCATTGTGGATGTGTCTGTAAAAGGAGAGAATAAAGGCCATGAAAATGAGGGAAAGTGACCGGGTAATATTATCAATTTGTCAAGTCAAAAAAAATAAAATAAATAAACAAGAGCTGGACTTGAGCCTGTGACATCCAACTATCTTGCCCTATGTTGGCAGTCCAGAAATCCAGCACTAATTCTAACAATATGCAAACAAGGGATTGAGTATGCGCAGGAATGCGCGTATCAGTGATGTAGTCGAGGCCATCACAAGGCCACACAAGACCCTGCAAGGCAAGCACAAGGCCAGCACAAGGCCAGCACAAGGCCAGCACAAGGCCAGCACAAGACCTTCAGTCTTAATTCAAGTCTCAAGCTATTCAAATGAACTGTAATAAAAGCATTCCTTTGTCATGGTTTATGCCTGTTACTTGTGCCTGTTGCAAGCTGGCCTTGTGCCTGGCCTTGTGCCTGGCCTTGTGCCTGGCCTTGTGCCTGGCCTTGTGCCTGGCCTTGTGCCTGGCCTTGTGCCTGGCCTTGTGCCTGGCCTTGTGCCTGGCCTTGTGCCTGGCCTTGTGCCTGGCCTCGACTACATCACTGGCGCGTATTTTTTCAAACCACGGCTATGGCCGTCGTCCGTATTACTGAACGTACGCTTGTACAGAAACCAACATTCCTTGCCAATCCATGAAATATGCTCATGTAACGCCAACATTTTCTGTTCTAGTTTAGTCATGATTCTTTGCGGACGGTAACCAGCCATGAAATTGAGCCTTGGGGGGCCAAAGTAAAGACATTCATTCAAAACTTGTATAATTATCCCTAACCCTGCTGAATCCAACAGGATCCAACTATTTGATATTTCCGCTGGACCCTGTTGGATTGAGCAGCTAACTCATAGTGTTACAATCCAGTTGGATTCAGCAGGCAACATAAGAAAAAGACACTGTTGGATTCTGTTGGATTTAGCAGGAAAGTCATTTTTAATTTTTAGGTACCCAGCACCTTGGCATGTTGGACTGTAATGGATTGAGCTGGAAACTCATATGAGTCACTGTTGGATTTAACAGGGTAGTCCTGGGGAACCATTAGGGGGTTAGGGATATAAAGAATGATAAATAATTATAGGAGTCAATGAATAATGATCTCTGAAAGGAGAAACTTCGCAAGACAAATGGAGGAGGGGGAACAGAGGAAAGAGGATTTTTGGCTCTCACCCCCTGGGATGATTTTCAGCAGCGCCCTGGCACCGTCTCTTAGCGGGTTGATCTCCAGCGAGCAGCCCATGTCGGCTAGATGAAAGATGAAGTCTGCATACTTGTGCTGGGTAGACATGAGCTGCAAAGCAGATGACGAAATCAGGATTAATGCTGGATTTATTTCTGGGCCAACGACGAGTGTTCAAATCCATATTTGCATGACAAGGAGACGTGTAACAATTTTTGTGGAGCTGCTTTAAAACAAAAACTAGCTGAGCACAGAAAATGTTTCACTTAGCACAACATTTTGTTCGCTTAGCATCAATTTTTTTCACTTAATAGCATCAAATTTTGTCCACTTAGGATCAAATCTGTTCCACTTAGCATCAACTTTTTTCACTTAGCATCAATTTTTTTTCACTTAGCACAATTTTTTTTTCAATTAGCACAATTTTTTTTTCACTGAGCATCAATTTTTTTAACTTAGCACAAAATTTGTTTCACTTAGCACAAATTTGTTGGCACTTAGCATTATATTTCTTTTTTGGCATAGCTGGTTTTTGACACTGGCCACGAAGCTTACCACTCCTGGTAGACATTTCTCCGCCTCTAAATTGGGTCCATCGCTAGGTTGGTGCGGGGAACCGGTGGAGGAATCGGAGGAGCTGTCTGGAGAGGAAGGCATGTTGGTTCCGACGGGGCACAACTTGGCTGTAATCAACTGCCGAAAAGAGACCCAACAAACGGTGTAATTTCAGTTGATGATTTTGATTCAACGTCAATGCATTGAAGATTTTATTATTTTTTTAATTATTATTATTTATTCAGCCATCACAAACAAGAACAATACGAACAGTACTTCCAGATGGGCTAGGAGCAACAAAAGCAAAGTAATTACTGTGATCCTTAGACCTGCTGCCCCACATCTGGTTGTAACAACAAATATAAACAATATAAAATATATAAATAAATATGTATATATACAATGGTTTTAAGTGATAAGAAACATAAAAACATGAAATGAGTGAGAATAAAATATTTGAGAATGAACCAGTTTTAAGAGAGAATATGCACACTACGTGTAATTAAAATAAGTGAGCAAAAATAAAACAATAAATCAGAAGGCAATAAAGAAAATACATTTGGATAAGTATCGAAGGTAACACTAACAAAAATGATGGCATAAGCTTTAACATCCACGGCTACTTCAACAGTTGCAGTGAAGAGAGACAGCCCAAGTTAGATAGAGTTAACCCTAACCCTGCCAGACGCAGCCCAGTGCATCTGTGCTGACAGCTCCACTTTGCTGAACTCTCCACACAAGTCAATGTGACAAAGTATGCAATCTGATGCGTCTGGCAGGGTTCTAGCAAACATGCCCTGGTGAGTGAGTGAGGTTTGGTTTAACGCCGTGCCGACAACCAGGGTCATGTCCAGTTAAAAACCAAAACAAGGATATACGAACATTCAAAAGTACAATGTAAACTGGCAACATTCAAAAGGTTCAGTAAACACTAGTTCATTAAATATAAAGTTGGTGAGAAAATTATGTCCGTGTATAAAAATAGATACAGTCCAGCTGTTTTCAGAAATGTAAGTACATTATGATATTCACTGTCAAGGATATCTTTTAAAGTTGCTGCATTCAAATACCGTTGTCTGACAAGGGAGTATTCCTGGCATTCTACAATTATATGGTGAATTGACATTGGGCTATCACAGGGGATGCATTTTGGTGGAGGTTCTGCCTTCAGCAACCAAGAATGTGTTATCGTGGAATGTCCTGTGCGGCATCTGGTCAAAACCACCTGATCTCGCCTTGGCAAGTTCCTCAAACATGCCCTGGAGGGTTAGGTTTTATATACTCTCTGGGAGAAGAGATCAATCAATGCTAATGCAATAAATATTAATGTTTTGTTTGTCTTTAGTGCTACCTTCAATATCTATCTGCATCTTGTAGACTAAACACAGTTGTTGACAACTTTGTTGAATATTTTGGGGGCATGCTTAGGAAATTAAAGTCAATATTGAATATTTTGCTGTCAAGTCTGAGTCACAAATAGGTCTGTGTCTGAGAGGTTGGCCTGAGTATGAGTCCGAGTCCTTGTTCAGTGTGACTCAAATCTGAGTCACCAAAAGTGACAGACTCAAGTCCAAGCCACAAGTCATACAGGTCTGAAATTTTTCATAAATTTTAAAGAACAGGGAAGCCAAGCTTACAGTCTTGTCTCTGAGTGGGATCTTTCCAACCAGTCTCCGGTCCTCCGCTGGGTCAAGTAGTTCCCCGTTGACGTACAAGTCCACTCTGGTGGTGGCCGTGTTGGCTTTAACTCTAGAAATTCAACAAAAATCCGACCATGTCAATGTTTATATAAATAGAAAAGGATTTGAATATGCAAATAAATTCCGACTACATTGAGCTCTAGCATCTGAGCTATCCAGCCCTATCATTGGCATTCTAAAGAAATCAACAGGGATTTGAACCTGAGACCTCTAGACTACCATTCCAGTACTACTACAACTGACTTATCCAGCCCTATCAAACACAATCTCAAAAGTAGTCAACAGGGGCTTGAACAGAAGAAGAAAAATCAAGGCCCACCTTTGCAATATTTGCCTGCGGACCGACGCCAGCGATTCATTGGTGTGCGACCAGATATCGATATCCTCCACCTGACGACCCTGGTTGGGGAATCTGACAAGTAGCGTCACATGCTTCCCTCGATGTGCTCTGAAGAATAAAATACGGAAACAAAAGTTAACTGTGGGGAAATGTTTGTAAGTGGGTCATTTTAGTCTAATTGGTCCTGAAATACCTATTATTCAAAGTCCTACACATTGATGTGCTCCCATACCATAGCCTATATCAACCGCCCATACGATAGCCTATATTAATGGCCCATACCATAACCTATATCAACCACCCATACCATAACCTAGATCAACTAACTCATATCATGAACTATATCCACAACTCATGCTTAGTATCAAACCCCACCAACTTGCCTTGGGCGGTATGGTCCTCTCCATGTACTCCAAGTGGTCTTCCTTTCCCATACCATAACCTATATCAGTTACCCATGCTCAGCGTCAAACCCCACTCACCTTGCCATGGGTAGTATGGTCCTCTCCTCTGTGTATTCCAAGTCATACTCGCTGATGTACTCTCGCTGCACGGTCAGGACGCGGGTCATACGGACGGCCTCTTGCTGGACCTTGTCCTGCCCGTCCTTGTCTTCTTGCAGGATGCGCAGCGTATCGTACATGGCTTTCAGACGGTCCATGCAGGATTGGATAAAGTCCTCGTGGATGTCCACCTGAAAGGACGAGGGATTAGTCATGAAATTTAAAGTATTATGCACGTAGCAATACAGAGTTATGATCTAGCAATTTAATGAACTGACAGGAATTCAATGCTACAACTTCATCTCTAGATCGTAAAGCTCCGAAGAAAATGCTCCAATATATGGGTAAAAAAGGAAGAGTCCAAGCGTTACGCCGAGAAATCAGAAGCGTCCCCCACCTGACTAGCCTGTAGTTTGGGACCCAGGTTCGTGTTGATCTCCTTCAGCAGGTCGATGGCCCGGTTGGCGATCTCGTCCGTGCCGCACAGCACCACTCTCCACAGGTAGTCCTGGCCGATGAGCTCCAGGTCGTCCATCAGGTAGTTGCGTCTCTTGGGGACCAGCTTGCCTTCCTTGGAGTTGACAGCCTTGAAGAAACGATCAAAGCACCTGGGAAGCGAGGAACACGGCAGAGTTCATCACGATGAGAATGTACACAATTTTGCTTGAATAACTGAATAATCATGAGGTCAAAACTGGAGCTTGGAGCTCATTAAAGCCCAGTCGGCTTGTCAAAGATTTCTAGTTGGTAGTGGCCATTAAATGCTGAATAGGCATGGGCCAGACCGGTTTTAAGAAAAGATCCCTAATGGGATTCTGATGTTGTTGGTGCAAAAAGATAAACAAATACTGTCATAGTCATTTTACGCCCGATCACATTAACTACAGCTTGACATGGAACTTGCAAAATCTGAATAAACAAAAAAAATTACTGCACGAAATTCCACAATGTTGTCGAATGGCTGTTGTTACATGCCGATGTAGCAAAGTGCCTTGCTTAAGGACACAATCAACTGACTTTGAACCCACAATCTGAACAATGAATGTCATAATATTGAGTCCAATGCACAACTGGGCTATGGCACTCCACATGCAAATGTTTAAAATATATATTGAAACAAAAACAAATGTCAATTTTTTCCCCAAGATTTCTGTGACTGCAGGGACACAAAATGTGGAAAACTCTGCCATCTTACTTGATGCCGTTTTCCGTCAGCAATGAGGGTTCCAGCTGGAGTATGTTGTTCTCGAAGAAGTCTTTGTTAATCTCAGGGTCTAGGTCAGGTTCCTCACCCATCAACTGCAGAAAAAAATCCACAAATATCAAAAATATTACCCTCTCAAGGTCCATTTGGCACCACAATGCGGCACCACAATGCGGCACCACAATGCGGCACCACAATACGGCACCACAATACGGCACCACAATACGGCACCACAATACGGCACCACAATACGGCACCACAATACGGCACCACAATACGGCACCACAATACGGCACCACAATACGGCACCACAATACGGCACCACAATACGGCACCACAATACGGCACCACTATACGGCACCACAATACGGCACCACAATACGGCACCACAATACGATTTGCGGTATGTAATGGCATCACAACATTTCTTGGAAAAAAAAAAGAAGATGAACAAAGCTGATTTGATTTGATTTGATTTATTCGCAATTTCCACATATAGAAATGATATACATTGTAAATTAGTTAATTGTCTAAAACTATAAATTAAAAATTAAACAGAGTCTCCCATACAGTGGAAAAAGCAGGGATAAGCAACGGATATTACCTTTGAAAACCACTTGAAGCAGGCTTCTCTATCGCTGACATAGACAGAGTTCTCGGCTAAACAGTTCCAGATCTGTATTGGGAGGAAGGAAGTTGACAAGAAGCACAAAGGAAGAGGTAATTTTGAGTTTAAAAAGAAATGAGACATCAGAATGTCACAGTGGTTAAATATGACTGTTATATCTCCGTCTTGGATTCTGTATTTTGATTGGCCTAGAATGATCGCGTGTCCGGTCTATAAAAATGACTAGAACACTCCAAGCGTGATATCACACATCAGCAGCTAGCTAGCTAGCTAGCTAGCTATTGAGCTGTATCATTGGTACCCATGCAATTTTCACCTACGCTGTTGACGATAGTAAACTATAGTGGGAGCAGCGGACGATACGGAATAACAAGATGCCTGAAAAAGCACCGGGGAAGCGACATTAGAAGTGATTTTGTTGCCTCTGAGTAATTTTGTTGCCTCTGAGACTTCGTACAGAGCAAGGCAAGTTGAACTGAAAAAAAACTGGGTTTATCGATATAACAAAACAATTGTTGACTATTTAATGACTGAACTTTGTAATTTTTACTCACCTGTTTGGCCTGCGGAGCACAGAGCCACAGTTGACCATCTTTGAGTAAAAACCTAAGGATTGAGAATTATAGAAATACAACATCATACCATATTTGTCTAGTTACAAATAGAGGCTAACATTTTCAAAAATTCAAAGTGTATATAATGGTAAGAATATACCATGGAAAATGTTTACCATCCTGTAGCTTCCGAGAAAGATTCTGCCAAGATAGAAATGTCAAAACCTCGTACAAAAATGAGTCCAGTACCAACAGCTTTTGGCATTGTGAATTTCCAACTTTAATTCAGCCGAGGACTATCACTGCGTTAACCCTAACCTTCCCAAATCCTACAAAATCCTCTTTGCCAAATGGAGGAATTTGGAGGATTGAGGGTCTTTGGAAGTTGAAGCATTGCAGGATTTTGCAGGATTCAGGGCATAAGAGGATTTTTGCCTTTAAAGGAAAATGGAGGATCCAGGTCATCAGGCCCAATCTGGTGCTGGATGATTTCGGAGGATTGAGGTTACTGGGGTGTTTAGTCCAAAACCCACTGGAGGATTTTGCAGGATTCAGGCACGGTCTCCAGAGAAACATACATTGGAGGATTCAGGTTACATGTACGAAAAAGATTTCCATTTAAAATGACTGAATACTTGCTACGTCAATCGAGTTCTCACCTTAGGAAGTTCAGTCTTTCCTGCACCTGCTGTACATGGCTGTATCTGCTCTCCGTAGAGACATCATGTGGGTCTACATCAGGATTTTCTGGATAGGTAAACAAAACAAATTGGCCGAAATAAGAACTTTCAGAGGAAAAATTTTTCCACAGGGCCATTCTAAATTCAGGGCTTTGGCTCTGGATAAGCAGTAATTGTTTTTTGCTCCAACTTCAACTTATTTATTTATTTATTTATTTATTTATGACATTTCTTAACCCAGAGTATGCCCAAATAGGTTTAAACTAGTTTCCATTCTGCCCTGCATACATTTCAAATTAATAAATGAATATAGACATAAAAAAAATAGGAATATTTACACACATACAAAATATTTTACACAAATACGAGAATATTTACACAAATAAATCTATACATATATGCTTCAATAACTTGAAGCATCGATTGCATTCATCGATTCCAAAGCTCAAATTATGAGAAAGCTGATAAAGTGAAACTGAAGCCTAGATTTGAAAACAATCATCT
Organism: Hippasteria phrygiana; assembly: GCA_037893225.1. NCBI lineage: Eukaryota > Metazoa > Echinodermata > Asteroidea > Valvatida > Goniasteridae > Hippasteria > Hippasteria phrygiana. Next base: position 3,538,286 of record JAZGUH010000202.1, read on the forward strand.
CAGACTGATACGTTGATTACCGTCAACTTTTATGAGCCCCGCCCCTCCCCCCCCCCCCAGCCACCATAAAAAACAACAAATGACAAACAGCTAAAAATAAAACACAAAATCTTTTCAGTCACAAAATTCAGAATACCTTTTGCAATTTGCCTGGCGTGATTCATATAGCTGGATAGATTTTCAGCGACCAACGTGACAAGGGAGTGTTTCTGCTGCAGCATGTTGATGACATCATGTCGGTATTGCACATGGGGGCAGCGCTGGGCGTGGGTGTAATTCTGCGGTGCCTTTATAATGAGAATGAAAAAATAACAACTCATTGTGGAGTTGATAATAAATTCTAATGTTTAGGATGTGATGGTAATATTTGAGGCTCTGTTTTCATTTCCATAAAGTCTGCAAAAAGGAAACAACTTTTTCTGACAGTATGTATGCATGCAATAAGAATTTCTGGATTGATAGTTTAATCTGCAGTATACATGCAGACATTATTTTTTTTCACTCCACTGCAAGCTTTGGCAATACGTTAATTCTATTTTGAAAAAAAAAAAATGCCTGTATATATTTAAAAAAATTCCTGTAATCACAACTTTAAAATTGTGTACAAATTAATGTTGTTAGTCGCAGAAAATGAATAAACCGATCCTTGTTAAATTGTTCCACATTTTGAAGTTCTTCAAAATTTCGCAAGGACTTCAAAAGATATAAGGAATTACAATTACATTTTTTAGCAACATCTTGATATTAAAAAAACACAAAAAATATGAATGGTTTACTCAGAAGTTAAATGGAATTAAATTTGATAAAATCTGATATTTGAAACAGTAAACTGTAACCGATAACCAATATTCATTTGAAATACAAGTAGCTCAACACACAAAAACGAACACCCACACTGTTGAAAACATGAAGTTTGCAAATCATTCACACAACAGTTGGCCAATTTCAAATGGTACGCAACAGGCTTTTAAACAAATGTAAGACTTGTCAAACAGTAGAATCAGGAAATTCATCAACACCAAATATGTAAAGGGGAAAAGTTAGTAGAAAATCCCGTAAATTTTCAAATGAAAAATCATAAACATTAACAAAAAATTCATTCTGCTAAATTCATGCTAGGGGCGTCATTCTAAGAAAGAATGTTTGCAAGAACAAAAAAAGTCAAGCCTGCACATGACCACCACTACTAAATTTGAAAAATGGAAAGGCTGATGCTTGCAAACAAATGCACACCGCTATATTTCAGGAAAGGGTTCTATTTTTAGTCAACTTGTGCTGCAAATAGCAACTGACTGAACGCTAGTCTACTTTTTGTGCCAAAAGGACCTACTCTTGGAAAATAAATCTGTCATGTGTTTCACTGTAATTAGCCACTGAAATTGAAATATACTCAACAGCAAAAGAAATGCAAAAAATAGTTATTTCTTGTGAACAAAAATATGTCAGTAATCTCATATCTTTGACACACCAGGAAGACCTTGAAATATAATGCAACCATGCCCGACGCAAGTTATGTGATGGTACAATGAAAATAAATAAAAACTGTTGGAATTTTTGTGCGTTTCTTTTGCTGTTCAGTATAGATGAACAATCAGATTTATTTCAATGGTGTTTTGCTTCTTTATAAGCGTGCATATAAAACAATTTTGGCCAGAAAAAAAAAGAAGCAAAAATAAGATTATTGGTGAAACTTGGGTTAGCTTGTGCGTTTTTTTCTTTTGTCAAATAGTACTTCAAAATGGCCGCTGTTGTCAATAGTTATAGATGTAGCTTCAGACACCAATTTCGAATACGGCCTACTTGCGCGAGTTTGTATAGCTATTCAAACAGTGGACCTTTAACAAAGAGGACAATAGGGTCCACGATTGTGTCAAAGTCCACGATTGAAAATCGTGTACAAAACATATGGGAGGCCTTCCAAAAAAGTTTAAGTACAAACAACAGAGGGACAATGGGAGGTCCGCGATTGCCGGTATTTACACACTTGGGTGTGTGTGTGTGTTTATTTTTTAACCTTTTCTCAAATACCATTAAAGTTATGTTCAGCCAATTCAAACCATTACAACAAACTTGAGTAAACCACCAAACACAGTAACCTTCATATCAGCTGCTGGACTTTCATGTCACTGTAACAACTATAACCCCCACCAAATAGCCTCTTTAATATCCGCTTGTTCTGGGATAAAAATCTATTTGGTGGACATGACGAATGGGATTTTTGTTACTAAATTTGAAAATCTCAAACTACTCAAGAATTAGAAGAAAAGGGTAAAAACTGGGGAACTTTTGGTAATGGGATAAAAATGACAACTGGAAAAACCATAAAATGCCTCTAAAAACAACGTACCTGGTTCAGTTGACTAGTGCGCTGCACGAAAAAAAAATATTGTCAGAAAGTATTTCTTTTTTTAACAAGCAATATTATGACTTTATCTTTTAAACAGTGAACACAAAAGTTAGGACCAAATCAGTTGGAAAGCGTTTGTGACATTACAATATGAAATTAAGAATTTTTGTCTCCATAATTACAAGTTGCTTGGCCAGACTGCGACAAACCCACAACCTGTCCTTATGCATTTCTTTCCTGAAAATTTGAGAGAGATTAAAAACTCACCTCTCCGAAGAGGCAGCAAATTTCTTTAATCTGTTTCAGTGCCGGTATAACCCACTTGTCCGTTCTCAGCTCCTCCACGAAACGGTCGATCCAGCGAATCTTCTGTGCATCTCGGTCCTGCTTAAACAAAACCACACAAAGATTTTTCTGAACGTTTCTTTTGTAATTTTTAATAATGTAAAATTATGTCAGATTAATAGCAAACTAGTTGGACTTAATACATTAATACACAAGATTTTGGTTGTTTCATTATTGAGCTAGGCAGAACATTTTGGAGATTAACTCTTTTGCTCAGTGCAGCACCTCAGCAGAGTACCATCTAAAAGTAAATCACATCACATATTTCAGTTGGTAACCTATTCTTGCTCAGAACAATTTGTTCATGCTTAATGTCCACATGAACTTCAACCTTGGGTTTTAACCCAAGTAAAAGGCTGAAGATGTCCGATTTTAATGGAAGAAAATTACATTATTATTTTTTCTCAAATTTTGCGCCAGAGAGAGAGAATTCGGCCCCTTTAAGCCATCATAAGCCGTGTCCGCATTGGACTTTTTTTGGTAAAACCTACGGAGACTGTTGTCAACTTAACCAAATTAAGTCCAATGCGGACAGCCGGTAAACTTGCTAAATTGTCAAGTGTCGATCGTCGGTTGTTGGTTTTACCCTCCGCAGCAGTAAGTTTTACAGGCCCAAGCGAGTAGCGGAAGAGTTACGTGGTAGGTTTTACGTCGCTGAAAAGTCCAATGCGGACAGCCACGGTAAAGTAAAACCTACATTTTGATCACGTGCCGTCTGCAGATCAATGCATGCCACGCCTCTACGTTGGCATACACATTGAAATGCGTGTAAATTTAGCGCGTTCTACAAAACCACAGAGGACATTCACTGCATAATAGTTTATTTGGCCAAGGACTTTCAGCGAGCCGTGTAATCCAAGTGCGGACGCACGGAAGAATGACCACAGTGGAATGTTAACAATCACGTACGGTAACTTTTGACAATAATTAGTCCAATGCGAACGCGGCTATATAGATGGTTTCATTTGTGTCATGACCGTGATTTTTTGACAGACTAATAATGACATTCTCAGCTATACCTGTGAGCAGCTGTAGTCCAGGATCTTGGTGTGGGCATGCAGGGCTTGGTCCATAATGTCAGTGGGTACGTCCTGTTGGTGAGCCAGGGCCCATAGCAGACCCAGCACCTTGTGAGCCATCACACCGTCCTTGTCATCCTCGGCAAGACGACGGATCAGCTCTAGGAGCTTCTCCCGCTGCTTGGTGGAGGCTGTGGACCAACTCTCCTAGAGGTCGGACAATTTAGAAATATTTTAACACGTCGTCCATAGATTGATTGGCTTAGAACGCGTCACATGTTTTCTATATTTTAACAATAATAATAATAATAATACTAATGTAGATTTGCAAAGTGCAAATATCCACCATGATCATAATGCTCAAGGCACTACATTATTACCCCTGCTCATCAGGCCTATAAATCATTCCTGAAACCTGCTCATCAGGCCTATAAATCATTCCTGAAACCTGCTCATCAGGCCTATTAATCATTCCTGAAACCTCAGCTCCCTGGAGAGTATACAGCCCCGGCTGCAAGTTAAGCACACATGGGCTAATCAAACACATAACCATCACTGCCCTCACAGGTACCCATTTACTCCTGGGTGGAGAGAGGCAACTTGTGACAAAGTGCCTTGCTCAAGGACACAATCACCATGATCCCTGCTGAACTCAAACCCACAATCTGTAGTATCACCAAGATCTTGAGTCCGGTACACTAGATCAATACTATATTGATGCCGACTTGCAAAAAGACTAGCCCTAAGCCAAAAAAGTACTATCCCATGGCTACCGAAGTACTATACCGTAACAACCAGAGGTCCTAAGTAAGTCTATACACAATCATATTGGATTTACAGACCACACCTGTTCAGAATGGCCCGACATCAGAGATCAAAGCTATTAAAGAAGATAGCTTGTGACTTACCTGGAAGCAGTCAAACAGATGGTCTAGCTGCTCTGGAGAGAAGTCCCAGGCTAGTTTGGCAAGAAGGTCGTGGACATTTTTAACGATAGCTTCGTGTTTTCCAACCTGAAAGTGTGAAACATCACATGACGAAGATTTTGCAAAAAATTTCACCAAACGTACAAAAAATGATATCCATGCGAGGCTACTTTCAAAACTCCTCAGCCACTTACAAAAAGCACAAAAAGCAAACATTTATATCAAAGTCATTTCCAGAAAAACAAAAAGACATGAAGATTTGAAGTTCTGAATACTACAAAATCTGTCACCAAGGCAACCAATGAATAACCTACATACCTGAGCGGCCCATATATTATCCAGATCCTCCATTGTAAGAGCCTTTTCCTTGATGACAAACCTCAGAATCTTCTCCAGCTTTTCCACATACTGTAGGTATGAATGGCAGTCAAATTAGAATGGCAGTCAAATTAGAATGGCAGTCAAATTAGAATGGCAGTCAAATTAGAATGGCAGTCAAATTAAGTATCATACACTTATACAGGCCAAAGTATTTGCAAAGAGATGTGCTCTTCCCAGTCGGAAGGTTGGTCATATAGGCAGTTCTGGATTCCATTATAAGGACTCATTCGCAAAATGTGTGGCTCGAGTACGGTTATTTATAATGAGGTGCCGGGGTGCCGGGCCGGCTTGTGCAGACAAACGAAACGAACACAAGAGGCTTGTGCAACCAAGCATAACATATACAATAATCCAACAATGGATTGAAACTACAGAGATTGCGTGTATAGACATCATTTTTTTTTTATGTGTATAGACGTCATCCGTCTTCAAAGGGTTAAACCATCTCCATAACAGACGACAGCTCTCACGTAGCATTCAGAGATGAATCCGACTTCACTGAATCCACTCACGCTAACGATGCAAACGTTCGCCAACCAGTAATTTGTTTGTGCACATCCAATGGAAAAATGTATGCGGAGTTGGCAAACGTTGGCAACGTTCGTGTGAGTGGAACGCACCCCTATACTGGTCTGACACGAGGAGCCATTGCTGGGGGCTTCCACATACCCTCCCTTTGTCAACCCTCGGCTCGGGTGACTGAATACAATCAATGCATACAGTCATACAAACCATAGCTTAGTGTACAGGTGTGGATGGCCCCCTACCATGGCCGCATTAACCCATTTCCATAAAAGCTTGGTGGGATTGCACAATATCTCAAGTTATTTTACCTGAGGTTGATGTAGACTATCACGCAACACTATAGAAAGCACTTGGTTTTCCTGAATCCACTCCTACACACAGAATGAAAAAAAACAAAAATTGTAGAAATATCAAGAGCAAGTCGTCACAATTTTTTTCAAAAAATTGATCAATGTTGTATCCCACACCGAATCATGATGTTGGACACTGAGGCAAAACGATCAAGCTTCACTGCCTGGTCATGTTGTAACTACAGTCGAACGCCGTTATAATGAACATCGCGGGATCAACAGATTTTGCTTGGTATAGCGATCGTTTGGTATAGCGATTTTCAGGTGCCAGTCCGCCAACATGGCGTCCGTTCTTTTAAATAGCGCCCTCTTGCGTCGTATTTGAAATGCGCCCTCTTTTGATTGCAATTTTACATTTGCCGGCTACTGAATCATGTAATGACATGTTCATACTTTCTAAGCTTACCAAATTTTAGTTGCGGCCCTTTGGGAATTACAAACAGCCCAAATACCCGCTACATTTTTTCCAACCGTTGCCTTTTTTTAACAACAATGTTCGGTAAGTTTTGTACACAAAATTTGGGAGCCAAGGATGGTGTTCGGTATAGCCGAATGTTCAGTATAGCGACGTTCTACTGTACACCAACGTTTTTACACAGTAACACCTAGTGTTTCCGTGCTGTTCCAAGCGGGAAAAGCAATGGTTACTGATTAGAACAGGCTATGGTCCAGATCAAATGTTCTAAGTGTTCTGAATTCCCCCCCCCCCCCCCACCCACCCGATCCCTTGCATCTTGTCCCAAACTTACAGCCATTCTCTCGGCCGTCAGCCACTCTTCCTCCTCCATACCGCTGTGTTTGTGCGTGTAGTACGAGACGCTGGCGATGACCTTGTTGACCTCATTCAGGGCGTTCATCTTGCCGTTGAAGGAGGAGATCTGGAGTAGTCTTCAAATGATAAAACGGGGGGGGGGAAGTGCTTGAGTGATGCCAATTACTGTGGCTTTCCAGGAAGTATTGCACAACTTGGGCAATATCCCTGGCTATTATACAGCTTCTCGAAATAGCTCAGTGGGTAGAGCGCCAGTACAGCAATGCACAGGTCTCAGGTTCAAACCCTTGTAAATTTTTCCGCGTACAATGAAGAAATATTTTTAAGGTGAGTCGATATTAAATTCCCGCACTCGTGACTGCGGGAGATCCCAACCTACAGGTCTAAGGGTATTATCGGCGTACAATGGTATGATGCTGGTCCACTGGCTGGTTCAAAAGCTTGGTTCAAAATGTTCAGTGAAACTCCTAATTAATGTGGTTTAAAAGTTCACATTTGTGAATGTGAAGATGGAAATTCTTTTTTTTTTGCGTCGGGGATGATGAAGTAAATTAGAACAGAGATTTTTCTCTTTTTGCCCTATCCCGACGTAATGTATGAAGCACTGTATACTCGGTGCTTTCCGAGAGCCGGTGTGAAAAAAATTCACAGGCTTACTCGGGCGGGATTCGAACCCACGACTTCCTGCTTACTAGTGCAGACGTCTTAACCACTCGACCACCGAGCTTGCCGGGGTCGGCTGGCCGATTCGAATCCAATGCAGCAGCGGGTACCGCGTAATTAATTGTGGTTGACAGAGAGGATGTCTATGGTTTAACAACAGACATTTGTGGTTTAAAAGCCGATGTTTGTAATACTGAAATTTAGCATACTGCTACACGTGTGTGTCCATTTCACAAAAAATTGATTGCAACATGAAATCAATTATGAATTAATATTCAAGAAATCTTCGGGACGCATGACAAATTTCTTCATAATCACCTCAAAGGCAATGTAACATTCTGATGGCTGTAAAAGACTTTAAAAAAAAAAAAAAAATAAATAAATAAAAAAAAAAAAAAAAAAAATCCCAGAAACTTTGAAAACGTCTTGCTGCTGTGTTCATAGATTATTGCCTCTTCTTACCTGAGTATCATCTTGAGTCTGAACATCTCTAAGTTCTTGATCTTTTCTTCCTGGTTGGTTATCCTAGACACCAAGTTCTTCAGCGACTGTGTAAGAGTATGCAAAAAGCCCACAAATTACACCACTTGTGTTCGCAAGCTTGCCTTTCGAGAAATTGTCAAGTGACTTGCGATTTTATATTAAATGACATAAAAAACTATGGGCACAACCAAGACCTTTTATTTAAAATGAAATCACGTTATACAAGGCTAAAAGCCACTCTAGGTCAAGGATTACGATCAGAGGTGGTAGGGTTGGTGACATTATAAATTGCCAACCGATCACCTTCATGGTTTTCCTGGGCCCTGATCTAAATAGAGGGTAATTCTTCAACAGATTCCAGAGAAATGACCCCAATTTTTAGACCTATAGACCCAGGCGGGGTAACTCCCACCCAACCTCCCCCCATAAGGTTGACTGGTTGAAGCAATATGGTCTAATTTGCTGGGGGCATGTAGGGGTGCACCAATTTTTCGGGGGAGGATAATATAGTGGAGAGGGGGGGGGGGGGGGAAGGGGGAGGGGCTGGGGTACATGCCTCACCTATGTTTGGGGGGGGGGGGATGCACCCACGCCCTCGTACTTTATGAAACTGACTGAATGTAAATATTTGATATTCTAAATCATCATCAAATACCTTGATGATGGATGTCAGTGCATCATTTTTCGCCTCGTTCTTAGACTCTTTCTTCAACTCTTCATCTGTTAAGCTATCCAGGTAGCTCACAATTCGGTCCTAAAGAAAAAAAGAAAAAAACGGGGAAAAAGTATTATAAGAAGAAAAGGTAAATTTTTCAAACGGAGGAACCGCAACCCTGTCTGCTGATTTCTGGGGCATCTGCTCGACTTTTCAAACCACTAAAAATGACTGCCATAAAAAAAACAAGGGAAACCGAATAGGGAATTTAATCAATTTACAGAGTAAAGAAAGGAAACATTGATATAAAAGAGCAAAATTTGAACCTGCGACCAACATAAGGCAAGGTTAGCATATTTGGTAGAGCACCAGTATGGTGTATATGAGATTGCAGGTTCGAATCCTGCTCTGGTCAAATTTGTTCTGGTCGCTCTAAAAATTGTAAATAATATATTAGTCATGCGGCTGGCTTTTGGAGTATAGCTAGAGCCCTGAAAGACATTTCAGGTCACTGCGTTTAGAAAACGTATTGGTCTGCAGTTGACAGATCCGATGATGAAACCTTGTCCCCTAACATACTGACCGAGCTCTGTTACTATAGTCCAAAAAAGTAATGGTTGTTTAGCACGTGTCTGTGACAATACATCAATGGACGCTGCTTATAATGGATTGGCCTATCGATCCGTCCAAACTGACAATAAGCACCAGGCTGTCAGACTTCCACATTAATCTGGCTGGGAAGGGGTTGAAAAATGAAGTGGGAGTTTTACTTACCACAACTGGCATGAAATGGCTTTGAATGATGTGTGATGTCAGCAGTTCATAGCACTGTCCCCACGGCCTAAGAGACAAAACAGACAGTGAATATTAATGCTCACCCCAAATTTTTCACCCTTACAAAAAAATTACCTAAAAATCTTTGTAAGTCTTTGCGTTTTATTTGAAAACGTTCAATGATTCAGATTGAAAGACACACACACACACCCAGTCATGTAAACGGGTGCAATCGTGGACCTCCCATTGTTCCTCTTTTGTTTATACTCTAACTTTTTCGGAAGGCCTCCCATTGGTTTTGTACACGATTTTCAATCGTGGACGTTAGGTCAAACGTGGACCCCTTTGTCTACGCTCGAATTCTTTTGTCCTAGGTCCACGATTGCCGGCATATACAAACTCACACCAAAGTGTGTAAACACCGGAAATCGCCGACCTCCCATTGTTCCTCTTTTGTTTATAACTTTTTTGGAAGCCTCCCATAAGTTTTGTACACGATTTTCAATCGTGGACCTTGACTCAATCGTGGACCCTATTTTCCTCTTTGTTAAAGGTCCACGGTTTGAATAGCTATACAAACTCACACACACACACACACAAAAACGAGAAACAAAACGACAGCTTATTCACTGACCTTATTAGTGCATGGATGATGGGTACGTTGAGAGGTTGCGTATCACTAAGAAACCGACTCTTAAGGATGTCGAAACCGCCGAGGGAGCCAAACTTGTTGATCAGATCTACCAGCCAGCCCTGCGACGACAGAAAAAAGAACCCCACAATTGACGTAACTCGGCATGTTCATACAAATGAAATATATACACGTAGAACTGCAACTATGAATATGAAATATGAAATGAAATATGAAATGAAACCTATTAAAGTCTGGTTTACCTTGGGCGTTCTAAGGTCAGGAGGTCGTGCAAATAACTCGTTGCTGTTCATCTGCAAAACAAGAAATTCCACAATAATTTGTCTACTCATGATCATATTCTGGGAAACCCACGGAATCAGGCAGGGACTGAAAACCCAATCCACATGTCGGCCCTGGTGGGATTCGAACCCGGGTCACAGTGGTGAAAGGCGTGGAAAGTACCACTACGCCAACCCTGACTCCCCATTGAAACTTATGCCACTTGAACGAGTCTGTTGTCATCCCAGGCACATGTCAAATTTACTTTCCGAGGGTCGACTTTGCTTCTAAATTTTTTTGGGGTGAAATCCCGACCTCCCCACTCCCCCAAAGCCAAACCTGAAATCTACCCCTGAAATCCTGAGGGTGTAAGGGAGAAATTGCTAGCCCCTTCTTACTGCATGTAAGCTACCGTAGAATTTTTGGGCATACAGAGCAAGGCTTAGAAGGTACTTACCTGAGAACCTTGTGGAACCGTTTCCGATTGGCGAGTGCCGTTGTAAACATGAAATCTGGAGAAAAAGAAGAAGAAATGCACAAATAATGACACAATTCAAATTTTATCATGTGTTGACACTTTTTGTAATGTTTGCGTACAATTACTTTTTAATACTAAAACATTACCTAGCTAGAAAGATTTGATACGGAAAAAGTTACAATACACAAGGCTTTGTGCTGTAAAGTATTACGCCAAATCCTAAACAGCAACACAAAATGTATTAAAAAAAAGCAAAAATAAGGACCACTGAAAAAACAATCGTCGGTGTCCCAAACATTTGTAGAGGGTGCATGTTCCCCCCCACCCCCCACCCCCAACCACTTGAAATTACGAAAAGCAGAAAGAAATCCCCCTATAAAAAAAGCCGCATCCATCAAACGAGAAGTTAAGTTGCATGTCCCATGTACAAGGATCAGTGCATGTAAGAGAACCCAGAGTACCTGTCATAAAAGAGTAGGGGTTCGCCACAGTGCTTCTGACCCCCCCCCCCCCCCCCCCCCCCCCTCAGCACATAGACGACCCATTGGAAATCATCTTATAGGAGACACGGCTACCGTCTACACATTAAAGTTGTGAAAACTCACTTGCACAGGGGGTTGAGAGCCATAGCGAGGAGATCTAGTAGCGGAAACCAGTCTTGATCCAACTTGAATAGACACAGCTCAATCAGTCGCTCTGTGTTCTTCATGATACACCGCTGCCACCGAAAATGAATGCTCAAAAATTAAATCAGTGTAGAGCAAAGAAGCGTTTTCATCTCGCAAAACTGCAACAATTTAGCTGGTTTACGCTGAATCCTGATTGAAGGGTGTAAAATTAGCCAATGGGCAACTGGTTACTAAACCTGAGGTTGCTTGACAGTCAAGTTTGGTTGAACAAACTGATAAAAACCTTAGGGATCAGTCTGGCTCTTTGGAAAAATCACTGATGTTGGCATGGAATTTAACGGGCTTTTCAGTACTTTAAACCATGACATTACATTTATGCAAATAAGTTACTGAATTCAGCTAATTCACTTAACAGACTCATAACTGAAATCTGGACAAGGTTAACAAGATGGCTTGAGGAAGAAAAACAAGGGAGTTTCAGAAAAAAAAATAAAGGAGCGACTCTAAGGTCTCACTACAGAGTTCATTTATTTTTTGTTTAAACATCTTAATAGAATAAATGACAAAATCATTTGTTGGAGCTGCATTTATAATAATCAATATTATCAATAATATTGAGATATATATGTTGAATTGGAAGAATTGGTTCACCACGAAGGCTGGATTGATTTTAAAATTGGCCAGGGTAAGTCTTATTTTCACATCATGCAATGGAATTCAACTGACAGTAAATCCAAAACTTACGTGGATCTCAAACTTCCAGCCGCTTACTGCTTCATCGGTGAGGATTTTGGTGAAGGATATCGTGAGTCCGTCTCTGAAAAACCGCTGGCATGATTCACTACGGACGTCAGCACCTGAGTGAACGTAATGGAATGTAACCAGCATTTATCACAAACTATTATGCCACAAACAAAGATATTGATAAATTCTGAGACTGCAATGTAAGGCAAAGTAGCTCAGCTATAAATCGGAAACAACAGCCTAGAAATAAATCGTCAAGAATGCTGTATAATTTTTTTGTTTAATCACTCTAGGTAAAGGGTTACAATCAGAGCTGGTAGGGTTGGCCACATTTTGAATTGCCAACCCTACCACCCTTATGGTTTTCCTGGACCCAGATCTAAATAGAGGATAATTCTTTCATAGATTCCTGCAAAATTCTCCCAATTTTCAAATCTATAGACCCAGGCGGGGTAACTTCCACCATCGGTGAGACAACTCACCTCCCCCACAATAACTTATATCTGAGGCAAGTTGATATCACAGACAGTAGAAGTTACCCTGCTGGGACTATAGGTTTTAAACTGGGATAATTTCTCTGGCTTCTAATGAAAATGGATCCTTTATTTAGATCCGGGCCCAGGAAAACCGTTCAGGTAGCGGGGACAGCAACCGTTGGTAGCTTTTCACCTAGAGTGGCTTTTAAGCTCGTAATGGGCGACTTCTATTATATATTTTCTTACCCTTTTTGCAGAGGATTATTGAGGCGTCTAGTAACACCTCCAGTTCCCCCTTGGGTAAGACGGGCACCACCCACCGCGGCTTGTTGATCATGTCGTCCAGCCGGCTAAGCTCCTCCAGGGGGAACTCTGGCTCTTCTAAATCCACCTCCAAGTCGCTGTCACCGCTGCCTCCCTGTGGAAGGGTAATGGTGAAGAAACAGGGAGTTCAGATAACGAGTCAGGCTGGATTGCCCATTTCAGAGAGTTTCTCTTCAGAAAATAACGCTTAAACCCTCTAGGGTGCATGCAAAATTATATTAAATTGGAGGATTTGGGGCTGTTAGGATTAAAGTTAATTGGTATAACCTGCTGGGGGTGGGGCGTGGGGTTTTGGTAGAGGGGGGTGCGAGTTCCCCTTGTCCTATATTAATGGATTAAACAGTTCGATAAAAGATGTTTTGTTCACAGCTCAGATCAAAAAGATCTTGTTGGATTCCGTAGAGTTAGGGTTAACCCCTTGAGTACGTTTTTTACGGGAGACGTCAGGGTGTCGCTGCGGCTCTGGAAGGCAAGCGAAATGGCCACAATGTGTTTGTGCAGTCAAGTGTAACATACACAATAATCCAACAATGTATTGAAACTGCACAAAAAGCGGCAAATGGCGTCTTCCGGCCTGGTGGCACTGTTTTTTTTGGTGCCATATGGCGTCTGCCGTACGCAAAGGGTTAAGCACATTCTGACTCCAATTACAGTGAATTCTTTCATGAGTCTTTATGAAATGGGTGGAGGTTCTATTTACAGAAAATCAGGTGCTTAGCAAATCTATATAATCGGGTCCTGGACAGCGTCACATAACAACCGATGAAAACAAGACGAATAGATGTTATCATTGGATGATGTAACTCGGCCCACCCCTACACACAAACTGCACGTACCTGAGTTTGCGGCTGTTGAGGGCTCGGTGGTGTGACTGGCTGTGACTGTTGCCCTGGAGTCTGGGGCTGGGTCTGGGTCTGGGTCTGTTGTGGGTTGGTGTCGGTTGCTGGGTTCCCCTCCGACCCTGAGTCCCCACCCCCTGTGGGGCTGCCTCTCATCCCTACCGTCATGATGGGGCTCAGGTCTTGTTAATGGTTGATGGTTATCGGGGCTTGAATTTGTGTGAAGATGTAGGATGTGGGACGCTTGATGTCATATCAGTACATAATCTGTAAAAATGAAACCAAAATAACATCAATTTCTATCGAATAAGAAAAATTCCATCGATGTCCGTTTCTTAATTTCTATGGCACAGGCTAATTAGTCAACACTTCAAAAAAAATATTAAAACTAGGCCTACCATTCCAAAATTACTTTTGCAACTTCAAGCAATTTTTAAAAATTACACTAACTCTAGGTTTTATAATTTCCAAAAAAGGTTTGGAAAAAAAAAAAACACGACTTTTTAATCCATGTTAACAATGGTTAATGCTAGACCTCTTGGCGATTGTGTAGTTACAGGCCCCTATTTAGTTTCGGCCAAATGAGAGTCAAGAATTGTTTTATCATTCTAAAATGTTTTTTTAGGTTAATTCTCATGACGCTTTACAGTCACTTCGCCCAAAAACCACATCGCCCTCAACCACTTCGCCCTCAACCACTTCGCCCAAACGCCACTTCGCCCAAACGCCACTTCGCCCAATTACCCCTTCGCCCAAATGCCACTTCGCCCAAAAACCACTTCGCCCAAAAACCACTTCGCCCAAAATCCACTTCGCCCAAAAACCACTTCGCCCAAAAACCACTTCGCCCATGCCCGATCCGTATGCCCTTTTTTCATTTCATTAGTTTGTTACATAAATTGTACATCATCCCTCATATCAGTTAAGATGTTAGAATATAAATGTTTATATTTTTTATAAAAACCTCCGGAATACCGTACCAGCGCTCTATACTACCATGGAGGAAGGTTCCTTCCTCCATGATACTACCCTATGTTGGCGGTCTCCCAAATTGTCAGTATCTTTGTTTGGGTTTGGGTGGGCGCTTGTCAGAAGTCATAAAATCGTAATAATTTGAATGACCACTTGATAAAAATAATTTACCTATCGCGGTGGAATCGCGTCAACGCAGCTTATAAATTATTGTCCAATTACATCAATTAAAATTCCACGTGGAATGCGCAAAATCTGAGACAAACAAAAATTACCACACAAAAATCCCATAGGGTTGTCTAAGGGGCGTGGTTAACTCGTAAACGGCGACAGGTCAATTGCCTATAAAACTAATAAGAAAAGAAAAGCATGGTCACAAAAAGGATGTCACAACGCAAATAAAGTTTTGAATGCACCATCAAAACGAAATAGAAAACAAAAACAAACACATTGGGAACAAAATCTTGGGTGCTTAAAAATTGGGCGAAGTGGTTTTTGGGCGAAGTGGTTTTGGGGCGAAGTGGTTTTTGGGCGAAGTAGTAATTGGGCGAAGTGGTTTTTGGGCGAAGTGGCGTTTGGGCGAAGGGGTGATTGGGCGAAGTGGGAATTGGGCGAAGTGGCGTTTGGGCGAAGTGGTTGAGGGCGAAGTGGTTGAGGGCGATGTGGTTTTTGGGCGAAGTGACCGACAACCCTCATGACACCATTAGGCCCCATATTTGTAATTTTGCACAGTTTCTTAGCATTAAAAAATGCAATTTTCCTACACAATTTAAGGTGGTTGTCATGCGAATCGGTGCAGTTTTTGCACATTCACCTTTATTTGCATGTTGCATTTTGTCATCATCATCATTTGTCCCTAAAACGTCCCTTAAAAAAATCAAAACCCTGCCCTCTATCCAAGTCAACAGACTGTGTTAAATGTTGCAAACTACGTCAGTTTGGTAGCCGCCCTAACGTTAAGTCCAATAATCCAAAATGAATGAAGTGGATTTTTGTTCCCTGAAACTGAAAGGGAACAGGGCCCATAACTACACAATCGCTGACCTATTTGGACTGTAGAGCTAATAAATGTCATCAGCGGCACTAATTTCAGGGGGAAATCTGCCGTTCTTTCGCTACGTTTGACGACTCGTGAAGTTCCTATTCGTAACGATGAGAAATGCATTACGAAAACACGAACTGTACTCCAGCATTCTAACGTCATGTTCCTATCAAAATCTGACCGCACACAGATCCTAGAGCTAAGCTTTAAAATTACACATTATTGACACTTTTTGGGTCGGTCAATGGTAATAGACGTACCTTTCCTCAAATTCACGCCCTTTGAAATTTCCCTTCCAGTTAAAATGGAGGAAAAATCAGCTGGAAATAACTGGTAAACACGAACGATACCACCCGGGTTTGCACCGTACTTTTCGTCATGAAAATACGTCATGAGCTCATTTTATCCGGTTACTCAGAGAATACGACCACCTAACGTTAAACGTCCAACATTTGGTTTAGATTAAGTTAATTGAAGTCAAAAATATAAAATAAAATAAAAATCTCTTTTAATAGATATAGTGGGAAAAAAGTAGTATTGCATCAATATAATATGTTTGCAGAGGGATGATGAAATATGTCATTAAAATACTTATCGGGAGCAATTTCTTTTGAAGCACCCAAATGTTGATAGTCTGGCTTTACGACCTTTGATAAATGCCTTCAAAACCCGGTAAGCCAGGGTATAGACTTACAAGGACTTGTAAGATACCGAGGCGAAAACCAGACTAATTTGGTAAACAAATTTGTGCCAATTGGTGGCGCTCTACTTCCACGAACGTAGACCCGTTGAAAAACGTGTACCGAACCACCGCGAAATGGCAACCGTGTGGAGGATTTCTTCCCGTGTTTTGCAGTGTTTACGGGACATTGATTACCCTAAAAGAGCTAGCAAGGTTCAGTATTATTTATTTTAATTGATTACCTCAAATGCATGGTGGAGCTCATTAGCAGACGTACTCATTTGCTGAACGATCTCGCCAATAAAGTAAACCTGAAAATGCGTTGCATTAGAATCGTGAAAAAAAATCGTTTTGTTTAAACAAAAATATTAATATATGTTGAGCACGATGGGTGGATCTGCACAATTGGGAGATCGTGATGCACCGTCATGTGATCTGTCATTTGCAAAAGCATCGATCAATCGCACAAACATTGGCCAATCAGGCAGGGCAGATTTTACGACGTATCACACAGGCGGATGTTGGACAACTCGACCGTTGGACAACTTGACCGTTCAGACAACTCGACCGTTCAGACGACTCGACCGTTGAGACAAGTCGACTTTGACATGGAGACAACTCGACCGTCTGAGTCACATCGTGATGGCACTTTATGCAGGGATACTCCACATCTGGAATATCACGTCGTCCTTGTTTTCTTGTGCAGATCGGCATCTTTCGTCAATGGTTTCTCGAAGCAAAATGATCATGATTACCCAAGATTTCTGGGCTTATATAAATTTTGCCGAGTTCTTCATTAATGGCATGGCAATCATCATCTCTATTTAATTTGTATTTTTTGTCATAATTATCAGCTGTGCGGGTTGCAGATGCCACTTTGACAACTTTACCCCAAAGAGCGGCCGATGTGGTAATTGGGCAAGTGTTTGTGTTGCCGACAATACCTACCGGCGGTAAAAGTGCGCCGAAGACCCCGTGCCGAAGACCCTGCGCCTATAGACCCGACCCTACGCCTTGGATTGACAGGTTGAGTGTCGTGACTCGTGAGCTACCTTTGATGTCGCAGATCAGTTGCCGACGGCTTGATTAGGTTTTTAGACTGACACACCTAATTAACGATGCCGAAAACTTACTGGTTGAGTGGCATTATAAAGCTGCAATGTGATTAAATAAGGAATTGGTCTGTCCTGCTGAGCTTTTGTATAATGATTGCATTTGTATGAATATCAAATGAAGTGAAGAAGGTTGCTGAAAAAAAATGAACCTTCGCGTGTGAATTAACAGGCAAATCTAAACATATATCCTGGCCCCCTGTGTAGGCTACCCCAGCCCTGTCCAAAACGACAGCGCTGTCCGGCCCATCAACCCAGTTACCCCGTGCCGTTCCTTCCACAACCAATTCCCCTATCTACGAGTCGACTTGTCTCAATAGACGACTTGTCTCAACGGACGACTTGTCTCAACGGACGACTTGTCTTCCTATTTGACAAAAAACGTTTGAGTTGTCTAAACGGTCGAGTTGTCTGAACGGTCGAGTTGTCTGAACAGTCGAGTTGTCTCGAGTCGAGTCGGCCAACGGTCGAGTTGTCCGAGCCCCATCAGCCCCACACAGGCACAGCCTCACGCAGGGTTTTGCTGGCATAATTAATAAATTGTGTGATCCTGAGCCTGTGTAAGAATGGGTTTGCGCAATTGGTCAATCTTGAAGGAACAAGCTCGCGATCTACTGATTGCACATACAGGACAGAACTTGTGTAATTGATCATGTCAGGCAGGAAAGAGATCACGAAAGAGATCACGATCTACCTATGTTGCGCAAACGATAGATCAGGGATAAAGATCACAACACAAAGTGAAAAACAAACAAACAAACAAATATACAAACAAACACGGTACTTGAATTTGACAGGCAAAGATATTAGCTATAAAAGTTAACATCACAGGTAATTAAACTGATATTTACATATATGTTTTTTTATTCCGCAGCTTCTGCACAGGCATGCCCCATGTTCTTCACAATGGAGAAATCAGTCTATCTACACAACTACCAAAATAAATCCAGATGAACCAGTGAGTACAACTTATCATGGTAATATGTCGTTTAAGTATTTACAGGATATTGGATTTTCGTGCAATTATTTTTGAACAAAGTTTTTGGTGCAGTTAAAAGTAAATATAGTCAATGCAGGAAGTCACAATGTTATTTTGAATTTTTTTTTACTTTTGTCTTTCAGACGTTTGACAAGATCCTGATAGCTAATCGGGGTGAGATAGCCTGCCGAGTGATGCACACATGTCGACTCATGGGTATCAAGACTGTTGCTATCTACAGTGAAGCTGACGCTAACTCGGTAAGGCACGTTGGCTTTTAGACATGTCCCGGACCAATTTCATAGAGCCTCTAAGTTGAATTTAGGCCTGCTGGCCAGTTGAATGCCAGTTGGATATGTTGGGCGCAATCGGTCAATTGTGACGCTATGGGCCGATCGCGCTGCCACCAGTCGAACACATTTTCTTTCTAATTCACGGCTATAGAGGATTTTTTTTTAAAGGTAGCCTAAGTAAAGTCCAAGATATCCGTCATATTATTCGACCGATGGCGCAACATGATCAACCGATCGTGCACATCGACCGATCGCGCCCAACAGATACATTGTAACAGCTGCAGTTTCAACCGACATTGAGGCAAAGGCAGTGAAACTATTTTTCATTTCTGACAGCTCCACGTGCAGATGGCCGACGAGGCAATGTGTGTGGGTCCAGCGGCCTCTAGGGAGAGCTACCTTAACGTTGATCGCATCATGGATGTCATTAGGGAAACTGGAGCACAAGCTGTGAGTGTTGCTAATTTTGTGGGGGTTTTTTTGGGTGGGGGGTGGGGTGAGGGGGAAGGTTGGGAACCCTCAAAATTTGAAAAATATGTCTTGTAGAAGGATTGCTATTTAAAGGGATAGGATAGGCAAAGTTGGAAAAAGCCAAAAGGCTGGAAAAGAAATAACTAAAACAACATTGTCAAACAAACGACAAGGGAAATTGACAAGGTGTTACGGCATTTGCAGTTTAAGACTTCTGACTAGTGCCCCCCCCCCCCCCCCCCCCCCGAAAAGAAGATACCAACAATGTATGGTAACTCAGTTGGTAGAGCGCTGGTACAGTATTCTGTAGGTCACAAGTTCAAATCTTGCTCCTGCCAGGCCAGTTTTCTTGGACAGGGAAATCGGGCAAACCTGAAAATGAGGTTCCATTTTTCCAGTCAGCGAAAAGTCCGGAGGGAAAAGGGAAAAGGTTTCCACCAGTTTGGCGTAGGTGCATCTTGTGCCATTTGTCCAAGTTTGGCTGTGGTGGCTTTTTAGTATTGGTTGATCATTGATACGAGTTGCAGAAAATAGAAATAAATTTTAAATTATTGTATGCACATGGTAAAGAAAGGATGGCTGCAAGAGGACAAGGGAGGCCATTACTTGTCAACAAGTTACCTGTGTTTTGTCAGTATCTTAGTTGCTTTCCAGCAACCTCAAAAGTGAAAATTTCTTGGGGGAAATATTAGGGAAAACTGAGGAAATTTTGGTTCCATAAAAGTGCTGGCAACCCTCTTGGATAAATCTGAAAATTGAAATAGTATTGGTTGAAAACTTTGGGCAGGTTCATCCTGGGTACGGATTCCTCTCCGAGAATAAAGACTTTGCCAAGAGGCTTGAGAGTGAGGGCGTGGTCTTCATCGGCCCAGGTACCGAGGCCCTCCACGCCATGGGGGATAAGATCGAGAGTAAGATCCTAGCCAAGAACGCAGGAGTGCACACCATCCCGGGCTTCGACGGGGTCATTAAGGACGAGGCTGAGGCCATCAAGAAGGCTAATGAAATCGGTGAGAGATTGTCCGGAATGGGCATTTTTGTATACGGCTATGGATAATCATCGTAATGAACCGAAGGTGCTTCTTGTTTAACCCTTTGTATCCCGCTGTTATTGATGGGGGGCTGTAATGCCAAGGACAGACTTTGCAGCCAAGCGTAAACGCAAACAATAGGCACCACACTGAATAGAGTGGTCCTATTCATCGCACATGGAGCTCCCTTTCGTGCGAATGAAAGCTTTGTTTTAAAAAGCTTGATCTATTCATGACACTCCCATTCAAGTCCAATATAGTTGAGACTTGAATGGGTTGAGTATGTGCAGGAATGCGCGTACAGACGACAACCAGCCAGGTGGTCTTTTTTCAGACAGTGGCTATGGCTGTCGTCCGTATTCAAGAGGGTAAAAAAGGAACCGGAAGAATCTTAGGAAATGTAACGTTTTTGTGTTTGTGATGGTTTCATAATAGGTTATCCAGTTATGCTGAAGGCATCGGCAGGTGGGGGAGGGAAAGGAATGAGAATAGCATGGAATGACGACGAAGCGAGGTATTATTTACCGTTATGTTATTATATTATTTTATGGCTTTTTTTGGTGGTAAATTGAAATCACCCAATACAAGGCTAAAAGCCACTCTAGGTATTGGGTTACGAGTTGGTGGGGTTGGCGACATTTTGAATTGCCAACCCTACCACCCTTACGGTTTTCCTGGGCCCAGATCTAAACAGAGGATAATTCTTCAACAGATTCCAGAAAAATATTATCCCAATTTTCAGACCGATAGATTAGACGGGGTAACTTCCACTGTCGGTGAGACCAACTCACCTCTCTTTATTGCATGGGAAGGTAGAGATATTGAAGGGACGAATGAAATGTCTTTAAAAGCAAAACCCACCCACCCCTTACAAAGTTTTGTCCTATTTTAAGATTTAAGTCCAATTTCTTTGTTTGAATTATATCTCTGAAGTCAATGTTTAATTTCTTGGGTCCGAACAGTGGATTTGTATCTACGAGTCACTTTACCTTTTTTTACTTGAGTATTTTCATCAAACCAAAGTTTTCTTTGTCCTTATCTCCAGAGAAGGTTTTCGCCTCTCATCCCAGGAAGCCGCGTCTAGCTTCGGAGACGATCGGTTATTGATCGAGAAGTTTATTGACAACCCACGACACATTGAAATACAAGTGAGTATGCACTCTTTGACCAAGCTCCGAGTCTTCTGAGATTACTGTTTGTATTTTTTTCCCTCATAAAATTTTTCCTGATGAAACTTCTTTTTAGCTTTTAGCAGATCGCCATGGCAACACAGTCTATCTTAATGAGAGAGAATGTTCTATACAGCGGAGGAACCAAAAAGTAGTTGAGGAAGCACCAAGGTGAGTTGAGTTTCCTGTCTCAACAAACCGTTTCATTTATCCATCTCGTTTTTTCCATTGCAGTTGTGGTCTGATTTCAAATGTACATACCTTATATCAATGGCTACATCTTTAAAGGGGAGATGAGCGGGTCTCACTAATGGTGGAAGGTGCCGCACCTGGGTCTATAGGTCTAAAAATTGAGATAATTTCTCCGGAATCTGTTGGAGAATTTTCCGCTATTTAGATCTGGGCCCAGGAAAACTGTAAAGGTGGTAGAATTGGCAATTCAAAATGTCTCCAACCCCACCACCTCTGACCCTAACCCTTTTCCTAGAGTGACTTTTAGCCTTGTATTGGGTGATTTCAATAAAAAAAAAAAAAAAATAATAATAATAATCTAATCTCTCTCACCAATAAACATTCTCATATCACTCCTGTATTAGAAGATCTTCACTGGCTTCCAATAATGACATAGAATTAAGTACAAACTTGCCATATTCGTTTACAAAATCAGTCACAATAATGCCCCAGATTACCTAATCAAACTCATCCACCCCAACGCCTCAACCCACGTGGGACTCTGCTCCAATGAGCTCAAGTTGCTTCATGAACCCAGGACCTCTACTCTGTGGGGTGACGGGTCCTTTTCAGCAGCATCAGCCCGAGTATGGAACCAACTCCCCCTGACTGTCAAATCATCTCCATCCATCACAACATTTAAGAAAAACTTTAAATCCCGTCTGTACAAACAAGCCTACTCACACAAGTCACAGCCCTAATTGTCTTCTTCCTCGAGCGCCATGAGCACCTTTCTTGCTTCACAAATGCTCTTTTATTGTAATTATCTATGTGCTATATCTGTGTTCTTGTATACGTGTGGTAGCCAAGATATGCACAATGCTGGATGACGTAGTGCGAATGCGTGAAAATCTTGCATTGAAAAATGGAACCAGCGAGCAGTGAAGTCACGCGTTTGTGTTTTTTTTTTTGCAGCACTTTCTTAGATGAAGTTACGAGGAAGAGCATGGGTGAGCAGGCGGTACAGCTAGCCAAGGCGGTCAACTATGTTACAGCAGGTTAAAAGCAGAACTCTCTATTTTGTTCTTGCCTGTGGTGGTACAGTGGAACGCCGCTATACCGAACACCGCTATACCAAACATTCGGCTATACCGAACACCATCCTTGGCTCCCAAATTTTGTGTACAAGACTTACTAAATATTGTTGAAAAAAAATGCAACGGATTAAAAAAATGTACCGGGTATTTGGGCTGTTTGTAATTCCCAAACGGCCGCAGCTTGATGTTGAAGAGTGACAGGCGGCTATTATTTCCCCAAGGAATAGAAGGGAAAAGCCAACTGTTGCTTTAGAATTCGGTAAGCTTAGAAAGTATGAACATGTAATTCAATGGCCGGCACATGTTTAAGGTCGTCCTTAAGTAACCGGCGGCTGAAAATCGCTATACCGAACGATCGCTAACAAAATCTGTGGATCCCGCATTGTTTGTTATAGCGGCGTTCCACTGTATGCAGAAACCAGCAGTGTGCTTTTGGGGGAGGGGCCTGGGGGAGGGGCTGGGGGAGGGGATGTAATCGTATGGTAAAATGTTCTTGATGATGTTATGTGTTTACATGAGTGTAAAAAATAAAGCATAAGTTTGCATACGTCCTTGTTTCTACATCAGTATTTATTCCACATGGGGTGATATTGTTAGTTTCAACGTTACATTTCGACATTGATTCCTGTATAAAATAAGCATTTTTTTTTTTTTTCCCCGAAAATCATCTTAGATTATTCAGCTTTAATTTTTTTTTAAATATATTTTGCAGGAACTGTTGAATTTCTTGTGGACGCGCAGAGAAACTTTTATTTCCTTGAAATGAACACCAGACTACAGGTAAGTGTAAGAAACATGGCGCATTTTTCTACTTCTGAGTGACTTTTTCCAAATGAAACATATTTTTGAGAAAACTAAAACCAAATGCAGACATGGCCTCTAAAAAAAGCAGAGTGCTGAAAGTAAATATATTTTGTATGCCTTGGTTTATATTGTTGTTTGTATTTCCAGATGGTGGCTATATTTAATTTGTTTTTTTACTTTGGGAATGTTTCTGCAGGTGGAACATCCAATCACAGAGTGCATAACCGGCGTGGATATCGTTCAGGAGATGATCCGAACTGCCAAGGGCTACCCACTACAGATCAAGCAGTCGGACGTACCCATCAACGGCTGGGCCGTGGAATGCAGGGTCTACGCTGAGGTATTGATTGATAAATTGTTCGATTTGACCGATGTTATTAATTTTATCAATTGACCCAATTGATTGAATGTTCAATTTGATCAATTGATCTGATGATCAGTTTGATTGATTGATCTGATTGATAAATTGATGGATGTGATCCGTTGACTGATCAATTGGAGATTGATTGATTGATCAATTCGTTCAATTGATCTGATGTGATCAATTGACGGAGATCTCGTTTATTTTATTTATTTAAATTTTATTACACTTTGCACTGGCTTAAAAATTACAATATGCACACATAAAATACAAATAGAGAAATGTAAATATACATTTTATAAAGAAAATTATAAAAAATACCAAGCCAGTGAGTGGCAAGGAGGAACAGGTGACCAGCACCTCTACAAGGCACCTCTACAAGGCCGTCCTACCACAGAGATTGTCTATACTTAATACCTCACACTCGGGGGGAAAAAAAAAAAAAAATCCCATGTAGCCTGCGTAGGACATAAGTGGGGCATCATTGTTCAGTGGCTGTTATTTGTTTCATGTTTTTTGGCAATGTTCTCTCGTTAAAAAAATATAAAAAACAGCCATGGGATTGTGTCCTTGAGCAATTTTGCTGCAATTGCTTTTCAATACCTGGGAAATAATTGGAGGATTTTCTTTTCTCCCACTTAGGATCCATACAAGGCCTTTGGCCTTCCGTCTATCGGTCACTTGTACAGGTACGAGGAGCCCAAACATATACCCAACGTCCGAGTGGACACGGGAATCCAAGAAGGCAGTGAGATCAGTATTCACTATGACCCCATGATATCCAAGGTGGGTTTTACATCAGGAGTGACTCCATAGATATCTCTATCTAATAGAATAGCAAGATCGCTATTCACTATGACCCCATGATATTCAAGGTGGGTTTTACATCATGAGTGACTCCATAGATATCTCTATCCAATAGAATAGCAAGATCGCTATTCACTGTGACCCCATGATATCCAAGGTGGGTTTTACATCAGGAGTGACTCCATAGATATCTCTATCCAATAGAATAGCAAGATCGCTATTCACTGTGACCCCGTGATATCCAAGGTGGGTTTTACATCATGAGTGGCCCCATAGATATCTCTATCCAATAGAATAGCAAGATCGCTATTCACTGTGACCCCATGATATCCAAGGTGGGTTTTACATCATAAGTGACTCCATAGATATCTCTATCCATTAGAATAGCAAGATCGCTATTCACTGTGACCCCATGATATCCAAGGTGGGTTTTTACATCATGAGTGGCCCCATAGATATCTGTATCTAATAGGATAGCAAGATTGATATTCACTATGGCCCTACACTATCCCGTGTGGGTTACATATCCTTCATGGCCTAATGAACGCAGGTATTTGAGATGGTAGTGAGATAGTATTCACTGGGACCTAATGATATTCAAGATGGGTTGCATAGCCTCAATAACCCCATGGATATAAGTATCCAGTGGGATAGTAAGATTGATATTACCATGATCCCATGCTGAGATTGGTTTCACACCCTTAATGACCCCATGGACATAAAGTACGCATCTTGCGGCTTGGCTGTTAATTGGTTTGAAGTTGATGTGTATCAACGCAAAGCCTTCATCGAAAAGAGTCCGAGTTCCCCTTACAAAATTGTTGGGGTGGCGCTGGGGATATGAAAAGCTGTATTGGGCACTCAAAGCCTCACTGGAAAGATGATTTCATTTGTTGCAGCTTATCACGTACGGGAAGAGCAGAGAAGAAGCTCTTAATCTGATGACCAAGGCTCTGGATTGCTACATCATACGGGGTAAGGTAAAACATACTATGTACTTTTCTATTTATTGAAATCACCCAATACAAGGCTAAAAGCCACTCTAGGTAAAGGGGTACGATCAGAGCTGGTAGGGTTGGCAACATTTTGAATTGCCAACCCTACCACCCTTATGGTTTTCCTGGACCCAGATCTAAATAGAGGATCATTCTTCAAGTCAACAGATTCCAGAGAAATTATTCTAATTTTCAGACCTATAGATCCATCGTCGGTGAGACCAACTCACCTCCCCCCATGTGATAACTGTCATTTTGTAGACTGACGGGTTAAACAGAATTTATAAACGAACGAGCCTTTTCCTTTCATTTCCTGACAGGAGTGACTCACAACATCTCTCTACTGCAAGAAATCATCGCCCATCCCAGATTTATCTCCGGCGATATCGACACCAAATTTCTACCGACTGAATACCCAGAAGGATTCAAAGGTTTGAAATGAATTTCCCGCTTTGGTTTTCTCAGCTTAAGAGTGTGTGTAATGTGAGAGATTTGTTTTCACTCTTTTTAAAACAGATATAAAGTATAAATAAATTGTTTGGACAGTGTCTTAATTTTTTTTCATATTTGTTGTAAAAATACCCCCGTTTTCTTGAGTTATCACAAATTCTCTAAAATGGGGCTCTCACAGCCTGCTTTCATTCCCCAAAAAAACATTACTTCCACAAAAGTGATTCATCTAGAATTGTACCCGACTTTCTGAAATTTCATGACGACTATTAGGTATCCTGTACATTTTATGCGACATTTATGTATTCCAAAACAGGACATCAGCTCAACGCTGCTGACGAGAGTATGCTGGCTGCTGTTGCCAGCTGCGTGTTTGTCAAGGACCAACGGGTGGCACGAGGATTTCTCAACCAGACCAGGTAAATGTCTTTTAATTGAGAGCAGCAGATATTAGACATTAGAATTACCAGAATTCCCCGCTTGGGTGTGCGCAGGATGCGTAAATCAAACAGTGAGAATCGCAATTATTTTCAAAGTGAACAAAGAAACTGGCAGGAGCAGGATTCGAACCTGCGACCTCTGGGTTACCGTACCGGCGCTCTACCAACTGAGCTATCTTGCCCTATGTTGGCGGTCTCCCGAATTGTCAGTGTCTTTGTTCGGAGGGCGCTAGTCAGAAGTCATAAACCCAGAATGCCGTATAGCCAGGGATCACACCCAATTTTACGATACAACCTGGGAAGCGACATTGTGGGGATCACTCAATGAGGATACGACTTTTAAACTTATAATTCGTCAAACAATCCACAAGGGAAACTGACTAGGTAAATTTGAATACATTTTCAAAGTGAACAAAGAAACTGGCAGGAGCGGGATTCGAACCTGCGACCTCCTGAACAAAGATACTGACAATTTGGGAGACCGCCAACATATAGGGCAAGATAGCTCAGTTGGTAGAGCGCCGGTACGGTAACCCGGAGGTCGCAGGTTTCGAATCCCGCTCCTGTATTCAAATTTACCTAGTCAGTTTCCCTTGTGGATTGTTTGAAGAATCATATTTAATTAAACCTCCCCAAGAGTTAGAAAATAGAACCACACCCTTGACAGTTTTGAACTGTCAATGAGTAAATAGTGACTAGCTCCCCCAAAATGTTGTTTTCATACTAAGTACAGACTTGTAGCTAGTCTAGGACTTACCACAGAGAGGGTTCTGGCTCTTGCCCTCTGATTTTAATGGAATCTAATTTTAATGCGACACCGTATTTTCCTTTGGCGAGCTTGACTTCAAATATTACCAATCGCACACCTTTTTTTTTTCTTTTCTTTTTCCAGAATTCTTCCAATACCAAGTAAAGAGAAGGAATGGTCGTTGCGAGTGAAAGTTGCCGGCAAGGAACATGATGTTACAATCAGCCAAACAGACAACGGCTATAAGGTATCAAAAAGTCACGTTAAGATTATCTTGAATACGAGTCATGCTTGGCCAATTTTCTCCAAGTAAACGTTGTTATATTTAATCGTTTTGAGGTCAATATACAAGCACTATTTTGTTTGCACCAGGGCAAACTGTTTATACACTTTCTGTTACAATGGGATATTTCAATACCGGCAGGTTTCCTTGGGAGAAACGGACATCACCATCGATGGCAATTGGAATTTGGCTGAAGATATCATCTCGCCGTCCATCAATGGTTCCCTACGTGATTTCCAGGTAAAAGTTGTGTTTCATGGCTTTGAGGGTAATATAGACACACTATTGCCCTCTCAGCCAGTCAATAGCATATTGTGTGTCTGTTTATGATTTCCTGAATGATTTTTTTTGTTAGTGTTTCAAAACATTTATATAAAAAATTGTAATCAATTAAAATGGAATGATACAAATTCATAATTTATTTCAGGTAATATCCCATGATGCAACAGGAGCTATGCAGTTGCAATACAAAGGCACTGTGGTATGTAGACATTTTATATGCAAGTTTAAAAGTAAATTACACAGCGTCATATTAAAGCAATGTTTGTCTGCCAAAATGTTTTTGATCCATCAATTATCAGTCACTATGTGCTCAGGCAGTATATAACTATTGCCCTCTCAGCCAGTCAATATTTATTTACAATCCAGCTGTGTACCCAGTTCCTCCTGTCCCTATTGTGGAAAACTATTCAGAGAACCATACAATTATCAAGCAGTATATAATCTGTGTCCAGGCAATATACAACTATTGCCTTCCAAGCCAGTCAATAGTTTTGTACTTCATCTTCCCACCCAGTTTCCCTTGTCCGTATTGCGGAAGGAAGTGGCCGAGCTGCAAGCGCTGATGCCAGAGAAAGTCAAGCCAGACCTGAGTAAGGAGGTCGTGTCGCCCATGGCAGGGAAGGTGTACGCCATCGACGTGGAGGTGGGTCAGAAGGTTTTTGAGGGACAGGAAGTGTGTGTGGTGGAAGCAATGAAGATGCACAATAGTCTACTCGCGGCCACAGCAGGAAAGGTATGTAGATTTTAAAAAAATATTCTCCAGATTCTTGTTTGTAAGCTTGTACTAATGGCGGCAGCGAAAAAAAAAAAAAAAAAGAGAAACAAGTGGGGATTTTTCAAGAAAAAGGAGGCATCATTGCGACCAATTATTTGATATTCTGGTTCCTCTCCGCCCACTTCCTTTCTCCCCTTCCAGGTGAAAGCTATATACTGCACAGTAGGTGAGAGCATTGCAGAAGATGAAGTCTTGATTGAGCTAGAATGAAACAGGTTATCTGACTTCCACCTCATCATGAGCCAAAACGAGGGACTGCAGTTCAATAATATTTATTTATCGCCAGGTTTGGTTTTCTGTCCTCTTCCGACGTTGGCCATTAACTTTCCACACGTTAAATACGGAAATTTAAAAAACCAATTTAGTGTTGTTTTTCTCTTGCTGAAATATTAAGAGAAATTCGGCATAGTGACAAGTTGTATTCACTGCTACATCAGTTACTCAAGTGGGTTCATACGAGTGATTTTTAAAAAAGAACTATTTTTTTTACAAGTATAACTTGTCAGCTGAAATACAAATTCTATTAGTTACTATGGATCTGATGCTAGTCTAAATATGTTATAGGGATACTGATTCTTATATACTCGATAGCAATAGAAATGCAAAAAAATTAAGATTTACTTTAATTTTGTTTCAGTTATTTAAATTATTTTTTACACCCATGTGATGTAAGTCGTGTGAATGTGAACATTTAAAAAAATCTTTATTTTTCATTTCTTTTGCTATTGAATGAACTTTTTTAGTCTGACGTAATAATATGAAATATTTATGTTAATACTCGGATTCAAGTGAGTATTTTGGCTTCCTTAGAGGCAACTCGAACCCTGTTGTTGAAATTGTATACAATTTAAGACATGATTAGATTTTTGATCATTTTTATTATGTGTTGTCGAAACCAGGTTCTCAACCCAAGAATCAATTTTCATCAACATCACAAATTATTTCATTGTCTATCCAAGGTGATTAAACACAGGAAACACAAGATACAATTGTATGGTATTTTATTTACTGTTCTCTTTCTGTGGAATGTCTGCACACAATATAATCAATCAGCGCTTGCAAGGTTTTAGTCCGGGATCCAACCCCCTTTTAAGAGTAAGATCGGGATGGGACATCTATTGCCCTGCAATTAAAAATGAATAAAGGAGTACTATTTTATAATATATTTTCAAGCAAAGCATAAAGGAAATAAATATTCCCAGACAAACTCCTTATGGAAAAAAAAATTTCCCTTTAAACCATAGTGCTGAGAATGCATTACAGACCAATAGTCCGTACTACACTGAATTCCATCCTTTCTCGTACATCTACGCCCCTCACCAAGACATATAACACAATACAGTAGTGGAATTCAGAGTTGCTTCACAAAGCTAAAAAACAAAAAAAATAAAATCAGAAATATACCCTGGAAAAATGACTACATATTTATGTCTTCAGCTATTTTATTTCTTCAAATAACCCAGGCTTTGGGCCCGGCAGGGATAAAAAAAAAAGCCAAACAATTGTTTTTTTTGGGGGGGGGGGGGGAGATCTTTTAGCTCAGACACGTTTTAAAAAACATTTACATATGTGACCAAATGATAGAAATCAAATAATATTGTGGAGAACTTTACCCCAAATATCCGTGTTTGATTTGCAATTTTGCATATCACATCAACATGATTTCTCTTCAACCATTATTATTACATATATTACAATTACATTAGTGTATTGCACATGTAATTTAGCAAGACGTACGTATTTCGTTCACAATGCAGTACACGTTTGTATCTACGGCTATGGATAATAACAGGAAGAATGCTGCTTGGTAAGGTCATAAGTCATAGCCACTTCAAAACACAAAAATAGGCTGGTACCAATAATATATGATGACTAAATTACATAGTGACCTTAAACTTGTCTTTTTGGAAAAAGACCTGGACGGCTACACACGAGAAGACTTAATTTTTAACAATGTATTAAATACACTATATTTGTATAAGTTATTTTTAAACTTGCCGCTTCGTTTATATTAACTTTTGGTGAATTGGGAAAAAGACCACTTTAATATCAAAGAAACTAATTCATGAATATTTGTGTAGCATGTCTAACACAAGACTTTGAATATAGTAAATTGTCGAATCCAGAAATAATTTAAAGAAATTATTTAAAGAAATTATTTAGGAAATATTCCATAGATACTGCAGAAATACAGATAATTATTGCTGAGCTTTGAACAAGAAATTGAAATTATCTAATCATACATTTTGTGAAGCTTCAATAATTAACCACTACCTAGAAATTTATGAGCACCTAAAAAAAAACTTGGGTCAATTTACAACTGCATGATCACCAGCACATAAACTTCTAATCAAATGACAGTAAAACTATATGTGACCATTATAAAAATATTTTAGTTATAATTGTGAAGTATTCTATTTTAAAACACAATTGAAATATCATTTACATCATTCAACTAAACATTTCAAATATCGTTCTACCAGTATGACAAAAGCCACACTATTTTACTTTTTGTTTGTTTGATTTTTCGTTTGGTGAAAACACATATTTCGTGAATTATACATTCACTATTCACAGTGATATTTCGTTGAACCGTCATGTGTCATAGATTAAGCTATGAATAAACACACCAAGTACTATGTCTAAGACAAATCTGTGTATCAGACGCAATATGGGCTGGGGAAAGCTGCAACACTGAATGAATATCCAGTGATTAAAACATGAATATTTATGATGCAATTAATTCACGGTCAACAAAGACTTTCATTGAGAGATATGTTGGCAGAGGACATGGCAAGAACGAAGTCAGGTCTCCCTCCTTGAAATAACCGTGGAAACTTCATATGCATGAGTTAAGTCATGCATATTCATATTAGATGAGCACTGTATTCATAAGCTTCATGAATATTTAGATTAATGAATTATTCACGATTCAACTTAGCATCTCAATGAGTGACAGCACGATGTCATAGACCACCCCAAAGAGGTAGTAGGCTGCCATCAGGAAATGGAGAGGGTACAGATATGGACTTGTGGGGTACGGAATCGTCAAGTGGCTGTTAAAAAAATAAAACGAGAAATAAAAAAGACAAATTTATGAAGTTCATATGTGATAGGATCCTGTGGAAAAGAATCTTAACCCCTTCTATGGCTGGCTGTTATTGATGCGGTGCTGGTATGCCAAGACGGGCTGTGCGGCCAAGCGTAACACAAACAATAGGCAAACAATGGATTGAGTATGTGCAGGAATGCGTGTATAAATGACAACCGGCCGCCGTCAGTATTCAAGAGGTTAAAAGATAAAAATCTGTCCTGACCTGTATTTCTCGGCTCGGCTGTTCCTGACCATCAGGAAGACAAAGAGGCCGGCCTCGGTATTGAGTAGCAACGAGGAGATCTTATCCAGCATGGTCACAAAACCCTGCACCATCAAACGGGACAAGACGAACCAAACTCGGCATTAGGAGAGAAAAAAGTCCAACTGACATATTCTTTCAGCCCATGAACCATTTCTGATGCCACAAACATACAAGAATCAATAACTTTCAACAGTGGAAGTAACCCGCCTGGGTCTATAGGTCTGAAAATTGGGAGAATTTCTCTGGAATCTGTTGAAGAATTATGGTCTATTTAGATCTGGGCCCAGGAAAACCGTAAGAGTAGGGTTGGCAATTGAAAATGTGGCCAATCCTACCACCTCTGATCGTAACCCATTACCCAGAGTGGCTTTTAGCCTTGTATGGGCTGATTTTTATTTCAGTTTTAAAAAATGTTGGCACTTTGCTAAGAATGTGATGTTTACACGTTTAAACGTTTAAACGAAAAAAAAATATCAAATCTGTTTACAAATTTTCCCAAACGTTTACACTCAAATTTCACAAATTGGACCTTGTATTTATGCAATCTGCCCTCCAGTTTTATTTACAAAGAATCTACAATGTTTGTAAATCTATTTACTTTACAAAGCATAATAGAAATGCCTGCAGTACTTGATCACATTCCAAGAAGTTTAACTGATACATCTCTCAATGACCGGCAACTATCTATTGTGTCAATGACACAGTGCATACAATTATATAAGTTATCCCACGACGCCGAGTGGAACACGGAATAATGTAGTGCGTCCGTGTCCCATATTCCACGAGGCCGAATTTATCTTCAAGCAAACTTGACGCGCAGTAAAGATGGAACACGCACGGCGCTGTGCACGAAACCTGTACCACGTACACGCACACATCATTATAACAGCCAGCACTATCCTGCAGGATAAACGGGAGCTATCTGGAAAACGTAACAAGTGTGCGCCGAAGACGTGACGATCCACATGGGACGCAAGCGCGCAGCTTTTGAATTACCAATGGATTGTGCAGCACTGCGTTTTGCGTATTGCGCAATTCGCAGAATTAGAACAGCGCAATTCGGAGTGTGTATATGGGCCATGTGATATGGGTTTTTATCACACTCTCAGCTGCCACGGATCGACCAATCAGGATCAAGGATTCAAGTTTGCTTGAAGATAAAATGTGTTTGATGTTTTCGGTAAGCCGCTGGGCCAAGATCAATGCTCGGCGGGGAAATGTTGACTAAACGTTTGAACGTTTAAACGCTACGGTAAAAAGATTTGCTAAACGTTTATCAAATTAAACGTAGATTCCCATCCTTACACTTTACCTTAGGATCCAGCATAGCCACCACAAAAACAACCAAGAAGACGACGAGACACAGGAACGGGCGGCAATACCTGCACGGACGGTTAAAGTCAAAGTTATTGCTTGAAAAATGTCACCAAACACAAATCCTCGTTAAAGAACAAGCGCGTACATTCCCAATGTATTTTTGTACCTCTGCGAGCACAAGAAGCTGTAGTGTCTGGCCGGATTGTTGACGTGACGATCGATCTTGTCCCAGGCCATTTGTGCATCCAACCAACCTAAGACTACATCTCAGACAAACAAAAGACAACGATTACACTCTCAATAAGATCAATACCAATTCAGGCTTCGAACGTTAGAGAGTACATCTAGAAAGTTTGCAAATATACCATGTGAGGTACCTAACTCAAAAAGAAAGGAAAAAAAAGAGAATTGTGGTTCTTAGAAGGACCGGAGATATTCAATTCATATTTTGTTTGGTATGCTGGCCATCAAAACTTCAACTTCATATCTCTGGTTTTACGAACCACATTTAGTTCGTCAAAACAATCCACAAGGGAAACTGACTAGGTAAGTTTTGAATACATTTTCAAAGTGAACAAAGAAACTGGCAGGAGCGGGATTCGAACCTGCGACCTCCGGTACGGTAACCCGGAGGTCGCAGGTTCGAATCCCGCTCCTGCCAGTTTCTTTGTTCACTTTGAAAACACATGTTTATAGAGTAGGTTTACTTCACAATAACTGCACAATGTCTGTCTAGTATCAACAAGAGCAGCCAACAATTTATTCATGATTTTCTTTATGAGGAAATAGGGGAAAAAAGTTACTTGGTTTTGAAGTGTTTTGAACCCATGTGACGTTTTAACTTGAATTTCCGTTGAGGTATAAAGATAAATAAAAGAATTTACTGCCAAAATATACTAAGAAACTTTTTCCAGAAGTTAACCCGTGATATAATTTTGTTTTGGTTAAAAAGCCGAGTGACTCACATGAATGCATGAGTGCTGATCCAATAGTCAGATACGACACGGTAATACTGATGGTGATGAAGAGTTGGACGAGGACGGCAACCCAAGAGTACTGGGGATAATACGTCTGCAAAATCTGAAACCAAGAGTCCAAACTTTGAGTTGCCGAAATGTTCTCAAGGTAACGGTTGTAACAACATCAGAACCGATACAAGAGTGCCTCTTTAAGTGATCATTACGCCAACACTGCATCAACAAGTACGGGGAAATATAAAGCAAAGGCCTACTTACTTTGGTTAAAGGGACTGTTGCAATTTCACCTTCTTTTTCTGAGCTGAAAAAATAAAATAAAAAGCAACAATTTCTAATAGCTATATGGTCATCACAACACTTTCTAAAATTTATTCAGTCACATAATTATGTATTCGCTGCATTTTTACAATAGTGAAAAGTGAAAGTGAAAGTATTTAGCACCGTCACATATTTCCTTTGTGGAAGCTGATTTGGGGATTTTTCAAAAAAAAAATAAAAGAGGAAAAGTGCATAAAAAGGGGAAAAGTTCACCTTCTTACAGTATCTTACGGCTGGCAGCCATTTTGGAAAAAAAAAAATAATCATCTCAAAAAATGGGGGATCGAACCTAACCTGTGTGGCGCTTTTACTGGGAAGTGTCCTGAAACTGTCAAAATCCAACACTGTGCAGTATACCTATGGCACATTCTTTGAACTCGGACAAATTGGGGCATCATAGCTCCATGTATTAAAGTAATGGCGCCAAGGCGCTACACATTCCTGAACCCACCAAAATTCAACACCATGTTGGATTTTGACGGATAAACATTTTTGGGGTTTCATCATCATTACATGCAGAGATTGTTTGAACTTACTGTTCCAGGGACAAGTCTTCCATGCACTCGTGTGGGCCCGGTGTGAGTGTGTAGGACACGGTGATCGGTGCCCCACTAGTGTTGTCGTAATCTATGATGTCGCTGACAACCTCACAGTAATTGGTCTGGGGTACTATGTCCAGCACGGCCCAGCACCTAAACAATAATAACCGAACAAAAAGGTGGAAAATGGAAAAAAATGTATCAGGGACGGAGCCAGGAATTGTTAAAATTGTACGCTAATACCCTAACTCCTTACTTCACTTTTCCTACATGTAACCCGAATCCGCCAATATCCTCCGATTCCAAAATCCTCCAATGTTCGTTACCGGGGACCACTGCCTGAATCCTGCAAAATCCTAGAGTGGGTTTTGGATTAAACACCCCAGTAACCTCAATCCTCCGAAATCATGCAGCATCAGATTGGGCCTGATGACCTGGATCCTCCATTTTCCTCCAGAGGCAAAAATCCTTTTAATGCCCTCAATCCTGCAAAATCCTCCGCTGCTTCAACTTCCAAAGACCCTCAATCCTCTAAATTCCTCCATTTGGCAAAGAGGATTTTGGAAGATTTGGGAAGGTCAGAGTTAACAGGAAATTGTCTAAAACTCTGCCCTTGTTACTCACATTGTGCTAGGATCTATAATAAACCTGAGAATTACACTGAGAAGTTTTGCATTGTTTTTCTAAACTTACCAGAGAATGTTGAGGACAGTACATGTTGACAGACCCAAAAGCACGGCCCACATGAAACACTTGATCTGAAACCAAACAGACAAAAGAAATGAACGATGACAGACAAATGACATCCTTGAAAAATGAAGAAAAAATAATTGTAGTAAACAATTGGTAGTATAAACTCATCCACACTAAGAAACAAGGAACGTAACAAAATTTTGACTGAAATACGGTTTGTGATTTTGCAAAACTAAGGTGCAAATGATGTATGTCAATGATACCTTCACATAATCACACAATTGGAATGAAATAAAGTTATTTCTCATAGATACAACTTTCAACCCTTCCAGGCCCCTGCAACCCCCCCCCCCCCCCCCCCCCCAAAATGGAAAAAAAAAAAAAAAAAAAAAGATTTAAATGTACAAAATGTATTAAGTTTGATATTTAAAAATTTAAAAATTTTAAATAAATTTTCTGGGCAGTGCAAATCTTACCTGTGTTTTATCAAATGCAATCCTGGCGTACAACATCGGCATGATGTTTATCACACCCCCTATCGACGAAATAATTCAACAAAACTTTGATTGATTGGTGGTAGAAAAACCAATTTAAAAAGCAATAAATAAATAAATAAACGTCACCAAGTGATAATTAAAATGAGTACAAAACAAATATTCACAGACAGTGGAATAAAGCATTCAGTTGCTGTGGTTGTCAGAATTATTGCAAACAAAATCTCGCACTTTATCAGATCACACTGGTCCGAAAATGTACAACTTGTCACATTTTTGGTTGAATCAATGTTAGGCCGTGTCTGCATTACTTGGCTACGGCTTGAAATTACACACGAGTCCATGGGAAGTGGCTGCAGCCGCTACCATCGACATGTGTGTAACATCCAGCCGTAGCCAAGTCATTCGGACACGGCCTTACCCAGTGCGACGGTACCCATTAGAAACGGTGACCCAATGTAGTGGAAGTCGTTGCTTATGTCGTTGGAGACAATTGCACCGACACCAAACGTAACAATCACCTACAAGAAATAGAATATAACATCAAAAATACGCAGCATGAATTCTTATGTATAACAAACGCTACACGTATGTCGCAAATAAACAAAAGGACTTAGAAATTATGACTTGGCTCTGAACACGGCCCTCTACGGTTAGCGGACAGTACTTACGGTAGCCACAAGAACCCCTCCTTTAGCGAGAGTCAGTATTGAGACAAACGGCTGAACGAACTTCTGTGCGAACACTATCGCCACCGACAGAACCCACACAAAGATTGGAATGACGTAAATATACCTGTAAGATGAAATTCAGATAGGGACAAGATGTACATTTAATTTCACAATGTAGGATCCCTCGTTTTGTATCCCCACCCCTAACACACCTAAGCCCCTCCCTCTCCTTGGCTCATCACTATTTTCTGTATATGTTCCAGTTCGCCTCGGGTGCTATGCGTCCCTCGGGTGTTAAAAACGTCATATCCCACATCACAGCAGTCAACAATTGTTTTGTTATATCGCCAAACCCAGTTTTTTTTCAGTTCAACTTGCCTTGCTTGGTGGAAATTTACTCAAACAAATCACGCGATCAAAACAGCTGATCATCTGCTTGTCCACTGTTCCCACTATAGTTTACTGTCGTTAACAGTGTAGCGTGGGTACCAATGATACAGCTCAATAGCTGGCTGGCTGGCTGGCTGCGCTGATTGTGTGCCATGCGTTTTTATAGACCGGGTACATGATCATTCTAGGCCAATCAAAATACAGTATCCAAGACGGGGATATAACAATCCCATTTATCCCCTGGATATTTTCCAACATGACACGATGCATGGAAATTAATTTCACTACACTATATGGAGAACAAAAGAAGTGGATGAATCAATATTTACCACCAAATACAAGCCATGAGGGTTTACGGCTGACTGATTAGCAAAATCCAGTAACAGTAGCCACGACCCCCACCGAGGTCAAACCAATAAACAACAGGTCATCAGACTTTTATTGCAATTCAAAAATGCCTTTTTTTTCAACTGCCCTTAAAAATGTGTGCGCTTCTCTGCTGGTGCGGGCCTCACGTGCACTTCCCACAGCGTACAAGTCGATAACCAATCAGACAGGTGTTTTTGGCTGTCGTTACAGCGCCCCCATGTGACAGGCGCTCAGCCAATAGAAATGGCCGAACTATCTGAAGAACTCACGGATGGTATTTCAATCTGTCCTTACTTGATATTAAAGACTTGAGCGTATGCCTCGCTGCCAGCTAGAGCGTAACTGATGAGTATGGAGACACTGTGAAATAAAAAAACAAAACAAGGGTACCAAAAAATATTAAAACAATGACTGGTGTCCGTGTTGGAAAGAACTAGCATAAATCAATGCGCAAAACTCACATTTTTTAGTAATTTTCAAATTTTAAGTTAGGATCCTACAGTCCAAAGAGCTCCGACAGTGCCAGACTCAAACCATTTCAACAAACATATACTCACAAATGTATACTGAACTGTGAACTGTTTACAACAAAGACTTTTTATCCCAGTATAAGGATTAACTCCGAGTCACCACCATCCTTTGTTTATGCACTTCTCCCAGACAGAATATTATTAACCCTCCTATAGTTATAACTATCACAGCCTATCAAAAAATCTACCCACCAACTCTCACAGCTTGTGTGTGTTTCAACCTGTCACTTGATAGGTTTTGATATATAGGGTAGTTGACTCCATTTTGGCCCTGAGAGAGGGAGGGTTAACTCTGACTTAGGTCATCTCTCTTCACTGCACCTGATGAAGCTGTAGCTACGAAAGCTTATGCCATTTTTAATTTGAGTCAGTCTTTGAAGTGGTACCTTCAATATTTATCTATACTCACAACTGTAAGAGCAGCACAATGTCGAAGCATTGTCGGAGACCAATCTGTAGGAAGAGAGTGCCTAGCATGTGCAGGTTAGGGGTCTGGGGTTCACCCATGGACGCTGGAGTGTTCCTCTCCCGCGGACGGTTGCTCTCATTGCCTACTCCGAAAAACAATCACACAATGACCAATTTTACAATTCCAGCCTCTTTTACAACTTGACCTCACATGACCTTTGACTTGACCTTTGACACGGCCATCATATAAAGGTTACAATAGTGCATGCATGACCCAAGTTTGATCCCAATTGGACTTCCAGTTTTCAAATGAGACAAGTTGGACAATTCCAGCCTATTTTACAACTTGACCTCAAATGACCTTTGACCTCAGTACTTGACCTTTGACACAAGCATCATATAAAGGTTGCACTATTGAATGCATGACCCAAGTTTGATTGCAATTGGACTTCAAATTTGCGTATAAGACCAATTTGTCGACTACGGACTACGGACGGACTACGGACAGAAATAGTGATTGCATAGTCTCTTTCTGAACTTCGTTCAGGCGAGACAAAAAATGAAAACTCCACGAATCATCCGGAGACATTTAATTACTTTTATTAACAAGTCCAATGTGAACACAGCTTTCAACAAAGAGCAGGAAAAGAAAGGTAATTTTAACCTCTTGAATACGGAAGACGGACATCTATACACACATTCCTTCACGTACTCAACCCATTCACGCTTCAACTGCATTGTTCTTGAATGGGAGTATAATGAACAGATGGAGCTTTTTCAAACAAAACTTTCATTCACATGAAAGGAGGGGCTCCAAGTGCGATGAATAGGACCACTCTATTCAGTGTGGTGCCTATTGTGCACAACCTGTACTTGGCATACCAGCCCCCCATCAATGACTTGAGATGAGCCTAAATTCATCCAACATGATTCAATAACATACCAGAACCATCTTCCGATTCGTCCGACATCATGTCTTGGAGCGGAACGTTGACCTCCTCACTGCATATGGCCTGTTTATGTCAAGACGGACTCAAAATGAGATACCATTGGATACGCTGCTCATTTCTATCAAAACTATTCATAACACCAATAAATTGTATGGTGAATGGGGTATAAAAAAAAACACATATCAAACATCCACACCACAAATTGCAACACATGTGCTTTAAAAGAAGTATCAAGTGGTACACACAATTTCCAGTACATGTACAGATGAAGCTTTATAATACAGTTTGAATGAAACTCAAGTTTACTAAGAGTATCGAGTACTCGTATAGAAAAACATTTCCTTTCAGTCTAAGTACACTTATTAGTACAACAGTGTTTATGGAACTACATTGTAAACTTAAACAAAAAAAAACAAACAAAAAAAACAAAAAAAACAACAACAACAACAACAACACCCCCCCCAAAAAAAAAAAAAAAAAAACTATATATATATAACGTTCCTTCCCGCATAAGGTCGACCGGTCTATGGAGTTTGTGCGCAGGCTTAAATGTGACCTAACCCAAATTTTCTCCATTAGTTATGCGTTATAGTGACCGTGAAATGTCGCCCTAAAGCACCCGGTCGCCCTATAATTAAAGAAAAACGGTAAACGGTCTCCCTATGTTCGAAAACGTCATAATATATATATAAAACCAAAAAAAATAAAATATATATATATATATATATATATATATAATTATTCTACTGGAATTTCTTATCAAATAGACTATCACAATCACAAAAGGATTTACAGCCAAGATGGTTACAACCAATCCACTTACAAATACGCTTTCTTCACGTCACAGTATCACCAGACTACAGAGGATGCAGGCAAAGTGGGTTTCAGAAGGAAAAAAAAGTTTTGCTTATCTTACATCGGGTACCTTATGCCGTTCAATCTGGTATGCATGCGCCCTCTGGAGAATATCAGTGAAGAAGTAGATCAGAAGTGCCTGAAGGAAATATGCAAATATATGCAAATGAGCAGGATACTTTTGATTCTAATGGGCTACTTGTACGAGTGGAAGAGCTCAAAGTCATTCAATTTTACTCCTCCTCTGTAAAACAATTTTAGACCGTGATTTATTTTGCTTGTAAAGTTATCCACAAACTCTCATTTTTCTGTTTGCTTAATACAAGTGTTATCCTTTTTTTTAAGCCCGAGAACAAATAAATGAACTCTAAGTTAAAGTATACCTGCATGAAGAAACCGATGCTAAACGACACAAGAAACGGCGAGAGACCAGAGTGAGCAAGGGTTACAGGAAGTCCTATAGAAGAATGGACAACAAATAGACATTTGTTGAGAAATATTCATGAAATTTCACTCAAACAAGAAGATGTTTACTACATCTGGCACAACATGTAAAAGGCCCAATCTCATTGAGCGAAGCACAAAATAATACTCAGCAAGTTAACATACCAAGCAAGAATCGGCTGGGAATTTTGGCCGGTAACCTATTTGTAACCAGTTTTTTTTTCATGCTTAGCAATTTTTGAGATAGTGTTTCCATGCAGCATACATGTACATGCAGTTTGCTTTACAGTGTACTTGTATCATAACTATACGCAGGAGACAGTGCAATCATAATTGTATATCTACTGAAACATAGAAACCCTTGTACATGTAGTTCTAAATATTTGGGGCCTACTTTTCTGCAAATTTAACATCTATGTAAATTATTGATGAACAAGTGTTTAAATATTACACTAAATACAATAACTACAATTATAATCTCACCAAGAATTCCTGTGCCAAGAATGCAGGCAATTGTGACGAAATCTGTAATTGAAAATGTATCAAAATGACTTTTCTGGCAATAGCTTGGGTTAAACATTAGTCAAGTCATTGATTCAAGATATCTCAACTCTTGAGATATCCTGATTTTTTTTGTTTCAAGTAGATATTTTAAGTAGATATTCTAAGGTTCAAATGTCACATTCTTAGTGCATAACATATATGTAGTATTTTAAGTAGATATTGTAAGGTTCAAATGTCACATTCCTAGTGCATAACATGTATGTAAACGTAATGCATAAAAATAACCAAACAATTTTTTTGGGTGAAATTTATTCCACAGGTTCTGAACCTGCATGTCTCTATGATAATTATATCCGCGAGACAAAATCAACACTATGGCCACAAAGCCAATAGAGCATTAAGACCTGTTATTTTTACACAGCCTCTGGAATTCGCACGCACGGGAGGAATTTAATTGCAGTGAGGTCCTCGCATAATAGAATTTTGACTGTGTGGGAATGTTTTACCCCGATACGTTAGGGGCTCATAAATAAACAATCGGGAAGGGATGCGGAATAATATCAATATTTATTCAATGCCTAAAATGCCATTTTTAGAAGATTCAGAGCATAATATGCTGCCTACTGAAAACACATTTTGTGGTTGACTTAAACATTGATGCCTGATAGTATTTATGAAACTGAAATACACAATGTATTTGAATTATATTAAATTCCGTTTCACAATGTGTAATATTTCTATCAAATTTTTGGATTTGTCTGGAAGGAACAATTCTTTTTCTTGTTTTATTGCTTTTTTCCACCCAGGAATGCATGTAAATGGGTACATATGTACTTGTGATCTTAACTTATTAAGGGCATGAGTAATTGTCAAGACTACTCATTTAAATCTGCAAATTGGGTGCTTCAATGATTGCAGGCTCCTTAAAAATTCAAATGCACATTGACAATAATTAATTCCACTATCTAACAATACTTTGAATTCTGAGAATTACCAAAGAGAAAAAGAGAAATACTTCATAAGAGGCCATGACCTCTTAACCCCTTGACCTCGGATTCATATGGGGGCCACCGCCGGGGCGCCAGGCCGGCTTGTGCAGCCAAGCAAAATGAAAACAAGAGGCTTGTGCAGCCAAGCATAACGTACACAAATACCCCAATAATGGATTGAAAATGCAGAGATTGGCACAAAGAGACGTCAACCGGCCAGGTGGCAATTTTCAATCTGTCGCTATTTGGGACAACCGGTGGCAAGGGGTTAAGAATGAACTTGCTTAAGTTTGAAATGTTAGGCCAGCTAATTTTGTTGATTTGTTTATTTCAGGTCAATCCAATCAATTAACCCTGACCCTCCAGGGTATTTTGGCTAGAAACCCTG
The DNA here is from genome assembly GCA_037893225.1 of Hippasteria phrygiana. NCBI lineage: Eukaryota > Metazoa > Echinodermata > Asteroidea > Valvatida > Goniasteridae > Hippasteria > Hippasteria phrygiana. The sequence goes on from JAZGUH010000202.1 coordinate 3,581,088, forward strand.
CCAGACGCATCAGATTGCATACTTTGTCACATTGACTTGTGTGCAGAGTGCAGCAAGGTCAAGCTGTCACCACAGATGCACTGTGCTGAGTCTGGCAGGGTTAGGGTTAAGCTGTTTAGTTCATTTTCATATTAATTTTTAAAATTTAGATTTTTCTTCCAAAAACTGTGTGGTGCTTGACTGGGTTGGATCTTACAAAATATTCAATAAATACATTGTACATCTAAACATGCACATGAGAATTTTACAAGTTACTACACACACCAGGCGACGAGGTATTGCTCCTCGTTTGCAAAGTTGCATCATCTTAATCTTGAGATAATTTTGAGCCCGAACATCTCATTTTCTTTACATTTTTGGAGGTAGAGCTGTTCATTTTGGAATAATTTAGTATTCGATTATTTGAGACTGAGCTTGACCGAATATTCGAATATTTGATACTCGTCGATCAAGTATTTCAGGTGTCTGCTGCAACTGCATGCCGCACCGGTAAAAAGTTGCATGCAAAGCACGCCGGTGTTTTACATGCGGCGATCGATATTTTTTGCATTGTATCAAGATCATTACGAGTACTATAACGTTCTGATAACAAGAAACCAAACCCCAGTCTGAGTTTTTGCAATAATTATTTGATAAGTGTCAAGAGTTTTACGGTCGGAAACAATAAACCTCTGTCTACAAACAAATGTGGCATCTGACACTGCTAAGCGCCGTAACTTTTTTATTAAAATAGCATCAGAGTCGTATATTTTTTAGAATATTCGAACCAGCAAAAAGCTATTCGAATATTCGGTTGATGATCAAATATTAGAATATCCACTATTCAGGACAGCCCTAATGTGCAGTTCCCCGTGCTAAGATGCCATATCATGGAATCCTTCCAAGGCTACAAAAAAACATGATACTGCATGTATTGTTGATTTCATTTTACTAGTCTAGGTCTATAGCGTAAAGCCCATCATTATTAATTAGTAATTAACAATTAAATATTTAACATTAAATTTCAGATCATGTGAAATATAAATACACACAGCACTGAATATAGATTGCTTTTCTCTCCAAGGACTTCCAGACTGCCGATTTGGCCTGGCCTAGTTTCGTCTCAATCTCCCGAATGACCTCCGGGACTTGACCGTCACTAGACGACGACCCTTCCCCCGCGCCGTACCCGTCTCCATCCCGCCCAGCCCCACTCGCTGACCGCATCGTCCCGTTGCTGCCCGGGACCTCATCTTCCAAGGAAATCGACACCTCTTCTGGGTCCTCTGTAAGTGCGATTTCTTGGCCGTCTTCCATGAGGAATTTCCCCTCAGCGAGCGCCTGGAGTTCAACCCTGGTTTTTGTAGATGATGCCGGTGGGCTTTTGCTTCATCATCCCTAGAAAATCTAGGGAAATAAAATTCCTCTTGCTGGAGACAAAGTGGAAAAATTAACAGCTGGCATACGGTGGCAGAGATGTGGGGCGCCCTCTCGCGTCTATACCCTGCCGGATATGGGGCAGCTTTTTTCACTCCGTATATTTTGTAGGATCCTACACTTCCTACAGTCCTACACCATTGAAATGTGCACAAAGTAAAAAGCAAAGACGGCGCCGCTATATTTATATTTGCTGGGGGAATCTCCATGCAGTCCCACAACACCCTGCATGCACTACACGGGGGGAAAACATCATACAGCATTTCGGGGAGGCGAGATCCGACAGTCCTACACCATCCTACACTGCACAAAAAAGTCCTACAGGAATCCTACACACGGGGGAAAAACATCATACATCATTGAAGTGTGTACAAATATATAGTGATATTTCGGGGAGGCGAGATCCGACAGTCCTACACCATCCTACACTGTACAAAAAAGTCCTACAGGAATCCTACACACGGGGGAAAAACATCATACAGCATTGAAGTGTGTACAAATATATAGTGATATTTCGGGGGAGGCGAGATCCGACAGTCCTACACCATCCTACACTGCACAAAAAAGTCCTACAGGAATCCTACACACGGGGGAAAAACATCATACAGCATTGAAGTGTGTACAAATATATAGTGATATTTCGGGGGAGGCGAGATCCGACAGTCCTACACCATCCTACACTGCACACAAAAGTCCTACAGGAATCCTACACACGGGGGAAAAACATCATACAGCATTGAAGTGTGTACAAATATATAGTGATATTTCGGGGGAGGCGAGATCCGACAGTCCTACACCATCCTACACTGCACAAAAAAGTCCTATAGGAATCCTACACACGGGGGAAAACATCATACATCATTGAAGTGTGTACAAATATATAGTGATATTTCGGGGAGGCGAGATCCGACAGTCCTACACCATCCTACACTGTACAAAAGGTCCTACAGGAATCCTACACACGGGGGAAAAACATCATACATCATTGAAGTGTGTACAAATATATAGTGATATTTCGGGGAGGCGAGATCCGACAGTCCTACACCATCCTACACTGCACAAAAAAGTCATACAGGAATCCTACACACGGGGGAAAAACATCATACAGCATTGAAGTGTGTACAAATATATAGTGATATTTCGGAGAAGGAAGATCCGACAGTCCTACACCATCCTACACTGCACAAAAAAGTCCTACAGGAATCCTACACACGGGGGAAAAACATCATACAGCATTGAAGTGTGTACAAATATATAGTGATATTTCGGGCAGGCGAGATCTGACAGTCCTACACCATCCTACACTGCACAAAAAAAGTCCTACAGGAATCCTACACACGGGGGAAAACATCATACATCATTGAAGTGTGTACAAATATATAGTGATATTTCGGGGAGGCGAGATCTGACAGTCCTACACCACCCTACACTGCACAAAAAAAGTCCTACAGGAATCCTACACACGGGGGAAAACATCATACAGCATTAAAGTGTGTACAAATATAGTGATATTTCGGGGAGGCGAGATCCGACAGTCCTACACCATCCTACACTGCACAAAAGGTCCTACAGGAATCCTACACACGGGGAAAACATCATACAGCATTAAAGTGTGTACAAATATATAGTGATATTTCGGGGAGGCGAGATCCGACAGTCCTACACCATCCTACACTGCACAAAAAAGTCCTACAGGAATCCTACACACGGGGGAAAACATCATACATCATTGAAGTGACTTTTTGTGCAGTGTAGGCGAGATCCGACAGTCCTACACCATCCAACAAACACTGATGTCATAATTTTTATTTTTATTTGTCTTTAAAGTGATATCTTTCTTATTTACCTAATATAGGTTTTCCCGGCCAATTTCACTATGTAGGCCTATTCGTTCATTTTAACGCCTGGCTCATTCAATTTAGATTGACATTGAATGATCGCGCAGATCGTCATTAGATAATCAAATAATCATTCAATTTCACTATCTGAGCATTCTTTCGAGCTTCACTCGTTCCTGTAAAAAATGCATTTTTTAAATTAGAAGCATCACATCGTTCATTCAATTTCGTCTGAACCAGCAGAGAGGTGTCGATCGGTAATTCATTTTCATCAATGGGCAAACTTATTCCACATTTCTTCAAGCATTTTAAAAGACAAATCTGCAGGCCCGTCTGCCTATAAAAAGGTCCGAGCTATCCCACTCTAAATTACATCTGACGCCTTCAAGCAGGAATGTCTTGCACGTCAAGAGATCGATGGATGAATCAGTGAAATATGAAAACTTACAAAAACAGACTGAAAAAAAACAGAAAGAAAAGAATACATGTAAACATGTCATCATAAAGATGCCCCTTATCGATGTATTCAAACTTTTAAAGACGTAGAGAAAATCAACAGTGAAAAAAAGAATCCTGAGCCAGTTTCTTTTCATTATTTCCTTACATTTATTTCTGATATAAATTAATTTGTTGCATTATACATGTACATTTTATTGACACAAAGATTTTAAAAGAAACAAAATGAAACTAGCTAGAAGAAAACAGGAAAATATAGCAATTACAAAAATCTTATTAATTTGAATGAACGAACGATGAAAATGATTGCCCATGAACATAAACACATGGTGGCAAGGGGTTAAATGACAATAAAAACATAAAATGGTTCACTCGATTGGCAAATAGTCCTATAACCACTCCGCCAGGGCTGATGTATTTTTGTATAACCGAATACAACTTTTTTCTTCAAATTTTTAAAAACTTCATACCATCATGAAGTAGTACAAAAAGATAACAAGTTGCCCAACTTACATTACTAATGTAATTTAATCATTCAATTTCGTCAGTGGCATGATTGAAGAGTTTTTGAAAGACACGTTACCAGTCATCTTCTGGTCGTTCTTTTAATGAGCATTCAATGAAATGATTTTATCATGCAAATTCGGTAAGATCGCATGAAATTCAAGGAATGCGAAGAAAGAACATTACTTTATTTTCTTTTTGTGATTGAACATGAACCTCAAATCAAAACAAGAAATGTTGTTAGAATGCATTGCATTATTTATCTTTACGCGGGTAATTTTCTTCGCCCTTGTGAATTGAACATGAACATCGTACAACACGAGTTATGTTTCGCATTTATATGCCATACATTTGTATACAAAGCATTGGCCCTTAATCTAATTAACAAGAGAAAGTCAAATAGCAATGAGTTGTGGTATTATTGCGAAATGTTTATGCCTGATTTCTTCGGCCTATTCCTTTTAGTTGATTTTGAATCACAACCAAAATGACGTCCACATAACAGCTAATTCAAACCATCTTAACGATAAATTCAATGACGAAATTGAATGATTAAATCGGTAAAATGAATGACAAAAAACGAATTTGCTTTTCTAATTCAACGCCATTCCCGGAGTGAGACGAAAATGACGATAAATAGGACGAATAAAATTGTTTTCCCGTGAATTACAATACTTTCTTTTAAGCAATTTTAAATGAAAGAAGTGCGAAATTAACCGGGAAAACCTATAGTAGTTAGTTTTTTTCTGTGGATCTAAAGGCTTTATTAAAATTATATGATTTAAAGAGGAGGCTGTGATGAGAGCAGTGGCGTAGCCAGGCTCTTCCTAGGGGGAGGGGGGCAAACGGAGGGCATGGCTTTTTTCAAGTGGGGGATATTCGCTATAACGCATATAGTGACGCAAATTCGCTATAGGGCCTATAGTAACGCATATCCCAAATATCCAGAGGGGGGAAAGGGGGGGCAAGGGTTCCCACATGGGGAGGGGGCAGTTTCCCCCCCCCCCCCTTGGCTACGCCACTGCATGAGAGGAATCTGCATTATTTCTCATTTTGTTTATGACAGTAAAACAGCCAGGAAATTATTTCAGCCATAAAAATAAAACGGAAATGAATCCAGAAAGGTGTTGTTTTGTCAGCCCCGTCCAGCCCTCTAGTGCAATTTGTCAACAAATCATCGCTGTAGGCAGCAAATAAATAAGACGTCATAAAACGGTCTCCCATTGTGTCGGGCAATTGGCACAAAAGGAGACTCCGTCTTATGACATCAGATTTGCTTGCTACCCGCATCAACGACTTTTAGACAAATGGCGCAAGCGGGGTAGATGGGAATGGAAAAAGACATATATACATGTATCAACAACCATGGCCCACAGTAGGGTTCATCAAATGTATCACATTAGTAATGTAAGTTGGGCAACTTGTTATCTTTTTGTACTACTCCATGATGGTATGAAGTTTTTAAAAATTTGAAAACAAAAGTTGTATTCGGTTATAAAAAAATACATAAGCCCTGGCGGAGTGATTATAGGACTATTTGCCAATCGAGTGAACCATTTTATGTTTTTATTGTCATTTAACCCCTTGTCACCATGTGTTTAGTTTTATGGGCAATCATTTTCATCGTTCGTTCATTCAAATTAATAAGATTTTTGTAATTGCTATATTTTCCTGTTTTCTTCTAGCTAGTTTCATTTGTTTTCTTTTAAAATCTTTGTGTCAATAAAGTGTACATGTATAATGCAACAAATTAATTTATATAAGAAATAAATGTAAGGAAATAATGAAAAGAAACTGGCTCAGGATTCTTTTTTTCACTATTGATCTTCTCTACGTCTTTAAAAGTTTGAATAAATCGATAAGGGGCATCTTTATGATGACATGTTTACATGTATTCTGTTATTTCTGGTTTGTTTTCAGTCTGTTTTTGTAAGTTTTCATATTTCACTGATTCATCCATCGATCTCTTGACGTGCAAGACATTCCTGCTTGAAGACGTCAGATGTAATTTAGAGTGAGTTAGCTCGGACCTTTTTTATAGGCAGACGGGCCTGCAGATTTGTCTTTTAAAATGCTTGAAGAAATGTGGAATAAGTTTGCCCATTGATGAAAATGAATTACCGATCGACACCTCTCTGCTGGTTCGGACGAAATTGAATGAACGATGCGATGCTTTTAATTTGAATGCATTTTTTACAGGAACGAGTGAAGCTCGAAAGAATGCTCAGATAGTGAAATTGAATGATTATTTTTGATTGTCGGACGATCTGCGCGATCATTCAATAATCAATTTAAATTGAATGAGCCAGGCGTTAAAATGAACGAATACATGGTGAAATTGGCCGGGAAAACCTATATTAGGTAAATACGAAAGATGTCACTTTAAAGACAAATAAAAATAAAAATTATGACATCAGTTTTTGTTGGATGGTGTAGGACTGTCGGATCTCGCCTACACTGCACAAAAAGTCACTTCAATGCTGTATGATGTTTTCCCCCGTGTGTAGGATTCCTGTAGGACTTTTTGGTGCAGTGTAGGATGGTGTAGGACTGTCGGATCTCGCCTCCCCGAAATATCACTATATATTTGTACACACTTCAATGATGTATTATGTTTTCCCCCGTGTGTAGGATTCCTGTAGGACTTTTTTGTGCAGTGTAGGATGGTGTAGGACTGTCGGATCTCGCCTCCCCGAAATATCACTATATATTTGTACACACTTCAATGATGTATTATGTTTTCCCCCGTGTGTAGGATTCCTGTAGGACTTTTTTGTGCAGTGTAGGATGGTGTAGGACTGTCGGATCTTCCCTCTCCGAAATATCACTATATATTTGTACACACTTCAATGATGTATTATGTTTTCCCCCGTGTGTAGGATTCCTGTAGGACTTTTTTGTACAGTGTAGGATGGTGTAGGACTGTCGGATCTCGCCTCCCCGAAATATCACTATATATTTGTACACACTTCAATGATGTATGATGTTTTCCCCCGTGTGTAGGATTCCTGTAGGACTTTTTTGTGCAGTGTAGGATGGTGTAGGACTGTCGGATCTCGCCTCCCCGAAATGCTGTATGATGTTTTCCCCCCGTGTATAGTGCAGGGTGTTGTGGGACTGCATGGAGATTCCCCCAGCAAATATAAATATAGCGGCGCCGTCTTTGCTTTTTACTTTGTGCACATTTCAATGGTGTAGGACTGTAGGAAGTATAGGATCCTACAAAATATACGGAGTGGAAAAAGCTGCCCCATATCGTGCTGCATATGCTCGCGTCCAGTGTCAGTCCATGTGGTCTGGTACCCTGATCAGTAAATTCATATTCGGTTCAAAAGCGAGATATATACAGAGAGAGACCAGTGTAGTAGAGATCAGTGAGATGGACATATGAAGCTCAATTCTACATACAGCATATGTCACGTTTGAGTACCAGCTATTTGCCATACAAACGTGCATGACTGATTTGGAGAGTTGAGCTTCATACGTCTGTCTCCATATAAACCTCCAAAAGCATAAAGAGGGACCTGCCTCTCCAGCTAGCTCTTTCTACACAGTTTCTGTCGTCTGTCTTATGCTGTCCAGTGCGTTTAAACACTCTTATAGTCTTAAGATTTACGGTAAATTTACCCAGTTGTGGCACCGAAAGCAGTCTCTCGTTCACACAGGTGATTACACAACACATGCAGTTACTATTTAGAATTCCTTTGTGTGTTAAAATGGACAAATATTCAGTAGTCTGTACCTAGGTCTAGGAATGGGAAGGGGGAGCTGTTGTTGTTTTGAGTGGAGGGAGTGGGGTAGAGAGGTAGAATTGTTGGAAAGATTTTACTTTTAATAATAGTACCCCCCACCAAAATCGTTCAGGAATAGCACATTTTGGAAAATAACCATCCATCTGTGTTCAGAATTGTATAAACACTTGGCACAACCTTTAAATTTGAGAATTTATTTGGGAAATTTTCGTGCAATATAGGGGGAAGACAGTTTGTGTTTTAGTTATGTGTCGAGCGCAATCTGGAGTTTTGCGCAAGTTTATTGTACTCCCTCCTGAGTTCATATCCCTATGATGAATGGATTTCATTCAAAGGGAAACTCCAGATTGCGCTCGACAGATGTTCTTGGCACAGTGTATGGTCACTCAAAAGTGTTCACATGATGACATACATGTTAATTTCTGTTAATTACAGATTCTGCTGACATAAATCTTGAAATAACAGGTTGTAAATTGTGCCACACATTTAGGTAGTTGTTTTCAAGGACAAGGAGGGTTAATTATTTTCCAAGATTTTGCTGTTCCTGACCGATTTTGGTGGGGGGGGGGGGGTATTAAAGTGAAATCCTTCCGAATTGTTATTTTGTTAATATCTAATCCCTTGAGTACGGTTATTTACATTTAATTACAATGATGAGGTGCCGGGGTGCCGGGGGTGGCCTGTGCAGCCAAGAAAAACGGACACTAGAGGCTTGTGCAGCCAAGCGTAACATACACAATAATCCAACAATGAATTGAAAATGCAGAGATTGCGTGTATTGACGTCATCCGGCCTGGTGGTAAATTCTTTTGGGCGTCAATAGACGTCATCACTGCTTCAAAGGATTAATTTGAAAATTGCATATTAGTGTAGGCCCCTAACTAACGTCTCTATTTTATTTTATTTTGGAGATAAAATTCTCAAAACAGTAATTAATCGATCATCCTGTCATGCCTGTGCAGCCGGACCAACAGTGTTTTTAACAAATGTATTCCTGTCTCCCTCCCGCGTAAATTTCTAGCTGCAAAAATGGCAACTGCAGTAACGGAGATTTCAAGTAACAAGAGCTTCGGAGGATGGCATAAAACATTCAAACATGACAGGTACGTGCACATGTATTTTAATATTGAAGGAGGAAAGCACAGTCAATTTAGTTTCATACTCATCGTCATTGCATTTATCGAAAACAGACTCTGGATTATCCAAGAAAGATGTCTACTAAGATAGTGAGCCTCACTTTCCCAGTGATGGTGGCTAGCCATGAAACATTGCAGTCAAGAAAAAAATCCCCCATTTTTTGCAAACCTTATCCTTTAAAAAAAGATGAGAAAAAATAGCAGGCACCCTCAAAAGATAAACGGGCAGGTACGCAACAAGTTTAAAATACTGCTTAACTTATTTACACCAAGACAAAATCAGCTGACACAAGCAATATAAATTTTACACCACACGGGATTTTAACCTTTAGTTGCTTATCAAATCTTTTTGTCCTGAGGAGCTCCTTACCATCATTAGTAACAATTTACGAACAATTTACCTTCTTCCCTAACAGTGCAGAGTTGAAGTGTTCCATGAACTTTGGTATTTACCTCCCAGCAGAGGCAGAGACGGACAAGCTCCCCGTACTGTACTGGCTGTCAGGTAAATCACAGGTCACCCAAAAAAATAAATTTCCCTAAGGATTTGTTAAATTCTGACTTGTTGAAGTAGGTTTTAAAGCTTCTCTCTGCTATGATAAATTGGCAAGGAACCCATGGCCCAGTTCCTTTTTTGGTTAGATTTATTTGTTTCTTATCAGCAATCCACTTCAGACGTAGAATTTCCACCAGTAAGCTTAAGTGTGAGCTTGTTATTCACTCCCAGGTTGTATCGTAAAATTGGGCATGATCCCTGGTTATACGGCATTATGGGTTTATGACTTCTGACTAGCGCCCACCCAAACAAAGATACTGACAATTTGGGAGACCGCCAACATGGGGTAAGATAGCTCAGTTGGTAGAGCGCCGGTACGGTATTCCGGATGTAGCAGGTTAAAATCCCGCTTCTACCAGTTGCCTTTTGTTCACTTTGAAAATGTAGTCAAATTACCTAGACCCCGTTCCCACTAGATCCACCAATTGGGGGATCTGATCCACCTTTTGCAAAATTGCCGGATCAGATCCCCCAATTGGTGGATCAGATCCTGCAATTGTGTTAGTGGGAACGCTAACCGTTATAAGGTGGATCAGGATCTGATCCACCTTTCTTGATCCACCTAAAGACCAGGATACAGATCCCCCAATTGGTGGATCAGATCCTGCAATTGGTGGATCACGATCAAGTGGGAACGCAAAAGGTGGATCTGATCCGGCAATTTGACCTGTCAACATCCGGCTGGTGCACGAGTGGCGCGAAAAGTTTGCGGTCTGATGAACGAAGAAATACGTTTAGGCGTGTAGCTCATGTGAACATTTCCCACGTGCACGACATGCACAATAAACAACTACTGAACTACGGGCTGTATACAAAATGTGTCACCACGCGTGCGCGATGCAAGCGTGCATGCATCCATTCAGCGTACATGTGTATTCCTTTCGTTCCGTACTGGAAAGTCGTCCGCTTCTAAACCTTTTTCATTCGTGTAATTTTACTTATTTTTCCATCCACAAATAATTCCGTGTTAGTGTATAGCCTGCAGCGTGTCATAGAACAACAACCGTAGCAAAGTTTGAAGAAAATACGTTTTACGATCCGATTCGAGCCAGTACTTATAATATTACGATTAAGTTTGGACTGCTCTCCGCATCCATGGGCAAAATCAGACCGAGAAGCATTTGGATTTCTTCCTCCATGTTGAAACTTCGAACATCAAAACATCGGACATGTATTTGACCCGTCCCAGCATGCAACGCAGCCACACAGCGCGCGCTCAGCACGCAAGCGCATGCGTAATACCGAACTCGGTGACCTTTCGGACTCGACACTTCCGTTCGAAAAGGTGGATCAAGCATAAGTGGGAACGCGACTTGCGGTTTCGTTGCGGTTAGACAACGGTCACACCAAAATGCCGGATCTTGATCCAGCTTTTCCCAATTCGAGTGGGAACGCGGTCTTAGTCAGTTTCCCTTGTGGTTTGTTTGACGATGTTGTTTTATATTCTGGCGGCAGGACTGACGTGCACCGAGGCAAACTTTGGCGCCAAGGCAGGAGTCCAGGGTCTGGCTGCGGAGAATAAGGTCATCGTAGTCATGCCTGACACCAGCCCACGTGAGTACAGCAATTCGTGGAGCTGCTTAACGATTAGCAGAAAAGTTGAGCTAACGATAGCAGAAAAGTTGCATTACCAGTTGTGCTATCATGGATATTTCTGTTGATGGGTCACTTTTAACATCTTGAATACAGACGACGGCCATAACCACAGTTTAAAAAAGGACCACCTGGCTGGTTGTCATCTATATGCGCATTCCTGCACATACTCAATCCATTCATGTTTCAACTATATTGTTCTTGAATGGCAGTGTAATGAATAGATGGAGCTTTTTCAAACAAAGCTTTCATTCACACGAAAGGAGGGGCTCCAAGCGCGATGAATGGGACCACTCTATTCAGTTTGGTGCCTATTATTTGCATTTACGCTTGGCTGCACAGTCATTTCCTGGCATACCAGCACCCCATCAATAACAGCCGGATGCAAGGGGTTAACCCCTTGAGCACGGTATTTTACGGGAGACGTCGGGGTGTCACAGCAGTTCTGGTAGCCAAGCGAAACGGCCACAATGTGTTTGTGCAGTCAAGCATGACATACACAATAATCCAACAATGGATTGAAACTGCACAAATAACGGCTGTAGGCATCATCCGGCCTGGTGGCACTGTTTTTTTGCGTCCACAGACGTCTTCCGTACGCAAAGGGTTAAGCAAATTGTTTATAGTTTTACTTTCAAGAGGTATTGAATCGAAGAAAAGTATCTTCAATGACTTCGTATCCTTTTCTTGATCAGGAGGTTGTAACATTGAAGGAGAGGAGGATGGGTGGGATTTTGGAACCGGCGCTGGGTTTTACATCAACGCCACGGAAGACAAATGGAAGACTAACTACAGGATGTATTCGTACGTTACGGAAGAGGTAAGTCTAGACATACAGAATGGTTCTGGTTAATTTTTGCACTATATATATTCCCTCCGTCGCGTAACCAGATGTGAACAAGACTACCACTTCTGATCGTAACCCTTTACTTAGAGTGGCTTTCCGCAAATGTCTGGGGTACAGAATCTGAAGGCAAGTGAGTCTGGCGTGACTTGGGATATCCCAGATATGGAACCAAAAAGGTATAAAGATTGGGCTAGCATCCTGATAAAGTTGTTGCAAAAGTTCTTTAAACCTAACCCTGCCAGACGCAGCACAGTGCATCTATGAGCAAGTTTGATCAAGGACAACCATAGTTCGACTAAAGCCCGGTTCATACTTCATGCGAATGCGAAGCGAATTTCATGACGTCAACAATTGAAGTTTCATTGTGACGTTCTCCGTTACCATAACGAATTCGCTTCGCATATGCATTCGCATGAAGTGTGAACCGGGCTTTACTCTGATCGAACGCATGTTCGTCGACGATTCGCGACCAGCCTACCGAGGTTGGTCGCATCGCTAGTTACCAATAGCCGTTTTAATAGCACAGTGCAGAGAGCACCAGTTATCAGAAAAATGGTGAAAAAACGTAAATATTCAGCAGCAGTGAACGATCGTTTTTTGTTATTTTGTCTTTCGTTGAAATAATGCACACGTTACTACTTGTGACATTGTTGATATACTGAGCAAATATCGTCCGTCTCGCTTTCATCTATAAACTCGTCCAAAAACAAACCAGCCACCGCCATTTTCTCATGGACGCGTTGAAGTTCGACTTGAGTCAACTTCAGTGCTCATGCGCTACGTATGTCACGAACCACGAACCAACCACTAGTTAACCATTGGTCCTTGATCGAACTTGCTCTATGCTGACAGCTCCACTTTGCTACACTCTCCACACAAGTCAATGTGACAAAGTATGCAATCTGATGCGTCTGGCAGGGTTCCAGCAAAAATGCTTTAGAGGGTTAGGGTTAATTATGAATCAAATTTCGTTTTTTTTTTTTTTTTTTTTTTTTTTGCAGTTGCCCAAGGTCATCAGTGCAAACTTCAACACGAATCCAGATGTGATGTCCATATTTGGCCACAGGTATGTTGAGTAGGCATCTAATTATTTTTCAATATTGCAGTTATCTTTTGATCAACTGATGGTTTATGGGCTCCGTGCGCCGTCGAATGAGGGCGCTGTCTACATAGCAACCGCACTTCCATGGGGAGTACGTCACTGGTATTACGCACTGCGCTCCTCGTTCATTTGATACTCGTATACCAGTGGGATTGCTTTGTCTGTTCGCTGACTCTCGATAATTGCTTTTTCAATAAGAATATCACAGTGGGAACCAGACACTTAAATTGAAGTCAGGTATTAGATGGCTTCGATATTGACCCCCCAACTCGCCTTTTCTTTCCGCTGAGGGGGTAGTTGTGCACGGAGCCCATAACTGTATCAATGTAAAGTCTGTCCCGAGCCAAAATGGCTCATCGGACCAGTGTTTTATATCTGGTTTCCTTAGCCTGAAATAAATGACAATATTTCTACCCCCCCCTGGACATGAAGCCAGTCTATCGCTAGTATTTCCACTCCTAGGTGGAAAAAAAGAAATTATGATAAATAGCCTTGCTCAAGGACACAAGCGCCAAGACCGGGATTGGAACCCACTTTCTAATGACTTGGCTACCAGAACTTGGGTCTTCTACACTAGGCCGCTCGGCCACGACACTCCACATCAAAAGCATGCATCAAAATCAACCCAAGTCTTGCAACCACAATTTGTTCATGCCTGTTGTTTTTCATTAACCCCTTGAGTACGGTATTTTACGGGAGACGTCGGGGTGCCGCGGCTCTGGCAGCCAAGCGAACCGCTACAATGTGTTTGTGCAGTCAAGCGTAACCTATACACAATAATCCAACAATGGATTGAAACTGCACAAACAGCGGCCAATGGCATCATCCGGCCTGGTGGCACTGTTTTTTTTGTGCCAAAGTCCGTCATCCGTACGCAAGGGATTAACCCTAACCCCTACGAGGTATTTTCGGAGCACCCTGCCAAATTCAACAGAATGCAACACAGCTGAAATAAGAACCCTGCCAGATGCAATGTTGCACTGTGCAGTGAACTCATCTGTACCAGCCTTGTTGCTGGAGGCTTATACATGTATAATACTAAATACAAAAAAGAATGCATCAGACCAGGAGACATGCCTTGACTGCTAAATGCAACAACTTTTTACCATTGGTGCATTCTGTTGCATTTAGCAGGGTTAGGGTTAATGTGTCTCGTCTGTTTATTCCTCCATCAGCATGGGAGGCCACGGTGCGTTGATTTGTGCCTTGAAGAATCCTGGAAAGTACAAGGTAAGAATTTGAATTTTTCTTCTCTCGGGATTAAAGGGATGAGAGGTTGTATTTCCTGAATAGAATGGAAAAACTTTATGCATTAAAAATGTCTTCCTATGAGGAATAATTAAAGGACAAATTTTCTTTTCAAGAAAAAAAATTCCTTGTCCATACTCCTTAGGAAAATGCTCAAGGGAGTGAGATAAGACGGTCATTCTTGAATTGAGTGCAGTTTTAAACAGTATGAAGATAACATTTAAAGATTTGATGTATTATAAAATAGTCGCACCCTGACATGTTGTCTTTCTCCCCCAGTCCGTCTCGGCTTTTGCACCCATCTGTAACCCGATGCAGTGTCCGTGGGGACAAAAGGCATTCAACGGCTACCTTGGAGCCGACCAAGAGAAATGGAAGGTCAGTTTAATAAAACTTGACCATTTTAAATTAGAAGTGATTTTTGTTGTTGTCCATTACCGACGTGGTGTATGAAGCACTGCTCAGTGTTTTCCGAGAGCCTGTGGGAAAGAAATTCACAGGCTTACTCGGGCGGGACCCTGCGACCTCCTGCTTACTGGTGCAGATGTCTTAACCACTCGACTAATAAAGATCTCCCTTGTAATTTACATCATCCTCGACGCCAATTCCATCTCTATACCATTTTGTTTTTAGATTTTGTTGTCCTCATCAGTCCCTATTCTGCACAAGTGAAGATGTCATGACATTCTACCCAATCCACATGGTGAACTTTTATAATACATTTAATTTTTTTTTACGAAAAAAGAGGTTTTGCCTTTGAGGATGGAGCTTGGAGGGAAATAAATGTTAGCATGAGTGATGTAACCTAGCTACGATTATTGTGGGCGTTATAACCATGTCTGATTTTAACTATCAATAGGAGTACGATGCTTGTGAGTTGGTCAAGACTTACCACGGCCCACCTCTGGAGATACTGGTGGACCAGGTAGGTTGAAGTCAAATTTGTCGACGAGACAAATCCTGTTCAGCCAACAGAAAGGGTATTTTTCAGTAAAATTTTGAAAAAAGGAAAAATGACTATTTGAGTTTCCGAAGTTATTGCAAATTGTGCACTGTAATGGCACGAGAGAAATTAAACAGTATGTCAAATCTGTAGCAAATTCATTTTCAAGGAACCTCAGGAAAATTGATATTGCAACTGATACGTGCATTAAACATTGTCGAAAATCTTTAGCCATCATTGAAATTGCAACGATCAAAACACGTGCCCAGGCCAACATTTTTTTAAATGATTTATTCCTGCAATACAGGCACACTGATTTCTTTCCTTAAATTTCTAGTTGTAAATATGGCAACCGCAGTAGCAGAGATTTGAAGCAACGAGAGAGACTCACTGAAATAACACGAAAATGTCAAACTTTGGACGACGACTTGCCTTCCAAGAAACATTTACTTGACTGGAATTGCCCCGTGTGATCTCATGACTGGTACAATCGTTGGTTTGTCACAGGGCAAGGCGGATAAGTTCCTGCTCGAGTCCCAGCTTCTCCCTGAACACCTGATGGCGGCTTGTACTGCTAACAAGACGGCCATCACACTGCGTATGCAAGAGGTAAGAGGGAAGTGCAAAATTGAAGTTCTTCGAATCACGAGAATAAACCTCGAGTTAGCCTTCTTTTAACCAGTTCGCGCCGGGATTATTTTTGCCGAAAATTTCGGTTTTAAAAAAAGAAAAGAAAATGGCAGCCAACTTCTGATATACAGCCAAACGCCACAAATACTGATTCGCAAGAGTCATTTCAACAGTATTTTACGATATTTCTTGCCGAAACCTCATATATTTCAATACCCACTGGAGCGTAAATTGTAGAAAAACAGGCCGTGCACAGTGGCCAAGTTCAAGTTCAACACACTGTCCGCCTCCACAGACTTCTCAGACTTTGTGTGTGTGTACAAAACAAATGAGGGATTAGCGTGTTGAAATGTCATCCGGAGGTGAGTCGAGGCAAGCTTGACGTTTTAACCTGTCAGCCGTGCGTGTTAACTCGTCCTCCGACGCGAACTGGTTATTTCTGGCTTGATTTTTAAACTACTAAATGGCTGTGAATTCATTGAGCATATGTAGTTCTTCCGGTTGGCTGAGGATTCAAGAACTAGGGATTCCCCCCCCCCCCAAAAAAAAAAAACACGTCAAAACCAGCTTAACCCCGTATGTCCGGCTGTTATTGATTGGGGCTGTGCAGTCAAGCGTAAACACAAACAAAAGGCACCACACTGAATAGAGTGGTCCTATTCATCACACCCGGAGCCTCCCTTTCGTAGGTATGAAAGCTTATACTTGAAAAAGCTCCATCTATTCATTACACTCCCAATCAAGAAAAATATAGTTGAAACGTGAATGGATTGAGTACGCACAGGAATGCGTCTAAAGACGTCAACCGGCCATGTATACTTTTTCAAACCGCGGCTAAACCCGTCGTCCGGAATCAAGAGGTTATAGACGAAATTAATTTGCAGTAAGAAGCATTAACGTCTGAAATTTATTCCCACCCTATGACATCAACTCACGCACTGTAAGTCAACTCACGTCCAAGCTGGAAAACCGCTGGTCTGACCACCCACTGAAACGACCAATATGACTCGTTTCTCCAATATATGGAGATGGCCAAATAAACATAAGCTTAAAGGCTGAACTTCCTGGTAAAGATACCAGACAGACAGGGTGTCAAATCTCGTAAGAATTTTACCCGAGGTTATGTCTCTTTTTCCTTCTAACCTTTCACAGGGGTACGACCACAGCTATTTCTTCATTGCAACTTTCTTGAAGGACCACATCAAATATCACATGAAATATCTCTCGGCATAACGGACTCGCCGCAGAGGAATAATCTCTGTCAGATACACAGCAGCTAGATTCTGTTTTTATACAAGACAGACACATAATTTTGTTTCGTTTGTGCTTTTGAAGGATTGTTGTGATGCCGTTGAATGACACATAAGTTGCTTGTCAATAAATTTGCAACTCTTTGTTGTACCAACCCTTTGTTTTTGTGTTTAGAATGAAAAACAAAAATATTTTGGCCGATTAAAAAGTGGAAATACAAGATCCAGTGAATCATGTAAAACTACAGAGTTTTGTATTAAGTGGATCTCTCGTTTTGACAGGATCTGGTATAAATGAGAAGAAACTAAAATGGAGCTAGTATAATGCATTTTATTGAAAACCATCTAAATGTGGCATTGACATGTCACATGATCTATTTTTGGGTAATTGCAATTTACATGAAAATTGGCAATTATCTGTTTGTCAAAATACTGTAGTGTACAGTATATTTAATTCAAAACACCTGGTTTGCTTTTGTGTAGAGACCATTAAATTTGTACAATTTGACATTTTAGTCTGGCGTACTTGAAACAAATTGTGTAAACTACGTATTATTTTCCATTCTCAATGCTGAATTTACGGCTCTATTCGATAACCAAGATATCGTATAACAGTAATTTTTTCATTACAAAGCTTACATTATATATTTTTTATTATAAAATGGAAATCTCAATTTTCAAAATTTCTAACTTTTATGTCTGATTTTGCTTGCCGGTGCCACAAATGTTCTTAAGTGTTTTGGGTGACCTGCCAAGGGCTTTGTCATTTAATTCATTCGTATCTCTTCCATTTTAGCTCCATACCTTCATTGGCTTTTAGCCTTGTTTAGGGCGAACTTGCCAAAAAAAAAAAAATGGTTTGGGTCACATAAAATGTAACCTGCACAATGGGAGATTTTTGAGATGCATGGTGGCAGCAGACATAACTGTCCTTTTCCATTGTTCTCTCCAGTCGTGTGCATGCTCAGAACTAGCAAAAAGCCACCAGCCTTCCATTAATACAAGATATTTGTACCTAACCTATTCCTTACCTGTAAACCTATATTTGGTACATGCAAATGTGTCTGAAGGGTCGGAATGCTGTGGAGTCCAAATTTCATGTCTCGCCGAGATTTGAAACTCTTAACCTTTTCACGACCAATAGTCTAGATTGAAGAAATGTGAAATGCATTGATTATAGACGACGTATGTTTACAATGCGAACACACTTTGAAGTGTTGATTCAAGTGCACTATGCACACATGAATAACAGCTTGTCAAATACCATTAATGGAGATAGTAGAATAAAATGCTAAGAGCTTAAAACTCGTGTCAAACAACATTTTTTTCGATTTATTTCCATTTTAAAAGGCCATAAAAACTTGCTGAAACGGACAGCTGTATTTGTAGGACACGTGCAGACATTGTCAAGAATTTTGGAATGGAGAAGTGATTGTGCAGCTGTCTTAATAGAAAACGGGTGGTTTGGGTCTTTCAACATGTGGTAAACAAGAGTAACGTTTCCTGGGCTGCGTGTTGAAAATATGACATTTAAGAAATTGTGATGTTCTCCGATATTAACCAGTTCGCGCCGGAATAATTTTTGCTGAAAATTCCTATTTTCCAAAAAGGCAAAATATAGCAGCCAACTTCTGATATACATGTGTACAGCCAAACGCCACAAATACTGATTTGCAAGAGTCATTCCAACAGTATTTGTACAATATTTCTTGCCGAAACCTCATTTCAATACTCCGGTGTGCCCACTGGAGCGTAAATTGTAGAACAACAGGCCGTGCACAGCGGCCAAGTTCAAGACACGGTCAGACTTCTCCGACTTTGTGTACAAAACAAATGAGGGATTAGCGTGTTGAGACGTCACCCGGAGGTGAGGCAAGCTTGACGTTTTAACCTGTCAGCTGTGCCCGTGTATAAAAACAGCCAGATCGTGTGAACACGTCCTCCGACGCGAACTGGTTAAAGCCGCTGTGTCTGTACTCGGACTAAATTTTTTATTTAAATTGATTTCCCCCTACAAATTATGGAAGAAGAAATCACTACACTCCACACTCCGTCAGGGGAAGATTTTTTGAAGGAATGTCTCATTGGCAAGCTAATAACTTATCCATTCAATTTGATCATTTATTTTTCAGTGTGCCATACACGGACACAGCATCTTTAACCCCTTGAGTACGGTATTTTACGGGGTGCTCTGGCAGCCACAATGTGTTGTTGGCACTGTTTTTGTGTGCAAAATTCCGTCATCCGTATGCAAGGGGTTAAATATTGAGATCGACTCATTTTTACATTTGGTGATATTTAATCAGCACCGTGTGCATTTGAAGCCTGTTTTTTTGGTAGATTTTTTCTGATTTGTTGAAGCTAATAAATAGAGATGGGCAAGTATTACAACAAAGTGTGGGTGTTTACCTGTTTTATGACATCTATAAAAAAGAATTAAAAAATTTCAATTTCTCCAGAACATCCAGAAACAATGTCTGTTCATAATCTCATATCTTAACAACCGAAGTGATTTGCGTGATTTGCAGGATTTTCTACAAAAAAGAAAGCTCATTAATTACGTTTTAGATTCATTTAAAATGGCATGTGCAGATTAACAAAAGGAGGAAAATTTGAGGTTTTTACATGTTATTCAGGATATCGTATTGTGCATAGAAGAAAGTGCACATCTGTATATCCAATGAGTCTTATATCCAAATTATCTAGTTTTATTAAAATTTATTACCAAGTTTGGTCACAAAGAAAACACTCATTACATTCATATTACCCACAGCAAATAAACATTACAAATCTACATTTAATTCAATCTGAATATTTCTACAGGTAAACATCAGCTGCTAAAATTCAGGGTTTCTCACACAATCTTCTAAACTAGCACAGAAAGGAGATAAAAAACCAAATTAATGCGTAAAAATCACGAATTAAATGCTACACACAATATTCAATCAATTCAAAATGCTGTACAGTTGGTAGCGGTGGAATATTAGTGACTTGTATAGATGTTGCAGTGTGCAACATTCAATTGGCTCATTCAAATAATTTTATTGAACAATCAAAGTTTGGCAAGGGGATGATCAATTGGCTTTATATGAAATAACGTTTCATCTCTCAAAGGTGGAATGTTTCATTAAAATTATTTCAAGGCAAAATGATATTTTATTTTACTCTCAATAGTACAAGTACATAGTTACAATACACGGCTTTTGTTTAATATATTATCTTTTCTAAAAACATGCTATGTACAATGACTTTCTTTAATAGTTACCAAAGCAAAATCTGATTACGCATGGAAATAATACCATTTAAAAAGTTTCTTTCCACTTAGTTTTATTTATTATCTAGTACCACAAAAAGTACTGATTTGTGTAGGTAGAAATGCTGATCATTTTAAGAAGAAACAAAATTGAATGAAAAAAATACCACAAAATACCTCTGAATACATTATTCTGTTGCTCGCTATTCTTTCGTAACTTCAACATGTTTGATGGAATTGGCTATAAGTATAAGATTCAAAAACAGTCATGTGCATTTGAAAATAGGTGTTACCTTAGATATAATAGAAACTTGAGCAGGGAG
Organism: Hippasteria phrygiana; assembly: GCA_037893225.1. Lineage (NCBI taxonomy): Eukaryota > Metazoa > Echinodermata > Asteroidea > Valvatida > Goniasteridae > Hippasteria > Hippasteria phrygiana. Next base: position 3,601,935 of record JAZGUH010000202.1, read on the forward strand.
GGGGGGGGGGGGGGGTCATTTTCACAAGACTTTCTGAGTCTATGGAAAATTTCAATTTAAAACAAATTGCCCCCAGAGAGGTCGAAGACACAGCAAATGAAAACATATTTCATTTTCTCTCCAACGGTTCAAATCCCAGCCTAGCCCATCATGGCACTTGTGTCCTTGAGCAAGACACTTTATCATAATTGCTTCTCTCCACCCAGGAGTAGAAAAGGGTACCACTGAGAGTTGGGGAGTAACCTCGATGCCCGACATCCTGTCCAGGCGGAATAGAAGTATTCTCAGTCGTTAAAAGCCAGGGAAACCGGATATAAACACTGGCTCGAGACAGCTTACCTTCGCTCTTTCCTATAAGAAATATATTTTTAGGGTTTGTAGATAACACCAGGCAAAATAATCTCGACTCGGAAGAAGTGTGGTTCTGAAAAGAACGAACCACGGGTCGAGTGGAATACCTCTTTCACCTTTTCCATCCTGCAAAGCTGCAAATCAAATTTCCTCTCTCCAATCAGACAGTTAATTCAAACTCTCAAGTTTTGCAACCAGAGACTCACTTCCGCGGAACTGGTCAGATATTACTGCCTAAAATGAAGCACTAAAGGAGGAGGGGGTGGGGTGAACTGAAACAGACGGTTATTTAGATGACCCGAGGTTTGAGAGAGGAGATGAGTGGTTCGTCGGGATTGCTGCAGTAATCGACAGTCGTGACCTCATAGATGGCTTGCTTGGACGGTCTCGTCTCACAGGCGCTGCTCACGTCGTACGTGTAACCAGTTCTGGACAAATTTTAAAAAAAAATGGAGTGCAATGAGGAAACATTACAAACCCACATAACCCTTGTAGGGGCGGAGCCATTTTTCCTTTTTGGGAGGGAGTGTTGGGCCCAAAAATGTCAACAAACATTCTTGATAACCTTTACCTGATCAAAAATAACCAGGGAACAATTTTGGGGGTTACCTGGGTTTTCTTAAGAATTCTTTTCCAGAAAATTATGTTTGTATGTCATTTATTTCATACTGCATGTGTTTGGGATGATTTTACATAAAGAAAATCTACGATGTAATGGTGTATGAATAATTGAAGCTAGGGCTTAAAGCCGAGTTTCTGTGTATTCGTAATGTACATGGACAGTTTCGCTGAAGAGTCCCCGCCCCGGCATGGACCAATCACTAGCAGAAACATTTGCAGACGATCTCCATCGCCGACTGCATCAGTCACGAATAGCAATCAAAGAACCGACATAAAGCACAGCCAACATACGGCCAATCAGTACAGAAGACAAGCCCAGATTGCTCCTTCCTACATTGCTCCAGCGTGATATGGCACCGATAGCTTCCTCCGTGCCCCATCAAAGGAAAAGACGGAAAACCCGGATTCTTGCGTTGTTCGGGAACGCACGATACATCTCATTTGCCGCTCCCGACAAGGCAATCAGTGAAATCGGTCCTGTTCGTTAGCTCGCCCCGCTCAAAGTGCAAAGTGTGCCGAAACTGCCAGAGTCATTAATCAATGTCCGATGTTTCCCGAGACTCGGACTTAAAGAGGCGACCCTTTCCGGCATTTTACTCGGGAACTTTAAGTGGATTATATTAATGGCCGAATCCTACAAAATGAGTCTTAAAGACAACACTGATTAGTTTGTCACTGCGTGTTAATAATAGAAAGAGCATACTCAACTCCTCATTTTGATATCCTAATGAAAAAACTTGGCAGTAAGCAAAAATAAGCTGTGGCAATATACAACACACATACATTACATTTTGGCTGGTATCCTGAGCGAAACCTTTTTTGGTTATGCTTGACAAATTGTTGTGCCGAGCAGCTCCACGAAATTGTCCCGAGATGTAAGCTTACAAGAGGGTGGATTACACAATGCCGAGAACAAATTAGAAACTTACTACCGGTAAGTAGTTCTCTTAAGCACATTTTCTTGACAGGGCAGAGAGGAGAAATAAATCAAGTTTGCCAACAGGTGCCGACAAATTTTTCCAATGTCTGTCGATCCTTGTTCAATTATATAAATCTTGTCTGCACTGCCAGTTTCTCAGTTATGTACGTACTTTCACAAGGCCAAGAAGTACATTATATCATAGACATTACTCTTCTATGAGATGCAGATCAATTAAGTTTGGCGAGCAGGTGGCATAACTCCCCCCCCCCCCCCCCCCTAAAGTGCATGTGTGTCTTGCTTTAATAGAATCATCAATAATTTCTGCATCGTCGTCGGTGTCAATGAGACGCCTGCCTTTTTGACAGTTTGAGCAAAGCAGTTACCTAATCCTGACGGCTGACAATTTCGGAGAAAATCTTGTCACAGCCCTAGCCGCAACGACCTTCGTATAAAGTTACTTCCCTAAACATGCCTGTTACAAATATCAGGCTGCCGACTTGTTGCATTGTAGAGAACCATTTCACAAAGGTCTGTAGTGACATCGTGGTAATTTCCAAGGGGTGTGCTGGGGGCGTGGCTTATAATCAATAATTAGTATTCATATCACTAACGATGCTATTGGCAGGCATGCAACTTGGAATGAAAAAACCAAGGAAATTCCAATCTTTAGAAGACTTTGTTCAGTGTTTTTTTCCATTTTCAATGGCATAAGTTTGAAGTGAAAAACGAGGAAATCGGCTGATCCGAGGACAAGTTGCATGACTGTATTGGAAATTAAATTCCCTCCGTTCTCTAAAACATTTCCCAGCTTCAAGAGAGAATATCACTTTCCCCCAATGGTCCCTTGCCATATTCCATTGCAAAATCTTAAATATATAAAGTTTCTAGAAGCCTCCTACAGAAAAAAAAGCTTTGAACTGTAATGAACAATGTTCACAGGTGAACCAAAATCCCCCCCCCAAAAAAAAATCTGCTATATTTTACAACTATTGTTCTTGTAAAACATACATAAAATTTTAATTTTCAAATATTTTTTTAAAGTTTCCATCTTTGAAAGCCAATTGACTTGTGTCTTGTTTCAAAATGAGGTCATTTTGTTTATCTTTGTTTTTAGGGCAAGAAAAATACAACAGTAGGTGATATTTTGGGGTGGGCACTGGGCACACCCCTTTAAGGGATTTTGTTCTCATGGCGGAGGTACTTATATCGCTAATCTCCCAGAAAAGGTGCGGTTTTGCTTGGCCGGGGCGGGCCAAGACAAACTCATCAGCCCGTCGGCCCAAAGTGCATGTATGCACAGCCCTCGCGTTGCCATCAATCATAAACCGTTCGAGGGAAACAGAATTCAGGGGGAATATATTACAATGTTTGAAGTGGATGGATCGTCAAAAGTGACTGTCCCTAGTAACTTACAAAACTCACGAGAGGGCTGTGTATCGTTTCACCCTTTGCATGATCTGAAATGAATGTGCCGTGTTGCCAAGTGCTACAATAATGCGTAAAACAAACAATGCAAGCTCTGTAGATATGTAGACTTCATGTGCAGGGCATGAACATTGATGGCAATTATGATGTATATTATTAATGCAGAACAAATATCCTGTACGATTTTTGAAGAAAAAATCTATTGTTTCAAGGCTATATAGCTCAAAACTCTGGGACTATGGGGGGGAGGGGGGAGGTTGGGGGTTGAAAAGTCTACAGCCCCTCCCCCCCCAAAAAAAAAAAAAAGAATAAAAATAAAAATTGCTTCCTGTATGTTTAGTAAATGAATTTTTTTTCGGAAAAGCCTAAAACTTTTTAAATATTTTTGAAAATCTGACAACATTTCTCTGGAATCTTTTTAAAATGAGGTTTAGACCTACTAAAGCCCCCCCCCCCCCTTCGACACCTCCCCTAGATGCAGTACTGCTGCACTACTGATGTGATGTGATGCGGGACCCATGGACTTACTTTCTGAGGTCAGACATGGGGTCGTAGTGGCCGACTTTGTTGGATTCGGACCGGCTCTGCAGCGCGCATATGCAGACAACCATCATGCAGACAGCAAAGAGAAGCGCCCCCGCCAGGCAGCCGATGACAACGTAGAAACGCCAGTTGTCCTTCTCCTGGACATCCAAAATTGTCCGACTCTCCAAGACTATTTTTAAGAGGGGGGAGGTGTTGAAAAAAAAAAAGACAATGAAGCTGTGAATTTTCTCCCATCCGCATTAATTGACAAAGCCAGAAACTTTTGCCTGACCAGCCACTAGGTCTAATAGCTATTTCGGGAAATCAGCCAACAGTATAAGCCAGTTCGGTATTTCAACTGTGTGCACGATGACATTTTATCCCGAATGACTCACGTGACCTAACGCGCGCGTGTAAATGCAAAAGGTGGTCGCACAACGCGCACGTGTTAAATCCAATCAGAATGTGCGTTCGCGTAACACGGCGTGACATTACGTCAGCAATTTTATCCCGAATAACCTTTGACCTTTGAAATACCGAACTGGCTTTATTGTGATGGCGGTTCCAATGTCGCATAGAGTCCTAGCCGCTCTCCGACCACCAATCAAATTGTTTTTGGGTGGTAGAATTTTGTTGGTTCTGTGTTCCCCCCCCCCCCCATTCCCCCACCCTAAAAAAGTTGCATTGGTTCCATCTATGGATTTCCCCCTTCCGATCCCACTCCCAGCATGTCCCGGCGCGTGTACTAAATGAATTGACATAGATTTTCAGTGAGAAATATGTGACAGTGAATTGCACAGGAAAATTCATCTGCAATGTACTTCTTTAACCCCTTGCGTACGGATGACGTAATTTGGCACAAAAAGAACAGTGCCACCAGGCCGGATGATGCAATTGGCCGCCGTTTGTGCAGTTTCAATCCATGTTGGATTAAACAGTGCCACCAGGCTGGATGATGCCATCGGCCGCTGTTTGTGCAGTTTCAATCCATTGTTGGATTATTGTGTATATGTTACGCTTGACTGCACAAACACATTGTAGCGGTTCGCTTGACTGCCGCGGCCGGCACCCCGACGTCTCCCGTAAAATACCGTCCTCAAGGGGTTAACCTCTTCTGGCCAGCTGTTATTAAAGTCGTGCAGCCAAGTCTAACGCACAAAATAGACAAACAATGGATTGAATACATGCAGGAATGCGCATATAGATGACAGCCAGCCGGGTGGTCTTTTTCAAACCGCGGCTATGGCCGTCATCCGTATTCAATGTGTTAACTTGCCACATACACGTATAAAGGTCATACACCCCGAACAGAAAAAAATCGGCTTAAACATATTGAAAATAAACTATTTTTTTAGCAAGGTGAGAATCCTGAATTTTAAATCAATCCCTTTCACACCTTTTTTTTTTTTACGGTAATGATTTGATTACAAATGGAGATTTTTTTGGGCTTGACTGCCCGGTAATGGCTTTGTGCTAAGCCCTGGCTGCCTTTTGCATAACAAGGCGGTGAATGTTAACACACCTGCTGTGGAACGTGTGAATGTGCCAGCAGGCCCTCTTTCTTGGGTTGCCAAAGTGCAACTCGGGCTGGTCCAAGCATGGACTAATTAAATTAAAATTGTATTATCAGCTTTACAATCGGAGGCTGTGATGTTGACGCTGCATCAGATTTAAAGTATGCCCGTAATATGTCACAAATATGCGAACTTTCTCTGCAAAAAATGCCTCAGATTGGAACTAGCAATGCAACACACTGAACTATGAATGATTCTTGGAAAGGACTAGTCCAATTAAGGCCGAAATACTGGTTTTTTTTTTTTTTAACACTTCTGGATGTGCATACATGCACACAAACGTTTGTTGGCTGTTTAGAAGCATTAACACCTTCTGTTTGGCTGTATGGGGTGCTGTTTTGCCAATACGGCCTTGTGCAGCCAAACGTAATGCAAACAATAGGAAAACAATGGATTGAATATGCACAGGAATGTGCATATAGATGACAACCGGTGATGGTCTTTTTCAAACCGCCACTATAGGCCGTTGTCTTTATTTAATGGGATAACCATTAGATGTATGACTCAATTCCAACACTTTTATCAAATTATTTTTAGGGAAGGAAATTATTTTCAGGGTCAACTTTGGGGGCAATCTTTTTTAAAAAGTTCTTCAAAAAACTTGATCTCCCTGATTATATGACATGACTTACTTTCACAGTGCGTGCCGATGATTCCCGGCGAGCAGTGGCACGTGTACGAGTTTATGCCATCGGTGCAACTTCCACCATTCAGACAAGGCATCGACTCGCACTCGTCGACGTTTTCCTCACAATGTGCCCCTAAAGAAGGCCGAACAAAATTTTAAAAAGTTAATCAAATAGACTTATGTGCCTTGTGTTTATAATTGTATTAGCACTGCGCGAGATATGAATCCACACCCTAAAGTTTACTAGTGCAAGCGTCTCAACCCTCTACAATGCTGAATGTGTGATATACGATGTTGGAAACCACTCGCCCACAAAAAGCATTCGCCCTGAAATTATCGAGAGTGAAGAGATCTTCTAAAAGTACAATATTATATTAATAACCCCCTTTGAAAATGTGCCGTTTTTCTGAACTCGTGACAAAAATACTCTTGATTGTCAAAATGATGACCCTCAATGTCAAATCCATTTCTCTTGTATAAATGTTAAAGGGCTGTCTTGTATTACCATTACGGTAATTTTATTTACCATATTTAAAAGAAATAAGGAGCAATGTAAGAAGACCCAACTTCTGAGATTTTAGGATATTGTGAGTTCTTTTATTCATTATGTGAAAGGTAAAATCTCGTTTACAAATTTACATCACCCTCATGCAAATTTGAATTGTTGTTTATTGTCTTTGTCCAAAAAGCTTGCACCATTAAAAATGTTTTTTTCCCGCGCAAGTACATAAACTTGTATTTGCAGACAAGCACGTACACTCTACATTAGCGTGGGCCACTTGTTCTGTCGCTGTAAACCCGCGTGCGAAATTCGATACAGCATCCAATCAGAATGCTATCATCTTAGAGAGTTTAATGGTCTCCCGGAGAAATCCTTCCCTGTCGATTCTAGGTTAGCAATTATCGCTGCGTTACAGGCTAGGAGACGGGCGGCCTGGAAGTGCAAGATAGCATTTTCCATCATCAAAGGATACGCGAACACGGCTGTTACGTCTGTAGCCGAACACGAAATCTACTTTGGGATTTAAGTTAAGACGGATTTGTGACAGCGGGGCAATTAGTTTTTTTCCTTTTTTTTTTTTAAGGGGGAGGGATCGAGGTGGGATGCCAACTTGTTTTGTTTATAAGACAGTTAGAGGCTTGTTAAATGGCTTATAAATTCCTTTTACCTGGGATCGTTTGTTAACTCTCCTGTACTGGGAAATGTGGGATGTTCAGATTGATCTATCAAAAATGAAGTTGTTGAAAGCTGTTGGTTCCTCTAGTTCAGTTATAAATATAGAGCGGAGGTTTCCCTGGTTTACATTCCTAATAGAGACATCACAGTTAACCTGAATAAGGTTTGAATCAATTTTTTTTTGGGGGGGGAGTTACATCCTTCATGGAAGGAAACCAATTTTTTAGTAACTCATTTCTAAAAACAACTTTTGGAGGAGATTATGAAGAATTTTAAACATTCAAAACAAATGTGATTCAACATTAAGTTTTTTTGTTTTTGTTTTGTGGGTAAAGAATTAAAGGTACTATACAACATTTGAAAACATACAAAAAACAAAAACTACTGAATTATTACGAAATACCGTACTAGACTGTAAGTAAATAGCAGCCTTAATCAAGCATCCTGTGAAATGGCATCTGGTGCGCTGTCGTTTTCAAGAAACGTGGAAATTTACATCATTTTAACAACTGTCGGCCAGAAATAGTCTAGTTTCCAACCCGACAATTCTCCGTTTTATGGTAAGGGAACCAGACTAGAACAAAATGTTTCTTTCTCTGTTTTCCCAGCATCTACATGTATGTACACAAAACTTTAAACAGGTCAGTGTTATAGTATTTGCTAGCATGCTATAAATATTAACCCCCAAAATCTTTTTATTTATGAAAATTACAGCAAAAGCAGCTAGACCTTCCCCTTCAAAGATAAATTCTGCGTCTGCTCCTGTAACATGTCCAAAATCTAATTCTTGCCCACGCACCATTGATTATAGTTTTTTCCCCCCCCATTCAACCATCACATTCAAACCCACTCACTGCCCGCATCTTATTTCACCTTGCTCTTTAAAATACATATCCCCTGACCCCCCGTGGAATTATTATTTTCTTACAATGTAAACGCCAAATAAAACAGCAAGACCGATCGCTGTGCAAAAACATTCCGTCTGCCGACATGTGTGCCCCGCAAAATCCAATACAGCAATAAAAATTGCGAAATGGACACGCTGCAGTGTCTCAACCGACCGTTAATTGAATTAGAACACCGTTAACTCACTTGATCCCCTTTTATGTGGCTCCGTGGTTCACAAACAGATCTTTACCCCATACCCACAAGCTATTATCTCTGCCATCCACTCATCGTTGTTTACACAGGCTATATTATTCACCTTCTAAACAGACAACGCAGCCTCTGGATTGTAAAACGATAGGTTGTTCCGAGATGTGAATTTGCAGTCCAGACGAAGAGGGTGGAAAAAAAAAAGAAAAAAAAAAAGAAAAAAAAAAACGGACAAAAATCGATGGTTGCTTTTTGACATCCATCGATCTATCTCTCGACTCGGTATTGAGGGGTTTCTGTGCACGACACCTTTTCCCTTTTGTCAATAGTCTGCGAAAGTCCGAACATGTGTGCGAATTTGATTTTCGGCTGGGGAAATTGTTTACTGACGTCTGTGCCGTAATTGTGATGCATGGCCTTGCCTTGCTTACGCAGAATAAAGTAGATGATGTATCGTGAATTTTTCTTGTGTACTTTTTTGTGTATTTCTTTTTTGTTGAATCGTACCCTTTTCAGTAGAATTCAGAGATAGTTAAAAAGCTTAAAGCAACTGTATATAAAAAGAAACAAACAAATATTTTCCGATGTTGTCATATCAACCTGTGAGACTTAAATTTGGTCTCTTTGTGACTGGACATCATGGGAAATTCCACCAATATTTAATATAAAAAAATAAAAATAAATAAAATAAAAAAATAATAATAATAAAATTCTTTTGTAAAATACTGTTCAAGCCTTTTTATTGTAATATTCCATTACTTTGATATATATCATCATTACTTTCAGATTCTGACGAATGCCACTGTAATATTCAAAGAAAAACAATGTACAATTTTTTTGATTTTCCCCCCTGTATAATAAATTGGAAAACAACAAAATGAGCTGGGCTAACGTTTCAAACAATAAGCAATTTTTTTCTCAAAGGCAGATGGCATTTCCCAAAGAAAGAACTTGCTTAAGTTTGAAACGTTAGGCCAGCTAATTTTGTTGATTTGTATATTTCAGGTCAGTCCAGTCAGTTGGCAGTTTAATTCATTTTCATAATAAATTAGACTTTAATAGAGTCCACTGCAGTGTCTCACTCGGATTAAGCCTACATGACTCGAAACTTGGGCTTGACATATACACTGTAACTCTAACATAAATCTCGAATACAAATCAGCACTGAGATAGCAAAGCTTGTATGAAGTAAAAAAATCAACAACAAAAACAAAAACGGCTGAACCTATAGGCTGTTTTTAATGCTCCCCAGGAAGATCTGAAGGAGGCCAAGGTTGACGAGATCTAGTAAATGTCAGGTTGTAAAAGGGAGGTAGAAATCTGTTCACAGTATAGGCTTGCTCAAGGCCCCGCGCGCCTTCATTCACTCCTACGAGGCTATTTACTCCACGGGGCACTAAGGAGGTGCCATGCATATTTATTCATCTCATGATTAGTGGTGAATCACCGTTGTATCGGCACAAAAGGGGAAACCAATTTCATGGATGAAATTAGCACACAAGCTTGCATGATAACTTGCAATCCTGAAGAAACCAGTGGAGACGAGACAATGAAAAAAAGTTCAGCTTTTAGGGGTGGGAACGAAAACCCCAGATAGATATTCTGAAAGAAAACTTGGGGACTAACAAGTCAATCCACATGTCCGTCCAAGGTGGGAATCGAACCTGGGTCACCGAGGTGCAAGGAGACCCGATCGAGTACCACTGCACCAAATTGGGCCCAATGTCATGCTAAAAATAGCAGTAAAAAAAAAAACTAGGGGAGGTGAGTTGGTCTCAATGACGGTGGAAGTTACCCGGCGTATAGGTCTGAAGATTGGGATAATTTCTTTTGTATCTGTTGACGATGTATCCTCCATTTAGATCTGGACCCCAGAAAACCATAAGGGTGGTGGGGCAGGCAACCTAAAATGTGGCCAACCACACCACCTCGATCTGTTGTAGCCCTACATGTACCTAGAATGGCTTTTAGCCTTGTATTAGGCGACTACCATAAAAGAAAAACAGGAAACTTCAAAGCTACTGTATACTAAGCACATTTCATGGTATTATTTCCCATAACCAACAATTCTGTGCTCTATAGGATTAGTAGATATGTGCTAGCATACACAAGCATAAAATAGTAATACAATAAGTGCAACAAAAAAATATATTAATAAATAAATAAATAAAAAATAAATAAAAGAAAAAAGAAAAAAAGAAGAAAACCATTGGACTAATTTCCCACCTGAAAACCCGGGCACACATCGACAGGTGAAAGTGTTGCCGTGGTCCTCACACTTGGTAGCGTTGTTGCACGGCTGGCTGGCGCACAGGTCCACTTTGGTTTCGCAGTTTAGACCGGTATAGCCCGAGCCGCAGGCGCACTCGTAGCGGTTCAGGAGGTCCAGGCAGGTGCCGGCATTCTGACAGGGGCTGGAGATGCACTCGTTGTACTCGGCCTCGCAATGGGTACCCGTGTAGCCTGCGAGAGGATGAAGTATACATCCAGTAGTATTAAGGGTTAATATCTTGGGTATCATACCATCTTGTAGAGTGGTAGATTTATGGGAAGGGGATCATTGATACTACCATTGGACAACCCGATTTATAGATACATTTTTTTTTTATAGTGGCAAAACACTGAGATGGAAAATATGTCGGATGAAATGGTGCCGCCATCACAGAGTGGCCATCATATCAATATTTTTATTTTCTCAAAGTCTCCCCATTCAGTGCACATTCGGTGGGGTTTGCCAAACAATGTTTTTATAGTCACCGCTAGAAAGGGATGTTTTTGTGGGTAGGGGGAAAAACCACATAATTTTTTCTTTCTTAATTAGTCTTAATAATTTACAAAAAAAAATGTATTACATCAAAATCTCTCAATGTATGTATTCATCATTTCCTCAGATCCACGGTGGTATTATATAGTCCTATTCTAGTCAGTGACCACAGATTCACCCTCCCTGGTCTCCATCCCATAGAAAGACTAACCTGGTGTGCAGTAGCACTGGTACCCATTATTCTGATCCTGGCAGATCCCGTGCACGCATGGACTGCTCATGCACTCGTCCGTCTCCAGCTGGCAGTATTCTCCCATCATGCCCCGCTGGCAGACACACTGGTAGTCGTGGCCATTGTAGCCTTGCTGCTTGTCGATGCACGTGGAGCCCGCGGAGCACCGGTGGGACTGGCAGCCGTCGTACTCCTCGCATTGGGGACCAGTAAAACCCACGCAGCAGTGGCAGGCGTAATTCTCCTGGAGGGAACATTGATGACACCAATTACGAGCTACATGTACGTAGAGCCATCCATTAGTGATATTCTGGCATTTGCGCTGATCTACGGAGTTATAAACTTGGTTACCACAGTAATTTTGGAAGCGGATGGGAATTTTGCCTTGTTTTTTCCCCAAAAGGTTGTTGTTTTTTTCGAGGGTTTTTGACCACCCTGTAAATCAGCAATAAATTATACTGAAAATTTGAAAACTTATACCATATATTTATTTGTTTTGCTGAGGCCCAAACATCTAATTACATCATTTTTAAAATCCTATGAAATGGTGAAAATACTGACAAAACCACACCGATCTTATTCACCAATGGGGCTCCCATTGGAGTTTTTGTAAAAAAAATCAGATGTTGAAATTGTATAAAAAGTTGATCAATAAATCAATCAAGCATGTCAATGATTGATCAATTACTAGGTGAACATGATTAATGATTAAATCAATCAACTCACCACCACACAAATAACTAAATTGCTTTAACTTTAATAATTTAAATTCAATAATTATACCCTAGATACATTTCTCAGACCATGATTAATTATAACTTCCAATTAAAAACCTCTAAAAATCGGTATGACTAGAATGAGCGCAACTCATTCTTACAATTTCCCACGGCTGGCCTGCACACAAACCATTTTGTTTCCTTCTTGTACCCACTAATGTCAGCTACATGTGTAAGTATGTCAAGAGACTCTCAGAAACACAGGACATTACTTTGCCCTCGACTCAAACAGTAGGGATGTTGTCCAAACCACTTGATAAAAGGTAAATAGCGTGTGTCGTTGCGTACATGTACATGTATATAGGGCAACACATGTATGCGCGTATAGCGTCAAAAGCAGTAGGTGCATATATTCAAGGTGCCACCGTCTTGTGAAATGTTTAGTTTTCACTTTGAAAAAGAACAACAACAAAATCAATTCTGGGTTTATTCTGAAGAAATTGGGAGCAAGTGCTATAAGGGGGTGGTGGGATCAACAAAAAATCCGGCCTATGCAAAAAGGTAAAATGCTATAGTACCGAACTGATGACGTCAATGCAATGTTTGGCACCAGAATAATTTTATTATTTTGTGTCAATGCATGTGTTTGCATGACTGGCTGTTAACAAAGGAAAAGTCAAAATCTACATTTGTTTGGAGCCAGTTGTCGTGCCAACTGACGTCAGACTTTCGGTACTCTATTACTGATGTAAATCCTTATAAGGCTCTCAAAATTGGATCCTTTGTTAAATGCATTTTGTGTAAATATTACTGCTTTAAAATTCCACCACAAAGATAACATTTTGAGAGATTTCTAAACAACAATCACAAACTGAAGTGTATCTGTACCACGTGCTATTCAAATGCCAACGTGCCTCTGACGGAAAAAACAACGACTGAATAAATTACCAGGCTGAGAAAGAACAAAATCGTCCAATGTCTACTCTGCCACGGGAATTCAACACCAAAGCACACATCACTTGAGGTAGAGTCCTGGCATTGTACAAATGTCCCGCAAAAAAACACAGCAAAGACTTGATCATGGGTGTAATACAATTTATTGGCTGCAAAACAGACCCGTCCGATAATCACGGGGATCGCATCTTGGATCAGCTGCAGCTGAATCGGAGAGGTCGTATGAACGAGTTAAGTGGGAGAATTGGTGAATTTCCTTCCCCTGGGGTTTTGAGAAAAGTGATTGGATGAGGCCAGCGTTTCTCTTGGATGTACCTTTTTCAGGGGGGAGGTGGAACTATCTGAAAGCAAGGACACAAGGTGTTCTCTCAAGCACCTTTCAAATTAATTTTCAGGGCAATCTTTTCTTTTTTTTGAAAATCTCTAACAAAAATTGGTTGGTGAGTCCCTCCCAAAAACAAATCCTAGGTGCGCCACTGGGGGAAATCTAAAGACTTTTCCCTGGTAAACTGCCTCCTATGATGTTTATTACTATGCTACTGACAATAGCAGGCAGGAGGTTGCATCCTGTTCCCAAGGCTCTTAGACATCACTGATGAGCATACAGTGCTAAACACTATCGGAAAAGGCAAAAATCTCATTTAAACTTTTCCTTGATTTTTTTTCAGATACGGCTTGTGACTCCAACTTGATGTTTGTGTCTCATGACTGACTTGGACTAAGAACCAGCATTAGTCTTCAACTTGAACACAACCAATTAAACCGGGATGTAGGACTCAAACTTGACACCGGGGACTTGGTCTTGAACTCGGACTCAAGGTTTCAGGACTTGAACGTATGTCTGCACAACCTGTCCACATGATTCAAACACAAGTTTTATTACAGCAGAGTGAGTTTGATGACCATCAACCATCAAAGTTTGGTTATTAGGTATTTACAGTGAAAGTAGTAACCCCCAAAATATAAGCACCTCAAAAATGGGGACTCAAGCACACAGAGTCCATTTTTCAGAGTTATTTTGTGCCGAGGGCTACCCCTATATTCATACAATTCCCTGGCCAAAGACAACAAACCATCTTCAAACACTGAGAAACAGTCATTATCTTCCTTTATTGATGCAGGTGGAAAGCAGAGCCCGCATTCATGTAAACGTAAACTTTGCCTCCGAGGACGGAAAAAAAAGAAAAGAAAAAAGAACGCGAGGAAGGGAAAGTCAGGAAGCGACCGAGAGCGGTGTGTGTGCAGGTGGAATATTGTGGAAGGGAGTATTCTTAATTTTTTTTCTACCCCTCGGTTTAACAACAGTAGCCAGCAAGACGCGCAATTACACTGCATTGTACCCCAGGGGCATGACCTATCGCCGTACTGACTGATCTTTGAATGCTCGGCATGCCTGCTAGGTGCGCATTCTTCATATAGGCTCTCTATACATATTAAACATCTTGGGGGGATTGGTGGGGGGTAGTCTCAACATGTTGATTACATGACATATCGCCGTACTGAATGGGGAAATCAGGTTGGTGTAGTGGTACTTTCCTCAGCTTCAACCACTGTGACCCTGGTTCGAGTCCCGGCCAACATGTGGATTGGGTTTTTAGTCCCTACCTGATTCTGTGGGTTTTCTCCAGAATTATTCTCTGGGGTTTTCCTCCCACGTCTAAAACTGTAAGTTCCTTCCTCATCTTCTATCATGGGACCCCACTGGAAATATGTGCTTTCCGAGAGCCTGTGTGAAAAAATTCACAGGCTTACTCGGGCGGGATTCGAACCCACGACTTCCTGCTTACTAGTGCAGACGTTCGAATCCCGCCCGAGTAAGCCTGTGAATTTTTCACACAGGCTCTCGGAAAGCACCGAGTATACAGTGCTTCATACATTACGTCGGGATAGGGCAAAAAGAGAAAAATCTTTGTTCTAATTTACATGATTACTATTTGTTCACATTAATTAATCAATATTTTTGCTATTAAATAAAACAAAGCAGACAGTTCAAAATATTCATTCAGTTGCCGTAAACACATTTTTTTTAAGTGCCATTTTTTTTTTTTTTTCCTTTTTTGAATTTTTTTTTCTTGGTCAGTGTTTTTCTCTCCCCAAAACATGGATTGAAAAAAAAACTCCAAAAAGCCAAACATTTTGTTTCCATCTGCAAAATTATTTGATGGAGGGGAAGTGGAGGCAGTAGGATTCTATCTAACATTTGTGACATAATTTCATTGCTATTTGCTGAACACCTGATAAAAGTGTAAGGCCTTAATTGAGGGTTACAAAATGGTTTCTGGTATCACTATTATTATCATCATAAAGAAAAAAACAAAACACTTTTTTTATTTTGGGGGGGGGGGGGGGGTGGGTGTGGGTGAGGGAGGGGGGGTCAAGGCTCCCGTTGGGGCCCCCTCCATCCGTGGCTGCTCATTTACGCCAGTGTTCCAGGCATCACGATGTTAAGACATTAGCCGACAGACTCATCTCTCTTGCACTTTACACGGTCTAGTTCACACCATCCTGACTTGAACGCCGTTGCCTGCAGAGATTATTAGGCTAAGCCCAGATGCACAAATTACACAGGCTGTCTACCGCCCCGCGAATTACTTAGTCTCTGACACCAGCCTGCAGGAAAGCCCTTCATCATAGACACAGACAACCAGAACTACTAAATGTCTGAAGCGTCCGACTGACTGACCGAACTGTATGCGACCAGTAAAGGGTGCTCTCCACTTTGTACAAATTGTTGAGGGTGCTGTTTGTTGCACAACTAGAGTCAAGTGTGGGCACTCAGGGCGTGCAAAAATATAAGGATCAAAGGAAGGACTGTTATTGGGTAATCCTGCCCGGCATATGCAAATTAGGCTTTGTATTTGGATTTACCCAGAATTAATTGCGATGTCCGTATAAATCTCATCCTCTGAGAATATTCATCAAAACACCAATAAATTTAAAAAACAAATTTCTCCATTTTTAAAACCATTTTCAGGAGAATGAAAATACATTGTAGCATCCAACTGTTCACCCCTTCTGGCCGGCTGTTATAATTAATGGGGTGTTGGTATGCCAAGACGGGCTTGTGCAGCCAAGCATATATGCACACAATAGATTGAGTATGTGCAGGAATGTGCACATCATGGACAACAACTGGCCAGGTGGTCTTTTATTTTCAAATCGCAGTCATGGCTGTCATCCGTATACAAGAGACAGCATTTACAGAAGTGAAAGCCATTGTCAGTGCCATATCTATACTACTTACCAGTTCCTATTTTTGGGGGTGGGAACCGGTCTAGCGAAAGCTACGGACTACCAGGGAAAGACCCAAATGCATTTCACCACCCACAAAATATAAACACACACATAATGGCACTCACATCAGTGGTGGGTGGGAAAACATTCATGTGCGTGGTGGAAACATCTGAGATAAAGACGAAACTCTTGCAACGTCGTTCAAACAACAAACAGCAAAACGAGTCCTTTTCCCTAAAAGAGTAATTTTCCCTACAAATGTAATTTCACAAATTGCTGCCGAGGATCGACTACCAGTAAACTCATCACAGCAATCAGAGTACTTGACTTTTTAAGTAATGACTGGCACTGGGGAACAATTCCAAAGATTTCTTCATTTCTCCGCAATTTGCCTCAGAGCAGAGTTGTGTATTTTTTCCTTTACGAGAGGGAACTTCAATTTGACTGATTGGACTCTTAACAAACGTATTTAAAGAGAGCTCATCCACGGCCAGAATTCTTGTGTCACTTGGAAGTAACGTCCCCAGTGTGTCATCGGATACATTTCCTCGTCTGGAGATTCATTTCCACTGTTTTCCCCCAAGGGGGTCCTCGATTGCTTTTGATTTCCTAAACGACGTACGGTCAATGCTACTTCAATGCTGTCTTTCCCTTGAACATATTTCTTTCTGATTACTTGTACACAAGCTTTCATCTATAGGCCTGAGAAAATCACGGACGGCAGAATTTTGAAAAATCCATTATTTTGAGATCTGAGAAGTCTTTTGGCCCGTCGCTGATTGACAATCGCCTCTTGAAAGTTTTAAGCTTTGCAGAATATCCTCTATACCGAGATACATTTGCAACACTTTTTGGTAATTACCATTCCACCCAACTCTCTCCTAAATAAAACAAATCTAAGCGGCCTTAAACTCAAAAAAGTTTCTAAAGATTTCTAAAAATCAGTTCCTCTCTGAAAACAAATACACTTAAACCCTCCCCAATCCCCAATCCAAAAAATATGTCTTAGATCCATTCCTGCTCATTTAAAATTGGCAGGACATTTTCTGAGTAGGGAGGAGTTTTTTAATATCGTCATATATCTGAAGTCCACTGGGATTTTACCAACTTCAGCTGCGTGCTACGACCAACTAGTGCAAGCCGTGTTGCCTTCCTTTCTGTAACCCCAGGGAATCAATACTGAAATCCGTGCGTGACTTGCGACTAGCGATCCGCAACTCCCTCACATGGGACGACCATACTACCAGCTGTGACCACGCATCCAGGATGTGGCCAGGGGCCCCCCAGTCGGCTGAGGGTAAAGTGATACCATGGAAATACACAGACCCCCGGGAACCGCAGAGAAAAGGGGGGCCGCCTGATCGTTTCGGGAGCCGTGCGTCTCCCTGACGTGCCGGGGACACCATTGATCTCCGACTGTCATCGTTCGTGTCATCCCTGCGTGGTCGATACTCGTCAGAGCAGAAGGCTATTAGATCAGACTGTCCGTGCCTGAACTTTTCAACAAAACGACAGTTCAAGAGGGAACTTCACATTACCCTTCCAAATTGCATGTACTTGCAGGATATATTTTAACGCTAATTTTTTTTTCTCATTTACTTATTTATTTCAATTACAAGAGCCAACCAATTTACCAAACAACCTAAAACAGCATATATTTGTCCTGGATCATACATTCTAATCTCTGCCTTTCCTTTGAAAAATCAACCTCCAAAATAATGGTTGACATGATACCAAATAACATTGGGAAAAAAGGGCCCGAACAGCAAAATGGGGTAAAAGACATAAACCATTTCCATGGCATTCCATTAAAATCCAGGGCTTTTTCTACAATTCAAACAACAAATTGTCCAAAAGTCCACATGCCCCTGGACTTTCTGAACTTGTATGAACCTAAACCTATTCATTAGTTATTTTTCCTGTGACATTAACACAGAAACCACCATTAATCTCTTTCACAAAGGTTCCTACATTTTCTCTCAAAACATGCATTTGCTTTCACCAAATCAAAACACCTGGCCCGTTCTATTATCCAAACAGTTATCAACCGGCCCCTCAGAATCTTTTGTGAATGGATCCCCATCCAACCATGTTTTCCCCCGCGGGTCCTCCGACATTATAAAGATCTGAGCGGTTTAGCCCAGGCCGGTCGAGAACGCCTCGCTAGACACACACGATGGATATACACCGATGCAAATGGAAAGGAAGTGTAATATCCGCCGGCAGGGGCCAGGTCTGTGCGAGTTTTCCTCTGGCTCGGACAATAACGGCGGGGATTGAAAAGCACAAAAACGGATTTTCAGTTGGCATACCTTTCACTGCGTTTTTGACACAATGCAATGCATTCTATAATAAACCTTGTCAGTTCCTTGGGCATTTCACTACTTGAAGCTAAATAACTGTTCTATAGAAGGTGGATTTTGAGGCGCAGATTGAAACATTTCCGGCTTTTTAGCAGACTGGGTTGGTGGGGCAAAACCAGGTCAAATATACGCACCCCCAACCAAGGTTTAGGGCTGTCCCAAATATAACAAATATTCGATCGTTAACCAAATATTCGAAAGCTTTTTGCCGGTTCAAATATTCACAAAAAATATATATGCACATATATACAGATACGACTCTGATGCATTTCAATAGAAAGGTTACGACGCTTAGTAGTGTCAAATGCCACATTTTTTTCGACGGTAACGGTTTATTGTTCCCGTCTGTAAAACCCTTGACACAATAATTACTGCAAAAATGTAGGTTTACAAGGTTACGGGTACGTACCTGGGTAACTGAGGTCGTACAGTGACCGTGATCTAAGCAGAGCATGCCTGTAGGGGATTGTGGGTAATGACACGTGTTGTCCTTCACCGTGATGTTGACCCGCAGGCCCAGGCGGCACTGGAAGAGTGGGTTGGGAGATGTTACTGCGCAGGGACAAGAAAAATTCACTTTGGGATAAACAATAGCAATTCGATTAATTATTTATTCATTATTCTTTAATTTTTCTTTATTATTATTATCAATAATTCTTTCTGGGTACTATAAAACCAAGGATTCATCCAAAGTGCATAAATGGCCTGAAAAACGAAAAAATGCTCCGAGGTAGAATGAAATCTCTGGAATGATTTTCTGAAGAAAACTCAAAGAATCAGGCAGGGACTACATGTAGAGCCCAATCCACGTGCTGGTCCAAGCAGGATTTAAACATTACTTCTCCTTTTTCTTTTTTTTAACTTGAAAGTGCAACCATAATTAGTACTATAATTAGTACTAAAAAAAATGGTTTGGGGTCTCTTTTAAAAAAATTGTGTGATTTCTCTCCCCCCCCCCCCACCCCCGACCCACAACCTGATCACACATTTATTCCTGTATCTTTTAACTTTACAATTCCATGGAATAGATATTTTCACATCTTGAAAAGGAAACCAAGCTCATTTCATTTTAATCTGCCCGTGTAGATGGTTTTTCGCAGAAAACCCTTAACAGTCGTTTCACTTTAACAATTCTCCCAATCCGATTATTTTTTTATCATCCAAAGTCTTCCCATAAATAAACTCTTCCTTTCAGCCATTTTCTTTCCCGCTCTCCTCTCCATCCTCCGAATCTGTCATCTTTCCATCTTCAACAAGCCCCCTGATATAATACGCTTCCCCTCTCTCTGGCCAAATAGGAACAAATTGTTTTTCCACCTAAAAGCTGGTTCTCTTCCTGCCAAAAAGATGAAATCTTTCATCGGAAAGTCCCGTCTTAGGAGACAGATCAACATCGGGTCAAATTGGAACAATCTGTTACCGCACCCACACGACCTGCTTCCAGGTTTGGGATAAGTGCATCTGGGAAAAAGGTATCTGTCGTCAAGAAGTTTCACCTTACAGGACGGGAATCAACATTAGGTCAAATTGGAACAAATCGTTGTGGCACACAGACACTGCATTTTTCAACCCGTTATCATGGTGCTTAGGAGACAGCATCAAAACAAGAATGAAAACGAAAAAAAAAGAGGGGAAGGCACTTGACTATCTTTTGCGAGAGTTCCGTCTCTTGCGCTTGAAATCAACATTCCCAATCAATCACTAGTCGGCCTAAAGTACTTCAGGAAATGATGTGGTACGATCAGAACATCTGCCCTGGCAAGAAAAGACAGACGCGAGTGGGAGAAAGAAACTTAAAATAGATGCGCACGGTTCTGGTGAAGGTGTGGGGGTTTATTGACTGGGTCTGTGAGATAAGCACAGTATAAATCAAAGTCGCTGATAAATACCATCTTCCTTTTGTTTTTGATACATAAGAGTATCAAGGCAACATTCATTTGTCAAACTTGTTTATTTTTGGGACACTGCGGCAGACTGAATGTCGAGATCTTGTACTAAAATATTGAGCTTCTTAACCCCTTGCGTACGGATGACGCCACATGGCATAAAAATAAAGTGACACCAGGCCGGATGACGCCATTTGCCGCCTTTGTGCAGTTTCAATCCATTGTTGGATTATTGTTTATGTTACGGTTGACTGCACAAACACATTGTAGCGGTTCACTTGGCTGCCAGAACTGCCACGACACCCCGACCTCTCCTGTAAAAACTGTACTCAAGGGGTTAAAAGGAAAAAATTGAAAGTTTCAATGTAATTATTTTAATTTAATTAAATTAATTAATTCATTAAGTAAATAACCCTAACCACCCCCCCCCCCCCCCACATTTTTACTTGGAAGTGTCCTTAGCCTGTCAAAATCCAACACTGCAGTATACCTATGGCACATTCTTTGGACTTAGACAAATTGGGGCCATCATAGCTCAATGTAAAGTAATGGTGCCAAGGCGCTACAGTCCTCAAGTACAACCCATCAAAAAGGTTAACAACCTGCTGTTGGAGTTTGTAAGGCTTGCAGTATAGTTAGGGTTTTAATGCACTTCACCCTAACAAATTCTGAAAGAAGACTATTTTTGAATGAAAAAAACAATTGTTGTGTTGCCCTCTGCAACCGACACTAAAAATCACAAAAGTCAGGCAACGTTTTAAAAAAATAAAAATAATTATTTTTAAAAGAAATTTTCAAAATCTTACCTTTTCCTGCACAAAATGAACAAGTTTTAAAATCATCGTCTTTAAATACAGCTACGACAGTACATATCGCCATCTCACTTTTAAATAAGCTTGCTTTGTGCCTCCCGACTTCCGAGTTACACGACATGTAGTATTGTTTTCATGGGTGGTAAACAAAATTAATAAAAAAATAAATAAACAAACAAAATCGACCGACTGACCCTCCCTTCCAATTTTTCCCATTTAAAGGGCAACACAAGCTTTTTTGGTTTTTCTTTTTGCCTTATCTAAAGCTAACAATTTAGCAATCTAATTTGAAATTTATTTTGCAGAGCGGTACATCACAAAATCACAGACATAACAGCTTTGAATGAGGAAACAGTTCAACCTTTAATAATATAAACATTTTGGGGGATATATGCAACCTCAGTGAAATAAAACCCACAGTTGGTGCTCGAAGCGTGTTTCCAGCCGGCCGGTCCCGGTCAGGCTCAAGGCTCGGCCAATTTGATTACCGGCAGCCTGGGAGCTTGTCTGCGAGCGGAGACATGTCATACCAGCCCCCTCAGCTGTGGGCTTAATCGTTTGTCTTGATTCAATTAGCGCTAATGACACTGTCCCAAGCCAAGCAGCTCCGAGCTATTGGACAGCTTCCAAGGGAGATATAAGAACTGTCTGCAGGCCTATGCGTTCCCACGGACTACAAGCTGTGGCAATTGTCATCAAATTTGATTAAAATTGTGCAGACGGTGGACCTGGTAAAACTCTGGACCAATCACAATGCTTGAGTGCACGCTTGCTTGTTCACATGAGCTTGTGATTGTTTCATATTTATTTCTGCTACTTTCGTTTTTCTTTCATTCTCTATAATTTTTGACAATTTTCACAACTGAAATAATTTCAACGTTGTATTCTGCGGTTTATGTTCATAAGCTTAAAAAGACAATTCTTGCTTTGAAAACATGTTTGTAAACATTGTTTTGACACCAAATGTTCATGGCTTCACAATCTATTTATTCAACAAAATTCGCTGGCCTAACATTTGGAACTTAAAAGTTTTTTCTCAAAGGCAAAAAGAGTCTATTATTTCACTTAATTATTCCTTAAAGATAATCTTTCATATACATTGTATGTGCACATCAATTTTGACATATTTATTGTATTCCTATTTGAACTTTTGTATTAATAATCAATAATTTTTACTTTTTAATACTGGGGCCTTTGGATTTGGAATGGGTGAAATATACTAAGAGCAGTGAAATAGATGGAATATCAGCACTGGAAAAGACAGAATTTCAGCACCTGAATAGATGAAAAATCAGCCCATGGCATATCGGAAATAGATAAAATATCAGTAGCAAACTAGATGGAATATCAGCATTGGAAAAGACAGAATATCAGCACCTGAATAGATGAAAAACCAGCCCATGGCATATCAGAAATAGATAAAATATCAGTAGCGAACTAGATGGAATATCAGCATTGGAAAAGACAGAATATCAGCACCTGATAATAGATGAATAATCAGCCAATAGAAATTCAGTAGTATAATGGACGGAATCCTCAGCATTCAGCAGCGAATCTATGCATAAAAGCAGCCCAGAAGCAGCTGGGCACACAGAGCCTACGATTGAAATAGTACAATATATTGATGTTCCAGGACTTTGGATAAAAAGGCAATCTATGTCAATAAAGGGAAGAAAAGGTCGTTTTTGAATCTGAATGCCTCCAATTTCACGATGGCATTTGTCAGATCTCTTTAGACGTTTCCCGATTTCAAACTGCATCTTTTCACAGGACGACGACGCATTTGAGACCTGGCCTGTCAAAATATGTCATTAATTGATCAGTGCCTTTTCATGTAATTGACCATTTGGTCTTGCAGACTAAGAATAAATACATAGTGATTTTGTTTTTAAACCCAAATATCTTCCCATACATAAATCCTGCATTGCTGTTGTGTAACGAAAGGAACTTGGAAGAATATGGGTTACGACTTCACGCCTATATGCACACTTTGCCGAATATTAAGAAAATACTGAACTGAGCTTAAGGGTTTTTACTCTCTGTGTATTAAAAAAAATCCGATTTTACTTTTTTCTTTGACAATGTAGTCATCAGCCATTGATGAAACATCAAACACCAACTCCTTGAACTGAGACTACATGTAGTACTTTTACCAAAAAGCTTGGCAACCACTTTCAACAGCTGTTGACTTAATAATTGAACCATTGCTAGGCAACCATTTTTAGCATATGTCGCTTGAATGCTTGAGATCCCCCCCCCCCCCCCCCCCCCTACATCTGGTGCTTACATTTTTCAGACAATGCGAAGCCACTCAGCTATGTCAAATGCAATTAAATAAAACATCTGGGCAGGCTGCGTGAAATGACGAATAAATGACGCATCGCACGGAGGAAAAATTCTTTGTTCACGGAGCGTCAGGTGTGGCCGTTTTGAATAAATCCAGGAATAGTGGGTGTAGCAATTATGAATAAGCTCCGACTTTGGAGGTTTTGTCCTTCTCAATGTACAATGACTAACTCTGTCTCTTAATTTCAATTTCAAAACTGATAACAAAATTCACAGGATTATAAATTTGATTCTTTATCGAAAACTAGGGCTGGACTAAAACAAAATCTAGGTGGTAGCCAATTTTTGAGAGATTACTTGAAAAAAAAAGAAGAATTTTCAGAAGACCTCAAAGTTTGCCATCTCCTGAAAAAGTTGACCGAATTACCCCGAACTAATGGGATTTTTTTTTTTTACTTTTTGGACTAAGCAACCAAGTTAATGGACATGTACTTATAATCCAAATATCGTTGATTAGATGTAATGTAATTTTCCCATATTAAGTAGGAGTGCTCTTAATGTAATCTAAGTTGATATAATTTGAGTGGGATTTGAACTGCGATAATCGGATTAAGTACGCGAGTTCGGTTCTGCATATTAGTGCAGGTATTAAATGGTAATCTCATCCCCGACATGAACTTGGAAGGTACAGGACTATAAGTCCTGCCTAATCTGGGACAACTCGGCAACAATAACAACTGCTGATTCTTGTTTGTGTCGTATTCGTTTCACATGTAAGCGTCTGGAGCTCGGAGGACTTCACGGCCGGCTGCACAAATCGCATCAAATAAACGCCGGAAAATTGGGTTAGGGCGCAGGTCTCCGATCCCCTTGCTGGTCTACCGACAGAAGTTTACCAACCCGTGCAGAGTTTCGAGTCCAGAGGTAAAAAAAAAATTCCACCAAGCGCAACCTTTACTACCAGCTCCTGCTGGAAAAATCCATGAAATTCAAGGGTAGGGGGAGCCCTACCCCCGCATGAATTCAAAGATATAAAATCTAATTTGGCCACTCTTGGGGCATCGCGCTTTGCCGGTCTCGGGAGGGATTAGCCCGCTCCCAGAAGGCAAATGGGCGTCTATTAAAATCACTGACTGGAAGGTATAATTTCATTATGGGAATAATCTGGACAAGCTTCGGGACAGTGCAGAATAATAACCAGTGGCTAAAGGCAAAGACTGTGAAGGTTTTTAGAAAGAAAAACAAACTCCCCTCCTGGTACGGTTCAGTGAAATATGTAGCGCCTTCAACTGTTTGTGTTTTCACCGCAGTGCTTAGGAAAATTCACAAGCCTTGGTGGATGCATGCACACGATATGCCAGTGGGGGGATACAGGAATTTCTTTTGGAGAAATCATTTTGAGAAATCTTGTGATAGACTATTAATCCAAGAGTCGAAGTGTCTTGTAAGGATATCTATAAACATTTTTTATATTTTTTGCCAAAGGTAAAGCAAAAAGTGGTCCCTCTCTTTTTGATCGTTTTGGGAGAAATTTTTCCCAAAAATTTAAATTCTGCTCCCTACTCCCCCGATCCAAAACCTGAATCCGTCACCAAAAAAAGACCACTCAATCCTTAAAATAAGATCAACCAGCACTGATGAGCAACACAGAGCATGGTTAACCCCTTGTGTCCGGCTGTTATGGATGAGGTGCTGGTAGGCCAAGCTGTGCAGCCAAGCATAAATGCAAACAACGGGCACCACACTGAATAGAGTGGTCCTATTCATCGCACTTGAAGCCCCCTTTCGTGTGAATAAAAACTTTGTTTGAAAAAGCTTCATCTATTCATTACACTCCCAATTTAAGAACAATATAGTTGAAACATGAATGGATTGAGTATGCACAGGCGTGCGCGTATAGACATCAACTGGGCAGGTGGTGTTTTTCAAACCGCTGCTTTGGCCGTCGTCCCGTATTCAAGAGGTTAAATCATGCAGCTATGCACCACCAAAATCTCAAACAAAAACTCTCAATGTGACTGGGGCTATTCTCAGTCATCTCCTCGCAATTTCCAACATTTCCATCGGCCGTAGTGCTTCTTCTTGCCCAACCAGTATCATCCAATTAAATAAAGGCAAAGTCACTCAAAGTAGCAGGGAAACTCTAGCCTGCAGTGCTCTCGGGCATGAGCGCTGTCGTGAGAACTGGGCCGGACACGGTGAATAAAGACTTCGGTATTAACGGGAGGGACAGGAGGGTATAACAGTAATGCTAGATGCGAGTTGGTGAAGAAGTCACATTGTAAGAGACTAGCCACTGGTTAAAGGGAAAAATGTCGAGGGCAGAATGTAAAGAAACTTGAGAGAAACAGATCTAGGGGGTGGGGGTACCAAATTTATGGGGGGGGGGGGGGGTGGGAAAACAAAAACAAATCCCAACACATATTGACAACCTCTAGCTCCTAAAAGTTAGACACTGGGGAGGAGTAAGACACTAATTCATTTGTAATATTTCCTTAGCATATTGTATACAATTTTACACACTACACGGACGGACCAAGCACAATATTTTTGCATTGATTACTATTCTTATGGTAACTAATTTTATCTTTAGATAGATGGTGTGGCCCCTTTTCTCCCTTACCACTACAACAAAATTGTAATAAAAATAATTTAAAATTTAGTTAGTCTGTAAAGTGCTACCCTCAATATTTATCTGTATCTACAATGTAGCAGACTAAATTGTTCACTACAATCCCGAAACTGATGTCGCAGTCCAGTATGTGACTTACTATACTGCAGCCCTTTAACAAAACTATGCGCAGTATATTCAATTATTCTACTTCTCATCACATGCATGTTCATTAACTCGCTGTCCGGACAATTGTCAACATGTCGCCAAGGACTCTGTTCCCGACTGGGACTGAAATCGACTCCCCGCTAAAAACCATCAAGATCGTCTCCGTTAACAATGCGGGTCCGTAAGGGCCTCTCTCAATTCCATAAAATGCGACACCTCATCAGGGAATCGAAAGTTTTTACATTCTCGTGTATCTTACACAAGAAACGGCGCTGCACGTACTATACTTGTACATGGGCATTTTCCCCTTTTTACGCCTTCTGCCCCCGTGGGAAATGGAATACGTTTCCTGAAGTCTTAGACGAATGAATGATTTAATGGGGTTACTATGGAAATCCTTTTAGCATGATTTCTGTGTTTCTTTCTTCCATTTGTGGCACAATTTCTGCCGATTACTTTCGAGCACACTTCAAGCAGAAGGGAGGAAAACGCATTCTAATCATACAGGCATGAGTGACACAAAAATCTGCACCCGGGGGGAAAAAGACTTTGGAGAAATATTGAATGCCGTATTTTTATAACCATCTGGAAAGTTGCATCACAGAACAGTCTGAGTGAGGCTTTCCCCCCATCAACAAATGTGAACCTGCCACCACAAAATCGGGCTTTTCCCGATTACAAGCAGAAACAACAATTGTTCGCTGAAATGTCAATTTTGGGATTTTAACAATTGTATATTTAAAAAACAAAACAATTCTATCATATCCCAAAGTTTTAAAACAAATGATTCTCGAAATATTTTTTTGAGAGGAATTCTTTTTTGACTTGAACTGGGGTTAAAAGTATGCACAAATCACAAACTTTAAGCTTCATTTTCTCAAAACAAGGGGGTTAAGACTCTGATAACTCTAAAAGGTTGTAGTGGGGGCTGGAAACGACATACAACACAACAATTTATCAAATTAAAGCTCTTAACCTGTACTGTCAGGAAATTCCATAATCTTGATTTTCAAATTTTGCAACTTTATGCCCATTTTGTGGTAATAGGTCACAAATTTTGAATTACACACCGAGATGTAAATCTCAGGTACAATTTTACCTGGAAAGGACATTCATCATAGAATAAAAACTGGGGGGGGGGGGGGGGGGGAATTACTACATGTATTCACTTCCAAGGGTAAATACAGAAATGTTGTTAAATTAAAATTGTAGATAAATTGATGCTGGTTTGTAATATTTGTAAAATTTCATCCCAACTGCATCAACCACATAAAAATATATATATACCCGTACAAAAACTGTGACAAAATAATGTGGACACTAGACATAATTATGTTTGTACAGTACAACAATGGCTAGCAGCACTGCCCGCTCAACATTTACGACATACTGAGAAAAAAAAAACAGCCCTTCGGTATAACTGCAGTTTGAAAACATTAGCTGCAAAAAAAAATTGTCAAGGCTTCAGCAAAGTGTTTGTAACCGGGAGCACCTCTCATAAAAATTGCATGAAAAGCTTCTTTCTGCGAAGTGGAGGTATACTTGCCAGATGAGCCATCTTTACTTTTAAAATATCTCATCTTAGAGGATCAAATTCTTAAAGATTGATGCATTGCTGCCTCTCACACATGCATATCATATCAATAATTTACATCAGGTTCCACGCAGCATCACTCATACATTTTGTATGTATATGCACTCTTCGATTTGTTTTTCCACCAAGCAGATAATGTTGCTTCATTAAGGGAAAAAAAATAGTGGTGTTGCCCTGTACCTAACATTAAAAGTCCCACATTTTTTGTTTTATATTAATTTTATTTTTTGTATTTTTTTTCTCTAAATCTCACCTTTTCCCAAACAAAACAAAATGAACAAGTTTTATTAAAATCATTGTCTTTAAATACAGCTAGAGCGCAATCTCACTTTTAAATATGCTTACTTGCCTCCTGACTTCCGGCCCTCCTTATTGGTTTTCCCCAGAATATCATTTTCAGGTTTTCCTCCCACTTATAAATAAACATTTCTTTGTCATCTTTCTACAGGTTTCTTCAGGCTTTCGAACTACAGTGCGATAGGCCTCTATGCACTATTGAGGAATCCCTGGTTTTATTACCAGAAAGAATTCAAATAAGTAAATAATTAAACTTTTATAAATTAAAATATATATTCATCAAGACTGTATCAAGCTTTCATTCCTCGCAAACAATGCATGGCTCATTTGGTCCAAATACTGTGGGATTATGAGTTATATATATCAAAATGTAGTTCTGAGATGAATTGTATCATTTAAGCTGATCAAATTCCTGTGTAACTGATTATAGAGTACCGAAGTCTGACGCCAGTTGACATGACAACTGGCTCCAAACAAATGGAGATTTTGACTGTTCCTTTGTTAACAGCCAGACATGCAAACACATTGACACAAAATAAGAAAAGTATTCTGGTTCCAAACATCGTATTGACGTCATCACTTCGGTACTCTAATTGGCAGTCTAGTTGTGTATGCAAAGGGTTACATTTTCTTTCACTTCACTGGGCCAGCATACAGACGCTAGTGAAAAACTGCTGTGGGCTAGTCAAACTTATTTGCGTTGCCCAGCAGGCTACATACAGTTAATAAAACAGTGACCTGCATATAAAGCTGTATGAAAATTCTCTCATGCAAATTTGTTTGCCAGATTGTATCATAAAGTCGGAGCGAGATCCCTGGCTAATACTGAATTTTGAGTTTATGCCTTCTGAAAAATTTGGGAGACCACCAACATACATGTACATGTAGGGCAGGATAGCTCAGTTTGTAGAGCAATGGTATGGTATTCCAGAGGTCGCAGGTTCGAATCCCGCTCCTGCCAGTTTTCTTTGTTCACTTTGAAAATTCATTCATATTACCCAGTCAGTTTCCCTTGTGGTTCGTTTGATGATACAATTGTTTTTTTTTTTCATATGCACAGGAAGCTACATACATGTACACTATAATTGTTACTATCAGAGGATTCTTTTATTGTACGGCCCGATGTACATGCTTAGGCCTATTTGGTGAAAATATAGTGGAATAATGCTACGCTAAGTTGCATGGAACTATACTGATTAGTATTCAATTGAATAAATAATTTCAAAAATTATAAAGATGAATATTAAAGGTAGCACTTTAAAGACTAACTATAATATTTATGTGTATCTAGCTGACTATTAAACACGGTTGTAAACAACTTGGTTCAAAAATTATAAACACAGCCTTCAAAGTCAAAGAAATCAACACACATTAATTTGCCATTTGAACAACAGAAGCTTTCAACAGCCTTAAAAATAATCCACAAGGACTACTTTTGTTCACTTTAAAATGATCATGACTGAAAACTTCCCGAGTTGCAGAAAAAAATCTCAAGCTTCTGATTTCTATGTCTCGACCCTCGAGCCACTACACTAGGAGTTTTTACCCCCTATTTTTTTTCTTCACAAAATCCTGATGTGAGCTGACATCAAACTGTATGAGGAAAATCAAAGTTGACGATGCGAGAGTTGATATGGAGAGTTGATTTCCAAAAGGTGATAAACGGAGAGAAAAACAAACAAATCTTACATGTACATCGCGCTTTGGAACAAACTCTTCAAAAGCATGTTTGTGCAAGATGTCTTCCCTGGCATTATTAATTTAAGTTTTTACTCATGCAACAAGTCAAAATGACTAAGTATGTTTTTGTAAGCAATCAAGTGAACAAAAATCTAAACTATAAAAACCTCATATTTGACATGCCTGTCCCTTCATAAAAACAGTGACAAATTTTGAAGCTCATCTTTTACCATAACAATTAAATCCTTGCCCAAAACAACTAGGTATATTTCAAAGCCAACTCATACCTCCCAACTCAAAATATACCTCAAAATATATCAGGAAATTGGGCATATCAAGCCTTCATTTATATTTCATGCACAATGACTGTCACGCTAGATTGGGTTAGAATAAAAAAAGCTGTTCCATGGGACACAATGATCTCCTTTTGTGAAACATGCCCCGGTGGATAACTGATAATTTCAGACGACATTTGCATCGGCACTTAAAGAGGAACAACCACGGAGCAAAGGAAATGCGATTGCTGGGCCACGAGGCTACAGCAGAACGGTTTCTCTGTACTGGAACAAAAGCGAGGCTACACATGCAAATCAAAGCGAGGCTACACATGCAAATCAAAGCGAGGCTACACATGCAAATCAAAGCGAGGCTACACATGCAAATCAAAGCGAGGCTACACATGCAAATCAAAGCGAGGCTACACATGCAAATCAAAGCGCAAATCATAGCGAGGCTACACACGCAAATCATTGCGAGGCTATACACACGCAAATCAAAGCGAGGCTACACACGCAAATCAAAGCGAGGCTACACATGCAAATCAAAGCGAGGCTACACATGCAAATCAAAGCGCAAATCATAGCGAGGCTACACATGCAAATCATAGCGAGGCTACACACGCAAATCAAAGCGAGGCTACACACGCAAATCAAAGCGAGGCTACACACGCAAATCAAAGCGAGGCTACACATGCA
The DNA here is from genome assembly GCA_037893225.1 of Hippasteria phrygiana. Taxonomy (NCBI): domain Eukaryota; kingdom Metazoa; phylum Echinodermata; class Asteroidea; order Valvatida; family Goniasteridae; genus Hippasteria; species Hippasteria phrygiana. Next base: position 3,632,824 of record JAZGUH010000202.1, read on the forward strand.
AATCAAAGCGAGGCTACACATGCAAATCAAAGCGAGGCTACACATGCAAATCAAAGACTCTTTCCCATTACTGTTGGTTGCTATGCTATTATGTAAGATGCAAAGATTTATGTAAGAATCCAGTGCAGTAGCCAATGATTGCCCATACAGCCACTCGTGCCTACAAATTTTGAGCAGTCACTTTTTGTTTTTGTCGAAATCAAATTTAATTTCAATCCGAGTCCAACAGAAGGATTGAAATTTTCTGTTTGACAAGGTGAAGAATAAGTCTGCCCCCAATTTTAAGAGACGACCATTTTAGGCAAATGTCATGAAACATCGGTCCTTTACATTAATGAAACCATATATATGAATATTCTCATCCGAAAAAGATTTCTGCTTAAGTCAAATGTTTCAAATTGCTTAAAAATAATATGATCGTAAGTAATGAAAATGTATTTTCCCAAGCTTAAATGTTATTTGACAAATAGTGCTTCTCTTGATAATCGACAATGACAGTTCCATCGCGTGGCCCCGAAGATCCTTAACAAAACTGCATCATCGATATAATCTTATTTTCCTTCGGTTTATATCGCCGATGGAGGACAACTTATTGGGAATCAGAAACGCGGTCCTCCTTGGACGTTCGCTGAGCAACACCGCATCCCGGCGTCGGGAACAAGGCAATGACGTGGTACATACCACCACATCGGGATGCGTCGCCACGGTTACTCGGCACGGGCGACTCGATCAAATATTGTGTTGCTTGGATATCACTTGACTTTTTCTTCTGGAGCCTGATGGAGACCAAAGTTATTATTACAGCACTTGGAGCTGTCATACGGGAGATAATGTCAAACTTGAACTTTCAAAATCATGAATTTTCTTATCCTTGACATTCTTATTTGAGGTACCTGATGAACGATAATGGGTTTATTTTATCGCACAGTGCGATCATTACTTAACTGAAGTACTTTTTTTCCAAGTTTAAGCAAGTATTGGACAGAGATCTTTATCTGAAATAAGAAGTGGAATAAAGCTGTCTTTGAAGTCTCCATTACAAGGCTGGATATTTTATATTCGGTTGGAGGTGGGGGGGGGGGGGGGGGGGGTGGAGACAAGAACATACAAGAGCATGATGCTGGGGCTTCAAAAACCACCGTTTCAAATTTTTGTAAAAAAATGTGTTATGTTAAATGTTATTACTGCTCTACTTAAATTACTTTTGGTTAAATATTATGCATGTAGTATGATAAAACAAAACATTGAAATCAAAGTTCTACAAACGAAAACCTTGTGAATACGAAGAAGAAACAAAAAGTAAAAATTTATGTGTGCCGACTCAAGGCGCTGAATGGTGTATTCTAATGAAAACCCAGTTTCTGGCTTCATGTTGCACACACATGTATGCTTTTGCATACAGTCGTGTTTTCCTATACTACTGAGGACAATGCTTTGTGTTTCCTATTGTTCCTTTACTTAAAAAAAAAACTCCCATAGACTTGAGCACACATTTTTACGTCCGAGGACCGATTTCAACAAAAGACTGACTCCTGAGGACAAGAAAGATTCCTTTATATTTTCTTTCTCCTTTTGTCCTCGAACGTATGTACATGTACATCCTTGCCTACAATTTGCCAGCTCTAGTAAATTACCATAATCAAATCTGATCTACATGTACAAGTACTGGCTGGATAACATGTCACGCATTTCGGGTTCAGATCTTAAAGGTACGCTTTCCATGTAGTATTTTAATTTTAGCATGGTTGGGAATTTATGTTTTCTATGTAAACTTCAGCAGACTCAAAGTTAATGTCCTTTTAACCGACACAATATACTTCTTGCAACTCCCTACCTGTAACCTGCTTCCCTTCCGCTATAGTACCAGTCTTTCACAATTCAAACAAAATGTTAATAAATGTAGATACATTGTACATATACATGTACCTTCTATCCCTATGATTTTTTCTTTTCTAGTCTCTTGTAGCCCACACCCTCAGTGGCCTTTTGGCCTTGTGTTGGGCTATACACATTTAAAAATACATGACACAATATCAGGAATTACCAGGAAGTGCCCTTTAAGATACTGCCCACCCGTTTCCACGGTTACTCACTGAGAACAAGGACACGAGGGACATGCAGTGAGGAGGACACTGACCACAAGATATGGTCAGTTGTATCGGGGTCTGACATCTTAGGTGCACCAAATTGTTCTTGTGGGGCACTGAATACATACTAATCTTTTTCTTCACAACAGCATCTGCTAGTAAGAGGCATTAGAGGGGGTGGGGCACATGCTCCGTAAGAAAACCGTGACAGACATTTCTCCTAAAATCAGTGGCTACCACAATGTCCCGCTACTAGAGTACCACGAAACTGGCCAATGTTTCTCTGTTTGACCAGCAAAATAAATGTAAACAAGACAGCTTTCCACAAGTGAAATCTCTCACATTAGAAAACTTCTGAAAAGTTATTACCACCCAAAAAAGATGTACAAAATCCGGGCTGGTTCGGACCCCGCTTTGTTTTCAGTTTCTGGTTGAATGACATCCCACATTATCTCTCTCACAGCTGTCTGGGACTAGACATCTTGTATGGTGCCAGAAATCATAAACCAATCCTAACCCATTGTGTCCGGCTGTCATTAAAGGGGGCTGGTATGCCAAGAACGGGCTGCCTGTGTGCAGGCAAGTGTAAATGAAAACAATAGGCACCACACCGAATAGAGTGGTCCTACTCATCGCACTATTCATTCCCTTTCGTGGGAATGAAAGCTTTGTTTATTACACCGCCATTCAAGAACAATATAGTCGAAACATGAATGGATTGAGTATGCGCAGGAATGTGCAAATAGATGACAACCGCCCAGGTGCACTTTTTCAAAACACGGCTATAGCAGTCGTCCATATTTCGAGGGTTGACTAAGATTAACCAAGCTGATCCCTTTTTTAATTTGGTGTTACGTTTCACTACCAGTCAACAGCTGGCCCAAACTCAACAGGAGTCAGAAAAACCACTGAATGACGAAAGATCTCAGGAAACAGCATTGTCACCCGATATTTCGGGGCAGAGAGAACTTAATTTCGGTCTGACGTCCATGATAAAGAAGGAGAGAAATCCTCGTCTGACACTCCAGTCGCCAAAAACATGAAAAGTGCAACGCCTCAGTCTCCCCACCTGTTGAAGGATCCGATCCAATCTCCTCCACGCAACACCAGACTCGAAATTTGAGACAAACAAGGAAACAATCCTGCAGCAAACAAGAAATCTTGTCGGGAATGGAATTCAATATTTGTCTGCTCTTAAGAGTTATTTGCAGTGGTGTCTCCAGTAGCGCTGACGATGTCGATTTTTTTCGTAGTCAATTTTTTCCCCCCGCGATATCGCCGATATGGCGATAAAATCTTTAACAAATTTCAGCATGATTAAAATGTCGCAAAAGTTTGTTCATAACTACATAATCGCCGGGCCTGTTTGTCGCCAGTCATTAATTGAGGGCCCTCTTAGGCCAACCAACAATATTGAGAAACAGCGTAGTCTAAGCTTAGTCTGCGGATACCTGGATCAAAGCCTTTTCTTGGTTACCGCCACCAGCCAGAGCTGGGCTGGCTAATTTGCATGTGAATGAAACTGCTTAACAATAGGCCCCCTTAATTATCATAATAAAGTGCTGTCCGCGGAGTACGCTGATTGTATACTTTAGATATTTAGAACGTTTTAATAGATTTTGCATCTTATCGCAGATTTAACTTAGATTTTGAACCGAAAAAAATGTTTTCTCCCCTATTTTTATTTTTACTGCGAGTTGTTGAATCACATTTAATTTTTTAATTGAATTAGCATTTTAAAAGAATGATCCCGAACTGAAAACAAATTTTGCTAAAACTTCTAGAGTTTTTAACCACAAGATTTTGTCAGATGAGAAAATAAAAGTAGGCCACTGTACGTTATAAAATAATCTGTATGTTCAATGTGACCAGAGAATGTTTAATATTTTTAATGAAACCTTCATTATGACTTTGAAATGCTGGTAGTCGAGCACCACCTGGCTGGATTTGTGCAATATTTCGATCTCTCCATCACCCAATGGATAAATGTATCGGTGGTTTTCTCCAGATGCCACATATAGCTTGTTACAGGTGAGCATTAATATTCCAAGCAAAGGATACAATAATAATCCATCCAAGGTTCCGTTTAATTCAGCCACGGGAGGGTACAAATTATTCTCTTTGCTCGACGTTAAATACGCCAATCGATGTTCATGTTTCATGGATTTATTTAATCAGCTATGCGTCCCCTTTGTGTTATATTTGTTCTGCTGAACATTTTTCTGGTGATTTTCACGGCAAGGTTGATGGTAGAGTTAAGTTCAGGGTTTAATTATCAGTTTTCACGACGGCCAGGAAACAAATGTGGCACCCTCAATAGAGAACAGTCTCTCATCACAAAAATTAATTTCTAGATTTATACACCATTGGAGAGTATTTAAAAAGTTATGATAATTTTAGTTTTATTAGACGATCCAGCACTATTGTAGAAATCAAGTGATAAAGTCCGTCTTTCATTTCCGCACCGCTGAACACCTCACGATTAGGGGGTAGCCTTGGTATCTTCTTCGAGTGTCTCTCATTGGTTTATTTGTGTAAATATCGGTCAGATCGGCCAATTAATGAAGCGTTTAGATCACAAGCTTTAAATTGGTACCAAGTTTATGATTGCATTAAAAATGGTGATGTACACGAATCGAAAAATAACTAATCTTATGACGAAAACTAAACACAAATTCTGGTGATTATCAGTAAGTTATCTTTTTTTAACATTGTACTAAAAAAACCGAAAACAGTATTTTTTTATTTTACATAAACTAGCATTTTAAGCAATTAAACGACAATCGAAATTTTCGACCCTCTATGGATTTTTGGGAGAGGGAACCCCCCCCCCTTTTGTGTTGGTAATTGTGTTCCCGGAATCTCAGGTGTGTTAGGTAACAATAGTCTAGAGTGTGTATAGGGTATAGGGACAAAAAGGGGGGGGGGGGGGGTACCCCTCTGCCCCATATCGCGCTGGGTATACAAAATGGAGGAATGCGCGACTTCAGACTGCATGGTCCCTTGGAAGACTGGCAGAAATGAATGGGGGGAATGTTTGATTTTGGGGCCACCTGTCTCCCAATACATGTAGTTGCAAATGTACCGCCGCCGCTGGTGATCATGTCACTTGGCATTGGAGCAATTTAGTACCCAATGTAAATTGTGGACGGAGTTAAATGTTCAGCCCGCCCACTAGACTATTGACGGGTACCAGCGAATTGTGTAGATACCAACAGTCAATCCGCGTGAACCAGCTGATTTATTTTGAGCAGGAGGCACGAACCACATACGTGCGCGCAAGCAGCCCAAGTGCAGAGAAGCATTTCTCAATGAATGGTTGAAATGGATATGCCCACAAATTTGCATAGATTTAAATATGGCTTAGTCTACAAAAAAACAACACATTTTGAGAAGTTTTCAGGGTCAACTTTATGAAAATTACACCAGGGGTAACACAAAGGGTAACACCAGTGGTTTTAAGTTTTGAAAACAACTTCTTTGCAATACAATCGGAATAATTTGGTCCAATCGTACAAATCTTGTGTAATTTCCTCCAAAAGTCGTAAAAATCATAAGCCTCTCCACAGAAAGACACTGCTCCTCTTTAAGCCAGACTGAGACAACTGATTTAAAAAAAGAAAAGAAAAAAAAAAGGAAAAATATTTGAACTTACCGATGAAGAGATTACTGCCTAGGGTGAGGTATTGGTCTGGAACGACAAACGGTGTCATCGTGGATTGAGCCGAGATAGCGTCTCCATAGGATGAGTCACAGGCATCAAAACCCTCGATGTTGACTCTGAATGCCTGCATGCTGAAGGATCCACCTGGAACAAACCTGAAAAAAAAGTTAAAAAGATCAATCACATTTCAGGACATTGTGTAGAAATATTCAACCGTGTAATATCTTCTTTTCTGGAGAGTAGTGTTTCTTTGCAGAATAACAGTAGATCAAAAATATTCAACTGTATAATTTTTCAGGATACTATTGGAGAAATATTGGATGCGGAATGTCTTTTCAGGATAACAGCAGCACAGAAATATTCAATGGTATAGTTAATTTTCCGGATGATAGAAATGTGCTCCATCCGGGAAAGGAGACTTATGACAATTGATTATTAATATTGGTTTTTATATTTTTAAAACATTGACCGTTCATTGTAGACGCTGCAAAGTGATACAATATATTGAATGGATTGCTCTTTACGGACGACAAAATAAAAATAAGAATCCACACAGAAAACCGTAACCAAATATTATTGTTATGAACAAATTTCACTGCAAAGTCAAATCCACCTGTATTTCTCTTGAACCAAACTGCAACCAGTTGCTCAAAATCTCAATACATCTACTCAATGAGAGGAAGCATGTTGGTCTTGTGCTTCAGACTTAATCAACGGGTTTATGCCAGAGTCATGTATAACTACAAAATGCCCGTTGGCAAGTCCTACCCTGCCAAGTTATATTCACATCACTGCTACACTAATGAGACTAGGGCAAAGCAGATATTTCATCCAGATCCTTTTCTTCTCTCGGAGAATCTTCTCATCAAAAAATAATAAAAGGAATTTTACTTCTGTCATTGGTTACATACATGTAGTCAGGGGAAAGGGTCACGGTTACATGTAGGCGAATACAAAAATAGTTCTGCTTCCGGTTACCCTACCTACCCTTTTTTAACGGCCCCAACCCAAATTATTTTGGGGAAAAAGTAAGTAAAGTAAAAAAAACAAAAAAAAGCTGTAAACACAACATTTAAACCTTGACTACACGTAGACACCTACAAATGCTCAGCACAAAAAATGCCTCCCAAAAAAATTCCCTACCTACATGTACCTACCTACCCTATTTTCAAATGCCATAATAAATCGAAAGCAGTTCTATTTTTTTGGGGCCTTATTTCCCATTATAAATAAAAATGACTGGCAGAAGCAGAGGAACTTCTTGTGGCCAGAAATTGAAGCATTGTGGGAACAATCCGATGGGAAATCTTTGCGAGGTCTAGCTATCCCCTTTGGGTAATAACGGTACCAGTTCGACCTTTTGAGATTTCGGGAAACAAGTCACATTAACCCTAACCCCCTTGGTCCTTATTGCTAGGATCCATCCTCAATCCTCCAAAATCCTCCTGTGCTTCAATCACCATTCATCCTCAATCCTGATTGAGGATTGATCTGAGGAGGGTTAGGGTAAAAATAAATTGTCCTCGATTTCATTTTGTCAGAGCCCAGCTTTGGCTGTACATTAGTACACAAGTTGTACATGATATTCTGAAGATAAAATCATTCTATGGCCTCAGCTCAGGAGGGCATCCTCCCCCCCACTATACAAGGTGACTATTAAGCAAAATCTGAACCCAAATATTTCTTTTTCTCTAGTTGAAAAATCAAGTACGTATCCTTTTTTTATCTGATGGATTTGTACTAAGAGAAAGCTTACTTATGATTTTATGTGCATTAAAATGAATTGTAGAAAATATCATTTTTAAAACACAATGGGGGAAAAAATGAAGAAAAAAAAAACATGGAAAAAATATCAGCTTTTTGTTTTTTATTCGGCATGTAATGTTTACATGTACAGACAATTTGGACCTCGTTTTTGTATGCGGCCATAATGAGCACAGAATGGAAATTCAAGACCCTTAGTAAAATTATTGCAGCAATATTTTCACAAAACAACAATTACAATGTGAAATGGCCCTAATTTTATAAACAAATTTATCATTTTGTTAAGACATGTACTTGACGTCTTTTATGCATCATGACCTTGACATAAAAATGTTAGCAGTTTTGTACAAAATTTGTTTTGTACCAAATGCAAGTTTTCAAACTAGACATAATAATTATTTTGTTCTTCACTAAAATTAGAATCTTACAAAACAAATGTTTTAAAAAGCCTCTCAAAAACAGAAGCTGTCGTCATAAATATTTCAACCTGCATCATATTAATGTACTTTATTCATTATTTTTTGTTTTTACAAGACGTCTCTAGCAAATCCCCCTTTGAAGAAACCGAGGCGCATGGACAATTCAACAAAAGATGAAGGAATGCGGGAGGAAAGTTTGAACAAAAATCCAAGCATGTCGCATGCCCCAGGGATTTCGTTTGATACAAAAACTCATGGGGGAGCATCGTTAATGCTTAAACTTCCCCCAAGAGCAGAAGTGTGGAGCACTATATTTTGTTTTGTATTTCCGAAGGAATATTTTTGAGGTACATGTCAGAAAAGAAAAAAAAAATAGTTCTGCTTCCGGTTACCCTACCTACCCTATTTTAACGGCCCCGACCCTAATTTTGTTTTCTGGAAAAAATGTTTTTTTAATATAATAAATAAATAAATAAATAAATAAATAAAAAATCCCTACCTACGCTGTTTTCAAATGCCATGTAATCAGAAGCAGAACTATTTTTTGGGGGGCCTTAATTGCAAACCTCAGTTCATGGATTTTTTCTCATAGATCATGCTGATTGCCATTATTTAATGCAAACGTTGAGGCAGCCAGAACAATAATCAATCATTTAAAAAACAGGAAATTCACAATAATGGCTTGCTGTCGTAACCGTGCCATCGGTGGTATAAACAAAGGACTATTGCAAGGGTACAGTATCATTACATTGTGTAACAGTAGAAGAGAAGGACAGAGCTTAAAGGCGCTTGATTGGGCTAAAAAAAATCCTTCATCCTCAAATTGTTATATTACTTTCAGGGACAACAACAATTTCTGCGACAAAAAACCATTGGAAACCCTAGTCATACATAATTCAGTGTCAAGAATTTCAAGCCGGCCATCACAATCCCATGCTCGACAATCTTAGCCCCAGTCCACGCAATCAGATGTGCTTACTGGACCTTGCAAACCAACCAGGAGACTTCATTTAACAGGGCCCACAGAAGACCCAAGCAAAACTGGACCATCTTTGGAAAGCAGGATGCACTGTGTGTGCTGCAAGGTTGGAATCTTGTCAAATTTTTTCTCGGCTGTATTTACTGTTAGAAATATGTTTATAACAGTCAACAGGCAGCTATAGCTGATTATCGGTTCAGATGTCAATAGTAATAGTTTTTGCAGTGGCGTAGCTAAAGAGGGCGTGGGGGAGGGGGGCACATGCCCTCCCATAAAAAAATTGATGTCCCACCCAGTCGCCCACCCACTGGAAAATTTGCAAAGTATTATAAAGAAAAAACATTCTGAGCACCCCTCACCCACTGTAACATCCATCCCCCCCACTCACCTCCCTATGGAGAAAGCTCTGGCTACGCTGCCAAGTTTTTGTAACATTTCTTATTACTCATTAATGTAATGTTTCTTTTCACCCAGACGTTTGCAAAAGGTAAATTATAAACTAAAAACCAAGACCAATTTGTGGGAATTTCAAGACATTGTGTCTTTAACAAAGAGGAAAATTGAGGAATCAGTGACTAGTACACGTATTCGCTGGGACTACATTTTGGCAGACATAAAGGCATTACGGGAGTAAACAAGTTGAAAATGCCCACTGATGTGCAATATGCGACTCACTTGTTTAAAATGCCCGTAACTCAAAACCCGCTATATGCTGACGTCCAGCTCATTTCATCAGATCACGTCACGTACATCAACTTATGATACCACGGGACTCTGGCCGAGTCGTTTGTAAAAAGATCTTCACTTGATCCTGCATTACAATTTGCCCGCGGTCTTTCTCTCTATCTGTTGATGGTTCCATTATAGTGTTAGTGCAAATTCACGCGATACAATACCCCTGGGAAATACTGCAGCGTATCGCGAAACCGAATATCTTGTGTAATTCACACCGCGATTACGAACAAAGGATGCTTGATGCCTAGTGACTCCATAAAAGAATTTAACTGTGATTATCTTGAGCGAAATTGGATCGCGAGAGAAATATGCACATACAAGGATGCACCAATTGCCGAAACAAGGAAACAAAAAAATGCATATAAAAAGGCTAAAAAAGTAACAGATTATAGTTTGGACTTCACATTCTTTATCTCAAAATCACGGGAAATACTTTGTCTCCTTTTGGTGATGGGATGACAAGGGTGTTATTTTGTCACAAAAATATTTTTCAAAAAAAAAAACTCTGCCAAAAGACAAATGTGACGGTGTTTGGGGGCGGGGACAGGATGGTTTGGGGGAGGGGGTCCTGCATCTTTACCCCCTGAGAGTAACATGAGCCGAGAATACATTAGTTTTCCTGTTCAATGCCAAACTTATCACATTTAAAAATTCAAACAAATTCATAACAAAACGGGGTATGTGTATTGTGTACATAATGTAAAAAAAAAAAATCAGCCTGGCTGAAGAAAACAAATTTACTCCTGGCTTTTCTTAAAAAACAGATTTGATCAAAAACATACCAGACCGATTAAAATGCTGGTTGTCCTTCGAATTGCACATGTACAGTTGTATTTCAGATGCAAGACTTCTCAACCTTTTTTTTAATGCCCCCAACACCACGGTTTGTAAAATTGTCCATTACTGAAAAACTAGTTTCTGTTAGTTCCGCTATTTGGCATAACACATGTCAGAAAGAAGCTCCATTAGATATATTCAAACTCCTACAGTAATTAAACAGTCCAATCATGCACTCACACGTTCCGTTCCAATGTTGGATTTAACGTTGAGCTGGCACGTCCTGAAAAGGCAGCAGACTCAAACCAGTAAAGATACAATGCCGAGAACAAAATTAAATTTATCCCTCGGCCCTCGGCTCGGCTCGGCCCCCCCCCCCCCCCCCCCCCCCCCCCCCCCCCCGAGACTCAACGGTCAATGACAAAAGATGAAATTTGATATCTCTGGACTCTATTCAGTACGCCAGCGGATCGTGCAAACGTTATTCATCAAGATGTGAACCCGGGTGTTTACGAGTCTCGTGTTCCCCCAAGCTGACTTTTGCCGCATCGCCAATTTATTGCGTTTGGGCGTGTACCCAGCGCCGAGAAACAATTTGGGAGATGAATTTTCATAGGCAGTTCTGACAGCTCAGTCTTCAAGCGACTTCTGGAATGCCCGGAAAAAGTTTTGACACTGAAGTGGAGAGGACTTTTTAATTAAAATTATCTAGTTTGATCATAAAGCAGGGGTGAGATTGGCCAAAAAATCCAAGGAAAAACCACGAAAAATTCTTGAAAAATTCACGAAAAATCCACGAGGACCCCAGATCAACATATAGTTTGTATTTGCCTAAAGGCACCCCCCTAAAATATCCATTTTTATTGGTCGATATCCACTTTTACAGGTAAAAACACCTTTAGGAGAACACCTCAGGAATTCTAGATTGCAAAAGAGATTCTTTAAAAATTCTTAAATCCCGAAAAAAAACACCTGAAATCAGGAAAAAATCCTGACAAATCTCACCCCTGATAAAGGTAACAAATTTCCTAAGCATAATCCAGCCTCTGACTGGTTCCCAACTTAATGTGGCTCAGGTGGAAAACATGCTTCCCACCCAAACAGCCCCCCCTAAAAAAAAATGGGCCAACAATTCTGGTTCTATTTTTGCTTCCTTTTTAATTAAATTAATTCAAATGCAAAAAAAAAACCCACAAAAATAACAAAGATTTACATTATCCTTCTGGGAAACAAAATACAGCTAGTTTGCAAAATCTTTTAATAACTGTCTGAACAAAAAAATAAATAGAAACAAAAAAAAGCACTCCAACCCCCTCCTGAAAGACAAATTTAAAAGTAAAATGTCAATGAAACAGCACTCGCTACCAAAATACTGATCAAAATATCAAAAATCAAAATATTTTTGAAATGTAAGAACACACACATGACATTTCTCTGTTGTATCTACGTGGCATGACTTTGGAACACTTTGGCGAAACAAAATATAGGTGAGCACTGTGCCTCGGTGTTTGTGTCGCTAGAGAGAGATGAAAAGAGATTCACTTTGTGGAAATTCACAGCTGCTTGTTCAACGAGACGCGAGGAAAATCACGACTTAGTCCGGCAACTCTTCTCTGAGCTGTGTGGGGGGAATTGTCTGATTAAATCAGTTGCTAGGTATCAAATTGATTTGCTGCATTCATGGAGCTACAATGGCGGCTGTGGGGATTTCAGCAGGAATTCACGATATTAAATTTTGAAAATTTGATCCGTAGCCCGCCAACAGGGATATTTCAAAGTGCAGTGTCGTTTCCATGGGGATTTCTTTTGGACGGCCAAACATGACGGTAAAAAGAGCACACATGAAATTCCTTGCACGGAAAAATCGTCTGTGCAAGCGTGACCATATTTAGACAGTCCTTAATTCATGTTGACATTTGAGGATTTGCATCTGAATTTATTTAATTTTTGTTTTTTTTAGCTTCTGTAAGATTCTGACTTTGCGGGATATTAAAGTTGATGTACCGTGTCAATCAGTACATGGTTGATAAAAAATGTTGGCAGTGGACCATGGCAAATGTCTTGGAATCTTTGCAAGACTTAATTATGCTGATGTTTTGGGGCACTATTTTGAGGATACAATTTCATTTCATTATATATTATGCATATATGGTAAAATCTTTGCTGAAGGAAAACTTTAAAATAAACAGTTTCATTCAAAGGCAAGGTGACATTTTTTCACCACTTGTCTCTGTCATTGGCCAGTGGTTGCCTGGGGAATTTTCTCTTTCATTTCTCTGTAAATGCTACAGATTTAGTGTTTGGTAGAAACATTTCTTTAACCCTAACGTCCTGAATCCTCCAATTTCAATATGATTTTCCACACACCCTAGGGAGTTAGGGTTAGTGAACTTTGCTGACGCAAAGTACACGTAACTGTAAGCTAAGTTATTTCTAAACCGTCCTTTCAAATGTAACATTATTAGCAATGTATGCTTGGTGTTTTCTGTGACTGACACAAACTTCACGGGCCTTTTCCCATCAGAGCCTAAAAAAAAAACACTGAGCATAGCTTTGTTTTCTTGGGGGGGGGGGGGGGGTAGTCTTTGGGCTAAAACTCCACCTAAATCTGTTTACCTCTGCCCATCCATCCCCCATACATCTCAACACAATTCTGAGTTTGTATATTTCAGAATATTTCTGAAAAAATTGCATAAATTTTCTGAAATTCAGGTCCTCAAAATTTGTAGCACTAAAATTTTGTCTTTAGCTGATCCGCGCCTCCCCGCCCCCTTCCCGAATTAAAAAAATCGGTCTGCTAATACATTTATTATACTGGGACAGGCAAACCATTGTTTATGAATTTTAATCACCCAATGCAAATGCCACACATTCACTGATCTACATGTAGAGTACTATCAGTCTTCAAGGCATGAATGATTAACGGCATGATCACTCCAGGCTCCTCACAATGCTGGTGTTAAAATCAAATCAGGGTTAACTTTAAAAGCAGTAGCAAGTCACCTCGTGTGCGTTATTTTCTTAACCTCAGTGGCTGGCCGAACCATCCCAGATTGTGCCCACAATTCATGCCATCCAATCTCCGGGCTTGTACGTGCGCCGCCCTCCCCACTGTACTGACACAATAACACTGTCCGGGGACATATCTGTGGTCAATCACTAATTCCCCAGATACACACATGCTAATCCCTGTCTCACACCTTAAGCAGTAACCATGGCAACGGTACAAATCCCCTAGCGATCCCCCCTCCCCATATGAGCGCAAACGGCAACGTCTGATTGGGGATGGCGTGCACTCCTGCCCCACTAACGTGGACTGGGTGTTGTTTAAACGACCCGCGGGACGTAGCGTCAATGTAGGGTGTTTAGAGAAGAACACGCTGGACAAGCTCGCGGTCACATTGTCTGATGATGCTTGGTCCCATCTGTATTGTACAATTACATTCGCTGATGAATTTGCATCGCTTGTTTTCTCTCCTGTTCAATAATAAAGAACTCAATCATACAAAGCAAATAAAAATTGCAGGCAGGATAAACAAAGACACAATAATAACGGGGAACATGATGATTAAAAAAAAAAAAAATAAATGGTTGTCCAAAGCTTTTGTAAGTGATAGGCTTGGAGAACCAAAGTTTTCATATGTTCAAAGATGTCACTTTACGTGCAGGGCATTCCGGGATTGGCTGATTCTAAATTACTTTTTTATAACAATGTTTTTAACTTTTACAGTTCCAAGTTAATTTCTTAAAAGTAGTGTACACGATTGGTAATTATTACGAAATACCTTACTAGACTGTAATATAACAGTAGTCTTAATCATCCTATGAAATGATGGCACGAGGTGTGCTGTCGTTGTCAAGAAAAGTGGAAATTTATATCATTTTCCAACGATTTCCAGCTGGAAATCATTGAAAAACTGCCCTGTAGCCTTTAGTAAAGGCGCGCGTAACTACCTGGATGAGTGGCACGCCCTGGACATGCTGGCATTCGGGGCGCGACACGCGTCCAGGTAGCCACGCGCGGCTTGATTAAAGGCTATCATCCGTCCGATAGTTGAAAACGAGCGCCGTTTTTCTCTCGTTTTTTTGCTATCCAACAACGCAAAACTTTGGACAGGTCAGTGGAACGATATTTCCTATAAAATACTAACACACAAATCCGCCCATTTCTGAAAATTGCAACAATGACCAATCATGTACACTACCTTTAAGCCATGTTTAAGATTTTCATCAAGCTAAATTTATGTCACATCTATAAAAGATATTTATAGATTGGTTTTCCCACTCAAGTGTACATGTACAGTGTATGTTTCTTTAACCCAACGTCCTAGGCTTTCACTTGGGGTACAGTACACTGTACTACAAAAAACTACTCAATACTCATAGGCCAGTGTAGTAATAGTACTGCATACTACAGTTTACTCAAGCAGTAATTTGTAGTATTCGGTGACGTTAGGGTTAAAGAATTTTATTTTGCATTTGTTGGTTTTAAAATATTTATTTCACATATAATTGTCATACATAACACAATAGCAATGTGAGTTGAAACTTGTCTACAGGTTGTAATTTTAATAACTTTTAAAGTTTCGTGCAAAACTTCTAAAAAAAAAATATCCCCCATTAGCATGAACATATTTTTTTAAATGACTCAAAAAAAAAAAAAGAATCACTAAACCTTTTTTCTTTCTTTAGTGAATGGTAATATATGTACCTTATGTTACGGCAAACGACGCGACCTCATTTTAAGATGCTAGCGGATGACATTCTTGTGGGCAGTAGAATTCAATAACAAAACCTCGCATTTTTATTCCTGCATATAACCCCAGGAGATCTTTAACTCTCGTATCTCGGACAGTGTTTGGACTATCCACACATCGGCCTTGGGGGGGGGGGGGGGGGGGGGGGGGAGAGAACGTCTCAATAATCCACTTATTATCTGTTATCGTGGCTACGTAAGACCGAATAAAAAAAAGTTCACTCACACTCGCCACATTCTATAATATCTGCAAGTGACCTGCCATCATTTGACAGAATCAACAATTCAATGCCAATTTTATTGAGATGTCCCTGCAGACTTTCTTAATCGACGACCGAAGACTGACGTGAAATCTTAAAGTACTTGCGTCAAGAAACGATAAGCATAATTTCATGGGCCGCATTAGAGCATGCAACAGATACACATCAGAATGGAGTGCAAATACTGAATTCAAGTTTTAGTATTATTCGTCATTATGTGGGAAATTGTATGCTGAAGAATGTACAGATGGATAGCGAGTACAAATATTATTTTGCATATTTTTGTGTTATAATATACATGTATCTGCGGCACCGCCAAGGTTGGAAGAGGCCTACCTCAGCTTAAAATTATTCTCTGGAGCAAACATGTTCGGGGACAACCTTTTTGGAAAAATTGTCCAAAACAAACAAAACAAATTGACACCCAAAGTTAAATTCTGGGTGTGCCACCTCCCAGATGAGTAGAGAAACATCTGTTTAATGATCAAACTCCGTAAGGTTACACAGCTCCATTACTAACCATCTCAGTATAACAAGCGTAGAGAAGAAAGGTTTACGTCAAAAACAAATCTATTCATGAGCTTGTGTAAGAACTGGACATTAACCCTAGCACTGCGGCATTTAATATTCATTGAAATGCTATACCCCTCTAAATGAGACTCGGTATTTGCACAAGGGCCCTCAAACATCCGTTTAAGTGGCAAACTGTGATTAAGTTGGTAGTAACTTTGAACCGCGCCCCGAGACATCATACATCATCGCTCCTCTCTACCTCTGAATAATTAATGGATTTCCAATGCTTTCGATCCCAAAAGCATTTGCCAGATTTGTAATTCGTCCCTTCTCGCTTCTCGCTTCTCTCCCGATGGATTATGCTGCCTCATTCTCAGATGTTTGTGTAGTCGAGTACAAGATGAGAAAGATTTATCGCAATGTCAGGGGAGGAAAAAAAAATCAACACCAGATTAGTTCTTCCCCAATGAGCCAATTAAATCATAAGCGTCGCGCTATGTCATCGATTGAAGTGCTCATCAGGAACGTGCCTTTCCCTGAACGACCTGCCTGATGATTTTTTCTATTCAGACATGCCTGGCGTCGTGAGTGAAGTTCGGAGGAAAACATCGATAGTTTTGTAGCTGTTGGCCGTCTTGTGGGAGGAAAACAAGACAAGCAAAACAAAACAAAACAGAAAGTGATACTTGTGGAACACTTGCGGCATAAAGAATCAAATCCTTGACTGGATACGAGGGAAAAAAATGAAAAGCTGTTTTACAGCAATGAAAACATTTAGAATGATGCTCGGAGAAATTGGACCCTCTTTCCAATGAACACGAGTATGGCTAGCATAGATATTAAAGAATATCTGTTCATAATTATAAAAGATTAACTCATATCCCCCCCCCCCTCCCTTACAAAATTTCACTTCATAAAAATGCATATATATGCCCATTTTCGAATCAGTGTAAACAAACCGGACACGGACAATGTTTACACAAATGAATTTTTTCAGTGATGTCTAACAAAAATCAAGATAGCAATATCCACACATAAACAAAACTTCAACTTATTTCAAGACTGATTTCACAGGATCTACGGCCAATTGCTCATCACAAAAAATTGCTTAGCAAAAAAACAAAAAAAAACTTCTTTTTGAAAAGCAGGTTGAATTTTATTACTAGTCACAAGCAATATACATAATAAAGAAATTTGGTAGGGCTGTCCCGAATATACCGAATATTCGATCGTCAACCGAATATTCAAATACCTTTTTGTCGGTTTGAATATTCTAAAAACAATATAAGCACGTACAGATACGACTCTGATGCTATTTGAGTAGAAAAGTAACGGAGCTTAGCTTTTGTCAAAGGCAACTTTTTTGTTGGAGGTTTTTCTTTACCGTCCGTAAAAACCCTTGGTTTTTACACTTTTTAGGCTGAAGTTTGGTTTCTTATCAGAACGTTCCGTACCCGTAATGATCTTGATACAACTGCGCATGCAAAAAAAGTTGATCGAGCAATCCATAATATCGATCGCTGCATGTAAAACACCGGTGGCATGCAGTTGCAGCTGACACGTGAAAAACTTGATCGGCAAGTATTGAATATTATAATATTCGGTCAAATCCAGTTTCGAGTAATAGAATACTGAATTATTCGAAAATGAACAGCCCTTGATCCCGGGATTAGTGCCAGGAAGAATGATCTCCTTTTCTTACCTGACTAGTTGGCCACGCTGTATCTGGACAGGTTTCAGCTGCACGTCGACGGCAATGTTCTCCGTGCCATTGACTCCGAAACACGACTCTTCCGAATTACAATTTTCCTGGGAAAAAATGAGCGAATTCTAGCTGTAATTGGGTATCAAGTTGTTGTTGTTCACTCAATTCAAGATGGAACAACATGTCTAAGTAAATATGCCAGCCTTTTTGCGGCAAGTGGATTGGTTGTGGATTTACATCGGAGGTACCATAGGATTTGAAGGGCATATGAACTTAACCCCTTGCGTATGGATGACGCCTTTGGGCGCAAAAAAACCCAGTGCCACTAGGCCGGATGACGCCATGGCTGCTGTTTGTGCAGTTTCAATCCATTGTTGGATTATTGTGTGTATGTTACGCTTGACTGCACAAACACATTGTGGCCGTTTCGCTTGGCTGCCAGACCCGCCGCGGCCCCCTGACGTCTCCCGTAAAATACCGTACCCAAGGGGTTAAGGAACAAAGAATCTTGATCAATGTTATTTTTCTTTATGCCCATTGCCTCTTTTTTGTGCACAGACCAAAATTTGAAAATATTAGAAATGTGACTCAGAATTTAAAAAAGTTTTTCCAACATTTTAAAAACCTTTCAGAAACCTAATGAATTTCTTAAGCTGCTTCACAAATTTCCTAAAAATGTCCCCGAACAAATTCAAAATGTCCTAAAAACTGGTTACCATAAGAAATTGTTCCCCTCCCTGTTTGCCAACACACATACCCCTATAAGCCCCTCCCCTATCTTCCCCGCCCCTCCCATGGCATTCTAGCTTTCTGTTTATAGCGATATGACAGTGCATGTAAACTTGAGTCGATGTAATCACATTTCTTCCCACTCAAACCTTGTGGGCCAGGAGTTGGTTTGGGGGCAATCTGTAATTATTACATAAATAGTTGGTGCCGAATCAATAAAACTATGGATTTTTTGGGCCACTGCGCCAGTTTAAGGCCAGCCATCACCTCTGGGAAAGCTCTGTGGTCCAACGGTTAAGATATTTCTAAGCATGAGGTCAACCATTCTGTATTAATTCCCACATTGCCTCAGGTTTTAATTTGTTTTTGTTCCTGCCACAGATGCTCAAGAGAAACGACAAGAAAAAGCTTGTACATGTATCTTATCTATCTTTTAAAATATTTCGTGTACAGCCACAATCATGGGTACACTTTTTGTTACAAAGACACCATTATGAACGACAGAGCAATGCTGAATAGCTCTTTGAAAAATTAGGATTTGCCACACTGAGAGCAATTTCTATTCCAAGTTGGCATAAAGCTGGATGAATCTCAAATAATGTTTACATCATTGTTTTTTCAAAATGTTGTTCATAACATGGACACCAAAAAAGGTGTAGCCATGATTGTGGCTTTGCACATATGCAACCAGGCTTGAATTTCAGGAAACAAAATCTGTCAACAAAATATCTATGATTGTTTCTTAAACTGTATACAAGTAAATACATTAATAATTAAGGATTCTTCAAAAGTCTGTAGTAGGATATCTGAAGAAATCTTCAGAGAGAAGATGAAGATTAAAATTCATATTTTGGTCTCTGGATAATATCACAAGCAGCCTAATGAATGGTAAGTGACCTTTTCCCAATTCAACGACCCCAGGGGATAGACATGCACACGTGATTAGCCATAAATGGAAGCAACTAGAAGCTAATGAGGATAAGCCTTAGGGGAGGAGCTCCGTTTTCACTTTATAATCCACTTTAATCTCCTCACAGTGACCTGAATTTACACTGTTGACATTTGCTAATATTATATCTCCAGTGGTTTCCAGGAGCCAAAACCATATGGGGACCAGCGGCGGATCCGAGGGGGTGCCAAAGGGGGCACCCCCCCCCCCCCCCCAAAAAAAAATCAATAAAAAAAATTAAATAAAATAAATCAATAAATTTAACCGACATCGCACCCACATACATGTACAAAATAAAACAAAGTAAAAGAAAGGGAAGCAAAACCCTCCATTTTAAAGCAATTTTTTTGGCCCCCCCCCCCCCCCAAATTTGTGTTCTGGATCTGGCTTTATATGATGGGGACCCGTTAATAGTATGATTTTTTTTAATTGGTCCGTGCATGCAAATGGTGCAAACCTTTTCCATTTCAGGGTTGGATGCTGTTTTCAGTCAAAGAATAGTTTGAACTATGGAGCAATTTGTTTGTTTTCTAAACTACAAGTCGTTCTGACAATTTTGCGCAAAGGCTGAACAGAACATCACAATGCATTATGGGTAGAAAGCTACCCAGCAGAATTACCGAACACTAAACCTCTCCTTTTCAAAAGAAGAGGATGTAGAACGAGAACCAATAGACATGAATAATGCATTTGGCACTCTTTAATAGCTTCTTGCCAATATGCTCTGCCATTTTTCTTTTCCTTATGAAACTTGTTTTCTTTGGCATGGCACACTGAATCATTTGGTTTCACAGAGCCACATCTGTGTAGCATCCCAACACGTGTCACATGCTATGAATCTTTAAATGCCTATTTCACGTCAGATCCTTATCAAAAAGGCATTTGCCTGACAAGAGGCCAAAAAGCGTACATGATACATACAAATGTATCAACTGAAGAACAGGAGATTTTTGAGACGCTGGTACCAGTCCTTTTTACTATAGTTCTGAGCATGCGCAAGTATTTCTGAGCATGTGCACGACTGGTGAGAACAATGGAAAAGGACCGGTATGTCTACTGCCACCAACATCTCAAAAGTCTCCCATTACTTTAAAAAGAAATGCAAGCAAAGCACAGGCGAATGTTGTGTGCAACAAATGCTCTTGTCCTAGTTTCAAGAGAATTTTTACAAACACACTATAGTTTTGATGTCCACAGTCGATGCTAGTCACATAATATCCCTAACGTCACCGAATACTACAAAATACTACTTGAGTAAACTGCAGTATGCTGTACTTTTACTACACTCGGCAGAATTGAGTAGTATTTTGTAGTACACCCCAAGTGAATGCCTAGGATGTTAGGGCATCTGAAACAACTTGCGCTAACAAAATTTAACTTGCACTAATTTGTGTAATTCAATGTATGTATGACATATGAAATAAAGGCAAAGCTTCGGATGCCGGCCACTTACTTCTGAAGAAAGAGAGCAGACTTTTCTGCTTCGGTGGTGAACGTTATTTCACAAAATATCTCACTTCTCCGTCATTTAAAAGCCGATCAGTGCGCGAAACGATGTCAACAACGTTTACGTGTGAAATCCCCGCTCCACGTAACGCACGTTCGCGGTTTCAGTTACATTCAACGACTGACTTGTATGGGAGCGAGGTTACACATCGCCCAGCAGCATGTCTGGTCCCCAACTCAAGACGTGCATAAAAAGGCAACGATGTACTGTACATGCACACGTATGCAGTCTGCACCGTTCTGTACATTAACATTGCATGGATTTCGTTCTGATCTGCATGCAGGGATTGTGCGAGCGCTTGAGTAGCTGCTGGGCCGGGACACCGAGGACAGACAGACAGAAAAGCTACAATAAGACACGTTTGTTAAACTTATTGTTTTAATCAAATCATACAGGTTATCATTGTGAAATATCAGTAGACAAAAACCGGTACTTTTCCAACTTGCACAAAACGCAAGCTTGAGTCGAGGATAACTTGCGTTCGGTTATTTTTCACTTGCGTTGCGCAAGCACTACAATGGTAATTTCGAGCCCTGTGTGTATTGTTTAGCAGTATATCTATAGGCACAATTAAAGGGGAGTTCATCTTATGACATCAGATTTTTAGACAAATGGCACCAGCGGGCTATGCTGTGCTAGAGGGGATCCGGACTTGATAAAAATAGCTCTCAAAAGTCACTTTTTTTGTTATTTCATGGCAGAAATAATTGGCTGTTTTAATTATTTTACATTTACAATACGCAGTCTACATAAAACTACAAAATGACGCAGACTTCTCTTCAGCAATCAATATCTTCTTTAAAATCATACAAGTTATGTGTACATGTACATGGTGGTATGCTTGCTCACATGATATATTGGCATACTACTCCTTTCCTTAGAATCTAGGGTTTTCAGTCCCTGCCTGATTACGTGGGTTTCCCCCCGGAATATTATCATTTCCCTCCCATCTCTAAAATTGGTTGTTTCTTCCCTCTATCCTGTGCATGGTTTCTACAGGCTTTCAAGAGCTAATGCCCTGACTACCTTTTAGGAATCATTGGCTTCTTAAACCAGAAAGATGTACACCAAATCAAAATATTAATTTGTTTTAAAGACTATTTTCCTAATAGTACATGTACTAACAAAATGCTTCAGTATGATTATGAGATGTGAATAACATTCATCTTTAGGTGCTGGGATAAGGAAGGGTATATAACCTTCCCATCATGCCCTTTTATCTTCACTGGACCAGCTGGGATAAATCTACACACCTCACTGAACCGGTGGGGCGGGATAAGTGGATTAGGCATTGCCACGGCAACACAAGCTAATGAAGTCAACAGCGGTAATCCAATCAGGCCATGTGAGCTGATTCGGAAAAAAGTCTAGGCAAACTTGGCTGTTGATGAAATTTATTAATATTTTTAGAGCGAACGGGTGATGATGAGAGAGTGAGCTAGTTTAGGGCTACCCCAGCGAAGCCAGATCATGGAAGTTTAGCATCTCGGGCTAGCAAAAAATATGTACACACTTTCGTCAAGTTCATTATGAACAGACAGCCACTCCAGGATCTGTTTCAATGTAGTATACAACATTTGCAAACATCAAAAAACAAAACTACTGAATTATTATAAAATACCATACTAGACTATAAGTAAATAGCAGTCTCAAGCATCCTGTGAAATCATGGTACCTGGTGTGCTGTCGTTTTCAAGAAGAGTGGAGATTTATATCGTTTTCCAACGACTGTTGGCCGACAATCGTTGGAAAGAGTCTAGTTCCCCGATCTGATCATTCCCCGACTCTATAAATTGCTCCGATTTTTCTGAAGTAGCGCCACGGAACCAGACTACTACAAAAAGAATTTTCTCTTTTTTCCCCAGCATATAGATACATACAATGTCTGATTAAAAAAATAATATCTTGTATCACTGGAAAATAGCAATTAAAAAAAGAAAGAAACCTTTTTTTCAGGCTGAAACTTCAAAAGGCTTCTAGGCTGTAATATGCATTGCAGGCCAAAACCACAATTTATTTCCATTCAAACTGTGAACAATTATATCTATTTCTGTACAAGTACATACGTAACACCATAGCTCGAATCTCTTCACACGTTTCCCAGGTATGGCTGAAAATTCTGAAAAGTGATTTTAACCCAATAGATGAGTCTTCCATCTTTTCTTGGAACAATTTTTTTTCTCTTTCCCACTCATTCAAGAAGTAAAATGCCTCCCGGGCTTTCCTGTAAACAAATACTGCCCGCACCAAGCTGCCTCAGAGTTGTTTAGCAAGAAAGGGAAAAAAATGCAAGGGCATTTTGCAGACATTTTCTATGACTATGTAATTCAAGCGCATGGTTCCTAGGCACCAAATGGCAACAAAAATTAGTGCGTGCATGGAATATATATATTTACGGCCGACGCTTGCTGAAAATAATGCTTCTCGGGCAAAAGACACTGAATCTCATTACGGATGAAAATTCAATTTCATTCCATTCAGAATTGCTAAAGTAATTCAATTTTTTTTTATGTTCTGTGGGAAGGAAATATTTTTGGCTAATGGGTAATGCAGTTTACCACCAGTCCTTGATTAATAAGTAATTTTTTTTCTGTCATTTATGATTGGTAAAATTTCTACAACAGGGAAATATATTCAGGTACCCTCTATCCAGAAGGTTTAAAAAGCAAAAAACATTTCTAAAGATATTTTTCTGATTGTAGTTTCTTTCCTGGAAAATGTATTTACTCTCAAAATTACTCTGACAATTTTTAGATAAAACCAAACCCACTCCTTAACTGTTCTTTTTTTCTTTTTTTGGGGGGGGGGGGGGGGGGGGAGGGGCACATATTTTCTTTAAGGAAGATTTCACATTAACATACTCATTAAGATGACACCAAGGAGGAGCAATACAGAATTACAGATTTGGTTCACTTTATAGTTAGTAGTAGTTTGATAATGTCCAAACTGGAAATAGAAACCAGCCTGAAATGACAGACCAAATGAACATTTCTCACCTTGCCGTAGTTCCACTTGACATCCGCGACTGTCCCGGTGAGGTTTGACTGCCAGGCTACCTCCCCATGCTCAATCAGCAGCTCACATTCAGACTTGCAATACAAAATATGTATAATTCAAAATTAATATTCTCTTCCATTGTGGACGGCAGCTGAATTAAACAACTTTGTGGCACTGTCTGATGGGGGTGGGTGGAAGAGAAAGGGAGGGAGGGGACAGGGATGGGGGAGGGAGGGGATTAGGGCAGGTTTACCCTTACAAAAATGTCCCATGGCATCGCCATGGGATCCCCATGGGACACCATGGGGATCCCATTGGGATTTTGGATGTACTCATGGTGGTCGCTAAAAACACCATGGTAGCCCATGTGAACACCATGTACAATAATAGGAACGCCATGGTGCCCCATGGGAACACCATACAGAGTTATTGGAACACCATGGGAACACCATGAAGTATTACAAAGCACCATGGTGGTCTCCTGAAACACCATGGTGGTCTCCTGAAACACCATGGTGGACCATGCGAACACCATGGACAGTTACACGAACCCCATGGTGGCCCATGGCAACACCATGCAGAGTTATTGGAACCCCATGTGTATTTGTTTGAACACCATGAAGTATTACAAAACACCATGGTGGTCCCCTAAGACACCATGGTGGACCATGCGAACCCCATGGACAGTTATACAAACACCATGGTGGCCCATGGGAACACCATGCAGAGTTATTGGAACCAGGAGAAAATTCCAGTTGAATCCCATTGTGTCCCATTGAAAACTTTAATGGGACCCAACTGGTGCTTACGGGTGTCAATGGGACTGAACGGGATCCCTCTATTTCAATGGGAAATTCATTATAACCTGAAGATGTATTAACTGGACCTAATGGGACCTTATGGGATTCAATGGGTCACACCCTTCTTCAACTGGAGTATATGGGATCAGGTAAGAATCCAACGGGATGACTAGGTTTTCAACGGGGAAGTGCTTTTTTAAGGAATGTATCAACTAGACTTAAGGGATGCATTAAATGGGTTCCATTAATTTCAATGGGAAATCGATGTGATTCATTGGATTTTTGTTCAACAGCATGTGGGATTCCATGAGAATTCAACTTTATGTAGGACTTTAAAGTTTGAATTGTTTAAATGTAACATTTTCAAGAAATGTATTAACTGAACTTAATTGGATGAGTCAATGGGTTAATTAATTTTAATTAATGTTAACCTTAAGGGATGTATAGTAATTGGATTTTATGTGATTCGAATGCTCAATTGTTGAGCAGCAGCATATGGGATCCGATACGAATTCATAATTTTTTTATTTCACTTGTCACACTGTTTTCCTAATTAACCGTTCGATCAGTCTTCACGCTACAATTCCAGACTTGAAACAAGTCAGCTAATTTTTTGATTTGTATATTTCAGGTCCATTCAGTCAGTCAGCAGTTTGCAGCAGTTTTATTCATTTTCATGTTCATACCTTTCTGTTGCAGTATCCCTTCGTGGTGATCCTCCTTTCTGACTTGTATATCTTGTTTTGTCTTCTTGTTCAAGTGTTTCTATGTTGTAATAACCACATCACTTTATCCCCTCTACAGACATGAACAGCACCATCTGTATTTTGTACTAACCACATCATTTTCTCCTTTTCCACAGATATGGATAACTCGGTTTGTACTTTCCAGCAGCTCAGAAAGGCTAGGGAGAAGGCCTTACGCTATTCTTACCATCAAGATAACTACAATTTTTTCTCCCTCTCTCGATTTATCCCTACAGGTTTGCAATTATCTTCCTCTCCCTGCTTGGGTACCCTCTCACCTCCCCTTCAAAGGAGATGGAACCAAATTCTACATGGTACCTCCATTAAACTCATCAATGTCCTCTCTCAACAGTGTCAAACTACACTTCAGAACCTCCATCAGAATATTGCCCACCTCGACTCGGAACTTAGATCCAGTTGTTCTGACACCAGATACAGTAAATTTCATGATGAGATTGATAAGAGCGTATCTAACCTTGACTCTGTTCTGCTTAACAGGAGAAACAAGAAGATTGGTGGCTTGCTTACAAAGCAACATCAACGCAGACAGAGACGCTTCAGACGCCCCAGGTCCCAGTCTACACCACCACCCCCCTCCAATACTGTAGTTAACCTTTCTTCCTCATCCATATCTGACGCTGAACATAAACTTCTCTCAAAGGGTCTCAATTTTTGTCCTACTCCCCACACTGTGAACCAGGTAGAGCTCAGCCAAGATCTCACGGAATACTACCGTAGGATCCGTCTCCGAGAGTTTTTCCTTGATTCTGACCGATGTGACCCAGAACCGTTCCGTGTCAAAAGTACCTGGGTACCCCCCAAGAATCGTGTACCAGCCCTCGAGACTTATGTTCAAGTTGTCAGTTCTCAAGTCACTAACCCTGATAACTTTGTCCACAGAACTCATGACAATCTCCGCAGTGAGGAGCGCTTGGCATTGAATGCCTTGCGCTCCCGTACTGATATCATCATCAAGCCGGCCGACAAAGGTTCAGCTGTGGTCATCATGGATCGTCATCAGTACATTGACGAGGCCCACCGCCAGTTGAACAATCATACTAACTACATCTGCCTTGACTCTGACCCCACAGGTACATTCTCTCAAGAGATACAACAGGTGCTGGAAGATATGCGATCACGTGACCAGCTGTCTAAGAAAGCTCATAAATTTCTCTCTCCCTCTGACTGTAGGACTGCCAGATTTTATCTCCTTCCAAAGATTCACAAGGCTGGCAACCCCGGTAGGCCCATTGTCTCTGGTAATGGTTCACCAACAGAACGTATCTCCCTGTTTATTGACAGTTTTCTCAAACCCCTTGTTCCACAGATGCCATCATACATCCATGACACCCCAGACTTCCTGCGCAAGCTGGAAGGAATCAAGAACAAGATTCCCAGCACAGCCATCATTGGTACTTTTGACGTCTCATCCCTGTACACCAACATCCCCCACGAGGAAGGTATTCGTGCTTGTTCCTCGGCCCTGGCCAAGGCAGGACACACAACCCCACCCATCAGTGATATTGGCACCCTCATGAGACTTGTACTAACCAAGAACAATTTTTCCTTCCTAGGTAAACACTATCTACAGGTACACGGTACAGCCATGGGCACTCGCATGGCCCCCTCCTTTGCATGCCTCTTCATGGGCGACCTCGAAGAGCGCATGCTTGCCTCAGCACCATGTCGCCCCTGGGTATGGTGGAGATATATTGACGATGTATTTTTCATCTGGACCAGTGATCAGGACAGTCTGGAGACTTTCATTAATCACATTAATTCCTTCCACAGGACCATCAAGTTTACATCAGAGTATTCAGTGCATCAGACCAACTTCCTGGATGTCACCATCCGCAAGGAAGACAACTCGGTAACCACTGATCTGTATTCTAAACCCACAGACACCCACCAGTACCTCCACTCCTCCAGCTATCACCCCAGGCATTGCAAGACAGGCATAGCATTCAGCCAGGCACTCAGACTCAGAAGGATTTGTTCTAATAATTCTGACTTTTCCCATCATGTACAGGTACTGAAGAATAACTTGGTTGCCAGGGGCCACAGCTCCCGCCAAGTTCAACGTGCTATCACCAGAGCCAAATCTATCACCAGAGATTTGGCTCTCAAGGAAAAGACGCCTAGCACTAATGCCGACCCCAAGATTCCCTTGGTCACCACCTTTCATCCCAGTCTCCCTCCCCTTCGTAAAATAACTAACGACAACCATCATATCCTTCATACTTCAGATCGCCTTGCCCGTGCCGCCCCTGACAACCCAGTATTGGCTTATAGGCGCCCCCGCAATCTACGAGACCTGATTGTTCGAGCCGAGGTCCCCACCTTGGCTGCATCCCCTCCCATACAGCATGGTACTTTTAAGTGCGATTCCAGGTGTGTTGTTTGCCAGACTCACATGCAGGAGTCTGACTCCTTTTCTGGCCATTCATCTGGAACTACTCACAGAACCAATGGCAACATCACTTGCAACACCTCTAATGTCATATATCTCATTTCTTGCAGGGTTTGTGGTATCCAGTATGTCGGGGAGACCAAGAACACGCTCAAAAAGCGTTTCTATGGCCATCGGTCGACTGTGAACACCAAGAAAATGGACACCCCTGTTGGTCATCACTTCAACTTGCCTAACCATTCCATTTCTGATATGATTCTACAGGGCATAGAATCACTTCGCCACCGCAAGGACTCAGTTCGCCTCAGCCGAGAGAAAGTTTGGATGAAACGTCTTCGGACTATTCAACCACATGGTCTCAACATCCAGGAAGGAAATGATTAACTTAACAATTTTTTCCCCCATTGTCATTTGTTTACAGATTATCCTCCTGGCATAACCCTCTTGGGGTCTCTTGGCCAAATGGTGTTGTCTTTCCATTTCCTGTTTATCCTTGCCACTTCTCTTTGTTCCTTTTCTTGCCCTATTACCACCTTCAATTCTAACCCCCCCCCCCCCCTCCCCTAACCACACTCCTTTGTCCATTTCCCCAGCTTCAACCTTCATCTTAATCCCTCCCCTCCTCCATCCTTACCCTAATCACACCTCTTTGTTCCTGTCTTCCTGGCTGTCCTTTCCTCTCCCTTTGATGTTTACCCACTGCCTATCTGCCATGCTCCTTTGCATCCCTCTTTTGTGTTTCTCCACCCACCCCCTCATGCATGTGTGTTCCCTACTTGTTTGTTTCTTGTACTCTGTCATTCACCTTTGAGAAAGAACTTGCTTAAGTTCGAAACGTCAGGCCAGCTAATTTTTTGATTTATCAAAACAATATATAAAAGTCGAAAACAAATGTTTAAAATCGATTTAATCTTTTTTCTCCAAAGTTACAACAAATGATATTGTATATAAATTCTACCAGTGTTAATGTACAAGAAGTGAAATTGCCCGCACACAATAAAAACAACAATGAAACTGCTGATTACCCGTTAGTTTTTACAACAAGACAATTCCCGACTTGAAACAAGTCTAAGTCATCATGAAAGTGATTGCATTGATGTACACATGTAGTCACAAGCCAGCTGCATACATGTACGTACGTACGTACTGTACGTGCATATTGCACTACACATGTACATGTATACATGCGCGCAACGGCATACATAGTGCGTCACTTGGAGCAGAATATTTGTGTACAAGTGCTACCAATTCTATATTGATGTATTAAATTAAAAATAATACTTTGATGACCAAGGCTTGACCAAAATCACAGGATAATGGGGAGATAGCTGTGCATTTTTATGTGCAACCCCCCCCCCCCCCCCCCCCCCCCCCCGCCATGCGTAGGAATATCAATATGTTAAGCGGTCTCGATCGCGGACAGGATTTGAACGTGTTCGATATACGGGACAATTCAAGCCAAGATACAGCCGTTTTTTGCTGCAATTGTTTGTCGTATCTGCGCCGAAATCTCAACATCTGATGGAACATTAGATCCTGGGTGACATGGGAGCATTTACTGCATGTAATGGTGAGTTTATTAAGGTCATTTTCGTGACATTTGAACGATTTATTTGGCATGTACGCACAGTGCCCCATTGTTTATTTTTTATGTCCGTTGTATGTGCATGTATATTAATATAAGCCGGCATAAGGTATAGCATACCTGTCATGTACGTGCGTGGGGACCCGGCCACCCCCCCCCCCCCCCCCCCCCCCAACCTTTGTTGGAGTGTTGGCTAAACCATGGAGGTAGGAATATCCCTTGATGAGCTTTAGGTTAAGCCTAATTTAGTTGAATATTTGAACAAAGATTTTAGTAGGCCTGTCTTGAAATTAAATGGCAAAATGGGGATGTCCGGAAATTGGGTACAAAGTCGGCCGATCAAACCATGGAGGAATTTCTGCTTGCTGTACTCTATCTTTCGAGGCTGCCTCCTTTTTTGCTTCTCAAAGAAACAGCATTTTTTTGGCTTATTAATAAATGCCATAATTATAAAGAAGAGAAGAGAGGAAATACTGTAGGCCTACACCAAGCCTATTTAGTCCTATTATTAAACTATAGTCTAGGCTATAGCATGTTTTGAATCGTTAATGTCAGTGAAAGACATCTTAAAAAATACATGTATGGGAGCATCCATTCCAGAAAATTTTGCCTACCGTGATGTCAAAAGTAGACGTAATAATAAGGGCCTCTTTCCTTTGTTGAAAACAACATGACGCTAACCACGTTTATGTTGCCCAATTTTTCTGGCAGATTTAAAAAGGGTTCACTTGCATACATGTACAAAATAAAACAAGACTTTTTGATCAGGGCTACTTTAAACTCCTTGAAAACTAAAATTATTAATTTTGAAACTGCGAAATGTTACTTGAAGTAATAGCTTGAGATTGTTTAAATATCTGAACTGTACAAGTGTTAGGGTTATTGGAATTATTTTGCACATTGCCGACTAGAGGCTGTCCCTCTCTAGAAACTTAGAAAATAAATACAATTGTGTAAACCAACTTATTTCAAATTTGTCTCATATTTTGTTTTATTTTGTGCTTTTTCCTTGCACAGTGGTGTGTTTCATCACTTGAAGAGGAGCACGAAGGAACTAAAGCTGATTATCTACAAGGGGATGCTGTGCTTGGAACTGACAACCTACCAAGCTTCATTGATGGGCAGATCAACAAGAGTACTTCATAATCTTTCAAAAAAGAGTTGAATTTCATTGTTTGTTAAAAATATGAATTAAAAATCTATAATAGTGCATGGCCTACGACAATGGAAAATTAAGAAATTATCACGTTTTAACTTATTTTCACAGTTGGCTGCACATGCTTTGTGATTTACATAGTAAACATTTCCACAGAAAAGTTACACAAGATAATTTTCACATAAAAGTTCAACAGAAACAATACCATAGGAATGCATGTACAGTGCATCTTCTTTTAAATGATAGGGCACATGTCTCGCAAAGTTGAGATCAAATTTGAAACTGGTGTGGAGCAGGCCATTTTAAAATGTGTTTAATTTCTTCACAATCACAGTTCTGGATACAACATTTAGTTTTGTCCAGAGTATTTTAATCTTGTCCTGTAATGAATCAGAGTTTGTGGGGAAAACACCATGGGGCACGTGAGGAAAACACCATGGGGCACGTGGGGAAAACACCATGGGGCACGTGGGGAAAACATCATGGGGCACGTGGGGGAAAACACCATGGGGCACATGGGGGGAAAACACCATGGGGCACATGGGGGAAAACACCATGGGGCACATGGGGAAAACACCATGGGGCACATGGGGGAAAACACCATGGGGCACATGGGGGAAAACACCATGGGGCACGTGGGGAAAACACCATGGGGCACGTGGGGAAAACACCATGGGGCACGTGGGGAAAACACCATGGGGCACGTGGGGGAAAACACCATGGGGCACATGGGGGGAAAACACCATGGGGCACATGGGGAAAACACCATGGGGCACATGGGGGAAAATTTCCCATGGCGAAACACCATGTCCAAAACCCTATGATGAACCCCATGGCGATTTCCAATGGGATCCCATGGCGATATCCCATGGGAAATCGCCACGGGAAAACGCCATGGGAGATTTTTGTAAGGGTAGCTCTAGAGGAAGTTCACACATTTTTATATTTAATTCAAAACAACTTTGCCAACAGGTTGACCTCTAAAATTGTGGGTGGGGTATGAAACTCTGTGATGTTGGTTCCACCATTTTATAATGCATGCACTTAAGCGGGTGGAGCCACTCAAGGGGGTAGGGTTTTAAGCTTCCTACCTTCTCCCTTATAACCCAACAAAATCCAAAAATGGTAAGGTAGTGGTAAAGTAGTGGTAAATTGTGGTAAGGTAGTGGTAAATTGTGGTAAGGTAGTGGTAAATCATGTAAATTGTGGTAAATTGTTGGGTAGCAGCTAAATATACATGTACCTGTTGGATTGTCGTCACTAGCAGGGTGGAAGCTAAATATACCTTTATTTGTCGCACTTATGAGGATGGAAGCAGATTTCTGGTAATATTTCAGATGGATTTTGTTGGATTTGGTAAGGCTCAAACAATTACCTGTTGTGTTTTGTTGGATTCAGCAGTACATTATAGATAAATCCATTACCACAGTGAGGATCATTTTTAGTCTGCTTTTACAAGGAACACTTTGAAATCAACAACACCGTCACTGAAGCACTTGACATACTCAAAATTTAAGCATCTGTAATTCTATCCATACGGTAATTCTCAACAACTTTCCAGACTTTTCAATTTAAGTGCATAGATCATGTCCGATTCTTGGTTTTTAATTTTGAAAGAGGAAACATCGAAGACAGTGCAGACAATCTCGAGTCCACTTATGTCCATTTTGCTGTTCAGCTCTCGACAGAAGTGCACTCTAAATTGAAATTGAACAAAATCCTCCGCTATATCATTTTTCCTTAGAATGGCTTAGGATACATGTCTCAAGTCTAAATCCCTCAATCTGGGTTAGTAATTGCAATTCCTGGTGAGGGGTTCGTGTATGTCATACCGCTTCGGGTTGCCGCGCTACTTGGGCACATTACACCGGGGCGATGATGCATTGCTTCCGTTAGAGTGGCTGACTATTCGACTGCCGTGCTTGTGTTTGCAATAATCTGTTGTCATCGGTTCGGACTTGTTTTAGAGGCTATTTACAACATGGTGTCACTTTCCCGAAATCAGTCAATATCCGGTTTCTATTTTTCCGGTTCAGGTACCCGAAACTCACGGTGAAAAATTTAATGTAAGATTTCAGACCAAAAATAAATAAATAAATAAAGACAATCAGTACATGGCACTTGCTCCCCGTGTGTAGTGCACGTGCGGCTCCGTCAGGGCTTCTTCGAAATACCAATGCTGTTGCGACATCGTAACTCGTAAGTAGGCCTAATCGTACGTATAAACACTGCAGGATTAATACCTCCGCGGATTAATAACAAGCCTGGAACGATTGTGACATCGATGTCAAGTTTCAGGTATTTTTGTTAACAACATCTACTTTTATACTGCATTTACATGTAATTTCAATTTTCTCGGAAGCCAATTAACGTGGAATCAAGTCAGATCTACGGCCGGCTTGCTGTACGCACGTGTAGAAAGTAAATCTAGCGGCCGCACACATTTACTGTTTTTTTACAAGCCCATTTTTTTATAGGACAATTACTACATGTAAACAGCATAGTACAGTGTTTTTTGTTTTCTGAGTGCGGCGTTCGGGTACCCGGATCCAAAATTACCCATGAATGCACAGGCCTACTTGAAATGTCACTGGAAATGGTGAAATTTTACGAGACTATCGCTTACCAAGACCACAGGATTCCCCACTCCAAAGTTTGACATCATTTGTTGTTGACAGAGGGCGCATTAACGCTGTGGTGTTAAAAGCACCCTCTTGACAACAAACGATGTTGAACTTTGGAGTGGTAAATCATGTGGTCTTATTGGTTAGCAATATTCTCATAAAATTTCACCATTTCCAGTGACATTTCAAGGAACTCAACCTATGTGTACATATCAAGATAAGGCATATGAAATGTTGGGGCAGAAAATTTTGTGACAAGAGTTATATATGGATCATGAAAAAAAATGGAAACAAATCTTCCACAGCAGTTTCTATGTGTCTCTATCTGTAAGGTTTGTGAAAACCTTACAGTTCTGGAAGTAGTTTTAAGTACTTTTGGATGAATACAGCACGTAAAAATTTAACAAGTATGAGTACCCCAACTCTTAGGTTGTAGTGGAGTAAATTTTCAAGTGCACAAATACATGTATCACGGATTTCAAGACATTTAAGATGGCCACCATATAGCTTTCAACTGCTTCTGTACATTCATGAAATGCAAAATTTGGCTCATTTTCCAGTATAATGCGTTGAAACAAAAAAATAATGCTTTGAAGAATACGCCTATTTTAGATAGCAGCATGCACAACAATATAGAAAATCTTGAAGGAAAAACTGACTTTCCATGCAGTAGTAAACATCTCAAGTTAACTAAAAGTTCCAACTATATTCCCAATGTTTCTGGACCTACATGTATGGGATTAGGATTACTGTAACTTATCATATACAGTGGAAAGATGGGAAAAAGTGTACTTTAATACCCCACCAAAATCAGTCACGAACAGCAAAATCTTGGACAATATACAGTAACCATCCATTTGTGTTCAGATTTGTATAAACACTTGGCATAACCTTTAATTTTGAGATTTTTTCAGGAAATGTTCATGCAATAATAATAATAATAATATAGGCAATTTATAATGCGCCATTGTCCACCTTAATGAGATGCTCAAGGCGCAGAGAACAAAAACAAAGGGAACAAAGATACAAATAATCAAAACATGGACATTACAACAACACAATTAGCTTGACAATCAAATAAATGAGCTACTGGAATGCAATTTGAAAGAGGTGGGTCTTCAGAGCACATTTGAACTCTTGCAGGGTGGAACAGTCACGAATATTTTGAGGAAGTTTGTTCCATAGTATCGGCCCAGCATGAGAAAAGGAACGATCCCCCCATGTTCTATTTGTTTTTGGCACTACGAACAGAGAAGAATTGGAAGATCTGAGGGACCTTGAAGGTTTGTAACAAATTACCAAATTATAATTATATTCGGGGGCAGCACCATGTAAGCAATAGAAAATAAGCAGAAGTAACTTGAAAACTATTCGAAATTGAACAGGCAGCCAATGGAGTGCATGCAGTAATGTGAGTTTTACGACTTGTCAAAGTAACCATGCGAGCACACATATGCAATAACACATATAGGCCCTTATAGTTATAGGAGAAGAAAGTTAGCGTTTTCTGTATTGATGTTCTTGGAACAAAGTTTGTCACTCAAAGTGTTGCATACGTGTTGATTTATATGCCTGATTTTTTTACGGATTTTGCCGACATAAATCTTGAAATAACAGGTTGTGCCACATGTCTAAACAGTTGGTCATATCAATGAGGGTTGTTTATTTTCGAAGATTTTGCTGTTCTTGACTCATTGGGGGTATTACTACACTGTAAAAACGTTGGGCAAGGAAAAATTTGGCAAATATGATTTACCCAGAGGTTGGTCATTTTTATTACAAATATTGGTCATTTTCCAAAAAATTTACCCAACACCAGGTCAAAATGTGTAAAATTTGACCAGATGTTTCATAACTCAATTTTTGTTTGTAAGTTTGGGCAACAGTTTACCCAACAAAATAGACAACCTATTAGGGAACAACAGTTACCTTTTCTCTGGTCTGTTTGTGTCAAACGTTTGGTCATGAGGGGGATCTACATGTAAAATGTGCCAGATTAGGAAAGAACTAAGCTAACAATGGACTTACCCTGTCAAAATCTACTTGGTAAAGAAAGGGCAGGCTCGCTGGTTAGCGTTTCAAGCAGCGAAACCCCACATTTGTTCATTATGTGTATAAACTATCAATGAATAAAGTGATTTAACTTGAGCACAGCGCCCACCCGAACAAAGATACTGACAATTTGGGAGACCGCCAACATAGGGCAAGATAGCTCAGTTGGTAGAGCGCCGGCACGGTAACCCGGAGGTCGCAGGTTCGAATCCCGCTCCTGCCAGTTTCTTTGTTCACTTTGAAAATAAATTAATACTTGGTATATTTCGGAAGTAAATTTGGCAGTCCTCCAAAAAAGCTTCCAAATATTGGTCTGGGTTTGACAAATTTTTGGGTTTTGAGAGAGTACGTTTGCACGTTAGAAAAGTGTTACATTTATCGCATGCCTTTTAAATATGCACGTGCGGTCAATCCGCTGGTTTACCGTGCACACCGTCCGGTGAGTAGAGCTGTCTATATGCTCTCGTCTTGTTCAACTTCAAGTAGAAACTGCCTGAAATATCTCACCTTGTGAGCTGGCTTACCAATGTTTGACAAGATATTTTAATAAGGTGATCAGTGATTCACACCGTGTCTTTGATGGTAATCTTTGTTTCTTGGACAACCATCACGACAGGTAAAACGTCCTCCATACAGACTTTGAGTTGATTGAACATAAATATAAAAACAAAGAGACATCATAAATCTGTTAAGAAAAAAAGACCAATAAATGATAAAAGAGGGCCCCATTTGTGGGGCAAAAACTTTAACCAATAAAATATGGAAAATCAAGTGACCACCTATTGTTCAAAATAAAATAACAAATAAAATGCCCAATTTGCATGACCAACTCTATTCATTGGTGAAGGCTGGTGAACCAACCATTTGGTGAAGCTTTTTTTGCCCAACTTCTGGTCACAACGGCTTGCTAAAGACAGTTGGGAAATTTCTGACCAGAAGTTGGTAAGTTGATATTTGCACCAACTTTGGGCAAGGTTGTGCCAAGTGTTTATACAATTATGAACACAAATGGATGGTTATTTTCCAAGATTTGCTGTTTCTAACCGATTTTGGTGGGGAGTATTAAAGTAAAATCTTTCCCAAGCAACATCTAAAATTCCTTAGTAAAAAGTAATTACTTTTTTTACAAAATAGAATCCCTTTAATAGACAGCATTTCGTTGCTAGGACACTGGGCCTTGCAATTATGCAGTTTCTGAAATTTAACACCAAGTTTCGCGTCGGTGGCTTGCAACGCTTAGCAACCAATTCCCCAAAGGGCACTAAAAAATGGACCCCACCGCAACAACGCTAAACAACCCAAAAATTACTTTGTGTGGCTACAATTTACAAAAATAAAGTCTGCGCCCAGAAAATTTGGAATACAAGAGGAAGGTTTCAAAAATTAGTCACAGGCTTACAGTAAAAACTCCGAGCACTTCAAAGTTCTCACCGGTTTATAGGCAACCAACCCACGGCCGGGACAGACGGCTGAACACGCGGGTCTTTAGTTCGTCTGCTTGCGCTGCAGTGACACTGACGGAAGAAAATGTCAAAATACTTACTGTTGCCGTGGCGAGGTTTTCTTTCAGCAACGCCAAATTCACAAAAACCAGAGCCAGAACTGTGCAAATCCGTCCGGCGTGTCCCCGATGCTCCATCCTCCACTAGCTGTGGCTTCAAAATGGAAGAAATATCGCGGTGGTCGTGAGAAAATGTTCCGTAAAGTTTGTCTCCGAGAAGTTAGGCTTCATGTTGGCAAGAATTTGCATGATTGTGTGATATGAGCGCGCGCACAGTTTGTCCACGGCCGGCACGTAGTACGGTTTGAGCGCTGTCGAGTTTGAACACGATATCGATACCACGCGGTCGGTGTAAAGCCCGCCCTCTATGTATTTATTATTTGTAAATTATGGCATTTCTCAAACCCCTGGCTTGGGCTTCGGCGTAATTTTGTCCCCAGATTTGGTAAAAAGACGGGACACCGTTTTTGTTACATGTACATCAAAGTCTTTTTGTTTTAACCAAGAGATAGAGCCTGTTTAGTTATTTACGTATTCAAGGCTTCAGACTGGCAGTAGGACTGGGAAATAGCTGGAGACGAAGCCCAAGCCCTATATAAACAAAATACGTCAGAACTTGCAGGCATTCTGATTGGTTCATTTGGGTGTATTTCGTAAATTTATAAAAACGAAATGATAACTTGAAGACATTAGTTTTTAAAATTTCATTTAAAATGGAGCATTTACCATAAAAGGCGCCTGTTGTCTGGTTAACAGGGGATGCTAATCCTTTTGCATTTTTTTTTTTTTACATTTTTGAGATTGACGAAAATCGTTTACTAGAAAGTAAAGTTTCGCACACGAAAGTGTTACGTTAATTTCTGACAGTCAAGTCCATTTTCTTTCCAGCTCTTTGCCCAGAACGAAAACAGCCTACAACAGAACTGTTTTTACTGCAATGTGACCGACCACACTACGGAACATTACTATGTTTAAGGACGTTGGGTAAAAAGAACACAACACATTTTAAACTTAACCATAGTGGGGAGACGTACCCGGACGGATAAGCTGAGAAGCACAAAGCTAAAAGGCAGATGACGACAAAATTAAATTTTACTAATGTTCAGATATTCTAAATTTCATCCACTTTATTATGCGGCCTATCTCTCAAAATGTGTAAGTTATCTTAAAAAGAATGTACTATAAAAACAGAGTTTAAGGGTTAGGGTATCAAATTTCCTGAACATTCATCTCCAGATTGTGACAAATCTCACCCCTAACAATAAGTAACCATAGGAAGAAAGTATACAGAATTATTATGAGTCACCCACATGTTTCAAATCTACAACTAGCAAGTGAACATTTAATTTCATGAAAACAATGGATGAAATAACTGAATTTTAAGAACTAATCATACAAATCAACACCAACACCAATATATTTAGTAAAAACTCTACATGCTATCGTCAGATAATAAATAATACTTTTTACACCTGTGTTAAGTTTAATTGTAATAACCCTTTGGAGTCTGCAGATTGATTTCTGTACATAAAACTGCTTGAACTGAAATTCCTGGCCTTAGTCAACTAAATGAAGATTGAATTACCTGGCATGACCCAAATTAGAATCTTGTCCAACTTCAGTCAGAATAGCTTGTATCCGGCACCATTTGCATTTGAACTTGTGTTCCAAGAACCCCCCCCCCCCCCCACCCCCATAAGTTTTGAAAGCATCCAATCAAAACCCAAGAAATTTCTGTACCGAGGAAAACCGAAGAACGTTACAATCAGAACAGTAAAATTCAAGATATCAAGCAAATAATGTGTTATACAAATAATGTACATGTATAGATTTTTTGTGTTCGACTTTTGTGATTGAAGCACAGAAACTTTCTGACCAAGCGGTGAAAGTTTCAGGGCTGACCTTCTTCGAAGACAAAAGCTTTTCCTGGCTTTGAAATCAAATCATAAAAACCCTCCTACATTCTAACTTTTCTTGATTTTCAAGTTTAATTTTCACAACAAAGGCTTTCCCTGAAATTTGAAAGATTTCCTTGAATATATTCAGGCATTTGTATCGGGTTGCGAGGATTTCTAAATCTTTCACAGATTTTTTTAAAAGGATTTCCATACACTTTCATGCATTTAAAAAGATCTTTTTTTTATGTGAATATTACATTTCCACATATTTCACGATTTCCAATGATGACCATGAACTTGGAAATTATTTTTTTGGATTTGTCACCAAATGTTTGATTTCTTTTTTCACCGCCCTTCAAAAATGATTTGGTATGCCAGAATTGGCAATAACCTGTGTTAAACCATTTAAAAAACAAAACAAAGGAAATATCATTTCCCTATTAAACAAAAACACAACCTACACACATTTAACACTTGAAATAACAAGACAATTTTAAACTAGGTCAAAATTAAAAAAGGGAGTGAAATGCTGGATAATTTTTCTGTATTTGAAATACACAAAACAAGTAAAGTAAAGTATTTTTTCTGCTACACAGGTTTGAAAATTTAAAAGGAATGAAAAGGAAATCTGACACTATTATCAAATCGAATTAAAACCAAAAAAAAAAAAAAAAATAAACATTTTCAGTAATGAATATCTTATGGTTGAATTTCTCATAGACATTCCACAAACAGAAAATAGATTGTCTGTCCAGAGACGAGTGACTTTAGATTCTTAAAAAATATCCACATACTTTTTTTGTACAACGATAGTCCACTCTGTTATTTCAAAATCTCAACGTTAGTATTTTGGAATTTGGCATGACTCCTGAAAAATCTACGTCAATATGGCACAATTTGGACGTGGCTTTTAATGGTATGCCATTGTAGTACCGGTACGTAAAAAGTACATGTACATTCACAAGTGTACGTACATGTACATGCACAATATCACCTACATAAAATTGTTTTGAATTCTTGTTGAAACAACTTTTCTATTCCGAGAACAATAACCGATCTGTCAATCACACTGACAACATTCGGTGACTAAAACTTGGGTTATTTCAGTTTTCAAAAGTATATCTGGGACCTGCCAGAGAATATAAAAACAATTTTGTTCTTTCGAGTCAAGTTTTCAAGGATCTGAGGACAAAAAGTGTCTGGCTCAGACGAGAAGTACTGTCCGCCCACCACCGGTCTGGCCCCGCCCCTGCTGTTTCTGTCGCCTCTGCTTGTTGGCATTGGGTACGTTCCCAGGTTGCTGCTGCAGCTGGCCGAACCGATCGTTTAACGTGCTGCCGCTCATCTGGTCACCAAAATAGAGAGGCAGTTCGTAAACAAACTGATGTATGTATAGACCCTATTCATGTGATGTCACCAGTTCGCATTAGACTGAGCGCAAGTTATGGTAGTGAAGTGCTTTAATGCAACATTTGCTTTTGCTGTAATTTTCAGAAATGAATGGATTTGGGGGTTTGTATTATATAACAAATACTGTAACACTGACCCGTTTAAAGTTTTGTGAGTATAGATGCTGGGGAAAACAGAGAAAATGGAGGAGCAAAAATACTGTTCTTGTAGTCTGGTTCCCTGACCCTACTTGAGACAAAATGGAGCAATTTATAGACGTCAGGGAATTATCGGGTCGGGGAACTAGACTATTTCCAACGATAGTTGGCCAACCATCGCTGGAAATTGATACAAAAATTCCACTTTTCTTGAAAATGACAGCACACCAGGTGGTTTGATTTCACAGGATGCTTGAGACTATTATTTACTTACAGTCAAGTAAGGTATTTCATAAACATTTTGTAGTTTCTTTTTTATGTTTGAAAATGTTGTATATTACCTTTAAATAAACAACCAAATAATTTGTCTTCTTAC
This sequence comes from Hippasteria phrygiana, assembly GCA_037893225.1. Lineage (NCBI taxonomy): Eukaryota > Metazoa > Echinodermata > Asteroidea > Valvatida > Goniasteridae > Hippasteria > Hippasteria phrygiana. The sequence continues at coordinate 3,673,360 of JAZGUH010000202.1, forward strand.
CTGCATTTTGGGCTTGTTCCTGTTAATCTTGACAGGTTTGTGACTCCTAATAAATGCAAAACACAATCACAATCCTTAATGCATACACCGACTTGAACCTTGAATTAATTTTAGCATTCTTGTGATTCCTTTTTAAATCACCCTGTGTTCCCATTGACTTTGTAATTCAATGCGTTTGTAATTTTACTTTATTACTGTGGTTTTAAAGATACTGCATCCATGCTTACGGGGGACGTGACACAAAGAAATGCATGTTCAATCTGAATTGCCAATTAGCTACCATTAGATAAGTTGTGAGCTTTTTCAGTGAGACAATATAAAACAAATTTAACTTTTGATAAGTAACAAAATTTAGAATCACGATCAGCTGGGGCCAATTTCACGGAGCTGCTAGGCACAACAAAATTGCTCAGCACCAAAAAGTCTTGCCTATAGTTAAAACAGGTTACCAGCCTAAAGGCCATGGGATTTCCGTACTAAGCAACAACAGCTGAATACCAGTCAAAAGCAATATGCAACACACAGTAATCCGATTGGTAATCCGACTTTTATCAAGGAAGAGTTTTTATGCTAAGCAAATTTTAAAAGCTCTGTTAAATTGGCCATAGGATATGCTTCCAATTCTGACAGTCTTGATACATGGGTCTTGTAGAGATTGTAGAGTGAAATCAAGTTTTCTTCTGTGCTTGTCAGTGAGGGGAAATCCATTGCATTTGAATTGAAATGTCCATTCAGAGCACGGCCAAAGCAGCGTTAACCCTAACTCCCTAGGGTGTGTGGAAAATAATATTAAAATTGGAGGATTCAGGACGGTTAGGGTTAATGTAAATGCTGTTGAAATTTGTATTTGTATGATTGTGTCGGTGGCATTTCCAGGTTTTGAGTGGGGGAAGGGGGGGGGGGGACAAATTGCAAATTTTTCAGGGAAAGCGGCTCCAAAATTGTTTCGAAATTTTTTTTTTTAAAGTGGGAGTGATCGATGTACCACGACACCGATTTGTTTTCTCTGCGAAATAAATAAATGCAATGAAACAGAACTACTGTAGGGTTAAGAACTCACTCCATGGCGCTTGGGTTACTGATGGAAACGGTCAGCAGCTTCGGGTTGACCTTCTGGGTGGTCACTCGCTGGGCTTGAGAGATGTTTACTCTCTGGGGCTTGACCTTCGGCCGCTGTGGTCTGGTTTGGTTGACCCTCGGAGCTGGCTGGTTTTGGAGTAACCTACAAAAGACAAAAACAGAAGTGTTTGACCGCAACTTCAACACCAGAGGGTTACAATATGCACTTCACGATTCATCGGATGATACTAATAGACTTAAAGACGAACAAAATTAAAACTGCTCAGTTTAACCTCTTGTTTGAAAAAGACCACCTGGCTGGTTGTCGTCTATATGCGCACTCCTGCCTGTACTCAATTCATTCATGTTTCAATTATATTGTTTTTGAATGGGAGTGTAATGAATATATGGAGCTTTTCTAAACAAAGCTTTCATTTCACACTAAAGGGGGGCTCCAAGTGCGATGAATAGGACCACTCTATTCAATATGGTGCCTATTGTTTGCGTTTACACTCGGCTGCACGGCCCATTCTTGGCATACCAGCCCCCCCCCCATCAATAACAGCTGGACACAAGGGGTTAATACAAAAATGGCTTTGAACACAAAACAGCACAAAGAAATCAGCAACATTGAAGTATAGGCTTTGCACTAAAATGTTCTCCTAACTAGTCCCAGTATATTTCGCTTGAATGAAGGTTCACTTGCCTGTAGGACTACTTAACACTTTCAAAAATATATTTTCGAAAAGAATTATAGTGTCATACAGGTCGGCTGCTGTATTTTTTTCAACAGTCTGCTTGGCAACTTAAGAAATTAAATTTTACTAGCCCGTTACAAACTTTACAAGTGTCTGTATGTCAGGCTTGTGAAGAAATCGAGCCCAGGAGTGCTAGAAAACGGAATCGGTAACAGAACTCCACTGAGAAACCTGCCTTTTGTTAGTCTGTCTCTGTCTCTTGCTGAGCTGCTGTTGCAGTTTGTTCGTCTGCTGCCTGTTGATCTGCTGCCTGTTGATCTGCTGCCTGTTTGTCTGTGCATTGTTCTGACGATTCAACTGTATGTTTTTCTGGCCGCCTCCCTGCGGTGCTGCCTAAGAGAGACAAAAAGCGTTTTTCAGAAAAATAACCCAGTTTTTTCCCGAAGGATTCTATGCCGACGGGGTTCGCTCAGATTTCTGGGATAAAGTACGGAGTGGGGCAGTTTGGATAGAATGATGCGGTCCGAGTCTTGGGGATTCCCAGTGCATTCTATTCTCTCTCGGCTGCACCTTGGGAACACAGAACACCCTGAGAATCATCTGCAGGGGATAGATTTACCGCATCACTTGTAAACAGTCAATGTTTATAGACTAGCCCACAGCAGATTTTAGCTGCATGCCCAGGGGGTGGGGGGGGGGGGTTATTACAGCCCTGCTCCGACTGCAGACCTACCTGTATCCCTCTCCTCAGGTTGAACTGCTGCTGTCTGGCCGTCTTGCTCTGCTGCACTTGCTGCTGCACCTGCTGCTGTTTCCTGTTGCGGTTGACCACCTGTGTCCCGGCGGTTCTCTTGACGGGCAATCGCTGCTTGCCGACCTGAAACACAGAAACAAATTCTTTTACTCTCTAGCTGCATTTTTGGGTAGATCAATTTGTATATTTATAACTCCTATGATTAGTATGCGTTGGAGTTTAGGAAAATGTAGCACATTTACAAATATATGTTCGGCCCTAGCGGACGCAAAATGAAAAATAATACATAAGTGATTACATGTATTTAGCAGTTGAATTCCACCTGATAAGACGTAATTTTGCACAACATACAGGCCATTTACCTTTCGTGCCGGTCCTCTGTTGGCGATGACCACACCCTGCTGTTGAAGCCTCGCCCCTTTTCTCTTCTGCACAGCCACACCCTTCCCGACGGTCGTCTTCCCGCCTATCCTAGCGCGGAATTGTTTCAACTGACCGGCCCGACCTTTGACCTGCAGACCCGCTTTCGCCTGTCTGGGCTTCCTGCCTTGTCTCTGTCCGGCCGGACCAGATGGACGGTTCTTCAAACTGGCGGTTGCTTTTTTCTTCAGCACGGCCCGCTTCCGGTTGTCTTTCCGGTTCTGTTTGATGATGTCATCTGCCAAGGGAAATAATAATGACCACTCTGATTTCATCTCCAGAACCAAGTTTGATAGATACAATGTATCTTAATCCACATGCTGAAAACACAAAATGTCTGTTTAACAGTAATCGCACATTGAGTATTTGAGGAAACCGGGAAAAAAATTGACTTTTAAAGTTTCAGCTCCAGAGAGCAACTCTAGGCACCAATCATGGAGCTAGCTTCCATATGTACATGTGGGCTTGTGAATCTAAGTGCGAGAATTCAAAAGTTAATCAAAAGAGGAACAGTTTAAAAAATGGTTCTGAAACAATTAGTACAAAAGAAATAATGATTTTAATGATTCTTTTCTTCTTTTTTGGTAATTTATTACGACTTGTGAAATAACCCGAGGTGTACGCAGTAACCCAAAAATACATTACTTGCTATACACCTGTTTTTGTGCTTGAACCTTAAAATTCAATTCGTCTAATGAAATGCTGTTGCAGATTATGTGTTTTTTAGGGCTGTTCATTTTCGAATAATTATCGATTATTCGAAACTGTGTTTGACCGAATATTCAAATATTCGATACTCGCCGATCAAGTTTTTCATGCGCCAGCTGCAACTGCATGCCGCGCCGGTAAAAAGTTGCACGCAAAGCACGGTGGTGTTTTACGTGCGGCGATCGATATTATGGACCGCCCGATCGACGTTTGCCTGTCATGCCTGTGCCTGTCGTATAAAGATTATTACGGGTACACATAATGTTCTGATAACAAGAAACCAAACTAAAGCCTGCCTTTTTGCAGTAATTATTTTATAACTGTCAAGGGTTTTACAGACGGGAACAATAAACCTCCCTTCACAAAATGTTACCGTCGACAAAAAGTGGCATTTGACACTGCTAAGCGCCGTAACTTTTCCATTAAAATAGCAGAGTCATATCTGTACATGCACATATATTTTGTGTGTGAATATTCGAACCGGTAAAAAGGTATTCAAATATTCGGTTGATGATTGAATATTCGAATATTCGGGACAGCCCTAGTGTTTTTGTTTGTTTTACTATAAAATTCTTCTATAAAACACTCTTCAGGTTTTCTCTACGCATCCTGCTGAATCCAACAGAATCCAACAGCTGGAACAAACGATCTTTTGTTCACAGCCCACACCAACAAAATCCAACAGAAATTAACCACTGTTGGATATTGTTGGATTTAGCACGATTATGGTTATATTGAATGTTCCCAGAGGTCGCAGCCAGTTTTCTTTTGTTTACAAGTTAAATTGTAGACCTACATGTAAACACACATGTAGGCGCAATTTTTGTGTGAAGGTTTTGATGCGAAACCAAAGGATCCTTGCAAACATTTTCTCCACAGTCTGCGAATTGGGTACCATATATCCACTGGCTGTCATTTCCAAAGCAGCGGCTCTTTTGCTTGTTAAAAAAAGAATTCTGTCCATGGGACAAAGGAACAAAGGACTTCATAATTTCCCATATGAATTAACAAAACAAATTAGAAAGAAAAGAAAAAAGGCGTCAAAAATATCAAGACACCATCAGAACAACCCAGGAAGAAGAAACTAGAGAATCACACCTGTTTCCTGTCGGAACAGCTGTTGGCGTTCTAAAAATTAAATCAATGCAAAATTGTGTGCATACTTTGCAGAAAAAAAATATCGATTAGTGTATTGTACACTCTGGTGTACATTATGCAAGTGTGTGCTGTGTATGGCTTCAAACATGGGAATGCCTACTAAACCCTGAATAGAGACTACATGTATAGAGCAACGCCCCTTTAGTCTACATAAGGAAGCAGGCTCCATTCATAAAAACCAAACACCTCTTTTGATTGGTTTGTGAAGCCCAGCTGGCCATTCATATTCAAGGTTGCATGCCAGGGGGGAGGGGGGGGGGGGGGGGGGAGACAAAGTGGAGCTGTGGTTTCACACCCCCCATGAATGAGTGCACCTCAGTATACAATGGGATTTTGTTGTGCCCTTGTAATAATCATGGAGGAAGGGTGGACAGAGAAGAAAAATAGCCTTGAGACACAGTCCATGAATGGCAAACAAAAATCCTAAGATGTGCAAAAAACGATGCCCGTACTCTGAAAGAAAATTTCAGTTCAATGGGTTTCCCTAGTAATTAATAAATGAAAGAAAACTATTTTGGAACCAAACATTACTACACTGCACTCTATTTGGCCACGCCCTTCCAAAATGTACTTTTTGTTTTTATTATTTTCAAGCAAACCACAAGGGTTTGTTTTGTTAATTTACGTTAAACCCCTACCCAAATTGGTCATGAACAACAAAACTTTGAAAAAATAACCAACCCTCCTTTATAACAACTGTCTAAATATGTGCCACCTGTTATTTCAAGATACATGTATACACTGTATCAGCACAATCTATGAAAAAATCAGGCAGAAATTAACATGTTTTGTAAACACTTTGAGTGACCATACACAGAAAACACAAACTTTTTTTCCCCAGTATTGCACACAAATTTCCTGACTAAAGTCTCAAAATTAAAGGTTGTGCCAAATATAAATACAATTCTGAACACAAATATATGGTTACTAACCGCGCACTTAAAAACAAAATCTGGAAATCATGTCAAAATTACAACATTTGTCCTCGTTACTTTGAAACGGGTCAGTAAACTAAAGATTTATGGGCAGAGATGTTTTAAACTCCCTATAATTTCACTGCCTATGCAATCTGGGTAAAACTATTACTCAGGCAACGTGCTTGCCTGAGCGAAAAACTCAAAAGTGCGTCTAGACGGGGCGGCACGTTAGACGGGGCGGCACGTTAGACGGGGCGGCACGTTAGACGGGGCGGCACGTTAGACGGGGCGGCACGTTAGACGGGGCGGCACGTTAGACGGGGCGGCACGTTAGACGGGGCGGCACGTTAGACGGGGCGGCACGTTAGACGGGGCGGCACGTTAGACGGGGCGGCACGTTAGACGGGGCGGCACGTTAGACGGGGCGGCACGTTAGACGGGGCGGCACGTTAGACGGGGCGGCACGTTAGACGGGGCGGCACGTTAGACGGGGCGGCACGTTAGACGGGGCGGCACGTTAGACGGGGCGGCACGTTAGACGGGGCGGCACGTTAGACGGGGCGGCACGTTAGACGGGGCGGCACGTTAGACGGGGCGGCACGTTAGACGGGGCGGCACGTTAGGCTGGGCGGCACGTTAGGCGGGGCGGCACGTTAGGCGGGGCGGCACGTTAGGCGGGGCGGCACGTTAGGCGGGGCGGCACGTTAGGCGGGGCGGCACGTTAGGCGGGGCGGCACGTTAGGCGGTGCGCCACGTTTGACGGTGCGCCATGCTACCCGCAATCAATATTTACTACATGTACATCCCACTGTAGACATAACTTTATTTAATTGGGGCCGGATTTGTTTTGGTTAAAGGCCGGTCTCATAACTTTTGTATAGCTAGTAAGGTAGCAATTAATATATATATTTTTTTTTGGGGGGGGGGGGGTTTAACACCAAAGTAGCATGGACTGTACTATCGAGCCTAGCTGACCCCTAGTGACTTCGATATAAGTGAGAATTTTCTGCATATTTTTATGTATCACAAAATGCATAAATTCCGCCTCTAACATTCGAGCGCAATTTGCATTTTTCAAATGGGGACGCAATTTGCAAATTGCGCAAATCATCACTATACAATCAAATAAGCAATTCTATTTGAACATTTACTTTTCATAATGATACATCCCCAGAGCAAGGACATAGCAGCTTTAAAGATTGTTCTTACATTAACCCTCCCATCCCACTCATTTAAAAAAAAAATTGTTTCCAAAACAATGCAAAAAAATGGCAATGCTGTGAGGTAAACAAAAATAATACACAAAAGCAAACAACGAAAAAAAAATTCAATAAATAAAACAGCAAGACACATATAACGTGCATGACTATATAGTCGCAGGGTCCTTTTTGTCGCCACATACGTACGAGTGGCGACAAAAAAGGCTCGACGATAGTCACGCACGTTACACATCTAAAAAAAAGGTAATAAATTATGTCAGAAGATGTTACATTAGGCAGATTCATGAAAATGTTAAGTTGCTTCAATTCTTTTAAAATCATGTTTGAAGAAATAATTTGAGTATATTTTGTTTTGTGCGCTCGAAATAGATTATTTTGTGTACTCTAAATCATTTCATGCGCTTGAAATCATTTCGTGCGCTCGAAATAATTTCGAGCGCTCGAAATAATTCATGTACCCTCGAAATCATTTCGAGCACGAGACATAATTAATTTCGAGTGCACGAAATGATTTCGTACTAACGAAATGATTTTGAGGGTATGAAATGATTTCGAGCGAACGAAATCATTTCGAGCGAACGAAATCATTTCGAGCGAACGAAATAAAGTATTTCGAGCACACGAAATGATTTTGAGTAAGGATGGGAATTTACGTTTAATTTTATAAACGTTTAGCAAAACTTTCCCGTAGCGTTTAAACGTTTAGTCAACAATTGACCTATCGCCGTTTACGAGTTAACCACGCCCCCTTAGACAACTCTATGGGAATTTTCTGTGGCAATTTTTGTTTGTCTCAGATTTTGCGCGTTCCACGTGGAATTATAATTGATGTGATTAGACAATAATTCACAAGCTGTGTTGACGCGATTCGACCGCGATAGGTCAATTGCAAAAAGGCTGCCGCCAGTCCCGGTATTTGTGTAGGACGTAGGAGAGGTGCCGTCCGCGTCGAGCATTTATCTTGTCCCAGTGGCGTATTAAAAACATAAAAAACAAACAATTGTATACACTGTAGTACCGGTACTAAAGGCGTTTGTATTTCTTTGTAAATTAAATAAATTTACAAAGATCCTGGATTCTTTGTAAATAAAACCGGAATGTAGATTGTGTAAATACAAGGTCCCATTTCTAAAATTTGAGTTCCGTTTAGACGTTAGGGATAATTTCTAAACGGATTTGATTTTTTTTCGTTTAAACGTTTAAACGTCCCATCCTTATTTTCGAGCTCACGAAAAACTTTATTTCGAGCGCACAAAATGAATTATTTCGATCGCACGGAATGATTTGGAGCGCAAGAAATGATTTCAAGTACACAAAAAATTTTTTTTGAGTGCACGAAATAAATTCAAGCACATGAAATAGATTATTTCGAGTGGACGAAATCATTTCGCACGAAATAAATAAACTCAAAATTATTTCTTCATACGGGATTATTTTCATCAGATGTCCCTCACTCAGCCTGGCCCTCAGGGCTCCATACATAGAAAAGAGTAAAATAGAATAGAAATAAAATGAGGGGTCAATGGTCAAGATAGGTTAACCCTATGCAATAATAAATATTTGATTGCTACCTTGGGATTGATGGAGATTGGAGAACTCGTCGGGCATGTGAAAATTTGGGATATAGCCCAAATTTGGGCACATGCTCTAAACCGATCCGTTTTGCCTCATGCAACCGCTCATACTATAGGAAGGTGTACAGACGACGCCAGCTACACAAACTCCACAATATTTTTTAATTGCCGGGCATTGCTGAAATCACGATAAAACTCACCCAAACTCATGTCAATCTTGTCCATGATAGCAGGCTGATCAATTACCTACACGACAGTAATAACAGCCAGACGTTCTGGTCGAATTTTGTGAAGAAAATGAATATCTCCAGCCCTGCTGCTCCTATCTTCCGGACGCCAAAACAACTCCAGCATTTTAATACATATGCAAATTAGAAAAGTTAATGGTACCCATCTTATCCAAACACTTTACGATTGTGTTGCAAGTGGGTAACCATTCTACTGCGCGCGCCAGCTCGGGTCACCGATATGAATATTCATATTAACCTTTACCAACAGCTAGCCAGAGCATTGCACTTTTCATTTGCGAGAGGAAGATGGTGGATCTCGCGCACGAAAAGAACTTTGGCGGCAAATTTAAGCTGTCCAAAGACTTGTAAGCCTGGAAATTATCATCGGTTTTGTCAAGCGCAAAGCCTGTTCCCGGGGCCTGTTCAGGCTGTTATTTTTGTCTAACGTTTAATAGTAACAGTATTCACTAACACTAAAACAGTTAGACTCGACCATCACCCTTTTTTAGTGGTTTCATATGTAACTGTAACTGTGTAAGCATGGAGGAAGGTAACTTATCCCTTCTCAAACGTCAAAATTCTCAAAGTTGATTTGCAGATCAGTCCAGACGAATCTCACAGTCACATGTCATGAGCCTTGAGCTGGAATTTTCAAGCTAAACGGTAACACAAATCATCAAGCAAGCTCGACAAGAATCTGAGTGATGGCCGTCTCAAATTCTGTAGGTGTTGCCAGCAAGATGCGAGAGGGAGTTATGGCCGATCTCAAGGAGTATGAAGTGCAGTTCTTTGGGTTCACCCCCAAATCATTCATTGATGGAGGTACGTTGGTCCGAAAATGATTAAATCTCAGAAATTGCTATTTGTATTGTTCATAAAGGTCCCCACCTTTATTATTACTACCACACTAAATTGCTTTTTTCTCAAGCGTCATAGGAAAAGTGGAAACGATTCTTCGTGGTAGAGAATATGTTCGGACCATTTCAGGTGTCAAATTTGGACTCTTAATTTGTATTCTAAATAGTTGTAGACACTTCAAAAGGTGTTTACTATACAGTATAGTAAACACCTTTTGAAGTGTCGACAACTATTTAGAATACTACACACTACACTCTACAGCAGTTTTATTTTATTTTGTTATTTTCCAGTTCATAATGCCCTGGTGGACTATCTCAACGATTCAGTTGAAGCGACGGAGAAGTTCCTGTTGAACGAGGTAGGAAGGATTTTACGTACATTGTGCCGACTCCTACATTCACCATCTTGGTGGATTAAGGATGCTGTCTGGCCGGCTACCATACTTCACACATAATGCCATTAAAATATAATGCCTAGACTGAGATGATGTGCAGGTTGTACATGTTGGATTATACAAATTACAAGACAAGAAACGAGCCACAAATTTTAATATTTTGATAAGAGCAGTTTTAAGGAACAAAAATGGCCCACCAATGTTTTCTTTTAATTTTGTCACTGTGTGTCTGATCTGTCAGAATCCATTTCTTTTTTACCGTTTTCCCGCAGGCTGAAGATAGTTCCGAAGAGGAATCTCCCGAATTTGTGAGAGAAGTGAGTTGTAACTCTTAAGTTAACCCTAACCTCACCTAAAGCTACAAATACGACTAAACCGTAGTACTAGTAGACTGTATTGTGCGGTACTCTTACAACACTGGCATATGAGAAATTGTGTAGTATTTTGTACTATAGTGTACTTTACCTCAAATGAATGCCTAGGACGTTAGGGTGAATAGAATATCCTCACAATTTTGTTTCTGTCCTAAGTTTAGATATTTCAAACCAAATCTCTGTCTGTTAAATGCCTTCAATTGTTTCCAAACCATTCACAGCAGTTTTCCTTTTAAACTTAACGCCTCGCTTTCATCACTTGCAGGCATCAGACAGATTATTCTCCCACTTCTTGAAGACGTTTGATAAGAACTTTGATCGTCTGGAGTCCTACCTCAAGAAGAACCTCTTCCACATTCCCAGCAATGTGCTGTTACCTGAGGATGCTGTGAGTTTAAGTAGGGAAGAGGCTGGGCTAGTGGGGACATGGACTGTTATTGATAGGGGCTGGTATGCCAAGAACGGGCTGTGCGGCCAAGCGTAAATGCAAACAATAGGCACCACACTGAATAGAGTGGTCCTATTCATCACACTTGGAGCCCCCTTTCATGTGAATGAAAGCTTTGTTTGAAAAGCTCCATCTATTTATGACACTCCCATTCAAGAACAATTGTTGAAACATGAATGGATTGAGTATGCACAGGAATGCACATATAGACGACAAACGACCAGGTAATCTTTTTCAAACTGCGGCTTTGGCCGTCATCCGTATTCAAAGGTTAAATGGCAGTCAGTATTTGTTTTTGCCAAAGGGCCTTTTAGTTTTTCAGTGTTGATCACAAACCAACCTACTGAAACGTTTATCTCGGTACTGGACTACTGAGTACATGCTCACACTATGGTGAAATTGAAAGAAAAAAAAACACTTTTGTATTGTTTTGATCAAGATTGTAATAAACATACACCAAGCCCAACTGCCTCTAGCCCATGTACAAATTGCAAGCTATCAGCTGTAAAACAGAGACAACAGATTGCATATGGAGGCCAGAGCCTATTGAGCTCATATGAGCTGCGGTTTGACAGCCAATAACATGTTCAGGGTTTACAAATGAGTAGCTCTGGCAGAATATGCATTCAATGTCAAGTCATTAAAACCCTAACAGCCCAAGGCTTTTTACTAGAATCCTTCCCTAACCACACAAACTCCAACACAGTGTAGTAAACCAATGGCACATTCTTTGTACTTAGACAAAATCAGGGCATCAAGTCCCATGCAAAGTGATGGTGCCAAGGCTCTACAGTACCCAATCACACAAAATTCAACACAAATGGGGGGGGGTTTGATTTTGGCAGGTTAGGGATGGTTAGGGTTAACAGAGATAAATTTCCACAACTATTTCCAGGTACATTGGCAAGATTACAGTGTAAAGGACGAAGCTAAATTAGATGCAGAACTGGAGGGGTTACGGCAGCAAATCAGGAATGTAAGTTGCAAATGAGGTATCGCATATATATATTGCCAGATTGGAATACTTCCACCATAGGCGAGCCAGCTCAGATGGTAGAGTGCTAGTACGGTGTTCCGGAGGGCACAGTTTCAAATCCCACTCATGTCAGTTTGCTTTGCTCACTCTTAATAAAATGTTCTACTCGGTGTCTCATATGTGACCCGCTCTGGAAAAAGGTATATTATGTCGCAAAATATGAAAAATGAGTTCTATGTATGTTTGGAAAGCCCGCAATGTAAGCTTTCATTTGGTACATGATAGAGCTCCAAAGCCCTTTCCGTTCTGGAGATATCGCATTTTTGCATATTAATTAGTTCTGTGAAGTTCAAATTGCACAACAGAGAAAACAGGCTTTGAAATAGCTTGTTCTAATACAATGCAATAGAACAATGCACTCTAAAAAGGTTGTTTTTTTACTTATTGACTGAAATCAACCTTGTTGTGTACCAAACCTGAAACTTTAGATATTTAAGATGTCATTAAAGACAAAAAACAAAAAATGAATTTTGACGAAAAATGTCACCCTATCAACGTTGAAAGGGCCATTACACGTAAATGCATAGCGCGACTTATATCACCTTTTTCTGGAGCGGGTCACATATATGGTTTATTTGATGAGAATTATTTAATTGCTTGCAACTCGTCTCTCATTTGATATTCGCTGCCTGGATTTGATATATAATCCTCACGAGTGCACAAAACCCATAATGTAATTAGTTGCATATTTCCCCTCGTTTCTTGAACCATCTAGTCGTTGTACGTCAATGGGAGGTTGCGACAATGGTTGCAGGACGTGGAGGTTGCTCAGTCCCAGCTCGACGCTCTCTTACTTCAAGTCGACAGTTTCCATCAAATACTCGGCAAAGCCAAGAGTAAGATCTAAAAACTAAGAAATACGTATTTTGCCGTTAGGCTAGCCTTCAATTTCGACTCGGCAGAGTCAGTAGGGGGCGCTGCTTAACCTCTTGAGCACAGACGGCGGCCATAGCTGCGTTTTGAAAAAGACCACATGGCCGGTTGACATCTATAGGTGCATTCCTGCACGTACTCAATCCATTCATGTTTCAACTATATTGTTCTTGAATGGGAGTGTAATAACAGGGTTCATACGGTCCTTGAAAGTCCTTGAAAGTCCTTGAATTTCACTTTTCATTTTTCAAGGCCTTGAAAGTCCTTGAATTCCGAAAAAGGTCCTTGAAAGTCCTTGAATTTCAAAATGTGCTCCCCAAAAACATTGTAGGTATGTAACTAGTGGATAATAAATGTATCAACATGTTCTACAAGTAAGTGGTTGAGCTAACAATATGTTTTAAATGCCCCAATATGGTTTTGAAGTAGGCAAATAGTATGATTGTTTAAAAATTGGTTGGTACATTATACTAGAGAAGGTCCTTGAATTCTTCTATTATGGTCCTTGAAAGTCCTTGAAAAGTCCTTGAATTTGTTTGCTCAGAAAGTGTATGAACCCTGAATAAATAGATGCATTTTTTTCAAACAAAGCTTTCATTGACACAAAAGGGGGGGGGGGCTCCCAGTTGAACAGGACCACTCTATTCAGTGTGGTGCCTATTGTTTGCATTTACACTTCAAGTGCACTCAACATCATGAGTTTTCGTTTAAAGACTTGTGCCAGCAATTGTCTTTCTAGATACTTTTAAAAATTTGAATTTGTTCAGTTTCCGACCTGAGCGAGTCGATCGTCTTCACAGCCGGCAAGGCTCGGAAGTTGAAAGAACAGCTTACCTTGATGCTTCAGCAAAGTCTCACCGATTCTAGGGTGAGTGGTAATTGATTTCAATATTCTGATCTGACAAAGCATTCAGTGAAGGCCCTTCGATGGTTACAGAAATGAAAATAGGCAAAATGCTATAAACGGTGGTGATCAAAAAAATTAAGATTTTGACGTGTGTTTTAGTAATTTATCCAAATAAGGATAGGAAAAAATCATGGGGTGTGCCCTGCCCACAAAAAAATACCTTTCCTCGTAGTGATATTATAAATGAAAAAAAAATGTATTTATGTGCATGACACTTCTCAGAATTTCTGAAATCATAAAATATGAAAGGCCTTATTTGAATGCGGTCATGGCCGTGGTTTGAAAAAGACCGCCTGGCTGGCTGTCGTCAATATGCGCATTTCTGCATATACTCAATCCATTGTTTTGTGTTATGCACCCCATTAATAACAGCTTGCCAGAAGCAGTTAAAGAAAACTGGCCCCTATGGTGATTTCCCAATTTTTTGTTTTCCTTGGGGAAAAAGAGCTCTCTGGGAATCGCCTCAGGAGGCTAGTGCAACTATTATGTCACAAATTGATTTCTTTCTTCTTCAGGAACATCAAGTGTTGGATCTGCCGGCTGCGTTGCCAACTTCCACATCATAACCCAGACTGCATCGAGACATTTGTCTTGTCTTGTTAAACAGCACGGTCCAGTGATGAGGCGAAGTTGGTTTTTTACAAATGGTGGAAGTTACTTCGCCTGGGTCTAAAAATTGGGATAATTTCTTTGGTATCTATTGAGTGGCTTTTTAGCCTTGTATTAGGCGACTTCCTTAAAAAAAAAATCATAGAATTGGAGCCAAACAAAAATTGCTTGTTTTAGAATAGGACTATCCAATAATTGAAACAGAAAATGTACATGCATCCATAACATTTCAGCCTGTTGTAAATACGCGTTTAATCTTTCAGTAGCGTTTTCCATTCACATTGTAAATATGTACATTATGTTTGGCGAAACTTAAAGGTGACAACCACTGTGTACAGAAAGATTAAAGATGTAATTTTTTTGTATACACATAAGCATACCTCTCAAAACGTCCACATTTGATTCCGATAGTAAACGGCACGATTCTTGCAGTAATCTACAAAGTGTGTACATGATTGATAGGGCGGTCCCCCCAAATTCAAGTTAGACTTCTCCAAAAAATCCCATTTCATTACATGTAATACATGTATATAAAAAGTGGATTATATTCATTTTACACCATGTGCCAACAAAAATGGGGACATTTTTGGGAAGATGCCCTGTACAAGAGCCACTCGTCATAGAAGCATCATTGGAAACTATAGGACAATATTAAGTCGTAGAAATTTAGTTTTAAAGACAGGAAGGAGAGAATACACATAGAGCTTCATCTACAGAATACAGTCTGTATGAGTGTACCGGTACATACAATTGTGAAAGACATTCCATGCTATTTGACACTACATTTACAATATACGACTTTTATTTTAGTTATGTGCTTGATAAGTAGTTTCCTAGTTAAGTACATGTACATAATTAGCATGAATTTGTTGCACTAGGCTTTTTTTTGTATAATTGTTTCATTACACTCTACGCGTTTATGACTACAGTAACGGTTAATTAATAGGATTATTTTAAAACCTGAAGCAGAGGGTGAAATTCCGATCGGACATTTTCTGACCACTTGTCCTCAGTCAAGCTGAACGATATGGCTTGTTTAACCCCTTGCGTACGGATGACGCCATTGGCCGCTGTTTGTGCAGTGTTGCGTATGTCATGCTTGACTGCACAAACACATTGGGGCTGCCGCGACGTCTCCAGTGCTCATGTGGTTAACAGCTATGTTGACTGTGACTTTGTGCTACGACAGTGGCATAGCCAAGGGGTCGTGTGGGTAGCACGCTCCAAAAAAGAATCATCGTTTCCCCCTCCACTTTAAATTTTGCAAAAGGAGAAAATAATAGTACTGTGCCAAGCCTTAAGTTTAGTTTACATGGTTTAACAGAAATTGGGCGCCACTGCAAGTGAAAGACATACACAGTATATATAGAATCCGTATTTAGCAATTGATTAACGAATACAAGTTTACTGTACAGACAAATTCATCGGCTCACAAGTCATTAACTAGTACAAATCCTTTTTCACTCGGCTCATGATGTATAAACACTGATCTTTTATGTAAACTGGTTAGCACATTAGCTGTTTTGAGTTGAAGCCACCATATTAGTACTCCGAATACAGAAACGATCCTACACAATGGGAGTTGTAATGTGGCCGCTGCTGGCTTCATTTTTTCGTACAGCGCACAATGAGCTATCCAGTTTACATAGAGAGTGTATAAACATGATCTAGCTATTAGTATTACAGATGTTTACACCATAAACTATACATTAAAAGTATACACTATTCAGTGTATCACATACAAAAACTGGTATCTGTTTACATGCACCGATAATAATAGACGTATAATATATTTTCTGTGTAAAATATTTAATACTGAGTATTTAATACTCTCCATGTACTGAAGTAAAATTTAAGTACTAATCAAATTACAATGTATCCAACAAATGCCACCCCCCACCAATAAAAAGACAAACAAAATAAATCTGTCATTGGACCAAACCAAAGGTGGGCTAGATGTCTAAAAACAAAAAGCACCTGTGAATTTTTGTTTTTTGTTGGTGAATGTCACTCTTATCAGTAATGGTAGGCAATGACCAACAAAACGAATATGCAATTAAGAACCTTGTGCAAAAATGGCCTTTTCAGTTAAGCCTGCAGTGTGCTATGACAATATACATGCACTGTTACACCGCAGAGTAAAAAAATAAAATCACCCTTCAATTAGTACATAATAAACCACTCAGTAATATTTTTGTGGCAGATGACTGTAAAATGCCCATTTAATAATCAAAAAGACTCGTTGATAGACAGGAAGCATCAAAACACTTGGAACACTTTGTTTTTTTTGTGGAGATTTTTTGTTAATTATACTAAATGACATAAAACCTTGGTCTCTCACAAAGATAGTCAGTGTTGAGTTAACCCATTAAAAACGGATGACGCTATAGTCTGAAACATACCGGCGCGATAACAGCATCTATGCACACAAAACTTTAAACAGATCAGTGTTACAGTATTTGCTATAAATAACACCCAAATCCATTCATTTCTTAAAATTACAGCAAAAGCAAATGTATAGAGGAATTTCACATTAGCCTTGTCTGAGGACGTCAATGCCAAACCAAAACGGTGCTATTCAACAAATTCATTCATGCATGATTGAAATCACGCCATAAATGCCGGCGCAGCGCACGTTTAGCATAGTCAGCTGTTTACTTAGCACTGACAGCCTCTTTTATGAACCCGGAAGTGCGTAGATCGGTGCTATTTTCATCAATTTGGAATTTGTCTAGACTACGTTTAAGCTCGGATCAAAGTACATGTAATGGATATCTGTGCAAAATCAGGCCGGGAGTGATCAAACTGTTTGAACTCTTTGTTAGGTGTGGGAGGTTTAGATTGGTGCAAAGTGACATTTAGTTTTGAAATCTTTACTTGGACTAGACGAGTTTGGCCCGCCCTCACTTGTCTTCGGAGAGGGTCACAGTTGTCATATCCCCTGCCTTGGCGTTATCCTTGTCAACGACTTGTATCTCTGAGGGTGATCGGAGCTCGTCTCCCTCGCTGGCGTCGTCTTGCCCCTCCACCTCTGCTCCTGGTTGGTTCTCCGCCTCCTCTGGTAAGGGGTATTCCTTGATCTTCGTATCCCTGGTAATGCGGCTCATGAAGCTCACCTGGAGTTAAGACATCAACATACGTACAATAAGCCAGTTCGGTATCTCAAAGGTCAAAGGATATTCGGGATAAAATTGTTGACGTAATGTCACGCCATGTTATGCGAACACCCATTCTGATTGAATTTAACACGTGCGCGTTGTGCGACCACCTTTTGCGTTCAGATGCGCATGTTAGGTCATGCGGGTCATTCGGGATAAAATGTCATTGGGCACATGCGCAGTTGAAATACTGAACTTGCTTGTAAAAATTGAGCTTACTTGAACGGCTGGTATACTCGGATATCCTTGAATTATATAAGTACATGATTACATGTACATGATCAAACTACATGACCACATATAACTTTATGTATGCTCAAGCATGCAGAAATGTTGCCACAAAATAAAGCAAAAAAAAAATAAAAAAAATGTTTCCGTGCAAAGTGTGATGGGAAATGAACAAAGACCTCCACTGCACTGTGGCCATCTTTATCTAGTTCCAAGAAGCCAATGCACTGATTCTACCATTGCGTCTGCATACATAAAGGTGCCGACTTCCCTGAAACAGTCGGAAAAGGTCTCAAAATATCACCTGTGTGACCTGAGGCTAGTGTCGGAGGCTCTGGATCGATCTCAACACCTGCTAACTCCTGGCAAGCTGTTATTGATGAGGGGGGGGGGGGGGGGGGGGTGTGCTGGTATGCCAAGAAGGGCTTGCGAAGCCAAGCGTAATGCAAACAATAGGCAAGCAAGGGATTGAGTACGTGCAGAAATGTGCATATAGATGACAACCCGTGGCCATCGTCCATATTAAGAGGTTAATGAAAATGTACAATTCCAAGCGAAGTTTGGTTTCAAGGTTTCATAACTGGAGTCACACTGAAGCCTTAAAGTTGCGGCTGATGCCTAGGCGTAAGAACCTCGGTATAGTCTTTTGGACCCGTTTGACAGAAAATCAAGATGGCCACAGCATGATGAACACCTACATGTAATTAGGGTGTGGGTGGGATCTTGACGATTACTTCAATATCAGGACAAAATTATAGAGAGAAATCAGCTGGCCTTTGTGAAAATGTTTTATCGGGGGTCAATGATGGATGGATAGAGCAAATATAAAGGGAAGGAAAAATCACAGATTTTCAAATTTACAAGCTCACAAAGACAATACAGGAAAATTAAAGAAAGAATTCGAGAAACAAAACCACCATAGAGATCAATACCAACCACCAATGATTGGCTACACTCAGTGGTGTAACTAGGGTTCATTTTGCAGGGGGGACACTTCCGGGGAACCTGTATTTTTAGGAAGCACTTCCCAGAGAAAATACAATTAACTTTTTTACACATTTGAAATTTGGACCACTGGCCTCGATTGGGGGAGGGGGGGGGGGCACTTCTGTCCCCATCCCCTAGTTACACCACTGGCTAAACTAACTGGTCTCCAACATAAATACAGAAAACATTTTGATGGATTTTTTAGCGCTTTTTGGACATGCAGCTTAGATTCACTGAAATCAAATTAGGAAAAATGCTTTTCAATGGTTTTAAAGCAACGATGAATATAAATACTGATTTTGAGGGATATGCGTGCTTTAGTAATTCACCGAGACTCGGGATAGAAAAAAGTCATTGGGCGTGTCCCAACCACAAAAAATACCCCTGTGACGTCATTGCTTGCCACACCCTGAAAACTCAATGTATGCACACAATGTATGTGTGTGCAGACCAGCGAGGGCGCAGCCAGCAATATTATCTTACTGCCGATTACATCACAGCCTGTCAGGGATATTCTTTTGTGGGTGGGGCATGTCCCATGATTTTTTTCCATGTCCGAAGTCACAATAAATTACTAAAACGCAACAATATGCCAAAATGTTTATTTACTGTCAAACAAACCATGTAATTGAATGAATATCATATAAAATGAGTTTTGTATTGTAAAGCTGGGACAAGATATGATGGGTTTATGACTTATGCAATATCCATGGGTTTATGGGTTTATGACGAGCGCCCTCACTGACAATTTGGGAGACTGCCAACATAGGGCAAAACAACTCAGTTGGTAAAGCACCGGTATGGTATTCCAGAGGTCGCAGGTTCAAATCCCACTCCTGCCAGTTTTCTTTGCTCACTTTGAAAATTCATTCAAAAAATCTTTATTTCTTAGATGCATTCATCATTGTTTGAGAACCATTACAGCATTTTTTTTCTCGTTTTAATTTCTGTGAATCTTTGAGACGTAAATACTAACTGCCTGATTCAATTTTTTTTGTCTCTTCATATGGAGTGTTTGAGGGGCTTCATGGCAAGAGGCCCGACGTCTTCGAGCTCCGGGGTCTCGGGTGCAGAGACCAGCGGGTACTCCCGAATGGGCTGATGGATGGAACGCCCCTGGTATGCCCCCTGTCGGAAAGAAAGTGGAGGGGGGGGGGGGGGGGGGAAATAGGGGTTGGGAGGGGGGGGGGGGGTTAATGAATGAGCCCAGACTTAAAGGATACAAATATTGGGGTGTGAAACATGGGAAAGCGGGGTGGATGGGTGCATGGAGATTTAAAGTACGAGACAGCTTTGGTAATGATCAAAATAGAAGAAAAAAATGATCACTTTTAATCTGAAAACTTGCTGTTTTATGAATATTCTTGTGTAAATATTTTTTTATTTGTGTAAATATTTTTTTATTTGTGTAAATATTAATTTTGATACGTCTGTACGTATTCACTTTCTAATTACAAATATATGCAGGGCCCAAATGGAAACCAATTTTGAACTGTTTGGGCACACCCTGGGTAAAGAAATGTAATAAATAAATAAATAAATAAATAAATAAAGATGATACCAGTACCAATCCTCCTGGGACATATTTGAACAATAAAAAAAATGCGCCTTTAGGACAACACCTCAGGAATTCCAGATTGCAAAAGAGATTCTTTAAAAATGTTAAAATCCCGACCAAAAAATCCCGAAATCAGGAAAAATCCTGACAAAAATTGAGAATCACACAGGGGCGAAGAAGGAATGGGTGGAGGAGGGCAGGGAGGGGACAAAGGGGTAAGAATGGGTGGTCCAGATTCAAAAGAGGGGTACATGGACACATTGTTGGGTGTTTTGCAGGGTCAATAGTTAAGTTTGGGTGCGGTTTGGTAGGGAGGGATGAACAAGAACAATTAAGATGATTACTGCAATGAGTGACACCCAAAATAACCCTTTTGATAAACACCCAAGAAGACAAACCGCTGATCAGTCAGCGCATAATTGTAGGCTAAAGATTTAAAAAGCTGTTCAAGCAACAAACTATGAATGTTAAAAAAGCCATGGGCCGAAATGTTAGAAACGGAATGGTAACACATTATGAATGATGACATTTTTAAAGAAGAAATCCCTCAAAAAAGGCAGCCTTGAAAAGGAAGTGGGCCGAGACCCTATAATAAGTATATTTTTCTACTTGGCCTTTTGACTGTTTTGAAAGCTGCGATGAAATAGCACCTTCCGGTGTCATTTTTTAAATGGAAATTGCTCCGGCCACCATTATTCTCTTATGACTGCTGCCCTCTGGAACCACTCGTACAGGTACGTACCTTAATCTGGGTCCATGACAGTCGGCTACGAGTCTCTCGGTCCATGCCATACACCACAGCGTTGACAAGTCCTTGCAGGGGGGAGGATATGGCATGAAGAATGACCAAAGCGAAGATCGGCTGGCCGGGATTGGCTGCGTTCTGTATTCTGCGGGTAGGTAAGTATTCACGAGATCTTGGATTGCGTTGGTTTGGATTGGATCAGGGGTGCGTTCCACTCACGGGAACAGTGCAAACGTTCGCCAACCTTCGCCATTTTTGTGTGCACATCCAATGGAAAATTGTTCGCATAGTTCGCGAATGTTTACGTTGTTCGCGTGAGTGAAACGCACCCCAGGCCTTCATGCTGACCCAGGGAAAAAAGTAGAATAGTAGAATCAAAATTAAAAAACAAAACAGGACAAAAGTAGGACTTTTGTGGGCTTCCAGAAGTAGTTTTTATTGATATTCTCCCATGTCCACAGCATCACAAGCCTCATTTGGCATGTTCTGTACTCACAACACTTGTGCTCCATCCTCAACTAAGCTCTTGGAAGTAAAGTTGCAGTACTCCTGCACCCAAGCCCTTCATTGTGCGATTTTCATATGACAGTGTGTAAGTAACACTGTTGTGAAAAACATTCAATGAGATTTCATAGGAAAAAGTAGGAAAAGTAAGGTAAACAAAATTAGGAAAAAAGAAAAGTAGGAATACTTGAAAGCCTGTCGGATTGAATTGGATTGGATTGAATGGATCAGATGGGATTGATTTTAATGGAATTGAATTGAATTGATTTGGATTGGATTGAATTGAATGGATCAGATGGGATTGATTTTAATGGAATTGAATTGAATTGGTTTGGATTGGATTGAATTGAATGGATCAGATGGGATTGATTTTAATGGAATTGAATTGAATTGAATTTATTTGGATTGGATTGGATTGAATATATCAGATGGGATTGGTTTGGAGTGGATTGGATTGAATGGATCAGATGGGATTGAATTGGTTTGGTTTGGTTTGGTTTGGATTGGATTGGATTAGATGGGATTTGATTGTATTACATTGCATTGATTAGACTGGATTGGACTGCATGAACTGGATCGCACAAATTGTATTTGATGAGATTGCATATATTTTATTTGATTGTGATTGATTGGATTTGCTTGCATAGATTGTATTTGATTGGATTGGATTGGATTGGAAATGATGACCACTCGCTCTCTCTGTAGAATCTCTACCTGTTTATCAGTGGAAAGATGGACAGGGCCAAGTAGATGAATGGATAGGCCTGCAGAGGTCGAATCTCAGCTTTTAGAATCTGTCTGTTCCTTTCAATCTCAGGCTCATAGGTTCCTTGCCAGCTCTTGACCTGCACACGCAAAACCAAAAACGGAAAGCCAAAACCAATGTGCATTACTTAGTAATTATTCAGGAAAATCTGGAAGAATCTCACCGCTGATAAACTGAAATTTTCTGAAATTTTGGATTCTAATTCAAGCTACAACTCAGACACAATAGAGCTGTATTTGTTTTACCAAACTTCAGTATCACTTAAAATAGGTTACTGAAACATGTTAACAAGTTCTGGGTTTAACTTACTAGGTTTCCTAATTTCAAAGGTATAATTCTAAATTTATAAAGTTAAGATTTCGGCCATACTGACGGTTTTTATTAGCACTTTCCGAGAAAAAAGACTTCATAGGCAGGACTCAAATCTAAAACTTGGTTACGAGTGCAGATATCTTGACCACTCTACACTATTATGCATTATTGTTGTATAATACTGGTAATGATATTATGTTTTAAGTAGCTACCAAAAATATATATAAGCTTACCTTTTTGTTAAGAATGAAGATAATGTAACTGTACAATACGAACATAGCTATGATGATGATGCACAGCGGACCATACCACCTGGAAGAGAAGCAGGAAATTGATGATTTCACAATAAAATCCAATCTTTTTGACAAATGAAACTTGAATTTGTAAAGCAGGTTAATCCCTTGTGTCCGGCTGTCAGTGATGGGGTGCTAGTATGCCAAGAACTGGCTGTGCAGTCAAGAGTAAATGCAAACAATAGGCACCACACTGAATAGAGTGGTCCTATTCATCACACTTGGAGCCCCCCTTGTTTGAAAATGCTTCATCTATTCATTACACCCCCATTCAAGAACAATACAGTTGAAACATGAATGGATTGAGTACATGTAGGAATGCGCATATATACAACAACCGGCCATGTGGTCTTTTTCAAACTGTGGCTATGGCCATATATTCATCAGATTAACACTGCTGGAAAGTGCTACTGCATAAATGCTTAACAAACGTAAAACTAAAATGCTATTACAGTTTTGATAGCTTTATCTTTAGAAACAAAACAAACAAATTCAAAACTTACGTGAAAAATCTCCAGGCAGTTGCTCCTTCTTTTATCCAACTGTAGTTGTGAGAGAAAGAGAAAAATTACAGCATGCAATAAAACCACTGAAAACAGGAATTTCAACAAGAACAGGGGCAGTTTTACAGATATTTCCAAAATGTTTGAAAATTTTGAAACAGCAGCAGAAAGTAGCAGCAGCAGAAAGCAGCAGCAGCAGAAAGCAGCAGCAGCAGAAAGCAGCAGCAGAAAGCAGCAGCAGCAGAAAGCAGCAGCAGCAGCAGCAGCAAGTAGCAGCAGCAGCAAGTAGCAGCAGCAGCAAGTAGCAGCAGCAGCAAGCAGCAGCAGCAGAAAGTAGCAGCAGCAGCAGCAGAAAGCAGCAGCAGCAGAAAGCAGCAGCAGCAGCAAGTAGCAGCAGCAGCAAGTAGCAGCAGCAGCAAGTAGCAGAAGCAGCAAGTAGCAGCAGCAGCAAGTAGCAGCAGCAGCAAGTAGCAGAAGCAGCAAGTAGCAGCAGCAGCAAGTAGCAGCAGCAGCAAGTAGCAGAAGCAGCAAGTAGCAGCAGCAGCAAGTAGCAGCAGCAGCAAGTAGCAGAAGCAGCAAGTAGCAGCAGCAGCAAGTAGCAGCAGCAGCAAGTAGCAGCAGCAGCAAGTAGCAGCAGCAGCAAGTAGCAGAAGCAGCAAGTAGCAGCAGCAGCAAGTAGCAGCAGCAGCAAGTAGCAGAAGCAGCAAGTAGCAGCAGCAGCAGCAAGTAGCAGCAGCAGCAAGTAGCAGCAAGTAGCAGCAGCAGCAAGTAGCAGTAGCAGCAGCAGCAGCAGCAGCAGCAGCAGCAACAGCTTGTTATCTTTAGGTTTTCTGGTTCTGTATGGAGAGGCTATAAAATACTTTCTGGCTTATGAAGTAAGACCTTCAAAAGAACGTCCATATATATAAACAATTTTAATCTAAATTCAAGAATATTTTGTGACTTACCACCATGCCCCTGCTGGCCCATAGTTGTCCCCAATCAATGGAAGCAGGGATATTACCAGCGCCGTCGTCCAACAAACCACATGGTAAAATCTATCATACAGAGGAGAGCCATTTCATGTCATTGGTCAAGTCTTTGGATTGGCTCTTAGACTGCTGACAAATTAAGAAATTGTAATAGTTTGGTCCCTGATTACTTAAAATTGTCATTTCTAAATACAGATATATTGAGCAAAAATCCAAAACACCCAAAACAAACAAGCATATTTAATGTGCATCTATTCAATATTCAAACTGAAATTATTAGTACAAAATTAAATCCAAGTACTTGGCTGGAATGGGCCAGGATGTGACGAAAGAGTGATAATTGAGAAGGAAATTAGACCCCAGGTGCGGTTTATACTGGAGTGACCTCACACTTAAGAAAAGGTCAAGTGAACCACGATAAAGAAACAATAAGAAAAAGAATAAGAATATGATCTACATGTACAGTCAACCTTGCTGGATATGTTCAAAGAGTGCATTTCCTGGAAGCTGGTTTACACTCAGGTCACACATTATGACAAGTACTCGGCAACTTCCTGCATTTTGGAAATTCAGACAAGGACGTGCAAAGGTCACTTACATTTCGTAGCGGTCCATCCTGATCATTTTGACCGCTATCAGGAAGAGGTTGACGGTCAGACACGTAACCCACAGCAACACAGCCCAATCTGAAAACAGTTAGCGAAACAAAGAAAACTAAATCAATATTCTTGACAATAGACTGAGCCCCACCCTGCCCAATCCATTAAGCCCCGCCCAATCCATTAAGCCCCGCCCAATCCATTAAGCCCCGCCCAATCCATTAAGCACCGCCCAATCCATTAACCCTAACCCTGCCAGACACAGCACAGTGCATCTGTGGTGACAGCTTGACCTTGCTGCACTCTGCACACAAGTCAATGTGACAAAGTATGCAATCTGATGCGTCTGGCAGGGTTTCTAGCCAAAATACCCTGGAGGGTTAGGGTTAAGCCCCGCCTAATCCATTAAGCCAAACCTAATCCATTAAGCCACACCCGATCCATTAAGCCCCGCCCCTTGATTTATTTACAAAGCCTACCCTGTCCCGATCCATTAAGAACCCTGTGACTATGTTGTGGCTATGGCTTGGCTCTCTTAGGAAGTTAATGACGGCTTCAAAATTGAAGGAAACCATTGCTATTCATACCCCAGAAGGAGAGCCAGAAGGCTTCAAAGTCACACAGGGGACCATCTGGTTGAACATTGGCCTGTCAAGAAACCAAACAAAAACATCAACACTGTAAACATAAGGGCTGGACAACACAATATATTTTTGTCTTTAAAAATGTATTTAATTTGAAGGATTTTTGTAATTTTCCAAAACAAACTTTAAGCATTCAGATGCGCTTTTAACAAATTATCACTGGGATGACTTAGTTTAGTTGAGTCATATTGTCAGTCTGTCTATGATCATAAGAATAATAAATAAAAAAACAGAGTGGAATTTAAAGGTAAAAACTTTACTAAAGTTAGTCAAAACTCACCATCAAATATGCCGTGCTGTCGAAAAATGCTGCAATTGTTAGGTAGAGGATAAGTCGCTGTACAAATACCACATGTTTCTTGAACAGCCAGATCACGCCTATCATAAACAAACTGATGGGAAAAAAATAGAAGATATTTGAAACAACTATTCCGTTACTTAAAATAAGATATAGCAAAGTTAAAAGGGTTCTGGTCCTATTGTATAAAGAGCAACTGTTTACAAAAATGTTGTACAGACTGTTTGAGTTCACTACCCAGTGAGAACTGGGAACTTAGAATATATTTAATTCATAAGTATTTCATTTATGGAGTTGTAAAGATGTTGTACATTATATAATCTGTGTTAGCAATTGGAGTATTAAAGTGAATAAATATGTACATTTACTTCAAAACTACCCCAGGCTCTACAAACTCCAACACCATGTTGTGTTGTATTTTGATGGGTTCAGGACTGTAGCTCCTTGGCACCATTACTTTACATGGAGCTATGATGCTCCGATTTGTCCAAGTCCAAAGAATGTGCCATAGGTATACTGCAAAGTGTTGGATTTTGACAGGTTGAGGACACTTCCTAGTAAAAATGCCTAGGGGGTTAGGGTTAATTAACCCTAACTCCCTACACCATTTTCCCCCCATATAACCTGAATCCTCCAAAATCCTCTTATGGGGACCATAGCATGAATCCTCCAAAATCCTCCAGGTTTTGTTTGCATACCCCTAGTAACCTGAATCCTCCAAAATCCTCATGTATCACATTGAGCCTGATAACCTGAATCCTCCATATTCCTGCAGGGGCAAAAACCCCTAGTAACCTCAATCCTGCAAAATCCTCCGATGCATCAACTTCCAAGTGCCCTCAATCCTCCAAATTCCTCCATTTTGCAAAGAGGATTTTGGAGGATTTGGGAAGGTTAGGGTTAATAAATATATTTACTTCAACCGAAATTAAAAACAAACCAAGTGCTGTTGTTTTCTTAACTTACCATCCTATCAATGAGAGTGCTGCCATTGCTTTTTTGACTCCCACGACAGCGTCCTGTAATACACATGCAGAGATTTAAAGGTATATACAATATACATGTAGCTTTGGTAATGATAAAAACAAAATTATTAGTTTCATTATGACAGCTTACTCAAGTTACTGTTTATAAAGATAGTAATAGTACCAATCCTCCTGAGAAATATCTGTCTGAAATGCTGTCATCTTTGAGAAAATTGTATGGAAAGATTTTACTTTAATACCCCCCACCAAAATCGGTCAAGAACAGCAAAATCTTGGAAAATAACCAACTCTCTTTGATAACAACTGTCTAAACATGTGGCACAACCTGTTATTTCAAGATATATTTCAGCAAAATCTGTAAAAAATGAGGAAGAAATCAACATGTATGTGCACACTTTGGAGTGACTATACATGGTGCCAAATGCCAAGAACTTCTAACACAGAAAACACAAACTTTCTTCCCCTATATTGCACTAAAATGTCCCAGTAAAATTCTCAAAATTAAAGGTTGTGCCAAGTTTGTCGTGGGTCTGACTTGGTCGTGGGTCCGAGTTGGTCGTGGATCCGAGTTGGTCGTGGATCCGAGTTGGCATGGGTCCGAGCATGGAGGAAGGATATAGAAGGAGATAGAACAGAATCCCCTTATCGGTCGAACTAATTATCACCGGATTACGTCCTATGCGCTCAGCACTGCGCCCACCCGCTGCGGTCTTAAAGTTTTATGACCGCACTCGGCCCTTTTAACACAATGATCATCGCCGCGATTTCGTTGGTAACCAACGTACTCAAGTTGTAGAAACTGCAGCGATGCTACTTGGATACGTGTAAACGAATGCACTTTTTGCATGCGCAGTTGCTTTGTATAGCCCCTGCTCGAACTCACGGAAACCCGTTGGCTTCAGTGCTGAATTCCACACGTTTTGATGGTCTGCGCGAAAAAATCGGCTAAAAACTTGTGAAGTTTCAACATTTTCCCGTTCACTCGAGAACCTACAAAACTGAAAATGTATTCATATCATTTTCTCACCTTAACCATTTTTCCGACAGTTTCCTACAGCCCAAACGTAGTTAATAATGGGGACGAAGACAATACACAACCGAATAGTTTGGTTTTATGGTGGGCCAAGTCTGTTCAGTCTTGATTTACATGTTTTTTAACCTTTGAAATTCAAATTATTATTATTATTTTTGTTTGGGGGGGGGGGGGGGGGGGGTGGTGGGGGCGGGGGACTTAGGCTACAATGTTTTATAGTAAGCCAAACAACCTTTTTTTTGGGGGGGGGGTAACTTTACATGGAATTCTAACGTTAGGACTTTCTCGCAAAACTCAAAACAGTTTCCAATTGTAAAATTAGTTTTGAGACTTTATATATTAAAATAAAAATATTTGATTAATAAAATGGCTTGTTCAATCATGAAGTAAGGGTTCGATTTATTTTTCCCCGAGTTAATTCCTTTGTGAAGCTTGCCCCACTCCAGGGGCTCCTTCAGTCATCTTGTGTGAGTGTGAAATTCAGTCAGAACCCCTAAAAAGTTATAGATGCATTTCTCGCGTTTTTCTCAGTATAAGGGCTAGGCCTATCCAGGTTTTTTATTATATGCAGGGCTTTCTCGGCTTTCTTTGAAATATTTTAGGGTCCATTTTTTTAAGGTTTAAGTAAACATGAATAAAAGCCTTGCACCTTTTTGCAGCAAATTTTTATGTCGGAATTTGTCACCACTTCACACATTTTTTGGTAAAGGTGCATTTTAGTTTTTCGTGTATCAAGTTGCTCCAGTAGTCCTCCTGAACAAGATGATTTTATAAGATCTTGTTGGCAAGTACAAATTCAATATGAAATCCTTGTAGTTTCACAAGATTTGTATGCGAAAGACGGCCCAACTTACAAGTTCCCTGGCTCTAAAAAAGAGATGCACATTGTCTGAAACCTAACCTAAGTTATTAACCCCCCCTCTCGCAAAACCAGTTGCCATGATTCATAGTTGCCGCGGTGAGGCCAAATTAATGGAACCACGGCGGCAAATTTTACACGCGATCATTTCTTTCGTCGGCAACCCTTAACAAAAGCAAAACTCGCGACCATCGCCTTCGTCGGTGTCGTCGTCAGTCGACGGCTACCACTGATTCCGTTTCGTTTACAGAAACGTCAGAAAAATCGCTAAAATCTTACAAATTAACATCGCTCAACGCGAAATCTTTGGGACCGTAGGCAGCCATTTTGCAAAGTAACGCTTGTTGTGCGCATGCGCGAAGAAACCAAATCCTTTCCACCATGCCAAGCGACAGAAACTGGCTTTGCTGACCGCACGCGTGCAGTGTTTACATAGCGGCTTAATCCATTTGTTATCAGTGCGACCGCCGCTGCGTTTACGACCACGGCGACCATCATGGACCTTTGAAGTCGATGTGTGCTATCTCCTTCAATATCCTTCCTCCATGGTCCGAGTTGGTATGGGTCCGAGTTGGTTTGGGTCCGAGTTGACCTGCTCCCTTCAGCCGGCAGAATTTTTTCTAAAATAACTCACACATTTAGCTTGGTCGCCATCGAATAGTGTACACTCCATCCCCGATCCAACTGTTGGTGTGATCATGGACATGGAGGTAGGAAAAGATGGTGTGATGTCATTGTCAGCATTTGTAGTTAAATTTTCATTAATAAAGTCCCCGATAGTTGATTCCATCTTGATCTTCACTTCTTGTAAATTCGCGTTGATTAAGTTTCACTGGTTTCCGGGGATCCGAT
The DNA here is from genome assembly GCA_037893225.1 of Hippasteria phrygiana. Classification (NCBI taxonomy): domain Eukaryota; kingdom Metazoa; phylum Echinodermata; class Asteroidea; order Valvatida; family Goniasteridae; genus Hippasteria; species Hippasteria phrygiana. The sequence goes on from JAZGUH010000202.1 coordinate 3,702,893, forward strand.
TCATGTACAGCTTCGAAATTCCCAGCAGAACACCAGCGAAATGTGATTGACCTTTGACACATTCATTAAGATGGCGACCTCCAGAATGGGTTTTTACTGAATGCAGTCCGGTTAGTTTTGCTTTGAATTTGTGTGTAAATACTCAATATTTTATCTTGTGGTTTCGTCTACCGATTTAAGCAGTCTCCAGGATTATACTAAAAGATTTGTGTGGGTTTTACATTCGTTTGAATAGTCTTAAATTATTAAATCAAATGTGATGTTTTCATCCTCGTTGGTTCAGTGCCGTTTTTGTGATTTTCATGTCGCATGGTGGCGCTATTTACTACAGCAATGTATTTGTATGAGGCCAAATCACAGTCCATGTCCACAAACCATGCACGTTCAATGATATTTGCTGCTGCAGTGAGTGATGTTTAAATATTCATAAACAAATAATAATAAGTGAAAGTCACACTCAAGTGGGTAAATTTATTTACATTGTTTGTATTTAGATTAGTACTAGTACTAGTACTAACTAGGGCGGCGGTAGGCCTACTTGACTGAGTTGACAAGTTTGTAATTTCCCTCCAAAACATTTTTTTGTCACGGAATACAATAAAACTTTAATTTAAGGTTTAAAAAAAATGAAAAATGCCTACCCTTGGCAGTTGGCTTTGTATTGTAGTTCACACTAATAATTCAAAACATGAAAATAATAAACATGACGCGTAACAACGACTAAAAACAGGCTAATAATACGCATTTTAAGCACAGGCATCCAAGGCATTGGTTTTGCTTATACATGTACATGCCTCCACGCAGCACCCACTGATATACAAGTATCATTGCATAGCCATGCGTGTACGCATAGCTGCAACTGCAATACAAACAACTTTAGCAAGATACAATGTAAATTGTTTACAAACATTTCTCATTAATTTTGCTATGGCAGTGAGAAATTTCCACTAATTTGTATTTTCTTTGTTTATTCCACAGGTTTTGAAGTTATTATGCAGAAGTGGTCACGGTGGTCCATCCTGGCTTTAAAATAGTCAATTTTAGCCAATCTACATAGCTGGTAAAATAACTGGTGGTCAGACTACATCTCCGAAAGATTTTGAATTTTGTTATATGTAGAGCCTAGAGGTCTACAAAACAAGTTATCATCCATCCAGAAATTTCAGCAGAGTCATTTATCTGGGACATTTGAAGAAAAAGAACAAGAAAGTTTTAGCCCGCTAAGTTCTGAGCATCATTAAAGATGACAACAGCGGCGAGACCGACCTTTGACCCTGCAAGGGGAGGTCGCAGCAAAGGTGAGGGTGGTGACCTGAGCGCTATGTCCAAGCAGTATTCAAGTCGAGATCTACCGGCACACACCAAACTAAAGTACAGGTAAATAGCAGGAGATTTTGGTTTCCTTCATGTAATAAAACCATGCTAGCCATAACTAATACAGAGCTGCCTACCAGTACGGATTTTCCATTTTACGTACGGAAATTCACGAAAAGTATGAAGTTTTATTTATAAATATGGATTTTGTAAAATCCGACCATAAAAATGTTTTGTCATGCATATTATGCTGTTATGCTGCGCGTGTACTGGCTCATTATTGCGATCCCAACCGCACGGATACAACTGGAAAATTAAAAAATAAGGAGTCAATCCATCCAGCGCCTGGGTTCGTTAAACTCACCAGGCATGCGGCGTGTCCCGTTTTTCATGAAATCTATGTAAGTATAACAAATTTCATTCTCCCTATTAAGAACCATTCCCATTTCAGTTGTGTGAAAAAACAAATCTGATTTTCAGTATAAATTTCGAGAAAAATACAAATTTTATGAGCAAAATACTGATTTATTGCTTTCTGAATACTGAAATACGTTTGAAAAGGTTGGAAGCTCTGTTTCTATCAAAGGTTCAGCAACAAGTTACAGCACGAAAAAGACGAGAGCCATAGGAAACACCATCTACAATACCATGCTTATAAAATGGTATCTTAAAAAGGATCTGGTTTTTCTTGTTATCCCGAACCTTTTTTTAGGCAAAGTGGACAGGAAACATTGGAAGAAGTGAGTCGTCGCGACATGCGCAAAGATCTCGAGGAGAGAGAACGGGCTGCAGCAAGGGAGAAGAGAGGAGATCGGGGAAACAGGGGTAAAGCTTTATATTTGATTGAATTCTGTTCGCAAACGTTCGTGCACATCTAATGGAAAATTGTTCTCGTATTTGGCCAGCGTTGGTGTGCAGAAAAAGCACAAAGATTCTTTGAAAAGTATCTGTGCATATTACATCTACAAAGCTGTTGAATTGATGCATTTTCTTTGCAATGAGGCCAGAAGTGTAAGTGGATTACTCCAGAGGAAATTCACGTCTCCAACCGGGCAGAGATGATAAGGACCTGGAGATATATATATAGTAACATGAAAATAACTGTGTCAAACATGGATTCGTGTTATAAAAATTATGTTTCATGGTCCATTTTAGCCTCTTGTAGCCAGACGACGGCCATAGCCGCGGTGTAAGGCAAGACACCGGGGCCGGTTGATGAGAATAGCCGCATTCCTGCTCATACACAATCCATTCATAACTCAACCATATTGTTCTTGATTGGCAGTGTAATGAATAGATGGGGCTTTTTCAAACAAAGCTTTCATTCACACGAAAGGGGGGGGGGGGGGGGCTCAGTGTGTGATGAATAGGGCTACTCTTCTATTAATATTTATGTTTACGCTTGGCTGCACATTCCGTTCAGTGAGAGCCTGGCTCCTAACTATTCCATCTATACAGGAATTCGCCGACGCCATTTTTACAGTGGTGCCACGTCGCGTGCAGGTTGCGCGCGTTCTTTAATTTCAGTCGCGCGCGCATTTTGGCAAGTTGTAAACACCCTGTTGGTCGAAGCTGCATCGAGCGCGTGCGTAAAATACGCACGTGAGCGTGATGCCACCGCAGTAAATGCTTCTAATTTTGGTCGCCGGATTCGTCTATAACAGGCAACCGCAAGGGGTTAAAGTGGATAGTGTGACACATGTGATGCGGTCCCAGCCTGCGTTGAAGATAATGGCACAATAGTCCCCTAGATTATTTTTTTTTATGACAATTTGAGTTTCTGCTACCAATTGAATGATTAAGATCTAAATTATCATTCCGGAAAATATTAACCAAAAAATTCCATCATTTAAAATGTAAAAATTTGCAATCTTTCAGTCACTTTTTGTGCAAACTCAATGAGTCGCGCAGAAGTTTAAAGCTTGATTTCTCAAAATGAAGTCAGCTGGGTTTCTTAAATGAAGTCAGCTGGGTTTCTTAAATTCCTGACAGCATAACTCAAGTTACAGACATCCTAGAATCATGAATAAGAGAGTTTTGAAAACAACACAGTGCCTTCATTAATGTTATGCATATAACACAGGAATGATAAATGTCACCAAGTGAAGGGTTTTGCCAGACCACAGCTACGATGTCAATGTCTGCTAGCTTGAAAAGTCAAAATTGCTTTCCCCTTGCCTTAGAATCGTCCAGCAACAGCAGCAGCAGCAGTGCTAAGAGGCCTCGTATCGAGCAGATTCCAGCGGCCAACTTGGATGCTGATGACCCCATCGACAAAGATGACGACGATGATGTGAGTCGGGCATTTCTTGTCAAAAAGTTGCCGAGGTCTACCTTGGAGTTCGAAAATAGTTCCAAAGGCACTTTACTTAAATTAAAATACATTGCTTGCCTTCCCCCTGATATCTGGAGCAGTGTACAAAACTTGTAGTGTGGGTGTATTTGTATTGTATTACTACTGAGGACATAAGGATAAAGAAACAACAATGAAATCATTGTTGTCCTCCGAGGGAGGTCTTTTGTTGAAAACGGTCCTTGCAGGTACAAATGTGTACTTAGTCTATGGGAGAATGTTAAAATAACAATAAATAAAGCCAAGTCCTTGTGTGAAGCCATGTGTGAAGCACGACTGTGTGTGCTGGGGTGTGGCAAATAGCAATGACATCACAACTAGGGCGGGGCGGGGCCACACCCTATTTTTGTGGGCGGGCAACACCCCATTTTTATATTTTTGTTAAATGTTGTTAATTTTTTTTTTATTAATGGTTTATTAAAAGACGTATTCTTGCTGCCAGTGGCAGAATTGCAATATGACTAACATTAAAAAGAGATTATCAAAATAAGTATTTGTAATATTCTTTTGTATTCATCATTGTTTCAAAACAGTATTTCTCTGAATTCTCGATCTAACGATCCTCTTTCAGGAAGACTGTTCTCACCCTGGTAGTCGCTGTTTATTTTTGTTTGCAGAGTGATTCTGACAACAGCGAGGATGATACTGCTGATCTCCTGGCAGAACTCAACAAGATCAAGAAAGAGCGAGCTCTGGAACAGACCAGAAAGGTTTGTAACAACCCAGTAGCTTTGGGGCACCATTCACTGCGGATGTGTACATTTCTGAAAGCTTACAAAAAGTCTTGGGAAGGTCACAGATATCCTAAAGAAATGGAAATACTTTGAAAAAAAATCCTGGGTATCCTGGGGAAAAGTTATAAAAAAAGTTGTAAAAATAACTCAAAAGTCAAGGAAATTCTGGGAAAGTCATAGAGGTTCTTGGAAAAGTCGGACATTTTTCAAAAAGTCATGGAATTTCTGGGAAAGGTCATGGAATTTCTGCAAAAATTATGGAAATTGAGAAAAATTCATTTGTCATCTTGGAAGTGCCATAATATTAAAAGGTTGTTTTCGGGCGGATAACAAATCCCATACAAATCAGAAATGTTCACCTGATCAGAGTTAGGACCGACGGACCATTGTTATGTTGAAATGGGGTAAAACACTGGAGTTGTATAGTAATTTCCATATAAAAATGTGTATATGACTATTCATTTCATTCAGAAGGTAGAGGAATTACCTATCATTTTTTTTGCAAATTCTGACGTGTATTGTTTAACACTTTTCCCAATAGGCAAGTCCTTTTGTTTGTGATCATTTCAAATTTGGTTTGCTTTTATTCCTGAAGGATCAAGAAAAGAAAATTGAGGAGGAAAAAATCAGAACAGAGAACATCTTGAGCGGTAATCCCCTGATGGGAAACTCCAACAAGAGCGACTTCAAAGTCTCGAAAAGGTCAGCGAAGTACTCAAGTCATTGATTCCTACAAGAAGTAGCCAGAGGCTCATATATTTTGACTTGAAGCGACTGGTGAAAAGCGTGGATTGCTAAATGGATTAACTCATTAAGCCCCGCCCCTAACTTCTTGTCCAATCACAGCAACAGATACATTCAGGCATGTCAGAATTTTGTTGGACCGTAGGCTGTGATTGGTCAGGACGTTATGGGGTGTGGCTTAATGGATCTATTGCCTTTGTGTACAAGTTCAACCATCTTGCCACACATTGTCTCAATGTAAGACATTTTATAGATCTGCCTGGTATGTTGGAAAAAATACTTCCAGAGTTGGTAATGGAGTCATCACAAGTCACTTCACAAGTCACTTCACAAGTCACTTCACAAGTCACTTCACAAGTCTGGTCTCAAGCCAAACAACTTATTCAAACACACTATGTAACAAAAGCATTCCTTTGTCATTATTCATCCCATGTAGCTTGTGAACTGACTTGTGATTGACTTGTGACTGACTTGATTACAACTAGAATACTGCCCTCTGCAGGCAGATCAGGGGACAGTTTTTTTTCCAATTTAAATCACCCAATACAAGGCTAAAAGCCACTCTAGGTAAAGGGTTACGATCAGAGGTGGTAGGGTTGGCGACATTCTGAATTGCCAACCCTACCACCCTTATGCTTTTCCTGGGCCCAGATCGCAATAGATGATAATACTTTAACAGATTCCAGAGATATTGTCCCAATTCTCAGACCTATAGACCCAGGCGGGGTAACTTCTACCGTCGGTGAGACCAACTCACTTCTCTCCTTTTCTGAAAATCAACACATATCAAAATTTGAAGGCAACTATGGATTTTCAGACTTGGTGTAGAGACTGTGTGGGATTCCCTTTTTTGTCGTCATGGTCATATGTGACCCGCTCTGGAAAAAGGTATATTATGTCGCAAAATATGAAAAATAAGTTTTATGTATGTTTGGAAAGCTTGCAATGTAAGCTTTCATTTGGTACATAATAGAGCTCCAAAGCCCTTTCCGTTCTGGAGATATCGCATTTTTGCATATGAATTAGTTCTATGGAGTTCAAATTGCACAACAGAGAAAACAGGCTGTGAAATAGGTAGTTCTAATACAATGCAATGGAACAATGCACTCTAAAAAGGTTATTTTTTCACTTTATTCACTGAAATCAACATTGTTGTGCACCATTTAAGATATCATGAAAGACAAAAAACAAAACAATGAATTTTGATGAAAATTTCACCCTCTTGGGTTGAAAGGGCCATTACACGTAAATGCATAGCGCGACTTATATCACCTTTTTCTGGAGCGGGTCACATATTCCCCGTCACCATCTGTCTTGCTGCCCTCTATTGACCAGTCTGAAAATTATGAAATTTTGGCACTCGGTCGGATTTATTTGGCAGTATTTGCTGAAGGTTTCGGTGCATATTTCTCATTCGTGCAAATGATTGCTCGATGATTTCCTGTTGACAGCCTTTGCGCTTCAATTTGTCCTCATTTTGCATAGGTGGGACGACGATGTCGTCTTCAAGAACTGTGCGAGAGGGGAGGATGACAAGAAGGAGAAGATGTTTATCAACGACACGCTCCGGTCGGAATTCCACAAGAGATTCATGGACAAATACATCCACTGACGTTTTCATTAATAGAATCCTGTGTGTAAATCTTCAAGGAATATATGGGAGGGGTATTGCCTCATCAAACATCCGCAAAGATTTCTCATACGTTTTTTTTTTGCCACGTTGTGTTGTATTTTGATGGGTTCAGGACTGGTAGCGCCTTGACACCATTACTTTACATGGAGCTATGATGCCCCAATTTGTCCGAGTTCAAAGAATGTGCCATGGGTATACTGCACGGCGTTGGATTTTTGACAGGTTGAGGACGCTTCCTAGTAAAGGTGCCACAGGGGTTAGGGTTTATAGACGAATTTCACAAGGATGAAAATGGCACCAATCTGCATACTTCCGGGAAATGTGACGTTCATTCATTTGCAATTTGTACATGGTAAATAAACAATCTAATGCAGGTAAGTTTATTTGAGAATCATTGTTCTGTGAAATAGTTCTGTGAAACATCATGTCGATTAAGAATGAATTTGGACAGTTTCGTCTTGAACTGGTACCGCTTGACCAAACACTCGGCTATCATTTGCAGTGATGTATGCGTGTACATGTACTGTATATACGTTCGAGGACAAGAGGAGAAAGAAAATACAAAGGAATTTTTTTGTCCTCGAGAGTCGGTCTTTTGTTAAAATTGGTCCTCGGATGTAAAAATACGTGCTTAGTCAATGGGGGTTGTGTTATATTAAAGGAACAATAGGAAACACAAAGCATTGTCCTCAGTAGTATAGGAAAACACAACTGTGTGCTTGAATGGACTTGTTGAATAGCAGTGTTTATTTTGCACTCGGAGCCGCGCTTTCAACCCGGAGATACACAAACGGGGAAATTCGTCTAAACGATATTGGGAAGGACAAAAAAACACTTTATATTCTTTATGGTGTCTCATTAGTCCGATAACATTTTGCTCCAAATCAGTTTATCTATAGATTCTCACATTTTTCTTAATCCTCGTCACCTTTGTCCAACAGTTAGTTTGGTTTATGTACATGTAACTTGTTTTTGCTCATTTTATTTGTGGGTCATTTTTGGCCAAGGTAGCATGTGTAAATATAACATTTGAAATTGTCCATTTTGTACAGAAATCCTGATTTTTTTTGTCTTTGTGTCATTCAACTCTTTTATACAACCAGACAAGAATAATTCAGTCATACACTTCAATATGGTTGGATTTTTTTCTTTTTGTATTTTTTACTGATTATACATAGACTGGCTGGAAGACAAAAATCCTGGCATCATGGAACGTAAAACAAATCCGCAAGATATCTTTCCTCATTTCAGATTCATTGATTAGGTGATTAAAAATAAAACAGTTTTATGAAGTTGAACCTCATAAGCTGCAAAAATATAAATGACAAATTAAACTAGGATTTACTTATCTGCTCTCCCAACATAACAGATAATGTTTAAAAATATGACATCTGAATCTTTCAACAACAAAATTGATTTTGTTCTCACTTCATGCCGAGTGTAAATGTCCACACTTTGCATCACTTTTACTGAGCCCATGCCCACTGTTTGAAAACAGCAAACATTGTAATTTGTTTAACCCAACTCCCTACATTATTTTTTCTCCAAGTAGCCTGAATCTTCCAACATCCTCTGATGGGGACCACTGCATGAATCCTCCAAAATCCTCTGGGGTTTTTCGTTAAACACTCTAGTAACCTCAATCCTCCAGCATCAGATTGGGCCTGATGACCTAGATCCTCCATTTTTCCTCTGGCGTTAAAAATCCTCTTTTGCCCTCAATCCTCCAAATTCCTCCGTTTGGCAGATTTGGAAAGGTTATGGTTAATTAATCATTCTAAACATATCTAAATCTAATTTTTAATCAAGAATTTCACAGACCAAAACAGACATTTCAGTTCAACAGCACTTGCGGTCTAAAACAACAATTTGGAAAGCAGCACCCTTCTTAAAGAACATTATTTGTTGTTTCAGATTTTTGAATATTTCTAACTTTTTGGGCATCATTTGTTTATTTTTTCTTAAATTATTATTATTTTTGGAGGGGGGGGGGGCTTTAGCTACCTAGCCCCGCCCACCCACCAAATGCCTTATCATCACTCTATTGTTCTATTCAACAAGTGCATACAAATAATAGCTATTGTACTGACAATTTAATTAATATATAATTCATTAATATACTGAAGCAAAACTATAACCAACATACGGCAGTTTATTTGTATGCAGAGGCCTTGTAACTGATGTGAAATCTGAGCACACATCTTTAATTTTTATTGCCACTGAATTAAAAAATCAATGCTGCTCTCATCAGTGGCAACTAATGGAAGGAGTCGTCTCATGACCCAGTTTGAAATACAACTGTAAGAGCTCAAGTTGATTGACGGTATACAAATAATGAATGTTTGTGAGTTTGATGGTGAGAATAATTTCATGAGGTGACAGATGCAATTTTTCTTTCCATTGCACGAACGTTCATTATTTGTTTTATACAACACCTGAATAAATCATTGTCATTTGATTGGTCAGAGCGCGACTGATGGTTGGACCTGCAATGGAAGTTCTACATGTATTCACCGTTGAATAGAACTTCTATTTTTGCAGTGCGGCCGCTCCGTTTGTTGGGATGAATAAATCAATACACATGATCAACAATCCACCAATCAGATGACGGAGATTTATTCAGGTGTTGTATAAAACAATATATTCAACAATTATTCAAAAATATAATTTTTTGAAATATGAAATGGTACTGTTGATATTTATGGCACACGATAGCCTACGTTTTACCATTAATACAATCTCGGCATTTGTAATCGATTCTTAAACTCAAAGCGAGTTGGCCAAGAATTCATTTCATCATGCACTCATCTCTTGACGACCCTTACAACTTGGGAGGTTTGTCCAAATCTTCCCAGCTGTCCATGCTCCCGGATGCTCCTTTCTTGGCCATGAGTTCTTCCATCCGACCCTCAAACACACTGAAGATGCCTCCTGAAAGAGAAGAAAATTTAAACAAGAAATTCTTTCATCCCTCCTCTACACAAAATCACAGATTTAATATTTATACACACTTTTTTGGCATTAAAAGTTTGTGTCCTATTTTTTTCTGACTATAATTTGTTGAATCTCTGTACCTATTTCAGATCTATGTCTGTTTGTTTGTCATGTACATACCTGTGTGGATGAAGAGTATCTTCTTTCCTCGGAAAGTTTTCGGTTCTTCTTTCATCATTTTTGTTAGGTAGAACATAGCCTTCCCAGTGTACACCGGGTCAAGAATAATGCCCGTTGTTGCGGCAACCTCAAAGATAAAATCTGTCCAAAAAATAAACGTGCGGTAAGCCTAAGACTTCAGACAAATGTTTAGCAAACACTGCCGACACAATTAACCCCATGCGTCCGGCTGTTATTGATGGGGTGCGGGTTTGCCAAGATCGGGGCTGTGCAGTCAAGCGTAAACGCAAACAATAGGCACCACACTGGATAGAGTGGTCCTATTCATCGCACTCGGAGCCCCCCCTTTTCGTGTGAATGAATGCTTAAAATGAATGTTTGAAAAAGCTCCGTCTATTCATTACACTCGCATTCAAGAACAATATAGTTTTGAAAAATAATGGATTGAGTACGTGCAGGAATGCGCCTAAAGCGGGGTCTGTATTCAAGATGTTAATTCTGATTGTGTGAATGCACTTCTGTTGTGTTAAATTATTATCACAGCGAAGGATATTCGAGAAAAGGAAAACTGACAATGTGATACGGCTTGTTGTAGGAACCAAAAAGCCGAGTCACTAGACACCTGGAGTGGCAAGTCAACGGACTCGGGTTCATGCCCCCGTTTAGTGGATTCTGTACATTAAAACACGTATTCCATGAGACAGATTTTTTTCTTACCCAGTTCCTCTGGTGTGGACTGTGCGTAGCCCTGCCCCACAGCACCATCCTGCATCTCGCATAGATCCTCCGACCGCACCCCAGGGTGTTTCTCACCCCATCCGACACCGTCCAACATCCCGTTGCACTCCGAGTGGAAATACTTGCCATTGTCCCCCACAACCAGGCCGTGGATCCTTCAAAAACGGATATAAAATCTCAACACGCCAAACAAAAGTACAAAAAAACCTTTTTGACATTCTCCAGGCATCATAGGTGTGGATGACAAACAGTATCAGCCATACTGGCATTAGAAGAGCATACACATTAGAATGGATGTGACTGGTCATATTGGTTGTCATGGTTCTAAAGTCCTATTCTGATTGGCTATATGACATCATTAGCTGTTCTAATTCCACCATAATCATATGTGGGTTGTGCAAGATATAAACACTTTTCTATGGTTAATGCAGTGCCACTTACAGACACCTAGTTTGCTGTAAAATTATTCTGATGTAAGAAGGTAAGTGTTTAACTTCAAGCCCATACTTCAAGTAAGATTTCGTCAGGTAGTTAGACATGCTCAGTCCTACGATCGTTCCTCCACTACCGACAGCAACAGCAACGTCTGTGAACTTCTCTGGTGCTCCCTGAAAAAAAATAATAAAAAAGGGTATTTGGAATGTAAAAAGGCAATAAATTAAGAACATTTTGACGTGAAGAGAAAATTGTTAGCAATTTCAAACACTTCAGTCTGCTGTGCAGTGTTGTTGACTCGAGTCGCTGACTTGGACTCGAGTCAGACTCGAGTCAGATTTATTTTTACTTGAGACTTGACTTGACTTGGGAAGAAAATGACTTGGGACTTGACTTGACTTGAAAGAACATGACTTGCGACTTACTTGACTTGACTTGAATAAATTTGACTTGCTGACATAAACATTTTCGTTCAAATACACTGTTGGTCTCAATAGAAACCATTTGTGCTTATTTGGATTATTTGAAGAAAGAACATTCTAACTTGCAAAATCCCCAAAAGGTATGCTTGAATTTTTAAGTTATACAACTCTAGATGTAGACAAAAATCAATCGTCATCTTTGGTGGCCTGACATAAACATCAATTTAAAAACTCCATTACATGTACATGTACATGCATTCTAGCCGATGTTTCTTCATGGTGTTGTTTTGTAAAAGATGTAGGCCTTTGGAGAAAGACTTTGATAATAAAAAAAAAAAGGGTACATTTGTCATGTGGATTTAAATTTATACAATGTTCAATGATTGACTTGAGACTTGACTTAAACAAAATTTGACGTGCGACTTGACTTGACTTGGGAAAATTTGACTTGGGACTTGACTTGACTTGACTTGATCTGAGAAAAAATGACTTGGTTACAACACTGCTGCTGTGAGCATGCAGAATGTAATGGCCACACGAAAGAAACTATTACCTGAAATTATTCTCCCTGGGGCTGCGAAGCTTCTAGTGTAATAATCTGAGCCAAACAGTCTAGGCGAGATTTTGGCCTGGTGCCTTTACTGTCCTCTAAAGTATTCAAGGCTTCGGATTATCAGTGTAGCTTGGACAGAGCCCAAGCCGAGCTTTAAATACATGAGTTGGCATAGAGAATGATGTGTGTGTCACCTGCTGAAGCAGTTCCCGGAATGACTGGACGTATCCGAACATTCCGATGGAGTTAGAGCCACCACACGGAATGAAGTACGCCTTCTCTCCCTTCTCATCTCTGTTGAGAAATTGAGAAAAAACAAAATAATTATCTGCCGTAACATTTCAAACTTAAACAAGATCCTTCTCACTTTTGTTTTTCTTTGACAAAGAACTTGAAAGTTTGAAAAGTCAGGCCAGCTAATTTGGTTGATTTGTATATTTCAGGTCAATCCAGTCAGTTGGCAGTTTGCAGCAGTTTAATTCATTTTCAAGAGTGCCCAAAAATAGGTGAACCTTCTCAGGGCCAAAGTACCCAGTTATCTGGTTCTTCCGAGTTTCCAAAAATTCTTTATTCTTCTGTATAAGGTTTTTGTAGGGTCTCGGTGCACTATGTTCTTAAGATGTAGCTATCTTGGCAGTTAACACCATGCATCTGGCTGTTATTGATGGGGGGGGGGGGGCTGGTATGCCAAGAACAGGCCGTGCAGCCAAGCGTAAACGCAAACAATAGGCACCACACTGAACAAAGTGGTCATTTTCACTGAATTTGTAGGCCTCCCCTTTCATGAAAAAGCTCCATCTATTCATTAAACCCATTCAAGAACAAGATAGTTGAAACATAAAAGGAATGAGTACATGCAGGTATGCGCCTATAGACGTCAAACGGCCAGGTGGTCTTTTTCAAACCGTGGCTATGGCCGTTGTCTGTATTCAAGAGATAAACCCTTTGCGTACGGATGACGTCTGTGGACGCAAACAAAAAAGAAGTGCCACCAGGCCGGATGACGCCATTGGCCGCCGTTTGTGCAGTTTCAATCCATTGTTGGATTATTGTTTATGATACACTTGACTGCACAAACACATTGTAGCGGTTCGCTTGGCTGCCAGAACCGCCGCGACACCCCGACGTCTCCCGTCAAATACCGTGCCCAAGGGGTTAAAATGCTCAATAATAAGAAAGGAGAAAAACATTTTGATAGAAAACTGAAGTTAGTTTGAAGGTCTCCGTGAAATGAAAGAAGTTCCCATTAGCAGAGAGCTTTGCGCTTGGCAATCCTGTGAAACTGGTCTAGCCTACCTGCCAAGCAGCAAGCCGTTTAGCCTCCAAACTACAGGGGGCAGCTAATTTTCAGGGAGCTGATATGTTCACAATTTTGAAATAACTAACAAGCCAAAATAGCATGTACAATAATTATACTGCCAGTGATTGATAGGTTTTCAAGCAGACCCATGTGAAAAAGTAGGAGAATAGTAGGATTAAAATTAAAAAAACAGGACAAAAGTAGGACTTTGGAGGACAAAATCAGGATAAAAGTTGGACTAGTTTTCATTGATACTCGCCCACATCCACAGCATCACAAGCCTCATTTGGCATGTTCTGTACTCACAACACCTGTGCTCAATTCTATACTGAGCTCTAAAACTATGGGTATTGATCATCAAAGAACTATATCAGCAAACAAAATGACTTTGAAACAACTTGAAGCTTGAAAATGACAACGCCATCAACAGCAACTGTCCAAACGCATTACCTCAGTTTCTTCACTAGTAGATCAGCTCGTTGCTGAATATCCTCCTTGTATGTCGAATCGTTCGGGACCAGGTGGATGTGCGCCCCCACGAGACGATCCATCAAAACGTTCCCCTTCAAAGGTACCTTCGCTGGATCCTGAAACAAAACAAAATGGGAGCTATGGAGACAGATGGTACAATCTAGTGTTACACTATTAATCATGAGAATGTTGACGATTTTGACGATAATGATTGGGACGATTTTGATTATGATAATGAAGATGATAATGATTGGGATGATTTTGATAAAAATGACAATGGCCTTGTTAATGATGACGATGATGCATACTGTCCCCATCCCACTAGAGCTTTCCGAGTTAGAAGGCCCTAACTCGGAAAGGAGCACTGCCTTTTTGAGATTTTATGTTGTTTACATTGTTTATCTTGTGTCAATAAACTTAAGATACTATCAGTTAATCCTTTGTTGACTTAAGTTCTTATCTATATGAGTTATATTTAACACAGAAACATCTGCAAGAATTCTTAGTTTTATTGTAAAAAATGCCTCAGTTCAGATTTTCTATCCTGTGTAACTACTTAAAAAACTTTGAATCGTGAAAAACGGCCGCTGCAAAGCTGAGAACGATAATAAACTTGAACGAATCGGAGAGGTGATTTGTACGCTGTGAGTAGTACCAGCAAATCCCAGCCTGGAAGTGTTTACTTAAGGATTACAAGCAATTGTTTGGCTAATGGATTACAAAGATAAGAAGCTGGCGAAGGTGTTGGTGTGTCAACACCAAAAGGCAGTGGAGTTGCCTGTTTTGGCTCTAGTGGGATGTTTCCCTCATGTGATTTTGATGATCGTATCACAAATGAACATTATGGTAAATGGTACCTATAGACCATATGCAAACTTCTGCATAACTTTAACACTGAATCCAATCCCAATTCCTAACTTGACCTTTGAACCAAAGAAATTTTCCCAGAAACGGGCTTAGACTATGAGGAATAAGATCAAACATTTTCAAAACTAAAAGTCTGCTTACAAGTATATGTGATAATATCTTTGGAAGAATTTTTCACCAAGTTCCTCTCACTAATGCTCCATCTCTTTTAATCATGTTGATACTAACGATGATTTAGATGACGATGATGCAACTCAATGATGATGCAAATGATCATGATGATTTAGATATAAACTGATAATTTTGATCATGTTGATTTTGATTATTCCGATGGCAAATGCTGATGATGATGACTGATACTAACGAGCTCCCTGCTCTTCAGCAGTAGGTGTGTCTTGAGTCCGAGTTGCTGAGCTGCGGCACAGGTGGCCCGACTGTGGTTGGACTGGATACCTCCACAGCTGATTATTGTCGAGCATCCCTTGACGACAGCGTCGGCCAAAATAAACTCCAATTTCCGCACCTTAAAAAGAAAGGCAGGAAACATCAAGTGATGTTGGATTATAGGTAGTAGGCCTAGCGCAGTATTTTAAATCTGGATTGAATATCAGCCAGGGGGATCATCACAGTACTTGTGTCCTTGAGCAAGATTATTTGCTGTATGCCATAACTTTTTAGTAAAACTTTGTGTCGTAAAAATGCCAATTTTGGGAGTACGAATAGGACTTAATGAAATAATTTTTATATTTTTATAATTGGCAAGTTAGGAAAGAGTTCCATATCCGGCCATCACTTGGACCTCGCGCACAAAGTCTATGGGTCATGACAGAAAAAGTCAAAGTATTTTCAAAGAAAAAGTTGACATTTGTTCCCTCCTAAATTTGTGTTTCTTCATCAAATTTACACCTTTTGGTATTTTTAAGTCATATTAAGGGAAAATAAGTGATGGCCGGATATGGAACTCTTTCCGCAACGTAATTTAAGCAGATTAAATTGCATATTGAAATTACAAGCAAGTTACTGTGGTAATAATGTTTTTTTAGGCCTAGGCCTACATGCATACATACCTTGTTTCCGGACAACTGTGATCCAGTCATGTCATCTCTTTTAATGTACAATTCAAAATCATCAGGAATGCCTGGCACATACCATCGATGTATGGGGGTGTCTGGATGCACAAGCTTTATCACAGAAAGATAAAATAAACATGGTCATGATGGTGATAATTGGGTAGACTAGAATGTATATAACTTAGCCACAGCACTAGCTTGAAAATTCCAACTCTAGGCTCATGACATGTGAGATTCGCCATTTAGAAATGGCAAATCTCACATGTCATGACATAACTCATAAGCCAAGACTAACGTTAGAGCTGGAATTTTCAAGCTAAAAAGTAACAGTAACAACATGTCATGAGCCTAGAGCTGGAATTTTCAAGCTACCACAGCACAAGAAAATACTGGTTTAAGCAATTTGTCCACTACCCCTTTCTTCTCCCCCCCCCCCCCCCCCCACCTTACTCCGCAGTGATTATGGCCTTTTTAGAGGGGGCGTGGTCAAATGACTTTTGATGCAGACGACTTGTCAAAACTTCCAAGTTCTAACTCATCATCACTTTGAGTTTTTTGATACAAGATCGATCATAGGCCTACCTTCAAACGATGTTCTGGCACATTGTCCAACCCTTTCACCCATTCTGGCGGATCGTAGTCAACGAGCAGGCCTTCCAATCTTCGTTCCTGTTCAGAACTCATCGTGAAGTCGCTGCGAAATCAATCAATTTGAGCCGAACTTAACGGCTGACTGCGCCACGAAATGAACTTTGTCCACGAAGTGAAGTTTTGCGCACGCTTCAACGAACTCAGCATGTTGACTTGGAGCCAGACTGCTTCCAATAAGAATTACAACGTTGGCTTGAGACCACTGAGCACCAGACTACCTGACATTTTTTCATTATCAATCATCCAAATGGTGTAAACTGCTCGTCTGAATTTTTGTGATTTTCTGACATTGTGGAAGTTTGCCTCCTCCTGTCCTTGGGACAAGGTACGTGTAGAAAATAAAACTTTCTCAATTTTGTCACGATATCTTCATAAATTATTCTGTTGATAGGGAACATTTAGTAAATAGTAATTTGATTTAGTCTTGGTTTGTTTTGAAGCTGTGGCTAGACCATGTAGACTATTACTAACTGACATTTTTATTTAACATTTTTAATATTGCATGCAATGCGTAAATCACTCTTACATTTTTTGTGAAGCATGTAGGGAATGTAGGACCATGATGCCACCTTTTCACCACATATCCTTTGTTATAAATAAACATTTATTGATTGAACAGAATAATAAATAAAATCGAAATTGAATTAATATTAATAATCAGGCACTGCAGATGTTAAGAAAACACTTCGCATTTGTTTGAAAATGTTATAAACATTTTCTAGACTCCTGCCAATGGAATTTGCACACGGTTAACAATTACATTTTTGTTCTAACCTCGTGATCAATCACTCTAAATTTGTTAACCAACCCCCCCCCCCCCCCCCAAAAAAAAAGATGTAGACTTGCATTTGAAAGAAACATTTTATAGTTTGTTAGAAAATAGAAATGTGCTTGACTATTTATAAGTATAATAATATAATACATGTATGCATAGAATTTGTGTAGAGCCAATATTTGCAGTAATACATCATTTCCTGAATACATTACCTAACAACTTTATTTATTTAATACCTAACACCTTTGTTGAGTTCTTTTCTAACATCAGGATTTCAGCATTCTTTGGTTATCCCACGAGCGTGAGTGGAACATGATGGAATAATATTTTGCATCAGTGACGCACTGCACTCTTCGTGTTCCACGAGTGTGAGTGGGATAACGAATTTATCTTCAAGCAAACTTGACGCACAGTAAAGATCCTCACTGAAGGCATACCAAATGTCCACATGCACGTGTATCTAGTGTACTTGTCGCAGTAATGTGCGCAGCTTTAGAAGAGTGCACAATACACACCAGACGGCAGACGCAGGGTGTAAAATAGACCATGCAGTATAGGATATTATACAACACCTGAATAAATACCAGCCATCCGATTGGTGGATCGTCGATCACGTGCATTGAATTATTCGACCCATCACACGACGCGAACCCGCACCGCCCAAAACGTTCTATCACATGGTTCTATCAAATGGTGCGCGCGCATTGATAGAACCAAAAGAACTTCCCTAATTTCACGGTCACTATTAGTGGCGCTACAACAGGGCTGTCATTCACACAACTGCCGCGGTTTGTTCTCCCATGGTTCTCCTAACAGACGACGAAATATTGGAACTCGTAGGCGATGCTGACGCTCCAAATACAAAGAGACAAATCAAATATGCAGTGAAACGATTAGATGAATTTGCAAGACACGCAGGAACAACAATTGAAGCTTTAACTGATTCGGAACTCGACTATTTTGTCGCGGTTTTATGCGGGACTGAGAAGGTAAACGGCACGTTGTAACTTACACAAAGAAATCCATGCATGCAATCTGTCTGATTTATTCAGGCGTTGTATAAAACAAATAATGAATGTTTCACATTCGTGCAATGGTAAGAATAATTTCATTCGGTGACAGATGAAATGTCCCATTCCACTCGGCTTCGCCTCGTGGAATGGAACATTCAATCTGTCACCTCATGAAATTATTCTTACCAACGCACTCATAAACATTCATTATTTGTATAATATCACACTGTTGTCTCTATGGATAGATCAGTCAGTTTTCTTGAAGATAAAGATCAATAATCTTTTTTTTTTAGTTTTGTAAAAATGGCCTAGAAAATTCAAATTCATTTTAACCCTAACCCCCACGAGGTATTCTCTGAGCACCCTGCCAAATGCAATAGAATGCAACACAGCTATAATAAAAACCCTACAGAAGAATGCATCACCAGGAGACATGCCTTGACTGCTAAACGCAACAACTTTTTACAATTGGTGCATTCTGTTGCATTTAGCAGGGTTAGGGTTAATCATGTTATTTTTGGATCTGATATAATTTTTGTTCACTTCAAAGTTTTTTTTCAGGAAGGCCAGAGTATTTTATTTTATCTAACTTTAACTTTCCCTTTAACGTTCAAACTTAATTTTGATGAAACTCTTCTTTGAGTAAATACTTTCTCTGTTGACACTTTTTGAAATATGCACAGGGATCATGGATGATTTAGGGAAGAATGTAAAGTTTTTCACTATGGACCTTTGTGAAAAAGTTTGGGGCATTCCATAATGCTTTTTTTGAAAGAAATTCAATTTTTTTAACAAGTATGCGCAGGAATGTGCATATAGACGACAACCGGCCAGGTGGTCTTTTTCAAACCGTGGCTATGGCTGTCGTCCGTATTCAAGAGATTAAATAATTTAACGTACATGTGTCAATGAATGTTCAGATTCTGCAGTTTGTTTTAGTTGATTATTTGCACACAAAAACTACATGCATGTTAATTTGTATTCATTTTAATTTCCTTTTGGTGTGTGGTCATTGATTTCCCATCCAGGGTTGTGTTTGACCTCTCCACAGAATTTGGCATGACTTTGTACACATTGACCTTGTGGTGAACAACAACAGTTACAGTACACCTGTTTATGAATTTGCAACTGAGGTCACTGGGAAATCCGAAGAAAAAAAACATTAGTTATCTCTGACAGAATCAAAGTACAAGTGTTTTGTTTGCAGATTGTACATTGTGCAGTCATCAAAAGATGAGGCTACACATGTATGTGATGTAGTATACGGCTTCTTTCAAAGTGAATGCAGTGTACTCATCATGTATGCACGCCACCTTGAAATTCTAGAACTTGATGGACCATTGACTTTTCTGTGAACTCTGTTATTAAATCTGCCATGGGTAGATCCTTGACTCTCATTGGCTGGAACAGGCATGTGATTGGTCACCATCTCTGGGCACCATGCCAACTTCTTCATTCATCAGGTTCAGGGCTGCGTAATGCACATTGCCCTGGGTGGATTGGCGGCTACACACACAAACTGCTGAGTGTGGGACATAAGAATACCGGTTTGGACCGGAACTGGACTTGTGCAAGCAGACACAGTACTGTTAACCATAGCCGTTCATTGGACTGTGTTGGTTTGTCTGTGGTCTTGAACTTGAAGACATTTTTGCAGGGTTTGACCAAGATTTGGACGTTCCGGTGTAAAATGTCAACAGATAGGACAATTGACTCAGTGCCAATGATGGCCCATGGATATCAAGATCGATCCAGGGACGGACCGGTTCCGACAGACTTTTTGTTGCCTTATGAGCCGGCTGATTGGATGTTGGACCTGAAGAACATCCCCCAGTACCGAGTTCAGGTATAGGACAGTCGATATGAAATCATTTTTCTATGAAAAGTTTGTGCTCGTTATGTGGGTGGATTTGTGTACTACTCTTTTTGTTTCAAACAATTCTCATTATCACAGTAAACAAGCATTTGTAAATTTTGGCCCGGTTTGAAAGCTGTGAAATATTGAAGCTTTAAAGGCACGTTTTTACAGCTCAATTTTGCTTTGAATAATTGATTTACAAGAGTGGAATATTTATGGCATGTGAGTGAAAAGAGATTGTTTGCAGTTTTACCCAAAATTGACATTTGGCAGTATATTGTTATTGTCGCCTATCTCACAAAAAGTGAACAGAATTGCTTATTTACACAAAGAAGTTGTTTCCTTCCCAAGCCCGGACTTTGACTCTTGCAATGAATGATAGAGATTTGGAATGATGCAATCATTTTTTATTTTTCATTTGAGAGCCGGCTTATTTCCTGTTGACTCACACGTGCTGTAATTCTCTGGACTTTGTACATCTTTCGTCCAATTCAAAACATTTTTATATTTTGGCATTTGCAGTGCACTTTATTATAATTTCATAGATAAAAGTACATTAACCCTAACCCTGCCAGACGCAGCACAGTGCATCTGTGGTGACAGCTTGACCTTGCTGCACTCTGCACACAAGTCAATGTGACAAAGTATGCAATCTGATGCGTCTGGCAGGGTTTCTAGCCAAAATACTCTGGAGGGTTAGGTACCTGAATCCATCAAAATCCATACCCGTTTTGGAGGATTTTGGTGGATTCAGGATACCTCCATATTGAAAACTGGGGGATTTTGATGGATTGAGGATCGTAAGCCTAGCGGTACTGCAGGATTTTGATGGATTCAGGATACCTCCATATTGAGCAGTCACCAAAACCAACTTTTTGTGCATGACAAAATAGGTGGATTTTGGCGGATTCACGATACTTTCTAGTAAAGTTACCCAAGGGGTTAGGGTTAAGGTTAAGGTTATAGTTTTGATAAAGTTGTCTAATTTTTAATTAATGTTAGTTGAGGGTGCTCTTTCAGTAGTGGATCCAATGGGTTTTTGGAAAGATTTTACTTTAACCCTAATCCCCTATAGACCCTTTTTGCTAGGAACCATCCTCAATCCTCCAAAATCCTCCGATTACCCTGCCCCAAAAAATGCATTCATCCTCAATCCTCCAAAATCCTCTGCTTGAAACACCATTCATCCTCAATCCTCCAAAATCCTCTTTAAAAAAAAATACTATTCATCCTCAATCCTCCAAAATCCTCCTTGCTTGAAATACCATTCATCCTCAATCCTCCAAAATCCTCTTAAAAAAAAAATACCATTCATCCTCAATCCTCCAAAATCCTCCAAAACTGCAAAGAGGATTTTGGAGGATTGAGGTGGGTCAGGGTTAAACCTCCAACCAAAATCAATCAGGAACAGCACAATCTTGGAAAATAACCAACCCTCCTTGATAACAACTGTCTAAATATTTCAAGATTTATGTCAGGAAAATCTGTAAAGAATCATAGGCAGAAATTTACATGTATGCGAACACTTTGAGTGACCATACACTGCCAAGAACATTTAACACAGAAAACATATGCTTTCTTCCCCTATTACTGCACACAAAAATTGAATCTGAAAATTAATGGTTTTGCCATACAATGCTGAACACAGATGGATTGCCATTTTCCAAGATTTTGCTGTTCCTGAACGATTTTGGTGGGGTATTAAATTGAAATCTTTCTTGGTTAATTTTTCTGGAGGGTGTGTGGAGGGGGGGTTCATGGTCAGGCCCAACAGATGTTTAGTTGTTTACTCGTATATTGTGGGTCACACGGCTGAAAAACTGCACAGGGTCACACACTGGGACTATCCTTGAAGACATTTTAAACATGCTCTCACTGCAGCTGATTCATGGAGTCACCCCAATTCAGCGATGGTATCTCCCCAACGTTCCCGGGGACTTCGAAATCCACATCAAGCGAGATGACATGACAGGGAGTGAGCTTTCAGGAAACAAGGTAACTTTTGAAACTGCTGCAGGCAGGGTTGTTGCCACGTGTAAGTTGATGTTTGTCGGTCTCAAGCAAGCAATTTGAGTCACCCTCAAGTGCTGTTCTGTGTGTTTCTTGGGTCAGTCCTAAGGCCACTCGGGGTCAAGACATTCTTGTCAAGTCGCAAGTCATTCTGGTCATGGTGCTTTGGTCAGGTTTCAAGCCAGTCTGGCCAAGTTGTAGGTCTTTCTTGATATTTTTTTGTCTCTGGCTGAAATGTTCAATTAAACGGCTATAGACTCTTTATCAGCAGAATGATCTGCAATAGGCGCTTGTCACTTCGTACAGTACACATGTGCTACCAGTACGAAATTTACCCCTTCCATCCGGCTGTTATTGATGGGACGTGGCAATACCGGATTTTGCATCCAAGTGTAATGCAAACAATGTATTGAATATGTACTTGTACATGTGTGTATTCATTTGTAAATGTATTGTATGCAGGGCCCCAATGGAAACCAGTTTTAAACTGTTTGGGCATACCCTGGGTAAAGAAATGTAATAAATAAATAAATAAATAAATATGCACAGGAATGCGCGTGTAGATGACAGCCTGCCAGGCGGTCATTTTCAAACTATCTTCAAGGGGTTAAGAACAGAAGTTACAGACTCGTAATGAACCTATCAAATGCCCCCTCTGATATCCCTCTCATACCCCTCTCCCATTACCCCCACCCGCACGACCCACCCCCTACTTTCAGTGGCCCTATACTTTTATGTACAGAAAAGTGGTGCCCCAGGGGTGGGGTTGTTCACTTCCAAAATGACAATCCCCAAGTTGGGGGCTTGGTAGGGGGAGGGGGGGGCAGTTGCTTAGTACATCCAATATGTGACCCGCTCTGCAAAAAGGTCACATAAGTCGCTGTATGCTTTTACACGTAATGGGCCGTTCTATGTGAAGAGGGTGAAAAAAAAAATTCAAACGAGTGATTTTTAAGGGAGGGAATTTTTGGCATCTTTGTTAATACCTATTATTCTAATTCATAACCAAAATCTTTGATTTCAGTGAATAAAGTTGGAAAAAGCATGTGTTTGTGTCGAGTGCTTCAATCTATTGATTAGCTTTTTGTTTTTTTAAATGGCTTGTTACTTATTAAGTCATTTCAAGAAATTTCTGGAAAAAAATATGCAAATTTCCAAATATCTTGTGAATGCAAAATGCTACAGGCCTCAGACATACACCATATGAAAGCTTATAAAATGGCATATCCAGCTATAGAGTGGGTCACATACGTGGATTTTCTATTGTATTGTTTGTCTTCAACAGGCACGGAAGCTAGAGTTTCTCCTGGCTGATGCCATCCACAAAGGCTGCTCTGCAGTTATCACGTGTGGATCCACACAGTCTAACCACTATCTAGGCGATACCCAATATGTGGATTTCCATTGTATTCTATTTGTCTTCAACATGCAGGCACGGAAGCTGGAGTTTCTCCTGGCTGATGCCATCCACAAAGGCTGCTCTGCAGTTATCACGTGTGGATCCACACAGTCTAACCACTATCTAGGCGATACCCAATATGTGGATTTCCATTGTATTCTATTTGTCTTCAACATGCAGGCACGGAAGCTGGAGTTTCTCCTGGCTGATGCCATCCACAAAGGCTGCTCTGCAGTTATCACATGTGGATCCACACAGTCTAACCACTATCTAGGCGATACCCAATATGTGGATTTCCATTGTATTGTATTTGTCTTCAACATGCAGGCACGGAAGCTGGAGTTTCTCCTGGCTGATGCCATCCACAAAGGCTGCTCTGCAGTTATCACATGTGGATCCACACAGTCTAACCACTATCTAGGCGATACCCAATATGTGGATTTCCATTGTATTCTATTTGTCTTCAACATGCAGGCACGGAAGCTGGAGTTTCTCCTGGCTGATGCCATCCACAAAGGCTGCTCTGCAGTTATCACATGTGGATCCACACAATCTAACCACTATCCACGGCGATACCCAATATGTGGATTTCCATTGTATTCTGTTTGTCTTCAACAGGCACGGAAGCTGGAGTTTCTCCTGGCTGATGCCATCCACAAAGGCTGCTCTGCAGTTATCACATGTGGATCCACACAATCTAACCACTGTCGAGCCATGGCGATAGCAGCCAGACAAGTAGGTCTGGAACCGCATCTCCTACTCAGGTCTCCAGTCTCAGTAAGTGTCGGGCTAGATCCACTATCAGTCCATTACTGTTGGCCCTCAGTAAGAGCAGCTAGAAGCATACATGTAGGTCTGGAACCCCACCCCCTACTCAGGTCACCAGTTGCCAATACATTTATGATTACCCATGATGTTGTTGAGTATGTGCAGATCCACAAAATTCAACACCTACTGTGTCACTACAGGAATAGCACCATTTAATTCTCAGCTCGCTTGTCCGCATTTGTGGATGCGGTTGATAATGTGTGGCTCCACAAAATTCAACTAGTCCTGTCTCACTGTATACAAAACTTTGTTGACTGTTGTTGGTTGTGTGTGGATCCACAGAATTTGACTACTTTGAGAAATAGCTCCATCCACTTATAAGGTCATTCTTACTAAGTACATGTATATACAGCAAATCTTTGTTGGTTGCGGACCTGCGAATCACCCGAACGGGGCCCGGGCCCTTAAATTGCACGGCACACGGTCCGGCCTTTGATTTGATTTGATTTATTCGCAATTTCCACATATAGAAATGATATAAATTAGTTAATTATCTAAAACTATTACTATAAAAAAAAATTAAACAGAGAGTCCCCCATACTGTGGAAAAAGCAGGGATAACGCAAACAAGTTAAAAAAAAACTTATTTCCATTGCGGTCCCATTGCAGGACACCTTGTGACACTTTGTGTCTGGCGGATCATGAGCACTTCTTCTCCGGAGGATCATGAGCACTTCTTCTCCCTACCATTTACCTGTTTGTTTGTTCTATGTCTAATTCCTCCAACGTTTTCGTAGTATCGACTCTTTCTGTTTTTCGATTAGCCCACAGAGTCACCACAACCGACCACGATGCCTTTTTCAGTGTATAATTTCTTCGCGAATATTATCTGAATGTGGTAGCGTCACTTTTTCGCTAATGGCGCAAAGGGCATAAATTTGCCGTACGCGCCAACCTGTCTACATCAACAACAACAACAAATCTTTGTTGGCTGTTGTTGATGTGGTTGATTATGTGCGGATCCACACATTTCGGCAAGTGACTCGACACTTTTGTTAGCTTCAACTGTCACCATGATTTTCAGGATCCGACGGAAGTGACATGCAGTGCCAACATGCTCCTGAATCGTCTCATAGGAGCCCACATCCACCTAATGCCAAAGAAAGCTCAATTTGCGATGGACATCAGACCGAGGCTGGACCAGCTGGTGCAGAAAATCAAGTAAGTTGCCATGGTAAAAAGGGACTCTACAGGAATTCTTCAAGAATTCTTCAAGACAGTGCTTAAATTAATTGCTTTGTCCGTTTCCCTGGGATGCTTATACTTCTTTTTAACATGAATTTTAACATAAAAAAAAAGTGACCTAGGTACATGTACAGTACCAAGAAATATAATTTAATTTTTAAGAAAGAACTTGCTTAAGTTCGAAACTTTAGGCCCAGCCAATTTTGTTGATTTGTATATTTCAATCCAGTCAGCAGTTTGCAGCAGTTTAACTCATTTTTCAGTTTTTACAAATAAAAGCAATTGACCTGTATCACAGTAGAATCTTGTGAATACAGCTTGTGAAATATTGGACACCCACGTTAGTTATAATTTGACATGGAACGTTCAAAATATGAAGAAGAAAAACCCCAAAAATTATCGCTCAAAATTCCATAAGGTTGTCTCAGGGGGTGTGGTTAACCTCTTGAATGCGGATGTCGGCCATAGCCGCGGTTTGAAAAAGACCACCTGGCCAGTTTTCATCTATATGCGCATTCCTGCATGTACTCAATCCATTGTTTGCCTATTGTTTGCATTACCCTTGGCTGCACAAGCCAGTCTTGGCATACAGCACTCCGTCAATAACGGCCGGACAGAAGGGGTTTATTAACTTGCAAACGGCAATAGGTCAATTATTGCTTGTTCTTCAGATCATTATTTGAAAAGTGGGCTGTGTTTTGAATTTTTTTCAGAGAGGAAACGGGTGAAAGTGCCTACCCTATTCCCATTGGTGGGTCTACTGCTGTGGGCTTGTATGGTTATCTACACGGGTTCATTGAGCTACAACGGCAGGTATCACACACCCAATCCATTACTTATTTGAATCTTTGAACCTCGAGTCCGAGTCCCAAGTGCCGAGTGTGAGTCCAAGTCATGAGTCGGGGAGGTCATGGCCTACCATGGGTCCTATATATAGAGTCCGAGTCCAGGTTATGGGTCACATTGATCGAATCCAGTGTCCAGGTCAAAGTCTGAGTCTTGAGTCATGAGTAATAAAAAAAAAGAAGGCATTTTTGATTCGTATGACAGTTTTCATATGACCACCTCGCAAGTGATTTTGACCGAAATATTCTGCTGTTAGGATGAAATGCAGTTTACATTCATTTAAAAAGAAATCTGCTTTATATAATATTAGGTATATAACCAAATAGACAAGACTTCAATGATGTAAACAAATCTAGGCAACACCAATAGAAACCATTTTGCCAAATTTTTGCTGAGGATCTTTGTGTCCTTAACCCCTTGCCTCCGGTTGTTATTGATGGGGGGGGGGGGGGCTGGTATGCCAAAAACGAGGCTGTGCAGCCAAGCGTAAACGCAAACAATAGGCATCGCACTTGGAGCTCCCCTTTTTATGTGAATGAAAACTTTGTTTGAAAAAGCTCCATCTGTTTATTACACTCCCATTGAAGAACAATATAGTTGAAACATGAATGGATTGGGTATGCACAGGAATGCACCTATGGATGTCAACCAGCCAGGTGGTCTTTTTTTAAACCGCGGCTATGGTCGTCGTCCGTGTTCAATAGGTTGAATGAATTCAGCAGATTTTTTTTTTTTTTTTTTTTTTTTTTTTTTTTTTTTTACACGTGTTACCTGGTTTGTCCTTTTATCAGGGCGTCCCAGATAACTTCACCGATATTGTAGTAGCTTGCGGCAGTAATGGCTCCACGCTAGGTCTGGCTCTGGCCAACTATCTCAACGGATCCAGACTAAAGTAAGTTACAAATCATGTCTGCCATTTGCTCAGGCCGTCGGTCCAAACACAGTTTACAGGATGCTTGGGGCTTCAGAAATTATCATTTATCAGAGGGCCAGTGGATACAGTTTCAACTGTTGTACTGCTGTGACAAAAATCCTTTGTAAGGCCTTGTCCGAATTACTTGGCTACGGCTGGATGTTACACACATGTCTATGGTAGCGGCTGCAGCCAGTTTCCATAGACTCTTGTGTAATTTCAAGCCGCAGCCAAGTAATTCGGACAGGGCCTAAGTCTTGATGTTGTCTTGATTCGGGAACTATAAAGCGCAACACCATCAATACACTCAGGTTCAGCATGTGATCTGTTAAAAATCTGCGTACTTGCCATCCTTATAATCCGCAATTTGTCAACCTCTCACTCGTAGGGTGCATGGTATGATTGTCTCAGACGACTCCAAGTTTCACTTCAAGGGAATGAATGTGGTCTTGCGGGAGATAGACGCCCGGGGTAGTAATGGCAAAGCTCTCCAGGCTGAAGATATCGTCAATTTGGTTGATGGAGTGAAGGGACGGGGCTACGGACTGTCAACCCAGGAGGAGCTAGGTAAATGCGTAATGCACAAGTGAGGTGTACATGTATATTGTAGAGATGATGAAGAGGTATTATGAGAGGTGTAATAAGAGGTGCTATGGGAGGTGTAATAAGAGGTATTATGAGAGGTGTAATAAGAGGTGCTATGGGAGGTGTAATTTTTGTTATTGAAATCACCCAATACAAGGCTAAAAGCCACTGGTAAAGGGTTACAATCATAGGTAGGTTGTAGGATTGGTGACATTTTGAATTGCCAATCCGACCACCCTTACGGTTTTCCTGGGCCCAGATCTAAATAGAAGAAAATTCTTCAACAGATTCCAGAGAAATTATCCCAATTTTTTTAGACCTATAGACCCATGCAGGGTAACTTTCACTGTCGGGGAGAGTTGATGAAGAGGTATTATGAGACGTGTAATAAGAGGTGCTATTGGAGGTATAGTAAGAGGTGCTAAGGGAGGTATAATACGAGGTGCTATGGGAGGTATAATACGAGGTGCTATGGTAGGTATAATAGGTGCTATGGAAGGTATAAAAGAGGTGCCATGGGAGGTATAATAAGATGTGCTATGGGAGGTATAATAGGTGCCATGGGAGGTATATTAAGAGGTGCCATGGGAGGTATAAGAGGTGCTAAAAGAAGGTATAATAAGAGGTGCCATAGGAGGTATAATAAGATGTGCTATGGGGAGGTATAATAAGAGGTGCTATGGAAGGTATAATAAGAGGTGGTATGGAAGGAAGAGAGGTGCTTTGAGAAGTACCTTATTATGACATCTGAGAGCAATTTTATGTTTTCCTCCCTCACAGACAGGGTCGTTGAGATCTGCACAAAGACTGGCATCATAATAGACCCTGTCTACACG
The DNA here is from genome assembly GCA_037893225.1 of Hippasteria phrygiana. Taxonomy (NCBI): domain Eukaryota; kingdom Metazoa; phylum Echinodermata; class Asteroidea; order Valvatida; family Goniasteridae; genus Hippasteria; species Hippasteria phrygiana. The sequence continues at coordinate 3,731,540 of JAZGUH010000202.1, forward strand.
GGCAAGAGCGTGCACCACCTCCTACGGCTGATCAGAGAGAAACCGGACATGTTCAAGGGCAACAAGATACTCTTTGTACACACCGGTAAGACCCCAAATATTCTAATGGTATTCCTTTTCTTAGATGGGAGAGGTGGGGATAAGGGAGGGGAGGGCAGGGAGAGGCAGAAATGAAAACGACAAATTGTTAACTCAAGTGATGGATCCAGGAATTATCTTGGTCAAGGTGACGCACCACCTTTAATTGGTTGGTGTGTTTGTTGTTTTGTTTTGTTTTGTTTTGTTTTGTTCATTCATCCATTCATTTATTTACTTAATATGCTTGTTTGTTTGTGCCAGCAATGTTAGTATGAAAATTATGTACATTTATTGATTGATTTGTTTGATTTATTGTTTGTTTTTATTGACATTTATATACAGTGGTGTGCAAAATTATTCGAACACTTGACATATGTAAAGAAATTGATATTGAATGCCTTACAGTGCCTGGTTTATTTTTTTCACCTGTATTAAATAGAAAAAGGTAATTGTTGTGAGCATACATGTAGCTCACATTAGTATCTGCCAGTCCTACCATCTTTTTTTGTCAAACTTTACTTAAATATTTGGTGTGTCCACCCTTGGCAGCAATCACTGCGGCACATCTTTCGGGCATAGTCACGTCTATATATTTCCTGAGAGTTGCTACACTAATGCTGTTCTAAGTCTTCTGAAGTTCATTCCAGATGGAACAGATGAACTGGGGTAGAGTATAACCACAATGCCTGATGTAAGAGAGATTTTAATAAATTGAGGGGCCATTCTTGCTACACACTTTCAAAATAGATTGGGCACTTGTCCTTTTAAACTCCGCTCTTTGCACTATGTGTTGTGATTCAACTTTACATGACTTTGAGAGGGAATATATTTATCTGTTGTTTTGAATTTTTCCCAGGAGGGATTTTTGGTCTCTTCGATGGACGCATTGATGAGACAGTTAAGAAAGTCGGACTGGAACAGAACAGATTCCATGAGTGGATGGAACTGGCCGACCAGGCTCCCGATCTAAACCTCTAACCCGACAACAGCGCCCTCTGTTGGTCAATTGGCATTAACCTCTCTGTCTCATCGATCCTCTCAAGCTGAGAGCCCAACAGCGCCCTCTATTGGCTTAAGTGTTCCATGCCATCCATGTGGGAAGCACTATATATCCCAATGATTTCACTCCCTGATCCTTGCTAATTGACGATAACCCGGTCTTCGCATCAGTCCTGTGCTCGGAGTCCAAACAACACCCTCTTTTGGTTTGATTGTTCCAAGCCACTCTGGGCAGAAAGCTGGACGTTGCCCTAGGATTTTATAACTGACGGAAAAAAAAGTAGTCCGATTTCGAAAACTGCATGCTGCTGCCCTTGTTGTCACAACAGCGCCCTCTGTTGGTTTAATTATTTTGAGTTACACCCACAAAGTTGGAGGGATCTCATTATTAATTCCACAGATGACCGACTTACAGAATCTCTTTCAAAATGTTCCATGTCTGCTCAACCTCTGTACATAAGCATTGGGTAGTATTTCACGTTTTATTTGATTATTTTGGTAAAATGATTTTTTCTTTGTTAGTTTTGCAAAAAAAAAGGTTGTATGGGGGATGGCCCCGGTCCCCATTCATATAAGGGGGATAGACAGGGGCGGATCCAGGTTGGGGGGTACAAAAAAACCAACAAATTGACAGAGGGGGGGGGGGGGGGGGGGGGGGGGGGGTGGGGGGGGGGGGGCGCTCATTGCCAATTTTTTTTTTTTTTTGCTTGTAAGGGCCTACGCCTAAAGTTGCAAACCACAAAAGCAAAACCCTGTAAAGGTCTTATTTTGTGTGTATGGGTAAGAACAAAACGGAGGTTAAATGGTGCCACCAACTTTGAGAAAGTGTCACAACCTCCAAACAAATTTTTTACAGGCCAAACATTTTAGGAATAAACTTTTTGGGCAAATGTACGATAAAAAAAAATCAGAAACCACCCCCCCCCACCCCCGCAAACAATCCTGGATCCGCCCCAGATAGAGTAAGGCATGGGAGGTGTGTCTGCTCCCCCCTCCCCCTTGAAATATTGGTGAACACCTGGTTTTTCCCCAGTTATGCCATTGCTGACAGCCATTATATAAAGTTGCAAAAGACAACTTAATCTTATGCTTTTTTATTTGTCAAATGTGTTCGCCCCCCCCCCCCCCCCACTTCCTTTCCTATTGTCCTCCCCTTACCCTCCCCCCCCCCCCCCCCTGTTTCCGTCCAAATTTGTTCCCATAGGCATCATGCAATGGGTTGTCAGTTAACATGCATCCTATGTATACATTTCATATTTTATGTAGAAAATGTATGTTTTTAGTAATATCTTGAAACAAATTACAAACAAATTGAAATGTTGTAGGGTATACAGCTGGTGTGGTTCTAGACAAAAGTATTTGGGGCAAAATGATTTTTTAGGGTATGTATCTTTTAGAATGTGATGTAGAAAAAATAATGAAAACAGTGTCTGGTATAGAGCATTAAAAATGTTGAAGAAGTGGTACAACATTTTTTTAGTTTTTTTTTAGGCAACTGCACATTTAGCCTATAGTCTGATTTTTTGCTCTTGGTTATCCAAATAAAACTGAAAAGTGAGATTGATTTTTTGATTCGAAAGCTCTGATCGACTGATGTATTTTGTTGTGGATTTCTTTTTCTTGCAAATTGAGCATACTTGAATATGCCACTTTCATAGATTTGCGAAGGTTGCAAACTGGTGACTGGATTGACCTGAAATATACAAATCAACAAAATTAGATGACCTAACGTTTCTCAAAGGCAATTTTTTTTCTCATAAATTCATGTGATTTAGTGGGTTACAAATCCTATTTATAAGTTATGCAATTATGAGAAATAAACAATCAGTATTTGTTAATGAAATCTTGATTTTCAATATTTATTTATTTATTTATTTATTTTTTAGAATTAAAGATTGTGTTAAAATATTTTGTGGTGAAAAATATACAAAATCCCATGAAATTCTGCTCCAATCTTCTCTTAAACAAGCTACCACCACCCCACCCCATTATGTTCTACATAAATACAAAAAAGCACTTTAAAATGTCATTTTGGAGTTTTATTTGAGAAATTTGCAGGCGCTTTTTATAACAAATAAAATATCCAAGATCATTTCCTTTCCATCCAGGTCACAGGGACTAAGAATAATTCAAAAAATCTTCTTCCAAGTGGACTTTAGGATCAGTTTTCCTGATTAATCCCCGAAATTCTCTTTCATTCTATGATTCTGAATGCATACAAATTTAATTCATAACGAGGAAAATGTCCCCGTTTAACAATAGAAGTCGATTCACGACTGGCCCACATTCTTCGTGGAGGGCGCCCTACAATTTCCTTGTAAACAAGACCAAGCGGGCATTCCGTGCATTAATAATCAGCGCAACACAATCACACATTGACAAAAGTGTGTGTCCGTACGCAGGTGGATAGAATTCGCTGGTCATTTTGGGGATAAAGTTCCAACCGAAAATCCTTGGAAACGAAACATGGACTTCAATCTTGCTGGTTTTTCGAGGTCTTGGACATTTCTATGAGAGTCAAGCACTGACTAGGAAGTAAAGGTAAGTTGAGAAACTGCGTCTGAAAAGTGACTGTTGTTGAGTGTTTGGGGAAACCTGCAGAACGAAATCAGCAGGTTGTCGAATCGAGTGGTGGTGTACACTGTGTATACATTTTACATCCTTAGAACGAACGCCCGGACGTTCATTGATCGACCGATAAAGCGGTTTAAAATGAACAACATTTTATAGTAGGCGATCTGTCTGTATCGGTCTTTGTGAAATGATCATGGTCTTGAAAATGTCCAAAATTATTCATTATAACAACGTAAATATTTTCAATTTCAATATGATTTTTCACAGTAATCCTTACCGTACGCGTTTGGACCCCGTTCCAAGAGAACGAAGGAAACAGTTTGTTTCAGAACTTACCTCAATATATTGCGATGATACAAGCAGGAAAAGTCACTCTGTGTGCTTGGAATCATTTAATAGTTCGCTAAACATATCATGTTGAATATGAGCAAGCTTAATTTTGTGGAAAGAGGGCAGGGTTTTGATTTATGAGGGAAATTATGGGGTAAAACGGCAACGTCTCTGACTGCAAAAAAAGGTAGGAAAGTCGTATTTTCTTTGAAAGTTCGTTTCAAAATTACAACAAACATGAGTTAATCTGAAGAAAAAAGACTGCTTTAGCCTGCAAAAGTCACTTTGGTACTGTAAAGTCATCTGCAAAAGTCAGTTTTGAATGGAACTAATTCTGATTACTGAACATTTGTTATTGTTTTGAATTATTTTTGCCATTTAAAAAAAACTCCTATTGTATTTCTGTTGACACTATTGACATCATTGACCCGTCACGGTAGAATTATGTGACCGTAGCGTGTGACCTGTATGAGATATTATCGAATCATATCAGCTACAATACACCGATCCAGTAAGCCCACTGCGCACATGGGCAATTAACACGTGTTTCTTTCCAATGCCACACTGCATGTTCCAGCCGCGCGCGTTATATGCACGTGCACGCATGTCGGACTTTACTGCACGCATGTCGGACATAAACCACGAATGTGATTGGTCAGAATACCATCGGGTGACGCACACTGGATCGTTCTATTCGACAGGTACTTTGAAAATTCTGAGATAAACAATTACCAAACAAAATTATGTAGAGTTGTCTGAGCAATGTGTTTAAGGTTGGCTTTTCATTGTGCATTTTCAGTCTGTTTTGTGTTCATTACATTTCAGGCCTGTGGGTAATTCAGTTGTAGGCTAAAAATGCAATGGACACAAAACAGACTGTGAAACACACTTTTCAGGGGTGAGATTTGTTGGGATTTCAGAATTTTTAAAGAATCTCTTTTGCAATCTGGAATTCCTGAGGGGTTGTCCTAAAGGTGTTTTTACCTGTAAAAGTGGATATAGACCAATAAAAACGGATATTTTAAGGGGGGGGGGGGTGCCTTTAGGCAAATACAAACTATACATTGATCTGGAGTCTTCGTTGATTTTTTGTGGATTTTTATGGATTTTTCATTTTTGGCCAATCTCAAACCTGACTTTTGGAAAGCAAGCTTTAAAACTTGCAAACAGTGATAGAGAAATTCTGTGGGGAGAGATGAACATCAAACAAAATGTAACTCTATCTTTTTCCCAAATTGCATTTTTTCAACATTATAATGCAATAATGGTTCATCACAATGGATATTACTTGCTGCACCAGACAGACTGCAACAACTTGTAACTTTATGAACCTGACAATTTCTTCCACAGATCAGACAATTTTTGTTGCAATCACAACATCCTTTTTTTTTAAGACACTCTTAATTTAATTCTAACCCTCGGGCAATATTTTACACTCATCCAAATTAAAGCCTGTCTACTTGTAAATCCTTTGTTCAATTCTCTTCCTGTGTTTACACACACAAAGTGATTTACACCACAGTTCACAATCCCATGCTTGCAATCATCGTATTTCTCTCGGACGTTTTTTTTTTTTTTTTGCTGCATTGGCCACTGGCGGAAACCCCATGGGGTGCAACATTGATGAAATACTTCCCCCAAATGGGTAAATTCACCCAATTACGGCACCCCTAGCATTCCGGATGAGCTGTACCATTTAATCTCTGCAGCTAGCAGTGTGCCTGCATGGTCGGACACCATACCGGGCAAGTGGGTGGGTAAACTTGCTCCTAGTCAGTGAATTAAAAATTCACCAAGAAATTTTTTGAAGGAAACTTGGTTGGTTTTCAAATCTCAGTAAAATACACTATTTTTATATGGTTGTGAACTTGAATGTCTTCTGAGACACATATTGTGACTTGTTCACTTACAGTGTACTGTACTTTTTCAGAAGCTGCCAGGGATAAAATAAAAAATAGAAAAGAAATATTCAATATTTATAGAAAGTGGGTACTAACTTTTTGTGTAGAGGGTGAGGGGGGGGGGGGGGTGGGGGTTGGGGGCTGATTTAATTTCTATAACAGACATTCCTGTAAAGTGAAAAAGTTTGTATACATTTCATTGTGTAGAGGACTGTTCTGCATTCTGTAAAACATGTCACTCATTCTCAATTCTAACACGAACAGAACAGTTTCAGGAATCTGTCTTCATAAAAACCATAGAAAGGACTAAAGCAAGTCTACCTGATATTTTTTTTTTGGTCTTGTCCCCATGACTACACCTGTTCCCGCTGGAATGCAAAAAATCACCCTCACTGCACAGCAAGAGGGTTTCAGCTTAAACCTACAAAAATGTGATATCTCTGGGTGCCCACGTGAACATTATGGATGAACGGCTGTTAAGCCAGCCCAAGAAAAATGGAAATTAAGTTAGTATTTTTACTTAGTGTGGGAAAACGAAATGGCAAATTCTTTTGTCCTAAAGTTGTCTGTGATGTTTTGTGTCATTTGTTGTTTTGAAAAAATGCCTTATTTCCAGCGAAGAACTTTTTTGTTTGGTATGCTTTTTCTGTATGACATGTTTGATAAGTTAGTTTCAAACATTTATTTGTTCAACTTTATGTGTCACTGATTATTGTACATAGAGTTTGGCCAATTCAGATGTAAACGAATCAAACGGGCTCAGAAACTTAAACGTATGATATACATACAGTGTTCTAGCCAGGGGGAAATTAAAGGGGCATTTTGCTCAATGATGGACAATGCGAGCATGGACTGCAAAGCCATGGTCTAGGGTCCGGTGTCCGCTTAAGAGGCCCGAACATTTTGGATTCTAGATTTTCCGTGGTGCAATCTGAGGTAATTCCTGGCCACTTTCCCGTGACTGTTTTGAGGAAAAGATGGTGTAGGCAAAATTTAGTTCGTTTGAAATTGTTTAGAATATACTCTTGCTCTTACATTTATAGCGTCTTGGTAGCGTAGGGGCAGGATTCAAGCATAGTGCTAATTCCCGAAAGTGTAGTGGGTGCTAGTTTTGTTTAATGCCTGGCTAGAACACTGATGATATAGCTTTGGTTAATAATCCAAATTTTGTTGGATTTGTTTCAGTCCGAAAGCTTACTGTTTATAAAGATGGTACCAGAACCAATCCTCCTGAGAAATATTTCCATATAAAATGATGTCATCTTTGAGAAAATTGTATCTGCAGTGCAGACATAAAAGCTTTCGGCAGTCAAAATTTGATTTTGGCAGTCAAAATGAGCACATATGAATGTGTAAAAAGAAATCATTGTTAAAGTGGAACGGTTTTTCGCTATTTTCTTGTGACTCTGATGACGGATTGAGCTTCAAAGTTTCACAGGTTTTTATTTCGTGTTTCTGCTGAATCACCATAGTTGTAATCGAGTCAGTCACAAGTCGGATCAAAAGGCAGATCACAAGCCAAGCTCACAACCTACAAATGTACATGGGATGAACAATGACTAAGGTTCAACCGATGTTGGATTTGCCTGCCGATCCGATGGCCGATGTTTTTTTTGGAACATCGGCCGATGTCCGATCCGATCCGATGTTTTTAATCGACATAAACAATGCCATCAAAAACGTCAAAAAATCGTGCTGCGCTATCGGTAGATCGTGACGCTATGGACCGATCGCGCTGCCACCAGTCGAACACATTTTCTTTCTAATTCACGGCTCTAGAGGATTTTTTTGAAAGGTAAGTAAAGTCCAAGATATCCGTCAGAATCGACTGATAGCGCAGCACGATCAACCGATAGCGCACATCGACCGATTGCGCCCAACCAACAGTGACATACGCAAGACAAACCACGACTCCCTTAACACAGTAATAAATTGGGCCAAACAAAAAAATGCCTTCAGCAGTTCGGGTCACCCTATTTTCGAAAGCCATAAAATGTTATTAGGTAGAGAAAGACAAATTAATTCTACGATACCGATTTCCGATCATAATAGTAGGAATTGCCGACCGGGCGTCCGGAATTCCCATATAGTAGCGGTACTTGCCGACATGTGAAACTATGCGTAACTCAAAGATCGTGTACATCTTGTCGATGTTCGGCCGGGAGTACGTGCGCATGCGGCAAAATATGTACAGGCTCGATCATGGGGAAAAAACGTCTGCGCCTGCGCATTGCCCAGAGCGGGTCCGTTGTTGGGGGGTGTTTATTCATGCAACACCATGCTTTGACAGGCATGTAGAGGCAACAAATTACTAAAAGATTCTAGAACTTCGTGGGCCCACTCGACAAGATTTGTTCATAAAATCCCGGCGAAAACTAACAAAGAATCGGACCAACAAGGATAGTCAAAATCAGGATGTGTTTTAATCAAAACAAATTGCGACAAGAAGTGGACCAGTGGTTGAGTGATGTGTGTGATAAACGGCTGTGTGGATAATTCCACGTGTCGCCAACGTGTTACGGTGACGCGCGCACCGTGCATGGAGCTGTCAGTTGGCCGGGCACGCCCGCGCGTTGTACGGCATGGACTGCTTTCGTATCGCGGCACTCTGTGCGTGCAGTTTGTGATATGGTGATCGCAGTTTCATATTAATTTTGTTTAGTTTATTGCTTTTGCTGATTAATCAATCATGTATCTATCTTTGTTCTGAATAAAAAGGTCGATTATTCACAACACGAGAGTTTTGACTTAACCATACAAGTTTACAGTTTTAAAGAAATAGGAAGGAAGCTGATTATTTGTACAATACGTAAATTTTATTTTCCACTTTGCAATGCTCGTATCACATAAAATTCATCAGGCATATGTCTCACAAAGCATCTCAAAATGTGTACATGTACTTCGTTTCGGGACCCCTCTAACACAGGTATTGCGTTAATTCTCACCTTTAGCATGGAGGTAGAAAATTAACATGTTATGCCTACCAACCGACCCTATTAAATTTTATTTGAACACTGCTGGTTGTTGGATAGAAGTTGAAATGGAGAACAAATTAGGACAATGGGCAAAACTAATCCAGGCATTTATTTACATGTACGTAGAAAAATCTGCGGTCGTAAAAATACGACGCCGAACTCGCAGTGATTTCAATTCAATTCAATTCAAGCTTCAGTTCAGCAAAATTGGCACACGTGAAGGGAATTCCCCATTAGGGCGTCTATGCTGGTCTTTTTTCCAGGGTATTTTTGTATTCACGCTGTATATAACATTACACGGTGCACACATATCGCCAATGCTGTGCATGCAAGAGACATGTGATCGGCTGAACTAAAGTCCACAACGCGTCGTGGCTTCACACAGTGCAGTTCCCCGACTCCGTTCATGACGTTCAGTAGACCAGTACAGTCATGCACTGACTGCTAGCTTCGTTGTCTTCGGGCACTGAGTTCACGCATGCGGTGCAGATAGCGCGGATCGCATAGACGCGGAGCTCGGAGTTTACACCGGTATGATAATACATCACAGCATTTTTCACACACAAATAAAACATCGTTTTTACTCGCGCTCTAATAAAAAACATGACATTTGTGTATGATTAAATTGAGTATAAAGTTTGCTAATTGACATTGCCGAACATCGGTTCGTCATCGGTTAAACCTTACAAATTTTGCCGATCCGATGTTTTGCCGATATTGCCAAACATCGGCCCGATCCGATGTCCGATCCGATCATCGGTTAAACCTTAACAATGACAAAGGAATGCTTTTGTTATATAGTTTGTTTGAATAGCTTGTTACATGGCTTGAGACCAGAATTGTGAAGTGACCTGTGAAGTGACCTGTGAAGTGACCTGTGAAGTGACCTGTGAAGTGACCTGTGAAGTGACCTGTGAAGTGACCTGTGAAGTGACCTGTGAAGTGACCTGTGAAGTGACCTGTGAAGTGACCTGTGAAGTGACCTGTGAAGTGACCTGTGAAGTGACCTGTGATTGACCTGTGATTGACCTGTGATTGACCTGTGATTGACCTGTGATTGACCTGTGATTGACCTGTGATTGACTTGTGATTGACTTGATTACAACTCTGTGAATCACACAAAGTACGAACACTGCCTTCAACTGTTTTGTCACCTCTGCCGTTGCTGTATTGGTCATACCTTTTAATTTGGAAAACTTCTTTAAAACCCTCTCACCACTGAAAACCTTTTACCGTGAGGCGTAGAATTTACCTACAGTGTACATGTACACTGTACATGACAGGCACTGAACTTGCATTTATACCAGCACTTAATACCGAAAACCCCCAGGGACTTTGGAAATTCTTCATGAGCCAAATGAAGAAATGAATTTCAGGTATGCGAGCGTCTGGTGTAGACAAGTTACGCACTTTACATTATACAGATGGTAAATGGGACTGCAGGTATAAGACCGGTTGCTTTGTTTTTGTGTACATCAGAATGCCCCCTGCCATTGCGAATTCAATTTATGCAGGCATGTATGTATTTCGGTGGCGTCTTTCACGGTCCTTGGCATGTAGGGCAATTTAAAGCCTTAACCCCATTTTCCTTGAAAGAATTATCGTATGGTTCCCTTATTTTTCTGGAGACTTTTAAACACACACAAAAAAATGCATAAAGTGGAGGGGGAGGAGACTCTAAAACAAGCCCCGCCTTCGAAGTCCAATTCCCTAGCGGATTGTACACGTATGTACTTATGTTTGGGCATGAGCAGAAATCTGGGCTCATAGCCTCATTCCACACGGGGGCTCTGAAAGTTTCATGTTAATGTGGTTGGAGAAGAGTTGGGCTCGTCCTTACAATCACTCTCTCACCGGAGATCTGTTGCTACTCTTAGTCTGTTCTACAGATATTCTCATGGTAGATGTTCCACTGGCTTGTCCAACTTGGTTCCTCCAGTGAGGGTGTTTGAGAGTGAAACTCGGCTTTCCGCCTGTTCCCACCAATACTCTAGCTGTACCTACATACAATGATATGAAAAGCTATGCCAATAGCGTCTCTTCTCATTCTGTATCTCTGTGGAATTCTTTGCCTGGTGCATGTTTCCCCTTCATCTTGCGATCTGTCCTGCCTCAAGAGGAATCTCAATTCCTACCTTCTAGTACTACATCTTTGATTCTTTTTTGTAGCTCCATACCTCTAGTAGCTTTTAGCCTTGTCTGGGGTGACTTCCATTAAAATAAATTGCCAGCATTTCTCAAATAATAACCCAAATATATTTCTGTCTGTAGAGAGAAATAATTTGAATAGGAAGGGTTTAGCACTGGATATAATGTGCTGTTGCCTTCAATTTGTACCAACAAAAAAAAGAAATTGGCAAGATGTCTTCTTCCCCCCCGTCTGCTGAATACACCCCAGGTTTAGTGTCCGTTGCCTTTGAATACCCAAGAAGCTGTAAAGTGTACAATAATATAATTCCAAACAGTTCTTACCGCACAGCAAATAAATTACGACGGACAGGCCACACACGTAAACAGAATACTTCAAGATGAAGTGTTCTTCACAAGCTTGATTAATTAACCCTCCTATACTTATAACTATCACAGCCTATCAAAAACTCTAAACACCAACTTTCACACTTTGTGTGTGTTTCAATCTGTCATTTGATAGGTTTTGATCTGTACAACAACTGGGTCGATTTTGGCCAGGTGCACAGGAGGGTTATTAAACCATTGTATTAAAGTTTACAGTTGCAAGTACAACTGTATGTATACATGTACTGGTAGTTAGTTATCTAAACAATAACAAACCAAGATTGACTGGCCAGGCCCTTTAAAATACATTACATGATTTCCCTTTTATTGATTGTAAACACAATTTCAAAACACTGCCCTCGGTTTTCTCTGTGGTGCGTGCGTGCGTACGTACGTAGATATGTACGTGCGCTGTGTGGTTTAGTGTCTTGCTTGCATGGTGTCCCAAATTCCCTGAATCGTGGACTGCGAGTGAGTCAGAGCCGAGGAATGAGACTTATCCCCAGTATGACTCTGGGGCCGTGGGAAAAATGCGCCGAGAGTTCACACAACCTCCCCGGAATCCAGGCGCAATGATGAGGAACATGACAGAGGAGATGGGGAGGATGATAAAGGAGGGAGAGAGGCGAGGAGGAGGAATGATGCGGGAGATGATGCATGAGATGGGAGTGGGTTTTGTCTTGGGGTGGGGGGGGGGGGGGAGAGAAAGGAAGATGGAAGCCAGGAAATTAAGAGAAACGTCAGACTCTCTTAGGGTTTTTCTTCAGGCAAATTGCTGAACTCAAAGTGTCCAACCGCTGCAAAGTGTTGAACTTTATGCATCCAATAGCTAAAATAGAGGACCTTTGTTCAGTGGGATTTAACAAAATCTAACAGAAATTACCCACTGTTGGATATTAGGATAGAGGAAGGGGTGTGGAGAGAAGGAATGATGTGGTACATGTAGATGAGGAGAGGGGAGTGGGTTTTGTGTCAGAGTGGGGTTAAAGAAGATGGTTGAATATGGAACCAAGAGATTAGACGAAACATTGTTTTGGAAGATAATGATGGGGATGCTTAGAGGAGGAATGATGCGGGCGATTCATTTGAAATTGTTTAGAATATACTCTTGCTCTTAAATTTATAGCGTAGTGGTAGCGTAGGGGCAGGATTCAAGATTCAAGCGTAGTGCTAATTCCGGAATGGTAGTGGGTGCTAGCACTATTTAATGTCTGGATAGAACACTGGTAGGAATGTCAACATGCTGGGCGATGGTTGTCGTCCTCCTCTCTGCTGGCTCCCACCATACCCAATGTGGTCAGGGTTCCTGTTTGACAGTAAGCCCAACTATTTGTTGTACTTCAAACATCCCGGAATGTCTGATATGAGGATGGCAAGAATGAAGACCAGTCGCCTCCAAGGTACATATGTACAGTACCTGATTTCTAAATTCAGGGTCAGTGGACAGTGGGTTTGTGATGGGCTTGGCATTGAGAGAAAATCTTTCTCTGTTGCTGGCCAGGATGTTGTACATTCTTGGAAGTGCACGGCAATTCCTCCTTTGTACAAGTTTTGGCACTTGCACTGGAAAATCAAGTTCTCAGTGGAAATATTTCAAAAATTCAGTTGGTAATGTAATTGCTTCGATAGCCTTCATAGGCTTCATATAGTTCTTTGTTCGGTGGAAATTTGTTTTTTTTCTAATAATTAATAATAATTTGTATATTTTAATATAAAATTTCATAGATGTGGTTTTAAACTTGTTTCTTTTTTTTGGGGGGGGGAAGAGGTCGACAAATATTTCTTGAAAGTTTAAGAAACTTTTTTGAAAATATTTGAAAAAAAATATTTTGAAAAATTGACATTTTCGACAATCCATTTTACTAAAAACAAAATAGTGAAAACAAATGAATTACCTTTTTTGAAATGGAATTTGACTTTGAGAGTAAACCAGAGTGTGTGAACCAAAGAGATAATCTACAAAACATTGCGAATAAAACGAATTCTGTACCCAAATTTGTCAATTCCAGACATGATTTACAGCCTTCATTAGTTTTTGTATAATATTTGTACATATATGTTAAAAAATTATGACTGACCAAAATTGTGTTCATCCATTTTCAGTCAAAGGACACAAGCATTATGATAAATGTGGAACAATTTTGTGCACGCAGTTCAGATACATGTAGTTCCAAAATAGAAACTGACATTTTTTAAATGGAAAAATTTATTGGCTTTATATACATACTTGTAGATCAACCCACCTGCATACATTTTTTTGACTGCAACCATAAGAAACGAACGAAAGTACTTGAGAACCATCCAGGCCCCGCAGGTAGGTGGATCTAATGCTCTTCGATAGTAATTGAGTTGTAGGTGTTCAACCTTTCACACATATCAAAATGGAAGCCTCAAACTTGCTCAAAAATTCCTTCCCAGTCGGTCACATTACAAAGTCCGACAGGCCTACTCTTGCCAACAATGTCTCGGGCCCTGTGTCACATGTTCAGGGGTCGGCAGGGGTCGCGGTTGACCTCCCTGATTAACCCCGCTTGGCTGGGTGGCATTCCAGACCTGCGGACCCTCCATTGTCAAGATTTCCTGTTCAATTCAGAGACCCGATTATGATTTATTAGGGTCGGGACGCTGGGAGAAATTCAATAATTTACCTGCCCAGGAATTTACTGTTTCTCTTTGAGAAAGCTAGTATAGGAGGATTTGTTTTCTCCCTAACAGTCCTGAATCCTCCAATTTCAATACAATTTTTCACACCACCTAGGGAGTTAGGGTTAAAGAAAGCTAAATCCCCCCCCCCCCCCCCCTCGTGGAAATTGTGTCAAGGGCAAACAAAAACTTTTCTGAAGTGAAGTGTACAAGTATGTATTCCAACCTTATGTACACAGACTGACTATACATATAAACTCCAGGAGTTGCATCCTACAAACACTTGTACCACTGTCATTTGCCTTTGAGAAAGAACTTAAAGTTCCAAACATTAAGCCAGCTAATTTTATTGAACAAAAAAGTTTGTTAAAACTGAATGCCACTTGACATTTACTCCTGCAAGTTTTCTTTGTTCACTTTGAAAATTAATTCAAATTACCAGGGGAAGATATTAATTTTTTTTTGCTTGTAAGGACCTATGTGTAAAGTACCGTAGCAAACCAGAAAAGAAAAGCAAAACCCTGTAAAGGTCTTATTTTGCGTGTACGGGCAAGAACAAAACGGAGGTTAAATGGTGCCACCAATTTTGTCGGCAGGCAAAACATTTTGGGAGTCAACTTTTTAGGCAAATGTACAAACAAAAATTCAGAACCCCCCCCCCCCCCTGCAAACAATCCTGGATCCGCCCTTGATTACCTAGTCAGTTTTCCTTGGTGTTTGTATGAAGATAGGAAAACCAAGACCAAGAAAACAATGGAATCGGAAATTTGTCTAGTTTTCCTCTTTTACGGTGGCCACCTGCAATCCCCCCCCCCAAAAAAAAAAATTCTGAAAAAAATCTGTCAGTTTTCATTACCTCATCAGCCCTGACAATAGCTTAGAAGCTTTTAGGTAACATTTCAGTCAGTCGTTTCAGTAGTAAGAAAATTGTAAATTTGTGCACGTATACATTGTACATTAAAGTTCACATTTCAAAACCTGTAACAAATACATGTACGTATGCATGTTGGTCATTCCATAAATTTGGGGTCCAAAAGTGTGACATTTGTTTAAATGTGCCTGTTACACCTGACCTGTGTAATTGCCTATCAAGTATCATTAAAATTGACTTCACACTATTTTTTACTTGTTAGTCAGGTACTTTGCTTTACATAATCACTCTGGCAGATAGAAGGCAATAAAGAATGTGTCCCGAATTGCAAAATCTTGCACATGTCACTATGTAACAGGGGCACCAAAAAACGTCACACTTTTGGACCCCAAATATACGGAATGACCCATGTACGTGACGAGCCACTAGCCCTTTCTGAATCTGCAAAAGACAGACCTCATGATGTCTTGGAGGGACTGTTTGAATTCCAACCATCTATAAAACATTGGAGGCGTAAATACCAAGAGTTAAAAATGCCGTGCACTTGCGTCTATTTCAAACACGTACTATCAAAATACGCCGGCCGGGGCAGTTAGTGAGGCAGAGAGCTCGCTGGCCTCGGCACAAGCCCCGAAACATCACATCCAAGAATTCAATGACAGCAATATTATCATTGGAATTCTTGCATACCGTCTTGCCGGTCTGCATCCGCAAGACCAGATTTCGCAAGGTATGTTGTGCAGTAACTACATGTAGAGAGACACGTGCACAGTACTGACAGGCTGGTTGCTAGTTGGCTGTTAGATTTGACATTGTACACGTACATACTCTTGCTGTTTCACTTGCAAGTTGCACATCATTTGATTTGTCTTGCACCGTGTGGTTTGTGGAAATTCCTTGTTTTGCCCTGCCAGCCCCGTGATTATGGTACAGGGGACAAAGTTAGTCTCGGTTTGCAGGCAGGGAACATGCCGGCTATATGCAGTAACGGTCACAGTGGATTTCTCGCAGGGCATTTCTCACGGTCGATCTCCTGGATGCGAGGAGTCGATAATAATAACAACTGGAAGAGTTAGGGGTAAGAGCTTCAATTGCTGCAGGACATTGGGAGCAAGCAGGTAGTAAGTGGTGGAAGGAACGGAGCTGGTGAAAACAAACTCAGAAATTACAGGGAATGTTTGGGCTGTTTTCCTGTTTTCCTGTAGGAAAGTTATACGGAAGTTGTGCTGGTCTGCGGAATTCACCAGGAATGTTTTCACATGTATTGTATAGGATTAGCAGCAAATTAAACTTGGGGGTTCGTAGTTTACCATTTGTTTTCTTTGTGGGGTACTTAAATTTTGATATTTGCTTTTGTGATAATAAAGGCTCAGAGTATTAGCTTTATTGTTGCATCCTTGATACCCCACAGATCCATTAAAGTGATTGTTAAAGTGTGTCCACGTAATCTAGTCGGGAAAGAGAAAAACCAGCTGTTACATAATATCCACTTCCTGCAAAACTTTGACGGCATTTATCATGGAGTGAACATTATAATTAACTTTTCCTGTGCCATTTTTTAAAATCCGTACTTCCTACAGAGTTTCATCAGTGGAACAAAACCACAGCAGTAGCTTCACCTCGGCGATTGGTCGACTTGGATCTGATACCAGCGGCTGAAGGGAAAGGCGAAGGGAGATAAAGAGGAAGAGGAAGACAAAGAGGAAGACGAGGACGTTTACGTGGCAGGATATTGCAACCTGAAATGGTGATCACATTGGATACAGAGATCCCAGAAGCGCTCAGATATCAGCTGTTTGAATTTGTCCCAATCATGGAGGGCCAGTGCAATCACACGGGAGGGGAACGGGAATTACGGCTTCTGGATCTTCTCCAGGACAAAGACCAGCGCGGTTCCTCGCCTCACAGAACGTGGAGCAGCGGGAGTGGCGTGAGTGCCTTTGGACACCTCTCGCCGCTGGTGCAACACAAGCCCGCAAAGGGTGGGGAGCTGTATCTAAGGACCAGTGATGGACGCTTGCTACAGCACAAGCCCACGAAAAGCGAGGACTTTCTCGGCGAGAAGGACCTGTCCTTTCTGATGTCACACAGGGAGACGCTGCGGGGGGACGGTGATACAAAGTATGAGTTGCTCCACCTCCCGCAGACGGTGAACAAGCTCGGCGCCCTGAACATTTCTAGCGGCAGTGCCTCCAAGAGTATGGACAGTCTCCCGCAGGCAGAGTTCCATCCGCAGGACCGGGGAGCGGAGACGAGGCACAGGAGTGCGTCGCAGGAGAATGTCCAAGGTTCCCGCCTCGACGCGCGGACTGTCTATTCCACGTCGCCTGGTAGCAGATCCAGTGGTGGTAGCATCATGGAGAACCTCGTCCGCGAGTTTGGTTTGACGAACACGAACCCGGCTGTGGAAATCAGTGATATAAGCGACTCCGAATTATCCCCAAATTTGTCGGCGGACAGACCCCCGCCACCAAGGTATCCAGGAAGTGGCAGATCATCGTCTTCAAGAATGGGCAGGCATGAATCACCCAGCAGTGACAGTGGCGATAATATGTCTTTTTTCAAGGAATCATACAATATGAAATCGTCCGAGTCAATGCATGAAACTGTTACGACAACAACGAGGTAAGATTAAGTCAAATTTGTAAAATATAAAGCGACCAGAATGTGCCGTTTTGACAATGTTGCTTTTTTTTCCCATCACGTTCACAGTCTGTGTTTATAGGGAATTGAATGGTAGAATTGAATGTAAATTAAGTTTGTTCAATAGTGTCCAATGTTATTACATGTAGTTCTAATTTTACGCGGAACTTGCAAAGTCTGTGACAACAAAAGTTACTGCACAAAATTCATGTCAACTACATGTACGCTGTAAATATCCACACCTGTATGTACAACAGTGCACATCTTCTGATTAACTGTAAAAACCTACATGTACATGTACCATCATATACATGTATGAACATGACATGTCGCCACCCCCAATCTACATACATGTATCTCACACAAAAAAATCGATGACAAAATATGGAAAAATGAACAATTACAAAACATCGTACATGTAGCTACTAGGAACCTGGACACTTAAAAACGGCAGGAAAATTTCTTGAAAAATATCAAGTGCAACGTGTACATGTAGGTCATTTTCAGCTCTCAAGCATTGAAACGAAAAGTCCATACATTGACCTGACAAAATTTAATATCAAGCATGCACATACCACATGACACTTTAGCTCTTAAAACAAAAATGCGAATATAATTTCATTATGAAGATTAAGACTAAAAATGTCTGGAGACAAGTCATTATTTGTTCTTGTGAACATTTTTCATGTCATGTATTTTTTTTAGAAAAACCTCTTTTTTAAATGGTAAAAAAGGTTCCAATCTTCAGTGCACTGCTAGGCAAAAAACTAGCATCTGTTTAAGTTGCAACCTGGCGGAAAAGTGATTAAGGCGGCCGTGTCAGTTGTCAGTCTTGGTGATGATCGGGACTGGCGATGATTAGGACTGGGGTGTCAGTTTTCAGGTTTTTTCGGGAGTCCCGATGGTGAACCACTCAAGTCTGTATGGATTGATCAGACGGGATGTCTCGAGCGTAATAAAAATCAACCAGACCATCAACTCCTGTGAAATTGTTCCATTTCCCTAAGGAGACCAAATATTGTTGGAGTTTTTCTCCCTCCAAGTTTCCACTCTTTAGGATCAGTTTTGCAGATAGGCGCTCGTCTGATGAGTTCAGATAACAGTTCCGACAAATGCGGATCCTGGGTGTCCCTGAGTCTTCAACTCTTCATGAGCGCCAGACATTTCCCTGGAATGCTAAAGATTAGTCCGATAGCTGAAACAGACCTGTTTTGCTGTCAGGGAGTTCAAAGTTCAAGGGGGGAAACCTGCTGCCTGAAATTCATTTAGAATTAGAAAATGACATTTCAGTACCACATTGACAGTTTCGTGTAAACAATTTTTTTCGGAATAATTTTTCACATGTTATCAAAAGCAGGAAAGGTGCCATTTACATCTACATGTATTTATACAAGTTTTTTTTAAATATATATCTAAAAATCTGTTAATACTCACTCATCGTCGTTATTTTTGGTGGTACAATGTACATGTATGATGTATGTGTCATTATAAAGCTTACAACTTCTAACGCTAACAATTTACCAACTCAATATGAACGTTTATTTTTTCAGGTGAGACCCCCAAAAACACGGAAAAAGCTTTCAGAAATTCCTCAGAATATTGTTTAACAGCGGCATAGCAATTAGGGGCGGGTGAAACCCCTCCCACATGACCGAAAAACAAACCATAAATGTGGGGCGGGGCAGGCCGCCTCATGAAAACCCCTTGTGGGGAACCCAATGTAAAGCATGTGGAATAATGCCCCCTCCTCCATGAAAAATGTCTCGCTATTAAGCTGCGCTGATGTTCAATACACAATAAACCTGTAGCAATTCCTGATTTGTTACTAACAAATCCGGTGAGATTGGTATAATGCACATTGACTCACTGTTAAATAAAGTTGGAAAAGTTATGCAGTGCCATTCTTCAGCCTTACTGTTTGAAATTTACAACTGAAAAAAAAAACAACCTCAAACTCAACTTTTTGGTAAATATTTGAAAGAACAGTACAGGGAGATGTGGTGTAATTTCATACTTGGAATCCCATCAATAGATTGTATATTTGAGAGGGAAGAATGCCAAGGTGATAGTTTGAACCCCAAACAGGCCAACAATGATCCCAGGCATTTCTGTAGGAGACCTTGGCATTTTCATACATCCCCATAGCGCTACATTCCTTGTCTCTGTTGTGTGGCAGGACTCCAAACCTAGCTTGAAACCCATACTCTTGGCAGCTGGTGTGTGCTGACCTCATACTTGACATTCCAATTACATGTAGATCCAATGGGGCAAGGTGTCCTTGGTGGGACATGCAGTCAGGCTATAAAGTTGTGGAGTTTGTTTAGGGAATAAAACTTTAACACACCTGATGTACATGTAATGTGGAATGGACAGTACTGTACATGGGTCATTCCATAAACTTAGGGTCCAAAAGTGTAAACATTGTTGGTGTCCCTGTCACACCTGACCTGTGTAATTTCCCATCAAGTATCATTAAAATTGACTTTACACTATTTGTTTTACTTGTTTGTCAGGGACTTTACTTTACACAATCACTCTTGGAGATAGAAGGCATTGAAGAATGTGTCCTGAATTGCAAAATCTTCTACATGTCACTATGTATTAAACAGGAACACCAAAAATGTCAGACTTTTGGATCCCAAAATTATGGAATGACCCATATATACATGTATGTAACCAAAAAGTTAAAATCTCAAAATTGACTTTTCAGTGAGAAATTGTTGTTTCTTTTTGTAATTTGGAAAGCCAGAGTGTGACCTCAATTGCTCATTTTGTGCTGCCAGCTCACTCACATATTTGTAATCGGTTACGCCATGATGACTTGATGTTTATTTCACAATTAAAGACTCATCGTATTGGTGTGGTCATGAGCCACTGCTTTCTGAGAAAGCTGATGAACAGTCGCCCTGGTATTCCGATCAATATGTTCCAGTTGACCGATCAGGAGGTTTATTCCATTAGTATTGTTGCATTGCCATTGTGTGTCACCTCTGGTATGTTATTGTGGGAAGTCTTTTTGTTGCAGTCCTTGCTGCTCAAGAATGTATGTACATTGTACCCCCTAAGGTATTTCATTGTGGTTATGCTGATATATGCACAGTACAATGTATACTACATGGTAGTACATACCAGCACTTTAAAACATAATCCAATGTGTACCACTACATCAAGTGTGAATCATTGTTGGGTAAAATAAAAAAAAAATAAAAAAAAATAAAAAAAACACAACTCGTTTAGCATCGTCTTTTTCAAAAAAATAGGAGGGGCCCTTTTTTTTACTTTTTTTTTTTAAAGGCTGCCATTATTTCTGTGTATTTCCTGTTTACCAGATTATTTTTTATTTGTTCATTGTTTTACTTTTAAGTTTTAAACTGTACATGTATTTATGTTTTTTGCCTTTGAGAAAGATTTGGCTTAAGTTTGAAACATCAGCTAATTTTGTTGATTTGTATTTATTTTTGTTTTATAACCAAATTTGAAGTATTTTTTGTATTTTGATTCCTGTAAACCTTCAAAGTTTAAAGCTGACCATTACTGTAGTGTATGCGCAATGTATTTCTTTTGTATAGTACGTCCTATTTAAAGTGCATTGAATATATTTCATAACGGAACTTGTATATGAACTTATTCTTAACCCTAACCCTCCAGGGTATTTTGGCTAGAAACCCTGCCAGACGCATCAGATATTGCATACTTTGTCACATTGACTTGTGTGCAGAGTGCAGCAAGGTCAAGCTGTCACCACAGATGCACTGTGCTGCGTCTGGCAGGGTTAGGGTTAAGATACTCTTGATTTAAAACCACAGTATTCCTTGTTGGAACACGCCCAACAAAGTGATTGAAAAAGTAACAAATCAACACACAATCAATGAATTGATGCATCTGATTCTTCTTTCCCGCCCACAGTACGAGTGCAAGCTCTTCCCCTCAGGCGGACGGCAGCCATCCTACCACTCCCTTTGAGGTCGACCATGAGGCCATTGCGACCCGCGCCACCCACATGGTGGAGATTCTCTCGGAGGAGAACACAGCGCTGCGACAGGAGCTGGAGATGTACTCACAGAGGGTCAGCAAACTACAGAAGGTGAGGGTTTAAAATGTGGGTTGGGGAAGAGTGTGGGAGGGGTAGGTAGAGGTGTACGACAGGTGGTGGGGGGGGGGGGGGGGGGTAGGGTAGGAGAGAGGTCGGGGTTAAATTGGTGTTGGATCAGATTTGTCAAAAATTTGCTCTTTTGTAAGGAAATGATGGATGGTGTCTGCAATTTCTGATCAACTTGAAAAGTTACCAACAAAATTATAATTTTTTTTCCCCAAAGTCACAAATAAAAATCAGACAGGCTCATTGTTACCTTCCAAAAAATAGTTGGGGTTAGTAAATAAAGGGAAAAAAATGTCTATCTGAATTTTTAAAGTTATTTTTGAAAAGCGCATTTGTCGAACAAAAAATTAGGGTTATACCTGGCTAAGTTTACCACTTATGTAAAAGTGTCACCAAAAAATAAGTCCAGTGTGAACGTAGCTTCTCCGGCAATTAAACCACTCTTGATCCTGCTGGAAGAGTTACTGCATTTTTAGATATATGCCTGTGAATGGTGCTGTGAGTGCATCACGGATTTGCGTTTTCCTTGGTTTGTAGTTTGAGCTAGACATCCACCGGGTTCAGACGTCCCATGAGATGCTGGTCGAATCCACCAAGAAACGAGAGCAGCTTGAGGTCTTGGTGCGCTCCAAGTTGGAGGCGGAGGTCAAGAGACTTCAGGAACAGTTCAGAGACACACAGGGTGAGTCTCTCGGCACCTTGGTGACATGGCCGAGTGCATAAAGAATGGGTAATGCAGGGGTGGGCCCAGGATTTTTTGTTGGGGGGGTGGGTGGGGGCCTGAGTGGGGGCCTGAAGTATTTCACGTACATTTTAATTTTAAGAAAGTCTTAAAAAAAAAAGGTCGGTGACTGAGCCTGGTCTGTGACCGTTTTAGGTAAAAGAAAGAAAAAGAAGAAAACAAAAAAAGGCAAAGGTCACTCACCTGGTTTCTTAGAAGAAAAGAAAAAGACAGTAGATCAATCCATTAAGCCTCGCCCATGTACGTGTTGACCAATCAGAGCTGTGACTGGTCCAAAATGCGTGTCCAACAAATCCAACAAGCGTGTGCGTGTGTGTGCGCGCACACAGTCATGTTTTTCTATACTACTGAGGACAATGCTTTGTGTTTCCTAACCCAACCCCACAGACTAAGCACGTATTTTTAAGTCCGAGGACCGATTTTAAGAAAAGACTGACTCCCAAGGACAAGAAAGATTCCTTTGTATTTTCTTTCTCCCCTTGTCCTCGAACGTAATACAGTACATGTACACGTGTGTGCACGCTGCTGTGATTAGTCGATACGTCAAAGGCGGAGCTTAATGGTTAGTCTATAGCCACAGTGTAGGGGTTGGGTTAGGACCCCCCCCCCCCCCCCCAATCTGCTCTTGTGGATCACCAGTCTGTATATTTATGTTCAAAAATACATTTTTTTCCTCGTATATTTATATCGTACACAGCTACAGCAGGATTCCAATCTGTTTCCTTACGTTTATTTATTTATTTATTTTTTAAATGACTCCCTGCCCTTTCAACCTCCCCACCAACCTCCCCCACCCCACAAGGGTCCCTTCAGTTCAAGAAGCCAATACAGGAAAGATGTCTTGGTTGAGCAGATTCTAATGATGTCATTCGTCTGCTTCTTTCTTTTTTTCAGCTCACCTAGACAGAGCCCGTAGTCAGCTTTTCCAGCATGAGAAGAGATTTAGTAACGAGAGCGAGTTGAGGCACGAGATCAGTGCCAAGGATGTCATGATGCAGAAGCTGGTCGCAGAGAGTAAGTTTGGCGGCCATGTTTGTTTACGAATCTCTGTATTCAGCAGTCATGTTGTACACATCATAGCTAGCCCACCCTGTGCATCATTTTGTGTCTGGCAAAAAGACACAAGTCGCTCATTTATTTGTGAAACACACAGTTGCGTCGTTCTCCTAGGCAGCAGAGGATATGTAGACGAAAGCCCATATATATGACCTCGCAGCACAAAATGAGTGGAAACGTACGAGCAAAAACAACAATTTTCCACTTAAGTCAATTTTGGATTTTTTTTAACAACTGTACATTTGAAAAACCCTATTCTATCGTATCCTAATGTTTTTAAAACCGAATCCAGCCTTGAAATATTTTGGGCGTGGACGTTTTTTTTTACTTGGGTTAAATTGTGCACAGATCATAAACTTTGAGCTTCATTTTCTCAAAATAAGGGGGTCAAGACTCTGATAACTCTAAAAGGTCGTATCAGGGGACTAGGAATGAGATACCACAACACACAATATATTAAATTAAAGCTTTTAATCTGTACTTTCAGGAAATTCCATAATCTTGATTTTCAAATTTTTACTATCTTCCACCCATTTCCTGGGAACAGGTCACATATAACAACCTTCCATCGGTTTGTAAATAATTCTGCATAAAGTCAAGCACAATTTATTCTTCCGATTGTTTTTTATATGTTCATACCTTCATTTGTTTTCTTTTAGTGCATACATTTATTTCTTTCTCTGTTAGTTATCTTTAACTACAGCGTTCCGTTCATCTTTCCATTAATTTCTTCCCTCACTCATCCTGCTGTAAATTTACATCTGTTGCCATGACAGATCACGATTCGATGATGAGCAACCAACGCATGGAGATGGAGATATCAGCGCAGCGAGCGACGCTGTCAGAGCAACGACAGCATATCGATGTCTTGGACACGGCGCTGTCCAACGCCCAGGCCAATGTAGTCAAACTACAGGAGGAGGTGAGTAAGGCATTGACACAACTCAAGTCCGACTCAAGTTGCAATTATTTGGTGACTCGACTCATGGCCTGTATAAGTGACTCGACTTGAGATCAAGGCTAAAAGATTTGACTCAACTCTCTACCCTCCCCCCCCCCCCCCAGACTTGACTGGAGTCCAAACACAATAAAGAGTTTGCAATACATCTATGTGGGTCATTCCATAAATTTGGGGTCCAAAAGTGTGACATTTTGTGTGTCCCTGTTAGCCCTGTCAGCCCTGTCTTACCGATTTGAACCCAGACATGTATTGGTCTACTGTCAGACTTGCATATTCTCGGGCTTTATCTATCGTAATTTGTCTGTTTTCCAGAGTTGCAATCAAGTCAATCACAAGTCAGATCACAAGTCAATCACAAGTCAGCTCACAAGCTACATGGGATGAACAATGACAAAGGAATGCTTTTGTTATATAGTGTGTTTGAATAGCTTGTTACATAGCTTGAGACCAGAATTGTGAAGTGACTTGTGAAGTGACTTGTGAAGTGACTTGTGAAGTGACTTGTGAAGTGACTTGTGAAGTGACTTGTGAAGTGACTTGTGAAGTGACTTGTGAAGTGACTTGTGAAGTGACTTGTGAAGTGACTTGTGAAGTGACTTGTGAAGTGACTTGATTACAACTCTGCTGTTTTTGTTGCAGTGTCGGAAGCGTCAGGCCTACGTGGACAAGGTCTCCTCTCTCCAGAAGATGGTGTCGGCACTGAAATCGACGTACCAGAAACGGGAACAGATTGAGCAGAAGTTGAGACACAAGCTGGAGAAGGAGATCGAGAAACTCAAAGGGATGCAGGTGAGAAAACCACAGACAGACAGATGGTTGACAAATTAAGACACCGTGACAAATATTGTGACAGTAAGGGTCAGGGTGGGCACACAGAGTAATACACCCTGACGTACACACACATCATCACATTTGCACTTATACGGGGTACCTCTATTGTAGACTTTACTTTCCTTCTTGTATTCTCCTTTGTCCCTATTGAAATCTCAAACCCATAGTGTAAACTTTGTAGGATACCTCGATTTCTAAATAATCCATTGTGGGGTACCATTGTCCCCTTTCTTCCTGGTACCCCATAAGGACACTAATGTAAGAACACAGTAAGGCACATGCTGAGACACAAACTAGGGAAAGAGATAAAGAAAAAGTAAAATCTTAGAAAAACGAGATGAACAGTGGGTGGACTCAACTGACTATTCAATTTGATCAATTTTCACAGTGAAGAAAGAAAATTGACAAGAGTTGACTGGATTACTGTACGGGCGCTCTACCAACTGAGCTATTTGTTTATTTAGACTGTTTGTTTTATCGCAGAGTGATAATCCTAACCAGGACGAAGGCGTGTCTGGGCTTGACCTGGAGAGCAGCAATCACACCCTCTTAGAGCTACTGAAAGAAAGGGAAGAGGCCATCTTGAGATTGGAGTCGGACGTCACCAAGGTACGCCACTGAGCAGGGAAAGAAAATACATTTTTAGTTACGAGCCCGCTATTGTCGGGTGTGATTTATAATAAGCAAGTTCGGTATTTCAACTGCGCATGTGCACGATGACATTTTATCCCGAATGACACGTGTGACTTAACGCGTGCGTGTGAACGCAAAAAGGTGATCGCACAACGCGCACGTGTTAAATTCAATCAGAATGGGCATTCACGTAACATGCCGTGAAATTACGTCAGCTAATTTATCCCGAATAACCTTTGACCTTTGAGATACTGAACTGGCTCATTGTAAACAACTAAGCATGAAAATAATATCCATTCTCTGCTGTGATCCCTCTGCATGCTATCCAGGGGGTTTGAGAAAGATTCAGGAAAGATTGATTGGCCTGATGAGCAGGGGTAATAATGTAGCATCATCAGTGGATGTGTGCACTTATTTTTTTCAGATGCGATTCTAAACTGAATATCTTGTTTAAGGGAGCTAATATTATTGTTGGAAAGTAGCAATTTTCTTTTTAGAATTAGATTTTTTAGCATAAATTTTGTGGCCGACAAAAATCATGTTTTACCGGTGACTATTTGCAGTGCATTTCTGAAAAAAATTCTAACTTTTTTTTTTTCTCAGTGGGAGCAACGGTTTCTTGAGGAGAGCACCTTGAGACAGTGCACTGTGGAATCTGCTGTGTTCAGGTAAGTTGTCACTTTGAATTTTGTGTGATCAAAGTTTCCACAATGTTTTTTACCCCGTGCATTTGAGAGAAAGACAAAATGGTTAGCCCCAACTCTTCTTCATTTCAGATCCCAACCCCCTCAAAAAAAAAAACCAAAAATTTTGAAAAGATTCACTTTTGTTCCTCTGATGACATCATGCATTTGCTCATAAATATAATAATCTTCTTGAACTCTTTACATCATGTTTTCCTACAATATCCTCCGATTCCAAAATCCTCCAATGTTTGTTACTGGGGACCACTGCCTGATGAATCCTGCAAAATCCTCCAGTGGGTTTTGGATTAAACACCCCAGTAACCTCAATCCTCCGAAATCATCCAGCATCAGATTGGGCCTGATGACCTGGATCCTCTATTTTCCTCCAGAGGCAAAAATCCTCTAATGCCCTCAATCCTGCAAAATCCTCCGATGCTTCAACTTCCAAAGACCCTCAATCCTCCAAATTCCTCCATTTGGCAAAGAGGATTTTGGAGGATTTTGGAGGATTTTGGAGGATTTGGGAGGATTTGGGAGGATTTGGGAGGATTTGGGAAAGTTAGGGTTAACGTAAAACCAAAAAAACACCACAATTTTGCAGTTGAAGATTTATAGTAACATAGAAATAACGCTGTCCTACACTTATTCATGATATAAATATGGTATTGCACATTTTTAAGATTGCGGCATTTCACAATCCATTATTGCACATACGGACATTGAAATCTTCCCATTTTATGCCCTTGGTGTTCCAGTGAGGCTAGTCTCGCCAACCAGGAAGCAGAGAAGATGAGAGCGGAGGTCCAGGCAGAGAGAGTGCGCCACATTGATGAGATGCAGCAGATGCAGAATCAGTTCACTGATATGGAGTCTAGGTAAGCAATTTCTTCAAAACATAGTTGATGTTGGAGGAAGGTTTTTAGAAACGCATTGTTAATGTGGTTGGAAAAGATTTGGATTTTGTTGGATTCAGCAGGGTGCCTAGAGAAACCCTTATTGGTATTTTGTTCATAACAAAATTTTAGGTCATGCTCGTATTGTTGTAGGATATGGTTGTACGTTGAAAACAAGTTTAACTGGACATTAATTGCAAAGTTTCTTGAATGCTCTGCAGAATAAAAGGGCTGACGATGGATCTATCCCACAAAGACACAATCATCCAGGTTCTGAGGAGGCAGATCCTAGACCACGACCCCAGCCTCTCCGCCGAGCGTCTCATCAGTGGCCGGCCGCTGTCCACCTCTTCCCCGCACAGCTCCAGCCAGAACATCGGGGGTCCGGGGGCGGGGCCAGGGCGGGGCGGTTCGGCCGAGTCGCTACACAACCTGCCCCGCTCGCCTGGCAGCTCGGGCTCGCTGCACAACCTGGGCAACCGGTCCCCGATCAGCTCGCTGCAGAACCTGGCCCTCCGGTCGCCGGTAGGGTCGTACCAGAGCCTGGCGCCGCTGGCCAAGACACTGAGCCGGGGTCAGGGGTCACAGGAGCGGCTCTTAGGACTGAACGACTCGTTCACGTCGCTCAGCACGTCGGGGCTGTCCATTGCAGGGACAGGTGAGCTATTTAACAGTTCCAATTAAAAATATTTGGAAACTCTTTGGGAAAAAAATTGAAAACAATTTTCAAGCAATAGGTGTTTCGGTATCTGAAATTTGTCCTGAATCACCTGTGACTTTAATTCAGTTTAACATTGCTACCATTTGGGAACTGTCTTGTACTGCACATGTTTTGCAAATACTCTTTTGTTGACTCGGTGGTTGAAGCTAATTTGTCAGTAACAACCTCTGATTAATCATTAATCCGAGATTAATTATCTTGACTGATTTGATCAGATCAGATTTCAAATTTCTGGCAAAAACCCTCAGTACGGTCTGTTGCTGGTTTAGTTTTTTCAGAAGATCCTCACAGGAATA
Organism: Hippasteria phrygiana; assembly: GCA_037893225.1. Taxonomy (NCBI): domain Eukaryota; kingdom Metazoa; phylum Echinodermata; class Asteroidea; order Valvatida; family Goniasteridae; genus Hippasteria; species Hippasteria phrygiana. The sequence goes on from JAZGUH010000202.1 coordinate 3,759,986, forward strand.
TAACAAGGTTTTTTCCCCTCAGTTTGGCCATTCAGCCAATGCATCCCAAAACTCTTAGATGGACGTCTAATTGTTGAATTCCATTTGGTTTTGCCGTTGTTGTTGTTTTTCAGTTCTAATAGTCTGCAATTCGGTCAACAAAGGTTGACTGAATATACTTCACGTTGAAAAATAACATACGCTATTGTAAAACATTTGTCTTCAGATGGCAGCGAGTCGGACCTAGCCACCTTAGCCAAAGAGCGGACGGTACTGGACGAGAAACTCAAGCAGCTTGACCAAGAAATAGCCCAACAGGTAAGTAACAGTGACATGTTTAGAAAATGTAGCTCCCCAAAAAATGTTTAGCGTCATGTTGGTTTTTTTTTTTTTAAAGGAAAAAAAAACACCTTCTTTTAACTTTGATTTTTAGTGCTCACCGGGCACTATTTTCCAAGATGGCCAACAGTGGAGCCCACCAGATTAATTGAATTTTCCTTTCTTTTGCATTTTTTATTTTTTGGAGAAACGAAAAAAATGCCTTCGACCTCTTAAAAGGAAGCAGGCGGGAATACTGAATGTGCATTTGTTACTTGGGCCTATTCCTCTGTAGGAAATCTGAACCAATGGTGGAAGATTAAAATGTATCACAACAATATTCCTGAAAAAACAAACCAAAAAACGAAACAAATGTGACTATAATTTTTGCTTACCAGTTCTGAAATCGGTTAAGTGCTGACAACTTTCGCAGTGCGTCCATATTAAACCAAAAAATAAAAAAATCCAAATAGACAATTTTAACTTGTTAATATAAAAATCACCATTATTTGATTTTTTTTCTTAAAACCATGAATACCTAGAAACGATTTTGTTTGCGGAAAATTGAATTGTTTAGTAATTGTATGGCTGTCAGGAATTCCCAACCTCCCTGGTGACCCTGAGAATATCGGTTAATGTATGTGTTGATAACATTCCCGACATTCTGGCCAGAACAAATTAGCCTTATGACTTTTTGTTTCCCTATCGTAGTTCAAGAATTTCTGCCTGCGTAAGAAAATCCTTCTGCCAGAATGGCAAGTTGGGAAGAAGAAAGTTTAATGGATGGGAAAATTTGGGTGTGGTTGTGAATGGAGGCCCAGTCTTGTATAGGTGTTTCTTAGCGACAGCAGAGGGTCCCCCATGTGGTTGATTTTCTATTTTATTTTTAAATTTTTTTTAGTGGGGGGGGGGGAGGTAAAGGCAAATGTACCCAGCTTAGTATAAAATGGTTTGCAGAGTACTGCTAGAGTATGGCATTGATTTTTTGCCAAGGCAACTCCGATTTCATTGAAATAGAAAAAGAAAAGTGAGGTCTGTTGACAGGCATTTTGTTAAATTTACAGTTGACCAATAGTAAACTGTAACACCGACTATCACAAATGTCAACAAAAACATTAACGTTTTAACCTCTTAACCCCTTGACCCCGGATTTCATATGGGGGCGCCCGGGCGCCATGCTGGCTTGTGCAGCCAAGCAAAACGGAAACAAGAGGCTTGTGCAGCCAAGCATAACGTACACAATACCCCAATAATGGATTAAAAATGCAGAAATTGGCGTGTATAGACGTCACCCGGCCAGGTGGCAATTTTCAATCTGCACGTATTTGTGTCGACCGTGCGGACGACGGCCATAGCCGCAGTTTTAAAAAGACAACCTGACCGGTTGTCATCTATACGTGCATTCCTGTGCATACTCAATCCACTATTTGGCTATTGTTTGCATTAACCCCTAACCCTCTAGGGTGTGTGGAAATTCGTATTGATATTGATGGATTCAGCAGCGTTTGCGGTAATTACGCTTGGCTTGCACAAGCCTGTCTTGGCATACCAGCGTCCCATCAATAACAGCCAGACAGAATGGGTTCATGGAAACGAATTTTGCAACTTGGGAGGAACTCTTTGCAGTGATGTAAATCAATTGGTCATGTGACATTGGTGCCTACCTGACTGGCGAATAGTCAGAATTGTTTGGTCTGGTAACTAGACTCAGAATACAAGGACAGCATGTGCGATCTTTGTTTGTATTGTTTGACCGGTCCCCGTAGTACTAGATATGCCACATGTGAAACATTGTTGGATCCTTCCCTACTTCCCTGGTATGTGGACTATGCGTGGCCTTGGCCCAAAATAACTGGCTTGTGTCCTGAGATTGAAGGGGGGCTCAGCAATGAAAAATACATTCAGAATTTCTTGCTGTACATGTAATGATACTCACGTGCCACATGTGGGTTGAATTTGCGCTTCATCTGTGAATGTTGTGATGGTCATTGGTGAACTAGATACGAGTGGCTTTGTCATTAAATTTTGTTTTGCTGCCATAAAAATTCTTGTCAATTTATCAAAAGCAACTGTGGTATTCCATGTCCATATATTAAACTAATCCGGCAAATTCAGTTTTCTTGGGAAGTCGGTGACATTTTTCACAAATTGGTTTATCCAGATATTTTTTTGAGCTGTAACTGTGATCCACAGTTGTCAACAAAATTCTAAGAGAAGAGAAATGGCCATTTGATAATGTTTTGAGTTGAGACTAGAGAGTGCTTAAAAAGGATGTTGATTGCTGAGAAATCTGCGTCTTTTTGTAGTTTTATGAAATAATAAAAAAAAAAAGTGATTTTTGAGAGCTGTTTTTATCAAGTTTTATCAAGTTTATTTGTCTAAAAATGTCTAAAACTTTACTGTAAGATACCTTAATTTCCCTTAAAGGGACACATTGCCTTCAAATGTCATGAAATTTTGCTGTTTGGAAATGTTTCCTATCTTTTATAAGAGTTGTTAATGCAAAAAAATACATATAATGTGTTGTAATGAGTGAGTAGTGATTACAAAACAAAAATCTGACCCGCGAAACATAGTAGTAAATACCACCGTCTAAATGATGCGCAAAATACGCTGTAAGAGTCTTTAGGCTGGCGCCGCAGCCAGTGGCCTTGTGAACCTATCAGATGATCGCCAGGTACCATTCTCTACCTCGCGACACATATCGCCAGTGCTGCGCGCCGTGCCACAGTACATCAAAATGGATCAACAGAACGTACTTCAACCAGCTGCGACTGGAAATACGACTGGTGAACACGGTCCGCCATTTTGTGGAGTCAAAAATTTGGTTCTACAAAATGGCGAACCGTTATTTGTCACAAAATTTAACAAAAACCACGCAATTTGAAGGGATAGTTATGGGAATCTTTATATTCTACTTTTAAAAAAGCTTCCCAACCATATCCATTTCAGTTTTATAGCCCAAATCGCAAAATCCAAAGCAATGTGTCCCTTTAATCTACATAAAACTACAAGATGAAGCAGATTTGTCAACATCCCGTTTATTTGCATTTGTCATGAAAGAATTTATCCTGAAGTCAAGACTAATACTTCCTCATCTCTTTTCCATCCCAGTGTTCAGTTCTCCCCAAGAACACAGCATGGTGACCCTCGTTGAAAATACAATTTCCTGTCATAAAAAAAAATTACAAATGAACACCACATTTCAACCTCAAACTCGGCTTGGTCCCATGCCACCCGCTAATGGATCATATAGCAAGAACTTGACCTTCAGGGCTGGTTGGCCCAGTTTGCAGCCTGTTCCCCTGGGGTAGAGGTTGTGTTGATGGAGCATGGGGAATTTGTGCTGCATTCCAGACTCCTGGTTTAGTATCCAATGAGTGATTGGCTGGCTTAATAGTGTGTGCTTATGGTACAGTGGATTTGATTGGTCTATGCAGATTGTGTCCTGGTCCCAAGGTGTTAAGTAGGAGTTGACTCATTGGCCAGCATTGTGGCCTAAAAGTTTGTTGGTAATTTTCAGTCTTGTGTAATGGCTCCGTTGATGTCTTGATGAGTTGTCTTGCACACTTCTAGTAATACACCATTTGCTTTTGCTGTAATTTTCAGAAAGAAATGGATTTGGCGGTTAGTATTTTATAGCGTGCTGGCAAATACCTTAACACAGACCTCACCTGTATAAAGTTTTGTGTGCATATGATATAGATGATGGAAAAACAGAGAAAAAAAATGTTCTAGTAGTCTGGTTCCCTGACCATACCTTATACAAAACGGAACAATTTATAGACGTCGGGGAATTATCAGGTCGGGGAACTAGACTATTTCCAACGATTGTCAGCGTGGCTACCTGGACGCATGACGCGCCCCGAATGCCAGCATGTCCGGGGCGTGCCACTCGTCCGTGTAGCCACGCATGCCTTGACTATTAGGCTACAGGGCAGTTTTCCAACAATTTCCAGTTGGAAAACGATATAAATTTCCACTTTTCTTGACAGCACACCTCATGCCATCATTTCACAGGATGATTGAGACTACTATTAACTTAGTCTAAAAAGTCGTATCCTCATTAAGTGATCCCCACAATGTCGCTTCCCAGGTTGTATCGTAAAATTGGGTGTGATCCCTGGCTATACGGCATTCTGGGTTTATGACTTCTGACTAGCGCCCACCCGAACAAAGATACTGACAATTTGGGAGACCGCCAACGTAGGGCAAGATAGCTCAGTTGGTAGAACGCCGGTACGGTAACCCAGAAGTCGCAGGTTCGAATCCCGCTCCTGCCAGTTTCTTTGTTCACTTTGAAAAAACTTAGTCTAGTGAGGTATTTCGTAATAATTCAGTAAAAAAAAAATTGAAGGATACACAATCAAGTCTCGAATCACCAAATCTCAAACTGAAACCTTAATTACATACGATGGTGTATGGGGGAGAACTTTCCGACCTTGGCGTCATTTTGCCAATTTGTTTTCCTGAAAGTGAAAGTACCACCTTAACAACTGGCACTTGCTTGGCCCCGCCAATGTCAACTGAAGTCACCTTTTCAAAAGAATTCTGGTGCAAAAAAAAGAAGAAAATTGGGACAACCTTTTCAACAAAATTTTCAATTTTACCAACCCCCTCACCAAAAACCTGGATATGCCACTGAGTACATTTAAGCATAGACCTTTACAAAGGGACGAGAGCTTTTCATTCTCTTGTCTGCAAAAACTGCTGGTACACAAATGTTATCGTCTTGATTCCTGCATATTTTTACCCAAAAAGTGGTCATCAAGTCTCAACAATGAGCTATAGAATGCACACTGATGTATATGTGGCTTTGGTTGAGGGCAGGGTAGGCTACTAAAAAAACAAACCAAAAACCAAATAGGATTTTCACTTTGCCAAATGGTGGAACGTTTTCTAAATGGTCTCTCGAGGCAGAACAGGAAACATTTTGCCATCTGTCATAGTGATTGTCGGCAGTCACACATTGCTGCAATTTCCTCACGTTGTGTCGGACTTGAATCGGTGCCAACGAGCTCAGAGGGTGACGTTTGGAGATGGGTTCAGCTCTTGACCCAGAAAAGACATCTCCTTAAAGGCTTACAGAAAATAATACGGAAAAATGTTATAAATGGTTCGGAGACAGTGATGAGTACATAAAAATAAAAATGTGGATGCATATAAGCAGTGTTTCATTCTGGCGATGGTCATAATGTCACCGCCTAACACTATGAACATCTAACAAAAGAAAACCCACGCAGTCCTTTGTTACAAACAAAGGACTGCGTGGGTTTTCTTTTGTTAGATGTTCATAGTGTAAAAGGGGGAATTTTTTTTAAGTTTGGGGCATGAGGAATTATTTTTGGAGGTCCCGTGTTTCTGAAACACAAAAATACATCAAAATATTTATTTCTGGTCTATTTATTATTGTCTAAGAGTCATTTATGGCATTTTTCTTTTATTTGTTTTCTGAACTTTTAACCCCCTCCCCTCAAACAAAAAATATTAAAAAGAAATAACTAAATGAAAAAAAATTAAAAATCAGTAAATCATTTTTGAAAAAATAAGAATGTAAAATGAATACTTAAATAAAAAATATATCTTCAAAGCAAAAATTTAATATAAATTTTATTTAAATAAAATAAAATAACATTTTATTTGAAAATAACCTACATCATCAATTCAATGCATTTGATCTGATAAACTTTCACTTTTGGGTTGTGATTTTAATTTATGTCTGGCAGTTTCTTTCTAAAAATAGAAAGAAGATGGACTCCTTCTACTTTCACAGAATCCCTCATTTGCTTTGCAATTTATAAAATGTTTAACGAAATTTGTCCGACCGCGGTACCCCGCACCAAGCATTTTCAAAATTGTGGTAAGGCAATCACATGTATATAAATACACACAGGCGGATTACGCTGAACATTCTTGAAGCATGAGTGCATGGCTTAAAAGCCGTCACTGGGCCAGACAATGACCTCTTGACCTCAAGTGTTCATGCTGAGAATTCTACTCCTGAATAGTTCAGTGTTTATATGCAACAGACTGAGTTGAAGCATGCTTTGTGGGGTTCTTGTAGTGACCAGATTTGTTTGTTTGACCTTAGTAAATATGTGAACTTCACTTGGCCAATACAAAAAGAGAGAATCTTTGCTTTGTGCGGGCATCTTCCCCTTGTGGTGGTGTATAAACTTGTTGGTGTTGAGATTTAGTCATTGTTTTGTTGTGATCTGGACCAATGAACACAGCTGAATTAAACTTGGAGTATTGTAAACAAATATGGAGAGAATTGGGTGATTTTTCTTCATCTGTTGTTTTTCTGGTTGGAAAAACCCTATTCAGTTACTTTGTAGTTTGAATATTAGTTTTGTTTTATTTATTTAATGTTTTTTGTGAGTGGGAGATATTAAAATTGTATTTGCCCTTTTCAGTGTACAAATGATTGATCTATTTACATCACATAATGCTGGTATGCAAACATATACAGCATTTTGATATTTGTGATTTGTATTCAGTATTGCCTTTGACGACATTAGATGACATCACCTCAAATTCTTCCTTTGTTCTTTTGATTTCATTGCAGGATCAGATCCTAGATTCATTGTGGAAGTAAGGACGTACCAGGCCAAGTCACAAAACCACGCCTCCGAACCCAATGTCCTGTAGAAGATCTCTCTTGTGCACACCACCGAGAATTGCAAATACTGGATAGTGCCCTCCTTGTAGTATTTTGATTTACCCAGTTATTGTACATGTATATTATGTCGGGTCTAGTTTCTTGCTCAAACACACAATATCCCCATAAGGTGTGGCTTCAGCACCAGTCTAATTAGGGTCAAAGGTTGCTCTTTTTTTTTTTTTTGCTGAGTGGCACAGTACTCTGAAAATAGTGGCCCCCAAAAAAGTTTTTCTTTGAAAGTAAGCTCAGATTCTGATAGCTGTTACGGAGGCCCATGAAATTTCGCTCAGACCACAAAGAGCTACTCTTGGATTTGAAAGGGAACAAATTTAATTCATTCTGTGTTTATACCGTTAAGAGATTGCATGTTTGCTTGGTGAATATTTCAGGGTAATGGCTCCATCTTTGAAGTTGCCCCCCTCTTGCGAAGAAATTCCAAGGGACTTGTAGCCAGCCTGAGGGAACATTGTGATGAATGCTGGATTTTGTTTTCTCTCCTTTTTGTGAACTTCAAATCCAATATTAAATGAGGTCGGAATAAGGAAAGGGATTCGTAGAATGTTATCATCAGGGCATCGTTATTTCGGACAGATTAGGAATGTGGTCCCGTACATTCCGTTCGGTTGCAACGCCACATGATAGACTAAGCACATGGGGGACATGGATCATGCAGATTGTGATAAGGCATCATGAATTATTCATTATAGTAGTTTGGACTGCTGATTGGCAGACAGTGATGTTGGTAAAACTCATGAATTATTCATGTTGTAGTTGGGCCTGTTAATTGGTAGGCAAGCAAATAGCGATTGGTCAGATGTCCAAGAGGCACTTGTGATTAGAGAATAAGTAAATCATGATGAATTATTCATAATGTATGATTTATTCATCATTTACAATGGTTTTTCTTCAGAAAAATCAAGAAGACTTGTTCCTAAAATTATATTTGTTTGCAAACTGCAAATATTGAGACCCAAATGCCATAAAACTTCGCTGTTTGAACTTCAAACAAAATCTGTAACTTGTGTTGTGGTATGAATTATTCATGAGATTGCCAACAGGCTGAAATACAAATCATGCTTTGTTTCCCTATATTTTATTTTGCCACAAATTTTTGTCACTGGACTTGTGGTACAAAGCATTAACAATTTGCATCTTAGTTTTGGGTTTAAAATTTTGTTTAATGGGTGTCAGGGGGATGTTTAAAGTATAAAATATTTGTTCCAAGTCGAGCTGCTGGCAGCATCAAGCTAGTTTGATATTTAGTGTCTGGGGGTTGCACATACATGTAATGACCTATTAAACCTAAAAAAAAATTGAATACGAGGCCACGAAAGCAGAAATGTTGCCCAGTTATGGGGTGATTTTAAAAGGTTATGGTAGACGTCTGAAGATCATGACTGTCTCATGTTGTCTTGGTATCTGGAGTCCAAAATGCCCTTGTCCTAAAAAAAATTGCCAGTTAAGGCCAATTTTGGACAAGGGAACGACCAGATGATACTGACCCAAATGCGACCTTTGATTATCTTCTTCCAGTGTGGGCGAGGATCACAGTCCACATGTGCAGTGATTGGCCACTGAAGACATGGTGGGTTGGGCTTCAAGAAGGGGGCTCATCATGAGAATTATGCACAGCTAGGACCCTTGGACATCTCTAGGGAATTTTGTGCAGTAGCTGTGTTTAAGATTCTGCATGTTAACTGTTCAATTTAGTTGAAATGATCGGACATAGTTTCACAAGTCGGATCAAGCGATTCTACTGCGTCTTTGGGCTGTAATTACATGCAAATTTATGCAACTTTACCAAACATTATTTTCAACACATTTCTAAGCCGATTTTTTTTTCTTCACAAAAACCCCCTGAGTATGGTTATCGTAGTGAGGCGGCCTGTGCAGCCAAGCAAAATGGACACAATGGATTTAAAATGAAGAAAATGGCGTGTGTAGACCCTCACTGGCCTGGTGCCTATTTTGTTTGCCGTCATCCGTACAGCATTTGTGTATATAGCTTCATTCATTTACCATGTATACGCATTTCTGTATTTAATTTTGAAAACCATTTAACCGGTTAATTTTTTGGGGGTGTTGAAATAATCTTGCCATCTTTAGGTTGTAAAGCATACATGTACATGAGTTTGGTATGTGGCAAGGTGTACAGATTTCTTTTATTTTTGTTAGTCTCTGCTGTGCGGGGGGGGGGGGGGGGGGGGGGAAAGAGAGAGAGAGAAAGGGAAATATTGTTGTGAATAAATTAAGGTTGGAATCTCATTCAGTATATTGACCGCCTGCGAGTTCGCACAGATACAAGTATTAATGACAAATCCATATTTGTTTGAGTTATAAACCTGTTGATTTTGGAGCAATTTCAGAGTCGAGCATGCATTTGGTTTTTCTCTATTATACTCTCTCATATTTCACCACAGTTTCTAAATACAAATTCTCAATGGCTTTTGTTTTTCACCAGGGTATATGCATACATCCAGGTAGATTGTTTCTAAATGCACAAAAATTGCAGATGAGGCTGATGCATAATTCGCATTGATGAAAAAAGAGGAAATCAGAATATTGTAAAAAAAGATTTTCCTACTCTCAGATGTTTTATTTTAAAGTTGTCCGACGTAAAACTTACACGTACAAGTTTGTTTTCAAGTAGCTAAATCTGTGTTGCCCTTTACAAAAGTTGTTTATTCAACTATTTAATAATTGCTTTTGGCAAAGCTTTGTACATATTTCTGTAAAAAGAAACAAACAAAAATGTGTAAATAAACTCTATTATTAACCCTTGCACTTTATAATACACTGTTTTCTGCAATAAAAAAAGAATTTAACTTTTGAAGGAAAGTTGGTGTCAGGCCTTGAATGTGGTAATTTTTAGGGCAAGGCCACTTTGGCCTTCAATAAAGCAAAATTATGGAGGTCACCAAGGCCAGTAAGGAGGGCGCGGCACTTGATTTTTTCCGTTCAAAATGTATTTAACAGAGTAAGACTGAGGCCAAAAACATACTGCTTCCGATCACATGGGTATTCAATTATATGTGAATTTCAGCCTGAACTATTTCCGTTTACGCTACGAAAGCTATAACAAAATTGGCAAAATAAATTATCAAAACTTGCCTTAATTAATGTCAAAAATATTTACGGTCGATAATTCTTAAAAATCATGGAGAATTTAGGTCGTATGCATAACGCTAACCACGATGGGAAACTGGCCAACACTGTCCGTTTATCGTACGGTGGTAAGCGTGCGTGATGCACTTTGTGTGGCGGGCCATAAACCTCGTGTTATGTCGGGGAAACACGCTGCGGTGTACAAGCGGTACAACCTCGAAATAAATTCATGAACACGGAAAATGCATACACAGACAAAATAGATCAAGTTCTGTGAATTAACGTTCAGAAATCTTCTTTTTCTATCGATTTTTTGGGCCTAATTATTCATCGAAACTTTTGACAATCGGAACACCGCGTGTTGTGACCCAAGTTCATGAAGTTACTGTACGTATGTGGCGTGCTTCATAGCGCCGCCTACAAGAGCGCGTTTCCTCGTACATGTGCAAGTACTGAGAAAAAGAAAGTCAGTTGACTGCACGTAAACGTTGCCTTACATGTACATACTCCTGCTGCTTTGTGTGTACGTACGAATACACACATTTAATCTTGCGGTGGGGGTGTTGATGCTTGAAGTATCGGCACACTCCGAAACTGGACCAGATTAATAGTTTGTGTGCATGTACTGTACGCGCGATCGCCAACGTGTTGTGCAGCGAGATTTTATGAAGGGCTGGCATGACATCGAAAAAACAAATGATATGAAGGATTGTAGTGGCTGTGTTTTTGCAAAAAGGGCACGACGGCCAAGGTAAATTTGGGGCAAGGCAAAACTGGCCGTGAAGACAGAGATTTTGTGTGGGGCAACGACGGCACTGGCCGTCGTTCATTTCAAGCCCTGTGGTGTTAGGCTTTTTTTTGCTTTTGTTTAATGGAAGTTGGTTTTACTGCACAATGAAATGGATTTATAAATACATTTTTTTTTTTTGTGACCAGAAAAAAATATGACATTTTCTAAATTTGCCTGTAACCGATTCTAGGGACATGTTTTAGTGGCAGAAACCCGTTTGGAGTGTTATAAAAAGCATATGATAGAAATATTGCAGTGTTTCAAAAAAAAAAAATGATATGATTAAAAATTACTATTACTATAAATGACTAAAAAAAAAAGCAACTGGTAGTATTACCCTGCAAATCACTCAAGGTCTTCTCTAAAAATATAAATAGCTTAAATTTTAATACCTTTTGGTAGACTTGTAACGTGAATCATAGTCTGAATGCAATGTAGACATTTATGAGCGAGAACTAGTTATTTCTGACAACTTCTAGACTTACCTTACCCGAAACTTTGCTATTCAACCACAAATGATGTGCACGACAATTATCCGACAAACTTAAAGCGTGGCTAACGGCACTGCTGTATCCAAGCCCTGATTATCAGCAGATCATTTCTGGCCATCTCTGCCCGGTTCGCTTTTCACTTTCATCACCTCCCCCTCCGTGCTGAGTGGGGACTGCATGCTAGCGGCATGCACCAATGACATCAGCATGTTAGCCCCCGGCGTGACTGACGGCGACGCCAGCGGCTCCGCCTTGATGCTGGGCGCTTCAACTTTGACGTTCACTGGAGGCTGCTGGGAAGGTGTCGATGCCTGAGTGACGACGACAATCTTCTGGGTGGATGTTATGGGCGTGCCGGCACCGTACTTGGGTGTCGTCTTCTGTCCGCCGATGACTCGGACGATCGTTGGCGTAGGAGGAGGAGGAGGAGGAGAGGTTACTGTTGCTGAAGTCTGCAGTACGAAGGAAAATTTCACAAACAATTTCAGGTGAACATTTCGTTGAGGCACATAATTTTAAGTGTTAAAGCAAGTGTAACACACCAGTGATAGAACTGTCATTGGGAAATAATAGTCATGGATCTCGTCCTAATTTGTTGAAATTTCCAGCAATGTACGCCATGCAAACTTTATAAGAAATCTTGACGTCTTAGGGCCTGCAGAATCAGTGTTTCTTCCTCTGAAATGACACATTAGAATCGCATGCAATCACTGTGAATACACTAAATAGTCAAATGAATTCAAGGTCTGCAGGAATTTCTTCAGGTTTTTTTTTTAGGAAAAGATAAAACCCGGTAGGAGTTGTTGCTTCCTAGTTTGAAGTCTATAATATCTTAACAAATTCCACCCCCCCCCCCCGACCAAAGCAGACCCTGTTAACATTTTAAGACCTTAAACATGAAAGCATAAACATAAGGGGTTTGTCTTAAAACCCTTTATATGGTGAAATTTGTTGCTTTATATATATAAAATAAACGATTACAGTGTGCTGTTTTCAAAACTGTTTTTTTTCCCCCATGATTCTAGGATGTCTATAACTTGAGTTACGCTCTCAGGAAGTTGACCTCATTTTGAGAAATCAAGCTTTAAAGTTTGGAGTAAAAATTTCATTCAGTTTGCACACAAAAAAAAACTGACTGAAAGATTGCAAATTTTTACATATAAAACGATTTTGATCTAATACTTCCAAGAATGATAATTTAGATGGAAGCAAAAACTCAAATTGTCCACAAACATCTGGTGGACGACTTTGCCGTTATCTTCACTACAGGTTCGGTGACACGAAGGGTCTTCCCAGAATGCATCACACTTAATTGAAAATCTTGCTGCGAACACAGTGCATTAAGGAATTGTATTCCAAAAGACATGTTCCAAAATGAAATCATTCATGGTTTGACGTATTCCCTTACAATTGGATGTTTTCAAACTTAAAATCAAACCACCTTACCTGTATCGTTGAAACTATACTGGAGCCCCGAGAGCTTGGTGTGGTTACTATGACGATCTTCTGCTGACCCGACCCGGAAGTTGACGAAGCTCTTGCTGGGGCAGAGGTCAGTCGCTGGAAACTGGGCCTGGTGATGATGGTTGGGGTGCGAGGGGGGCCAAGGGGGGTGGTAGGGGTGCGTTGGCCTAGCCCAAGGGTACTGACTGAACGAGCCTGTTGGAACAAAAATTGGGTTAAACAAATTGATGTCAAAATGTTGATACATATTACAATAAGTAAATCTACAAATATGATTAAAAGAAAGGCATTATAAAAAGGGGAAGACGAAAAGATCAGCTACAAAATTTAGCTTTGATATAAAAAAAAGAGACAGGCTTCATTGTGTGTGGGGTTTGTGGCTATTGGATACTTTGAATAATTAAACAAAATCTGACCAATAGGATGATAGCGCTAGTCAATACAAACCATGAGAAATACAAAATTGTGTTGGACGTTTCAGTACTTGCACTGAGAAAATATACTGAAAATTCACTCTACACAAATAAAACTTCCAATCATAATTTTCCTATCCCAAAAATAAACACTTATGGCCAAGTATGACTTTAGACCAAGACTTTTTGGGTGGGGAGAGAGCCTTAAACAAACTTTTAGAAGAAAATCAGTTTTTGAGAGTTTTTGAAAAGTAGTATCCAGTCCACTTTACCTGTGAGATATTCAACATTGGTCTTCCCTGAGAGGTTGCAGTCTGGGTGCCAGACGATGCGGGCTGCGTTCTCAGCTTGACAACCTGCGTGAATAGCGCGGTACCCAAGAATCCAAATTCGCTCTTGTAGGCATCCAGCTCATCTGGTAAGGGGCGATTCTGCTTGAGGTAGGGTGCACAATGTTTCTACAAAACGACAGGAGATACGACAAATGAGGTCACGGGTTCATACCCGACTCTTCTAAAATGTCTATGCTAATTCTCAATATTGATTAACATTAACTAGTCAGTTTCCCTTATGGCTTTTGTGACCCAAAAAAAAAAAAAAAATGAACCGATTTCATTTTTCGTCTTAATACACACAAGAGAGTTTTGAAAGAAAGGAAATGGTCATTGTAACCCCCCCCCCCCCCCCTTAAGTCCCATCTTGGTCTAGTTCCTAATAGCCATGGTTAAGATTATTAGGAATTGGACATTTGCTTTGCACCAGCGTACTTTTAAAGCTTTTGTTTCAAAGCTCACAGGGAACTTAAATTTGTTACTTAGCACAGACAAAAAAAACAATTTAAGCACTAAGCAAAATGTAATGCTATGCATGGTGCTTCAGATTGATTCCAAGGAGACTTTTGCTAAGCACAAAAAAATACACTAAGTGATATTTTCTACTGCTGGGAATGACTCTAAGTTGATGACAATTTCAGGGCGATGCTTAACAGTTTAGAAGGAATGGTGTAGAGACTATTGCAGAAATAATGCTAGCCTTACGGTTATTTCAATGCTTGCTTTTCAAGTTAGCATACCCATGGCTGTCTACGGTCTTCAGGAAATAGATTTTTTTAAAGTGAGCAAAGAAAACTGGCAGGAGCGGGATTTGAACCTGCGACTTCCAGAATACCGTACCGGTGCTCTACCAACTAAGCTATGTTGTCGGTATCTTTGTTCCGGAGGTCGCCGGTTCAAATCTCGCTCCTGCCAGTTTTTTTATGTCCGTTTCAAAAAAATCATTTAAAAGTACCCGGTCGTTTCCCGTGTGGTTTGTTTCAGGAAATAGACTGGCAAATCGTGTACATGAAGAATGATTACAGAAGGAGCACAAACAAAATTAAACGAAGCCTTTTTTGTCTTACCAGTGCTAGCTGCAGGAGGTGATCGGTGGCGTTCTTGTCCACACTGCTGATGATGGGGGACTCGGATGCCAGTCTAATCCTCTCACCAATAGAGGGAAGCTTACACAGAACCATAGTCTTAAGGATCTGACGAGACAATTTTTTTTAAGGTCAATTGTTAATTTTTTTAATTTTTGTATGCAAGTTGCCCATCACAAGGCCAAGGGCCACTTGAGGTGTGAGCTACAGAGGAAAGTGTGGAAGAACCGGCCCCTCACACTGAAACAAGACAAGATAATCTGATCTCTTCACAGTATGAATAGGGTCGGGATGGGTAACATAGTCCACTGCAAGGCATTAATAATGCCTCTGCCCATATTAAGCGTAGAAGTGCTATAGCCCAGGACTGGGCTCTAACCCACAACTTGCAGAATTACCCGCAGACCACGAATTCAATGCTCCAATCCCCAAAAGGCCACGACACTTCCAATAGACCAAAATGTATAAACTAAAAACATGAAAGAATATTAAATGGGTTCTTTTTTCCTTCCGGATGTAATATTTAGCACTGTGCGCCCAGTGCTTTCCGAGGGACTGTTTGAAAAAATATTTCCAACTTACTCGGAAGGGACTCAAAGTTGACGCAAATAAACCCAATCACCTTATGTAGTTTACTTCTAGCTTCTCAAAAGGACATCTAACCCATACCTAACCATAAATTCTAGGCTTGTACAGGGTACCCTATTCAAGGCTTGCTGATCTTCAAATCCTGTCCCGTAATTAGAGATTTCAAGTTTATAATTTGGTCACCAAATTTCAAATCTAGGGGATTACAAATTTTGTTGCAACACGGTTTCACAAAATTGCCGATTATTATCAACATTAACCCTAACCGTCCAAAATCCGCCAAAATCAAACACCTTGTATTGTATTTTGATGGGTTCAGGACTGTAGCGCCTTTGCACCATTACTTTTACATGGAGCTATGATGCCCCCAATTTGTCCAAGTCCAAAGAATGTGACATATGTTCACTGCAGTGTTGGATATTGACAGATTCAGAACACTCCACAGTAAAAATGCCACAGGGTTTAGGGTTAATACATTTTTGACTAGAAATCACGACTGACCTCTGTCCCTAGTTCACACATCCCTGACAGAGCGCCGTACACCGCTGCCATGGTGGACTTCTCATCACAAAGACACTGATCAAACGTCTTGGAGATACGCAACTGCAGATTATTGGTGGTGGTGCTGAATTTTCTGTAAAAAAAGGCCGAGCAGAGAGAAAGCAGGATTTAGCCACGTGCCTGCCGGTTCTAGGAGTCATGAACGTCCTCTAAACAAGGGACCCTAACTCCAGGGTTCTCCATACATTAGATTGTTTTCCAAATTTGGTATGGGGGGTCCTCCGTGGACCTGTTGTGTGCGGGTGGGAGACGACAGTGTACATTCTCTCCCAGTAGTCCGTGATCTTGGTGTCATGTTAGATGCATCAGGGACTATGTCCGCTCATATCACACAGTTGTGTAAATTGGCACTTGTATGCACTTTAGAGAATTGGTAAAATACGTAACTTGCTCGATCGGAATTCAACTGAGAAATTAATCCATGCCTTTGTTTCTTCTAAACTTGATTATTGCAATAGTTTGCTTTTTTGGCCTTCCGGAGTCTGAATTGAGAAAATTACAGTTAATTAAAAATTCAGCTGCACGCCTTGTTACCAGAACGAAAAAATCTGAGCATATCACCCCCGTATTGAAAAGCTTACATTGGCTACCAGTAAATAAACGCTTCGAATTTAAAATTCTATGTCTTGTTTTCTTAATTATAAATGGATTGGCACCAGCATATTTGTGCGAGTTGCTAACTCCTAAATTAACTACACGTAGTTTGCGATCGACAACTTCAGGGGTGGTATGCCTACGGCAGCCACTTAGCAAAACATGTTATTATGGTGATCGCACTTTCACAATTTTTGCTCCACGACTATGGAACAGGCTGCCATCGCATTACGTTCTGCTGATAGTGTTGACATTTCTAAAACCTCTTTGAAAACTTATCTTTTTAAACAGTATTTTTAACTATGTTTACTTACATTTATTTGGTTTTTAATCACATGTAGTTGGTTTATATTTATTTCTAATAATTGTACAGCGCTTTGAGATGTCATTGTGACATGGAAAGCGTTTTTGTTAAAAATAATCATTATTATTATTATTACACATCGCAGGGCTGGCACGGCTGGGGGGAAATGATATTAATGTAGCCAATTTGCAGCGTGATCGGTTGAAACTGCACTGGCTGGACAAAGTTTCTTTTTGTTGCAGCCCACATCAAAGCAAAGCTTGATTTTAACCCATTGCGTCTGGCTGTTACTGATGGGGTGCTGGTATGCCAAGAACGGACTGTGCAGCCTAGCGTAAACGCAAACAATATGCACCACACTGAATAGAGTGGTCATATCCATCGCACTTGGAACCCCCTTTCGTGTGAATGAAAGCTCTGTTTGAAAAGCCTCCATCTATTTATTACACTCCCACTCCAGAACAATATAGGTGAAACATGAATGGATTGAGTATGCACAGGAATGTACATATAGATGACAACCAGCCAGGTGGTCCTTTTCAAACCGCGGCTATGGCCGTCGTCCGTATTCAAGAGATTAAGAGATTGTTCCTTTTTTAACTGTGAACTTCACAATTTGTTACTGGGGCTCCACCTATCGACACTTTGTTAAGCAGTCTAAAACGGCGGCCTAAGGTTGAACAAATACTGATGATGTCACATGAAAGGGTCTATAGCTCTACAGAGATACGTGAAAGGATGATCTCAGCTCCTTACTTGCAGATGCTGGATATCAGTCTAGCAGCGAAGTCTCTCAATGCCCAGTGGTTCTCCACGTCGGGACGAAGGCATAGCTGCTTGCTGACGATACACGTCATGACGGCCGGTATCAGCTCGTGAAGCTGAAACGACGACAGAACTTGTGTGTTATCATACCAATAAATGGTATAAAAGGGAGGTAAGTTGGTCTCACCGACGGTAGAAGTTATCCGCCTGGGTCTATAGGTCTGAAAATTGGGATAATTTCTTTGGTATCTATTGAAGAATTATCCTCTGTTTAGATCTGGACCCAGGAAAACCGTAAGGGTGGTAGGCTGGCAACCTAATTTTTCCAAAGGACATCTGCGGTGCAGCAATGTTTCGGGGGGTGGGGGGGGGGGGGGGGGGGCAGTTTTTTACTAGGTATTTTTTGCAGAGGGTGCAATGCTTCATCGGACCAATATCCTGACTGAAATTGGTAAATATCATATGTCAAAGGGGAGGGGCTTAATAGATCGGCCAATTTCACAAACCCTGCTTACATATTTCTCCAGGTAAAGCGTGGTGTTGTCCATGAGGGCCTTGAACATCCGCATCAGGTAGATGAGCAGCACGAGGTTGCTCTGGACAACATTGACCTTGACTCCCTCCGAGATGAAGGTACTGAACCGGGGCAGCATCTGGTAGAGGCCGGGATCGCTGGTCAGACTGTTGAGAGCTTCCTGGAGGACGGAGGGACGAAGAGTGAGATGGATCACAGTAGGGCTGTGCATCCGAACCGGGTACCCGAATACCCGACTGCTAATGTCAGGAACCGGTTCCAAATTATGGAATCGAGTACCCGTCACCGAATTAACACATTACTTAGTAATTTCTCAGACAAAGAAAAAGAGTTTTTAAATGTCATTTGTAGAGAATTTTCAAAATGGAAACCAGGGTACATGGAAAAACAAAACAGATTAACCCTCCCTCTCTCAGGTTTTGATTTGATTTTTATATTTTGTTTTATTTTGTTTTATTTTGGTTTTTTGTTGCACACTCCTACATCATAGACATCAAAACAGATAAAATATTCTTAATGGATCTTGAGATAATGATGAACACGTAGGAAATTAAGACTTTCATATTTTTAAGTTTAAGTAATTTGAGACTTGGAACAGACAAAAATTAAGGGGCGTGCCAAAAAAATTCCTCTTTCTGGCTGTGATGTCATCGGTGAAAAAACACCAACGCTTGCCATGCCCCTAATACAGGAGCTGTGTGCAAAACTCACGTTGTATATATGTGACCCGCTCTGCAAAAAGGGCACATAAGTCGCTGTATGCTTTTACGAGTTATGGGCCGTTCAATGTGAAGAGGGTAAAAAATTCTTCAAACAAGTGATTTTGAAGGGAGGGAATTTTTTGCATCTTTGATACCTATATTATTCTATTTCATAACCAAAATCTTTGATTTCAGTGAATAAAGTTGGAAAAAGAATGTGTTTTTGTCGAGTGCTTCCATCTATTGCTTTGCTTTTTGTTTTTTTAAATGGCTTGTTTCTTCTTAAGTCATTTCAAGAAATTCCTGAAAACAAACATGCACATTTACAAATATCTTGTGATTGCAAAATGCTAGAGACCTTAGACATATACCATATGAAAGCTTATAAAATGGCCTTTCCAGCTATATATAAAACACTATTTTCAAATTTTGCAACATAAGTGCCCTTTTTGCAGAGCGGTTCACATATGTGCATGGGGCTTGCGTGCAATGTTTTATGTCCAGTGACGTCATGGCAAGAAAGGTGCATTTTTTGTGAGGGTAAGGGTACGCCCATTATTTTTTTCTGTCCTAAATCTTGATCAATTACTATAAACACAAAAATACACCAAGATAATTTTTTTACTTACATATCCATCATTGTTTCGGAACAGTTTACGGCATTTTTGTCTACTTTGATTTACGTAAAAACCCTTAAGCCTGGTTTTCCATATAGGTAATCTGATCACTTACATCCTAAGATTTGTATTAGGGCCTACTCAAAAGTAGCATTTTGTCCAATTTGTCTTGATAAGAGGAGTGGTACTCACCGCTCTTCTCGTTTCCGATGATCCAACGCAGGCCTCTGTAATCTCCTTGTAGTAAAGTTGCTGTTCCTATGAAATAAACGCCAAAGGTCAGTCAGCATAATTCGTTTAACAGTAAAAAAAAAAAAAAAGGAAATATAATATTATTATTCGTAGTATTGAAAATTCAGAATAGGGTGAGAATGAATCTGTGGACCATCAGCCTGGGCCAAAATGTTGGGGAAGCAGTCATATCCCCTTATCTACCCCCCCCCCTTTTTTTTTAAACAATAGCCCAAATTTTGGTTAGAAAACATTGTACTTACCACAGACAACTCGTGGGTAGCGACAGGCTTAAGTTTGAGTGACTCTGCCACCAGAGCACCCTTGCCTTTGAGGCCTGGGACTGCTTGCTTAGCCCCCTCCTCTCCCGGCTTGCCCCCTCCCTGGTCTTTGAAGAACGGCTTCTTAGGGACCAGGGTCTCGGTGGCTTCAGATTTCTGCTGGCCTCTGCCCACTAATGAGAATACGGAGACAACAAATTACTTTCTAGCAATGAGCAGTTTCTTGCATGTGATTACTAGTTGAGGTTTGTGACTGATCTTTTTGACAAAGCGTAGAACAGTTGGTTTCTAAAACTATTACAAGGCCTACTTTGGCTACTGACAAGGCCAATGTGGCTCCCAGATTGGTGTCTGTGGCTACTGAAGTGACTTACAGGCTATCATTTGACTGTTACACTTTCCTACTATGGATACAGCCGAGGCCACTAAGGCTACCATTCAGCCACAATATCTTACAGTCAGGCCACTGTGGCTACTGAAGTGGCTTATAGGCTATTATAGGCTTATAGGCTACCTCCCAGGCCACTATGGCTACCAGCCTGCCACAATCTCTTCTTAGTCAGGCCACTACGGCTAGTGGCTTGTGTGGACAACTAATGTGGCTATTTCCCAGGCCACTTTTGCTACCACAACAGTTACTCTGGCTACTGTACTACAGCTCTTTGGCAACTACGTCTCAAAGTTTTAATCTTTTACCAACCTGGGGGAGGGTTCTCAGGGACGGCCGGCTGGATGCCTTCAATGCTTAACCAATGGGCTGTGGAAGAAACACGGAAAAAACATTTCATCAGTGATAATTTAAAACGGGAAAAATTTGTAGTCTCACTGAGTGATCCCCACAATGTCGCTTCCCAGGTTGTATCGTAAAGTTGGGGCGTGATCCCTGGCTATACGGCATTCTGGGTTTATGACTTCTGACTAGCGCCCACCCGAACAAAGATAACTGACAATTTGGAAGACCGCCAACATGGGGCAAGATAGCTCAGTTGGTAGAGCGCCGGTACGAAATTCCGGAGGTCGCTGGTTCAATTCCCGCTCCTGCCAGTTTTCTTTGTTCACTTTGAAAATTCATTCCATATAATATAAATGATGAAATATCAAAATAAATATAACCAAAGGGCCCTGTGCCCCTTTTTGGAGGCTGGGGGTGGAATGAGTTTGTTAATACTCTGAATGAAATATTACAATTAAAGACTGCTCACCTTTAAGGCTGATGTCTAGAGGGACTTTTGGCAGGGGCGTGCTGATGATTTCCGATAACTCCACCTCTATTTCTTCGATGAAATGCAGCTCTCGACCGCCTCCGCTGGCAAACCGGAATGGTATAAACTCGGCCGTATTAAACCCGTACAGAGGCTGTCAGAAAAACAAATGGAACCAGGGAAATGTGTTGGATTTTGTTGGATCCAGTCGGGTCCTTGCAAAATAATCGCAACAGGGTTACAAACTTTTTGTCATCTAGGGTTTTTCTAGAAAGGAAAGTTCAAGTAACATAATACCTCCACATTTTGGACCTTGAGCGCATTGTCAAAGTCGGCAGTCGAAAGTCTCATCCGCTTGCCTTGCCTCGCAAACTTTCCAGATTCCTGTACGGAGCAAAAAAACATTTTGTAAGCATCATCGTTGTACCAGTGAAGTAATCAATTGGAGAGACTTCTTTTGGACATCAAAACTGAAAATTTGGCCAGTCTTGTTTACAAGTTGCATGTCTACTGCTTTTTACAAAATCTGTGAGGACAAGAAAAAAAATCATACATCTGCTCTGTGCATTAAGACTGGCTATTGGTTCAGCCGCAAGAGTACCGAAGTGCGATGTCGGTTGGCATGACAACTGGCTCCAAACTAATGGAGATTTCGACTTTTCCTTTGTTAACAGCCAGTCATGCAAACACATTGACACAAAATAACAAAAGTATTCTGGTTCCAAACTTGCATTGACGTCATTACTTCGGTACTCTATAAACTGTGAAGTTTACAAGTTTATCTCAACCTAGTCTGACTGCCTCTGGAAGGAAACATGTATATTACCACAAAGCTCCATAATACGGCCAGAGCGGCAGGCATTCTGTAGCTATCGGCAAATGATGGTATCGAATACTCTAAATACTTTAACCCTAACCCTGCCAGACGCAGCACAGTGCATCTGTGCCAACAGCTCCACTTTGCTGCACTCTGCACACAAGTCAATTTGACAAACTATGCAATCTGATGCGTCTGGCAGGGTTCTAGCCAAAATGCCCTGGAGGGTTAGGGTTATTGAAATTATCTTATCTTCCAGGATAGTAATTTCTAAAGTTGGGGTATTAGCTCATACAGACACTCACACATTTTAGAAAAAAAAGTTCCTTAAAACCCTCCTGTTCTCAGGGCCAAAATCGACCCAGCTGCTGTACAGATCAAAACCTATCAAATTTCAGATTGAAACACACACAAACTGTCAGAGTTGGTGTTTAGAGATTTTGATAGGCTGTGATAGTTATAAGTATAGGAGGGTTAATCTGGCCACGAAACAACGGTCAGTTGGCAGCTTCCAAATACATCGTCTCGAAAAGGTTCCTCCATGGGTTTTCAAAATGGTGGACCAGGCATTGCGCATTGTAATAAATGCACTTATGCGGTGCACTAGATGAATATACATGACATCGTTCATGACCTTGTCTTACTTGGATGAGATTCTTGAGTCTGAAGGAGACATCTTCAGCTAGCTGGAGTGCGGCCTCATCAGGGAGATGAGACACACCGATGGATTCAGCGATGACTTTGACAGACTCTTGGGCCAGGCTGGCTTTAGGTTTCTTGTGAGATTTAGCTGCCATCACTGACAGGCGGTGTGCTGTGAAAACAAAGGGAGAGAAATTTCATATTTCATAGCAAAATTAATATAAACTTTCTTGTTTGGATTAGGCCAAAACAAATATAAAATGGTGTGTTCACGGTAACCCAACCGATGTGGATTTTTTTGGCAGCCAAATTGCCGACTTCAAACTTTTTATTGCCATTTTGCTAGTTGATAATTTTTAATGAAAACTAGTTTCAATTATTTGACACGAACATAATTATTTTCCACACTTGAAACTCAACTGAAATGAAAACAAAAATGACAAAATAAAATTATTTCACTACCTACCTGGATTTTTTTTCAAGCCATTTTGTTTGGCCTTAATAAGCTGTAAAACTGTAATTATCTAATTATTTTAATATTTTATTTTAACATATTTAATGCAATTTATTGTATCTGTTTATCGGTTAAAAGAATCAAACCGTTTATTTGGCAGTGGACTGGTCTCCCCTTTTTCCGCTATTCAGCTGTTAAATCCTCTGTGCATGTGCAGTCAGTTGTTTCTTGGTGCGCTCAGCTATATACATGTATAACAATAAACTGCACCATCTATTGAGTCGTCAAATAGCCAAGTGGTAAACACTCCTTGCTAGGGAGCACTCGAAAGTGGCGGTGGCGCTGCCTTGTAGGGAGGGGTTCGACGCTTTTTTTTTCCCCCAAACGTAAGAATTGCTTTTACTAAAAAGCAAAACCCGATTTAATTGCAGATAATAAGCATTTTCTTTTCTGATTCATCTCTCTGGATGATTTTGTTTAAGGGAAATACAACGACAACGAATCTAAACCGACCCTAACGAACCCTATAGAATTCCTTCCAGCTCTAAATGGCGAATCTCACATGTCATGAGCCTAGAGCTGGAATTTTCAAGCTACAACGAATCATGCATTTAAGCAAGCATGGAGGTAGGAAAATAGATTTATGTTAGCCACACTAACTGTGTTAGTGCATGGAGGAAGGATATCCTTCCTCCATAGACCTTACAGTCCTTATCGCAAATGCCGCCTGGATGAGACTCACAATGGTTACTAGGGATTTTGAAAAGAAACGCGCACAAAAATCTATCCCAATTCCTTCCCACAATCCCTTGTGACCAGCTTTTTGGGAGTTTTCAAAATTCTGTTAAAAAATAAATAAATAAGTTTCACCCACCAAAGAAGCTGTATCTTGCTCTTTCACAAACTTCAAGAGTAAAACGTGCACGTTTACAGGGGGGCCGCAATCATTTCAATACGTCACTACAAGCAGACAACCGTAGCTCAATATAGAATACATCAAAACAGCTCAGAGACAAGAACCCGAATAAAAAATATTTAAAAAATAGTACATCATGTACGAAATGGGTAGAATACGATAGAGCAATAGCGCCCTCTTGCGATAATCCGAATAGTGTAGGTCGTACATGTACGATTGATGGCACTTTTGGAGTACAAAGCATGGATCGTACATATACGATAATGGCACTTTCGGAGTACATCGAGTAGATCGTACATGTACGACCTTGAATTGGCACTGAAAGAGTTAAGTGTGCATGCTCTTCTTGAGTTGAGTCGAGAAGGCCGATTTGACCATCGTCCCATCGAAGATTTTGCTGTGCCTGTGTTACTGGCGGATTTTAGTGGGGTACTATTACTTAGAGTCAACTCTTTCCATTTTAGCAAAATACTGTTAAAATTTAGCCTAGATTAAGGGAGCAGAATTTAATTATTTAGCTTACCATCATAAACATTTCGTTCGCAATCGCCAGATAAATTTTGATCTAGCGCGCGGCCATTTTTGTTCCATAAATGAGATTGTAGTTACGATAACTTACGTGATCTTGAGACGTCTGGCAATTCGACCCGTTGACAGAGGCACTTTATCTTCAGTTGTACGCGAAAACTTATCAAGACACAATGAGCACCAGACTCAATCAATTAGGTGGACAAGTCCACTATTTAGTGGGGAAAGTCCCAATTTGTGTATTATGTTTGAATAACCAAATTTAGACTATAAAACAAAATAGATTGCATACACAGGTATAAAATGTAATAGTAATGGTAACAAAAATACATCAAAATTGAAATTAATGGATATTTATAAGGCAAAAAATATCATGTATATATTTTGTAAATATTACCCATCCCCTTAACTTGGAAAAGTCAAATCGCATAGACGCGTAACTACAACAATGAACAGGTGTATGTACAACACAAGCGGGCTGCTGAATGTGTAATAGTGACTCGTTTATGACTGAAATAACAGAAAATTAACTACTGAAGATGGATTTCATGTAATTATAAAGAAACAAGGTACATATGAACAAACATTATGTGTGAATGAACACAAATTAGGGAAATGTTTTACTAAATAGTGATTATTTTCACCATCCTCCATGTTTTCACCATGTTACTTGTTAGATCGGGGAGGGGCGGGGAAAGAGGTGGGGGGGGGGGGGGATTGGAGCATGGAGGAATAAAACATTCCTCCATGATTGGAGCATCCTGACCCTAAAAAAACTTAGACAAATTCAATGGTGAGTATGATGAATACACTTTTTGGGGGCACTCCAACATATTGTTGAATTTGAAACAATTTAATCAAATTCCAAATAAACTTTACCCAATTTCTGTATTTCATTTCCAGTCATTCATACCCGACCAGCCCAGCCCAACTATTGTAGTGTGATCCACTATGGTGCTCTTCCTAAATGTCAGTGTCGGCCAGCGAGTGGAGGTCTATTTCAGGGGCCAGATCTTCGCAGGGACTGTCAAATACAAGGGAGGATTGTCTAACATCAAAGGGGACTGGGTGGGAGTGGAGCTTGACGAACCTGGTGAGCCAGAGACCTTGGCCAATGTTGGCAAAATCAGAATTCTTCATAACCTTAGCCTTATAATAACCTTAGATTTGTATTGCACTGAGCACTCAAGAATGAAACATATTATGTCTGTGAGTTTATGTCATGACATATTTCTTATACGCGTTTTCATTTGCAGTTGGAAAGCACAGCGGTATCTTTAAAGGGAGAGAGTATTTCACTTGTAAAACAAAGCATGGAATATTCATCCATCCCTCCCGGATAAGATTCACTCCACTCAAAAGAAAGTAAGTCATTTATTGTTGCAACCCCCTTCACAGTGGTGTAAATAGGGCCAATTATATCAGAACGGGAGGGGGGGGGAGTTTCCACCAGCAGAGTTTTTCAGTTGGTAGAGCACCGGTACGGTATTCCAGAGATCACAGGTTCAAATCCCGCTCCTGCCAGTTTTCTTTATTCACGTTGAAAATCCTTAATTTTTTATTGAAAGTGCCAGCTTTTTAAAGCTGGTTGTCACCACCTTGCTATCTGAAAAGTCAAAACAAAAAATTGGGTTACTTCTTAAGTACGATTTAAAACTTTGCATGGTGGGTACGATAAAAAAAAACCTGAGATTGCGGGTAATACCATGTGAAATAAATCTCTTCTAGGAAGATGTGTGGTTCTGAAAAGAACAGGGATGAGTGTGTAACTGGACGTTTCAGATATTTGCTCTGTCCGTCCTCAGGTGTGTGAGTGATGTGATGTGGAGTTTCTTCAGCTTTTATGCCTTCTGTGTGCCTAGTGGGGTGTGACGACTGGATGCTGTTGTGTGCAGTGGGGTGTGGCAGTAGCTTGTTGGGTGGCGTGGTTGTAGGATTTGCAGTTACTTCTTTATGAACATTCACAATTTTCCCCCTTGACACAAAACCTGGATATGCCGCTGAAGTTAATTAGCTTTCATGCTTAATTTTATTCTCGTCTTCAATGCATCAAGTTTTATGTCTAAATAAAGTATGTATCTTTTTTCCGCTAGCATATTTGACACATACAGAACCATCAGTCAAAGTTCGTACGTGGAGGAGACTTTGTTCAGGTCAACATCGGGTGAGTTTTGTTTGGGGCAACATTGGGTGGCAGGGGGGGGGGGGGGGGGCATGGCGTGTCAGCCATAAATGTTTGGACATATTTTGTGGAGAACTTTTTTAGGGTGAAATTTTTTGAAATCATTTGGACTTTTTTGGGTTAATTTCAGAAACTTTTAAACATGCTTTAAACATTATCTAACAATTTTGTTAGAAAAAAAGCAAGATCTTGTGACAGGCCAAGCGGAATTTTCTGGGGGTCCCCCCCCCCAGGTTGGTGGTAGTGCCATTGATGGTAGTGGTGAAGATGATAAAGTTGGAGGTACGCCTTGCAATTAATGTTTTGAATAATTTCTTGCATTTAAGCCCTTTAATGTCACATCCTGTTTATTAAAGGTTAATTGTATTTTTTTGTTTAGTACCTCAAGCAATTGGCTCGTACGACCCTGTGTGCGTGTCGGATACATTTGTCAGCTCAGCGTCAGCAGGATTTAATGGTAAGAAAAATAATGGCTTCACTAACAATTATAGATTCAATGTTTTGAACTTCAAAAATTGCAAACACTCGTACTTTCATAAATTTGTTGCCTTAATAGTTTTTGTTTCTCTCTCCAGATCCAAATGCTTCCTGGCATGCTGGCCAGAAACGACTCGCAAAGTCCGCGTCGTTCGGCTGCAGTCCCGCTCCGAACTTCAACCTCAGTCACACCGTGAGTAGAACTCTCACACCCAAGAAGCCCCAGCGGCCCAAATCGGCCATGGAGCTAAAGGGCGGAAGGACGTCCCCCCTGCGGAAGTTTTACAGCCGGGCAGACTCGCCGTTTATCAGCAGGCCGGCCGTGCCCAAGGCCCACATGCCGACCGAGGCATTGGTCAGTCACCCACAAACCCAGGGAGTGGTCACTTTGACGATGGTCAAAATTTAAGAAACAAATATCTCGTCTTTTGTGATGTTTTCAAATAAATCATAGACAATTTTGGGCGTTTTGAAGTCGGTTCTGAACCAAGTCGTCCAAGGTACAAACCGTGGATGACTAAACCACAAGTGGATCTGGCTTTTGTTTTTAAAGAAAGGAAGGAGACCCCTTTTTTCAAAAAGGTCCTGAGGCTCATTTTCAAATTGGGATTTTTTCTCACAAAAAAGGCTTTGCCGGACAGAGTATTGTGATCATGTAAATATGTGTCCTGAATTATACAATGTCTCCAGTTACGTGATTTTTTTATTTGAGGAAAAGAAACAGCAAATTGCTAGGGCACTTACAAGGAAACAAGTAGGAGTGCTAAACTACCTTTATATTTTTACCTGGCCTTAGTGTAGTTTGTGTGAATGAAGAGAGATAAATAATGTTTCTTAAAATTGCTCCAAGACATTAGGAACAAAGTTGAAACGTCTTCATGCTGACAAAGAACAGGTACTTCGAGCATTTATGCGTCAGTTATTTTATTCTAATCAGACAATCCGTCCACAACAAAAAAACATGCACATTTTAGTCCCCATAAAATAAGCTAATAATTTATCATCTCCAACTGCATCACTTCTGCTAGCTGCATTTAATTTTTATTTAAAACAAAAAAGGTGTTGATTGTACCTATGGTGTTCATACTTGCGGTAAAAAAAGTACTGCTTGCCTGCATCATTTTTCTTTTTTCAGTCGGATGATAAAGTAACAATTTGTTTTCTGGGACCTTTTATAGTTCTCTTTTGAGACCGTGTTTGCAATAGTGTACCACATTATTTGAAAATGAAATTTCTCGGCTCTGCTTAAAGCAAAGAATCACTGCCAGCTAATGTATTTCATAGTTTAGTGGGGACTGGGCAGGTTTCTTGGTACGAAACCTCGGATTCTTAGAGTTTGGGGATTATACTCTAATCAAATACATGAAGATGAAGTGTTTTTTCTGTATTTCAATACATGTACATATGTTTTTTTATTTCTCAAAACATGGCCAAGTTGGAATAACTGTCAATCCATCTAACGAGGTAACTTTGGGACATAGTTTTTTTTCCTGTAACAACCTGATGATTTCTTTGTAACGCAGCAACCATAGTGCTGGGGCAAATATTGCACTGTCCTGCGTCTACAGTGAAACGCCCGTTTCGATCCATATACAATGCTCAGTACTACAAGTTCAGTGGTTGAGACGCCTGCACTTGTACACAAGTGGTCTTTGGTTCGATTCCAGCTGGGATATATCATCCCAAACAATTTACAATGGGTACTTCTGCCTAAAAGCAAAAAAGCCAGTTTCATATTTTTCCTTCATAACAAAAGTGGGCATATTTCTCAACTGATTGTATACGATTTGTGAAAAACAAGAAGACTTTTTTCTTAAAAAGGCTGATTAAAAGGCCGATTAATGATTATGTGTCACATCAGAAATTTGCAAATGAGTTATTACATGTAGATAGTTTTTTTCTGTTTGTGTAAGTACATTTTCCCACAACGAACATTGTAAATTCTATATTTCATACTTTTTAAATGTAAATATAATAAAGACAAAAGCTAATTGAACATATGCTTTAGTGTTTATTTGTAGTACATTAAATCATGAAAGATGGAATTATGATGAAATATTAAATAAATCAAATCCTACTAGGTCAAATCCCTTTCGTAAGACCGACCCAAGACACCAAACAATTGTCATTTCTCTACATTATCAGGCACAAATACTGCTGTATGTGTTCTAGCCAGCATGAAATTAAAGCGTAGGGGCATTATGGTCAAGGATGGACAATGCGAGTGCAGAGCCCTTACAGTATGGGCTTAAGAGGCCTGAACAAGTTTGGATTCTAGATGCTCTGTGGTGCAATTTGAGGCCACTTTCCCCCCCGACTGTTTTAAGCAGAAGTTTTAAAGATTATATAGGCAAAATTTAGTTGATTTGAAATTGTTTAGAATATACTCTTGCTCTTAAATTTATAGCGTAGGGGTAGGATTCAAGTGTAGTGCTAATTCCCGATAGCATAGTCAGTGCTAGCGATATTTAATGCCTGGCTAGAACACTGCGTCCAAGTCAAACCTATAGACTTTCTGCATAGTGGCCATATTTGGGGGTAATTTGTCATTCAAATTCGGTAACACTGTATTAAGTACACGAGGTCTACCCATGCCTATCCAAGGATAACAAAGCCATTAGCCTCAAAGATGGCCGCTACGCATAAGGTCTATAGAATTCTGGTGTTGTAAGCAAAGTAAAATTTACATTTATACCACAAATAAATACGACCAAATGACATTTTAGATGTCCCACCAGACGCTGGACATTTGTTTTGGCTTTTCCTTTCAGTGACATACTGAATGCTACCATTTTCCCAACTGGACTTTGGTCAGTGGAAATGAGGAAAGATATAATCCCATCAAGAAATAAGTTGACCTGTGAGAGAATATGTAAGAATACAGTCTAGTTTCTATGGAACTTCCCATATATCTAAATAACAGAATAAGTTTCACACTGAATAAGCCATTTGCGAGTTAAATTTGAATAACATCCGGTACACGGACTTGCTCCAAATGCTTGGCACATTTTTACTTTGCATTCTCCAGACCGAAGACACTGTTGCTATATCACATGATTCGAGGCAAGCTCTTGCATAGTTACATAAGAGACGCTCAGCACCATTACATTGTTCACAATGGGTGAGAATGGCACAAAGACACCAGACCATTCCAGAGCTAGGGGTAGCTAGCATAAGGCTTGCCCCGAATCACGTGATATAGTAACAGTCCATTTTGAGCGAGTCAGTGCACCGAGATGTTAATCAAATTTAACTCACAAATGGCTTATTATGACAATGTCCGAATCTTACGTGTTTTCTCTACAGTGTGCCATTGTCACAGCCAGTGATATAACAATATCCCATTAAAGACCAGGGCTATGTGACTACACAATGTTCAATCCCACAAAACTCAAACATTTTTTTCTTTGTCAGTGTACATTAATACCCCAAAAATAAAAGGAAAAGATATATAAATAAAATAAGAATAATAATTGTACCAGCAAAAACACTTGAAACTAGAAGTTGAATATGTTCCGTGGCACCTGGGATAATATTCAAATGTTGTTGCCATGGATTGACCAATCAGGATCAAGGATTCTGGATGCTGGAAGATAATGTACTTGCACATTACCCAAACCCTCCCACCTAATTTTACCCCAGCGAAGAACAGCCTTCGGTTGGCATGGCAACAATGACACAATGTATGTACAGCAATGTCTACTTTGTCTTGTTTTATACCGAGCGATAGATTCTACAATACAACAATGATACGTGATGCTCAACACAGGAAAAAACATCCACACCAAAAATAACGGAGAGAAAAAAAAAGTAACCTTTAGTTTTGCTTCTTCTCGGACAAAAGGCTGTTGTGTAACGAACTGATGTCGTTAAAAAATATGTCTATTACTAACGAGCCGTTCTCGTCGAACCAGCACCCGACCGATTTGGTGAGGCTCGCCTCGCGTTGGGCGTTGCTAGCACTGTCGGTATACTCTAATGACAGAGTATACATGTCATCAAACCTGCAAACAAAAAGAAAATCAGAGAACAATTCATTTGTTGGCTGTCATCTGGGAGGATCCCGGAATGTTTGTTGGGGGGGCAGGGGGTTCATGCCCAACAGCGTTTTTGTTCTTAATGCCTTCTGGCCGGCTGTTATTAATGGGGTACTGGTATGCCAACACGGGCTTGTGCAGCCAGGCATAACGCAAACAATAGGCAAACAATGGATTGAGTATGTGCAGGAATGCGCGTATAGACAACCAGCCAGGTGGTCTTTTTCAAACCGCGGCCATGGCCATCGTCGGCATTCAAGATGTTAAACCACATAGTCAATAAAGTGAATTATGAAAAGTTTTTGGCCGACCTCTTCATGTAGGAGTCGATGACACAGATGTTGTCTGGATCGACGCCGGCTGGGTCTTTCTGGTGTACCACCAGGAAGTGATTGCGCTCGATGAAGGTGGTGTAGAGGGTCAGAAGACCCATCATGATGAAATACGTGCTGGAGGTTAAGGCTTACAAATAGCAGAAATCTATATTATGACTACAAGCGTTGCACTTCATCTCGAAACCTTTCAGTCATACACCTGGGATATCTCAAGTTATGTCGCATCTATTCAATCATCTGAATGTGTACTTAAAGTATGCGAGTACTGGAGCTAAACTGAGGGTTACGGCTGCACAGAAATTAAACAGAAAAAAATGCTATCAATACCTTTTTCTGGCTGTGTCGCCGCCAGCCCTACCACCCTTACGGTTTTCCTGGGTCCAGATCTAAATAGAGGATAAATCTTCAATAGATACCTGAGAAATTATCCCAATTTTCAGACCTATGGACCCAGGCGGGGGTTAACTTCCACCGTTGGTGAGACCAATTTACCCCCCCCCCCCCCCCTTTGTGCTTGAAGGGACTTGGCAAGTTTGTAGGCAGTGCCATGCCCCGTGATTTTTTCCAAGTCTCGATAAATTACTAAAACCAAAAAACAAATAAAAATCTATATTTCTTTCGTTTGGGGGGGGGGGGAGTGGGGATAGAGAAGGGACTTAGATCAGGCTAAGAACTAAAAAGGGGCTAGTCAATTTCTTCTTGATAAAGGGCACTTGTATTAAAAAATCAATTTGTCTGTAGAACATTTCAAGGGGAACTATTAAAGACAAAGAGAAGGGGGGAGGGGGGGGGGGGGCATCGGAAACAATTGCCTCTGTGAAGCTTTATGACCCGTTAGTGATTTATCAATAATCACAGAATAAAATTTCAGAGGTATAGTTTTTCCCAAAGGATATGATACGACGCACACGGTAAGGACTATTCTAGATTCTGGGAACGGGTGCAGGTAGTCATAGATCAACGCCATTACAGCAAAAAGGCACGATATCGTGCAGATGGCAAGCCTCTTGTCAATCATCCCATGGTTCTCTACATAGTTAAAGCGCTCCGTCATGATCTGTAAAATAAAAAAGTAATGGTCACTTGTCAAGAACATGATCATATTTTGCAGCCCTCCTCCTACTTTCATTTTGTTTCCTCTAATAATTTTTTTTTTTAATGCAGGACAGGCAAGAAAGTTTACCTCGTCACATTATCTTATGGCTGGTAGACATATTTTTGCGGAAAAGAAGAAAATTACAGGAGCAAGACTTACCGTTCTGACCGCATCATCGAGAGCATTCTTGACAGCAGACCCGTTCCATTTATCCACTTTGACTGGTTTGTTGAACGCCTGCAAATTTATTGGTAGTTTTAGCGGGTTGCTGATCGTTGCATTAATTACCACAAAGAAATACAAGTTGAAAAAAGTGGCAGCTGAATTCTTTCCGACAAAATTTGAAAATTTGCAGTTTCACAATATCACGGTGGATAGACTGATAAGCTCCATCCGTCGGGACAACACTCGGTACAAGGTAGATGTAATATATAACGTTAGGTGGACACACTTATATTGAACTTACATGTAGGCCTAAAAACAGCTGAGAGCGAGGGGTCTATAGACTCAGAGTCAGATACGAACAGAAATTGGACCAGTTGTCATAATTCAGTTATGTACCCTCACCTCCCATTGTTGCTTCACCACGTGACATTGGGATTTTTTTCTTCAGTTTTTTTGTTTTTGATTTTTTGTTTGTTTATTTTTGTTTTTGATTTTTGGGGGAACTTTGGTCTTACTGTCCTAAGGCGAGTGGTGCACATACATGTAAATTTGTACGTACATGGGTCAAATATAGGGTCCAAAAGTGACATTTTTTGGGTGTCCCTGTTACACCCGACCTGTCTGCCTAAATTTCAAGTAGGCCTATCAATCATTAAAATTGACTTCACACTATTTTTTACTTGTTTGACAGGTACTTTGCTTTACACAATCACTCTTGGTTGGAGCATGGAGGAAGGAAACAGAAGGAGACAGAACAGAATCCCCTTATCGGTCGAACTAATTATCACCTGATTACGTCCTATGCGCTCAGCACTGCGCCCACCCGCTGCTGTCTTAAAGTTTTACGACCGCACTCGGCCCTTTTAACACCATGACCATCGCCGCGATTTCGTTGGTAACCAACGTACTCAAGTTGTAGAAACTGCAGCGATGCTACTTGGATACGTGTAAACGAATGCACTTTTCGCATGCGCAGTTGCTTTGTATAGCCCCTGCTCGAACTCACGGAAACCTGTTGGCTTCAGTGTTGAATTCCACACGTTTTGATGGTCTGCGCGAAAAAATCGGCTAAAAACTTGTGAAGTTTCAACATTTTCCCGTTCACTCGAGAACCTACAAAACTGAAAATGTATTAATATCATTTTCTCACCTTAACCATTTTTCCGACAGTTTCCTACAGCCCAAAAGTAGTTAATAATGGGGACGAAGACGATACACAACCGAATAGTTTGGTTTTATGGTGGGCCAAGTCTGGACAATTGGCCAAAAAAAGATCGAAAATGTGTTTTTTTTTTCGATTTTCGAGGCTGAATACGCGATTGAAGTATTTTCTTGGCAATATTTTTGTATCGTAATGTACTGCATTTGCCTACTGTTTCCAACAGCCAAAAAGTATTTAAAAATGGGGACGAAGACGATACACAACCGAATATTTTGGTTTTATGAATGGCCACGTACGTCTGGACAGTTGGAGAAAAAGAAAACGATCGAAAATGTTTTTTTTGTTTTTTTCGATTTCTTTCGATGCTACATGTTCAGTCTTGATTTACATGTTTTTTTTAACCTTTGAAATTCAAATTATTATTATTATTATTATTTTTTTTTTGGGGGGGGGTGGTGGGGGCGGGGGACTTGGCCTACAATGTTTTATAGTAAGCCAAACAACCTTTTTGTTTGGGGGGGGGGGGGGTCACTTTACATGGAATTCTAACGTCAGGACTTTCTCGCTAAACTCAAAACAGTTTCCCATTGTAAAATTAGTTTTGAGACTTTTAAAATAAAAAAATTGATTAATAAAATGGCTTGTTCAATAATGAAGTAAGGGTTCAATTTATTTTTCCCTGAGTTAATTCCTTTGTGAAGCTTGCCCCACTCCGGAGGGGCTCCTTCAGTCATCTTGTGTGAGTGTGAAATTCAGTCAGAACCCCTAAAAAGTTTTAGATGCATTTCTCGCGTTTTTCTCAGTATAAGGGCTAGGCCTATCCAGGTTTTTTATTATATGCAGGGCTTTCTCGGCTTTCTTTGAAATATTTTAGGGTCCATTTAATGAAAGCCTTGCACCTTTTTGCAGCAAATTTTTATGTCGGAATTTGTCACCACTTCACACATTTTTTGGTAAAGGTGCATTTTAGTTTTTCGTGTATCAAGTTGCTCCAGTAGTCCTCCTGAACAAGATGATTTTATAAGATCTTGTTGGCAAGTACAAATTTAATATGAAATCCTTGTAGTTTCACAAGATTTTTATGCGAAAGACGGCCCAACTTACAAGTTCCCTGGCTCTAAAAAAGAGATGCACATTGTCTGAAACCTAACCCAAGTTATTAACCCCCCCTCTCGCAAAACCATTTGCCGTGATTCATAGTTGCCGCGGTGAGGCCAAATTAATGGAACCACGGCGGAAACTTTTACACGCGATCATTTCTTTCGTCGGCAACCCTTAACAAAAGCAAAACTCGCGACCATCGTCTTCGTCGGTGTCGTCATCAGTCGACGGCTACCACTGATTCCGTTTCGTTTACAGAAACGTTAGAAAAATCGCTAAAATCTTCGAAATTAACATCGCTCAACGCGAAATCTTTGGGACCGAAGGCAGCCATTTTGCATAGTAACGCTTGTTGTGCGCATGCGCGAAGAGACCAAATCCTTCCCACCATGCCAAGCGACAGAAACTGGCTTTGCTGACCGCACGCGTGCAGTGTTTACATAGCGGCTTAATCCATTTGTTATCAGTGCGACCGCCGCTGCGTTTACGACCGCGGCGACCATCATGGACCTTTGAAGTCGATGTGTGCTATCTCCTTCTGTTTCCTTCCTCCATGGTTGGAGATACATGCAGAAGGCATTAACAAATGTGTCCGGAATTGCAAAATCTTATACATGTCGCTAGGGACACAAAAAATGTCACACTTTTGGACCCCCAAATTTATGGCGATTGTGTAGTGTAGGGCCCCTCTATCTTTAGTTTTGATCAAAATAGAGTCAAGGGTATTTTTCTCATTCCAAAATGACTTTTTTAAAGCAGACTTCTCTTAATTCTTTTGACATCTTTTTTGTAATTTTGAACAGTTTATTGCAGTAGAAAATGCAATTTTTCTTACATGCTTCACGGCAGTTGCCATGCGAATCAACGCGGTTTTGCGTGTTTACTGTGCGTCGCGGTGATCGCCATCTTTTATTTTTGAGTTGCATTTTGTCTTCATCGCCGCTTTACCCAAAAATTTCCCTCAAAAACTAAAACCCTGCCCTTTATCAACGGCATACCTGTTGGTTTGTAATGTCGCTAACTAGTTTGGCAGTTCCATTAACCTAAAAGTGGATTTTTGTTTCCTTATAGGGAACAGGGCCCTACACTACAAGTACAAAATCGTCAAATTTATGCTATGACCCACGTGCTGTACAATGGATGGAAGTGGCAATCCAGACATGCCAGAAACCATATGTGAATAAAGTCCAGTAATTTTGAGATCTTAGATCGTCTCTATTTTCACACAAACAAGATCCATTACACTACAGATACACCCTTAACACAGTGCATTGATTAAATTGGCAATTATAGCTCAACTTTAGGAAACACACTAAAACAATCTCAGGCATTCTCGTCTACTCACGTTTTCTTTCCCCGAGGCAGCCATTTTTTTGGTTTCAAGTAAGTACACGTAGCCCTTAACGCATGGTGGCGCTATAGCGAAGCAATTTGCATACCAAAATAACCCTCCCAAACTTTAAACCAATAACAAAGGGTTAATTTCAACACCCCAAAAATCTCAAACTTCATTTCTTTTCGATTTTGGAACAGTGATTTAGTGGACCTCAGCGTTAACATCCCGAAATGGACTTTACTGAGTTACAGCGTAGATGAATTTAACTGAGAACGAACGATGAAATAAAGAGAAAAACGACACCACACAATGGAAACAAATACACATTTTTTTTCCGGTATGGACACATTTTAAGTATTTCTTTTTTTTATTTACAGACGTCATTAGCTCAATCTTACCTGTAATAAAGCACCCATAATTATTCCGATACACTGTTTTTTAAATTACAAATCATACATGAGACTCTTTGCAAAGTATTATTTGACAGCTTTGAGGTACAAAGGAAGAAATAGATGTATACATTTACAAAAGTACATTATGTTTACAACAGGCACTTCAAAAAGAGGTGCCGGTATATACATGTACAGCAAATAATAGAATCAATTAAATTATAAGACTGAAAAAACCAAACTCATATTTATGTCTTAATTGATATAACTGATTAATCAAACAGAAGTGGTTGGAACTGTAGGCCTAAGTTCAAATCGACAAACAGTTTTTCTAACACAAATAATAATTAAAGCTATTTCCATGCTCTGACAGAAAAAGTCAATTCCATGGATTTCTCCCTACAAACGAAAATTACTGTAAGTTTCAAAAACTCAAAATAACCATGTTGTATTTAACCATCAAATCATAGTCAGGTTCCAAAGTACTATATTTAAGATAATTAGGTAGTTGTTAATAGCCCTTTTCAAGGTACCAGACTACTTTCAAGAGCTCACTTTGAGCCAAGTCATAGGCCGTGTCCGAATTACTTGGCTGCGGCTTGAAATTACACACAAGTCTATGGGAAGTGGCTGCAGCCGCTACCATAGACATGCGTGCAACATCAAGCCGTAGCCAAGTAATTCGGACACGGCCATACTTGTTGGAAATCCAAGATGGTTGCTGCCCGACTTAAAAACAAACCTATTTGAATATGAAAAAAACTTTCAAAAGCATACTGCATTATATGCTTTCAAAGTGTTTAACATCAATAAATGAAATATTAAATACGTATAATAAAGTTACTTTGAGGTAATGAAAAAAAAAAGGATTTGAAGTAGAGTTCAGCTGATGTAATAAAGAAAAAGGATTC
Source organism: Hippasteria phrygiana (assembly GCA_037893225.1). Classification (NCBI taxonomy): domain Eukaryota; kingdom Metazoa; phylum Echinodermata; class Asteroidea; order Valvatida; family Goniasteridae; genus Hippasteria; species Hippasteria phrygiana. Next base: position 3,797,554 of record JAZGUH010000202.1, read on the forward strand.
ATGGCGAATGATTTTGAAGTGACATGTTACATGAGAAAAGAGGTGATGATGAGAAATGCTATGAACCGATGAGTGACATGCATTAATAGATGGTCATGAACAGATTATTTCCAAAGTAACCTAAGAAAAAATACAACTAAAGTCAAATAAAACAAACATCGTATTCTGCTCTTCTTTTTTAAAGGAAGGAGACCCGCCCCTTTCAAATGGTCACCAACTTTACCATCTAAGGTGGCCGGTAGCATTTTTTGAAAAAGATCTCCATTTTTTCCCACCAAAATGGAGCTATGGGAAAATGTGTGACTTTCTGATGTATATGTTAACAAAAAACCCGCAAAAATGTGTGTGCTGTGCAAGCGGAAGTAACAAGTGCAATTACAAATAACTGTGTGCCTGTGTCTGTTAGGCTCTTCTGAAGTTGGGTGAAACGTTGAATATGTACATTCAGCAGACAGGCAAGATTAAAATACAAAATTGAAAATATGACGGCTTGAAATGAATAAAATGTACATGGCAGTATCAACACTTTCGACCGATTCAATCAATTTTGCTTTTTGAGTCGAATCTCGGAAGTCCGGGGAAAACGCCTACCTTGTAAATAGGTTAAGCTTGGCCAATATTTTACCTTTTCCCAATATTTTACCTTTAATCAACCCCCTTTGAAAAAATTGCTTAAATTATACAAATATGAATATTCATGATCCTGATGAGCGCCAGGGGAAAACGGTACCATGAACTTCAAAAATAAATTATGTAGCACCTTTGCATAAAGTTTTGCTTTTTTTCCCCTCAAAAATACGAAATTCTGGAAGGAATTGACCAGCCAGCTGCTTAAACTAGCAATTGAGATTCAACCAAACTTGAGGAAAGTACTGAATAAAATAAGATTTTCCAAATTAAATAATTACATAGCACAAATATACACACAAAACATCATTTGCAGTCTCGAAAAAAATTACAGATTTAAAAGTACTTTATAACATTTGAAAGTTTTTTGGCAATACATGGAACTTCTTAAGACATTTTTGACTTTCTTGTAATTTTGGTTTCAATAAAACAAGGAAAGGAACTAATCTTTAATTAAGTATAAGTGATGTTTGTGTTTTTTTTTTTTACAGTTTAATAATTCGTTAAGCAAAGAATGTATTCGTCAAAAAGAGAAATTACTTGATAAAAAAATAAAGCATCAAAAATATCTTTGGATTTTCCAAAATATAGGCAATGATCTAAAATTTTCAAGAGTAAACAGATTGAGCATATTTCACTCGAGATCTATAAGCCTGCCAAATACTTTTCAAACCAGTTATATTACCATGCCCATTGTATGGGATCGTTTCCGAATGAATACAGTGATTAACATGTACTATTGAGAAGTAAGTAGATCTAGGGAACAAGGTTGTCAAAGGTATTGTTTTCGGCACGGTAAGATGGCCGACGGCAGCTTCAACTCCACAGATGTATTGCAAGTCCAGGCTATTTATATATGCCCGTGGTCTGAATGGGTATGATTTTCAACCATTGCCTCCGGCTGTTATTGATAGGGGGGCTAGTATGCCAAGAACAGGCTGTGCAGCCAAGTGTAAACGCAAACAATAGGCACCACACTGAATAGAGTGGTCCTATTCATCGCACTTGGAGCCCCCTTTCGTGTGAATGAAATCTTTGTTTGAGAAAACTCCATCTATTTATTACACTCCCATTCAAGAACAATACAGTTGAAACATGAATGCATTGAGTACGTGCAGGAATGCGCATACAGATGTCAACCAGCCAGGTTGTCCTTTTTCAAACCATGGCTGTGGCCGTCGTCCATATTCAAGAGGGTAAGAACTGATTTCCAAAGTCAAAATTTGCTCGCCGATATTTTTTTCGCTTGGCTGGCTCCATAAATTTTGCTGCCCAGTCTCAGAAGCATCATTTCTTGCCGATGCCGAACAGTCCCTTGCCCCTTTTCTTGAAGACTTCGGTGGATGAGATGCCCTTGGGCAGTGGGACTTTCTTGTTGGGCGTCTCCAGGATCTTGTGCTGGTAGGCGTAGGGCATGTTGGAGACCTTCCGTGTCGCGACTATTTTGAGAAGTAAAGTGGGAAAAAAAGAAAAATTGCAGAAATACAACAAGAAATATTGAAGTTGAGGTTTTCCAAATTTATTCATATCAATGTCATGCTTTAGGCAAATTTCGCACAGAAAGTGTTATGTCTATAGTTATAAATATACTTCATTCATGCGATAAACTCTCTTAAGATAACAACTTTCTGTTCAGGAGCCATCTTATGCAAATCAGAAAATTGAGCCCTCCCCATGAACAAAAACAAAATTAAAAATATAATTTTTTTTCCTCAAAAATCTGAAACTTCTAAAACTAATTTCAGGAAGCTCAATGTTGGTGGCAGAAGTGTGATAACCAAGACGTACCTGCCATATCTTGTGGTTTGCTCGGCTGGTCTCCGCCCATTACATTCTTCATTGCTGCCTCTCGTATCGCCATTGGTATACTGAATCCTGTTTTGGAATAAACCAAGTATGAAATGATTTTGTGCAAATGTATCAAATCCAATTTAAAAAAAATATTCTTCCTTTAAGCTCAGTTTCCTTTCCTAACTCAACACTGAGTTCGAGTTGATTTGAGTCATGAGCTGCACTCATCCGACTACTCACCCTTCTCCGTGTCCTTCATGACCGACTCGCGCTCCTTGGCAAACATCTTAACCCACTCCGTCTTCTCTTCATCTGCCTTGCAGGAGAAGATGTACACTTTGTTCAGGTTGGTATCCCGGATCTTGAAGGCGTGTTTGACGGTCACGTTCCACTGCAAGTCTGCAGTAGATTCATAGATAACGAAAAAAACAACAATTATCACTTCAGCCAATATTTTCTCCACCATTATTTCAATGCAGGACCGCTTTTTCTTAGAAGTTCTAAATTGAGACCGTGTAAACCGGTTAAGGAAAATTTTTCGAACTGGGCTCGATTTTATGCAGCCACTTAGGAATTTGTTTTAAAGGAATTATAATTAAAGGAAATTAAAGGAAAGAAATGATAGCGCTCAGCTGATTAACATGCTAAGCAGAAGTCAGTTGAGAACCAGTTGTTTAGTAACTATGGGCTTTCTCAAACCTTAGCTTCGGCTCGGGCTTTGGCTTCGTCTCCAGCTATTCCCCAGCCCCATTGCCAATCTGAAGCCTTGAATATGTAAATATATTAAGACCCAGGCTCCGGATTAAAACATCAGACTTTGCAAAAACAGTGTCCAAGATCTTGCCAAATCTAGGACATCAAATTACGCGAAGCCGAAGCCTGAGCCCAAGCCAGGGTTTGAGAAATGCCCAGTATGTGCTTAGAAGCCCTGTGAATTTGGCCTCAGAGGACATTGTGGGCGGCTAAGGGGGCGGGGCTAAAATGATTTTTGAAGGTATCAAATTTAGAAGAATCCAGTTGTTGCACATTATTGATTATTGTTCAGGAAATTTTGTGAAGAATTTTGTGAAAATTTTTTTTAGTACAAAATAAATACATTTCTTTATCATGCCTTTGAGAAAGAACTTGCTTATTAAAAGGGACACATTGCTTTGGATTTTGCGATTTCGGCTATAAAACTGAAATGGATATGGTTGGGAAGCTTTTTTTAAAGTAGAATATAAAGATTCACATAACTATCCCTTCAAATTGCGTGGTTTTTGTTTAATTTCGTGACAAATAACGGTCCGCCATTTCGTAGAACCAAATGTTTGACTCCACAAAATGGCTGGACCGTGTTCACTAGTCGTATTTCCAGTCGCAGGTGGTTGAAGTACGTTCTGTTGATCCATTTTGATGTACTGTGGCACAGCGCGCAGCACTGGCGATATGTGTCGCGAGGTAGAGAATGGTACCCGGCGATCATCTGATAGGTTCACAAGGCCACTGGCTGCGGCGCCAGCCTAAAGACTCTTACAGCGTATTTTGCGCATCATTTAGACGGTGGTATTTACTACTGGAAATAAGTCTATGTTTCGCGGGTCAGAGTTTTGTTTTGTAATCACTACTCACTAATTACAACACATTATACGTGTGTTTTTGCATGAACAACTCTTATAAAAGATAAAAAAACATTTCCAAACAGCAAAATTTCATGACATTTGAAGGCAATGTGTCCCTTTAAAGTTCAAAACGTCAGGCCAGCTAATATTGTTTAACGATTTTTCTTAATTTCTTTAACGAATATTAATTAATAAAAAGTTCACCTTTGCCATCTGGCATGTCCGACACTTCGCTGACGTCTAGATCGATCCTCTTCTTGTAAATTAATGTTCCTTTCCAATCCTGCACGAGACGGAAAATAGGAAGCATGCATGACATTATCATATTTTTGTGTGTGGAAACTTTGCAGCTTTAAAATTTCATTAAAATTCTGACAATCATCTGGTCGCTCGTTTTTCTGCAAGTTTCCAAAAGTTGCTGTACCTTCTTACAGACCACCAGCTGGTGATCAAAGAGGAATACTCGCTTGCCCGTGGTCCATCGCTTGACAGCCAGCATGGCGATGTCACCGGTATGAATCAACTGGGTGCTCTTCTCAAGTAGGTCCTCACCCTAACAAAATTACCACCAAAAAAAGGCCAAGTAAAAACAAAATGATTAGCAACCCCACCTGGTTAACCCTTTGCTTACAGGTATTATAATAATAATAATAATAATAATAATAATAATTAGAAATCTCCTGGATGCGGCAAATGGGCGACTCTTCCCGAAATAACCTTATTGGGGCGACACGAGTGTCGCCCTTTTAGAGCACTTTCCCAACGCGCCTTACTAAAAAACACTCCAAAGGGGCGACTTTCACAATAGGGCGACACCAAATTGTCGCCCTATTTGACCAGGTCACCCTAACCCACTCTTTTCCAGGATTATGTGTCGCCCTAACCGGCAATTGAGGAAAATTAGAAATCTCCTGGATGCGGCAAATGGGCGACTCTTCCCAAAATAACCTTATTGGGGGCGACACGAGTGTCGCCCTTTTAGAGCACTTTCCCAACGCACCTTACTAAAAAACACTCCAAAGGGGCGACTTTTACAATAGGGCGGCAGTTATGTGTCGCCCTATTCGACCAGGTCACCCTAACCCACTCTTTTCCAGGATTATGTGTCGCCCTATCCGGCAATTGAGGAAAATTATAAATCTCCTGGATGCGGCAAATGGGCGACTCTTCCCAAAATAACCTTATTGGGGCGACACGAGTGTCGCCCTTTTAGAGCACTTTCCCCACGCACCTTACTAAAAAACACTCCAAAAGGGCGACTTTCACAATAGGGCGGCAGTTATGTGTCGCCCTATTCGACCAGGTCACCCTAACCCACTCTTTTCCAGGATTATGTGTCGCCCTATCCGGCAATTGAAAAAAATTAGAATAATAATAATAATAATAATAATAATAATAATAATAATGGTATTTATTAAGCGCAAATTTTATGTAACATATTCAAATGCGCTGTACAACAATAAACTGGGCATAAAACTAGTGATAAATAAAATACATTAAAATCATCAAATACATTAAAAATACAAAGCAGGCTCAGAAATACATTATTCAAATATACGAGTAAAATTCATTGTTCCAAAAATATTTTACTTACAGTAAATAGAAATACAATAAAACCCATTACAAATCAAAAGCATTTGAAAAAAAAATGAGTTTTCAGCAGCATCTTAAAACGGCTTAAACTGGTGGCATTCCTCACATAAGCTGGTAACTTATTCCACAGCGAAGGGGCAGCATAATGAAAAGCCTGATCACCTAAAGTTAGTTCTGCTACGAGTGATTGGGTGTTTAAGAAGAATGCAGTTGTTTTGATCAAAGCTACGTAGACCATAACGGGGCAGAGGTCGAACGGTGATAAGCTGGGATAAATATTCAGGACACTCACCGTGTAAAATTGTAAAAACGAGGAGCAAGATTTTAAAAACAATTCTAGACTTATATGGAGGTGCCGGGGCGCCATGCCGGCTTGTGCAGCCAAGCATAACTTACACAAATACCCCAATAATGGATTGAAAATGCAGAGATTGGCGTGTATAGACGTCAACTGGCCAGGTGGCAATTTTCAATCCGCACATATACGTGTCAATTTTAGTAGCATATTTTTGTTGTTTTTTTGTAGATTTTTGTATTAAAAAAAAACAAAAACAAAAAAACATAAAAAATACAAAAGAGGAACTGTCTCTCAGTGAATCTATTGTATCAATTTGGTGATCTTTATGCTGTCAACAGAAGCAATCGAAGAATAAAAATGTGTAGCCATCATGATAAAAAGGCGTGGACATCTTTGAAAATCCTGCTTGGCAGGATCTAAGAACAGTTGTAAAAAAAATGTGCAACCTCCCTTCCTTTATTGAAAAAGGCATGATGTTAAACATACTTTTATTCCACTAAAATCAGCCTAAAATCGGCATTGTTATGGCGCTTTAACCATAGGATCAAAGTGCTTCATATGATGTTGTTACCCCTGATTGGTTAGCTCATTCGTTCCTGGATCCATCTCAATTCCCTGGGGAGCACACACAGCCATGTTAAGCAGCCGTAGTTACTTGGGAATGCAATCAACCATGCACACAATTACAAACTTTGAATCTTACATTTGACAGACGCAAAGGGGAAACATTTACCTCAAAGTCACTGATGGCCTTCTGCCAGGCGGCAATCTTCTCGATGTTCTCGATGCGCCTCTTGCGGTCGTTGATGGTGACCGCCACGTCCTTCATGACCTCCAGGGCTTCTTGGAGTTCCTGGTAGTCGGCGTGCTGCGGCCGCGTGTACTTAAGGAGCTCCCTCAGCTGCAGAGGGTACTTGCAGATCTTTTGGACCGGGGTCAGCAGGAAACCTTCCAGGTTGATCTCGATCATGTTTTGGAGGAGACGGCAGGCCTGCGTTTCAGAAAGAGTAATAGCTGGTCTGTCATTTTGTTCATGGAAGTCACTTTTGAATCTTTTGCGACAGTACACTTTGTAGTTTTTAGATTTTTTTTTAAATTACCGCTGCACCGATCGGCTAAAAGTTGCATCTTCTAACAGATCAAATACCATGGTGACCGAGAAATTTCAGACATAACAATCCCGTGACTCAAATGCCAATGTCCTCGGGGCATGCTACAGTGTTGTAGTCGAGACCATTTCAAGACCAGGCAGAAGACCAGGCAGAAGACCAGGCAGAAGACCATGCACAAGACCATGCACAAGACCATGCACAAGACCATGCACAAGACCATGCACAAGACCATGCACAAGACCATGCACAAGACCATGCACAAGACCATGCACAAGACCATGCACAAGACCATGCACAAGACCATGCACAAGACCATGCACAAGACCATGCACAAGACCAGGCACAAGACCAGGCACAAGACCAGGCACAAGACCAGGCACAAGACCATGCAGAAGACCATGCACAAGACCAGCTTGTAACAGGCACAAGTAACGGGCATAAACCATGACAAAGGAATGCTTTTGTTACAGTTCATTTCAATAGCTTAAGACTTGGATTAAGACTGCTGGTCTTAATTGTGCTGGTCTTGTGCTGGTCTTGTGCTGGTCTTGTGCTGGTCTTGTGCTGGTCTTGTGCTGATCTTGTGCTGATCTTGTGCTGGTCTTGTGCTGGTCTTGTGCTGGTCTTGTGCTGGTCTTGTGCTGGTCTTGTGCTGGTCTTGTGCTGGTCTTGTGCTGGTCTTGTGCTGGTCTTGTGCTGGTCTTGTGCTGGTCTTGACTACAACATGCTATGGATGATCAATCAGCCACTCCCTGGGCCTGCTCCAGGGCTATAATTGTAAGTGGGTTATTTTGACCGAGAAACACTCTCAGCCTTTTGGTGGATGCAGGTGCGGTGGCCCCACTTTTGAAAGTGGGGGCCAAGCAGCGCTGGTGCCGGCTGGCTGCTGCCCTATGGTGGACTAGAATGTGAGGCTTCCAGAACAACGGATTACCAGTGTACTACAGTATGTAGGACATGTCCGACAGGCATGATTATAGTTTCCCGGGGGAGTCAGAGAGCTACAGGAATGTTTCCAAGTCAGAGCATTCCTGTTTCCTATAATTAAAGGAATGCTCCTCCAAGAATGTTGAGAATGGCACTATTCCCTCTATTCCCTTACCTCAAAGAATTGAGAGTATTTCTGCTTTTCTCTCAGCAGCTTGAGCTCTCGTAGAGCTTTAGGGTAGTTGTTGCAGTACTCGGAGTACGTCTCAAATCCGTTTTTCTGAAATGTGAAGAAGGAAAAAAAACTAGTAAATAGAAACATACACATGAATAATTTTCTCCTGTATTTTCATCATAATGCTGTTGATGTTTTTGCTGTTGATGTTTTTGCTGTCGTTTTTGCTGTCGTTTTTGCTGTCGTTTTTGCTGTCGTTTTTGCTGTCGTTTTTGCTATATTGTTACTATTGCTGCTGCAGATGCTGCTGCTGCAGCCAGCAGCATCTGCAGCAGCAGCTGCTGCAGCCAGCAGCATCTGCGACCAGCAGCATCTGCAGCTGCTACATATGATGCTGCTGCTGCTGCTGCTGCAGATGCTGCTGCTGCTGCAGATGCTGCTGCATATGCTGCTGCTGCTGCAGATGCTGCTGCATATGCTGTTGTTGCTGTTGTTGCTGCAGCTGCTGCTGCTGCAGATGCTGTTGTTGCTGTTGCTGTTTCTGCTGTTGCTATTTCTGATGTAGATGTTGATAATGGGAGGAAAAGGGGAATGGTGGATGACAAGAAGTGGGTAAGGTTGTTGTCAGAAACTTACATGTTCCAGGAAACAGCCTCCTATTCTGCTAAGCTGAGGTCTTTCTTGGATAATGGTAGCTTCTAGCTGGAGCAAGAAGCCCTTCTGGAAGCTGTAGATCTCCTCGATGTTACCAAAGAGGTTGTTCATGACCTCTTCTGAGAACATCTCTGGTCGATTACAGGCCTTGTTGATGTAACCCTGCAAGGAGCAGATGGAAATGATTGGCAAAAGCAGTAACATATACAGTGTTTCCCTACCATTTCCTTGCTGGGGCAGCCCCCCCCCCCACAAGAACGGCACAGAATTATCCATTATATAGTTGAAAAAAAAAATATCCAAATGCCAATAATTTGTGATATCCAATAAACTTGTATTTTGGTATTTTCAACCTCTTGAATACAGACGACGGCCATGCCCGCAGTTTTTATAAAAAAGACCACCTGGCTGGTTATTATCTATAGGTGCATTCCTGCACATACTCAATCCATTGTTTGCTATTGTTTGCATTACGCTTGGCTGCATAAGCCGGTATTGGCACACCAGCACCCTATTCATAACAGCCAGACAGAAGGGTTTAATTGCTACATGGAATTAAGCGATAGGTCTGTCTATAGTCTAAAACCCACCTCACAAACGTCGTGCAGGTTGCGGACATAGTCCCGCTCCGTCGTGATGATCTCCTCCACGACCTTTGCCCTGACCTGGTCGTTGCTAAGGAAGCTGAGGCTGACCTTGCGGTTCTTCCTGGACATGGGGCTCTTCTTAGACTGTTCCCGCTCCTCTTTGAGTCGTTCCATGCATTCTTCCACTGTCTCCCCCTGGCTGACCCGCAACTGCAGTCGCCAGAAAATTTGTTTGAGGAACAGTTACGATAGCGGATTAACATAGAAGTCGGACTTTCTCCAAGACTACATTTTGGACTACACTGGAGAAGACATGTACAAAGCAAATGTAAATACAATTGCAAAGTCACTCACCCTGAGGAAGTGGGCGGGCACCCAGCCCTCCACCTCATCTCGGCAACCCCACCACCAGTTCTTATCCCTCATGTCGGTCACCTCAATCACATCACCGGCTTTGAAGGCCAGCTCCGACTCGTCCATGGTCACATGATCCCAGAGGGCCTCGGCAAAAGTCGGCATGGTGTCGGGACTGTAGGCCTGGTGGGAAGAAAATTACAAATTCAATGATTTGTTTTCTGGAACGATTGAGGGCGCTTTTAAATGAAATATTTGGGGTATACCAACACTTCATTCATCAATTTGTGATGATGTTGTCATACTAATTCATTTTACAATTTGTCTGTTGGAGTAATTGGAGTATTAAAGTTCACTCAATTATAATTTGCTGCAATCAAAGTACGTTTACTGCTGCTTGTACTCTCAAAATACCATATTGTTAGAGCGCCCTCTGTCAGTCAGAAACATTGTCTTTTGTTACAAACTTTTAATGTTCCTAGACATTATGACCATCCACAAAAGTTTGAAACTGTTTATTTAAAAATCTCATCAACAAAAAAAACATAAGTGATACAAATTTCTGAATTTCGGGTTCTTCAAGTTGTTACCATTGAAACTTTTTGTCCAGAACTGCAGAGACTTAAGGAGTTTGTTGCAAAGATGCAGAAACCAGCACCAGATCATAATTTCTGTTTGAGGCATAGAGCTGGCAGTTTATCCAGGAAACTGGAATATTTAGAAAGCATGCAAATGCTTAGAAATACCCAATTTTCTCTGAAAGTGCCCTCCCTCAAATGTTGGCAAGATCAGAGAAGGGAGGTGATCATCGGAGCAAAATTTTGAAACAGTGAGAGAGAATATATTCTGCCGATAACTTATATTCATGCATGCAAAGTAACTGCCAAACCACCAAAAGATTTTGATCTTCATAAAGGAATAAAAACTCACTCGTTTGCCATTGGAAACTGATTTCTGAACAGACCAAATATGTGCAAGAAAGTATTGATTAGTGCCGGATCAAAAGGTGATGGACACAAAACAGGTGCGAGTCCCATAGAGTATGCCAGTGATGTATATACATTGCTGTACTAAGTTGGGAAGAGGACATTTACATGATCCGTGATGTAAATCAATCTTCTGAAATTAACTGTGCTGTACTCGTTAGATTTCCATACACCAGCTCGCCACAGTGAGATGTACGGCATATCAATTTGTTTGGGGCCAAAACTGCTCCTATTTTTTTACTTGATTTTGCGCGTGTCACGATTGTAACAAAATGTAATACAGTTGCGCATATGCGTGTGTGGAAAGGATAGGAAAACCCAGTGCAGTCTGTATGCGGCCCACGTGACTCAACTAAACAGCACGTACATGTAAAACAATAGCTTGAATGCTCGCGTAAGTGGGATTATGATTGGTGATCATCTTCTTTAACCCTAAAAGTACAGTTCTTAACAAAGTCCAATCAGAATAGTTTCTATATTATTATATCTTCCTTAACAACACTTTTTAAAAGAATGTCATATGGTGGCGCTGTTTCTATTTACGGTGAGTTGAAGAGACGTCGGTCTACTGAAAACCGGTGATAAATTGTGCTAAAACTACGATTTTTAACCTTAAAAGTATGGGCCTTCTTTTCACTCAAAATTCGATATTATATATCGGTTTGATGTTGAATTATGTTTTCTTCCTCATATTCTTTTAAGAAATCAGACTGTCGTTCCTCTTTTCAATGGTGTACACAAATCACAGGGTGCCATCTTGCCGACAAGACAATTCTTGCAAGGCTTGAGTGACTTTTATCCATCACTTTGCTTGCCCTCATTATTCTGGAGTCTGACCCACCTGCCCTTTACAGGGTTAAAGTTTGCTTCCTCATTAAAAGACGAATCAAAATTGTGATGGTACTCGTGGCACATACAAAACATACTGGATTGTTAACAACTGTAAGTTTATACAATAAATATAAAGAAAGCAGTTTTTGGAGTATCATTTGGGCAGTATTATGGTTGAGTACTGTTTCATGATTACAAGTGCGAGTGTGAATACAGGAAAAGTATATTCAGTATGAGTACAACAGACATCATGTAGCTGGAGTTTATAAAGTGGGCGGGCCGTGGGAAGCCAAGGAGGTTTGAAGTACCTTAACAAAAAAGTTTGTTTCTGTTTCCTTTATTTGAAGCAGCCAATTGTGGCTCCCGCAAGGGAAATCGGACATAAGTCGCATTATCTATTTTTGAAGAATTCCAATTTACATCAACATCATAATAAAAAAAATCACGATTCCTGTTTTAATAGTCAAAATACTGTAATTTAAAGCATATCCAATCACCTGGTTTGCTTTTGCATAGAGACCATTAGGCCTAAAATGTAGACATTTGAGTCTGGCGTACATTTCCGAAAAAAAATCATGTAAACTACGTATTATTTGTTTATTCTCAATGCTGAATTTACGGCTGTATTCGATAAACCAAAATATCGTATAACAGTAAAATTGTTCACCATTACGAAGCATTTACAATATATATTTTATAATGGAATGGAAATCTCAATTTTCAAAATGTCCAACTTATGTCTGATTTCGCTGGCTGGTGCCACCATTGTAGTGTAATCGATCATAGGTATCAGCGAGGCAAAAACAAAATTTTCTTTACTGCAAATGATGTCACCAGAAAGTGGTATTTTTCTGTTCAGAGCCTCAAACTACGCAAACACAAAATGACATTAAAATTTTGTTTTCTTTCTTTTATTTCTTCCGTTTCCCTCGTTCTGTATCTCTGATGAACTCTTTGCCTTGGACATGTTTTCCTTCATTTTATGATGGTCTCTCTTACGTCAAGAGGAATATTAAGTCCTGCCTCTTGCATCTTTGATTCTATATTTTTTGGTTTTTTTTCCTCTCTGTAACTTCCATGCCTCGAGTGGCTCCTATAGCCTTGTTTGGGGCGAACTTGCATAAAAATAAATAAACAAATAAATAAATATGTATTCGTCACTTGCTTCAGAACCAGCAATAAAATATTCCCAATTAGATTTCTGTGAACCTCGAGATGTGGCAAGGCACACTGACCACTGACCATTTCACTGACCATTTCATACAAATTCATCCATACCTGCACATTATATCTACATTCTGATTTCCTTCCCTGCACTATATTTATAATACACAATTGGTCACACTTCAATATTTTATTAGTTCTTGTGATAAATGCTGGCAGTAGCCGTACTTACCTCAAAGTTATACTGGTTGCCAAAGGTGGAGAGGACTTCACCGACTTCAGTGCCAATCACTGAAAAAAAAAGAAAAAAAAAAAAAAAAAAAAAATTTAATGTTTCTTGAGCTATTTACTCTGGGCTGTAACCCTAACAGAGCCTGGTTATTTTAGCTCTCTCATAGTCGTGTGGGGGATAATTAGCCCCCTCCCTCAGATCTTGGCCAAACAGTAACAGATGTGAATGAAATTAAATATGAAAGTGTGAATGCCTATCATATTTACTGCTGAAAAATTTCATTTCAATTAACCAGTTCGCGCCGGGAATATTTTTGCCGAAAATTTTTATTTTCAAAAAAGGCAAAATATAGCAGCCAACTTCTGATATACAGCCAAACGCCACAAATACTGATTTGCAAGAGTCATTTCAACAGTATTTGTACAATTATTTCTCTCGTAAATTGTAGAACAACAGGCCGTGCACAGCGGCCAAGTTCAAGTTCAACACACGGTCCGCCTCCACGGAATTCTCGGACTTTGTGTGTGTGTACAAAACAAATGAGGGATTAGCGTGTTGAGACGTCACCCGGAGGTGAGTCGCGGCAAGCTTGACGTTTTAACCCGTCAGCCGTGCCCGTGTATAAAAACAGCCAGATCGTGTTAACACGTCCTCGGACACGAACTGGTTAAGCAAACAATTTTGTAGTTAAAGGATGCATTATACACGCAACACCATATGTGGCGTCCGTAAGTCGCAAGACCTATTTTTGAGTAATTGCATTTTAGGCCTACATAAAAATTGTCAAAAAATCACAATTCCTGTCAAAATACTGTAGTTTAAAGCATATTTAATTCAAAATACCTGGTTTGCTTTGTGTTGAGACTATTAATATGTGTACAATTTGACATTTTAAGTCTGGCCTAGTTAAAAAAACAAATTGTGTAAACTACGTATTATTTTACCATTCTCAATGCTGAATTTACGGCTCCATTCGAAAACCAAAATATCGTATAACAGTAATTTTTTTCACCATTACAAAGCTTACATCATATATTTTATTATGGAATGGAAATCTCAATTTTCAAAATTTCCAACTTGATTTCGCTTGCTGGTGCCACATATATGAGGATGCACAGTTTCTATGTACAAGGTTATTGAAGCAATCACTGCACAAATCATGAACAAAAAAACACTTCCAATAAAACTATGTGGTCAATACTACTTGAGACTTAAAAAAAAAAATAAAAAAAAAAATAAAAACAATAAAAAATATTTTTATATATATATTACTAACGGTCTGCAAGTGAGCTTTTTCTGGATGCCGGCTCCTCCTGTTCGGCCTCAAGCAGCGACATGTGATCTGGGATGCTCTTGGGCCGAGGAAGGTTGCCCGACTCCGCCTTGTCCATTTCCTCTTTGATGGAGGGTGGGAAGCTAGCCACGCCATCCCAGCCTCTCTCATGAATGCTGGAAAGCTCTGACTGGGCACGGCGTCTGAGGTGGGTGTGGGCCTGGCCGACATTATCTGTGGAGATTTTTAAAAATGAGAAATTGGTGATCGAGAGTTTGCACTTTATACTTGAAAAATGAGTAGTTCTTGGCTGTGAGGGTTTAGATTGTCCTGGACTGAATTGATATGAATTTGCTTGCATGGTTTGGGAATGGGTATGGCATGGAGGTAGTTATGGTTATGGTTCGGGTTGGGGTTCGAATTCATTGCTTCTATTGGAAATAAATTGGATTGGTTTGATTTGGATTACCGTCATTTTAATTGGTTGGGATGGTTGTGGATTGCCTTGTAGCAAGAACTAAGTTGTTTAAATCCATTGTTGTGGATTGTTTGACGAATTGTTTAAATCCAGTATGACAGGCTTGATTTGATTTGATTGGACTGGCTTGGCTTGACCTGGTCTGGTTTAAATTGCATTGGATTGAATTTGATGGGTTTGGAGTTTAAATGATTTATCAGGTTGGATTAGATTGACAGAGATGGTATTGAATAGGACATGAATAGGTTTACCGTATTTCGATTTGAGTGGTTCAACTTGGTTCAGTTTGGCTTGGTTTGGTTTGGTTTGAATTGAATTGAATTGGGTTGGATTGATTTTAATGGAATTTCTTTCTTTTATGAATTATAAGTTAAAAAGTCGTATCCTCATTGTATGAGTGATCTCCACAATGTCGCTTCCCAGGTTGTATCGTAAAATTGGGTGTGATCCCTGGCTATACGGCATTCTGGGTTTATGACTTCTGACTATAGCGCCCACCCGAACAAAGATACTGACAATTTGGGAGACCGCCAACGTAGGGCAAGATACCTCAGTTGGTAGAGCGCCGGTACGGTAACCCGGAGGTCGCAGGTTTGAATCCCGCTCCTGCCAGTTTTTTTGTTCACTTTGAAAAGGAATTTCTTTGGATTAAATATATTTAGATTAGATCAACTATACTCCAATTCTACTAAAACAATATGAGAATAAACCATTTTGTCTTACAAGGGATAGAACTTTTACAACCACAAAGTTTAATTTGCAAGAATGCACTCCTTTGACGTTAAATTCATCCCTACTGCCTGTCCAAATTTTCAGGCCCCCCCCCCCCCCCCCCTTACGTACCTTCCTCTTCGAACTCCTTGATGACACCACTGATGGTTTTCATGTCTCCCGGGTCAGTCTTGATGCGGCGGGGCAGATGGAGAGGCTTGGGCAGTCTCTTCAGGTCTTCCTGCATGGTCTTTTTGGTGATGTCCTCCGCCAGGGAGAAGGTGACTTTCTTGGGGGAGGTGATGGCTTCAGGGGTCTCCAGGGAAGCGGCAATAGGCTGGGAGTTGAGAGGAAGGCTCAGTCGAGAAACCATCCGCCTCCTGGACTTGGTGACTGGAGATCAGACAGATTTAAAAAGGTGATACAATGGTCGGTTCTTTTGGGCATTTAAATTAGTAAGCCACTCATAAGTGGCTTTTGTAAATGTCTTATTCAGAAGAAAAAGTGTCCGACAAAGCCACTTTGAATAAGGCGGCAGCTCAGACGTCGGAACATGCCTGTCTGGAACAGTGTGTGTTCCTGTTTACTGCCCACAATAGTCCCAGCCTTGTTTCCATCTTGTCATTGGCTAATACATGTATATTTGCTCGTGAATATATATCTCCTCCAGTGTGTAGCAGTGTAAGCATTGAGTAAAACAAAATAAGCCGATTCGTTGGAGCTACTCGAGTGGCTTTGTGGTAAAGCGTCTGATTTTGGATCATTTGCACAGGGATTTGTTTCTAAAGGTGGCTATGTTCCGTTTCTCTTTTCTTTTTTTGGGAAAAATTTTCTGTTAAAAACAGTTTAGAGCAAACTTAAAAGATTGCTTTTTTCTTCCAATTTGTGGTTTGGAGGATTTACTATTTTTAGGGGAAAAAATCAGAGAACCAGTCTTGCAACTCCTAACGCAAAGTACACAGAATCTTGCTAGCCAATCACACGATGCCAACAAAAGTGATGACTAATGCGCAGTTCCTCTCAGGAATGCGCCATGTTCAAGGTGTGTTCCCAAACGAAACAGGACATCCCCCAACAGAGGTGGTGTTTCTGATGGAACATTCTCGGCATTCCAACTTTTAAGATTCTCCCTAAGAAAGAGATCGGTTTGACAGCTGATCAGTTGAATTTTAACAGTTTTCAAAATTAATTTATGAAGGACATAACTGAGCTCCAACAGTAAACTGGAATTTGTTTAAGATTTAAGATCTGTAATGAAAGCAAAGCAAATTCCTGGTACGATTTCTATCTGAAAATGTTGAAGAAAAAATAACTCCGAAAAATACAAGAGTAACACTTCAAAAATTGATAGAAAAATGCATTAGAATCTTCAACAGTCGGACTTTGTTCAAACCGTGTTATCATGGTATCTACATCAAATTTGCATTTTGAGTGCTTCGGCAGGATACATACTTCCAGTTCCGGACTCGCGTCGACCAATCGTCACAGCCGACAGCTTCCTCTCCTCGGTACCGCTGCCGTTGGCCATGCCCTGACTGTCCCCTGACCCCTTCTCCCATTGCAGGTCGACGATGTCAGAAGACAGAGGTCGTGACGGTGGGTTGCTGCTACCCAGGGACGAGCAGGGACTACACAGGTTACTGCTAGATGTGTCACTGTCACCCTACATATGACACATGAAACTTCTTGCAGTCATTTATTTTCCAGGTTGTATTGCAAAGTTTCGGCGTTGATACCTGGCAATTTTAGCATTATGGGTTAACGATCCCCTGAACAAAGTTACAGACAACAGGGTTGATATTGGCCGAAAACAAGAATACCCACAAGAATGTATACATTCTTAGTCCTTATGATTATTATAAGAAAACATAGTACATTACTAGTGTTGTAGTAGAGACCATTTCAAGACCATGCACAAGACCATTCACAAGATCAGCTTGTTATACAGGCACAAGTAACAGGCATAAACCACGACAAAAGGAATGCTTTTGAATAGCTTAAGACTTGGATTAAGACTGCTGGTCTTGTGCTGGTCTTGTGCTGGTCTTGTGCTGGTCTTGCAGGGTCTTGTGTGGTCGTGTGATGGTCTCGACTACAACACTGTGCATTACATATTGGACTGCAAGGGGCCCTTAGTTTGGGCTTATCCTGGATCAAAAGGGCCTATAGTTGTGGAAAGATTAAAGTGCAACCTTACCGCTAAATACATCTCTTCTGCTGCCCTGTCCTTGACGATTCCACTATCCACACTGCTGCCAGGGATGTTCTCTGTGCTCAGGTGCATCGCTACCAGCTGAGCATTCTCCATCGGCGACAGGCCCCGCTTCCGCTGCCGGATCGGATTCCTCAGAGAATTAGACCGTTGGAAGTTGGACCCACCCAGCTGATCTTCCCCCTCCTCATCCTCTTCGATCTTCCGGGAGGGCATGCCGTGCCAGGTCTTCCGCAGCGCAGTGTCCTTGTTCATGGGAACCGGGTGGAGCGTGAGCAACTCACGGTGAGGTAGCTCAGGGGTGTTATTGCGGATGTTGGTTGTGTCTGCGAGCGGTGTCATAGATACCTTCCGAGGAGTCGGAGAATCATCATCCTCCTCTTTCTCCACTTTTCGTATCTCCTCTGGTGGCTCCACTGGATCTAATTTAACTATTTCTGGTCTTGGTTTGGTTTTTGCCTGCCCCTTCTTCTTGCTCCACTGTCTTATCCTTGACAGGAGAACCTTTGGGGAGACGGTTTTCTCCTTGGAATCCTCCTCCTCTTTCAGTGAACTCCGAAGCGGAGAATTCTTCTTCATCACCGGAAGCGTTGCTGATTTGTCTTTCTCTGGCATTGGGATAGCATTTAATGAATCGTCCAACACACGTGCTGAGTCATCTGAAGCTGTTTGGAATTGTGCTACTGATTTCCACATTCGGATACTTGGGAAGCTGGATTGGGGACTCATGGTGGAACCTGGTAGAGAAGCCAGGCTACCCCGACTGGTAGACCTTTGAAGGCTCCCCCTCGCGTGGTAGTTGGGGGTCGGTGGGGTGCCAGGAGGGGTGCCAAGAGGGGTGCTAGGAGGAGACTGTTCTGTCAGCTGCATCAGCTCTTGATTGAGCTGGCTGATGTGGGACACCATCTGGAGCTCTGAGGTCTTCTCCAAAGAAGCAGCGTGCTCTTCCCGAAGGTCTAGAAGACCCTCACTGAGAGCAATGGCCATGCTCTTTTTCCTCCTACTAAAAGCCTGCGTGGAATCTCCAAGAGATGCACGTGTCTTCTCGCCCACTGCTTTGTCATTTATTTCAGTCTGAACTCGTAGAGTCAACCCCTGGCCTCGCTTTCTGGTTCTTGGTGGGGTCATCGGGGTGGTTTCATTGGTTGCGGGGCTGGAGGGAGTCGGGGAAGTTTTTATCTCTCTGTCTCGTTCTATCCTGAGTCGGGTCTTGTGACTGACGTCATCCAGCTTCCGCCGCGTGTCCTTCATACTTTCGGAGCCAGAACCCGATGAGGACTGTGGCCGATTCAGTTTCGGTCGGTTGTTGTTTGTGGTTGATGCATCCCTGACAGGACTCCTGCTCCCGGAATTCGCCTCCTTGGTGCTATCTCTGTTTTGAAATCCCATGGTTTCCTTGTTCTGCCTGTTGGCGTCTAAGTCCGGGTCAACAATCAGATGCTGCTTGAGGGAAAATCGCTTCCCCACTCCCGCCGACATGGCGACGGCATCCCGCATGGTGCTCTCCGATGGATGGTAAACTGTAGGGCTTCTGGGTGACACTCTGCGATCTGCCTCCCGGCAAGACAAGCCAGACTGGAAGGAGTTCCGGGCCTTGGGGTCTAGCTTCCAGACGTCGCCCCCATCTTCGGTTTCTTCCTTCTGTCGATCAGTGTAGACAGATTCCAACTTGGACTTCAGCTCGTCCGGGGGCAGGACCCAGGGGGAGAAAATGTGAATGGGAGCCGTCTTGAGGGACCTGGAGGATTCCTTGCTGCGATCTGTCAGGATGTCTGATTCGTCCTCAATTTCATCATCATCATCCTCGGAAAGATGTCTCTGGATGCATTCGAGTGGAGTGAGGGGACTTACAGATTCATTCTGGTTGCAATCCTGTATTAGTAGCGAGATCAAGAATGACAAATCAATTAATGTTGTCCATGAAATCACACAGAGGCCAACTTCAGTTGCAAACAGGTGTTGCTCATAATTCACCATAAGCACATTTCACTGCTGGATCTATCAGTACGACCCTGTATGTGCAAATTTCTATTGTTGTGTCACGTAAAGTTTGACAGAGCTTTAGGAATAGCTGTACATATTTGTTACACAGTTTTTGCAGGTGTAAAGTAAAGTGGTTCGGGGACAATAGCCCAAAAAAATAGAAAATAATACAAAATTAAAAATTAAACCAATCTCCTGTCCCGAAAAAGATATTTGTTAGACGACACTATTTCTTGAGTGTGTAATTGCTCACAAAAATCTCAAACAATTTCCGAAATCATAAAAAAAAAAATTTCAAAATATGATTTTGCAAAAATAATTTTAGACCCCAAAAAGTTTGGTCTAAAACTGCATTTAGTTCTTGATTGGTAAAGTCCCCCTCTCTCTCCAATGAAATGGCATTTATTGAGGCTGGTCATTGAGAATTTGTACCTGCACAGACTGCCGCGGAAAGAAATTCTTACGTGGGTCCTTGAAAAAAAGGATTCTTGCCCGTGCCAATTCAGAATGAATTTGAAACCCTCGACTGTTGTGATGCAAGGCTTTACAAAAGTAACAAGTCCTGGTCATTGTCCATTATATTCTTAACAGCCCCTTTTTGTGTCAGGTGAAACTATCATATTAAAACTCTTTCCTCCACGGCTGCAAATCAAGCAAAAATCCATTCACAAGAAACAAGATCAACAAGTATCTGCTCCGAAAAACTCTTCTGTACTCGATTAAAAATGACGCCTTTGTCTTGCGGTAAGGTTACAATAACACCGACCAGCGGTGCAAAATTTCACTGGAGGGAAGGTATAGAAAAAAAGCATTCCATAGTCTTTTCTTTCTATTCAACTTGGATGTTTGTAATCAATATTTCCAAAGGAGCCGGGTTGGCGTAACCAACTCCCCCGAGCCCAGCGAGTGGTCATTGTGTTGTATTGTTCCTCTTTTGTCCAGCCGGCCTGAGGGACATGAGGGGAAACCCGACAGGTGACGGGGCTCGGGTGACTTAAGGGAATAAGGGTCACTAAGGGCATAGCCGTTCCTGGACTATAATATCAGGGTTCAAGCTGCCGGCTGCCATAAAATATTCTGAGACCATAAAGAAAATTTGGCTTTTATCCAGACCATGTAGCATGAAAAAAAAATGGCAAGAAAAATAGGACTTGTAGTTTTTCCTCCACACTCATTTAATACCCATTGGGGCCAGAAATGGAAACTATTTGGGTACACAATTATTACTCAAAGTTTGAGAAATGTTAGTGTCAAAAACAGGACAAAACTTGAGACACCATCCAAAAAGAACCCCACTCCCCTCAAAAAATAAATAAATGAAACAAAAATAAAACAAAAATAAAACAAAAAATAAGACATATTTTAAGAGGTGTACAATTACACATACACAATACAGGTACAAGTATGTGGTGCGCAGTTTCAGCTTAATTTAGAAATTGCTTTGCTCTACGTAAAATTGTATTAACCAAACTGCATTTGACACAGATGACAGCTTCTGCACTGCATTCAATGCCAGTACCCGCTGAGCTAATAAATAAATGCTTCAGTTGACTAAATCTTGTTGTCGGCCTGTCAACTCCAATTCGGCCAGCTCAGCCTGAAGTGGCTGTCAAGTATGGGATAATTGGTCTGCAACCTGCCAATATTACTGAATCAGGACAGTAAATGGTCACTGGAGGCCTAGCCATGGGGTTGACAACCCTTCAATTGAGGCTTGTAAACAGTTTGACACTTGGGCCTTTGTAAAAACTACAGTTTGCATTGACTTTTGCAGAAACATAATTAACACACCAATTACTGTATTACTATGAACTGAAAAGGTAAAGCCTCAGGAACAACTACTGCTGTACTCAATTTGTTTACATGATGAACTGTACATGTGTATTGAATTTTTACATTTATTGTCGAAACCCTGAATAAAAAATCTCGTATCCAGTACTGAGTAGTGCAGCAAGGACTTTTTCATGGGGTGGGGTGTTGAGTTTTGATTTACCAATCCTACCACCCTTACAGTTTTCCTGGGCCCTGGTCTCAACAGATTTCCAGGGAAATTGTCCCAATTTTCAGACCTATAGACGAATTCGCCTAACAAAATTGGAAGCCATTTTTACGGCGGTGCCGCGCCTGCGTGCAGGCTGCCCGCGTTCTTCAATTTGAGTCGCGTGCTTATTTTGGCAAGTTGTAAACAACCCGTTGGTCGAAGCTGCGTCGAGCGCGTGCGTCTAACACGCACGCGAGCACCTCGCCACCGCAGTAAATGCTTCTAATTTTGGTCGCCGGATTAGTCTATAGACCTAGAACTAATAACAGAACCTATAGGCCTAGACCCGAGAACTTATATTAGAAAATCAAATTGTGTATGGGTTATGGGAACATTTCAAGGCAACAACTAGATGTGGAAACTGCCTCTGGTAAGTTCCAAGCCTGTTGGCCCACACATGGGCGTCAACAGCTTATGAAAAGTGGGGGGAACATGAGCCCCAATTAGTGATCTGTGTCCTGGGGAGTTATCTAAGGGGAGGGGGTGTCCCCTTGCCCTTAGAGATTGTTTGCATAATTAAGGGTGCTTAGGTGCTAAATGGTGCTATATTTTGTTAAAGAATTGTATATTTCTTGAAGAAAAAATATTGAAATTTATACTATTTGTTCAAACTAATCATGCTACAAAAAACTGACTACGAAAATACATACGCACGCAATACGATCTTTGGCTTTCAGTGCGCATGTCTCAAAAAAGTGTCGCTGGCATTCTGCACCGCACGCCGTTTGTGCATAGTGAGCAGCATTGGAAAACATGCCTGCGCGGCTGGCTTCTAATATGTTCCTACTGTACGGTACAGGAATATTAAGTGTCCACCTCCTCTGTCTCCGTGAGTAACGTTATAGGTCTACCTAGTAGGCATACACGGCGGCAACGGTTCGTCTGCCTCTAATTTTTGATGATTTTGATAATGAGTCGAAAAATGGCTGTTTTCACTAATATCGAGTTTGATTCTATTTGAGTCAGCAATTGATACAAAAAATCGAACATATGCCTGCCATTTTTTCTTATTATTGTTCTGAAAAGTGGGGGGGACAAACGATATGATATCCCCCCCACTTTCAAAAGTGGGGGGGGGGGGGACATGTCCTCCCCCCGTCCCCCACCTGTTGACGCCCATGGGCCCACAGAAATAAATCCAGAAAACACACTTCCCAAGCTGCCAAAGCCAGCCAAATATTTCAGCCGAAAAAAAAAAGAAAAAAAAACCAGGTGGAAGGCATAATCCATTTTGCCACAGCGAATGTTATTTCCCCCAGTCTATACATTCTATCAAGCTTCTTTCTGCTGAGTGCCATTGACATCCATTGTGGACACGCACGACTGGTTGCGTCAAAGAACTCTTACCATCCAAAGGGGATATATAATGTCCATTTTCCCCCTGGAGGAATGGACACAGGAAACTAAAGTAATTCTTATGGGGGGCTGAGATTTATCCCGGCAAGAAAAAAAATGTCAAATCGAAAGTCAGTGAACTGCATCCTGGGCTTACACATTATTCTCCTACTCGAAGTACATTTGGGACATTGCTCTCTCGAAAATTATGTTGTACATTTCAAAGTGGAAAGAGTACGCATTTAGCTTGTTTGAATGTAAAGAAATGTTATATTCAAGGGATGTCTCTAATTTTAAATTTTGTATTTTAATTCTTTCTGGTAAAGAAACCAAGGATTTCTTAAAAGGGCATCGTGCTGTAGCTCGGAAGCCTGAAGAAACCTGCAAGAAAATGACGAAGACATGTTTGGTTTATTCTGGGGGGAACCCACGGAATCGGGCAGGGACTGAAAACCCAATCTGCATGTCAGCCCTGGTGGGATTCGAACCCTGGTGACATCAGCGGAAGGCGAGGAAAGTACGACTAGGCCAACTTGAGTGAATTCTGAAAACCTTTAAATGGCTGTGAATTAGATTCACAAATATAATTTATCCTCATAATTTTCAAGTTATTGAGAATAGACTGGATATTGAAGGCAACAATAAGAACCTGTAAATGTCAAACCTCAAAATGCATCAGGTCCAGAGTTGTAGTCGGGTCCCTGCAAGTCCTTTAGCAAGTCCAGTCAGAAGTCCTTTCATAAAGCCCGTCACAAGTAACTGGATGAACAATGACAAAGGAATGCCTTTGTCAATGCTCATTTGAATAGCTTGTGATTGGAATTAGGACTGGAGGGCTTGTGATGGACTTGCAGGGACTTGTGATGGACTTGCAGGGACTTGTGATGGACTCGACTACATCCCTGATCAGGTCACGGCATACGTTTTGCATTTCAATAGTTACTTGGTCTTCATTTTGACGGAGCGGGATCACAATTGGGAGTTCAACTTCGTAGGCAGACTGCAGCTGATCAATAATATCGATGCCGTAGGCTTCATGTGAGCTTTCACAGTGGCTGCTAGTCATACAAAGTTTGTGCTTCAAACCAAAGCATGGTCCGTGCCGACATTAACAAACTTGGCCCGTGGGTTAGGTACAAAAAGTGTGGGAATGACACCATTCACACTTCTGTATATACATTTATATGCAGTATTTTTTTCAATGGAAGTCGAGAGCCACTCTAGGTAAAGGG
Organism: Hippasteria phrygiana; assembly: GCA_037893225.1. NCBI lineage: Eukaryota > Metazoa > Echinodermata > Asteroidea > Valvatida > Goniasteridae > Hippasteria > Hippasteria phrygiana. The sequence continues at coordinate 3,821,751 of JAZGUH010000202.1, forward strand.
CGACCACAGAGGTGGTGGGGTTGGCCACATTTTAGGCTGCCAGCCCTACCACCCTTACAGTTTTCCTGGGTCCAGATCTAAATACAGGAGAAATCTTCAAGAGATACCAAAGAAATTATCTCAATTTTCAGACCTATAGACAGAGGTGCACTGTTAAAATTTTTGCTGTATATTTACAGTGTTTTCGTATATCAATTGGCACCACAAGGGCTACTTTTGTGGACAGTCGATCTACTTAAGTTTTTATTGTACCTCAACAGACATTTTCGTTGTGAAATAACTGTGCCAGCTACTTATGTGATAAATTTATTCTTCTGTAAGTTTGTCTATACATTAATAACAGACAAACTTTAACATGATTTTTGCGCACACAAATTTCCTCAATTCTGATTGGTCAGCTGCCGCATAATGAGATTCATGTAGGATAACAGTAGATTCTATGTGAATGAACGAGTCAAAAAAGGAGCTCTGTACATTTACAGAACTTCTTTGTAAATGTACAGTTTACAATTGCGCAGTTGTTGATATACAAGGAATTCCTTGTAAAAATAACACGATGTTTGTAACAGCGTTTCTATGTGGTTATACAGAAAGAAACTCTGTAAAATCGTTGTATCAGAACGTAACCTTTAACAGTGTGGGAAATTTAACTTCTCACCTGGTGAGACCAACTCACAGTGGAAGAACATAAAAAAGGTTGAAAAAGAATCATTTGGGTTGCAAAAAACAGATTCAACCCAATAGCATGAAAAGGCAACAGTGGTTTTTGTTTCTAAATCTTATCTGATCTACATTATGCTATCCTATAAATCTCTTTGAAATAGATAAAAAACAAAAAACAAATGAATATAGGGGAAAGATCCATCCCTAGTAACACAATATTTCTGACCATTTCCTGAACCCAAATTGACAAAAATGAAGTCAATTTTCCAAGTATTGCCAAAATTAATTGATTCCAACTTGAATCACACAGAAAGAAAAAAAATCACCCGGTATATAACCCTGGCGTAAACATCTCTAAGTTCCTGGGCAAGATGATATCTTTCCCTAAACAGATCAAATATTTTGCTGAAGTTTTCCCAGGCCTGAAAGTCTTTGTCAGACGAGAAAACAATGAGTTTCACGCAAGTGTCAATGACAGTTTTGGGTGGAATTGATACTACAGTGAAACACAGATTAACCCTGACCATTACAATGGCAGAGGTGAACAGATTACACATAAATTTCCATTAATTCCAGGTATGAAACTTAACTTGACGATGTTTTCCTTCAATTTTGGAACCCCCCCCAAAAAAAAACAAAAAACAAACAAACAAACAAACAAACAAACACCCAAACAAACACCCCAACAAACACCCAAACAAAAAACAAACAAACAAACTGAGAAGTTCCTGCTGAAGCCACACTTACAATAACAAATTAATGAATTCAAATACTGATTTGATTACATTCGATTTGATTCGATTCAATTCAATTCAATTCTCCGTTCTTTGCTTTGCTTTCGTATTTTAATTTTTTTTTAAATTTTTTTTTTTTGGGGGGGGGGGGTACACACCCAAGAGCCGTTATACAACTGCCTAGGCTCTACAGTTCTAAATCCATTAAAGTATAACCCTACAGTGCTGTGTGGATTATGATGGTTAGGAAATGCTACTGAATGCCGAGCAGAACACATGGTTCTTTACTTAAATGTAAATACAAAATAGATCCACAAACGATATGGGAATTCATGGTGTAAATGAGCAACAAGTTCATACTTCAAACTTTAAAGGTGAATTACAACAATGTTTGTCTGACAATTTCCATTAATTGTATACACTTTGGTGTTCAACAATGTGAGAATGCTTAAGCGGTCAAAGTGCTAAATTTTTTGAGAAACTGCCAAAAACATTTGAGGATTTTGCGGCACTTAATTATCTTGTAAAATGATACTTGTCTTTAGCCCTTGCGTACGGATGACACAAAATGGCACCAAAAAGCAGTGGCAGCTATTTGTGCAGTTTCAATCCATTGTTGGAGTATTGTGTATGTTACGCTTGACTGCACAAGCACACTGTGTCCGTTTCGCTTGGCTGCCAGAGCCGGCACGACACCCTGGCGCCTCCTGTAAATAACTGTACTTAGGGGGCCTAAGGGCTTAACACCATCCAGAATTTTACCTGTAGCTGTAAGAATGCTGTAAGAATAATGAAGAATCCCCTCCTGTAAATACTTTCAGTGATTTTTAGACAAATTTCTATGACCTCTCTTTAAACTTACTACAAGACACTATGAAGGACCCAATCTCTTCTTTAGCACTTTTTCTTTGAACTCTTGACCAAAAACCTTATTCAATATTCAACGCGATGTCAAAGATGTAAATAGAATGATTTTCACTTTCCAATGCTACAAAACGTACCCTTTTGTAACTCACCAAAGCTCACATGATCATTCAAATCCGGAGAATAAAAAGACCGGGCTTCCAAGGTTTACAGATAATGTAAGCTATTCTTGACTACCATATTTGCCTACAAATGCATCCGAGTAAACAAATCCAGCAGAGAGAGGATTTAAGGGAGTCTGACGGCAAAGACAGGAATTATTATTATTTGTTGACCTGACAAAGACATCCGCTGCGACTATCCTTGACATATTTGAATGACACAGTAACAGGGATATGACAAGGTCAGCGGTGATGTAGTTGAGTCCGTTTACTAGAGTCTGATTCCAAAACAGTGCAAAAGACATTAACACTAACTACCCAAAACCTTACAAACTCCAACACCAGGTTGTGTTGAATTTTGATGGGTTCAGGACTGGTAGAGCCTTGGCACCATTACTTTACATGGAGCTATGATACCCCAATTTGTTCAAGTCCAAAAAATGTACCATAGGTATACTGCACAGTGTTGGATTTTGACAGGTTGAGGACACTTCCTAGAAAATTCCTAGGGGGTTAGGGTTAATGAACAGGTGCGGATCCAGGATTTGTTTAAGTGGAGGAGAACAGCCAAAATGGGACGTTGCGAGGGGTGAAGCCCCTCGGCAGGGGGTTTAAGGAGCTGTTGGGTTTTTGAGTAAATAAAGACCGATTCAATACAGTCTCTGTTTGTATCTTATTACTCCATGAATTATTTTCTTTTATTGTAGGGGGTTGTGTTTGGTCACCACTCCCATCAGTCTTTTTGTCAAAATTTGACATGGGGCACGTACCCAGTGGCCCCCTCCCTGGATCCGCACCTGATGAAGTATGCTGGAATCCTGGGTCAAGACTGGGCTCAGACCAGGGCTCAATTGAAGTCTGGAATTGAGTCCATTTTGAAGTTTTGGACTTTAGGTGAAGTTTTATTTACCTTTTAAACCAAAAATATAGGCCTACAATCTTTGAAATCACACAAGATGTACATCTATCAGTGACATCCGGGGAAGATCAAGGATTTTTAGAAAGGGGGGGGGGGGGGGGAGGGGTACAACCTTTGAGAACAAAACCGGAATGTGTGACTTTCAAAGGCATGAAATTTCATCATTTAAAAAACTTTGAAAAAAGTTAGTTTGTGGCAATAAGGGGGTGGGAGAATGAAGGGGGTGGGAGAATAAAGGGGGTGGGGGGGGGGGGGGGGCATGTACCCTCATCGAAATCTGCAATGGCATGCGCAAAAGAAAGACAATCAGAAATGCACAAAAACATCAGTCTAGGCTACATGTGGAATTAGCCGAAATTAAAGTTAGGTTTAAGTCACTGACAAGTGAACAAGCTAATTTTACCTTAAACATTAATGCAACTGAATGCACAAGAATATTACACTCTAAAAAACGGATTGGTTGAAAACAACCAATATATTGGTAGGATTGGTAGATATGTGTCTAACCAATTCAATTGGTTGGACACATATCAACCAATATATTGGTTGTTAAATAACCAATATATTGGTTATTTCAACCAACCCATTTTAGAGTGTAGTCTATGTGGAATTAAGCCTAAAGTTTAAGCTCAGTTTAAACCACTGAAAAGTGAAGAAAAAAATTTACCGACCAGCCACAAAAATTTAACTCGTTGGCATTGCAAAGTACAATGTCTGTACACGTATAATAGGTTTACTGCATGATACATACATCTGCATTACAGACACGAAAAGAACTACAAAACAACTATGAGTGCTCTCTGTTAACAAAAGGCTCCACCATTTTGCTCGTTCGTGTGCAGATAATCCTCCCGACAAATCAGATAAGAAAAGTCTGGTTACCATGCTGTGTGCACGACGATGGCAATGATCAGAAGAGCTACAGTGCATTGGCATGATGGGAAAACTGCTCTCGTCTCGCCCGACAATCTTCAAGAACTACCCGTTTCATCCGGTCGACCTACATCAACTAAGTACGCAACCTCCTCGAGAGGTCCGCATTTCGTCACGTCCAATACTTTTGTTAAGTTGGCATGACTCAACAAACGGAACCAACTGGCTGAACAACACGGACCTAATTTTCCACTACAGTGACAACCCTCCCCCCACCCCCCCGACTTCACAATTTGATGAGGGAACATCTAAAAACAAATACACCTCCTTTGGGGCGAGCTCGGGCGGACATGTACTGTGGTTGATAAAAGGATGGCATGTACTTCGAAGTTGCTCGGTTCGATGTCATAAAACTCTTGGGGGTTTCATACGCTTCATGTAATTTTTTTTCTGTTTTGCGGACTCTGATCCGATCAGGTTAATTTTTGTGCACACATTGAATCTTTTTTTTTTTTAGTAACTGGGTCACAGGCTATTTGCATTTTGGCAAATAAAATCCGACTGGAATTTTATTAGCATTTTTCTTTGTACATGTATGCAAATTCAACATTAAAAGGAAACTTTTCAGTATTTTGTGCAGACGTAATCCACGAACAATGTGAAATATTTAAAGTGGCATTGTTTGGATTATTTCCTTAGTCGGGAATCGGGGAATTTCCATATATTATTGACACTCTTTTCAAATAAATATTTGTTCAGCTCAGGTATTTTTGCGGCTTACGGCACAATGGTGGCTTATTGGTCCACATGAGGAATGTTACCACATAAATGCCAACAACTAATGCTGGCTGTTTTTCTATTCTAACATGAGCATTTAATGTGCAGGTGCAGGTATATGGAACTCCAGGCGATTCTGAACATTCACAAAAACCAAGTTTTGAATTTTAGTCAGGACATTTTCAGCATATAACTTTCTGGGTAAAAAAACACAAATTGGGCTGGCCAAGAACCGGCTTGATCTTTTGTTCCCTCACCGTTCTGTATGCGATGTTGACACTTCAGGAAAAACACAGTATTGTTTGATGCTGTAAATAAAAATATCTGACACCAGAAACTGTTGAAAAGTGTTCACCCAGTTTCCTGGTAGTGAAGCTCAGACTGTCAAAACAAATTTACAATTCTGGGAAGGAAAAACACCACTTTCTTCGCAAAAATTGATTTATCAACTTAACTAGGCCCGAACTGCCACTTAACAAACAGCACTGTGCTATTATGTGCTGCCAGTTGACACACATTTTATAAATAAAACATCTGAACCAATCTACTACAAATACCTGGGTGTTCCTTCCGTTGCAGCGAGTACTTCCTACATATTGAAATGCACAACCTGTGGGAATGGAGGTAGCAAGCCTGTCTCAACAAATAACTGAATTTCAAGAATGTACAACATCAACTTTCGAAAAGACCGTCCGCTTTTCCCTATTCTTCGCATTGCCAAAACCATCAACAACAACAAAAAAATCAAAGAAAAGCCTGACCAAGCAACCACATACAAAAAAAGGAAAAGTTCACTCACCGCTTACAAACATTTCCTCTGGCGCTCGCTGGAAAAATTCTACACATATGAGTGCCGATGTAGGAATGGCTGAAGTTCCTTCTATTCTTCAGGAAAAAACTTTGGTAAGCATTCGCTTGATCAAGTTTCCGATAAACACAGAGACCTTTTTCTCCTCGGTGCCATGTAACAGTACCCTCGAGAGGGCAAGAAAGTAAATACCTTTTCCAAAGACGATGGGAACCAGCTTTCAAGCCTGCTGCCCACTTCTGTTCATTGATTCTGGACTGTTTGCGCAACGATCGTTTCATTTTCCCCCCAGAAAAATGCTTCTACCCAAGGACAAGGCCAAAATCTACGGTGTACATTTCTGGGGTTCTAGTGAAGCCTTACTCAAGGTGATTCTATTGTGGGTTCGTGAGCCCTGAAGGAAAGATGTATATTATAATGACTGTTGACGCGCGAATGGCTTTCCTTACAATAGGGAGAAGATCATTACATGTAATGTAGGCATTAGAAAGAGACATCCAAAGTCATTCATCATGACTGCAGAAAAGTTAAAAACTTTAAAATGTTCAAAAAGACCTACTTATTAGACATTTTTTTTCAAAATGATGACTGTTGAAATCATCTTATTTCAAATTTTGCTGTTACTTTTCCGGAGCCAATATCTGTTTGGCACTAAGTGATATTTGTCAAAAGGCCGACTGGTTGTTAATCTGGATTATTACAAGGCATTACATAGATTAACTTTGGGATTCTCCTTTATGTGCTGCAGGCTGAATGGTTTTAAATCTGGATTATTACAAGGCATCATATAACTTAACATTTGGATTATCCGTGCTGTGCTGTAGGTTTAATGGTTTAAAATCTGGATTATTACAAGGCATCATACAAATTATCTTTTGGATTATCCATAAGGTGATTTAAGCTGATTTTCTGAGGCCGAGAGAAAACAGGTCATAATTTCATTGAATGTAATGATTTGAATGAGGCTTAAAAATGATTTGTATCACAATCATTTACAACCACAGTCATACCTGTCAATTTTCTAGAAAGATCCGGACACAGGAGCAGCAGAAGGCATGGAATGTGATATCACTGACTTTCACCAAATGGAAACGTACACACTGATGGGTATGGAACATGTAGTCACCTCCTGGTACCCATACAGCATGTTGGCATCAGTCATCTCCAAAAAAAACACCCCAAGCAGTGTTGTCATTAGGGATTAGCGCCTCTCCACCAATTATCAGTAATAGCCCTACAATATGTGTGGTGTGAGTGATTGCCTAACCAATTACTGTTTAGGTTTGTGTGAGTGGTTAGCAATGGCTAGCTTGTAGGTGGTTTTTTTGGTGCTCCAATCCAGCATGAGATATAGGTCTGCAGGACAGTCTTGAAGTCTGTGGCCTGGTCACCACAATAAAGACTTAAATTGCACACAAAAACAAAGTCAGTCTATTGTACTGGTATTTTCTCCCTGGCATGGCTCCTAGAAAAAGTTGATGCACCCTCTGGGTGTCCCCCCCCCTCTGGGTGTCCCCCCCCCCCCTCTGGGTGTCCCCCCCCCCCTCTGGGTGTCCCCCCCCTCTGGGTGTCCCCCCCCCCTCTGGGTGTCCCCCCCTCTGGGTGTCCCCCCCTCTGGGTGTCCCCCCCTCTGGGTGTCCCCCCCTCTGGGTGTCCCCCCCTCTGGGTGTCCCCCCCCTCTGGGTGTCCCCCCCTCTGGGTGTCCCCCCCTCTGGGTGTCCCCCCCTCTGGGTGTCCCCCCCCTCTGGGTGTCCCCCCCTCTGGGTGTCCCCCCCCCTCTGGGTGTCCCCCCTCTGGGTGTCCCCCCTCTGGGTGTCCCCCCTCTGGGTGTCCCCCCCTCTGGGTGTCCCCCCTCTGGGAAGGTTAGGGTTAATTGTAGGGTGTTACCGCTCCCCTCAGTCTTTTTGTCAAAATTTCATGGGGGTACGTACCCCCGTGGCCCCCTCCCTGGGTCCGCGCCTGGAATCCCCCTATCCTGGCCTCTCTAACCCTTTCTACAAATATAATTGGAAATTGTGCACTTCAAACTTTCTCAAGAGTTTGAGAAATAAGATGAGATAGGCCCTACGGCCCAGAAAGGAAAAAAAAGCAAGTTTATTGTGTTTAGTTTAAAAGCATCCCAATCCCCAAATTGCTTCTGTTCTCGCACACTACAACAAAATGTCCTTTGTTGGTGGTCCGAATCTTATCACCCAGTTTGTGGTGACTTCCCATATTTGTGTTTACCAAACAAGTGAAATATCAATTTATATAATAACCAACATCAACTTTACCATAGCTACTGACCCCCTGGCCTCAATCACTGACCAACTTACCCTATAATGACTGACCACTGTCAATGTTATTTTGCCACTGTGTACAAAGAAGATGATGTTGTCATGACGTCGGCTTAAAACAATCCCGAGCTAACTATAACCCTTACGTCAATAACAGCAGTTTGTATTTATCTTTAATGGTGGTTCGTGTTCATATTATATATGCAAAGAGAGATTTTCACTACTGTGTGAAAGACCAATTAAAATGAGTTAATATTGGAAACTGTTGGACCAATCACAAGCCTACAAAAGTACATGTCATTTTCATATATATCGCCGAGTTGGAATCAGTCAGCCGACCCTCAGTGGTGTGGATTTCCATTCCAATTTTTCACCTGGAAATTTTGCAATTTTTTTAAAAAAGAATTTTCTTAAGGGGTTGATGTTATACGGTTGATATGCATATAGTTTGGATGTACGCCTATATGTACTATATGTAACCGCCACCCCCTCCTATTCAAATTATTTTCGCCGGCCCCCCAAAAATCTTGACACTTTAACAATTTATCAATTTAGTCCTGAAAATCTGGGGAAAAATCCAAGTATACGGTACACCTTGAAAATGACCATGCACCCACTTCCCCCTTTCAACAGGTCCTGGCTACTCAAGTTCACTGCCGACCCCAGCAAGCTTAGTAATCAACAGTGTTGTAGTCGAGACCCGAAGTCCGAGACCGAGACCAAGACCGAGACCTGATGGTCCGAGACCGAGACCGAGACCGAGACCTGGAAGACCGAGACCGAGACCTAATGGCCCGAGACCGAGACCGAGACCGAGACCTCGAGACCTTGTATGTCATTTACATAATAAAAGAATGCAAAAAGATCACAAATTTCCATATGCATTATATGTGCAAAGGAGTATACATTGACATCAAGAATTTATTGACATCAAGAATAAGGCTGCGGTTACACGGTTAACTGACCATTTATCCAGTTACATGTTTACATTACATGTATATCGACATCTTGACTCGAAAAAACAATGTCCAGCTGTAGAAACGACCGCGATGGCTTTACGCGGTATAGAGTACACGCCGCTGATCGTAATACATGTACACGTAGTTCGTGTATTAGAGCATGAAGCTAATGCGCAACATGTACGTTTGCGCACGCGTACACGGCAAAGAAACGAGGTTTAACATGTTATGTACTGCACGTTTATAAATCTTTAGTCGAGTAGAGCGTACGTACTGTAATCGATTCTGTAAACAAGAAGTTGTCATATACTGCACAATTATACATCTCGAGTCGAGTCGAGTCGAGCGTGCTGTAATCGATTCTGCACATGTGCTGTTTGTATAAAATATTGGTGGTCTCGATACCGAGACCAGCAAAATACCGAGACCACGGGGTACCGAGACCGAGACCGAGACCGAGACCACAGGGTACCGAGACCGAGACCGAGACCGAGACCAGGAAAAACTGGTCTCGAGACCGGTCTCGAGACCGAGACCGGTCTCGAGACCTACAACACTGGTAATCAAGTGGTTGAGATGTCTACAAGCCCTAATCCCCCAGAGTGTGGAGAAATTCGTATTGATATGTGTGGATTCAGCAGCATTAGGGTTAACAAGCAATTTTGTGGGACTCATTACTGTTACATACCAATAATTGGTTGTAAACAGCATAAAAAAAACTTAACCAAAAAATACCAACCACAGGCCTCTTTTCTGTTAGTTTTTTTCATGGCTCAATCTTAAAACAGTCCCACAAAAACAAGAACAAATGTCTTGTTTAACAGTGTAAGTAAGAAGGTGACTTACGTTTTCACCACTGAGTAAAGTGAAATCTCAGTTTCTTATTGGATTAAAAAAATAGAAACAAGGCTTACCTCCTCAGCTGAGATGCCCTCATCCTCCGAGTCGGTATCCTCCGCAGAGTCTTGTCTCTCCAAGTAGCAGACCGTCTCTAGGCTTTTCTCCCGCTTCCAAGACAGCCTTTTCTTGTTATGTGGCACAGAGGATCTGGTGGAACGATCCCGGAGGATGGCTGACGCTGCCGATGACTCATCCTGTGGTGTCTTTGATTCCTGGGAAGTAGTGGCTTGGCTGTCAGCCGATACGTGCAGGAGGCTGTCATTCATGAGGGACGACGACGACGTTGATGCTGGTGAGGGATGATGTTGGAAACCATTATTCAGTTCCACATAGCTGCTGTCAACAAATACCTTAACTTTGCTTGATGAAGAGGCACTACTGTCTGCGATATCCGAGAAGGAGAGAGCTCTTTTTTCCGCCTTGCGAGAGTGATCATGCAATGTTGAATTTGCGTGTTCCTTGTTATCTATGGATGTATTTTTAGAGTCGACAGAAACCCGCTTGGGTTCCTCAGGCTTGGGGTCCTTAGTATAGACGGAGGAGTGAGGGGACCTGCGGAGCGACACTGGAAAACTCCATCGCCACCAAGTTTTTCGTTTCAGCAGCTGATTTTCATCTTTGTTCATATCGGGTGGTTCGGCAAGCTTCCCGGTGGGTTTTGGCACTTGCGTGTCATCAACAGAGGGCAGCAGTCGATGTTGTTCCATCGGTATGCTCCACCTGTGATTTCGCAATGGTCTGTTTGACTCCGATTGCGTTACTTCACGTTGTGTGGTATTTTCTGTCTCCTTTGAGGAAAGTCTTGAACTCTTAAACTTGTGAATTCGATCCAGCTCGCTGGGTGTCGGGTTTGTTTGTCTATTTATGCCCAGCATTCCGGGTGTAACTGGTACTCTACCATCTGAGCCGACACTGACGTCAGGGTCTGCGCTTTCCTTAGAAGGGTGGCTGTCCCGGCGTGACCTTCCATTGCTAGTAAGGTGAGCCCAGAAATTCTGTGACCACTGCTCCAGGGTCGAGGGCATACTCCACCTGTTGACTTCCCGGCTGTTGCCCGTGACGGCCCGCTCACTCGGACTCATCACGTCTGACTTGGTCCTCCGCTTCACCACAACACTCTCGTTCCTCTCACCCCTGTAACCTCTGACCTTGGGTGGATCATCAATATTCATCAAAAACTCCAGCAGTTTGATGGGGTCGGAGCAGGACTGCAGGTACTTCTGCTCCACTTCCGAGTTTTCCTTGGCATACGGGTGGAAGGAGTTCTTATGGTGATTGGGTCTTGGGATGGCCTCCTCTGTGTCCATCATTTTCTCCAGAATTCTAGACCCGCTAAGGCTAGCGATGTCTCCACTGGGTTGGCTGGCCTGTGTGATGGTCTCGGTTGTCTTCAGGATGTTGTGCGGTGATTCAATGCTGGATATTTTCCTCCTTCGTCGGGAGTTACTCTGAACTGTTGTACTTCCCTGATCACCTGTAAAAGTAACAAAATAAGGAAAAATCATAAGGAATGAGATCCAAGTCCTGTTAACCATGCACCAATAAACAATGGCGTACTTGAACTCGAGTACATTTTTCAGTACTCATACTCATGAAAATGTACTCAACTACAACTTAGAGCGAGTACTTGGATTTGTACTTGCACAATTTGAGTACTTTTTTGCACCTATACTCATGCCTGTACTCATGAAAATGTATACGACTATAACACAACCAATAAGCAACTATAGCAACTCTTCTTTTTCATTTAAACAAATCGCCAAAATTCAATTTTGATACCGTATCCACAGGGAATTGCAAATTTCACATCAGATGGAGACTAGGAATCTCTGGGAATTTTAACATTCAAAATGGCAATTGTTTGAAGTGAAGTAAAACCAAAACTAGATTCACACAATTTCAAAACTGAAGTGTAACTTTTCTTTCTGATTTTTGGGCCCAGAATCACTAAAATATACCAACGCCGGTCAGTCCTGGGGCCAATTTCATCAAGCTGTTAAGCACAAAAATTTGCTTAGCATGCAAATGCTTCCTTGATAAAAACTGGATTACCAACCAGATTTCCATGTGTGGAATATTGTTGTTGACTGGCATTCAGCTGTTGTTTGCTTAGCAAGAAAATTACATGGAATTTTGGCTGGTAACCCGTTTTTACTAAGCAAGACATTTTCATGATAAGCAAATTTTTGTGCTTAACAGCTCTATGAAATTGGCCCCAGATGATGGTCAGGGCATACCGACCGAAACATCGAGTTAGGCCCTAATAAGCCGTTTCACGGGTACCGCCATCGTTGCTCGACAGGTACCGCCATCTTTAGGGGGCAAGTGCAAAAAACAATGCATGATTTCCAAGGAGATTGTTGGAATGCGCAAGCATGCAGTTGCTTGCGCATGCGCGCACTTCGTGCATGCGCATTCCAACAATCTCCATAGAGATCATGCATTGTCTTTTGCGCTTGACCCCTAGAAATGGCGGTTTCGAGCAAAGTTGGCGGTATCTGCGAAACAGTTATCCTCCAGTTCTTCTTAGAACCACACTTGTCTTTTTAGAGTTAGTCCTTTCACACGGTATACCAGCACTCCAGCAGACTTCCCTCAATTTGTACTCTTAACCAAGCAAAGCCGTAATTCACACAAATATTCATGTTTGAGAGATCCATACCACCACTGACTGTACATGTAGGCCTAAAACCTTATAATAGTGGTTGGCGGCCAAACCATACACTTTGTCATGTGCTTTATCACAGGAGTCCTGTCACGAAATCGGTCCTTATAGGTCCTACGTTACACATCACTGCATAAATCCAACAAAACCCACGAGTTCCATTTTGCAAATTGTAAATTAATTAGCCTGGTGTGTCAGATTGGACGAAGGACAGCATTGGACTGTAACGATGTCCTTCACAAGCGTTGAGCTTGTTTGCTTGCTATGACGGTTCAACGACTAGGGATTCAGCCGGAGACAGGTCAACTCGTAAACAGTTGCTAGAGTCCTGGAACATGAGTGCATGCATTTATGCCTACATGTACCCTTATTATCCTGTTATGTAACACTGGAAACTTATCTGAGATTAATAATGAAACAAAAAATGAACCATCCCCCAAACATTTTTATTTACTGAGCTAATTCAAGCACAACCAACTCTGCCCTCACTGGATCCCATTTACTCCTGGGTGGAGAGAAGCAACTTGTTACAAAGTGTCTTGCTCAAGGACATAAGGACCACGATCCCAGAGCTGGGCTCGAACCAACAACTTATGGAATTGTCTACAAGATTTTGAGTTTCGATGCACCACAAATAGGCCAAGGCACACCAAACGTCAGATACTTACTGAGTGTTAGTTTTTGACCATAGGCTAGGTTTTTGCCTGGCCTACAATCTCTCCAGTAGACACAGGGAACAACAGACATTGGGAGACGGAAGTGAGAAAACTGCCCATCACATAAAACAAAGACCAAAGTCCTCTCTTGAACTAAAAGTTTACACTCAAGGAAAAAAAACTACATCTCCCCAGCCATGAAACTGCTCTGATAATACATCGTACCAAAGCAACTCAGCTTTCCCAAATGTGCACAGCAGGGTTTTAAACCTTTTGCAAGAACTTGTATCAGTCGCAGATCAAGGGTGATTCAGGCTTTCATGCAATTGAAAACAACTTTTCATAATAAACGGAGGTTTTATGTAAGCAATGGATTTCGTTTCACAGGTAGCTAGAGTGGTTGCATAAACAAACTTCAAGTGTAAATAAATACTGGGAGGGGGGTAATACCTTGCATTTTTCTGTAATCACTTAAAGATGCCAAAGTTTTAATTTCATTATGGTAGAGTGGGATCTGAATTGCTTTAGAAAGCTAACTACTGGTGGTTGAAAAAAGGAAGTCATTATTTTAGAAAATGTTGGGGACTACGAGGGGGTTTATAGGGAATTGTTGAAGTTACCATCAACTCCAGATAGACGATAAAATCAGGTGACTATTTCCCTCGGATAGCAACATTACCTCATGGCAGCTATTTGACTATTTTCCCCCTAAATACCAATATCATTTGACTACTTCTCCCATAGCAATATTATTTCAGGATATTGCCATCTGGTGATTATTTTCCCCCGATAGTAATATATTTCATGACGGTCAGCCGTGAAATATTTCTCCTAATAGTAATATTATTTGAATATTGCTCTCAGAAATTACTCTTTTCCCTTTCAGTTGGTGGGACACTAAACCCCCTTTTAAAAAAAACTTAGATTTACACATAATTTTTTGGGGGGATGGGGTGGGGAGACACTATACCATTATATCATGCCATTTCTATACACATATTCAATTACATTATGTAGGCAGACCTACCTGTGAACTGTATATACACATATACATTTGTCTCCATGGATGAAACTTTGATCACAAGGTCAATAAAACTTTATTTACTCAGTCGCAACTCAATTCTGTTTGCACACGGAATGGCAGGTTCTGCAATACTGCCAAAACTATCCAAGTTCTCTAGCGGCCCCCTACGGGCTCCACCAAAGGGCCACCATTTATTTTAGATCTATTTACTTAAAACTTCTATCTTATCCCTTGGGCCAAGTGACGTTATCTCGGGATGTAAACAGCAAGATAGACGAAGGAGATAATCTTCCTGACAGGCTGAATAAAAGTGCAAACAGTGAACTGGGACTTGATTTATGGCAAAATAATGAGGACTCAAAAATCCGGCATGAAAAACATGATGTATATTTTGGGTGAATTGAGTTTGTTTTGAATGCGGACAAAAGGACAACAAAAGGACGACAATGAGTTTTTATTTCTGGAGAAAAGAATGTGAAATATGGCTTTTGGGGTATTGTTTCTTTGGAATTAGAAATGGGGGTGAAGTAGTGTGTATACCCATCACATACTGTCAACTGCAACAATAGACCATGATGAGGAAGGGTGGGCTGTTCTTTCTCTTGTGCAAATAACGGTTTTACTCATTAATGTCCGAGCTATATTTCAAAACCATAGACTCAACTGTCGGCTTGTGCAAATACCTTTGGGCACGATGCGTATGCTCGGAATAGATTTCGAGAGGGATGCACATGGCACACGGCAATTTTCACAACCTGAGGTCCAGTACAGGGTCAAAAAAAAGAAACTGAACTCAAATTTTCCTGTAATTTGTAACGATGTTTTGCATAAGTCATTTTTACAGTAGAATCAATCTCATATGCCCCTTTTATCATTTTTGTGGAGGTAGGAGCACCATAATGAGGGGCAAAAAAGAGAGGCCCTCAACAAAAATCACTGAGTCGGAAAGTCCTCTCACTGAAGACAGCTGAGGTTAGTACAATGGCCCACGTGGGACGAAACAAGTGCGTGCAAATCCTATTGTGATGGTCTTATCCAATACTAATGATTATAACTGCAGTGATGCCCCCATTTGACACAATCCAGGAAGTCCAAAAATATAGGTGGATGGACATCAGGTGGAATCTACTATGGAAATGTTTCGGTTCTTTTTTTTTCATTGGACTCGCCCTATATAATGAGCAATCAAAGATCGACATCTTTCACACTTTCAGGCTCTGCATGTCATCAAAGCTTATCCCCCCTTTCTATAAATCCTGGTTCCGCCCCTGCATGTGTATATTAATTTGCCCCTTTGCCAGTCGGTAAGATCGCAATACTGCAAAACGACTATTATTTCTTGGATGCTGTAGTATTTTTTAAGCATTATATCAAGTAGCAGGGATCGAAATATCCACTGGACCGCTGGAACGAGTCCAATGATCTGAGCGTTGTTGGTCTAGTGAACTCTTGACCGAACCAGTCCGGTGGTCTCGTGATTTTTTTTCTACACTGCATGAAATGCTATCACTAAAGTCCATTTTTTCTCTAAATCTGGTGAACTGAAAAGGCCCCATAATTTCTGCAATGGCAATTTCTCATTTTAAGGCAGTGATTTTCAATCAAAAAAGCATTTCTAACCCCTCCTTCAACAAGGTCAGCAATGGGGAAAAAAATTCAACAGCACACTCATTCAAAACACTGTGTGTTCTTATTTTTACCACTGGTCTTGTGAAATACCTTCTGGTCTAGTAAAATATTTGTGCTAGTAGCCCAGCTGTCTGGTAGAGTTTTACCTAAAATTTGACCCCCGAGTAGGAGATTTGCTGTCTAGGCACACTGCTCTTCTAACAAACTTCTTTGAAAAGTTACACAAAAGTTTGTTGGAATTAGATCAATCAATCCAAGATTAGCCAACATAAAGTCACTGGCACCATGCAGTTTTATGACACTCAAACTTAACAACTTTCACGGTTCCCCTCTTTAAACATCAAACATCACCTTGTGTCTTTATCTCGTCGTTCGTTTAATTTTATCGTCAATTTGCACTATTGTCGTCACCAAGATGTCCAATTTTATGACATTACCTGCCATTTAGAAGCACAAAATTGGTACGTTGGCCACTTAAAAGTGTGATTATGCAGCTAATGGGACCTCATTTTTTCCCTCGTTGGCGCCATGTGAACTTCTTTAGATCCAAAGTCCAGTGTGCAGATACCAGACCTGTTTTCAGTATTGTGTGAACAGGTTCGGCTGTTCTGGTTTATTTCTGTGTACACCACAATGATTCCGACATAGATTTTTTTGCATGGCATAGACTGTGTACAATGTATTTCCTGGTGTGGTTTTCAGGCCCGTTATTATATAGGGCAACATACCATGGTAACTGTAAAATGCAGCTGCAGGTTTTCAAAGTATTGTGTAGCTGATAAAAAATAATGCAATGAGACCACTCAAGATGCATCCAGTTTACAATCACGATGGGGAAATAACGAATTAGAAATCACAATATTTCTCATACATGTTACAACAAAAACATTTGGACTTTGTCAGTGGTGAGATTGGCCAAAAATGAAAAATCCACGAAATCCTACAGAAAATCTACGAGGACCCCAGATCAACATATAGTTTGTATTTGCCTAAAGGCACCCCCTTAAAATATCCATTTTTATTGGTCTATATCAGTGTTGTAGTCGAGACCTTCATGTCCGAGACCGAGACCGAGACCGAGACCAAGGCTTTCGAGACCGAGACCGAGACCAAGGCTTTCGAGACCGAGACCGAGACCAAGGCTTTCGAGACCGAGACCGAGACCAAGGCTTTCAAGACCAAGACCAACACTTCTGAGACCGAGACTTTTGCAGGCCGAGGCCGAGACCGAGACCGAGACCACAACTTCCGAGACCGAGACCGAGAAAAACAAATTCAAAAAATTATGGTGTTTAATAAAGCCGATTTCCCTGATGGGGGGTGTTGTGCCCTGCTTTCGATCAAAAGGTTAAAAAAAAAACGTGGATGATTATTTGTGCCAACTCGTACGAAAGGTGAACATCAGGGATCATCTCATAAATTTATCTATACATGTATATGAAGTCGGCTTTATCAATTAAGGGCCACTATCTTTAATTATGCAAGTTATATAAAAAATAAGTGTTCAACTATAAAGACTCACAGCGTACACACATAAATTCAAGGATTCCACAAATTTGAGTTATTTATTTCATCTCTGGTAAATACATGTAGTTGGGGTTTTGAGACCTATGGCACTTTGACAGACTAATTTCTCCAAATATTATTTGCATAAAAATTAAACTGACTAGAATTGCTGATTGTCCTCAAGAAGTTGTGTACATGTATTAAAAGTTGATTTTTTTGTTGGTGGTTCTTAAAACCAAACAGCACAACCGCCGATTTATTTGACATGGCAGGGCTGTTTTGAACTTGATTTTACGTAGTCGTAAAAAACTAAGCATGCGTCGTGAATGTACATGTAGGTCTAGCGCGTATAATTATTTGCAAGCTTGTCATCGAAAGCCCCTACGATGTGCACCAGTAAAATACATGGACGCTGCACATCCGTGGGTACCAGTAGTCCAGTACTCCCAATAAACAAGCCGCACTGGTCTCCATTCCAGCTTCAATCTAATTCTTCGGCATGAAAACTTGCACTTCCAACGTCGTTATGTTTGGTACGAGGACGAGATGTGTGTGGCGCATCGCACATATTTTTGCTGTGGTCTCGACGGGTCTCAAGGGTAAAACCAGAGACCGTGCATCCGAGACCGAGACCCGAGCATTCGAGACCGAGACCAGCCCTCATGAAACCGAGACTTTGTTAGGACGAGACCGAGACCGAGACTTCAAAAAATTCCACCTTCACAAAGTCCAATGTAATTAACAAAATTCTTAATTCGTCAAACAATCCACAAGGGAAACTGACTACATAAATTTTGAATACATTTTCAAAGTGAACAAAGAAACTGGCAGGAGCAGGATTCGAACCTGCGACCTCCGGTACGGTGTTCCGGAGGTCGCAGGTTCAAATCCCGCTCCTGCCAGTTTCTTTGTTCACTTTAAAAATGTAAAAAAATTCTTCATAGATATCACCCAACAAGCCAGTTCGGTATATTGAAGTAGTCCAGGTCAAAGGTTATTCGACATGAAATTGCTGACGTAATGTCATGCAATGATGCGATGTTACACGAATGCCCATTCTGATTGAATTTAACGAGTGTGCGCTGTGCGACCATCTTGCGCATGCATACGTGTGTTAGTTATCCCAAATGACCCATGACCCATGTCATTGTGCACATGTGCAGTTGAAACTGGTAAATTCAAGGCCAGCCAATCAAAGGTGTGGGCTACGCCGAAAGTATATAAGAAGAAACAATACGAAAAGGAGGATAAAGTTGAATTTCTTTGAAATATCCAGAGTGACTACACACAATACTGATGGTTTAACTTTATGGACACGATGTAAACAATTACGCAATGCTAAGGATAAGTGTAAAAACAACTGCTTTTCTGAATATTTTTCACAAGCAATTCTTCAGCATGCTTAATTATCATACATGATTATTTAAACTCTTTGCACTTACCAGAATTTTTGGACCCCAAAAAGACCCAGAAGTTGAAATTTTCTTCGGCTTTAATTCAATCATTAGGAAATCCTCCCATAAGGATGTGTACATGCACTTCAACATGAACAAATTGAACCATTCACTTCACCGGCTATAATGAGCACGCCTCCGTTGCATCGGCTCCAAATGCCATCAACAGACGATTGGGCTCCTTTTTCCCCAGTTTAATCCCCTCCCATTCACTGCACAGAGATGTATTGTGAACGGCCGCTTGTTATCGCTGCAAAAATTGACAGCATCCCACCTCTGCACACCTGTGTTACTTAAAAACCTTGAACCTCGAGGATATTGTTGGTCGCAATGCACGCTCTACTGCTGTTGCAATACATACATTTGTACGTAACATGGTCCACTGATGTGAGCGGAATTATAGAGCAACTTACGAGCTAAACAAACTATTTCACTTGGAAATCGTGTTTGAATTTTAATATTTTTAAACCCAAAAAGGCTTTTGTATCATACCCCAGGCTTTCAAGCAGACCCTCGTGAAAAAGTAGGAGAATAGTAGGATCCAAATAACTGAAGACAAAAATTAGGAAAAAAGTAGGACTTTGGAGGACAATATCAGGATAAAAGTACGACTTCTGCGGGCTTTCATGAGTACTTTCCATTGATACTCACCCATGTCCACAGGATCACAATCCTCATTTGGCACGTTCTGTACTCACAACACTTGTGCTCCATCCTCAACTAAGCTCTCAGAAGTAAAGTTGCAGTACTCCTGCACCCAAGCCCTTCATTGTGTGATTTTCATATGACAGTGTGTATCACTTTTATCATGACAAAATGAGATTTCGTTTTTCGGAGTTGTGGGACAAAAAAGTAGGAAAAAGTAGGAAACAATAGGAATTTCAAAAAAAAAGTAGGAAAAAATAGGAGCAAGGTAAAAACAAATTAGGAAAAAGTAGGAAAAGTAGGAATACTTGAAAGCCTGGTATCTTTAAATCCAAACCAGAAACAAATTTCGAATTATGTTCTGAACCCCCTTTCCAACACAACACCAAACAAAACACCTGAACCCTAAAACTGAAAAAAATAATAATAATATGGCATGAATTCATAAGAACCTGTTAAAACGTAATCATTTTTTCCCCTCAGAAACATTAACAGACTCAATATGCATCATAATCTCATTTTATCAACCGAGTTTTAATTTTTTATTTTTTTTTTTTTTTTTTGGCAACTGATAACTGTAACGGTGGTGCCTGATAAAACTACCAGACATAATGTACATGTATGCCCACGCAGAATATACACACACAAAATGAAACACCACAAGTTAAGTGTTTGTCAATGGAATGATTGGGGGCGGGCAGTTTGTTTACAGGAACAGGCCGAGCGGAAAATGACTATTTTTCCCCCCCACAAAGTAAAGGCAACATTTTAAGGTCACTGGATTATCTTTCAATTTTCACAGACCAGGCATGCACAGATGTTAAATTAAACTACTCTTGTGACGGCACTCTATTCAGAAAAGTGTCGATTATTTTTCAATAATGTACAATTCATTTAATTCATCTCATACCTCAAAGCATTAGTAAGAATAGACACTTTTTGTTCCCTTGAAATCTTGACAATGGATGTGAAAGGGACGTAGTTTAAGTTAAAGAAACCCTCGCCCATTCCAATCAAAGAATGTCCACTTTATCGTCGTTTCTCTTTAACAGAACAAGAATAAGCATGTGACATCTCTTGAAATGGACACGATACTTGCATTTGTATTAATACATGTACTAAAGAGTAAAATGTATGCTATTTATAATGTTTACCATACAGTCATGAACTGAATGCAATAATCTTTATTTCACAGGCAGTGTTCTTGAATTTAATGTGTATATCAAATTAGTTTTTGATGTTAACATTTCTCAAGTGTATGTATTTACCAATCGGGTCATTTTTTTAAATTATACCCATCTTACATCTTGCCCATTTGGGGAAATGGGCAATCAACCAAAATGAATGTTCAGTGTACACGAACAAAACATTTTAATGGTTTTAATCACAAAAGGACAAACATTTTAGATGCATCAATGTTGGACTACAAACGTATTGGTTTTGCATCATTCCAATAATTTTTGCCCTGCATCTTAACATATATTTTTTACTCTAAATCTGTGCTCTTGTAACCATTTTCCACACTTTTTTTTTTGGGGGGGGGGGGGGGGGGGGGAGGAATTAGCCATCAAATTTTATTTGCCAAGGCTAAGACCAGCAAAAACTACCGCCCAAAATAATCTGTCTCATACATGTAGGCCTATGATCAATTTTGGCCAAAATGTCCCCTGCATATTTCATTTGCTTGCTATGCCATAGTTGATTTGTGCATGCACTCAACAGGAACAATGTGACGTTCCCAACATTTAAAAACAAAAACAAAAACACAGGGCTATGGTTACCATGCCAACAGTTGGAGGAAGTGAAGTCATTTGTGCTGTGGAAACTGTTCAACCCTGAACTTGAACTTTATGTACTTTCATTAAAAAAATTTTTTACCAGATTCAACACAAATCTTAAAGTCCTTGTTTGGTGTTTCAATCAGTCTAACATATTCTTTGGAATTTTATGGAATTATAATTATTTTAGACACTCCTTCTTGATTTCCATCGTGTACGCCATTATCAAGAGATTTTACCCACAACCTTTGGCTCTGGCGACGCTCAAGAAAGGATACCTTTTCTCTGTAGTGTTATACACGATTTTCCCCCAGATATTTTCAATTGGAAATTGTAGAAAATCCAGAAAGATTTTCAAAACACCAGTTTCGCCAGACCAGGTTAATAAATACTGGTTATAAGGATTCCTAAATATTATCTTACACACAGTCCCAGCAAAATGTCTGGTCTAAACCACGCTTTATTCTCATTCTGTTTTTTGTTGTTTTTCTTTTTTAGCTAAAAATGTCTTTTAACATGTTTCTGCCACAAATCACCAAGTTACGCAAGGGCGGATCCAGCGGGGGGGGGGGGGGGGGGGGGGGGGGGGGGGGGGGGCAAAGGGGGCCATGTGGCAAGATGACAATTTTAGTAAGGGCTGTTCTAACTTACCTCAATTAATTTATTGCACTTACAAAAAAACATTAAAAAGATGATTACTACACATGCATTCTATTCGGTCTTAACACTGTGAGAACAGGAGCAACTTGTTCCTGATGCAAACATTTTAATTTAACTGTGTTACTTTTTGGCAGATTGTTATATTAGAAAGCTCATTGGAAAACTCATAACTTATCTATTGCTAAGCAATTCAATTAAAACAATTATTTTTCGGGGTGCCAAGCCCAAAACGTATGGACGCAGCATCTCTAAATAATGGTTTAAGAAAATAATGAGTGAAAATATCAAGGAAGGCCTTACCAGGTAAGGTGGTTCTCTTCGAATGTGTCACCTCATGAGTAGGATCTGATGACTTGGCTGATGAAACCTCATGAGGCGCAGTGGGATGACCGAGGTTCTCCCTGCTGTTGTGCCTCAGCGTAGCAACCTCCACTGCAGTCTCCTCGTCTCCATCCACTGAGCTGGCCTTCAGGTCCCCTCTAGCCACCCGCAACGCTATCTCCCTCCCCATCTTGCTCTGGGTAAAGCTGACGGCTTTAGGAGGTTCTGTTTTTGGTTGGGGTAGCAACTTGGTTCTGAGGTTAGCTTGAGTTCCACCTGAGGATCTTGCTTCTGTCTTTTCAGTTTCTAAAGAGGTTCCGAGATTTCTCTCTATGTTAATACTTGTGGTACGGTCAACTGATTTGCTGCTGTCATCTGATTTAAAGGGGTTAACTAGTTTGACATTTTCGGTCAATTTTGAGTGACCGACTGAGTTTGTATTGCTAAGTGAATCAGAGGTGTTAGTACAGTTTCTTGCGGTTAAATCCTCCATGTTGGGCAGTTTTATGTCTGAGGTAGTGGTGCTGGATGTTTCATTTTGGGGCGTGGTAGTCACGTCATCATCAAAACTAAACTCTGCCGGGTTTATTTCCCTGTCCTCTAGCGCCGTGGCTGTACTTGGGGATATTGTGTGAGTCACTGTTTCCTCTTGATGACATATATGAGGCTGTGTCTCAGCACCTTTGGAGGCAAGTTTTGAAATCTGTGTGATTTCGGTCGGGGAATCGTCTGGTACGATCTCTCCAACTCCTGGAAATTCCATGTTGTCTGAGTTTACCGATGAGGATTCATCTTGAGTATTTTCCTCAAGTCCTGAGATTGAGTAAAACTTAGCCGGCGTGGTTTGGTAAACTGGGGACCCCTCTTCGTATGACTGATCGATATCTATTGAGCACTCTGATGGCGTGGTTGCTAGAGATGACGAACACTCGGTGCCACTGTCGGCCCCTTCTAAACTCAGCCGGAATATCAGGCTTGGTCTGTCGGACCTGGGCCCCTTTGGTCTCAGCTTGACCTGCCGGTACCCAGGAAGGCTGGCCCTCCGAGAAATGTGGACTGGAATTTGGCTGGCGGAATACGACCTCTGTCTCTCCTCGTGATTTTTCACTGCTGCAACGACGGCAAGGTTTTTAGTGCCTTGAGGAAAGCTAAGAGCCGACTTCTTGGACAGTTTGGTCCTTGTAGATGCAGGAAGAGAATTTCCTGGAGAGATCAGGGATTGTGTTGGTCCCGGCTGATATGACTCCCGACGCTTCGGAATCTGAGCCCTGGGGATGTATGTCAGGGCCGCTCTCTCGCTGGCTGGACCAGTACTCAAACGTTGGCCCTTTTGATTCCTGGGAGGTGGTTTTGGAGAATCCTGTACTGTGACTTGGTCCCGAGTCAGCAGGTCCTGAGGGATTTTGGCGCTTTTAGTGATGATAGTCCGACTTGACGAAAGCCCATTAACTGATGTAGGTAGAGTGCGCTGTCGTCGAGGTGGTACCTTTGGAGACATATCCCCAGTCGTCTGTTGGACATTTACTGGTATATTTGACCTAGAAGTACTCCTGGGATTCGCTGATACTATGTTGGGAGAGGATTTTGAGTGACTTACGGTACTTGTTGTCGGTCTCTGTTCTCTTTGCACATCCACATTTGCACTCTTTGCAGGAATCGATCCAAGATTTGTTCTTTCTCTTGAAACATCGGCCCCTTTTTGAGGGCCTCTGCCCCTGATACCCTTGGAGATTCTAGGGCCCGACGATGTTGGCTCTGCTGGCTGGCTTTTCTTCAACATGCTGATCTCTTGAGATTTTTGTCTGATTCCAGATACCCTCCCCAGACTTTGCGGCCGTTGCAAATTTTTTTTCTTTGGGGTACTTGGCTGTTCTTCTTTTGTTTGGCCGACTTTCATCGGAGATTGGGATTTTCCAGCATCCACTACTGAGGGAGCATTAAACACTTCTGGCATGTCAGAAATGTCCACGTTCCGCGAGTTCCTGCTCCCTTTTGGCCGCATCCGAGGCAGGGTAGATGCACCTGATCCAAGATTGAGTACTTCAAGAGGTTTAACCCCCCGCCCATATCGGAATGCCCCATGACGGGTCAAAGTTGAAGACGGCGAAAGTGCTGAAGACAGACCATCGGGAAGGCCAGTCCCTCTGATGTCAAAATCTTGCTCTGTTCTTGAAGCTTTCGGACTCGACACAGAGTGAGAGTCGTTGGAACTTTCGCTGTCAGCTTTACTGTGGATTCTCTGTCGGGTTATCCGTGGGTTAGTCCGAACTTGCGGAAGGCGGATGCCTGGGAACTTCGGGATGCCCGTCACTGTCTTTGTTGATGATGCGTCCGTTCCACTAGCTTTTGTCTTCCATGTTGGGGCTGGAATCCTGGATGCGAAGGTGTGGGTCTGGGGGATTCCAGACTGCTCCATTTTGGAACCCTCTTTGCTCGTCACAGCATCTGCATGTCGCTCTCGTGCACTGGACATGTCCGACGATTCAAAACCATGTAGCCACCGAATCCTGTGTGGCAGTATTGACAACTTGTCACAGCATATCTGATGGCAAAGAGACTACAACGAGACCCCATGGCCCCAACACTGCCTCTATGGTTTGTTTGCATTCATTATCACCCATGCAAACATGCAAAGTGCGTATTTGCCATAGACAACAGGACAGAACAGTAGCGTTTTTTTTGTTTTTTGGTTCTTTCTTTCCGGGACACTGTACACCCCGAGATGCTGGTAGAAAAAAATGTATTATCTACTCGGGGTTATCGTGATCTACGCGGTTTCAAGTCACCATCCAATCATCAGGCAAAGAGATAGTTGACAACAGTCGAGCACGGCCATTCCGTGGGCCCCCTGATAAGTTTGGTTTTTATACTTTTGGTAGCATTAACCCGATTTCTGGCATTCAAAACACTCCCAGTGCATACAGACTGAAGTGGTCTTTGCCAATTGAGAACAAATTCCGCGAGGATTTTTTTTTTATTGTGATCCAGTCTGTACGTAAGATCTCATGGCTTCCATTTGTTTAACCAACTGATGTTGGGAGTTATATTACATCCACGACCCTTGGTCGATTGTTGTTCCAACTTAAACTTTGGTCCGATACTGCTTCCTCTTTTTGTGAGTGTTTTAAAAACTGAACGACTCGTGTGTGGTGCTAATTAATGAGCTCCTTTGTTAAGTACAGGACAAAATTGTAAAGTCTGTCAGTTGATGCCAAAGCTCATTTTCCAAATTTGTTTTCCTCAACTGTGATTGATGGACACATTATTCTGCTGATGTCTCAAACAAACTGCTGCATGCCATTTTCCTTATTCTCAATATGTGTTGTGTAGTTCGTGAAACTTACAGGTGACACAGAATATCTGTTTGATCTCCCAAAAGGTAGTTTGCGCTTCAAATATGTCGGCTCCAAACTGTCCACTGAGAACTCTGTCAATTTTCCTCAAATAAGTGCTCTTCAAATCAACTCCCGAGTTCATGTTGAACAAAGCACAGCACTTCAGTCATTAGTAAACAAGATGCTCAGGCAGTAGACATGCATTAGGCGCAACAGCCGCCAGAGCTGTGTATGAAAAAAGAAAAAAAATGAAAGAAAATAATGAAAAATCAATTTGTGTGATGTCAGACATATTATTTGGAAGAAACTGCATGGTGATATCAGCATGGGAAACCAATAGCCAACACACACCTGACAATTTAGAAGCTTATACTGAAAACGTCTCACACAGAGTAAACCAGACAAACTACAAACACGAACGTGTGTAATTCACAAATATAAGTCACACATGTAGATACTCCATTAAAAGGGTTCAATCAAACCAAGGATGCCATTAAATCTGTACGGGATCAAATCCAGCACAAAACTGCAAATTGATTGATGCAAGTTTTATGAATACAGGGTTGCACATGCATTCACAGTGGTCTTTTTAATATTACACAGAATTCTTTGTATAGACTACAAATTTGAAATGCCAATCTGTCATTCGCATGACGAACTCAGCCACATTTGCCCCAAAGCATTATATTTGCCGCACCTGTGGACATGATGAATGGGGAGTTAGTGCCGTGTAGGAATTATGATGAATGGTGCATCATTTATCAGAAAGACTAGAATTTCAACGCTATAGTTAATGCACTGACACCTGTAGAACAGCCATTCAATATAGGCTCAGTGCTACAGCCACGGGGAGGGGGGGGGGGGGGGGGGGGGGGTGTTGGTGTTGGGGGGGGGGGGGGGGGTTAAAACCCCTTCACTTTCAGATTTTGCAATGGGTTTTTTGTTGCCCGAGGGCACATTCTTTTATTTCCAGAAGTGTAAGTTTGTTGGGATAAATTCACAGAAACCTGTACCCTTAGGCCACACAAACATATATATATATATAAACAAAAATCTTTTTGGACTTTTGAACTGGGAGGGAACAAGCAAAATATTCTGCATGTACAATAACCCGAGCAAGAAATATTGGCAGAAAACTCTTTTTTTTATATTATTTCACATTTTTAAGACATTTAAGAATTTTTGGAAAGATTTTACTTTGATACCCCCCCCCCCCCCCCAACCAAAATCAGTCAGGAACAGCACAATCTTGGAAAATAACGTTAACCATTTGTGTTCAGAATTCAGTGTATAAACATTTTGCACAACCTTTAATTTTGAGACTTTTAGTCATCAGGGAGAAATAAAACATAACCACTTTTACGATTTTGGAAAAATATAAACTTGAATTACTTGAAGACTAAGCTCAATTTTGGGTTGAAAACGGCTTGCACATATTTTCTACGAACATCCAAAAACCTAAACCCAATTTTTGCCTTTGACATGTGGAGAGATATGACTAGGTAGTGTGACAAACTGGTGCCTTCCATCACCTGTCCATGTCCCAAGTCCATCTCAACTTTGAAACTTGAAGTCCTTGATTATAAATTTAAGCACTGGACCATATGCCTAAAGCAAACAAAATGGCGCAGAGTCAAATTTGACACATTTAGAAAATTCAAAGCCTACTTTATTTAGTACGGCAAAACGAGACGACTACACCCAAACTTACCGGTTCGGTGTCAGACATTTACGTCCAGGTTCGCCGTTCCACCATTTTGTAACTTCTCTACCGCGGAATCATGAAACAAAATGAACTTCCAGATTCGAAGTCCGCTCGCTAGTCATCACAACCCGTCCTTTATGTTCGATCAGTACAATGGACCTCCGGCTGTTTCCAATTCAGCAACACAGACCACTTCCATCAACCTGTTTTTCGTAACTAACCTTGATAAGTGCCAAACTGCACTATTCAGGAATTTTTTGCTGGAAAAAAATCAATTCTTGTCAACAATGTTGTCACACGTAGAGAAAAACCTACGTCATAAAAATGTTGGCATTTCTGAAATGCGAATTATTATTTTGGAAGAATAAGAAAATAAATTCTGATTTATTAAAAAAAATGATCTATTTTTGAACGATCGATTTTGTTGTATTGCGTACACGAATATTACTTGATAATCGGGTTAAATTTTGACGAGCTTCAACAAAAGTATTAACAAAAATCTTTGTTTACTTTTAAAAATTAGACTTCTTCTAGTTATGAGCTGCATTCAATTTTAGGAGAATAGTTATATATATTTTTTCAACATGCCTGCAGTGCTAGTGCAGGGGTTGCCATTTAAAAGGGCAGAACCCTATTTACTACAATTTACAAAAATATGAAGTTTTGAAAAATTGACATTATTTTTAACGTGTGATTAATTTTTTTGGGGGGGTCATTTTTTTTAGTTTTTAGGGTTTTTTTCTGAAGGCGCCACAACTTCAAAATCTGCATTCCCCTCTCGTTCAAAATATTCTTCGCGTGCAAAAAGAAAACCAAAATACGAAGTCGAAGGGGTAACTTTTCCAGAAAAATTCCCCCACCCTAAAGTTTACACAGATTTCATGCAGAGGCCATTGATAATGGTTGCATGCATTAAGTAAGAACTGAACAAATAATCAAGTATAGTGACAAGATTTAAATATAAATAAAATACAACACTTGTTATAAATACAGCTAATATTGACGTCATTTTGTCGACCCTAAGAATTTAGGAACTGGTTTTTTTTACCGAGGTGAAGCCGCAGAGCGATTATCCACGGCTCCCTGGCAACAGCGCCCTCTGGCTGTTACAACACCCATAGCTAGCCGGCCTAGCGCGGCTTGCACTGCCTGCGCTGCGCTTCAATTCAACGACACCGCCGAGACACCTTTTGTTTGGTGTGTGTGTGTGGGGGGGGGGGGGGGGGGGGGGGGTTGGAGTTCAGTAATTTAGGATTTGGAACAGTGGCGTAGCCAGGCTCTTCCTAGAGGGGGGGGGGGGGGGGGGGGGGGGCCAAACGGGGGGCATGGCTATTTTCAAGGGGGAAAATTCGACTATAGTAACGCATATCTACACACTACAGATGGCGACACCCCCCCCCCGCCAAAAAAATATCAAAATTTTCCGGGGGGGGGGGGGGAAAGAGGGGGGGGGGAAGAGTTCCCACAGGGGAGGGGGCAGTTGCCCCCCCCCCCCCCCTTGCCCCCCCCCCCCCCCCCCCCCCCCTTGGCTACGCCACTGATTTGGAACCCTTTATTTCATACCCCCAAAATAAAGTCAATTAAAATATGGTTTGAGGATTTGCAGAGAAATTTTGCGGATAGGCCTACGCATTGTGAAGTAGAACTATAGGCTCTTAATAGTGTACCGGTAGTTCTTGTAAAAAATGAGGCAAAAACTCGACGTTTCGATCAGTATACTCTGGCCGTCATCAGGAAAATACCTCAACTCTAGCTCTAGTAGAGGGAAATCCTGAAACAACGAGAGTTTTTTAAGATTTGGAGCACAAAGAGTTTCGTTTCAGGGGCGAATGTAAAAGCTCAAATGGCAAATATACGAAAGAGTTTAACAAAACCAATTGTTCTTCATTAAACAAAATCTAATAGTGACTACATTTCTGAATATCAAATATGAATTTTAGTGATTCGCTATTTAAAGGCGGTGATTTCAGTTGTTTTTCGTCACAAAATGACGCAAGAGGGCGCTATCTTTGTTTGATAAAAGAAGGAACTTCTTGTCAAAAGAGCAGTCGTACTGTTGCTCTGATGACATAACGCTTATAGACCATGAATATGAACATTTTCATTAATGTAAACAAACTCACAATTTTGCAATTACTCCATAAAATTGCTACAAAGTTCCCGGTAAAATTTACAACAACCGTTGGAAATGGCAACCCTGTCCAACGTATTTTCTTACTTAAAGCGCCCACCCGAACAAAGATACCGACAATTTGGGAAACCGCCAACATAGGGCAAGATAGCTCAGTTGATGGAGCGCCGGTACGGTATTCCGGAGGTCGCAGGTTCGAATCCCGCTCCTGTCAGTTTTCTTTGTTCACTTTGAAAATATAAAAACAAAACTATTGCAAGGTCCCTGTATTAAGTTAAAGACGCAGTACGGTATCCTTCACAAACGGGTCATCGGCGCTTGCCTGATATTTCATGTCCAAATCCCCAAACCTCGGGAAACATCAGAACCTGACTCCAGCAGGACATGAGAGCCGCTTCCTGACCATGGCCGGCTTCTTGAGGGAATGGGAGTCGCGGTGATTTTGTTGTCGACCCCATGGCCATGACTCCTAATGCAAACCTGACCTTTTGAACTTTCAAACTTGAGTTGAATGTCGTTGGCAGTCAACATAGCTCGGTCGTACTCCAGTAATTGACCCGATCACATAAATGTTGTCTCTGTAAGCACATTCTTCGTATGAAAGCCAGACTCTGTCAAACAACGGGGTCAACTTTGATGTGCCGCTTATTTGTAGCGACACAGACACACAATTTGTAGCCAAATCAAACAGTCATAAATTTGTTAGTAATAACCTGCTGGAAAACACAAAGTAATTAGGGTTTGACCCAGACGCATAATTGGGCGGTAAATTCTAACTTTTACCGTCTTCTGTTTTTATGGAAGTCGCAAAATACAATCCAAGTAATGGTCTCAATAGATAAGAGGATTACAGGATGTATTGTGTAGGGATTATTTAAGAGGCTGTTAATGATTGTCCTTCTATATTCGGATGAAAGTCAATACAAAAGGCACGTAATTATGTAGTATTGATGGTGAAGAGGATTTGGGTAAAACCATTGATGTTCTTTAATCACGGCCGTGTATTTTAGGCCTAATACTATAAATAAGGGGTTTCAGTAAAAAAAAATTTTTCCTGATGTAGTCGCTTTGCCTTTTACGTGGTGGGAGAAGTGCGTCGTTTTCGTCTGCCTCTTGCAGAGCGGTTTTTTGGGTCAGCTCTTCATAAAGCAAAAAGCACAAGGCACACCTACATTTTAGGATCATCGTCACCGTTATAGAGTGCCGAAGTGATGACGTCAATCAATGCAATGTCTGAAACCAGAATACATTCTAAACTGCATGTGTTTGGAACCAGTTGCCGCGGCAACTGACGTCAGACTTCCGTACTCTAATCGTTCCAATCGGCAGTTTTTCGTTGGTGTGCTGTGTATGAAACAAACATCGAAATTAACCAAGCCGTGATGGATTCGGGCAATAGCGCTAATGCAGCCTTGTACATCAGATTTACTTTTATATTTTCAAACCTGTATTGTCTGCATCGTAAATATCGGTCTTTTGCTCGTGACCGATTTAAAACTGAAGTTAAATTACAATATAATCCAAAAGATGAGATCATCCATTGAACCATGTATAGGGCCTAGGCCTTCATAATTTTCCTCTGTTGTGTTCTGGTTTTTACACGTGACAGGCAAGATTGGGACGTAGTTCCAATTTTCGTGGTTTAAGAAGTCCGAATAATTTCTGTGCAGCCACATTAAGGACTATCAACCGGATACAAGTCTTAATTATTACCAGAACAAAAACAGTAGGACCTTGAATTGCATATTTCCGTCCAGTTTCGTCCGTTGGGATACTAAGTCTTTTGGAACAGTTCATTATATCTCGGTGTTATTTAGAGAAAGCTAGCATGTTTTGTTCTTAGTGATCCATTCCCCAAAATTTGACCGGTTTTCTTCTTCACTGTGTGTCTCGCACTTTATAAATTCTGCATGTCTACAAGTATCCTCAATAATAATTCGACTGTGACATACAAAAGCAATACAAATCAATTTTGTGCATTTTGGCATATGGACATATCGCAAAACAAAAGACCTACTACGTAACAGTCCACATAACTAAACCAAATAGAAATCGCTTTAACAAAGGTTGTTTTAACTTAGTTTAAGCTGACACAAAAGTAAAACTATATTCAAGTCAAGTGCTAAAACACAGACAGAGGTAATGCGTCACAGTCCAAACACGAAAACGATGTCAATGAAAACTGATACGTTCAAGTACTACAGCACGAATAAAATACATACGTGATAATAGACTTGTTATTAACGCCCACGCCATACAAACACCAATGAACCCAAAACAGTAAAAACAACCTCGAAGACTGTGTGTATACATGGAGGAAGGAACACAAACATCCATGGTGTATACATCCCTACGCCCCTGTAGGGTGCACCACACTAATTCCAGCTCCATTGACAACAGTGTAAAATCAACAAAGTTCAGGGCCCAATAACCTGTACCCCAGCATCACTGGGGTCTACTCAAACAAATGCCACTTATTGTCTGATCTTTTGTCTGTCCATTTCTTTTCTATTTTGGGGGGGTTAACCAATTACATTTTAAATTATTGACACAAAACAAACGCACCTCCCAAAAAGTCCTATTTCCCAAGCCGATCAACAGCCATTTTTAACATGGCATCCCTCCACTTTCTCGGGCAAATAGGACCCATTTTTCAACAGTAATTTTATCAAGTCTGCACACAGATGGAAGCCCAGAAACCAGGGAGTTGATGCTGGACTATGTTTACACAATCCCACAATTTTTTGAGGCACAAACTCTCCTTTTTCAAAAAAAGTTGTGGGTATACGTACATTTTATGTTGATGAGCTGGCGCATAAATTCGGACATGAATTAGTGTAGTGCACCCTGTAGTCGCCAAGATTAGGGGTGATGGCCGTGGTGTTGATGATGGCCGTGTTTGGCGACAGCATTCACACGAGCAGAATCTTGTTTCTGGTGGATTTTGTTGCATGTGAGTAGAACTAAAATTTATGTCTTCTAAAAAATCCGTTAACAATCAGTTTATAATCTCAGCTTTTTATGCCAGGGAGGGCAAACAACGCCTCAACTGTCTTAAAACAGTCTGAAAAACACTATTTCCTTTTGATTTATAGGACGCCGCACGCCACTGCAGCTGCATGCAGCTATCTAGCCGGATCCAATGTCTTGGTCCTTTTGTAAACGGTGCAGCAGATCCGTTTCTCGGTAGCCAGTGGCATTTTAATGGCCACGTTCTGCTTATGGAGGTTTATGTTGTTGGTTCTCTATCCTAATTTGGCGCGCCCTAATTTCTGTGCTTGTGTGAAATGGACGAATGTATGCAGAAAAACACTGAGTCTTCATCATGCAACCATTTTCAAGGACTTGCTGTAACCCCCCCCCCCCCCCCCCCAAATAATGCTTAGGATAATAGTTTTCTTGCTAAAGGGTTACCAACCACATTTTCATATACTGTATTGCTTTGTTATGAAAAAGAACGTTTTTGAATGTCATCTGTGGGGAATTTTGAAAATGAAAACCAGGTTACATGTACATGGGAAAACAAAACAGATTAACGTTTATGACGCTTGTGAAAATTCAATTTACACCGTAAAGTACACACTTGCATCTTGCTGCATAATTGATGCACCGATGTGGTAGAATTAACGTGCGGACATTTACGGACAATATTATGAATAGCAATTCCTGAGATCGAATTTTTGGGATTGGCTTTCTTTAACGGGTACTACCCGTGCTTTTTTTTCAATTGGGTACCCGATTCCCGTACCGTACCTGTAAATGTAATAGTATTCAACCATTTTTTTTTGCCTTGAACAAATTTCCGACGAAAATGTACTTTGTACGTAGATGTCATTGGTATATAAGGAATGTCTCCTTTGGAAAGCGCGAAACTTATCCAATGCGAACAAATTAGAAATTCGATTGCAACATTCATTTTCCGGTGTAGGCCCTACCACGCAAAAAAAAAAAAAAAAAAAAAACACGGACAGAGCATATTTAAATCAATCAGTAACCCCCCCCCCCCAAAAAAAAAGAAACCCAACTAAATAAACAAGACGCAAACATGTAATTCCTCATATTTTATTCATCTTCTGGCTGCCTACCAATCTGTGTAGCAATTTCCAGGTATGTGTACTGGTACGTGCATTGTTTTGTGTTACTACCAGCACTTTTGGGACATCCCGGATATGACTCTAAAGAAACCGGTACAAATATATAAAAATGCGATGTAATGTTTGATCCGCCGTTCATTAAACAGGGTGAGTTGAAGGAAGGCGTGATTTTTCTTCAAGACCCTACCTCTTGTACGCTTCCGAGTTTCGGACTCTCGATTTCGGATCATCCGTTTGATAAGAGCATTTCGCGAAGACCAGAGCAAAGATGTCGTCCGATTTCCAAGGCAGCATCTACAGCAAGAGAATCCTTCTCACAGGCGGGGCCGGGTTTATGTAAGTTTGCCGGTGTTGGGCAAAATGTTGTAATATAATTTTACTGGATTGGTCATTTGATTCGAATATAAATGGTACAGATTTAGTTACCCCAGAATATGTTTTGTTCTCAAACTGAACGTTGGATAGCATGTGCATTGTGATTTTACCCACTATACGCTTGAGAATGATGCGAACCGGCTAGGACCTCACACCTTTGTAGTGCAGATTGTGACTGCATATGTCATGAGACAACTTGACCTGCTAATCGGCAGCCAACCCGAGGCTGGGTTTATTAAAGTGGTTCAAAATGACCAACAAATCCACACTTTTAGCAGGCGTTTGAAAAATTCTTCTCAAAGATTTCGACTTGTAAGCATATAAAGTGGTGAAAAATTGCCTTGGCACCGGTACATTTTGTCAATGAACAACAGTGAACAGTTTAAAGATAGTGGTACAAAAATGGTTTGTCCATTGAAGTCTATTCACCTGTACCTAGAACCTGATTTAAACACCTAAAATACCAAAAGCAGATTAAAAAAGAAACGCCGTCGCACTGCACTGTGAAGCGTCCGATTGTTGGGAGAATAGCCGGGGCCCGCCCGGCTATTCTCCCAACAATCGGACGCTTCACAGTGCAGTGCGACGGTTTGACCCCTAATAGATGGTGTAATTTAAAAAAAATTATTCAAATTTATTATGTTTTGAGTTTTAGAATGTACGGCTAGATCATGATGCACAACTGAACTCAAACAAAGATAATTGTACATTTTTTCCCCACCCCCGTTCCTAAAATTATTTTGAAGAATGAAACATTTTCGGGTGACTGTTTTGTACTTAGAAGCCTATATTAAAAATGTTGCTTTGCTTGACTGCTGTTACATTTGGTTAAACAGGTGCGAGATTGCGGTTCGCGTTGTCCAACTGAGTTGAACTATGCAGCAATCTGCATTCGTGGCCTACAGTTAGGGCCTATAGGGGCCTAAGGGTCCTTTGAAATGAAATTTGTTCGTAAAGATTTCATTTTGCAAATATTAGTGTTTCTGAACTGTGTAAGCTTAAAGAAATGTTCGACTAGAAATAAGGACTGAGTTTTCTTATTTATTATTCAATATGTTTAAGCTTTTGTCTGACATGTATATAAGGGCGCTGTGTCTATTAATGACTTGGTAGCCCCCTACAGATTGGACACTAAATTTGGCTCACTGCAGCAGTTTGTTGTGTTCAATTTATTTACCGACAGGCTACTATAAGTACTCAAATAAAGCAGAAACACAAATATTTGGAAAAATAAGGAACAAACGTTTCGCTCTCGATGTGACGTCACGGTCTTTATTGCTCAAAGAGGCCTAGACTTTCCAAAGGCGTTTGACAGTGCAGCAACCTTGCGTTTTTGTAACGAACATCAGTGCCTTGAGGCAAGACTACATTTAACTTTATTGAATAGTATATATTAATTTTTTGTCTCTCCCCAGAGGAGGTCACGTGGCCTGTAACCTGGTGAAGAGGTACCCTACATATTACGTAGTGAACTATGATAAGGTTGGTTGTTATAAATGATACTTAGAAAATATAGACAAAGCGAGGGAGATGTTGTACAACTATAGCATTGTTCCAGATTGAATAGTTGATTAGCTCCCGAGACATTGGATGTTGACAGACTAGTTGGCGAAGTTTGCCAATTTTGTTTATCTACCCTCAAAACTATGTTGTATTTTGTGTAATATACATCTTACACAATCGTTTGTCTTTATCTACGATCGCTGGAGCCCACAAAAAGAACAAAATGTAACAAAATGTAAAATTAAAAATGAGCACTTCAAACATTAAGATATGACCCCAGGCCGTGTGATAGCTCTGTGACCCCGTGCAATAGTTCGGTGACTACTGCAAAGGTTAGTTGATGCGCCATGTTTTTTCCTCTCCGGTAACCGTACACATGTACGTTACACTATGCAGCTTTGTAATTTGGATTCTTTTTGAAGACAGAGTTCTTTCGTTGATATCTTACCCGAAAATGAATACTTTGTTGACAAAAATGGCAATTAATTACAACTTATTTTCTTAGGCGAAATCCACCAAAGGTACGAATAATACAACCTCATAACCTTGTCACATGAGGCAATTTTTACAAGCAACGTGGAGACGACCATAACATTAACAGGCTAAAACTAATGCTTGGGATGCACACAACACAATTTCTGACAGCATATCTACATTACCCCCCAAAAACACGTGAATATTGAATCTTTGTTCTTTTTTTCTTCTTATTTTGTTCGTTGGAGATTGACTGGAACTGATTGTCTACGAATTGCCTCATGTGACATGGCCTTTACATGTAAAAGTGCATTCATGGTAGACCTTTATAAAAATGATTCATTTTTAGTTCTATTGTCATATTTTTGTATTCCCTTTTTCTCTTGCAGTTAGAGTACTGTTCGTGTCTGAAGAACTTGGATACAATTGCATCCAAGCCAAATTATAAATTCATACATGTAAGTAAGCATCTAAGGATTTGTTTTATAAGCGAGTAGCTTTATTAGGGAGTCGGATCCCTAGGCCCTAAAGTGTGAATTAAAAAACCAGCGAAGCAAAACAGGGGCGGATCCAGGATTGTTTGCAGGAGGGTGGATTCTGAAATTTTTTTTGTCGTACATTTGCCCAAAAAGTTGACTTCTAAAAAGTTTCGTCTGCGAACAAATTTTTACAAGCGGGGGTGGGGCACTTTAGGCGTAGGCCCCTACAAGTAAAAATAAAACACAAACCAATCGAAGGCCATTGCTGATTTAACCTGCATATTAAGGATGTACCATCATAAATATATACACGTATGTATATATAAAAAAAAGCTGGTCCAAAGCTGGTCATGGTCCAATCGCTCCAACTACCCTCACGTCATTAAAACAGGACCCTACTTTATTTGTGCGTAGGGAGACATCTGTGACGAGGATAAGCTTCGTGATGTGTTTCACCAAGAGCGCATTGATACAGTTCTACATTTTGCCGCACAGTCACACGTAGGTGAGTACGAAGTGAATCACAGGTTTTCTGTCTCTTAAAATGAGACCCAAATTATCGTAGGTTTTACATGGAAACCTATACCGGTACGTATTACCAATAACAGAAAACCATATACTGGCCAACGAAATAAAATGTATTGTTTTTCACTGTCTGTATATTACGGTGTAGATATGACCCAACAAAGTAAATTTATAGACCACATCTGATTCGTTTTAGGATTGTCTTTAGACAAGGCTATACACTCAGTGACCTTTCCTCATCTATGAGCCGTCGAAACCTTTGTAAAATTATCACTCCTTAATTTGAACCCTGTAAGTTGGTCTACGTTGCACCATGGTTGCACTGAGATTGGAGACCAAATTAAAACGGGCACTTTCTTTAAAAGCATGTGCATTATAATATACAAGGTAGGATCCATATGTTATTGGAAGAGATTATGATTCGGTCATAAACTATTCAATGATTAGATTATTTCCCAAGTAACTATAGTCTGACCAACGCACTGCTTCTTGTTTAAACTTGCTTGTACTGATTTTTACCGTCCTCAGACAACTCCTTTCGGAGTGTCGATAACTTTATCAAGAGCAACGTGGAGGGTAGCAGCACGCTGTTAGAGACGGCCAGGCAGTACGGAGGTGTCTCGCTCTTTCTCCATGTTAGCACGGACGAGGTTTACGGGGGAAACAGCACAGTGGTAAGACAACCATAACCATAACCATAACCATAACCATAACCATAAATTTCAAATTCGTACTGTTAGTATTGGCGTGTAAATTATATAAACAAATACAGGCGCCAATAATTGCACAGATGTGCTGAAAAAAAATCTTTAAGATGTTGTAATGGATGCGTTTAGGTTCGTTTTAATGTTCATACCTTATCTGTAACAAATCTGTAAAATTGTAGTTTGACTTGGTTTGACCAAAAATTATCACTCTAGGCACTAACTGAGGAGGCGCCCCTAAACCCCACGAACCCCTATTCCGAGTCCAAAGCACAGGCCGAGATCATCGCCAAGTCCTACTGGGACAAGTACCGGTTCCCGGTCATTATCACACGGGGAAATAACGTCTACGGGCCCCATCAGTTTCCGGAGAAGGTGGTGCCCAAATTCATTGGACTGCTACTACGAGGAAAAAAGTGGTAAGCTAAATGCAAGTGGAGCACACCCCACTGGTCTTTTAATTCTGCCAGGAGAGAGTACATTACACAGGAGTCTTATTTTATAAACTTTTCTGCCGTTGCCTGCATTATGTACATTTTGACAAATGCAGGTCGCGTGTGTCCTATGAGAGCGCAGTCGTAGAACGAGACTCCTTTGTATCAATATGCTCCTGATTTTGTTGAATGACGCAATGATGCTTTGCACTCGAAAGCTACAGTCGCTATTTAGATGAAAGTATTATTAAAAAAATGGCAAACGTTGGGTTAAAACCTGCAACTTCAAGTTGTTAGGTGTTCTCCCAATGTGGTGAAAATCTTTGTACCAAACAATTCTGATACTAAATTCTAAATGCGTATTATTTTTAGCTGCATACACGGGGACGGCACCTGCACCCGTAATTTCATGTACGTTCAAGACGCGGTGGAAGCCTACCTTACAGTGCTACACAAGGGAAAGATCGGCGAGATCTACAACATCGGCACCGATTTCCGTATATCTGTCAATGGGCTGGCTAAACATCTGACCAAAAAGGTGGGGGTTAACCGTAACGAAGCAAAAATTGCGACTTTTTGGATGCCTGCAATGGAAGAAAATGTTCTTACCCTTAAGCACCTACTAATATTGTCAACCAACATCCACATATACCAATGGCCTACAGGCGCAGATCCAGGGGGAGGGTTTGGGGGTCGAAACCCCCCCTGCTCGTTGCCATTATTATTATTATGTTGTTGTTGTTGTTGTTGTTGCTTGTAGGGGCCTACGCCTTGCAAATACAGGTCTTATTTTGCCTATGGGTGAGAACAAAACAAAGAGGTTACATGGCGCCACCAACGGTGAGAAAGTGTATCAGCCCCCACCCCCCCCCCCCCCCCAAATTAGTTTTACCATTAATTTGCACAAAAGAAGTTGTCTTGTGTGTAAGACATACAGATAGCGATGTTTACTGTTCAGTAAAACTCAATTTCGAAGTAGTTGTTGGGAAAACGGTAGTTTTTGTCACGTGGTAGGATATTGTGCCTGTGAAAAGGGTTTTTAAGCAACTACTGTGTCAAAATAAAACTTTATCGTCTGGTTTCCGTTTCAGATCCTTGGGCAAAAAGGGAAGGAAGACGAACAAGAGGATTTTATGGAGTTTGTACAGGACAGGTACGAGGTCAAAGGTCACTTCAACAACAAAAATGGCTGAAAGCATTATCATACCATACATTAATGACCAACACATTTAACCACAACATTCGCGTCTTATTATTGAATATGATTCACCTCAAGGACACCGTTGATGGCGCGGCTGTTTTCACATTTTTGCCTGAGCCGTATAGACAGAGTTGCGACAAGAGTGTTACCAGAAATTGGCAAAAACATGGCGGATTGTGTATCAGTGCATAATGGACAATTGGTGTGATATTCGCCTGCTGCACTAATGAATAGCCATCTTTGGTCTAAAATCTCCAGAATTAGCAACCATGTCACCAATGCACGGCTCTGATTCTGACGTCATAAAAGCAATGATGTACAATGGAGCAGAACACCGACAATAAATGCAGACGCTCGTGGACGAAACTTCATTCTGGGGTGTCACAATAAAAAATATTATTGTTCTAGAAGCGATGAAGCTTGGGTCACTCCAAAGCAGTCCGTGATTATAGGTAGTATACAACATTTGCAAACATCAAAAACAAAACTGCTGATTTATTGCGAAATACCGTACTATAGACTGTAAGTAAATAGCGGTCTCAAGCATCCCGTGAAATCATCATGCACCTGGAGTGCTGCCGTTTTCAAGAGAAGTGGAAAATTATATCATTTTCCCAACGATTGTCGGCCGACAGTCGTTGGAAATAGCCTAGTTTTTCGACCTGATAATTCCCTGACTCTATACATTGCTCTGATATGTCTAAAGTAATGTCAGGGAACCAGACTACTAGAACATAATTCTAAACAGGTCAGTGTTTACTAACACCTAAATCCATTTATTTCTGAAAAGTACAGCAGAAAGCAAATGCTGTATACTGCCTTTGGGTTTTCTTTCCAAACCCTTCTCGTAATCCCCCAAAACCTACCACAGCAATATCCCCATTCTTGCTCAACTTTCAAGAGACATCAACAACAGAAATTAATGGATGGTTCTACTGTCCTCGTCAATAATTCAAAACTCAGAAACTCAAATATGGTGGGTTTTGAAGGATCTAGAAGGGTCAGGGTTCAATATTAAAGAGAGCACTGCGCTGAAAAATCATCGTCCATAGTCTTGGTCGACCAATTTTTTTTCGAAATTACCAATTTCAAATAATGTTTTGTTTTTCCCTGCTAGGCCACACAACGACAAGGACTATCCCATTGACTCCTTGAAGCTGCGAAGCCTGGGCTGGTTTCCCACAATGCCTTGGGAAGAGGGAGTCGATAAGACGAGTAAGTTGGCGATTGGTTTACAACACCTCTTCCTGGGTAGGGATTGCTTTTAATTTGATGCACGATTTTTTTCCATTTAACTTTGCACTTTGCGCTATAACAAATCCAGTTAACTGCCGCCCGACGGTTAAAAAGGAACGCCGTTTTTCTCTCGTTTTTTTCGCCATCCAAGAACGCAAAACTTTGAACAGGTCAGTGAAACGACATTTCTTCTAAAATACCAAACCCCCAAATCCGCCCATTTCTGAATGACCAATCATGTATACTACCTTTAACGTCACATAATTCCATACGCAAACATCATTGTGTATTATTCTGTGAATTGGGCAAAGAAAAAATGGCGTCAACGTTAAGACCTATGATTGGTAAGTTGGGTAACGTCAACTGATCTATAATACCGGAACTGGAACATCAATTAGTTTTTTGTTAATCGTTACAGTTTTAGCAACTTTTTTACAAGTCCGACCACTTCCGCCTTCACTGCAAGGTCAGGTACCCTGTCTACTTTTGTACGCCGCCATTAAAAAAGAAATACCACCCTCTTAACCCAAATGTATTTTATCGTCATATATTTTCCAATATTCTAATATCTAGCGATGGCGCTACGGGAGTGGTAAGATTGTGAAGAGAGAGAGGGAGAGAAAATATGACATGAGGATATTCTCTCCATTTGGCTCATATCAATTTCTGCTTTGCATTTGTGATTGACCGAAGCCTGGAATTTTCCCTTTTTCTATTTTCCCTAGTCGAGTGGTACCGTCATAACTTTTCCAACTGGGGCGTGCTGTCGGAGAGGGCGCTCGTCCCCTTCCCTGACGTTTTGAGCGAAAAAATCCCGGTGAACGGTGAAGAGACCAACCGGAAATGTGATTGACCCAAATCGTCCTGACGTCACATCCATGGCAACATTCCAAAAGCAGAATTCAGTCCTAGTATTTTTATACCAAGCGTATTATACTGTACAATTTTACGAAAATGTAAAAAATTTGCCTTTCCGTAAGATTGATTAAGGATTTCGGACAATTCACAATACAGTGCGCCACCTGTAGTCTGCCATGACTTTTACACAGGAAAAAACATGTACAATATGTGCACGCACATTGGACAATTACTCTGGATATTTGAACGATTGCTTACATTTGTCAAGATTCTGAGTGGTTTTTTAATACTGCTAAAATGAAATAGCAAGAGAAATACCCTTTATTGATAAACGATGTGATATCATCGATCGAAACAAAGCTGTTCCGCTATAACGGCTTGCTGACGCACTGTATGATAAATTGAAAAGTAAACCCATTCAGCAACTACATTAGGGCAAAAAAACATGTATAATGTGTTGTAATTAGTGAGTAGTGATTACAAAACAAAAAATTGGCCTCTGAAACCTGACCCGCGAAACATAGACTTATTTCCAGTAGTAAATACCACCGTCTATATAATGCTCAAAATACTGTAAGAGTCTTTAGGCTGGCGCCGCAGCCAGTGGCCTTGTAAACCTATCAGATGATCGCCGGGTACCATTCTCTACCTCGCGACACATATCGCCAGTGCTGCTCGCCGTGCCACAGTACCCGGGTACATCAAAATTGATCCAACAGAACGTACTTCAACCAGCTGCGACTGGAAATACGACTGGTGAACACGGTCCGCCATTTTGTAGAGTCAAAAATTTTGTTCTACAAAATGGCGGACCGTTATTTGTCACGAAATTAAACAAAAACCACGCAATTTGAAGGGATAGTTATGTGAGTCTTTATATTCTACTTTAAATAGAGCTTCCCAACCATATCCATTTCAGTTTTATAGCCTAAATCGCAAAATCCAAAGCAATGTGTCCCTTTAAGC
This sequence comes from Hippasteria phrygiana, assembly GCA_037893225.1. Classification (NCBI taxonomy): domain Eukaryota; kingdom Metazoa; phylum Echinodermata; class Asteroidea; order Valvatida; family Goniasteridae; genus Hippasteria; species Hippasteria phrygiana. Next base: position 3,864,043 of record JAZGUH010000202.1, read on the forward strand.
AGTTCTATGAAATTGGCTCCTGTGGTTTGTACTGTGTAAATTAGGGGGAAACAGTAAATAATGTTATTTATTTATTTATTTGCTATTTCACTTTATGTTCCCTTTGATCTCAAAACAACCGAATTCGGTGTATCCTTCAAATATGATCATTACTGACATTCAAAAACAGTATAACTTAATGCTGTTTGAATCATAAGTTTAATTTTATCATGAAATAACAGACATTTGATTTAAAAAGGGACCTTAAAGCGTAGATTGTTGAAATAAACATTGCTTTAAATAGATTAAAATCAGTTTCTTTTTATTGGCTGTTAAATAAAATAGGTGATAGTGGAATTTAGATAAAGTTTCATAAGCCAAGCTTGTTACGCGACGACATGCTACCTGACTGCCAAAATAATGACTCCCTATTAAAACAAACTCAGTTCTATTTACGCATGTGTGTGAGCGCAGCGAGCATCGAGGCAAGACTATCGAGCAATACATTGGTTATGCATGCATGGAATGCGTACATATTTCTCAAATTTTGTTGGTTTTTTCCTTGTTTTTATGGTATAACCCAACTTACAGTGTGAACGATGCACAGTTTGACAAGGAAAGATTCCACTTTAAATTTGGCAAATTTGGGGCCTACACCTCGCCAATTCAGTTGCCCAATGTGGATTTCGCAGTGCGCATGACCGAGTCACTTCTGATGCATTAGGCGGTTGTAAAGGCAACCAAAAAACAAAAAGAGTACGAAGTTTGCTGTAAATGTTGCTAATTAGTACAAGTAGACTCGCACCCTTGTGTGCAGCTGACAGCGTTTTTAAAAAGCCCACCCGGGCCCGCGAGCACTTATAACACCTCTTGCTGGTTCTTTATCCCGAATGGCTGAAACACAGTCACGTGGGATTTACTGATATAGAGTACCGAAGTGATGACGTCAATCAATGCAATGTATGGAACAAGAATACATTCTTAACTGCATGTGTTTGGAACCATTGCCGCGGCAACAGACGTCAGACTTCGGTACTCTATGGGCTCCATGCACAACTACCCCCTCAGCGGAAAGAAAAGGCGAGTTGGGGTTCAATATCGACGCCATCTTATAACCTGACTTCAATTTAAGTGTCTGGTTCCCGTTATGATATTCTTATTGAAAAAGCAACTATCGAGAGTCGGCAAACAGACAAAGCAATCCCACTGGTATACGAGTATCAAATGAACGAGGAGCGCAGTGCGTAATACCAGCGACGTACTGCGGTTGCTATGTGGACAGCGCCCTCTTTTGGTCGCACGGAGCCCATAGGCTAGTGAGTGAAATTTGCGTCAGCGTGATCTAAATGCGCGTCCAGACATCGTGCGCGCGTAATTTCCGGATTATAGTGCCTGATCGGGCACTATGAGCTCCGTGCACAACTACCCCCTCAGCGGAAAGAAAAGGCGAGTTGGGGGGTCATATCGACGCCATCTTACCTGACTTCAATTTAAGTGTCTGGTTCCCGCTGTGATATTCTTATTGAAAAAGCAATTATCGAGAGTCAGCAAACAGACAAAGCAATCCCACTGGTATACGAGTATCAAATGAACGAGGAGCGCAGTGCGTAATACCAGCGACGTACTCCCAATGGACGGCGCACGGAGCCCATACTCAAATGTTTGACTAGTTACAGCGCCCTCAACTACAACATTCATGGATGTCTGGTTTTATTCATAATTACTAAGCGTACTAACATGATGTGAACAGTGAACAGCAGCTCACACACTGAATCCAGGGAAACTAAAATCATTCCTTTAATTGTTGAATTGCTTATTGTTGAATTGCTGATGAGTTAATTGTTGAATTAAAATAGTTCAATCAGCGGCGGCGATTTATCATTAAGGTTGGGGGGACGGAGGAAAAAGCGCACAAGCAACAATAATAAGCCAGTTCGGTATTCCAACTGAGCATGTGCACAAGATTCAACGATTTTTCTCTCGGGATAAACGTGGCAGATAAATGCACACAAGGTTATAGAGTACCGAAGTCTGACGTCGGTTGCCGCGGCAACTGATTCCAAATACATGCAGTTTAGAATGTATTCTGGTTCCAAACATTGCATTGATTGACGTCATCACTTCGGTACTTCGCACGTATGTTGACATATATTGTGGGTGTATCAGTTTAGTTTATTCACAGGCTGGTATGCTGCACTCGCATAGTTTAAGCCGTTGCCCGGATCGGGTCTTTTGTGGCTACGGCTTCGAATTTGGCCATTGACAGGCTACGGTGAAGAGCCGTAGCCATTGATAATAATGTCCGTAAGATAGTCTTACATGGGGATGCTACTGGGCGTGTTGCCAAAATACTGCACAAACGCTATGACAACACGAACCATTCAAATTATCTCTTATCGGGGTTTTCTGTCAGATGTACCCCAGAAATATATGGGCACAAGAAGTATCCCAAGATACACATTATAAAATCAGGCGTGCAAAGTGTTTTAAAGTAATATTTATTGATTTCTTTGTAACATTGTCAGGTAAAGTTGGTCGTTAGCTTCACTTCCATGGGAATCGCATTCTTGTAAAAACCCCGCTTCCAAAGAATCTCATGAAAACTATGACAGAAACAGAGGAAATCAACGAATATCAATTGATGACGTCATCGAGAGGAATTTCTCCCGGCTTCAGAAAAGAAGACCACAGAATAATAACTACGCCCACGACCCAAAATAATCTGTAGTTTATGCAAAAATTGTCGCTCACGTCCATTTCGCTAAACGCGAATGTGGTACTTGTTAAATTAGACATCGGTTGCCAGTGTAGCGTGAAATTAGGTCACCATGAAATACGGTAATGAAATACACATGCCTAGTGATCGATAATATCGATCATTGGGAGAGTTGCCAGTCACGTGAGAGGGTTTAACCAATAATAGGGAAGAGAAGCCCAAATTTCATGGGAGTCGGATATTCATATGACACCGGTATTTGCATAACTCAGCCAACCATAATCGCGTGCGTTTCCCCCTATACGAAGAGGATATGTAGGGCTATGGAAACCATGTATTGATCAACACAAAATGGCCAATTGGTTTAACCCCTTGCATACGGACGACGCAAATATGCGCAAAAAAAACAGTCCCACCAGGCCGGATGACGCAATTGGCCGCCGTTTGTGCAATTTCAATCCATTGTTGGATTATTGTGTATATACCCAGCACGATATGGGGCAGAGTGGTACCCCCCTTTTTGTCCCTATACCCTATACACTCTCCAGACTATTGTTACCTAACACATCCCCCCCTAGACATCTCAAAAGAATTCCTGAGATTCCGGGAACACAATGACCAACACAAAAGAGGGGGGGGGGGGGGGGGGGGTTCTCTCTGCCCCATATCGTGCATCATTATGTTTGTGTATAGGTTACGCTTGCACAAACACATTGTAGCGGTTCGCTTGGCTGCCAGAGCCGCCGCAGCACCCTGACGTCTCCCGTAAAATACCGTACTCAAGGGGTTTAAAAACCCCTCTTTTGTGTTGGTCATTGTGTTCCCAGAATCTCAAGAATTCTATTCAGAAATGTAGGGGGATGTGTTAGATAACAATAATCTGGAGTGTGCTTAGGGTATAGGGATAAAAGGGGGGGGGGGGGGGGGGGGGGTACCCTTTCCCCCATATCGTGCAGGGTATCATTATACCACCGGGCGGGGAGGGTAAAAAAAAACTTAAGCAGATAGTAGTGTAGCGCCCCCTTTCGTCTGAAAAGGGCGAACTTGCTCCTCTGTGCGAAATGTTTTCGGGCGTCACGTTTTGGGGAGTGTTTGTGTTTTTTAGATGAAGTCTATTAGCGTGACAAGTACAAGCAGAACCACATGTTTGCAAATGAGTCTGTGGTTCTTCAGATTTGTTACGTCGACAAAAATGAACACGTAAAACCGGGGCAAAACTTAAGAGATGATATCCCATAATGCAAAGCTGGCCGGCTGGGTTGGAGTGGGGCATGGGCGGTGATCCGGAGGGGGAGGTGGGGACATGCCCCATTATTTCCACGGAACAATGGACAAAGAGTTTAAATGGCGCCACCAACGTTGAGAAACCTTTTGGGCAAATGTACGGGGAAAAAAAATCAGAACCCCGCTCCCCTTGCAAACAATCCTGGATCCGACCCTGAGGAGATGAGGTTGTTAGGAAACAGTCTTTTCATCCATTTATAGAAAATAGAATGTCATATGTCAATGAAAATAGAAACAAAATTGCTGAGTGAAATAATTATGCTGACTGCCAAATTTTCAAAGGAGAACACCGGCACGAATGTTTTGACAAGAAATACAAACAACTGTAAACTTCACCAATAACACCATTGAGGTGACCAAAACATCACCCACTGTTACCCTTAAGTAAATATCAGGGGGTCGGGTGATGTCACTCATTTGGTATTTGCAAAAGATTGTGCCTGTCTGAATGAATATTTAAACACAGAACTTTGCGACTTCAAAAATTCAATCATGGTAGCGACCAGCAAATCTACGAGTCTGGTTCGTCAGGTCAATCAGAGGATACTCTACACGGGGTAACTTTCCCGTGGAGAGTTGTCGTTTTGTGGCTTTTTGGCTGCGGAAAAGTCCGAGACCAGGTCTGAACTGCAAGCCTCTGTCATGGGGATGTCAGCCGCTCCAGACCGGTACCGGCTGGCTGTCGCTGTCGTCCTGGTGTTAGCGTGTTTGAGCCCCGGTGTGCTGTCCAGGCCCGTCACGAAGGATTTCCCCTTGGCTAAGCGCTCGGCAGGGGAACTACAAGATGCAGAGTCAGACTCAGACATTCTGGTGAGTGGATGATTCGTTTTCTTGTTAAAATGCAATCATTCTGCACTTTAAAACTATCCGGAACGGTCCGAGACAACTAAAAACTGGAGCTTGAGGCTTTGGGATGATTAAAATGAGCTAATTTACTTATTTGTATACCGATCCTAGATTTTTGTTACCGTACCGGTACATCTTGGGCATGGCATAGGTATATTTTTTATGCGCGCAGGGGTGGATCTGAAGGAGAAAATAGGGAAACGTGCTCACAATTTCTTCAGCCCAAATCTTCCCCATGTGGGGTCTGTTCATTGTACAGAATATTTGAAATTGTATGGGGATTTGTTTTAGGGGAGGGGGGGGGGGGGGGTGCATTTTGGCCAGGACTCAATGTGACAATGTGAAAATGTCGGAGGGATTTTGGTTTGCTACTAATCTGAGTATGCTATATAAAATAATGTATTTCTTTTTATTTTATTTTACAAAAATATGTTATATAACCTTTACCCGCGGATTCACCAGTGGAAGGGAGTTAAACTCGTAAAATACTGACATCTGGTCTTCGAGAAGGAAAATAGGTATGGGAGGGGGTTGGGAAATATTAGGCAGAAGGGGACAGAACAGAAGAGTTAAAGGATATAAAAAGGTAATTTTCACATGCACTTGCTATCCTAAAAAATGTATACATTTTATCAAGCAAGGGGTATCCCGTAAGCATTTTACTTTCCCAAATGGTATACATGTAATAATTTGCTATTGTAAAATGATTGAATGCAAACTTGATGAACTATGATGTAATGCCAGTACATTTTTTGTGTGATTTCTGTGACTTACCGTTTTTGTCAATTTCGGCCAAAAAATTACATTTTACAAATTGGCTTGAAATTGATTCTACAGACATGCAGGAGTGCCAGTATATAAACCATTTTTAATGTTATCCAAGCATATCCGATATAAATGTTGCAGTATTTAGAGGAGTAGAGAACAGGCGCGACAGTTGAGTAGATGGCGCGGCAGTAGAATATCGGCGCGGCAGCAGAATATCGGCGCGGCAGTAGAATATAGGCGCGGCAGTAGAATATAGGCGCGGCAGCAGAATATAGGCGCGGCAGCAGAATATAGGCGCGGAAGCAGAATATAGGCGCGGCAGTAGAATATAGGCGCGACAAATAATTGACGGGGATACGGAGAGT